>MJHO01000021.1:0-1452500 GCA_002076135.1 Xerophyta viscosa
GTATTAAATTGAAAAAGGGAGGAAAGATTTGCAAATAGAGAGAAAAAAATTACAGCAAAAGAAATCAAATGCAAAGAAAAATTTGGTAGGAAATTGGAGGGAAAAATCATCTATGTCTTCCGCGCCTCACATAGCAGCTATTTATACTAAAATCGAGCGACTGAAATTACAAGTTTGCCATCTAAACAGCTCCAACGGTCATAATCTTGACGGCTAAGATCTGATCATCTTGACGTCATACGAACGACTGGGATTGTCCACTTAAAACTCACGCAGCCAGCACGTGGGATCATCTTCTTCTTCCTCTGAGCAGCAAACTCATCTCAGCACCGTCTCTTCAATTATTTTCAGTTCAACTCAGCTCCAACGATCATGACGCATAGTTTCCTTCGCAGAGAATTCTCTCGATCTCGTACTTCCTCAGACAACAATCTTCTCTCACCATCAGCGACCTCACTGCCGCCTTCAACGACGCTGCTAAAACTGCCAAAAAGAATCAACATAATCGAGACTTAATTTGGAGAAATTTTCATTGCTGGCATTGAACCCTAATCTCTCACCGTAAAATGCGATAACGGCAGCAGCACGGAGGTTTCAAGCATCGTATAACCTCAGTACAGGATTCACAATCATGCATAGTGCGCTTTCTCGTCGCAATACAAAGTTTCCGGCGGTGATGAAAGCTCATCGGCAGTATTAAAGTTTCATGCAAGCTTAATGTATTAAAGTTTCAACATTATTTGAGGGTCTTTTTATTTCCTTGTTGGACCGTTTTAAAATTTTTAAAATTTCTATAATAATTTATTTGTACCGCAGGGCAGATAACCAAATTTACTATTGACTGTAATTTATCTTATATATATATATATATATATAATATATTACATATATAGCAGAGAGAGACGTGAGAATGAAAGAGAGAGACGAGTCGGAGTGAGACAGAAGATTGAGAGGAGAGACGAGAGAGAGAGAGGGCTATTCTCAGCTAACATCTCAGTTGTTGATCTGCTTGATCTAACGGCTGAGATTAATTTTAACACTTAAAACGGATAACGATTTCACGCCGTAAGATATCTTTTTAACGGTGCCGACTTAAGTGTTATAAACTAAATCTCAGCCGTTTGATCAAAGCAGGCGTTCTCAACGGCTTGAGATGTTAGCTGAGAATGTAGACTATTCTCAGGTCGAGCTGAGAATAGCCTTATATATAAACTTTCAATATAAATGTTATTAACAGTCACAAAAGTCTTAGAATATGAGGCCTCTTTTAGGGGTGTTAAGGAGCCTAAACTTTTTTCTTACATAATAGATAGAAAATATAGAGTATCCAAAATACCTATTTTCGAATATTTAATAAATTTTCATCCCAAAATATATAGACGACGACTCTGTTTGCACCTTATATTACATTTTTGGGTCATTAAAACCCGCTTTTGGATCTTCTCAATGGAGCTATATATAGCGGTCAAAGTCATTTTATTATAGCTCAAGACTTGATACAATCAGAATATATATACATAAGTTTCGATACACAACGCCTGATCCTGATTATATCAGCAAATTCTTGATAAATCCAATTTCTGAAAACAAAATTAGTCCTACATTGCAAGGGTAATACAATTTTACAACCAAAAACTTTGGTAAATGCCATCGTATACAACGACACAATTTCCCCTGAACAGACGCTGTAAACCTCTGTAAAAAAATGTAATAAATAACATTTATTTTATCAACTATAACCGACGTAGAACAAAAACTATCAGCATATAAAAGAAGACGTAAACAAAAAATATCAGCATATAAAGTGTGTAACGGTACACATGTCGGTACCCAAGTTATGTTGGATCAAATAGCACTATAATGAGCGACATCAAAGATCCAGTAAAACCAGGGACAGAATGACGAAAACATATACGTAGAACTTGAGTTAATTCCTACACAGTAGAAAGCAAAATAAAGTAATGAGTTCGACATATTCCGTATCACATCACAAAGAAATCAGCTATTCGAATCAAATATACTAGATTTGTGCGAGCTTTTAGCAACCTTCTAAGAACATGGCGTACATTGCATTAGTTTTACAGTAGCTAAAGAGCAAAGAATAAATGTATTGTAAACAAGTTATTAGAGGTAGATTACGATATCCATTCTAAAAGAAAAAAAAAAAGGAAAAAAAAGAAAAAGAAAGAGAAGACAACAGAAATAGTCGTACATATAAACAACGAATACCCAACAGCGGTATCTCCATGGCCTCTGACTACATACTAACAGTCCAATCCATTGCTTTATCAACATAGTAGCAATCCATTGCTTTATCAACATAGTAGCAGTCGCAGTCGGTGAGCAAGAAATTAAGAATGCATACAACCCCTTAATTTTAATTGAAGTTGTATATTGACGGAAAAAAAGAAAGAAAGATGAGCACTACGCTGAAATAAGGTTATACAAAATCAAGAAAGAGAGAAGATACCTTGTTTTTTAAACCATTCTCACACAAGGAGGTGCATCGAGCCTTGAGCCGGCCAGAGTGCAACCCATGTGAAACCATGATGCTAAAATATAAAGAATGCTACACTTTCTGTTCCACTAATAAAGCATCAGAGATAAGAAAACCCAACTTTCTAACTGGAATACAAGGATTACAATGACCTTTATCAGTTTCGGATACACCCGTAAAAAAGAAAACCCCAAAGAAAAGAAAAAAGAAGAAAAACCGTGGAGCGTCATAATTTAGCATAGCAGTACAAGTTTGCAATTGAAAATAATTAACACAAGCTTATCTGAATAGCCCCTTACTCGCAGGCTATTTTTGTATCGAAGCTGCTGAGGCAGATGGCGAAAGCCTGGAACGCAGAGAGCGGGTATCTATAGTCCATGGTAAATAAATCCTTTCCAACCTTTCCGAATTGGAGAAGAACCTTCTCATTCTCCTGGGTGGCTTGCCCGTTCTCAGCAGCTGCGACTAACTGGAAGTTCTTGACCGATGCGACCGTCACACGGCCCTTAAAATTGAGACACCAACACTGTAGCTGTTCATGCCAACGAGGGGCTTTGTTCTTGAGCACCAGCATCCCTTCTCTTGGTGTCGATAAAGGGCCTGAAAAGAAACCCTCGGAACGAGTTGACTTGGACCTGAAGAATGACGTGGAGCCAAAGCTATCGAGGCCATTAATGACAAATTCTGTCTGCGTGGGAGCTACACCTCCAGGCTTGATTGCAGAAGAAGGGATGGCATCCATAACACACTGCATTCTTCTGGGTCCCCTGACATTTGCAAAGCCATGTTATTAAGCGAATACAATAATCAAACCATTGTTCCGGCAGTTGCTGGCACGGCAAGTAACAAAAAATCTTATATTTGAATTTTTTAAATTAATTTTAATTTTAATTTTTATTGTTTAAAAAAATAACAAATAAATATATATCAGCACGGCACCATCGGCACGGTCGGCGCCTGCTTGGATCTGAGTTTACCGAAACTCGACTCGGCTCGGCACAGAAAACTTTGAATCAAACTATAAAAAAGAAACACATCTGTACAATACCATGCCAAATACAAGGCGGCAACGTATATATCCTTCTTTTTTTGACAAACAATTTTGGTAAAGATCTTAGAGTAATTATAAGTATAAAACACTGTATATATGTTACTTACCTGGTATTGCGAGATGCCTTTTAAAAAAAAAGTATATAAAATATAAAAGGCATAGACTAGCTTTCCAAATTGATGAAATTAAGATATTTTAGAATATGCCAAAACTTATAACGAGTAGAATTAAATAGTTACTTACCTGGAACCAAGCATATTTAACTCATAAGCAATGTGGGCGACCGGATAGTTTCCAGCAGGTACTCTAGGCGCAACTTGCTTGGAACCAATGAAGCGTGTTGAACGACATTTTGTAGCCATAGCTCCGGCATGGGGAGGCTGAGCATCATATACCGTAAATTTGGTACCCAAGAAGTTTGATCTGTTTGGTGAACAGTAACAAAAGGTGCTCATTAGAGTTTTATATATCTTTTTATAAATCATCCGCGAGCAAACCTTAAGGTCTCAAATTTTATTTGCATTATATAGAAATCAATCTAGAAACAAACAAGATGCTAACAGCTATTCCGACTTGTTTCAGATGTCAAAAGGTGTGTTTTTCCATTAAATCGCAGGATAACTTTTCTAAATAAAGCTTCGATGATGAAATGCAGAGTGACAAATTCGGAAAAAAGAATTAATCACCTCAATTTTCCTAAATATGTACTGCTCCCTTTCGACATATCATCTGCGTCTAGAGAGATGAGGTAATCAGTGCATGTAGCACGTCTGCATTTGCGTGCAGCAAGAAGGAATTTCCCATCATCAGTTAATGCTGCATGGAAAACAGCTGAGTTAATACCTAATTGGAAATTTTTCCAAAGCAACACAGATTAAACAATTTGTATCAACCACCAGAATCTATCAGATAGCTAAAGTTTCCAAAAATTACATCTCAATCACGTATATACTTGTGCATGCAAGCGAAAGTGATCGTATTACCGTGCCCGCTAGTTACAAATTACAAATAAATTACAAATAAATCGCATGCCTCAAAGCGGTAGGTAGAGCCACGCTGTTCCCTCCACCTCCTCTGAATTTTCCAAAAAAATATAGGCAAATAAAGAACAGCATATCCATAATGACTCCCCATTCATTAATTCATTTCTGACTCATTAGGATACCAAATATATTTTTTTTAGGGAAAAAAAGAAAGATGCTAACAGCTAGTTACTAAAATATTTCAGGTATTTGGCATAATGACGTCCCAACGGAAAGGATATTCCGGTAAGACACCTAAAATTTATTAAGATATCTGTAGTTAAATGAATGCTAAGCTCAAGCCATCCAAACACAATTAAGTTTATTTGATAAAGACCTATTACATATAGAAAACTTCTAGTTTTCAAAGTACTAATACGCGTCATGTGTTACTCTCACACCTCACTGTAGTTGGACATATTTCAAATGTAATATTTAATATTTATGCAATTCATTTGTACATCCATTCAGGCAGCTAATGTAGTCTCAATATTAATTCACTCAGACAACAAGCAACAAAGAGCTAGTCACTAAAACATACACTACCACAAAGGAAAAGTATCAAAATTTACCTTGTGTAAGACCAAGATATAGAAAGTATGTTTGAGATGTCCGGTTCCGCTTTATAAAGCATTGCATCAAAATATCCCTCCGTCCCGGCTGCATATAAGGAGTTTAAAAATAAATATGCAACTTCTAAAAATGACACATATAAAAAGCAAATAACCCATAAACTTTTGAATAAAATGACTCAACATGGTAATTGGCCTAAAACCAATAGCTTTACAACTAAGCATAAAGTTCTATTTAAGCATATCTAGAACATAGTAGCATAAAGCGATTCTTTTGGTAAAAACTTGAAATTCTCTCAGCTATAAACAGAAAGAACATAACACATTATGTTATATAATACTAACTGGATTAATCCATTCCTAGGAAACTTCGGCTTCTCACATTATCTAATGCTGATCGTTACACCTGCTTAGGACCACTACAATGTCCCAACTGCAAAAGTTATCAATGCTAATACAAAATAAAAAATGAGGTGAATCTTTGTCTGCATTCTATTCTACAATGAAGACCAAATAGGTAGCAAAATCCGGAAATGGAAAAGCACATTAAAATATTTAATGAAACTTAGAAAGCAGTTAGCCGATAACAGATGCATTAAACCAAAACAGGGGATTCGCATTCTGGATAGGTCACAACTGATTTTCAGAAAATAGTGATTATATTCCACAGAAATTTTGTATCACAAGTCAAAACTAGAACACTCAGCTCAAGATAATTGCATAGCCACTTACAGAAATGTCAACGACTTCAGTTATCTTAATGTGAATTCCATCTCTAATGTTCGATGTTATTTTTAACTCTTTAAGCGCTTAATTACTCACAGAAGAAACAAAAATCTCATGCTAAACCTAAATAAATAAAGTAATATAAACAATCTGTTCATGAACGCGGATACTTATTAAAAGGAAACATTAATACAAGCAACAGCAACAACAAAGCCTTTTACCACTAAATCGTCGGATACATACTTATTAATACAAAAGATGTATCACTGTGAACAATAACTTCCAACTTAGCAAACAAAAAATGAAAAAGTTTATACTTTTTCATGCTATGATCTCTAACAAATGAGTTCTACCTGTTTCAAAGAGATTGGAAATGTGAGTTTCCCAGACAACTCCGGCGTTGCGACAATCTCTTTCATAATCTCCCTCCAACTCCTGCAAACCCCCGCGCAGGCAACTACATGCCGGCGCTCCGGCCAGGCGTCCTCCGAATCTTCGATTCTAACTAAGACTTCTCTTAACAATTCCGGCGGCAAATTCGCCCAACAACTCTGCCGCAACGCCTCTATACAGGATACCGAAGCTGAATTGGTATAATTTGAAGGCGCCAATCGATGGGATCGTGAAGAAGAGCGCAGACGAACATCGAATCCTCTCTTCGAGATACTTCCCATCTCACCTCTCATATCTTGCAAAATGCTCCGCAAAGACATCTTTAATTAATCTCCGAAAAACAAAAGATTTCGCAGAGCCAAACCGCTCTGATCGATTATTTATTTAGAAAACCAATGATGAATCATAACGCACTATGTGTGGATCCAATCTTTGCTTCAAAGAACCATGTTTTGATTACGGAAATAAAAACACGAAATTGAGTGCGTTAGGGTTTGATTAAAGTATGGAGTAGGTGAGAGGATGGGAGTAGGATGATGATCGATTACAATAAAAAAAAAAAGGAAGAAAATTGGGGAAACAGAATCGAAATTACAGAATTACTGCTTTAATTTGGTTGAACTTTGTTACTTTGTTTTTGTGTTGGATTAAGAGAGAGGAAGAGTTGAAGAAAACAAAGAAGAGAAAGTTGGAAAGTGCGTCGGAGATCAGCGCCTCGATTGTTAATTATTCTTCATTTATTATTATCATATAGTTCTTTTATTTTGTCTAATTTACAAAATCGGACACCAATAATTACTTTAACGTATAAGTTACCTTTGATGAAATCATGTATTCTTCTTTTAAGATAACGAGATAAAATTTTTTTTATTATTGAAGATACTATTTTAAATCACGTACTCAATAGTGTGTAAATTAAAAGTTCAGCTTCGATAAATCGTTGATTGTGTGTACTCATGCACTACATAATACTAATTTCATATCTAGTCGTACGATTCAAAAAATATTATTGCTAGATAAAGAGAGATTTTATTTATGAAAAATATTAAGCACTTCTAAATGAAGACTCTAGCCCAGAGTGTATAGCATCGGATTTTCACTTTTGAGGATACCAGATTCGAATCATATAAGTGTCACCTGATATTTGTAGAAGATTTTTTATTTATTTTTTTGTATTCGTGAAGGATACTATAGACTTTTAGAGCTGCTCAAAATGAAAGATTGGAACTGATCGGTTGTTGCAACATGAATTTATGTTATTGTGATTTTACGATCGTTATATAAAAATATGTGTTATAGTCAGAGTTTTTACGATAATCGGAAAAAATAAAGGAAGACTATAATTTAATCTCTAAATTGCATGAATTTTATTTAAACTAAATGTTCGAAATCCAATTCATGGTTTCAAACATGTGTAGACGTTCTAACGTAACCTTACTTTTAAAATAAAGGTTAAGAAGAAATGCTAAATAGGTGACTAAAAATGAAAAAAAAATAAAAAGGGAAGTTAAATTCACTAATTCCAAGCTTATGATTCATTATGCAAAAGAATTCCAGCTGGAAATATAAAATTAGTTTTCTTTATTTTTATTCAGGGAAGTAGAATCTTTTCTTTTTGAGAAAAAGGTAAGTAGCATTATCTTAAAGTTTGTGAATAATTACCTTGAGAGGGTTCGAAGCAAGCCAAAAATAGTTGGGTTACAGCTCTGCAAAGCATATATTTAATTGTCCGAGTCTGCAAATTCTCGCATGTGTGGTTTGACACCTGGCAGCGGAAGAGTATCGACTTTTGCAAACTTTTGCAAATTAGGCATTCGATTCAAATTCTTAATAAAATCAGCCGAAATCTTCGCAATTTATATTAAAAAAATATTTAATATTATATGACACTTTTTGAAATATTATAATAAAAAATAAATTTTAATATTATATATAATTTTTGTATTTAAATTTACGAATTTAAAATTTTAAAAGTTTAAAAATTAATCCTTTAATCCTTTAAAATTTATAAACATCAAAATACATATTTATAAATATTTTTATAAACTTTAAAAATATAAAAAATATATTAAGATATATATATATATATTTAATTTTTTTTTAAATATACTATGTATATATACTCGATAGTATATTTATTTATAATATGTAAACCAATGCAGACAATTTAGTTTTTTGTTAGCACCAAATTTGCTACAGCACTGTGCAAGGTTAGATATGTAAAGAGACATAGATTTTATGATAACTACAGCTTTGCCATCTACTATATTGTGGATTCAGGTAATTAACGATGGAGCGGCTATCACACGTGCGAGTTTGTCGGTCGATAATTGCAACAACAGATTCGTCGGGCGGATCTTTTATCAAATCTTTGAAGGAGTGAAATCATCTGCCCGATCTTTTATCAAATTTATCAAATCTTTAAACGATCAAAATCCTCTGCACCTAATTGGGTGTTCTTATTTTTGTCCTTACTTCTATATGCTTATATATATATATATATATATATATATATACTATATATTATATATTAATAATTAAAAATTATAAATTTTGACATAAAATTTATTAATTTTATATTTAAATTTTTTTTAAAAAATTATTTTGGTGCTCCAAAATTTAAATAGAATAACTAGTTTTAAAATCTTTTAATAAATAAAATTTTGAAGTACAAAAATATATATTTAAATATATTTATAAAAAAAATCATTAACGTAAAAATTGTCGATCTCATTAAAATTTACAATTTTTATGTAGAAAATTTTACCACATATAAATATGTGTTTAGATGTGAAGGTAGAGATAGAAGCACCGAGTTAGGGAGGATTTCAGTCCATCTTTAAATGCTTTGTGTTTTTTGGTCAAATATCATATCAGTCTAATTTTTTTATATTCATACAAATCAACCCCTAAATTTTTTAGTCACTTCTAAACTTACAAAAAAATTTCTCCCGATATTCGTATTGAAGCCATTGTTACTATTGTATAAGTATTTTAAAAAAAAAAATTAATATAATTATAAAGTTTGATAATATTTATAATTTTCATGCTAATATTTTTTAAAAAATATTTTTAAATAAATATTTCGAGGCTTCAAAGCCTTAGTTTTTTTTTAAAATTAACCATTGACCCACTAACTTTTGGAGCTTCAAAATATCTAGTTAGAACTATTTTTTTTAAAAAAAAATTACATTTAAAAATTATAGATTTTTTTTTTAAAATCTACAATTTTAATATTAAATATTTTTATTATAAATAATTATAAATAAATATTTTAGAATATTAAAATTAATTAATAGAAATGAGAAAATTTTAAAATCAACTGATTGATATGGAATTCCCCTTTTTTTTTTCTTTAGTGGGTTGATCACTCTGAAGGGACCATCAAGTTTACATGAAGTTTCCCTATTGACCACCTGGCAGCGAAAACCTATGCCAACATGCGAAATCGATCCCGACAATCGAGACCATCTAGGTTTAAAAATGGAGCAATTAGGTATCAATTTTTTGTTTCTCAATTTTGTGCTAATCAGTCTCTAAAAATATATTTTTGAAAACTAATTTATTATTTTTTTTTACAAATTAATCCTCAAAAAATATATTTTGAAAGGGTAATTTATAAACTCTCAAATATAAAGGGACTGATACGCAATTTTTCGTTTAAAAATGAATACTTACATGACAGGAGATGACTACCGATTGAAAATCGATGCAAAGAAAATAAATAAGAAAAAAAATCAGAAAAATGAGGAACAATGCACGTGCCCGCTTTTATTATCTTTGCCTTAGATATCTCTACAACATAGTTCCTCGTCTATGGATCTAATGGTATAGTGTATATTTTATAAAGCATATGCAACTGGTTCAAATTTTACGGATGGTCTTAAAATAAAGAATAAATAATTTTAACAAATTATCAACTAAAATTACTAATATAATAGTTGGACAGAGCGCCGATATTCCACACCTGACTCGAAACGTATATCAGATCGAAGTTTTACTTCATGACCACGATTTTAGTCTGATACAGACTGATAAATCGTGATTAGAAAATAATATTTTCAGTAACATTAAAAATTAATGCACTAAAAAAAATTATCTTATTATCTTTAAAAAAAAAAATTCTCTACAGCATAATAAACACGCACGTTTAGCATTTCCACATAGATCTGGAAGATGAGAGAGAGACTTGGTGGGCCCACAAGTCGGTTAAGTGGGTGGTTCCCAACGAAAAGGAGCCACACGTTACATATCCGACAACAACTCCACCTTCTCGCATCAGACGGGAATCCTAATCACTCCTAAAACATTTACAGAAACAGACCAAATCTCAGACCCCCCACTATAAGATATACACATTTGGATATTCGAATTTTTATGCCCTAATTTAAAAAGTAATACTATTGACTCCGACTATCTAATTTATAAAATAATCTTATTTGTATTTTTTAGCGCAAATTTACCGATTGTAAAGTATTAAAAATACCGTTCGAATTATTTTATCGAACCCAATAATATTTCTAAATTTAAAATAATATATATGTACCGTCTTAATAATTATGTAAAATAATGAGACTATCTTCGTCAAATTAACTACTAATTCTGCCATCGTCTTTCACATAAAAGAATAAAAACAATTTCTTCATTTTACAAAGAAAAGAAGAATATAAAAAAATTATTTTGACTTAAATTTTAAATTATAAGGGACATAAATACACAAATGCCCCACACCATTTAGATTATTGGCACTTAGGAATAACAAAAATGAGCTTTGTATTTGGCCCGGATATGCAATTTTTTTTTTTACCAAAATAGTAGCAACATATAACACCCATACAGATGATTTTGTTTGCAGGGAGGTATAATCCAAAGGAAGAAGGAATCTGTAATCACAAAATCACATTTTAAATTTTTACTTGTTACAGCCATAAATTTAATTTAAATGGTAATACAAGAACTTTCAAACATACTGCGATTCCTGTTCTTGGACAAAGAATGCCCTCAGAATCCAAAAAAAAAAAAAAAAAAAAACTTTTATTTGTAATCATCCTTCTTTATGTATTAAACTTGCGAAAATTTTTACTTGTTTATTGTAAGGTTTTCTGTACCGAGCCGAACAAAATTTCGGTAAAACTCAGATCTCGGCACGTGCTGGTTGTACTGATAGTGCCATGCCGATATACATTTATTTGTTAGTTTCTAAAATAAAAATTCAAATTCAAATTAATTTAAAAATTCAAAATAAAAAACTTTTAGACGTGTTCGACAAAACTGCCGTAACAGGTACATAACACCTAAACCATAGTTTATTGACATTTTCTAAGAAAATGATGCATAGTTATTCCAACTCAATTCTCATCTTTGGGCTGACTTCCAAATTCCTACTAGATTTGAGAGTTGATCTCCACCTCTTAACAAATCAAACTTAAAATTTTAGCTAAATTCATTTGGAGTCTTACACATACCAATTTCCAGTCTGGAAGCCAAACTTTAACGTAATTCTACGAAAAAGGATCGTTACTTAAAGAGCACGATCTACAAATAAACTTTTTATGTTGATACATTTCAGAGCGTTCACTACTATTCCAACAAGGTGTGCAGTTGATTCAATTGCATGGACCCCTTAAACAGATTCAAAATTAAGGAGGTAACGTAAGATAAATTCAAGTGCATGGTATGAAACTACAAGGCTAGTCTGGACAGAGATTGCAGCAAAAGGTGCCGTTAAACTGTGGTGAACAGAACAAGCACCTGTTGTGCATCAAACTATAAAAACAAAAGAAAAAGTAAAGAAATAAGAAAAAAGAAAGAAAGAAAGACTACCTCTGAGGTCGCTATACATCTGAGTCATAAAACTGCCTACTGGGCCTTTTGAGAGTGCCAATGCGCTTTAATACAAGAACACCCCCATCAAGCATGCTGCATTTATCTCAGTGTGTTACCTTTGACAACGTAAGAATGTGTTAGTATATTCTCGGAGTTTAAGGTAGAGTAGAACATAAGTTAGAAAACAACTAGTTGCTTGTGTAGAAATACTACTACTTTAGAGTTATCAGAAATGCAGTTTCCGGTGTAATTAACAAAAAAAGTTGTTATTATTATGCCAAAATAAGACATTTCATGTCTTTGGGATTAAGAAAAAGACCCTCAGAAGCAATAAGCCAAATAGGCATTTGCAAATATCCCTATATTTGTCTTAATTTTGACCTTGTTAACTATTTTGACTTATCATAGTTTCGATTTTAAACAGGAATTTATTGAGAAATTTCCCGAGAATTAAACAGTAGAAAAATGCAAATGATATTTGCACAATTCCACTTTGCTGATTTTCAAATGGCATCTGCACACATAAAGAAGCAATTTATTACTTATTTTTAAGTTGTTACTGCTGGTGTAGGACCGTCTAATGCAAATCTAGACGCAACTGGTGCAAGTCAGGCAGAAAGAAACAAAAGGCAAATTATGAACACAACATTCCAAAGTTATTTAAGGAAATATTCTTCCCTATACCTGAGATTCATACTGGCCTACAAGGTAATTGTTTCTTGTCATTCCATTGGATACATCAATGGGCAGGTTAGGCTCTCCAATGCTATTCCCTTGGAATTGATGAAGGCTAACATCCAGTGCCGAATCTTCAAAAGTCATCGAGTGGGGTTCTGAGCCCTGTAACATACTAGGATGGAATTACACGCAAAAAAAGGATTAGTTATCCTATTTCTCTATGATAGGGAAAAATGCATCTGAGAAATCACATTAATAGACACTGACAGTATTTGACATAGTCATCTGTCTCTAGTGGCATATGCATCTCGCATGTGGGTTGCTGTTAAAGAATTCATTTCCTCATCAGTTAAATAGTAAATACAATATATTATCTCCAGCTAGCTATCTCAAGACAGGACCAAAAATTGTATCAAAGATCTTAAGATCTGACCCTCGGTGCCTCGCTTGACACAACTTAGGTGTCTGATACTACATCGTTGATATAGTTGGAAACATGGGATGTTGAGCCATATACTGAGCAAGCACAACAAATATGAAATTTCTTGATGCTAGTTCCTGAAGCCCTGACCCAATTGTATGATTCTTCGATAGCGGATAGCAGCAATAAAACATGTAACACTTGCGTAAAAGGTTAGGGAGCATTATGCTACAACAATCTAAGTATGCATGTTCGCAAACAATGGCTATATACCAACAGATCTTTGACAGCGATTCGTGACTGTTATTATTGTTGATTTCTTCAAAATGTAAAGCTTTTCAACATGATAGATGAAATGCCGTTTAATCAATGCATTCGTTTAGGTGCATGATCTCACATAATAAATCTCCTCCATCATTGATAAAAGGAGGATTTCATCTCCAACCTGAAAGCACCAACTTCCATGACCTAACTACTATGCGGGAAACAAGTTCGTTCACTGCAAATGGCAGAACCAGAAAGAAATTATAAATGAGCAGGACAGTGACCTATACTTATAAAAGTATGTAAAGGTTCTGAATATACAATATAGAAACTGAAATTGTAGTGTGTATTTCAATACCTCACTTTCAGTCACATTTTCAAAGCCTTCACGTGATAGTCCGCCCAAAGCAGAAACCTGAGAAGATTGTGTTGCAGTGTCCTTGGTAAATTCCGCGCTTAGAGAGTCACTCTTATCCCGGTTCAAAGATGCCCCATAGTACAGATAGCTGAGTGCCATTCTCAGTCGATTGTTTCCATGTAGGTGGTATATTTTGGTTGCCAGTGGGATTGGAGAATCTGTATTCATAAAAGAGAAAGACTAATAAAACCTAGCTATTCTGCAACACTAATTAATGTGGCTAAAAGAAGATAACACCAAAACTATGTCAACAAAAAGATGTTTACTTGAATGAATCAACACATACTAGGACACTGCAACCAGGACGTGTAAAGAAAGCCGAAAACTTGTAAGTATCAAGTTTTAATAATTCTTTTCCAGAAATGGCAGCACAAGACTACTGAGCAACGCTGAACATGCTTATGAGTAGTAAAGATTAAAAAAATGACGTTCCACATTGTAATTAATAGGAAAAGAAGGATTGAAATGGACATAGTATATCTGCAAACCTGTACATGTGACTTTGGCTAATACCTCATTAACAAAAAACAACTACCTTCTAGAGAATTTATGTGGAGTAGAGGTCTAACCTGCGGAAATATACGGAAGTGCAACACTAGATTCCGAAGCGTCTCTTACTCTGGTTTGGAGCATAGAAACTTCTGTCCCTGATGAATCATACAACAGCATGGACGTGGTTCCAACAAATTATAAGAAGGTCAATAACTGGAAATGGTCTACAAATTATATGACCACTTTTTTTTTGTTTACATTGCATTTGCATCATAAGTAAAGATAGTACAAGGATTTAATTCTGAATAAATAAGGCTAGATAATAATCATAAGTAGCACAAGAAGTTATTAATAATCACCTAGCACAGAACGATCTCCAACAGGAGAGTTATGCAGAAAATGACATCGATCTAGTGTCAGAGTAAAAAAACAACTATTACATATATAAATAGTTAAGTGCTTCTAGTAGAACATTTACAGACCATAGTTGATGCTGCAGTACGAGGCATCTTACTCATCCTATTTGCTCTCCTAGCTGTACTTAGATTTTTGTTGCCATACCACAGCAATGGATAGCAGAAGTTTTGCTAGGCCGACAGAAGGGAAAAAACACAAAATACAAGACCACATAAATTTGCTTATGGGCTATTTACTTGGAGTAGAAAATAGGAAAGTGAGAAGAAAGTGGAAAGAAAGTAGTAGAGTGGAAAGTCAAAAAAAAAAAAGTGATAAGAAAGTGGTAAGGTGGAAAGTGAAAAGAAAGTAATGAGATAGAAAGTGATGGGAAAGTGATAAAAAAGTAGATTTGAGTTTTCTTATTTACTTTGTATTGTAAAGTGGAAAGTAAGTAAAATTTTTTATTTATAAAAAAATAATTTTTAATAATAGTATTAATAATAAATTTAAAATAATTCTAATAATAATTTTAAAATATTCTTTAATAATAACTAAAAAATAATTTTATTATTCAATGACTGGTCTAATTAATAAGTGATAATAATTACTATTTTACTTATAAATTTTATTAATTAATAATAAACACAGTTATTATGTTATTGTGCTAGAATTGATAAGCTTTAGTAATTTTATTTATTTAATATTTTTGAAAATAGCCATCAATTATTAAATTATTATATAATTAAAACAAAAATAGAAATAAATAATAATTTATTATTTATTATTTGTATATTTGCTTGTATTGTATTGTATTATTTTATTATTATTATTATTAAAGAATATAAATTTATTATTTATTTATTTATTAAAAATAATAAAAGAATTTTATTGTAAAGTGGGAAAGTCGGTGACTTTCCGAGCTTTTACTACCTTTCACTTTTTCCGTATTCAAAGGAAAATAAGAAAACTGCTTTCAACTTTCTCACTTCCTACTTTTTCACTTTCCTCTCTAAGTAAACAGGCCCTTAGGAAATGTAATGTTTTTAACATTTAAAACTACATTCCCACATTTCAAACTTCAGTATGATGTTATGAACACAACAAAGAGGAAAAAAGGACTAATAAACAAGATAATAATAAGATGTATGAAATAACTGAATACCTTTTGTTTCCCCTGATAATGAAGAATGCATGCAACTCCGACTTTCCAAGTTCAATTCTGAACAAGAAACGCCACCTCCATCCAAAGATTCTGCCTTGTCTTCCTCCATAACTGCAGTGCTTTGGTCTAAGAATGTTAAGATTTTGCAAACATGAATTTGTAGGTTATCATCAATGGGTAACCAAACGCCAACTAGGAAAGGTAGAAGAATCAGAAATAAAGAACTAAATTAAGCAGCAACATATGGGTCACTATATAGCTCAGATATCACAACGAGATCAAGCAAGGAGTTACTAATTCCCATAGATTCATGTTCTGTTTGAACTTGCAAACTACTACCAGGATTACCAAGTGAGGAGTATAAACATTAAACAATTAACCTCACATACCATTTGTCAAGATGAAGAAAGAAGCATCAAGTAGCATACTTTTTGGAAGAGAAAAAGATACCGTTACTAGCTGTTTGCAAGTTTCTTCTCCCCTTTCTAGGAGGTTTTTTGTGTCCATTATCAGCAAATTCCATGGAGCTGTCTTCTTGGAAACTAGTCATCTTGCAACGCTCTGCATAAAGCAAAAGTGTCTTTTCAATAGAGTCAAAGCATCATGCTAGCTTGAATACTATGACATGTACTAGCGCAGTAGAAAATTTGGACAAAAATGCAAACAGCAAGCAATTCCATGTTCAATACTTTCACGAGTAATTAGCATTAAGAACCTACATGACATGTACTAGCGCAGTAGAAAACTTAGCAGTTAAATTTTATGAATAGCCTAATTTCCCCACACAAGGCCATCAAAAGGGGGGGTTGTTAGATGTACGCGCACATACCCACTAACTCGAAAAGGATGTTTCTCTCATGTCTTTGTCTGGATTTGAACCCACACCAGTGCGCTGGGAGTAGTGGGCTCCTACCAATGCGCTGCTGGGTCCACCCACTGGACTAGGTCTATGTTGTAACTGTTTGCTAAAAGAGCAATGGGTTAGTCTTCCAGGGTTGATGATCTGAAAAGTGGGTTTGAAGGAGTTTAAGCCAATTGCTAGTACTAAAAAAATTGAGCACATGCAAGTATCGGAGTGGACAATTTGGTTACTTCTGCGCAACCCACCCTCCACCTCCTAAACTCTATATGCTCGTCTTCCTCGAAGGCTTGGTGGTCTCCTCCTCCTCCTCCTACCTAACTTATGCCCCTTCAACTACTAAGATTTTACTATTCATACCAATCCCACTTATGGAATCAAAGTTTACCGTGCCGTGCCGATTCGAGTTTTGGTAAACTCTAAACTCGAGACGTGCCGACCGTTCCGATAATAAAATATTATTTTTTATATATTTTAATATTTTTAAAGGATTTTCAATTTCAAAAATTGGAAAACTTAAAAAAAAAATTAAGAGCGTGTGACTTTTGAGTCGCGCCCACCACAATACGAGAAAAAAGCATCCATGTGGCGCGAAGTACCAGTCGTGCCGCGTGGACGCAAAAACAAAAAAAAGCACTGTTATCTTCTTCATTCGAGAAAGATGAATAATTCACCCTTACTAAAAAAAAAAGAAATTCGGTCGTGCCGGCTGTGCCGTGCCGTGCCGACATCTGTCGGCACAGCGACGTTTCGGTCGGCACAAAGTGTGCCAACCGAAACGTCTAACTATATATGGAATAAATGGTTCATAACAGAGCGCGGTGTACAAGGGATCTATGTAAACCCCACCGAGTAATGCTTTCTTGTTGTATTGGTAGTGGTGTTAGTGTACCCTCCAACTTCTACCTCCAAGCACTCCATCTTTTTCTCTTTTCTGGATTAAATTTTCAAGGTTTTCACTCCCTTTATGTATTACCTCTTTCCTCCATAACTTTCTTCATAACATCCTAATCTAATATTTCTTACATAGTTCTTCTAGTTCTTTTTCTTTGCGCACCAAGTTTACTCCCTACCTCTAAGAGCACGACGAGTCGTAATTGAGATTATCATGAAGAAACTTGACATCGGCAACCATTCCTCGAGGCAGATTGAGCATTATCTTCAGCAGGGCAGCACCAGCACATTTTTCTTGACCAGCCAAATTCAATTTAACCTAGTTCTGTTTATTGCTTTTCTTTTGTCGTTGTTATTTCTGCATAACTTTATTTCTTATTCAAGTTGAATAGTATAATTATAAACCTCTTTGAGTTGGGTTATCTAAAACTATTTTCTTTTATTTAATTGATTAGTGGTTTTGAAGTTGGCGGTTCAATCTGAATTGTAAACCCATCGACTGCTCAAAGCACGCATCACTAATTTCTCTTGTCATCTTATCTCCAAATAATTGACATGAAAAATTTTCTCTTCTCTTCTGCTAGTACATCACCAATCCTTTTTATCAACTACAAATGGGGCAAACCTTTTTATCAACTTAGTCCCGTTTTAGTTAATGTGCATTAGACATGACATAACACAATCAGCATGTTTAACAATACAACGTACTTGTATTGGGATCAATACAGATCCCAGTTTAATCGTGCAATAAGCTTGTTAAGCATGTAAAACACTATTATTATCATTTAAAAAGCTATCAAATTGCTATGAGCTAAATCCCTCCATGCTGAACTGGAATATTCACTTAACTTTGTGTTAGGTGAGCTTATGGCTTGTGTAACTAGCACACGAATGAGAGGAAGAACACTTTAGTTTAATCTATCATCTTGGCATGAATTCTTTGCATAGTGCCTGCCTGTCATGGCTCAAGCAAGCTTAGTGCACAATGGAACTTAACGTAAAGGAACATGCTAGAAGATCAGTTGCCAACTATTAATTGAAAGGTTAAAATCCCAGGGTTTTATAATAGCTTTGCATTATTTCAAAATATTAGTAGGAATATGAACCCATGAGGGAGTTCATAACTTAACCATGACAAGCAACCCTCCAAACAATTTCAACACACATAATAACACTCTCTATCTATCTTTGTCATGCCCATTCACCACATTTTGTGATGTTTTTTCAAACCCTGAATAAGACATGTGACATGACTTTGGCTCCAAATTTGTACCAATGGTTGTGATAAGACATGTTATGGGGATAATTCCGTGATCCGTCACAGGCAAATTTTGCTGCTAATTGCAAATTGAAACATCATATGGGTGCATAAAAGTCAAAAAACAACTTCATTATGCATTCGACTGATGTAACATGGTTTGTTGTCCAAAAGCTTATTTAGTAATTGAACCAACAATATGACCTATTACACAATGTCTATGAGGACTTCTGATATATGTGCATCAAGTCTTCAACACCGGTGTGCTTAATGACAGTTCAAGAGAAAAGTGCAAACCTGCATGTTCAGCAATATGACTTGCTTTAATGGGCTTCTTACAGGCATCGCAGCATACCTTCGGAAAATATAGAAGCATAAGAAACTGTTACTAAATGCATAAATGCAAATTATTAGTCTATAACAATTCTTCCTTTAGATATTTTGTTATTGGCAATATACTCCTAAGCTGTATAGTTAACTATTCATCAGCTTTATGCAAAACCTTAACCCATAGAATACAATGGTATACAATCAACTTATTTGCACGCAGCCAGATTCTAACAGAATTTATTTTGTTATAGCTTGCAACTAGTCATATTTCCAACCATGGGCCCTTTATTGTATGTCTGATATACCATGATAAAGGTGCACAAACCATTGTGTCCTAACAAGAAATTTTATGAAGTGTATTCTGAGTAAGGGGAAGACAAGATTCCGACAATTTGGATGAAAAGGAGAGGATGTATGAGAATTCACAAGCAAGTTTGTACTGAATAGGCATGTGCAAGTCTTGTTGAGAATTACTAGTTCATATAACACATAAATGCAAGTAATAAGATGTGGCAAAGCAAACGAGCCAGACAACACTGGTCTAAGCATGCAACTGCTCCTGTGTAGGAGTTGATGTCATTTCCTGGTTCCCCTTTATTCCATAGGATTTCTGATAATTCCAACATAGTACCTCTAAACAAAGTGTGCCTCCAATATCAATATGGTTTTGGACATGTTGTATTAAAGAAATTAGATATGCCAAAATTTAAGGTCCATTGAGCATCCCAAGAGAGTTAAAGCAATTCCCGTATGTCTATTCCGTAATTTAAAACAGATTGTTGATTCAGGAGTTATATAAATCAGGAGAGGTAAAAAAACACATAAGTTAACCACCAAATTCTGAGATAACATAGTAGGAATACACTAAAGCAACATGTTCAAAAATGAAGCTACACGGTACTATAAAGGCTCCTGCCTGTGTAGGCGCAGGCTCCGTTAAGGGGCCATGCAATTTCTTGCCTAATGTACGACATCATATCTTGCTTTTGCAGGATGTGATTTCTACGCCATGAATCCACTACTTTTTTGTCGCTACACAAGAGCTTTAATACTAGAAGCTTTTTTAAAGCTGAACTACAATAACACTAAGCAATTGCATTCCCAATAATGAGAAATTGCCAAACTTGTTGTTTGTTTCAAGCTTACAATATGTAATGGATCTTTCAAGGGCTTTGAACCAAAAATGTGCTTGTCTGCAAACAAAGAGACAGATAACAAGGGAAAAAATATCAGCTGAAAAGATAACTATTGTTGTAAAATACCAGAAAAGTACACCAGCTAGATGTATTCATACATTGAAAACGACAAAACAATTTGAATTACAGTTCAGCTTATGTTAGCGCAGGCAGCAAAACAAGCAATACGGCCGTAGAAGTGTGAAATGAAAAAAAAAAAAAAAAAAAAAAACAACAACCTTTTTCTTCAAGTAAGTTTGCTTCACTCACACTCTGAAACTGTTGTTGAATAGACTTCGCTACATCTGTTTCCTGGAGTGCCACCTCTGTCGAATGAAACAGATCAAGATGCCAAAACTGCGGTTTTAGTAGAGGAAAGAAATGATGAAGCCAATATAGCAAGTTTTACCTGCTGCATCTCCAGATTGTTCACTAGCCAGAAACCTAACAATGGCTGCCATTCTACCATGTCCAACTTTACATACCATCGAGAATAAGTTATCTGTAATTCAGAGAGCCAAAACTCAAACTAAAACAAATTCAAACATTATTTCTACAAGTATAAATACTGACATGTATACTCCAATATGCAAATCTTCACAAACTTCATTGATCAATACAACTTCTCCATCAGTATGAACCAATTTTTGTCATTTTATATATTTTTTAATTAATCACTTACTACTTTTTACTAATTTCCGTAAGACTCTCGGCCTCAATATTTTTTATTCTATTCCTACTAATCTATTACGTGTGCGTGATTCGTTTGCTTGTGTCGTGCATGCTCGTGATTTCTTGCCTTAGGCACCTGTGTGGCTTGCTTGCCCGTGTGTCCTGGATTTGCGTCTAGGCCGAGGGCCTTACGAAAACAGCCTTCTTCGTGGTATGGTTGTGTACATCTACCATCTGGCCGTAGCGGGACTTGACTGGGATGTTGTTGTTGTTGTAATCACAATTTTAAATCAACACATCACACCAACACTGACAATGGTTTATATTTTGCCATAACTGAAGATGCTTTCTTTTGGACATAAAGAGAAGAAACCCCGTCCTAAGCTGATCATTGGATGGTTCAGCATTGGACAAACCCCGGCTGGAGAAAGGAAGCACCAACCAGAGAGAAGAGCACGGGTCCTAATTTGGGTTCTTTGTAGACTTCAGGCAACCAACGACAAAATTTGCATATTTCCTCCGCCTACCATTGCAGGAAACGGGAATAAAACCTAAGAAGCCACCTTCCAGAGAAGTGCTCGTAACAGTGAACCTAACCAATGGAGCCAATTGGAATCTTTATAAGCTATTGGTTTTCAAGAATTGGTTTAGAGGCGGATGGGGGCAGTGGCGAATGATCCATGCTCCACTGTCTGGACGGGGGCTTCCAAGAATTGGGATTTTTCCTATTTATCTCAAACCAGAATGCTGATGGCTACAGCTAAACACTCATGTCCTTTCGATTCCAAAGTCCTCTAAGTTCAACTAATCCTCGTCTTTCCAACCATTACATCAATTATGTTCCCGATCACCACAAATTCAGTCGAATTCATTTCAAAAGGAAAACAGGGACACAGACAATGATGATAAGAAATCTCGACGATTGTTGCGCGGGAGACTCACCTGCGACGAGGATCGTTAATTTGCGGGTTGGAAGGAGATCGAGAAGGAGATCGCGAGATCGTTGGCGGGGATTCAATTCGTTTCGTAATCGAATAACAGAGAAATTGATTGTTTTGCATAAATGAGTTACTAATGGCTCGGCTAAATAAATATGGTGACGAAAGAAGGGATAATTGCATATCAGACCTTGCTATGGAACCTCTTACAAAACGGTCTTTAGTTTTTTATTCATTACAAGTTAGTTCTTTAAATATATAAATCTTTTTAATATAATTTATTCAATTTTTTTTAAATATTTTTTAAAATTTTAATATCTTAATAATTTAAAAATTTTAGAACCTCTAGACATTTATTTAAAAATATATTTTTGAAGGAATAAATATAATAAAAAATAGATTATGATATAATCTATAATTTTTTTATTTAAACTTTTTTTAAAAAAATTTAAAAAGATTTTAAATTTGTAAAAATAATAAATTGTAAATGAGATTATTTGTTTAAATAAATTTAATGGAAGAATTGATATCTACCAAACAAGAAAAAGCTTTGGAAGAATCGCCGGCCGTTGGATGATGAATCTACTGTTTATCTTGTACGATACCATAGATTAGACACATACTGAACACCAACCAAATTGTACAAAATTTTACAAAATCAAAAATATATTATAGCTAAAAAATAAACTTTGTAATAATTTTTGTTAAAGTCCTTGGTCTATAAAAGTCCATCAAACTTGTTCATTATTTAATATTAAATGCTTATACATAAAAACTATATGTTAAAATTATAAATTTACAAAATACATAAAAACTAATTATATGTTAAATATATTTTTTATTATATTTATACTATATATATATTATTATATATATATATATATATATATATTTCACTAATAATATAACAGATTCTAATAATACCATAATTTACTAACAGATCTAATGCAAATCAAAGTGCTACATGCAGTCTTTCTACAATCCAATGTTCTCTCTGTTCCATTTTAATCAGCTCTCCAGAAAACATGCTTGCTTTCATATGACTCTCCATTTGTTCTTTGTTTTTCTTTCTTATCAACGCCGAGCAAATTTCACATATCACAGACCGAGTTTTTTTGCCATGAAAAGATTCAGACTTGTCAAAACTCTTAGCAATTCATATCTAGTTCGGAGCAAATGCCAAACCGGGTTTTACTGCCGAGAAAGTTTTGCCTGGTTACCTCAAAAAAAAAAAAAAAACACACACACACACACACAACCGAGCAAATTATCACGTCGCAAAGAAGCTGAACCGGTAAATATGCAATCCCGGATCCTCTTATTTTTTTTTCCAGAAAAAAAAATTTGTCCATAATTGTTTACCAATACCCACCACAAGAACAATGCCCTTTACTGAAATGGTGAAATCTGTTCCTATCCCTAACAATAATCTCCCTCTGTTCCATCTCTGAAGCAAGCTCCATAGCCTTATGGCAATCTTCACATATCCTAAGATTCTTAACTATTCGGATCGGTGATCTCTTCTGCGAGCTAATAAGAGCGAACGATAAGGCCAACTTCTCGCTATGACGATAAAGAGCCTCCTCCTTCTCCTCCTCCTCCAGATTCTTTAGCAACGAACTAGTGTCCGGTCGATAACCCTTGGATTTGAGCTTCTCTGCCAACTCATCCCAGAACGCATAGATCTCCTCGGACATTGGGTGGGACCTGTCTCCGGCAGTGAACTCGTATACTACGCCGTTCATCTCAACCGCACTGCAACCCGGAGTCTTCCTCACCCGTCTCGTCCTCATCCTTTCTCTAACCAGCTCAACATTATTCCACTTACCCATCGAAGCATACACGTTCGACAGCAGCACATAGTTCCCGTCATGGTTAGGATCCAAATCGACCAGTCTCTTAGCAGCCTCTTCGGCTAGCTCAATATTCCGGTGGGACCTACATCCCCCGAGCAATGCTCCCCATATAATCGAATCGGGTTCAATGGGCATAGTTTGAATAAATTTTCGTGCTTCAGTTAATCGGCCAGCTCTGCCGAGGAGATCAACTACACAGCCATAGTGCTCGATGCGTGGAATAATATTATAGCGCCTCTGCATTGATTCAAATAGCACTAAACCTTCTTCCACCAAACCTCCATGGCTGCAAGCACTGAGCAACCCTACGAAAGTTACATCATTTGGAACTACACCGATTTGTTCCATTGATAAAAACAAACGAAGAGCTTCTTTACCTTGGCCGTGAATAGCCAGTGCATTGATCATAGAATTCCATGAAGCCAAGTCCCTTTGATCCATCTCCGTAAAAATTAGGCGGGATCTGTTCAATTCTCCACATTTTGCATACATGTCTATCAGTGCTGTCATTAAATAAACATCTATCTGGATCTTATTTTTCCTGATGTAAGCATGTACCCATTCTCCTAAACCCAAAGCTCCGATCTGAGAACAACAATCTATCAAACTAACCATTGTCGTACTGTCCGGTTTAATACCATCCCGTTGCATCATCTGGAACAATTCGATTGCCTCGACCGGTTTGTGATTCTGAGCGTACCCTGAAATTATTGCATTCCATGTCACAATATCCTTCTCTTGCATCCCATCAAAAATTATCCGAGCCTCTTTAATTTTGCCCATCTTTGCGTACAAATTGAGTAGAGCTGTTGTCACCGACACAGAATTTGTATACCTAGCGAAAAATATCACCTTCTCAACCACTTCATCGTCCACGGAACAAGCACCGGTGCAAGCAGATAGAGCAGACACTAAGGTAGTATTATCCGGTTTGGCACCTGATCGAAGCATCTCTGAAAACACAACCAAAGCCTTATCTTTCTCACCATTCTGTGAATACCCAGAAATCAAAGTATTCCAAGAGACCGTGTTTCTTTCTGGCATACTATCAAATAGCTCACGAGCAGCCTCCATCTCATCAGCCTTTGCATATGCGCTCACTAATGTGTTCCAAGAAACCACATCTCTCTCAGGCATTTCATCAAACATTTTTCTAGCTGCTACCAAATCTCCTGAACTTAATAGCCCAGACATCAATATATTCCACGAAGCAGAATTGGTTGTTTCTAGCTGCTTATAAACCTTGAGAGCAGATTCACTTTCATTGCACTTAAAGTACATATCGACAAGCGAATTGAGAACAATAACATCTGCAGCAGTGGCGGTGTTCTTCACGAGAACAGAATGAATTTGGCGGCCGAGTTTGGCATCTGAGATAGCAGCACAGGATTTCAGAACATAAGGAAAAGTGAAACTGTCAGGGATAAATTCGGAACTTATGAATTCAGAGGCGAAGAATGTGAGAGCTGTTGAATGGAGGGAGTTGGAAGTGAATGCTTTGAGAAGGGAGTTGAGGAGGACGATGTCGGCGGTACCAGAGAATGCTCGGTAGATAGAGAAGACGTACGACGGGTTGCCGGCAGCTGCCACAGCGGAGATGAGTTGGGTTGTGAGGATAGGGTTGTGGTGGAGGTGGCGGCGGTAGAGCTGAGCGTGGACTTGTTTTAACTGGGGAAGACTGACATGGCGGCGGCGATCAGAGAGGAGGAGAAAGAGAGAGGACTGAGCAGGTGGCGACAGCGGCGGCGGAGGAAGAGGAAGTGGTGGAGGTTGTGTTGCATTGGCGGGAAGGAACATTGTGGAGTTAGTTGGTAGGAGACAGTTGGTTCCCGCCATTTCGTGGATTAATAAATGTCCATATAAATTTGTGGTACGCTGTTCCACACAAAAATTATTATTTGGGATAATTACATATTAGCTCCTAATTTTCTGTCTTTTCAAACAATTTTTTTTTAATAATTGTTAAATGAACTAAATATATATTTATTTTTAGATAAACTTTGTATATGAAAAAATAGATTTTCTATACTTTATAAATTTTTTTATTCAAAATTTTCTTTTTTTAAAAAAAAAAAATCTGTAGATAGTGAAATCTATTTATAGAGATACTTTTTAAAAACTTTGATTACAAATATTTAGATCACTCCAATTTTTTTAATTGCGTTTTTATGCACTATGCTAATTAAAATTTGTGAGTTTGTGCCCCACTAATTGAATTTGGTATTTCTGTACACTATTGTCATGTGAGATGACAAATATATCTTCAATTTTTATTCTTAAAAAAAAAAAAAAGCAAACATCTCGAACACGTACGAGTTCTTACGAACACCAACAAATACCTCTGTGTTCGTAGGTATTTGTGAGTGTTCGTAGTTGTTTGTATGGAATATTCGTGGGTGTTCGTAAGTGTTCGTGTCTGTTCGTAGGTATCGTTCTTTGTAGGTATTATTATGGGACCATGAAAATACCAAATCTAATTAAGATGGTATATAAATATCAAATCTAATTAGCGAGGAAAATAACACAAAAGGCCGTTTTGTTTGGAGACAATCCCATATTATTGTGGTACCATGAAAGTAGCATATTCACCTAAGTAATTATGTTTTGATTGACTAATTTGATAATTATTTTTTGATTGACTTATTTGAAAAATGAAGGCCAGCTCATTCTCTCCTTTCCAAATTGCAAACATGGGTGCTCTTTTTACTCTTTTTTTTTCTTCTAAATCTTCGATGATTAGGTGAAGTCCAGGGTTTAAACAATACGAGTTCGAGTACGTGAGTTAACAGTCTCAGATCGAAAATATCCAAATAATTTGATCGAAAAATAAGATTTAAAGGGCAATTGATCAATCCAGAATCAAGTAGCCACCCTCAAACTTCAAATTAAAGAGTACGTGAGTTAACGGTCTCAGATTTCGGATTATAATGGGCGGTGATCTCTCGCTTTCATCAGCTTGCGCTACCAGCTAGGGGTGGTCAAACCGAGCAATGAAAGATTTCAAGACTGAAGATCAGACCGTAGATTGATCGGTCCGGTTTGATTCGGACCGTATAATTTGTGAATCGGACCGAACCAATTTAGACCAGTTTGAAGATGCAATTTGAGTTTGAAGATGCAATATTTTTTTAAAAAAATTATTTATTACCATATTCTTATAAAAAATTATAAAATAATTTTTATAATGTTTACAATAATAAGTTGTGACTTATTCAATTAAATAGATAAACTAAAAAAGAAGAGTTATAATCGGTCCTTGGTCCGGTCCACCGGTTTTTCCGATTCTAGACCAGACCGGACCGGGACCAAATAAGAGGTAAACTTGGGACCGTGGACCGTCCGGACCGGATCGGACTGAAACGACCGGTCCAATCCGATTTTTCGATCCGAACCGGTATATGACCATCCCTATTACCAGCTTCCGGTGGTACCCATCTCAAGACCATTCCGATCCGGTCCAGTCCGATTTTTCGATCCAGACCGGTATATGACCATCCCTATTACCAGCTTCCGGTGGTACCCATCTCAAGACCATTCTGATCCGGTCCAGTCCGATTTTTCGATCCAGACCGGTATATGACCATCCCTACTACCGGCTTCCGACAGTACCCATCCCGAGACCATATTTTTACCATCACAGATCTACGTACCTATTCCGAGATCATAATTTTTTTTTATATTTTCAGAAAAAAATTCGTTCCTCAAGCACTGCTCTAACCAAATTTACCAAACCTAGAGACTACAAGGAGTAGTGCTCTGCAACACCACCCAATTTTTCTTCACTTTTCTTTTCACTTTTCTCCACCTTCAAAGATGTCTTTTTTTTTTTTTTTCTTTCCTTTTTTTTTTTTAAAAAAATTGTGTGCATCCAAATCCATAAAAAAGCAGCCACCCACCCCCCCACTTCTATCACCACCTTTTCCATCTTGTCTTCTTCCTTCCACTATTCCTACTGTATTCATTGTCCTCGTATTTCTATTTTCAAAGGCTAAAACAGAGAAAATTTTATTCATAATCTGCTTATTTTATATAATTATTGTAATAAATAAATGTATAAATAATACAATTTATATTCGACTAATCGATTAGTCTCTCCTTCGATATAAGCATATTCAAAAGTCTGTATTATATTTTACAAAATATAAGAAGGTAAATATTCTGCACTGTTACAAATGACGCTTGAAAGATTTAAATTTTAAATATTATTTTATAAGCCAGACGCTAGTGTAAGATAATGGGGATTCTTAACTTTATAAATTTAAATAATATATTTAAATTCGTAAGTGCTTATGTTTTATATAATCAGAGGAGGATAATACGGACTTTTAATCTTATTTAGATAAAAAGTTTGTGACCATTCGATTAGTATAATATAGATCAATATTATTTATAAATTTATATTAATAATTGTATAAAAATAAATATAATTTTTTTAACCGACATGTGTACGCTCTGGTCCCAATGTTATTCTTAAAAGTCCATTATTGCTCATTCATTTATTTCATCACTAGAATAACAATGTTCGCCGCCGCTGCTCCTCTCTTCCACTTCTTCTTCTTCTTCTTACTCTTCTTACTCTTCCTCAGTACTTCAGTTGATGCTGCAACGCTCTCTGCAGCACCGGCGGTGCTGCCAGGGTTTCCACCGCTAACGCCGACGATCGCCAGAGCTCCTGCATTATCTCCGGACATGTTGCCGGTCTTCCCGTCGCCCAAACGCCGAGGTGCAACTTCTCCGTCGGATACTACGCCGACGATTCCATCGAGCCACAGCCCGCCAAATCCTGATACAGTCGGCCCAGACACCGTCATTCCTCCTACAGGATCCTTGTCAGAGATCTCGCCGACGGCTAACGCCGGCGGCAAGCCGGGAATGAGGTTTGGGTGGTGGTTAGTGGTAGTAGTGTGGTGGTTATAGTGAGTCAGTGATGAAATTTCTCTTTTTTTTTTTAATTTTAATATGAATATTGTTGATTTAACAAGTAATATGGTTTTTCAAAAATAGTATTATTGTAATCATGTTGTAGTGATTGTAATTATTGAAGCATTTTTGGGGCGATTATTATTATCTTTGTCGTTCGAAGTTCCCTTGTTTTTTCGGAAAAGTTATGACTTTTTTTGCTTTCGGAAAGCTGTTAGGGCTTTTTTTTTTTTAATAAAAAAGAAAAGTGTATCTACACAGACCTACTTAGCTGCTTCTATGCTATTATTTTCTATTTCTACACTTAAATAAATATATATGCATAATTACTTAAAAAAATTTTAACGTAAAAATTTTAAATTTGGATAAAATTTAAAAAATACTTATAATTAAGTATTATGGAACTCTAAAATCTTAACATCTTAATGGATTTTAAAAGTTATTTTTAAAAAATACTTATAAATAAGTATTATAGAACTCTAAAATCTTAATATCTTAACTGATTTTAAAAGTTATTTTTAAACCCGTTAAGACTGTGGAGTTCATGAATATCTATTTAGAAGTAATTTTTTAAAAAGCATTTACAGTAAAAATTATAGATCTAATCGAAATTTATAATTTTTATGTTGCATTATATATATATATTAAGTATTGGGACAGAAAATAAAAATATAGAACAGAGGATTTCTATCTTTAGCAGCCTCACTCACTCTATCTTACGTACTATTATTTGCATTCTTTTTGAAAAACAAATTTTTAAAAAAACAAATAAATTATATATATATTTCAGTGAATAATATAGTATTTAACATAGAGATATTGCCTCGTTATTCCCATGAGATATTGTCATGGGCCTTAACTTATTAGATATAATGGTGGAAGATCCCCATGAGATATTGTCATGGGCCTTAACTTATTAGATATAATGGTGGAAGATCCCCAAAAACATGGTTACGTCGTTTACAGTTCTAGTTATATAACAAATTTCTCAGCAGACAGATTTGAACCCAAGAGACAAGAAAAAGTCAGAGGCTCCCCAAAATCTTCATCTCACTTGGAAAATTAAAGTTCTATCAAAATAATTTATACCACCCGGCACCCGCCGGTCTGCGAGTGACGTGCGAGTTTGCACACTCGAGGCTCCATACTGCTATTCATAGCATAATTTTTCGATGCGATGGTGAAAAGCACAGGGGGCTAGTCGCCCGCGTCTACAAAGATGGTAAACTGCAACGTATGTCCTAGGACATGAGCTAACTGGAGTTGGAGCCAGAACTATCCGGAGTTTTATCCATCGCATGATATCAAAGACTCAAATTCCTGCCCACGGACTCTGGCGGTTGATTAGGTTTCACCTTGATATCTCCAAAAAAAAAAAAAAAAACTCCCAAAATAACCCCCAGATCATTGAATAACAAAAGCTGTATCACATAGCACTTGTTTTGACGCCAACTATGCATTTCTGAGAAATTGGTACTATGCCACACAAATTTCTTCTTCTTTTTTTGAGATTTTTCTTTAAAAAAAAAAAAAAAAAAAAAAAAAAAGAGCAGGCTAAGCTAACCCAAAAGTATCCCAAACAAAGGCCATGAAGCAAACAAACCAAAAGAACATGACTCCAGCAACAATGTTTCCTTTAAAGGACTAACAGTATAATATCACTGTTGACATCAATGCTTCAAGACAAACATCACCATGTGAGATTTACAGAACCAAAATCACATCCCATAAATCTCCCACATTCATCTTCAGCACCTATCCCGAGAGCTTGAACTCTTCCCACCCACTCACTATACCATATTGGAAAAGAGATCAAGAACAACAGGTCTGATGTTTTAAGAATGGATATTACAACTCATCCAACCTGCTGGGTATGCTCTTTTAAGCGTGTTTTTCGATATCTTGTTAAATCTCAGACTTTCGTCAAAATTTCAGCGCCCGTCTTTGTGATGAGAATTGTATGCTCAAACTGGGCTGCTGAGCTCCCGTCGGCCGTCAGAGCAGTCCAACCGTCGTCCCACATGACACAATTGATGCTACCCATTGTAAGTATAGGCTCTGAGAAACGTCAAGAAGCAAACTTGTTACGATACCAAAATTGGTGTAATAATACGATACCTGTCAAATAAAACTTAAATGTGTGTATGAAACACTCCTGTAAGCGCGGACTTGGCCATTAAATGTTTTCTGGCATTAGTAGACACCTATGATTTAAAATGAACGCTTGATTTTTCCCACTTAAGTCACAATTATAAAAGGTGGCATACTGGAATCGAACTACCGCCAGCGGATAGAATAATAATTTCCAGCAAGGATTTGCCGGAATGTGTCAAAATGGACCACTGATGTTGTTGTAAACATTTACAACAACCATCACATAAGTTTGCCCTCCACCCACGGGACGAGCGGTTGGGACGTGACCACAACCATCACGTCCCACGTTTGAGTCCCGCGGGTGTCCTGAAATGGGGATGTGCCCGCGCCGCGTGTTTTCAGCAGATGCGGGGGAAGCTGGTGATTGGGTAACTTCTAGTACTCCATGTCTGGTCCGGAGGCGGACGCCAGGCCGGAGTTTTACTCTCTGCGTGCACCTGGGTCCAAAATGATCCTATAGGTGTCCGTAGAAAACTGTGGTCCGCATAGCGGAGACCAAGAAGGGGTTTCACCTCGTTATTTCAAAAAAAAAAAAAAAAAAACATAAGTTACGTGTTGGACTAAAATCTACATGGTCGATTCAACTTTGGAACTTTTCCAAGAAACTTCGAACTAATGCTTTTGGAGAAGTTAGCAGGAGAATTCCTGCGACTTGGTCGCAGGAAATCATTGTTCCAATGGACACTGCTGCAAATGAAAACTGTACATGTATAATTAGAAGGGACATGATTAGTGGCGGCATACAAAGAAGGTTCATGTGCAAATTTCCAGTCTAAACTTTAGAAATTTAGCAACATAGTTAACAATAGATAAAGACAATGGCTTCAAAAAGACGGTCACTTTGCGTAAGTAACAACTATACAAGTCTTTGTACCTATTGTAAATGTTTGTCCTTCCACCATAGCGCCCGGCTTATCATTGCCTGTCAAACAGTACCACAAGATCAATACGTAGGGGAGCCAAAATCATGTGTTGAAAGGAATTTAGAAATATGGTTGTCAAGTGAAGTAAAAATTTTAACAACAGTGCCGACACCACACCACTATTTAGAAGACGTTGTCGAGCCACTACATCCTTAATAACAGCTGCTCTATTTAGCAACTTATTGTGTAAGAGGAGCTCTCTTAGCCTTCTAGAAGTGAGCTTAGCATGTTGCAAAATTACGTCAGCATATATCTCCCTCGTGTTCAAAAAAAAAAAAAAAAAAAAATATTTACGATCGTTTTTTGAAAAAACTTCTTAAATAAAAGTTGTAGATTTTGATGTGATATACAACTTTCATGTTCAAAACTTTTTCCAAAAAATACTTCCAAATAGGTGTTTTAGAGCTCCAAAGTTTAACGGATTTTAAAACAGTTTTTAAGCCCGCTTCAAATCCGTTAAACTTTGGAGCTCCAAAACATATTTTTAGAAGTATTTTTTGGAAAAACTTTGACATGAAAGTTGTAGATCTTGTCAAAATCTACAATTTTGATGTTGAAATTTTTTTCAAAAAATACTTCTAAATAGATTTTCTTTAGGCCATTATACAGAGTAACGTGGTGTAACCGTTACACCCAAGAATCTCTCTAGAATGTTTTACTCATATAGACCCTGGTCCAGAGATGTCTACAAGTTTTCAAGAAAGCAGATGATGTAATCTTTTGTCTACAAATTTTGAAGAAAGCAGGTGACGTAATATGTAGTAATAGTATTCCCATTCTTAGATTTTTAACCAGTGAAGACACAAATGGAAGTAATTACTTACGGTGATGAAGTATTATAGGTTCAGAGTGGAAGACAGTCCCAACACCATGGCCGACAAAACGCTCCACCACACCAAAGCCAAATCTTTCAGCATGCTCACTAGGATTACGAGAACAGATATTAGAGTACTGTAGAAAGTGGGGATATAAATGTTAAACTGTCAACAGATAGTTATAAATCGATTCTGCAGATAATACGGTAACAACATGTCTTATTTTATGTTTTAGACGTAGATTATCATGCCTAAGGATGCATAAGGGTTGATGCTGTCTTGTAAACATTCAATAATCATATACTTCCAGGTACTTTATTCTTCACACTTTCTGGTAAAAACGCAACCAATTATTTACAGTCATAAACATGTAGAATGAAGAGCATTATTGTTTGAAGTAATATGAAAGTGTTTATTTGATTTGCTGATCTTGTAGGATGAGTTTAACTCTAGAAAGTCTGGAACATCACATCAGGGGGGAACAACAGTGAATAGCAATTTATCATAAATCTGGATTTACAAAAATCTGAAACTTCAGAGCTCTCATCAAGTTTCGGAGCTTAATATAGACAAAAATAATGTACTTCTCCAAAGTAGCAAATTCAAAATACTGAAGATTTTAGCAACTTGAAGCTAGTTGGTTTTTCTTAGATAGCAATGAACTATTGATGGTTTTTCTTGCATCATTAGACAAGCAAATATTCAGGTGAACACGCTGCAGAAACACATACCTTATTCTCTTCCCAATCTTCTTAAAGCTACATCCATCTTTGCAAACTGAAATTGCCCTTAGCATGCATTCCTCTGTGACCTGTTAAAATAATAAAAGGTACACAACGAATTGTAATTCACGTCCAGTGCCTGTAATCCTCATCCTTAACATTTAAACGTAACATTCCAGTTTGCTTTATCAAGCAGATCTACATTTGGTCCATGTTCTGAACATGACTACCACAACCTAATGTAAGTTAACTTGGAAGATCATGAAAACTTCCCATGTCATTAATCAGAACAAAAAAAAAAAAACCAATTTCGTTTACATTAGTTGCCTTATCCAGTAGTTAACAATGTACTGAAATCCTACTAATAACACCAAGAGAAAGTGAACAGTCTGTAAACAACTTGCACAATGTGATACGATCATAACACTAGCACCTGAGCACCAAAGGTTTACCTGAACAAGGCGTTTAGTACGTTCATCAACATTTCCGCAAAGAAAGGTCTTTGAAGTGTCCCCATGGTAGCCCTGAAACATAAATCACTGCAATTTAAAACCAGCTAGAGTAATTTAGATGTCTGGAACTTCAACCCTATTTTTATTTTTTTAATGACTCTGATTGTCTAATTAAATTTATATGAATAGGAGAAAAAGATGATATTGATCAAAACCAGATTTTTAGCCCCAGCAGTAAGAAGTAATGGTTACTTGGTTCTTGATTCTAGTATTTCCTATTGAATGTCAAACTAAAACATCTATTCTCCAGTGACATTCAACTACCTTCTCAAGTCCTAAAGCAAAATGCCAAGTGTATTTGGTGGATAGGTGTGTTAAAAATACAGGAGTCTGAAAGTCTTAAGAATGTTAAGCATATGATTGATCAGTTTATTTAGTAAAATGACATCCACGTCTAAATTTTCTTAGAAGTTCAGCACACGAAAATTCAAAGTTGTGATCTTAAGATTGTTGTCATGCTAACTAAGCAGGACCTAACCAAAAGAAGAATGCAACTTTCCTGCTTTGTTGCAGACAATATGATCATTAAAAATTTATATAAAAATAAATGGATAAGTACACCAAAAGAACATATTTTTACAATAAGTTAGGATATCATCCATAACAAAATGGCAGTACAAGGTCCCTGGAGCTACAGATCTCATGAATAATAACTTCAAATATTAAGTCAAACATCAAAGGTAAAGAACATGAAGAAGAACATACATTCAAATACACGGTCACATCAATGTTAATTATGTCGCCATCCTGCACAAGAGTGGAAATTTAGTGAAACCATTTCTTAAATTACAAAGAAAACTGCAAATCAATCGATGACATATTAAAGCACGGACCTGTAATTGGCGAGAATCAGGTATTCCATGACACATGCACTCATTAACAGAGGTACAAACACTTTTTGGAAATCCTCCATATCCAAGTGGGCTAGGATAAGCACCAGCTTCAATGATCATGTTATGCACTGCTTTATCAATTTCATTCGTTGTTATAGATGGCTGATAAAAAGATATGATCACGGAAGAAGTTAATTTGACAGAAAGAGTGCACGTGTGATTGAACATTGAAGCAACATTTAATGATTTCATTAAGGAAACAGAAAGAGAAACTTATTAGGTTATGCTGTTAGCAAATATCCACAAAATAAAATGTGGAACAAATTTTTCATAATTCGTGTTTCAATAGTATAGCATAGCCTGATAGGGCCAATTATTACCCTGATTAAGGTTCCTGCATGCTCCAAAACACGAGCAGCAAGCTCACAGGCAGCTCTCATTTGAGCTATGCCCTCCTCATCATGTATTTGAGGTTCGCTGGAAAGTTCAGGCAGGACGTTAGAACCCACATACGGAGGTTTAAGGATGTGGTCGGGGACTGAAAGAGGTTTAGAGACCTTTCCACGCCTTAATGGAGTCCTTTTCTTTACTTTAGCAGAACCTTGAAGCTCACGGGACCTGTAATAAAAAGTAAATTGATCTATAAGTTCTTACAAGTACTGCAAACTTGAATAAATTAATATACATTTGTTTAGAATTGAGCTTACTACGCATGGTTTTCGGTGCCGGTCGGCACAGTCCGTGCGAGGCGGCACGTGTCTGTTCCGGCAATTGTCGGCTCGGCACGAACCGGCACGGCACGTATCAAAATTTATATTTGAATTTTTTAATTACTTTATTATTTTTATTTTTTTAAAAAAAATAAATATATATATATCGGCAAGGTCGGCACGTGCCGGGATCTGAGTTTACCGAAACTCGGCTCGGCTCGGCACAGAAAACCTTGTTACTAAGTATTTAGGAAGCATAGGTAACACAAAGAGTAGATACCTAAATGCTGGATAAATAAACAAATGTTAGGCATAAACTTATATGGCACCAATCCATATAAGTTGCTGTTGTATACGGTTAACTTGATCATCTCTACCGCTTAATAACACATACAATATCACTAATGACATTGAATTTTGATTACAAAAAAGTACTCATAGCATCTTTATGAAGTAATGTTCCCATTCTATAGCTAGATTGAACAGTTTTACTCCAACGTTTCTGCTTCTCACCTATGTAAGTGTACATTCTGTTAATACAATTGCCAATATAGCAGGTACTCAACATAAGATAACTGATGTCAACTAAACAAATAACACCACTATTGGAAAGATAATTGCACAATCTGATAAACATGTATGGAGGAGCTAGTAAATACTGGGCCAAATGCTACTAATGCTTATCCGAAGGTACACTAATCAATGCTATTAGCATCAAATCTAAATCTTCTGCCCTTATTATCTTTTGAACGCATTCTCCGTCTCGTTTCTCTGAATGACACATGAATATTCCTTATTTAGTTTCTTTTGTATATAAAATCTACTCATTTGTTTATAAGGAATAGGGCAGTGTTATTATCAGAGGATGGGACAGAGACTAGCGCATAGGATTATCGTAGTTACATTCACATGCACGTGATATATTCAATTCCTACTTTGCAAACTGCCTATCTAAAAAGAAAAAAAAAATAGATTAAAATTGGGAATATATCGAATACCTTCTAATTTTCATGGCCTCTTCCAAGCCAGACAATTTTCTCGATACGATAACCATGGATCTCTGTAATGGTGTCTCCCCTGCTATATCATATGCAAACAGACAACGTTATGTGAAACACAGTAACAAACGATTCGAATATGGCTAGTCGTCGAGATGCATGGATACGAATCAGTTCGTTTATCAAGTGTTCGAAGAAATGTGCCAATGAAGAACATTAAAAGATGGATGAATTAGGAGATAAATAGAGAGCGAGTAACCGAACCTCGAGTGATCGAGACGGAGGTGGGGAGAGGAGAGCCCACGACGAACGGCCTCCGTCGCCAAGGTGTAGTAGTGGCGCAGCTGCTGCCGGTGACGGCAACTCTTAGCGCCATTGTTTTTTACTTCGAGTGGATAAGATGTTTCTGTTCGTCTTTGGACTACGGAGTGAATATAAACTTTCGATGAGCCGCTACATCAATCCTTTTTTTGGGAAAATATCATAGTTCCTATTTTTAAAAAGTTATATAAATAACTTTTACTTTAAATTTTTTATTAATTAATCATTTTAAAAAATTTATATCAATTTTTTTTAATTATTATAAATATTTTTAAAAAATAAAATAAAATAAAATTATTTATTAAATAGTTTATATTTTAAAATTTTAACGAATTAATAAATAAATTATTTTAAAAGTTCAAATAACTGCTTAGAAACTTGAGTAAAGCTCACGAATACATGATGGCGCCAAGGACAACGCTTCTTCCATGGCGAGAAGGTAAAAGGAGGCAACCCAGCACGCCCGAGAATCCACCATAGATAACTTGAAGAACGCCAGGGATTCGGTGCAGGAATTTGGCTAGAATGCAAGGAAGACGACGAGAGAGAATCTGAATAATGCGGCGGAGACGGTGCAGGAAATCGGCGAGAATGCGAGGAAGACGACGAGAGAGAATTTGAATACAGCGGCGGAGACGGCGCAGGAACTTGGCAAGAAGGCGAAGGAGGGAACGCAGGACGCGTGGGAGAGGAGACGACGCAGAACATGAAAGATGAGGTCGCCGGGAGAGACACGTGGCAACGCCGACGAGGGGATGCACCATGCCGGCGAGCGCACGGACGACGCCGGCAAGCATGCATGCCGAGTTGATCAGGAAACCATGATTTTTCCACATAACATACAGTAGGGATGAATGTAACTTATGAATTTTTTATGAATGTTATTTATAAATAATTGCAATTATATACTTTTTAGAAATTATTAATAAAATTAACGTATTTTTATTAGCTTAGATTAACGAACTAAATTTTCCTAACTAGGGGTTACTACTTTTAGCTTCTTAAATAATAAAGATGCACCCACAATATGTATATAAAAATACTAAAAATTAAAATTTATAATTAGTAAAAAATTTATAATTAAAAATATTTTTAATCCCAATTATACCATTCAGTTATATATTATATTTAAAGAGAATAATTTTTTTTTAAAAAAAAAATCTATGAATAAAAAAATATATAATCTGAAAATTATATTGAAAATATCTATGAGAGAAAAATCTGAATTTTATAACTTCTCATAATATAAACTATACAATATCTTTATAATAACTACTATATATAATTTAAATTTATTTTAACTAATAAATAATTATATTAAAATATAAGAAACCATCAAATCCTACTACTCCCACTACTAATCCCACTTTATAATATAGAAACCTCACCATTCTAGCCATAACAATAATAGTTTGACTGAATAAAAAAATGATTGAACGCAGATGCAAACCTCATACTGATGTTTGTTTAAACAGGGGAGCTCGAAAGTATCGAGTTTGTTCAAACAAGGAACATTAAGAAATTTATCATTCACAGAAGGAACTTGTAAATTATGAGATTCCATTGCTATTTTATTTATTAAGAGGGCTTGTAGTATTTGGTAGGAACAAAGGGATCTGGTGACAACTCCATCATACGACTTCCCGCGAACACCAATCTTCACCTCCGTCCCGGGCTTATGGTAGCCCGTTTTAACGTAACCCATTGCTATGTTCTTCTTCAAACATGGGCTAAACCCTCCGCTCGTCACTTCACCGATCTTCTGACCATCGCTTCCTATTATCTCACTGTGGCTTCGGGCAGGTGGACCAGATGAAAAAAGACCGACGCGTCTGATAGCAGGTCCCTCTTCGAGCTGCTTAAGGATGACATCGGCGCCTAGGAAGCCGCCTTCGGCTCTTCTCCTCTTACCAATGGCCCACGAGAGTCCGGCTTCCACAGGTGTGATGTGTTGCTCCATGTCGTTACCGTATAGACAGAGACCGGCCTCCAGACGAAGACTGTCACGGGCGCCTAGTCCTGTTAACCTCACCTTGCTTTCGGATTTCTCTAAGATTGCTTTGGCTAGATCCACAGCATTCTCGGACGGAACTGATATTTCAAAGCCATCTTCACCGGTATATCTGTAAGTTTAGGCAAACAAAACATTTTACTCACCTCTGTTCTACCTCAACTTTTACAGAGAGTATATTTCTAGGGGGCCTCTAATTTAACTCCAGTGAAATCGCTGAAGTGAGGTGCAAATCAAACTCCACATACTTCAAATCAAGGATTTCCATGTCGTGCCAAGCCGAATTTCAGTAAATCCGAAACTCGAGACGTACCGACTGTGTCGATCAGTACAAATTTTTATTTTCAAAATACTAAAATTATTTAAGCAATAACTAAAAAAATAATGAAACAATATATTTAAAAGTCGAAATTACATAACAAAAGTATTTCGTACATAGTTTACTACTACATAAAGTATCGATGTGGCTTATAGAAGGGATATGTAAAATCCAAAATTAAAAAAAAAAAAAATTATATGCCGACCGGCACGGCGGCTCGGCACTGTGCCGGTGCCGTATCCTCACGGCACGCCAGCACGGAAAACCTTGCTTCAAATAGCACATCCCATCATATTTTAGTGAGACAAACAAGATAGTACTCATTAGCTGTTAGCAAGAACATAAATGGTAGTAAGTGGAACCTACTGATATATGAAGAGCCAGGGCAGAGGTTGAAAAAACTTACCTATACTAAGAGGGTTATGTCACATGAAATATCCAAAAGTTCTAGTAAGATTTTGCATCCAATTTTAACAGTTATAATTCATAATAGATGCAATGTAGAATTACTCATTACTAATGGGTTCGTCAAATAAGAAAGATTATTAGGCATTAAATTCTATTAGCTGGATTTATTCATCAGTCCCACAAATCTCAAGCGTATTCAATCAAACTGACTCTTAACTGAAGGTTCCAACAAATATATGAAGTTTTAAAAAAAAAAACAAAACTATGCAGTACAAATCAGTTGTTTCGTAAGAATCATTGGTTCAAGCATCGATCATAGAACTACATATCATAACAAAGAAAATCAATATTTTTTATTTGATAAGCCTAAAATGGATAGTATATGGCTCACAACGACCAATCGATAAAACGCTTACGGTCATTCGAATGTTCACTTTATGGATGAGATATTACCTATGCTTAATACTGAATAAAAGCATCATGGTATGAACTTAGATCCTCAAAGCCCCCGTTATTCACTTTCATCAATTCTTATAAAGAGAAAATCAGAGTTGATGTAGGCAATCCACGTCAACCTACCTTTTATTACTTTTTTTGTATTAAATGCCTTGGAAAGATCCACTTTCCATGATATTTTTTGAGACATGGAAAGTGGTCTTTTCAGAACATTAAAAGGAATAATCATTTCCAAAACATTTTATTAAATGCTTGGACAATGTCACATCAATCCGAGTATTTTAAAATGTTTTGAAAATAATTATCCGCACTTCCTAATGTTTTAGAAAGAATCACTTTCCACTTCCTAATCTTCTAACCATCTCTTCCTATTATCATATATTATGGCCTAACAAGGATTGCGTCTCAGCTGTAATCTACATATACCAGGAACGGAGGGATGAAAGAATTTAAGCACATCGATGAGAAGATCACTGATTTAATGGACAGATCAAGAAGGTATGTGATCTATGTAATCTAAACACCAAGGTGAAGATTGATAATGCAAATGCATTGCTACAAGTGACATTTAATCCAAGATTTTCTGTGCCGAGCCGAGCCGAGTTTCGGTAAACTCAGATCCCGGCTCGTGCCGACCGTACCGATAAATATTTATTTATTACTTTTTAAAAAATAAAAATAAAAATAAAAATAAAAATAAAATATTTTAAAAATTCAAATATAAGATTTTTTGACACGTGCCGTGTCGGTTCGCGCCATGCCGACAACTGGCGGAACAGGCACGTGCCGTCCAGCACGGGCTGTGCCAACCAGCACCGAATACCATGATTTAATCCACCAAGCACAAGCCTTTAAGACATCAATAAAATCCAACACTTCGGTAAGAGTAATGGGATAGGGTCCAAGTAGAAAATACCCAGTTCTTGTGAGAAAGCAGCTGTAACCATTGATGCCCAATGTTTTGAACTCACCAAAATACATTTTCGTTAAATCTTCTTTTGTTAGCAACTGAAGAGTTGGTGCAGCAAGAGGACCCTGTGTTTATTTATTAAAGGTGCAAATCATTTCCAAATCCAAATGCCAGAATAAACCCCTAAAAAATTAAAGGCAAATAACCATACAGAGACTATAAATATATTTAAAAATGAAATATATTTATAGTTAGCTGAATTACTATTGCACAACTACCAGTTTATCAAATAGATTTTGCATGACAAAGTAACATATTATATACATGATGCAGACTAATATAACAGAGTAAGAGAAGAGTAGCTCCATAACAGTATACAAATAATAATAATAATAATAATAATAATAGCCAACCATCTAGAACATCTAGCTAGGTTTCCAAGTTTGCAAGGAAGCTGAAGGAAAAAATTAGAGTTATCGACGTATCGTATATTCATGTAATGAGTGTGACGACTGACGAGGTAAGTGACCAGTGAGGGATCTACATGGCTTAACAAAGGCTTTACAAACATATCTGCATCAATCAAATAACTCCTTTGAGGATCCAATGTATTATTTTATTCTCGAGAAATAAAAATAATTGATTCACCTCTACGATTATTCAACAGTAACATATTTTAGTTTGCCCATGATGAATATCCAATAAATAGGTAGTTATTGTAGATATCAATGAACTGATTGGCATGCCTAAATTAAGAGAAATCAATCTCAGAACCTATGATCCTTCAGTAGAAAGTGTAAACCAATCATTTTCCTAATCATTAACAAAATCAATTTGATTCTTTGATAAATTATGTTCCAGATTCCAGTAAACAGATTCCCTAATACCTTCATGACAACAATGCAACACCAACAAGCTCACACAAGCAATTTATCAACCACATTGTGATCAACATCTATTCAGATCCAAACAAAGAGGAAATTCAATATAAATAAGAGATCTTTCAGCACCTGCAGCGCAAGCAACGATCGCTCGTCGTGGATGTGCCAGGCGACATCGCCGCCTTTCGCCTTGAACGTCTCCATGTGGCCCCCAATATGATCGAGATCTTTATCCCTACACCCCGCATTCACCACGAGGTAGACGTGATCGTCTTTCACCTTGGTAACAACAGAATCGTCAATGGCGCCGCCTCTCTCGTTGGTAAACACGGTGAGCGTGCCGGTCCCGTGGCGGAGGCCCGCCACGTCGGCAACAACGAGTTTTTCGAGGAAACTAACGGCGTCGCGGCCGGTGAGGCTGAGGCCGCACATGTGGGAGACGTCGAAGAGGCCGCCGTTGGATCTGCAGTTGACGGTGGATTCCATGATGGAATCTTTGTATTGGATAGGCATGCTCCAGCCGGCGAAAGGGACCATCTTGGCGCCATGTTCGACGTGGAAGTCGTACAGCGCGGTGCGTTTGAGCTCCGCCTCGGTACTCGCCGGCGCCGCCGCAAAGTGGCGGCGCTGTTGGATACTGCCGCCAGAGCGGCGGGCAATTGACTGGCCGATCTGCCAGATACCGGCCCCTCTCATCTCTCTTTTTTTTGGTCGGTGAATCACAACTGCTACAAAATTTATGTAAAACAAATCATAATAATGATGATAATATATGAAATTTATATGGTTGTTGGGTGCAACGGAGTTGGATTCCTTCGTGGGATCGAGAATAGATTGATTTTGGATCGGGAGTGAGTGGCGGCCAATTCCCAAGCCAATAACTACCTTGGCCCGCTTTCAGAATTCAAATAATATTACAATTTTAGGCATTATAATGCTTTTCTGAAAAGAAAAAGCAGTACGCCGAGCGCAGTTAGCTCAACTGAATAGAAGGTATTTTAAAAAACATTATATCCAGATTCAAGTAAAAAAAAAAGGATTTTTGAACATTCTTAGTAAAGAGACTATGGATAGTTTTCATATATATATATATATATATCGGCATAATTAAAATTGCAGCAATATATAGTATTATTAATAATAAAAAAAATTTGAAAAATAATTATTTTAAAAAATATAAAAAATCGTAAGATTGAAATTAAATAAGTTATATTAACTTATTCATAATAACAATTACAGTAGTCACGTTATAACTTATACATTATATAATAAAAAAGTTCATAAATAAATTCGATCCTTAGTTTAAAAAGTGTGTGTATATATATATATATATATATATATATATATATAACTGGATATTATTACTTTTCACACTACATTTTAAATAAGTTTTAGATATGACATATAATATTTATTCCTATTCTAATAACATATAATAAATAAATATAAAATTTTGATAAAAATACTATTAACTTAAATAATATTAAAAATATTTAAACAATATGAAATTAAATATACAACTTGTCTTGGTGCATCACGGGTGTAAACCTAGTTTAAAATAAATATATGAATATGATATATACTTCCTTAGCTCGTAAAAAAGAATATTTTTCTAATGTATTAGAGGTTAAATTTACTGTATTTCCATTATTTAATAAATAAATAAATAAATAATTCATCACAGTTATGTTTTATACTTACTGCATTACCTGATGGGATCAATTATATATATATATATATATATTTATAACTGTTACTCCTGATGTATATCATCTGTGGTGATTTAGGATGCTTGGTTATTAGTATCTGATGAAGAGGTTAGCAGCGTCGTGCTATGCAATTAGATGGAGAGAATAGAAATTAACCGAGTGTTTGGTTGGTATTTTAACATTATGAAATGACAATTGTAATCATTTATTTCGATTGCAGATATTTTGTTGAGAAAATATTAAAATTGCATCCGTATTGAATATAAATTGAATTCCTATTATTATAACAATTCTGATTACTGGATACTTCTATCATAATAAAACTAAGGAATCCACCCGGTTCATCACCACTAGATTAAAAATCTTAAGATAAAATGCGGCGTGAGGAAAAAAATAATATCATCTACCACTTTCAGTTTTTGTCCTTTTTAAATTTAAGCTGAACATTTATCTATAATATTTTTTAGAATTTTATTATATTCTTGATATTTACATATTATATTATATTTTGGTAGTAGTATGATTGATTGCAATTTTTGCTAATCCGATTTATTTTGTTACAATAAAATTGGAATTTCTTAATTTTATATAACAAACTAAGTAATTAAAATTCGTTTCTAATTTAATGATATACCAAATGCTATACAACTTTTGGTTATTTCCATTATGATTCCACTGTATTCATATTTCGATACTCATACTGATAGAACCGCACCATATTTTGAAGATGTTGCTGAAGGGAATACCCACGCTATTAATGGGCCCTTTTTTGGATATAGGCCTTGGGCCTCAACTTTTATAGCCCATTAATAAAATAGTTGAATGGGAGCTCACAAATTTTGAGATGATAACCAGAAAGGCTATAAATTATTAATTGGGGTTTTATAAAAATAATCCATACTTTTTAAAATCTTGACAAAGAAGTCCCTAGTTTAAAAATGAAATACAAATTGTTTTAAAACATATATTTATAAATATTGTTTTGAAAAGGTTTGAATAAAAAATAATAGTTTTTATTGTGTTTTGGAACTTTTACATTCAAAAAATTCTGAGTATCTAAAATAACAAATTATAAATATTAAATTTATTTGTAAATAAAGTTTTCGGAAAGGCTGATACGTAAGTCTCTCTAGATCGTTTGTATCGGTAAACTCTAGTAAGTGTCAACTCTTTTTCTAGCTAGATATTGCTTAAATTCCAACATAACTTCTAAATAAATATTTAAAATATTTAAAATAATAAATAATAAGTTTATTTATTAATTAAAATTTTCTGAAGGACTTATATGTAACTCTTTGTAGATCGTTTACAGCGGTCAACTCTATTAAATCAGTACTCTTAGTCATGTTGCCAAAAGCGTGCGTCCAAATTTTGGTGAACTATTTCACTTAAGTATGACATTTAATCCAAATATTTAAACTTATCCATAACTCAATAATTATAATATCCCTCAATAATTATGAGAGGGCTGCTCCAAAGGGACTGTGTCACCCTATTAGGATGGAGTAGGTGTTTTTGGAGTCAGTTTATAGAAATAGAATAGATCTCCTGGAAGTACATATAGATAGAAATGGAAAAATAGCATATTAATTTTTTATTCTAAAATCATAAATAAATCAACTTGTTATTTTTAATAGTTTATAGATTAGTATTTTTTACATTATTTATTTTAGAGATTTTAATTATAATATTTTTAAAATATTTGAATATATATAGGATAAATTTTAATATAATCTTTAACTTTTATACTTTATTTTTTAAAAAAAATTATTATTTGGGATAATGACGTATTAGCCCCCTTTGAATTATTTGGGGGACGATGCACGCCCCTCTAGGTTTAAAATGGACAGTCAGGCCCTCCGCCACTGTTTCGAATTTTTAGCGACCAGAGAAAATTACTTCGTCGTATTTCACCGAGTCGAGACCACCTTTATTTTAGAATACATTTTTTGGAAATAATTTTTGATTATTGACGTTCGTTCTACGACTTTCTCATAATGTTCAAATCTCTCTCCCACAACATATGCTTTAGTATAGGTTGTCTTTCGGCGTCAAACTGTTTCAGTGATCTGTTTCGAGCGTTTACACCTTCGGTACCTCCAAAAACACCTATTTCAAAGTATTTTTTGAAAAAATATTCAACGTGAAAGTTGTAGATCTGGACGAGCTCTACAACTTTCATGTTTATATTTTTTTCAAAAAATATTTCTAAATAGATATTATTATTGTCCGAACTGTTAACAAGTATAGGAACATTTTTGTCCGAAAAAAGTTCAAACAGTATTTGAGTGGCTGATATGGTAGATTTTTTAAATGGAGGGCTGATCTGATACTTTTGAAACCTTGGAGAGCTGATATGGTATAAGCCCTTATTATTTTGAGGCTACAAATTAATTTGCTAAAAAAATTTTATAGTCTCAAAAATCTATTTATAAGTATTTTTTTTAAAATTTTTTTTGAATATAAAGATAATATGATCGACTATTTTTATTTTTAAAATATTTTGGAACGTCGAAAATAAAGAATTATAAATAAAATTTGACTCGTAAATTAAATTTTGAGGGAGCTGCTGGTAAGCAAAGTCTCCCATAGAAGATAAGAAAGATTTGAGTGCAAGTTTTCAGACTGAAGATTATTAGTGCAAGTTCGGTTGAAGATCTACTTTTGGTTCAGACCAACATCTTCTTTCGGTTGAACACCACGTAAGTCTTTGGTACTCTTGGAAACACGTGAAGTCTTTCGGTTGAACACCACGTGAAGAACAGCCTCACGGGAGAAGAGAGAGAGAGAGAGAGAGACAGAGACAGAGACAGAGAGAGAGAGAGAGAGATGTAGTTGAGATGTTGCTATTGATGGAGATATGGGAAGGTAGGAGCCATCCTCCTGTCGTGTCCTCCAACCATCCACATTTTTGCTTGCCCTTTGTTTTTGGGATCTAAATTGATGCAATAATTTGGAAGATATTTTTGGGAGAAAATTTGGGAGGTATAAATAACATTTATGCACGGTTCGAAATAATATCGTAACTTTGGCCCGAACCACACTTACCTTGCAAGCCAAAACTCGGCTTGTAGTGCCAGCCATGCAGGCTGCAAGCGGCCCGCACGACTGAGCCTCGCGGCCGGACAGGCTTCAGTCAAAATTGATTATAGAGATAAAAATATTAAATCTAATTAGGAATATATACAAATACAAAATGTAAGAAAAAGAAAAAGTGAGAGCCCTTACACAAACTGGAAGGGTTTAGTTGAAATTTAACTACGGTTAGTGCATGCTCACCTCCGATTTATTAAAGGGCTTGCATAGACAGCCATGTTTATTGCTATATTTACTGTTCTTTAATAGCCTATGGTAAACATAAATGTGATTCATAAAAGTCTAACGACAGGTAATAAATGGGTAAAATTTAAAGAGCGCACTAATTGAAAGATAAATGGAATGATAATTTTATCGACAAGTAAAATTTGTTTTTTGGGCCTATTCCTCGTGAAGAATAAGTCAAAAATTCAAATTTCAGCAATATTTGGTTAGAAGAATTACCGTTTATCGCTCGAATTTGACGGTCAAGATAAAAAAATTTATTTTTTTGGGTATTTGTATTTTCATGTCCAATAATAATTTGAAATTATAAAATTATGCATTTCTAATTTAATTTTTTGTTTTGTTGAATGGGATATAAAACATCATTTTGAATTAAAAGCAAAAAAAAAAAACTAATTTTGAATTATAAAATATAAAATAATATTCGTATTTCACTAAAAGATAAATGCAAGTCTAATTTTCGTATTTGATATCGTTTCTAATTTAGTCTGACTTGTGACATTCTCAAGTCAACGTAAGGTAGATAGATAGTATCATGTTTTACGCATTGGCTATTGGTAAGCAGGTTGAGCCGTCAACGTCTAACAAAGGTCCTCCACCTATGTTCTTTAAAGGAAAAGCCATTGGAAAATATTCTTTATTCTTTCTAAATTCTAATCTTTCTTTCTACAGTACATAATGACCTAACTATTTGCTCTTATTGTTTATTATAATTTTTATATGAATAAATATGATAACCTGGATGGATAGATAGGTTGTTGGATTGAATAAAAATGATGTTTTGAATGAATAAATAAGATGTTGAATTGAACAAATAAGATGTTAGATTTGAGAGTTTGATTTAATCTAATTTGCAAATCAGAAATTTTTTTCATCAAGTCCTTTTTAACCCTTAAGAGTACTAAATATTAATTGCATTTATCTTCAATTGATAGAAATTCACAGTAAATTCAGAGTCTTTACTGTCTTGCAACAGTTGAAGAAGAAGGTAAAACAGTTAAAAAAAAGAGAGTATGTACAGCTAGAAGCACATGAATCCAGTCTTTTTCTTCTTCTCTTCCTTCTTCCACCAGCAACAGTTGGTACCTTCCTCTCCTGAAAGAGAAGGAAAAGAAAAGACTAAAGCAGATTACCTGAAAATCTTGCAACAGAAGACTAAAAGAGAGAGAAAAAGCGAGATTTTGTTCTGGTTTTTCCTTTTCTTTTTGAGATGCTTACAAAGTGTTTGCTCTGGGGCCAAACAGAACAATTTGTAGTTCATGTGCTGCTAAATTGAAGTATATCTGAAGAGGAGGAAGAAGGAAGAGCCGATTAATGGGTTGGAAGAGCAAAGGATTTGGGGAAACTCTTCCAAAGAATGTCGTATCGAAGAACTGGACATTCTTGTTGTGCTTGGGAAGCTTCTGTTTGGGTCTCCTCTTCACCAACAGGTCGGTGATTTACAGTGATTATTACTATTATCATTACTTTTAATATGATTCTCAGTAGTGGATGTTTGGTTTTTTAGAACAGTTTTAGAATCTGACTTATTTTTCAATTTGTTCTTGTAGTTTATGTGATTCAGATTGTTGGATGTTTGGCTTCTAAGAGCTTTTTTTTAGCATCTGAGTGATTGTTCTCTGCATACTTATTTCCAAAACATTAATTTGAATTTCTTTTTATTGTTTTTTTTTTTGGCTCATTATTTAGTACTTCATAGATTGTTCCACACTGGCTATGTATATTTGTTGGATATAGTTTGTTATTTCTGCCAAAAAAAAAATGACTTCCTTATCTTTTGTTCACGCAGGTAAAATTAGATATTTTTTATAAATGGTATTTTTCTTCATTGTGAAATGGTTCTTTTGCAGTAGCAGTGCTGATCAATTATCCGTTTATAACCATTAAATGACCGGGTAATGACGACAGATGTCCAGGGCACTTAAAGTGCGACTGGCTCCACCTGAGCAAGCGAGGCGTGCAGGCTTGATTCCTGGCTCCTATAATGATGTGAGAGATTTTATTTCATCTGTATCCCATGGAGGATAAAACGGGCCTACAAGTTTGCCGACTCCGAAAAGCTAAGACTCTTCAGTTGGTGTAATGGGCCTAGGGGCCTATTCACGCCGAAATGCTTAGATTTTTTTATTTGTGGAATGTGGGCCGGTGTGTCATCCGTAGGTTTCCCACCTTTACATTCCACAAAGTGGGTTCTGTACAGGGTTGGGTTTCCTCGTTGTTTTCAAAAAAATTCCGAATGGAATATGCAAAGTTGTTCTTTTTTTTTTTTGAAATTATCATGGAAAAACTCTACCAGTAACCAGCCCACTTTTGTACTTATTTCTTCTAACAAAAAGATAGAAGTAGTTCTCAATTGTTTAGCATTAAAGACTGGAAACTTCTAGCACCTGTTCCAATAAGCAAAACAAAGGTTACCAAAAAATGAAAAAGGCACATAGTTTAAACAATGCGGCAATCTCGTACTTCATAGATTGTTCCACACTGGCTATGTCCAGCTCTTAGATCCTCGTTAGGAGAGTAATTCAGGATCTAACTGCTACTGCTGCATAAACATTAATGTACCTTAAAGTTGTCTAGTTTTAGTGTAATTGAATTTTGTTATGATCAACTTTAGTTGATGATGTTGTTAAAAGCAAGTTTTCAAAGGGGTATGCAAAAAAAAAAAATAACCAAGCAAATGAAGAGGATATTTAGTAAAAGTTATTTGCGCTCTGTTTGAATTCTTTTTTTATTAATTATTTTCTTGTTCTTTACCACCGAATTCGGTTCTATCCTACATTTCGATCGGGAACTGTGCACATTAAAGTAAAGTCTCTCCCAACCATGTGTTGCTGGGATCTGAACACTTGACCTACCCTTCATGAAGAAGCAGACCATGATCTTCTCCTAGCATCCAGCCGCACTAACCAACTAGGCCAACGCTAGTTGGTCTCAGTTTTCATTGCTAGTGAAAGCTTCCAACACCTGATGTTCTAATATTGGTCGTTGAGTTGCATGATAGTTCGTTATGACTGCTAAAATATTAAAAGAGCTTGGTTTTGGTACTCATGGATATTTTACAGATTCTTGATTTTTACAAGGAACTTATCATAATGCTGAATATGTTTGATTACATGGAACTTATCATAATGCTGAATATGTTTGACTTGTAATGTTAACATGTATGTAAGAGCTTTTTATAAGTTCTATTCATCCAAGAGCGATCTCTCGTTTACTCTTTAATACTGTTTCATTTTGATATTTCTAACCTGACAAGTTTAATCTATAAAAACTAAACCATTACTTTGTCAGTTATTTATGTAGCCATTGGAGTTTTATTGTCTATACGCTCATGTTAATAAGCAACCTATTGTTCATCAGAATGTGGGTGATTCCCGAGTCAAAAAGCTTAATCATGGCCAATGTAGCTTCAGGGAACAAGTTAGAGCTTGTTTCAGGAGATTGTAATTCAAAATCGGTGAGTTTTCATTATTTTTAAAGCTGTTACAATTCCGGATTTGTTAAATTGCATTTCGATAGTACAAAGAGTGTTTTCGCGATGAATTTACCTTCTTTTCTCCTGAAGAAGAATAATGGATTATATCAATTCACCAATTGATCGTCTTTTTTCGTCTTTTGATATTTCATTAGATGGATGGAGCACATGAAACTAGAAGCATGTTAGGGGATGTCTCCGAGGCCGATAGTGCTATTACGTGAGTTAGCCACTTTGAAATTTTCATATGTCTAGTCAGCTTTGAGTTAGAACTAAATCATTTGTTAACTTCACCGCTTGAAAATTTTTCTTTTGTAGAACACTTGATAAGACGATAGCAAATCTAGAAATGGAGTTGGTGGCCGCAAGAGCTGCTCAAGAATCTATTCTGAATGGTTCGCCAGTATCAGATAGTTTAAGAGTTACTGAACCATATAAGAAGAGAAGATATCTGATGGTCGTGGGTATCAATACTGCTTTTAGCAGCCGTAAGCGAAGAGATTCAGTTCGCGCCACATGGATGCCTCAAGGTGATATCTCGAACGGACTGCGTATGTGTGCATGTTAAAAACCTTCGTAATAGTCGGATTAAGTTGCTGATATGAATTTATACCAGGCGAAAAAAGAAAGAAACTAGAAGAGGAGAAGGGCATCATCATTCGATTTGTTATCGGCCACAGGTGTGGTTATCTTTCCTTTACCAGTTCCTTTATTGAGCTGACTGCATTTAACCATTTTCTTTTTTTAGTTTATTTTTTTTATTTAGCTAAAGAAATGCGTTATTGACAGGGCATGAGCCCAAGTAATTTCTGATAAAAATAGGATAAGTTCATAACTTCATTGCACATTCTTACCTTCATGCAAATCTAACAAAACTCGAACTTCTTTTCTTTTTTTTTTTTTTTTTTTTTTTTTTTTGGTATTTATTCAGTGTTACATCACATGGTATTCTGGACAAAGCAATTGAAGCAGAGGATAGGAAACATGGAGACTTCATGAGGCTGGTACTGCTTGACCTCCTTCCTTTTCTATTTGTATTTCTTATTGTAATTTAGATATTAACAACAAACTTCATGATCATAGGCCCAACTTTAATTATTAAAAGTTAAATCTAGTTGAAAATTTAATGAGTCATGTTCTAATGAAAATTTTGGCAGGATCATGTTGAAGGATACCTTGAATTATCAGCCAAAACAAGAACATATTTTGCAACCGCTGTATCCACGTGGGATGCAGACTTCTATGTCAAGGTTGATGACGACGTTCATGTAAATATAGGTAAGCAACAACTGCTCATCTTAGGTGTTCTCATCACAAGATCTATCGATCTCTTTTGTTTACTCTTTCATATATAGTTTAGTTTATGGCATGTGATTTTTTTTTGTCACTTAGGCATGCGGGTAGCAGCCTAAGATCGCTACATAGGACCTCATCGATGACCTTTGTATTTTTATTTTTATTTTTTGTATTTTTTTTTTTTTTTTAAAAAAAGAAGTTAAATGAAAAAAAAAAATTATAATTGAAAAAAAAAAAAAAAACTGCGTTGGCACCAACCCATGTTTCACCAACCGAGGAGTCCCAACCTTTCGGTCCGGACAAGCTTGTTTACCCTCCACGGGGTACATATGATCTTTGTAGTATATGAAAATCTGATGTTTGATAATCAATAGAAGAAGTTTTAAAGATTTTGTAGTTAATGAAACCTGACTTACAGTTTAGCAGTTGGTAATATTTCTTGACAAAGTTTGTAAAAGAAATAATATATTGCAGCTTATCGACGTAAGACCTCGTAAATTGTATCTACGGTGGATGATGAAAAGAAATCAGATTGCCAATAACCGATAAAAGAAGTACAAATATTTTTAGTCTAACAAAACTGTTTTAAGTCTAGCAGCCGTCTTTTTACTCTTGATTATCGATATATTTACAAACAAAATTTTGTCAAGGGAAAATTTATCAAATGTTTTTAGATTCAAATTTGATTTATTCTGTGTTGAATTGCAGCTACACTAGGAGCGACGTTAGCAAGGCACCGTCCAAAGCCTCGGATTTACATAGGATGCATGAAATCCGGCCCGGTCCTCGCACAAAAGTAACCAATAGAAGTATTCAATGTAAAGATGTAGAATAATTTTTTTTCTTTAACTGAATTTTTAAATTTTATGTTTCGCCGAGGCAGGGGTGTGAGATATTACGAGCCGGAGTATTGGAAATTTGGTGATGGTGGAAACAGATACTTCCGGCATGCTACCGGTCAACTATATGCTATTTCAAAGGACTTGGCCACCTTTATTTCCATGAACCAGTAAGTCTTTTTCTTTTGTTTTCGGGGAAAAAAATACTAGTAATTTCAAAAATTGCAAATATTTCTGTAACTGTCTGTGAGAATTTTCACAGGCACGTTCTGCACAAATATGCGAATGAGGATGTTTCGTTGGGTTCTTGGTTTATCGGATTAGATGTGGAGCATATTGATGATCGTCGGCTTTGCTGTGGTACTCCACCCGGTACGGATTATTTACTCATATTACATACATAAATGAAAAGCAAAACTATTCAGTCATCCAAACTGAACCTGGTGATTTCAATGCTTAGACAGCTTTTTTTTAGAAGAACTGTTCATAGAATGTTCTGTAAAGTCCTGTCTCAAAAAAAAAAAAAAAAAAAAAAAAATCTCTAATCAGTATCAGTCTGCACAAAATTTTGGGTAAATTTTGTACAGATTGCGAGTGAAAGCACAGGCGGGCAAATACTGTGTTGCATCGTTCGATTGGACCTGCAGTGGTATATGCAGGTCTGCCGAGAGAATCAAGGAGGTCCATCGGCGCTGTGGCGAAGGCGAAAATGCCTTATGGAAAGCAAATTTTTGAATTCCTTTTACCGAAAGAATCATAGGGCACCCAAAACTTATCCCAAAACTAAGGAACTATGAACTTCATTGCTCCTGGGAGAAACTTTTGGAGAATATACAGTTTCTTATGTTGGCAGAAAAAAGGCATAGAGAAAGCTGGCCTGTGACGTCGATAAGTTTATTTGTTATTTAGGATCGAATGTAAATTTAGTCGGGAAAAAATAATTTTTTTCTTTTTTTTTTTTGTTTTTTAATGTAAGGCCTTTTCTATTTTACTCGAAAAGGTCCATAATTAATGAAGAATTGTAATGGAGAAACTGAGGAATAGATAGCAGTAGCTCCCACATTCTTTGTCAGTGTGTAGGTGATCATCATGTATTTAAAGCTATTGTATCCCTAAAATACAATAATATGCATGATATTGTTCTACGATTGGTATGGAAATGTACATTATTTTCTCATATTTTCTTTGGTCTTCATTCTCAAGTTTGAACTTGTCGGATCACGGGATATCGACGAGGATTAATTCTATAAATCATGAAAATTTTGGTTTGAACAGATAAAAAAACTGGGCGTGGTATTACCATGCAGATGAGGCACGGAAAATATATTTAGGGGTATCCATAGGAAAATTTCAGCTTTTAGGAAGAATAGAGTGATATAGTTATATCCATACAAAATTTTCTATTAAATTTCTATCTAGTAAAATAAGAATAACAAATAATTGCTCTCTCATTTTCTATTTATTTTATCACTCCTACTCCATATGTTTTTTGTTTAAAAGAACACAAAGCTTTTTTTTTTCTCTTTTTAAGGATAGAATATTCTTCCAAAGCTAAGACACTGTACGTATCTGTCCCCACCTGACTTTCAGAATAATTCTTTCATTTCAAAAGTATCACATCAAACGTGAGGGGACGTACGTGTGCGTGCCTGCCATCGCAACATTCGTAAATATACAACTGATAATATTACTGTAATGTTTCATAATGTCTTCTATTACTGTAACACTCTGTCGCCTCCAAAAAAGACACAAGCGTGTAAGTTTTATAAATTTACATTCTCCGAGCGGGGTCCATGCAGGTAGTCTTTTTTAAGAATTTTGGAGCACAATTTATAAAAGTTGAGGTCTTAAATATCGATTTTAAATATAAATAAAGTACCTAAAAATGAATAAAATAACAAAAAAGGGGTAAGTTGTAGGTTCGGTTAGCTGGGCTCTGTTGGAAGAATTTGGAGGGCAATAATTGGACTTTTTTGCAATGAATAGCAAACTAACCATTCTGCATTTGAGACTGATGAGCTGTTCAAATTTCAAACTAAGAAAACTCCACTCCAACTAATACTCCAACCATTTATTAATTTTTTTTTAAAATATCATAAAAAAATATATATATCTATAATCGTTCTATTTCTATCTAATCGCGTAACAAAGAAACATATTTTATCAATTATGGAGTCTCAATCTATCGATCTGGATATGTTCGAAGGTCCGTGTTACCCTCCACATGATATAAAGAAGATAAATCTCGCACATTCTTATAGATGACACTTACGAAATACTATTTTATTAATTTATGTAATTTATTATAATGAGTATAATAATATAATATATCTCTGACACCTACAAATTGGAAATACCATAATCTAAGTAAGGGTGTGCTTGGCACAAGTTTAAAAACTGACAATACCAACCAACATGAGGCGAACTGAGTTGGTTGGCGAAACTAGATATTGAGAAGAGACCATTGTTGTCCACATGAAGTGTATATCTGATGTTCGAATTTCAACAAGTTTGAATCGGCAGGGACTATCGTCATGTGTTATTTTTTATTAAAATATAAAATAGAAATTGAATTTAGTGATCACTAAAAAAAGAAAGAAAAAAAAAGTTGAATTTTTCTAAACTAAAAACTAATAGCTGAGTTGGGACCACCAATTTTGTCCAAAAATTGTTAGAAAGTTCATTTTTTTTTAATCGATATAAATAGTTTAGTTTTCCAGGTTGTAGTTGAAAAACTATATCTAACAAGATATTTTTCGTAAAGAATAGATCGGAGTTCGAATACTAATATGTGTAAGTCGGAAAGAACTACCTTACTATTTCGTATTTAGTCGATATATCTGATAGTGATCGAATTTGACAGTCACAGACAAAATAAAAAGTCAATTTTTATTCTTATTATTATTTGAACCAAATATAAGAAAATTATCATCTATTTCTAGTCTGGGATTCACTATATTCCTATTTTATTTCTCATCTCCATTCCAATCTTCAACCAAATATCATCTACACCCTGCCAAAAAAGAGTATATACATCAATAAATTCCTTTTACTATTATAAAAAAAAAAGTAAATTCCTTTTTACTTATTATAATAAAATCCTTTTACTTATTACAGCTGTTACAGCGAGTGATATCTACTTAGCACGCTATTTTTCTAAATAGTGCTCATATTAATTAACCTAATTGTTTTTTTTTAATTGGAAGTTTAGAAAATACAATAAAAAGGAAGTTTAGAAAATACAATAAAAATTATTTATAAACCACTCCACCATTATATACCCAAAATTCAACGCCCACCTCGTCTTCTTCATCCAGGAGAGGTTAACAAGTCAAGTCAAAAGAGCCTCTTCATATTCTTCTTGTTCTTGATCTCTGATCTGCTGATTCAGGTATTCTCTCTCACCCCAGTCTCGGTATATCTTAGATCCGAACTTGTTTTCGTTTTAAGTCTCCGATCCTATAGAGATTCAGATCATGAATTCTCTAAAAAAAATTTTCTTTGATCGAAATCGCTGATGTATCGAGTTTTCGATGCTGTTGAAGGGCGAAGAAAAATGGCGTCGGAAGCTCCGAGCTGGGCGGACATGTGGGGCACAGGAGGAGTGATGAGAGACGAGGACGGCGGCGGCGGCGGCGGCCATGAATCGCAGGCGAAGAGCAAGAAGAAGCCAGCAATGGCGAACGTGAAGGCTGCAGCTTCAACGGGGATGGTGAAAGCCAAGGCAGCAGCTACCGTCGGAGCACAGAAAGTCAAGAGCGGCACCACCACCGGCATCAAATGGGTCAAGAATCAGTACCAGAAAAGAGCCTCCAAGTAATCGAATGGGTCTCGGGATGTGTGTTATGGAGATGGATGGCAAAGATCGAGCAGGAAGAAGAACAAGACGGAGCTGCATAAACTATTATTATTTTTCTTGGTTTCTCTTTTGCATATGTTTTAGCGTGATTCTCGACGGTTTGTACGAGTGTGGTAACTCATCATTTCTTGGCAGTTTGCACAATTTATCATCTATTTATGTATTATTATTTGTTAATATATATGTTAGATATATAATCTTTGGACAAAATGTTGGGGAGCCCTTACTCCAAAGTCATGTCCGAACGTAACGTTTTGCAACACCTCGGGATGGGAGCCCGCTCTTTAACCCACAAGTCATGTCCGAATGCACAATTTATCATCTATTTATGTATTATTATGTTGTTAATATATGTAGATATATTATCTTTGGACAATGCTAGAGAGTCCGACCTCTTTACCGATCCCGAGGCACGAAAAACACGTGTTCGGACATTTTTCAGATTAAGGGATTGGAACATTCAGCATTTTCCATTATCTTTTAGTAATATTTATCAACTTATATCGGCCATAGAAAATATCGGACAGTGTCGACGATATGTAATAGTGGTGGTACTATATCGGCACAACGCAAACAATGGTTGCAAACTCACAATGTGGCTAGATTTTGGAGTAGTGTCGGCTTATGCATGCGTCATGAGTTCGAGTCCGCATATGTGCATGATAGGATGGAGTTTTAACTTGTCAGATGAACATCACATGTCCGAATGGACCGATCAAGTCCGAAGCCCCTACAAGGTCTTCAGTCCTGATGTTCTAATAACAAATAATGCTTGTAAAGAAAACCATTATTATCAGTCTGCTACTCAAAATGCAAACTACGCGAAGTTTGATGCGAATTGAGATTTGGGAGATTCAGTATTATTCAATCTTTGATGAACAATGTTGCAAGAAAGAGGAGCATCAATATTATTTGCGAACAATGAAAGCAGAGCTAATTAAGATAGACCGCGGAGTTTTCAAATATCCAGAATACATGCTTCATCTATTGAAGCCATTACGCGCGAATATTCTGAAAGATAAGATGGAGATTAACAGGACACATATATACACATCTTATCTAGTTTTATCTACATATTTTGAAATTTCTGTCTGTTTAAGAGTTTAGATTGATCCGAAGGTGTTCTCCCCACTGTAAGTCATGTAAAGGAAACCATCTTCATCCTTGTGCTCCTCATAGATAGCAGACATCATAGCAGCTAGAGTGAAAATTTTAAAGAATCAGCCGTAATTCGGAAATCAGAATTTGAAATCAAGCAACTCGGAAGAATAATTTAGATTGAAATATGACCTGTAGGCGGTAGGGTATTCTTCACAAAAATGAAGATAGCTTTCTCAGCGCTGAGCTTGATCCTTTTCCGAACAACATAGACAAACTGGCCGACCGTCAGATCTGCCGGGACAAGATACCTGCAACAAGGGCATCACATGTTAACAGTTTCAATAGGACAGTTGTATGCAATAACATCTTTATAGGTATTATAATTTTTTTTTCTTGGTATACAATTCCGTTCTGAGTAGCAGTCCAGACCGAGGCGACATAGTATTAATTTAAAGTAATTCACCCTCTTCCAAGTGATTATGTGGGGGCTCGAACTCGAGAGCTTTACCATGTCTAGCCGTACCCTTTACCACTAGACCACAACCATTTGATAAATATAATTGCATGTGAATGTATTATGAAAAAGTAAATATTCGAAGAAAGAAATGTATTAGATCATAGATGCAAGTGCAATCCATTCAAAAAATATCAATGATTGCTACATCAGACATCATATGTGACAAAATTCAATCTTGCAACTAAGACAGAAAAAAGAGAGATTCTAACAGAAGAATTTGTATTCCTCGAGTACATTATTAAATGCAGCCCAACAAAGAAACTCGCATGCCTTTTGTTCCCGGTGTTAAGCAGAACTAATCATAAAACACTTTTCAGGATTTTATCTAGCAGCAAGTTTTGCAATAAGAGGTACGTGTATGTAGTGGAAGAAACATGTCAAAGCCTAGCAATACTAGAAAAGATTTTTTCCCTCCACTTCTTTATCTTTCAGGCTGACACTTCCCTTTTTACATGATCCAAGGATGAAGCACATAGGGAATCTAGTACAAAATTTACACTTCATAAAATCAATCCTTACAAAACGACACTCTTATATTTCTCAATGGAAACTAGGCTACTGTATAATTATTTGGCCAAGAGGGTCCTCAAGTTTAACAGAATTCTTCAGTGAACCAGCTAGGTTGTTTTTTTTTTTTTTTAATTTTTATAAAATTTTTTTTTATTAACCAATGGATAATGAAGAAAACATGAGTAAAGCCTGCAAAAAATGTTACATAGCTCACAACTAGGAGAAGTTTTAAGCTACTTGTAGTCATGACTACAAAACGCCCTAAACTACAAACGCTAATGCATTTTCCGTTATATACAAAGCGGACCGTGTTAATGCATAGTGGAAAGCAGCATGTGACCAGTCCACTGAAGTTCCTGTACTGCTAAAGTAATGAATTTAGATGCAGAAGTAAACTCACTTCTTCTTGTCAATGTCAGGAATGTCACTTCGTTCCGCCTTCTCGACAATCACCTAACGCAAGACACAAGGATCAGCCGAACAATATAACAGTGATGTTTTTAGCAAAGTGCACGAGGTCTTACTGGAATTCTGTCAGCGTACTTCTCCCTAATGCGAGCAGCTTCTGCCTGCCTCCTTTCTATATTGTGCAAAACAAGATACAAGAATTCAGAAGGAAAAAAAAAACCAATAGCTGCAGGTTGCAGCAAAATCAATATAACACACATCATGGAGGTAAAGGATTCGCTCATTTTGATGAGGACGATAGAATCACTGACTACCTTATACAAGATCTCAACCACAGTAAGCAAGTTGAATAACAGAAAATATGTAATGTACCTCGACCTCAGGCTCAAAATCGAACGATAAGAGGTTTACATTACAAAGCTAATGATCAAGAAAACCAGACTTTTCATAGATCAAGCAGAATGCTAGTAATGTCTCTCCACTTAAGCTCGCAAATGTTGAACAGAAGCCTCAGAATACCTATACTTTAAAGCCTCACCAAGAAACTGAATTATTCAACCTTTCACAGGAATTGTGAAGTGTTAGTAGTTTGCTTGGAAGTATTTCTAATTATTGTTAATTTACATGTAACAATTCCTAGTTATAGCTTATAAACATTGGTATCCACTATCTAACTAAGCTCTACCCCTGAAACGGCTTATGTTAAAATCATCCTTCGTTCCAAATTGGCGATTACTGCAAAACCAAACTATTACCTCATCGCTGAAGCAAGCTTGAAAAAGAATTAATAGCGCAATTCAAAGTTGTCCGCCTATTCATGATTCGCATCAGAGGACTAAAATGAGCAAAAGGGCGGAAAAAACAACGAACCATAAACAAAACAAAATGATAATATGATAACAATCGAGCACCTAAAAAACTCCCCATAATTTATCATCATAAAATGGCTACCACTGATCAGAAGAAAAAACCCTAACTACAACATGCACAGATTACAAATTTATCTACAAAAACACAAGAAAACAGATCTGTGACACAAACCAAGGGGATGCTCCATTTTGAACGAGCTATTCGTCATAGATTTTTCTTTTCTTCTAGTACTGATCTGCAAGCATCAATCACCAATCAAAAACGTCAATTAGATTAACATGTGAGAATAGAAGAAGGCGTCGATCAATAGATTAATCCGAGAGAATGACTTACGAGATCTCTCGATCGATCGATCAGGAACTTACTAAGATTTTGCAAAGATGAGTCGATGAGGAGTTGATTGACTGATTAGAAATAGAAAGTAAAGAAGTTGAGTAGGGAGATATCTAAAGGGCAAATGCGGAAAACGAAAGCACGAGGTGCCCAGGAAACCTTCTAACACGCCACTTGAAAATTACCAATTTCTTTTCATCAAAAAAAAAAAAAAAAAAAAAAAAAAAAAAAAAAAAACCGAATTTCTAAAGAATACAAGCCTACAAGGAGACTTTGCATCCCTTCTCAAAACTCCATTTACAAATAAATATCTTTTTAATAATCGAAGCCACAAAATATATTTTTTTTAAAAAAAAATTGAAATAAAAGTTATAGTTTAAATCAAATTTTTGCTTTTATTTATTTAAAAATATAATTTTAAATAAAAATTTTAAAATTTCAAAATAATTACGGATTAGTAAAATTATTTTAAAACTAACTAATATTTTAAAATTATAAAATACTTATTTAAAAATATATTTGTTTTTATATTTAATTTTTTTTAAAAAAATATTTATATATTAGTGAAAATATCTTCAAGATAAATATCGAGACAGATGTTGATTTATATACTATTTAAAATCCAGGGTTCTACGTTTCGAGCAGTACGGAACCGGTGCTGAGCCGACAAGTATGACCCAAGCCATTTTTTTCTTTTTTTCTTTTATTGTAGCACTGTTCACCTTCCTCACAAGGAATATGAATAGCGCTCGGATTGTATCTCGCGTTGTGGGTGCGAACCCGCAATGCATCACAGGGTTGCGCCCGTGACCCAATCGCACGACGTAACCCATGCCTTTTTTTTTGCTTGCGATTTTTTTTTTTTGACTTTTAATTAATATAAATTAAAGAAATATTTTATTATCGACCCAATTCATATATCTCAAGTTTTAAATTTACCGAAATTTAATTTGGCACGGCACGGAATGAAAAAGAACTTTTTAAAATCATGAGCTGATTGTATATGGTTTGAAAATCAGGGTACATGCTAATTTTCCAATTTCCAACTAGGAAAAATACACCAGACAATCGCTTTAAATTAATAATATTTATTAGTAAAGACAAATGACTCGGCGAAAATCTACCATTTCTGAAATTCTACGTTATAATCCACAAATATTATACTGCATAATTTTGAGCCGTTCTTAATTTGTGGATGATCTATCACCCATATGCAATAACTAAATTTATATAGCCCACTAAAAAGTATTACGGCCCATTTTAAGTAGCCCCAGTTCATTTACTTGCCGAAACTATACTGCAGGTCAAATAAAATCAAAAGAAATTTACTGTTCAGCCCCTAAGAAGTGCCGGTACGGAAACACGACACGCGATAATAAAAGTTAGCTTATACTAAAAATTTGAATGTCTAAAAATATAATAAAATTCATACATAATAAATTTTTTTATATTTTTAAAATAAATTTAAACAATGAGAATCTAATTACATTCAATTAAAAGAAAAAGTACATTGATAATAATTATCGATATATTCTATTACTATTCTATAATATTTTATTTTTTAAAAAATATTAAAAAAGTGCCGAATTATTTTTTTAGTCCTCTGAACTTCATTTCGTATCCACGATAATCCTATATTTTAGAAAAACATCCGCGATAACCTTACCGTCAGTTTTTTAATTTGTGGCCGTTAATTTGCTGACGTGTCAATTTTTAATTATTTTTAGTTTTTATTTTATTTTTAGGGATAAACATATCTTTTAACCTTAATTAGGAGTTATTTTTTAAAAAACTTCCAACATAAAAGTTACAAATTTCGATGAGATTTATAACTTTCATTTTTAAACTTTTTCAGAAAAATATTTCTAAAAAGTTGTTTAAAAATAGCATGTAAAATTATTAAAATTTTAGAGTCCCAAAATATCTATTTAAAAATATTTTTGGAAAAAAAAATGAACATAAAAATTGTAGATCTCATCAAACTTTATAATTTCATGTGAAAGGTTTTCTGAAAAAATACTTTTAAATATTTATTTTTATAAAAAAAACTTATTTACCATGACAAATTAAAAAAATTATAATGTCAGTAAATTAACGGCCGCAAACGAAAAAATTGACGGTAAGATTATTACGGACGTTTTATTAAAGCATATGATTATTATGGATACAAAATAAAGTTAAGAGTTACACATGCATATTTTGATAAAGTTCAGAGAACTATATCTTTTTCTTTGGACAAGAATTATTGCGGGCACTCCATCTAGCTTGTCTAATGAGCATGCCAGAATTTTTATTTTTTATTTTTTTTTGGACACCTCCACTTTTTATTTCTGATTTCTAAATAGATTTATTCTGATTATATTTACAAAGTACATTTTTCATTCAATTATTTAAAAAAAAAAACTTATACATACTTTTTTTACAATTTTTTTTAAAAAAATTACTGTTCAGCCCTCCCGTTTTCCATTTTTACTGTTCAGCCCTAAGAAACGCGTTTTCTCGCCGACGTGGCGGCGCGCGCGTGCCGCCACGTGACGTTTCGGAGGCTGAATCGCGATACTCCAAACTTAGGGGGCTGAACAGTAAATTTTTTTTTTAAAAAAAAAATTGATTGAAATAATTTGGAAAGGCAGAACTTTCTAGACAAAATCCAAACAAGTAAATGGTGAAGCAATCATAGTAAAATGTCCACATCCTTTCTCCACTTAATTTTCAAAAGTTCAAAAAAGATGTAGAATTTTGCTACAGAACAAAAGAGAGCAGGTATCAATCCAGCATGGAAACAAGGGGCGCCGGGGTGCTTCTCTCCTCGGTTGCAGGAGTCGGTATACATCCAAGCAAGTACCCTCGTCCAATCACGTCCGCCCACGTCATCCATGTCCCACTTCTCCGGGGCTGTCACCGTTGTTCGTTCCCAGTACACTGTGAAGAATAGATCCCATCTTTCATGTCAGTCCACAGTCCTATTCTCTGTCGTTTTATAGCTCGCGTTCTTCATCATTTTTATATATCTCAAAGATTATCTAGATTTTTAATGAGAACTGAAGATTTGTAACTATATATCAAGTTATTATTAGCCATGGACGAAGAGTTTGAAGAAGAAGAGGTCTGGGCTGTCATAGATGATGAGAAAAAGAAGGACAGAAGTCCTAACAATGGCGGAAGATCATCAGCAAGTCGCAGTGGTAGCAGCACGGCGAGAAGGGATTTGAAGCTTTCTTCTTCTCTGACAATTCCGGGAGGGTCTTCGAAGAAGAAGGACAAAGAAGAAGCAGAAGATTATGACGAAGATGAAGACGATGATGATGAAGACGATCAACTACCCCCCCATGAATGGATCGCGAAGAAGCTGGAAAAAAGCGGGAAGATCTCGTCGGTGTACGAAGGGGCTGGAAGAACACTTAAAGGAAGAGATCTGAGCAAGGTGAGGAATGATGTTCTCACACGAACTGGCTACATTGAGAAGAAGAAGTAATTTCTGTATCCATGTATGCTAGCAGTTCTTGGCATACCTAACTAGGGTTTAGTTCTCAAAAAAAAAGGAAAAAAAAGGAAAAAAAAGAAAAGAAAGTTAATTAGGGTTTACATTACCCAAATTTTGTTATGTATATATATGGTCCTCAAGTGCGATTTTGGGCTTCTTATGAAAGCACTAGAGTGCCTACGAAGATCAGTAAATTAAGTTTTAATTTCTTGCAAATTTTGTTTATATTTTTCCAAATTTGCTGGTTGTTTCTCTAGATCGGTGAGTTTGTTCATGGTGCTAATTTCAGAATGGAGGATAAATTTTATTGCCATTTTTCTAGTCGACAAGTCTTGATGTACTCTACACCATATATCTAAAATATATCATATATATTCTGATATATTAGATTTTCGGATGATTATAATAAATAGCAGTGTTTTTTTTTCCAGTTGATACTAATTGATTTTGATATGTTGTAATTTGAATTGCGCTGACATTCAAGTAGAAGACATTGAATTGGTGAATGAGTTTTTTTTTTTTTTTTTTTTAAAAAAGGCCAAGGGTTCCCTAGAACAATGGAAAGAAAAAGTAAATATTGATATAAACGAGCTGAGCCCGAGGTCCCCAACTAGGCTTGACTTGGCTAGCCAAAAAGGTTAAGTTAGAGCTTTGACCTGAGCTTCCAAAAAACTCGCTACCATTTTTTGGAGCTTGCAAAGCAAAATCCAGCCTGGACTCGAGAGCGTGTGTGTGTATATATATATATGATGTAAGCGAGTTGAGCTCAAGCTGAGCCAACCTAATTTGGCTTGGCTAGCCAAAAAAGTTAAGCTTGAACTTGACTTGAGCTTACAATTTGGTTCTCACGTCCGATTATTAAATGAGTCGTGCTTAAAGAAGAAAAACCATCGCGACCATTTTGTCGAGCTTCCCGAGAAAGATCGATCAAGGCTAGGCTTGTGTGGTTCATGCGCTTGTTTAGAACTGAGCTTTCAAATAAACTAAAATGTCCTTCTTTTATCGAATACGTCGTGCAGCTCAATCCTATGCAAAGCGACTCATGAGCAACTCGCGAACGAATTGATTCATCGATCTATACCCCTAACCATGAGCCTAGCTCCATTTGCTACGGCTGATCGGGCTAATCCAAAACCATTTTTTTGGAACTTGATACTAAATTAGCAGGATGCTGCACACGGATATCATGAACGGTTGAGATTTACTTGTTCACGACGATACGCTGTAGTTTTTTTTTTTTAGAAAGAAATATACTGCATTACGTATCGTACAAATCCTCATTCAAACAAGATTCATATTCCTTCTTCCTTCTTCCTTCTTCCCATGACTTTTTTGACTGCTCAACCATTAACAAATTACCACGTGTCCACTCCAATTTCTTCTCACTAATGGACAAAGGATAGCAATGGGTGGAGTTGTCGGAGTTTCCAAATTCACCCTTCGTCCTTAATTCGGACTTCTATTACTGTTAGGAGAAAATCTTTAGAGCACCATCGGGAGGTGGAGCTTTAGAGCGACAGCTGCAAAGGAATCGAACCGGAGTGCATCCATTCCGATCCCAGCAGAGTCCAATTTTACGAACCTCATTCATTTAGATTCCGAATCCGCGAGTAGTGTTGCAAACCGTGCGGCCCGAGCCGGCCCGCACGATTTGATGAGGGCCGCGCGGGCGGGCTTGGCCTGCCCCACTAAAAGCATAGGTCCGGCTCGACCGGCCTTGCGGGACAGGCCAGTCCGCGGTCCTGCGAGCCAGACTGCGGTACAGGCCGTGGGCTAAATTAACATCTCTATCCGCAAGCAACCGCAGTCCATATAAAAATTTGGGTCCCCTCTCTATTGTGAACCCGATCCATGGATGAAGATCATCTACCGCCGAATTCTATGCATCATTTCATATGTCGATATTTAAAATAATATTTATATATATTTAAAATATAAAATTATAAAATTTTGATGAAATTTATAAATTTTATATTTAATAATTTTCTTTCAAAAATGTTTCTAAAGAGACGTCATGAGTTTCCAAAGTCTTAATTAATTTAACGAATTTTAACAATTAATTTTAAACCTGTTAAAATTTGAAAGCCTCATAATGTCTACGTAAAAATATTTTCTGAAAATTATTACATATAAACGTTGTAGATCTTATCAAAATATATAACTTTAATATTAGTTTTTAAAAAAAAATATATATTGAAATATTATTTTAAAAGTCGATACACGGTGTGGTGCATAGAATTATTCTCATCCCCGATTCGCTCCCGACTTCCCTGCGGCCTCTCGTTTCCCTCCCTCTCCAAATTCAATCCAAAACAAACCAATCACCGCATCACCAATCAAACTCTCCCCACAGATCTCTCTACAGCTCAACTCCGCTGCACTGAGCTGGGCAGCGGCGGCGATGTCGTGCTCGAACATCACCATGTGGGCGGCTGCGTCGCCGAAGACATCGATAGACATGGACTCTCTCTCCTCTTTCTCGAGTTTTGCAATGGCGCCATTCCACGCCGCCCCGCGCCACTATCCTGTCTTCGTACACGCCGGATTCCGCGAGCTCCTGTGCCCAGGAGGCTGTCGTCACCGGCCGCCCTTCTCTTAAACCCTCGTCGAGGTAAAACATATTCGTCATTGGAAGTATGCAGTGTTGACTGCATCGACCGGGTATCACATATTCATTTGCTATTCAGGGGCTCGCATATGCAATTGTAGCGGTTGGACGTACGTAAAAAGTGAACTCTATAATGGAACAAAAAAAATATATTCTTTTCGATCATATTGATACGAAGAATTACTACGGTATTATCTACATCAATCATTTTTTATAAAATTCTATTATTAAATATTTTAGAAATATTTTTTTTTATATGTGATTAGTTTGAAAAATAGAAAGTTATAATTTCTAAAGTATTAAAAAAAAAAAAGTCATTTCTCAAAGCATGTTATTATATATTTGGACTGACATGGATAATGTACATCAGTTCAGAATTTTTTAGGATCAAAATGATCATGAATATATTATTTTTCAAAAAAGAATAACACTAGAAGACAATAAAAAGAAGAAGGACTTGTATATTGGCGATGTAATATAAAAAGAAGACCAACCCCTTCGCTCTCTCCGATCCTCCAATTCGAGCAGGATCCCGTGCAGATCCTCGGGCAAGACCAACCCCTTCAACTCACAAATCTACGTGCTCTCCAAGAATCACTAGCTAGCGAGCTTGCTGCTCGTATGAGTGCTATGAGTAATGCTACTGACAAAGCTGTTGAGCTCAAACGCACGCTGTCAAGGGTTTATAATCGTGCGAGGCAGACCGAGAAGATTACTGGAGAAATTCTCGAGAGTGTTTCTGGTGCCAATGCGCTTGCATAGACACAAAAATGTTTGAACTTTGGACATTTTGTATTTTTATACCCCTTGATTGAATTTAATATTTTTATGCCTCCTAATCAGTTTTGACATTTTACTCATTTGTCGTGTAAAATGACTAAAACGTCCTTAACTTTTTTTGAAAAAAATACAAGCACACACGAGTACCCATGTCGCTCGTAGGTATTGGGGCTGTTCAGGGATATTCTTGAGTGTTCGTATATATCATGTGTGTTCGTAGGTATTCGCGTATATTCGTGAATATTCGAGAGTATATGGATATTCGAATGTGTTCACTTTTTGAAGTAAAATTTTTTTTTTGCTAAAACCCATTGGAATTTGAAGATATTCGTGAGTTTGCACGCGTTTGTAGATATTTGCATATATTTTATCGTAATGAAAACGTTTTGGTTATTTTACACGGCAAATGAACACATTTAGGCCAAAACGAATTAGGATGTCATACAAACGTCAAACCCAATTAAGGGATTATAAAAACACAAAATATCCTTGAATTGTATTTCCATTTATTCTTCTTAAAAGATGGGGCTATGCATTGATTTCTAGATTCAGATGGAAGAGATGCTACAACAATACTCATATCAAGGAAAATGCTTGTATAAGTTACGTGTAACATTTTGGATAAATCAACGGCTGGAATCTGAACAACTGTGAAGGATCATTTTTTAAGTGTTTATAGATAGAATTTGTCTAAAACAATATTTGATTAAAGGATGCAAAGTTGGAAATCTCAAGAGTCTAGAATGCTTCTTACCTGGATTTTAAATGTTATGTAATTTTGTTTTTCTTTTTTTCCCCGGAGACATCCAAGTATCGACATGATTTGACCTCCTGGCCTTGCTATAACCACCACCCTGGGCTACCTGCCTTCAACTTTTTCCCAAGTCATTTTAACTTTTTTTTTTTTTCAAATGAAATAAGAAAAATGACGGTTTGGGTTTCCTATTTTCTCTCAATTTTTTCAACTTAAAAAAGCCCTAAAAGAACTGAGTGCGGTTAGCTCAACCAATTGAGAGACGTATACGCGAATTCCAGAGCGTCGATCGGAACTGAACGTGCTGATTTTTCGTGAGTTTGAGGTCCCCACAAGGGCGTACACTTGTATTACGGATTCCACCACGACAATTTCCAAAAAAAAAAAAAAAGCCCCTAAAGGTCATGGCCTTAGTACAGATAAAGGTGACATGAAAGCTATAGGCATTGCATGAATATCTGCTAAAATAATGCTGGGTGGACTATGAGCTGGAAATTTTGTCATCTGGAGAGTTCTCATCAAAACTATCCACGTAGACTGGGGCTACATTGGTTCATATATGATTTAGATGGAGGACCTTCTCATACAAGGGCTAGAATAATACCATCAATCAGTAATAATTGCAAGCTAAAGAGACCAACCATACTGTTTCATTATATTCTGTAGGCCCATTGGTGGCTTACTGTATGAAGATTTGCAGCGGTTTTAACTCCAACCCTAAGCTAACCATGTAAAAACGAGAAAATAAGAAAGAAAAGTACCTAAAAGGTGCCGAAGATAAAAAAGAAACCATGAATCTTGATATGTTCTTCAGAAACCATGAATCTTGATATGTTCTTTCTTCACTATGCCAGCCTGCAAAATAAATTCAGCAGCAGCACCATTAGATCAGCATGAATAAGATATTTTACTATAAGTAATACTGTCAGCCGGTATACAACCGTTCAGTGAACGGCTGGGATGGATGAGATTCATGATCTCGGGATGAGTAGTAAATACGGACGGGTAAAATTCAAGTGATCTATAAGTGGTGTATTTGGTGGAGAGACGCTAAGAACTAATGAAGTACCTGAACTAAGAACGTTGATACGTTCTTCCTCTGATCACCTTGAAGCTGAATAACCTGCTCGGTCCAGCATACAACAAATGTTCAATCAGTACGATTAATAATACGCATAAAAAAGTTTTAGGAGGTGATAAGTATTTGACCGTTAAAGGATGTAATGTTTAACAATAATGGATTATACCTGACCAAGCTCTGGATCCTCGACAACAGTACCATTGCAACAAAATTCCTTCTTAAGATCCTTGAGAATTTTAGAATAGCTGAATTCTTTCTTCAGTCCTTGAACCGTAGTCAGGCTTTTTCTTCCATTTCGCTGTTGAACACGGATATGCACATACTCCTTTGCACCAGTACCAGAGTCATCGTCATTTGCCTCAGCAAATGGATCTAGGAGAGACAAAATTAGGCAATTTCTAAGAATAAATGAAAATATGGAGAAGTTTTGGATTAGACAATACAGCTAAAGGAGATACATGCAAAGAGAGACTTTTTAGAGCCCGGTATTCACATAAACTAATTGCTACCCAGGCTCCAGTGTTCCCAACGAATATTGAATGGTACTTATGATGTTCTATAATTAATTAAATAGAAGTGATTCTTCCCTGCTAGTTACTTAAAGCATCTCAACTACTGACAACTGATGGATATATAACTGAATAGTATTACAGAGATAATTTGCTAAACACGTTTTGAGTACTATTGAAGAAATAAATAAGCACAATGAAGATGAAAGGACTTCATTCTGACAGAATGCTAACTTAGCTTCTGGAAGTAGCATGACATGTAAAAGGAGAGTAAATACATTTCAACAGGTATGGAAATGGATTTATTTTAGATAGACACAAAGGTACTTATGTTCAGCATATTGCATAATACCAAATGTCGATGTGATCTATCAGCTAGTTTGCTAACTAAAGAAATAACAATATAACATACCAAAGGCACTTGGAGTTTGGAGATCATGTTCAGACATGAAATTGGTTTGTTCGAAAAGAAGAGGGTGCCTTCTTGTTTGAAGTATGCTCTCTCACCTGCAAAAATCAAAGGGCCAAATTCCTCAGCAGAAAAATAACATGTACCTAAGTAGACAGATCGTAGTGGTACATAGAAATTAAAGATTAGAGTTAACCACAATATCTCATGCCCACTAAAGGAGATAGCTACACACCGTCTTCCGTTCATCAATCTTAATGATAATATGTTAGAAACTCCTAGTACTGATTATGTCTAAGACTATGCCAAAAATCAAATACTTACATGAAGAAAGTACCAAACAGAAATGTACTTGTGCATATGTGCTGTAAAAGAGCATCTACATATTTCACTCTTTCTCTTTATGACAAGTTTTAACTGAGTTGTATTCACAAAAACAAAAGAATATGAGGCACGGTAACCATAAGGACACAGCATATACACAGCACAACAGATTATAAGATATACACGAGATGCTTGCCATAACGATTGAGCACTACTAGTTATTTTTTACTAAAATTAATTACAGATATTGTGATACGAGTGAAGCATATTTAAAAACTAGCTACACCAGAACACGTACAATCAGTGAGATTTCTGCATCACAACATAAGGCCCGACTTTATGCATAGTGAATAATATACCATAGACAAATTCACCAATATAAAAATCACCATACCATTATAAACATAAATCACTGCAAACCAGCAATATAGACTAATTAATTACTGCCGCTGCATTTAACATAAGATTTTGAGAAAAGTTCTATGTCGACGTTGGCTCATCAAAGATCTGTGAGATTGCACAAAATACACAAGTAGAATTCTATAAGACTAAAATCAGCTAAATAAATCATGCACCAAAGATCAGTAGAGAAATGTTAATGAAAGTATATAGAAAATCTTGCAGCAGCATTATTATTACGTAGGGATCAAACCATCAAGGATCAACAGTGAATCCTCCCATTTTTTCTTCAAATCAATAAAAAATTGAAGAAACCTAAGCACATAACATAAACGACATGCATCTTCGAATTATTAGCAATTAATCGATGAATGAATAGACCTAGAAACAAGAGGAAAGACAGTAATCGATCAATCACCTCAGATCGAAGAAGCGATTCAGTGAGCTGCAATCAAATCAGCGATCGCCGTTAAGATAGAGACGAGAAAAAAAAGATAAGAAGATGATCCTCTCTTCTCTCCACCTCCTTGAATTGCGGATTGCGAAATGCACGGGGAGAAAAAGGGAAGGTGAATCATCTCCCAAGTTTACTATTTATAGCCGATCACCTATGCTACATTAAGACCGTTTGTGTGTGGTATATAGTCTTTGCCGCGACTGTATTCCGTTGTATAAGTTATAAATAATAAATTTATGAATTTAAATATAAGTCGCGTATTTCTAAATTACATGCAAATAATTAGCAAATTACACACCCACAATATTAAATATTATTATATATTTTATGAGATTATTGTTGAGCTCGATTGAATCCGAAGTCTCGTCCATCAAAGCAACATATATTAAAGTATAAGAAAAAAAATTTGACGATATCTTATATTCTTATACTGTTTATTAAATTAGTATTATGATATATAATGATGCTTATACAAATTTATATCATATTTTGAATTAATCCGAATATTTCTATATTATCCAATTTTTATAAATTTTTGAATATATGATAACAAACTTTTATATTTTTCTCTCCCATCTATCTCTTTCTCATCTTTAAATGTTGTCTCCTAATACAAAATGTGTCATTTTCAGCTTCAAAAGATACTAACCCTATCACTTAAGCGGCGACGACACTAATTCATCCAAAATTTATTAGTTTATATTCCTATTCTGAAATAATTGAAGGCTCGATTGATTTAAGTAACAAATAATAAAGCAATTAATTTTTCGTCTTAATAATTTTTTCTTTAAAATATTTTATCTATAATTTTTAATTATATTTAATTAATTTTATTATTATTATTATTTTGTCACATATATTGCGGTATATAATTTGCTAGTATAAATGTTAATGCAATTTAGAAATAAATATTTAGAGACCGCCTCAATTCGCCTTCGTATGTCCGTTAGATAGCAGCAAATCATCTAACAGCCAAGATTAAATCTACATAAATCAACAATACTAATAACAATGATGTAGTGATTGTAATTTCTCGGATTGCCATTTTCATCGTGGTTTTTGGACCGCTGCCTTCTCTTCAATAAGCATCTCGTCTCCGATCCTTCGTTCGCTGGAATCTCGTCGGAACCCACCGATCTTGTGATGGAAAAGGGGAAAATTACTGCCACCGAGTTAATGTCATCTTTGGATGGCCTCAAGCTCAATACAACGCCGAAGAGATCGAACTTCTCGTCTCTCTCCTCTAATTCGAATTCCTCCTCTCTCTCCTCTAATTCTCTCGGTGAGTCTGGTTACAGTTCTAATCGATGATCAGGCTTTTGACTATCCTCTATATATGGTTGGATGAGCTGATTTAGTTCGACCCATGGTTTGTTTTGATATGATTATGATATATAGCTTGAGTTTGGTAAAGCAACTTGTGACTTAAATTTAGTTTGTAGTTGGATAAATTATGCGGATACTCACATGATATATGAAGTAACGTGCGATTGCTATCTACACACGCTAGGGATGTGTTTTGTTGCTTTTGTTTGGATACTTTATAAATGGTAGAACGTAGAACGAACTAAATTTAATTATGGTCCAGCACCTTGAAAGGATTCCGGCGGGTATACGACGCGCTCCAAATCCAGTCAAGAGCTTGTTTTGTAACTTAAGTTTAGCTCGCAGATGATCACCTTGTGGCTGGTAGTATTCACATACTGCATGAAGTATAGTGCAAATACCAGCTATACATGGTAGCTCTAGCTACCAGCTACAAGCTCAAGCGAACACACCCAAGTACACATACTGTAATAGAAACAATCGGTGTTGTACCAATTATATTCTCATTGCACTCTGTTATATATGTTCTCAGATTTACCTTTTAGAAGAACTAGACCCAGAAGATTAGTTAGCTTATGTCTTGGAGTTATTGGTCAACATCTTGAGGATATCATTTCAGATTTAACAGAGATTGCTGCAGGCTTTCCAGCAGACATTAAGGTAATTTATTTGAATTTATACATAAAGTATCAGTTATTTGTTTTATATCTCTCCTTGATTAGATTTAAGAATCCTGTTTTTGGGACACTTGTCAAAATAGTTATGATCATAATGAAATCTTAAAAATAAAACTATAGAGGCAAGAAACAACAAACTTTGTGTAGTAAAATCATGTATTGTCTATGGTTAACAATAGAATGGCGTAGAAAAATCCATGTAGCTGACGCCACTTAGTGGGACAAAGGCTTCTTTGTTGTGTGCATGCAATAGGAGTTTTGAATTTTTGCTTTGAAATGTCAAATGCTAGTCCCATGCTGGTCATCAAGGAAGAATGTCTATGGTTGAAAAGTCATTTGGAGTTAGTGGTGGATCACATCTGCAAATTCTGTTTAGGTGTTACTGGACACCTTTGTAAGGTGTTATAGATATGAGGGTTTTTTTGTGTGTACAGTCAGCACTTTATAAGAGGATATACATACAAGTAGATGAGATGGTTAGTAATGATTAATCTCTCAAGCTTACTTATTTTCTTTGTTGAGTTTAGGTCTGTCTTGAGATGGTCTACTTAATGGATGCTGTAGGATGGTACCACAGTTTGCTGATTCTTCCCGTCCTGCAAGCTTCACATAGAATCAAGCACACATAGGTTTCTGTAAAGAACTGTACCTGTTGAACAAAGTTAAGAAAAGAGGCTGAAAATATTGTACCTGTTGAACTAAGTTAAGAAAAGAGGCTGAAAATGCATTTTTGTTTGTCAAATAATAAAAATGGGCTATCCAATACCACAAGGGCTCTCACGTGTGTAGGCGTAGGCTCTGGAAAGAAGGCGAGCAATTTCTCGCCTAATATATGCTATCATATCTTACTTTGCAAGAGGTGGTTTCCTTGCATCGAACTCACAGTTTTTGTTCGTTAGGCTTGAGGTTTTTCAACTCCGCTTTGTCTGTCAAATAGTTAGTTATGCATTCATTATAATGATGTTAGCGTTCGCCTGCAACCCTGTACATAGTTTCTGTTAATGTTAATCATAACTCATTCTGTGATTCATGGAAGTCAAATCGGTTAGTCTCGGTTGCATTTCAGTCAGCGAAAGCAATTATGAATCTTGTCAAGTTTATGCTCGTTGCATCAACATGCTCGAGTATGCGAAGGTTCAGAATAATGAATGACAGCGAGCTCCTTTATTGCTTTCTGTTTGGTGAATAGTGCTGGTTTTCATCTCAACCTTGTAAACTTGAAGATGGATTTTCCTTGTGATGCAGCTAGCAATGCTTGCTATTGCAAGGAGGAGAAAATTACTCAATGATGAGGTACTCGTCTCACTAGCTGACAATTTATGGGAACTCCTTGATATCTCTGGGTCTGATGTTACTGATGTTGGTTTAGCAAGAGCAGCAGAATCGTGTATGCGTCTGCGAGCTGTTGATATCAGGTATGAAGCTGAAAAGTTCTTTCCTTGCACTCAATTTTCTTTTGATGGTTCTTATATTTTGGTTTATAGGGGTTTTTAGGGTTCTCATGGCCTTTTCTGTCAGCCATCAGTAGGTCGTGATGTACTTTGTTTTCTGTGATGTTATTCGTCAAACTTACATCAGAGCAAGATGTCATACTACCAAGACGGCCAGGGATGGAGTTTGATATAGATAGTAGCTTACTTAGAAAGGAGTGATCAAAGTCAACTACTTTGTCATTTTATATTTTCTGCCTGAATTAGATAATCGTGAATATGGGGAAACCGGAGGCTAGCATAGTCTTCAAGACTTAAACCACCACAGCAGGACTTGCACGATTCGAGAAGTCTTCGACAAATGATTTATTATAAAAGATCGCTTCATTTTACATAACATGACTAGATTACTAAACAATTAGCCTATACAATTCAGATAATTTATATTTCCCTACGAGTAAGGTAAAGTTTATTTTCCAAGGAGACTTCCTTTTCGAATTGGCAGGTCATATTTCAAGGTGAATATTATTGAGATATCGTGAATGAATTTCAGTTCATCCTCGGTTTTATAGAATATATCTTATTCACGTCTCTCTGTAGATCATGACAATTTATGTATGTGATAGGTAAGGTATGGTCACTGCAGCACGTGTTTCTCATGAAAATTTGGTTTTGAATGCAGTAGATGTGATATGGTCACTGCAACAGGTGTTTCCGAGGTTCTTTGCCATTGCCGTTCTTTGGAAGTTTTAAGATGCGGGTATGCTTTCTACCCATTTGCCAATTCTGCAATAATCATAATCAACAAAGTTCTGCAATAATCAACTACGTTGGTCGTAATGTCTATAAATCATTCTTTCCCCTAGAAGAAAATATGTTGAATTTTCTTAGGTGATCCAAAGATGTTATCACTTTCGAAGTTCTCCAGCAGAAACCTGTTTATCAGGATGGATATTCAAACTTAAGTTGTATTGACCATCCTTGTCGTAGTTCATCATTTTGTTGCAGGCTAGGTTATGCATGTACTTTGGATTATATATTACATTTTCAAGCTTTTTTATTGTTTGACTACCTTGAAGCTGAGTTGTCCGTAGTCTGGAAAATCATTCTGTTTCTTCATCATTTCTGCTGAGGTTAATGCTAAATTTTAGTGATTGAATGTTGATGTCAAAAAATGCTTTCATCTCTGCTGGTCAAATGCTAAGCGTTATTTATGGAGAGCTGAGCTCAAAGAGCTTGCTACGAGTATTTGGTATGAGTAGATCTAATATGGAACATAATGCAAGTATAATGAGGTAATAATTAATAACAATAATAAGGCTATAGATATTGGAGATAGTGAACACTTTAAAGTATCTTGAATAATTTATCCAGTACAAGGAGAGGGATATCACACTCAGAATACAAGTGGGGTAGCAAAAATGATGTGACGATCCTTTGCGCAAGATAACATTAAAACTTTGGGAAAGTTTAGTCGGACGTTCAGGTCCGGCAATGCTCTATGCATCACACTGTTGAGCTGCGATACACCAGCAGATGTAGAAATTATGCGTGGTACTATGGCAGAAATGAGAATGCTACAGTATATGTGTGGATACCAAATAAGGATTGTATTAAAGTGATTAGGATGAAATTGTTGTAGTACCAGTGAAGAGCAAGATGAGAGAAGCATCACTCGAGATAGTTTGAACATGTGAAAAAACAAGACCTTGAATTGCCACTTAGGAGGTGTTGAGTGTTGCAAATGCCCCTTATCAAGAGGAATAGGGAAAGCACTATCAGTTTAGTTTTTTTTTTGTTTTTTGCCGTGGAAACTCGAAAATAGGACCTCATTTTGCCATATTTGAATGAAGACGTAGCTCTAAGTATAGCACAGTGATGTTTAAGGAACGATACCTCACGTAGTGGAAAGAGGGGCTTATTGTTGTTGTGGCAATAAAGTCGTCTATGTTCATTTAGCAATAAACGTGCTTGGATGTGTTAACAACCATAGCTCTAGGCCATGACTTTGATTTTGACTAGATATCAGATTTATATAACAGGATGTGATCAGAAGTTTACTGCGATACTTGCAGAGGGAGTCCAAAAAGTAATTCAACTGCTCGAAATTGTTTAAATCTTTTGAAGCCCAAACTGAATAATGTTGAAGAAGATTCATGGGAGGAGTTGGATAGCGTGGAAATTGGCAATGCTCCTCAGTCGTTGTGCTGGCTTGTATGGGTTAGTATTTTTTGCTTCCTTATTGTATGGTTGTTTGATATATATAACTCCTTAATGCTTTCATAGTGTTGTGTATACAAATGAACAGAAGATCCTATTTGTTGTGTGGTTGTTTGGGTTGTTCTGTACATGTTCTTTTGGCTGTTTTATTTTATTTGTTTTCATAAATTGGTGTTTCTCTGTGCCCATTTGCAAACTTTTCAGGTTACATCTTATTAAAAGCAAATAATAAGTCATTTATATATAGTACTTCACAAAAGAGATTTCCATTTACAATGTTGAGGTTGACACTTAACAAAACTCTTTTTTTTCACACGGCAAACAAATTTCATTCTCTTGAAATGGTCTTCATCGCTGTTTCGGCGTTCAACCAACGTCTTTTCCAGCATAGTCATTTGGAAGGTTTTATTTACATTGCTAATAGATGCACCGGTGCCAGTTATTTGGTGGAACTTCATAGTTTAGTTTATGCAACTGTAAAATCATTCGTTATAAACCTCTTCTGGTTCAGCCATGGTTGGATGATGATTTAGCTTATCATGAACTACTTTGTTGGTCCCTTGGTTCTTAATTCTTTTCGCGAGATCATCTTATTCAATTATAACTGATTAATGCTCGTAGTTTTATTTTATATGAAAAACTGTGTATGTGCGCCTCTCTCTCTCTCTCTCTCTCTCTCTCTCTCTTCTCTCTCTTCGTCTATATATATATATATATATAAATATATATATTGTACTTGTAGTCCATTCTTTAGAATTAACTGATAACTGTATATATATATATATCTACCCAACACACCCCAAAAAAAAACTTTTGGGGCGCAAAATCATCCAATTGTTTCTTTTACAGCCAAATATCGATGAGGATTCCAAGATGACTTTGGCAGCTGAATGCCCGCGAATTGTGGTAAACCCACAACCTTCATCCGTTGGCCCGCGTAGACTACAGATTCCCAGTGAAGCTCTGGCATCTATAGCACTAGATCAAACAATACTGGAGGACATAGATCCTAAGACTTGGGAAGTCTCAGGTCCTGCTCGTAGACCGCCTGTCCTGGTTCCTCGTTCCCCTGATTCGCCAGAGCTACATATGGCAGAGAAATTCAGGCTTGCATTTGCCGAAAGAGATGCTCGGTTAGCTCCAAAGAGAGCAAAAAATGCGAGACAACATAGAAGACGCGAGGAGAGGGAGTGGATGATGAGCAGCACTGAAGCAAAGTCGGTCGCCCTTGCTTCCAAAGCGAACAGATTCCTGCATTATAGGAGCTAGTAATTGATGTTGGAAGAAATTTTCAGGGCTTTTGTGATGTTTGTATGGTTATGATTCATGAGACTGTGTATATTACGAATATAACTTTTAAAATATATGTAGTTTCTAAAAATTACATCCACATGGTCCCTTTAGTTGTGCGTATGCACCATGTAATTAATCTCTCATTGATAGATGAAGGTGGTATATTTGGTTTAACTTGTCTTGGTAGAGTGTTTTTTGGAATAGAGAGTGGAGATTAAGATTGAAGTGGATAGAGTGTTCCAGCAAAAAAAAATTATTATTTTAGAGCACTGCTATAAAAAAATTTGAGATAAATTGTTAGCAGATTTTTATCAAAATATATCATTCATAATTTAAAATATTAAAGTACATTTTTCTGATTCAATTTTTTTTTTTTTATTATCTTTTCATTTTGTGAAATAATAAAATTGCTCGCATCAACTCTCCTGCTTTTTTCAAAAAAAAAAATAAGTACAGTACAATTTATCATGTTAAAAAATAGAGTATAAAAAAATTATTTTGAATTAGAATATATTTTAATAATTTTAATATATGGAAGGCAAATACACCAACTCTAAACTTTATCCAGTCAACTCGAAATGTTGTAGTTGTACTACAGCACACAAATTACATTACATGTGCTACAGCTTTTGTCTAAACCATCCACTTTTCTTTTAAACGTTGATAAAAATTGTTTCTGATAATATACATTATATACATTAAATTATTTTACTTGACACTATTTTCCACACACAAACAAATTTACCATGAAACACAGGCACTAATGGTAACAGGTCCATCGCCTTTCTTTCTTTTTTTTATTTAATATTTGCCAAAATACGTCCCCCTAATTATTCAAAATTGTCAAATGTGTCCCTAATTCAAAATGACATTTTTATACCTTCCTAGGTCCTATAAAATGACGAAACTGTATTAATAAATTAAGGGATAATTCCATATCAGCCTCATATTTTTTCATTTATCCGTATCAGCCCCTGAAAATGCGTTTTCAGGGACTGATTCGGCCAAACTTTCAAAAAGGGGGCTGATATGACCATAAAATTAACCCTCTTCGTTTTTTATGAGAAAATGATGCAATTTTGTCTTTTCACAGGATCAAGTAAGATATAAAAAGATCATTTAAAATTAGAAGGATACATTTTGATAATTTCGAATTATAAGAATATAAAGAAGGAAAAATAGTCTGCAAACGGAGGGAGGCGCGTTTCCCACATACTTCTGTGTTTTTTTCAGTGCCCCTCTCCGTGCTGTAAACCACTGCCCATAAAGAAGTACATTCAGATTTTACTCCTAAAATTTCTATTTAAATTGCTCATAAGATTTTACTCAAGTGCATTCAGATAGGGAACAAAAACAAACTCGTTATTCTCTGCAGCCATCGAAGATCCTTGGCTGCTAAATCATTCTTCCTCTCGTTAAATGATTCCATGTAATTCACCTCAAAATGCTTTTTTACGAACCTGAAGGAGGTATCTTTGCAATGATGCAAACCACAAATCTGGAGAATCAATGTGCCGCATCCTGCTCGGATTTCACCAAACTTCGGATAACATATGGAAGAACAACTCCGTGATCGAAGTACGCTAGCTCAGTCTGCAATAACAACCATAATATTCAGTCCCTAATAAATCAAATTTATGAATAAATCACCAGAGTGACTCAAAATGATCGGGTATATATGAAATGTGCACTATGATGTCTTACTTGTTCATTTTTTTTTGAGAAAAATGGTGCATCGTACTCAGAGAAATTTTTCAAATACTATGCCTTTATTCCTTGGTGTTGACGACCTACCTCTCGGTGAAGCGGGAAAAGTGGTTTTGGAGTCACCGGCTAGATATTTATGGAAATCTAAAAAACCGGATAAGACACGTTGAGGTGGAGTAGAATTCACTCATTTCAGCCATGACGCCGTACATTTGCATGTCTATTCGATTGCATGAGAATACAACTTTCCTAAATCATTTTTCCTATATTAATATGACTTACCTAAAATCCAACATGTACTATTTAATTGAATCAGATACTAAATCTGCAAGAGACTTCTCTTGAAGGAGGACTAGGAAAGATACAAGTGTACATCATAGAAATCAGAGCTGTTCTCAAGAAAATTAGAGGTAAAAGTAAGAGTTTTAGAGGAAGATAGTCATTACTTGTTTTCCCCAAATTGAATATAAAGAGCCAACCAAGTTCAGGAAATTATGTCTATGAGGTACAAAACAGAAATTAGCAACCTTCCAAGCCAATTTCCATATTGAAAGAAATAACTCTCCAAGATACAATTACATAATACTTAGGAATAAATACTTACTTTAAAAAAAAAAAAAAGAAGAGTGATGTAGAAGGATATAAAAAACACAAATGGTAACTGGGAACAGCATGTTAGAATCATTAAAAATTTATCAAATAATATCCCTGGAAATCATATATTACTTGCACATGGATCACCATAGTATATACCACCAGAAAACAACAATACATTGGAGATTTCATTGAAATGAAAAAAAGACGTTAAGTTCAAGGTTGCAACTTGCAAGAAAGGAGTTACGATCTACCTCTGTTGCACTTAAGTTGCAGGCTTAAGCCAATACCGCCACTTTTCCCTTTTGGGTTTTCCCTTCATTCCCTATAAATGTTTAAAAGAAGAACTACATAAGTAAAACATAACCTCTCTCTTGTACTCTAAATTTAGTATTGCATTAAGTTTAGTTCACTATTATGAGATTTGACATTAACAGTCTTTAAAAAATCAACGAATGAAAATAACGGAAGATTAAATTTGAAACTTCTTTAAAATAAGAACCTCACATTAAATTCTAAGGGTGGTCCTACGTAGGAGATGTCAACTCTATTTCGGAGACATAATTAAACGTGCTAAATAAAAGAGTATAACCTACTCAGAGGATAATAAACTTTTTATGAAAAAGTGTAAACTAAGCCCATCCGTTGCTTCAAAGTATACTTCAAAAACATCCTAAAACTCGCCACATATTATGTTTCAACGCTTACGAAAAACAGAGCAACTGATCATCCCTTACACAAGAGAACACCTAGAATTATAGGCACCAAAATACCTCGTTAAAATAATCTATGAAATCTCACTCAAGTTTATTCCACTAAGTAGACCAATTATTAGACTAACAATCAGAGTGTTACATACAGTGTAAATGGTGGAGCTAACTCTTCTACGTGTTCAGCAAACAGGACGACTCAAAACGGCTTCAGAAGCGATATCTGCAAAACCAGATTTAAACTTCTTAATCACAAGTTGGCTAAAAATGATAAGGACACAGGCTGACTACCATATCTGTTGACCTAACGGCAAAGAAGCACGAAAAGGAACTGTCAACGAAGGGTAGAAAATGACAAGAACAGAGGCATGAATGTAATGTGACTAAACTGATAGACTACAAGGAACTCTATATTTCAGAACTCAAGTAGTTCAACAATAATAATGCACATGATCATTTGACAATTTGATTGTTATAGCAAGAACTAAAACCGAGGATCAAAGTAGCATCATGCAAATCTAGTTTCATGTCTGCCAAAGGGACTGCGGTAGCTTTGTCTACATAGTAAGCAATGCATAATAGTACGAAATGGTTAAAAAAATAACTAAACAAAAATGTGGTATAAAATGAAAATTCTACATGTGAAGTTGGTGCTTCTGTAGTTGATTGTTACCTATCTAGTTTAGCGAGATATGCTACAATATCTGCAAGGTCCAGCCTCATATATCATCAAAACCGTCCTGCTGAGGCTGACTTGGCAATACGTGTTAGCACAACATACCAAAATCAATGAATAAATAATAGGCTTTGCTATGCACCCCCAAGAAACCACACATACTGACGTGGCACAATCAAGACCACATATCACGATGGGTATATCTGTAATTTTGATATTTTGTGCGAATCACGAGAAAATTGTGCTTATCACGAGGCGCATGTGTGGTTTATTGGGTAGTTTGTTGGGGGTGAGTAGTTTTTTCCATAAATAAAACACTTCATCAAGATGACTGCAGTAAGGGTTACCTAATTGTAGGTCGCGAACATATCCTGGTGATCTTTAGTCGGGATGGGTCCCTTCATGGTCAATCCTCCAACAAATAAACTATTGGATAGGATCTTGCAATTCAGCTATTCTATGATATCCTTCCAACATTTCTCTATCATTTGATGTACCTTCCTTCTGCTACAGAGCCCTTTAATTACCATTTTCCAAGTGCTGGCTGCAGGTGGTAGATGCTTCTGTAGCATCACAACTATCACTGCAGCAGCAGTTTCATTTCTTTCCCTCTCACACAATCTCACCACCAATCCCTCTAAAAATTCTATTCCCTTTTCCCTATCTCCCTCTAAACCTTTCAAAAATATGTTACAAGTAACGTCATCTGGATCGCACCCACAATCCAACATTTTGTTCAATAGATCCATGGCCCTGGTAAGACTACCCCATTTAATTAGCCCATCGAACAACGCATTGTATGTATAAGCATCTGCTTCCAAGTTCCCATGTGCCAACATATCATTGAATAATCTCATTCCACCATCGACTCTCCCGTCTAAACACAGACCTCGTATCATAGAAGTATATGCTACAACATCTGGTACACAACCTTTGTTAATCATGTTCTTCCACACCGTCATACCTTCCTTCACTCTCCCTTCTTGACATAGGCCATGGATCAAAATGCTATAGCTAACCTCATTAGGTTCACATCCAGAGATAATCATCTCCTGCCACATGGCAAATGCTCGTTCACTCTGCCCCGACTTAAAATAACCTCTCACCAAACAACTGTAGGTCAGTACATTCGGGATGCAGCCATCTGTGATCATTCTAGCGAAACCCCGTTCCGCCTCCTTGAGCTTGTTATTTTGACATAATCCATCTAAAAGGGTAGTGTACAACACTGTGTTAGGCTTAATTTCTTTGTTGATCATCACTGTCCAGCTGCTAATCGCTTCAACAACATGACCAGATTTGAAATACCCATTGATCAAAGAAGAGTACATGAATTTGTTAGCACGAACGCCGTGCTTCTCCATCATCTCAATTACATTGCTAGCAGCAGACAGTTGGCCACGCTTCGCAAGCCCGTCAATAATGGTTCCGTAGGTGATTTCATTGGGTACAATTCCATCACGAAGCATCCTATCAAGCAAATTAATGGCAGATTCAAGCATCCCCTTCTTGAACAGACCATGTATAAGAGTATTATAGGTAACAATTGTTGGGGTACATCCCTTAAGCAGCATGTATTTCACGAGCTTACTAGCCCGGGGAAGATCGCTATTTTTTAAAGCAGCCGAAATTAGAGCATTAAAGGTGGCAGCAGAGGGAGTGATTCCATCACGAATCATAAGGTCGAGAACAGCAGTAGCATCATTAGTTCGATCAGCATGGCAGAGCATGTAAATTAGGGTGGAGTAGGTGTAGGCATCTGGGTGGATGCAGCGTCTTGGAATCTCGTCGTAAAAGATGGAAAGCGCGTCAGGGATCTTGTTGGGAGATTTCGAGAGAGATTTAAGAAGGAGATTGTATGTGAGTATTGTAGGTTGGATCGTCGAGGGGTAGGTGGCCATCGCACGGCGGAAGAAAGGGAGGGCGAGGTGGAAGTGAGAGGTTGACTTGAGGAGCGACGAGAGAGTAGCGTTGAGAAAGAATGAAGTAGGAGAGATGTCGAAGACCGGGAGCATTTCGTCGAACAGTTGGATGGCGTCAGAGGGCGGGAGAGATCGAAGTAGCGGACGGGAAGAGTGACTCAGGAACGGGCGGCGGGAAATAAAGATCGCAATTCGGCTGAGGAGAGAGTGAATTCCCGGGACGTCGGCAGCGGCGGAAAGAGCACGGGAGAGTGAGAGGAAGGAGTTGTCGCCGCGGGCGTAGGCGCGGCGGCGAGTGGATGACTGAGGGGCTGAGGGGAAGAGATCGTCAGAGAAAGGAGGGGAAGAGTCGGCGGCGGCGGAGGTGGAGGAAGAGAGGCGGCGGAGGAAGGCGGAGAAGCGCCGCATGGTGCGGTGGTGGAGGAGAGAGAGGAGAGTTGCATATTGGCTCAGAGGGAGAGCTTGGGGAACATTGGGGAGGGAAACGAGAATGTAATAAGCGTTCAAATTCAATATCATATGCTACTTGCCATATTTTATCTTCACAAAATAATATTTAATTAAGTTTTTTAAGCCATTTTTCTCAAAAAAAAAGGGGTTTGTTTAGCTAATAATTATCAAAATCATGCTTAGGTTGGGTATTTAATATATAATTTTTTTGGTCCGTGCCTTCCGTAAATTCTATTTAATTTTAAATTTCTCTGTAGAATTCTACTTCTTTATTAGAAATAAATGCTAATATTGTACTCTTAAAAAAGGAATTATAATTTTTTAATAACTATAGTTCAAAACATAGAGTTCATTATTTTTCTATAAGAAAGTATACACAGTTATATGCGAGCATAGTTTAAAAATATGCGGAGTAATATTTTGATGGAGGGTGGGTCCGATATTATTTACTTTAATGCATACTTGTTCGGTGCACTTATTATACACTAGTGATTACGTGGATTGTACTCATTTTCATCATAAATAAGACTAAAGACGTCCGCCTCGCGCAATTTCATGGCTTGTGGAGCCACACCACACCATGGACGGCGAAATTATTCGTGCATAATTGTAAAAGTTTCAAGCATGACAAAAAAGAAAAAAAAAAAGTTAAGCTTAGCTTGATCTAAATCAAACTCAATGTCGTGGAATTATATTGTTGTTATATTTTATTCTTATTACAACTTGCTTATATGCTTAAATATTTTATTATGTACAAATCCTCAAAATATATGCTATTATCTATCCTCTATATCTCTCTTTGGATGTTAAATAATATAATATAAATCAGTAATAAAATATTCTACTTGGATGATCTATTTGAACCTGTTGAAACGATCTTAAGCTTATGGACTCGAGTTCGATAATTTTTCTATCATTAGGCCGAACTCGAATCAAGCTCTTTGTGAGTGGATCTTCAATTCCTCGACTCATTACACAGCTAGATATAAGGTTTTGAAAGGCAAAAAGTGATTAGCAAGTCCGATTGTGCACATGGTGGGTATTGGGGTTCATTAATGCAACAATATAAAAGGACCAAATAAGTCTATGCCAAACAACTTCTAAGTTCCTAAATATTTATAGAAAATATATCAAAATTTTAAATCTCAGCAAACGTGAGCGGAGGGACTTATCGTACTGCTCCGTTTTCAACGAATATTGTAGAAATCAAATTATGTAATTACAGACAAAAAAAAAATATATATTCATTTTAACCTTAATTTGGAAGCAAAGTGACTCGATAATTTTTTTGGGTTCTTCCACCCAACAAATGTGCACAATTCAAAGGAGCCATGCAGCTCAGTCCCCTCCTTAAAAACTAGAGATGTTAAAAAAGCCGGCGCTCGTGCACCAAACCAAAACAGCAAACTAAGCCTGACAAGCTCGTGCACCAAAAAGCAGCCTAAACCATGCCGTCTTGTGGCTCCCGCTCCGCGGTCCATGAGCCGAGCCGGGTGTGTGGACAGCATAGATCGGGCTGGCCAGGCCCGCTTCACCTGGATTATGTGGTCCGGACGAATTGACATCTTTATAGACCTTCTGCATGTCGCATATATATCATGGTGTGTGCATATATACACACGCATATACAGACACTAGCAAACGATGTATTCACGTATGTGAAAAATAATTAAAATTATTTTAGATTTTACAGTTAGTAATATATTTTCTTACTTTATAATTAAAAAATAATTTTATTCTCTCAATTATACTGATCTATTATATATCATATTTATTCCAAAAGAATAAAAAATGTATTAAAGAAATCAAATAAACTCAATTTAACAAATAAAATAAATCTAATTTGAAATCATAAATAAATAATATAGAGGAGATTAAAAAAATAACTATTTTATAATTTCTATAAAATAAAAGCATACGATATTTCTAACTTGTTTCTACATTCCTATTAAATAACAAAAACCGACATGTAAGTGAGATAGTTGACACGTGCTAACTTGTTTCTATATTCCTATAATTTAAAATTAAATTATAAAAAAGTATTTAAATGATATTTTAATATTTACTGATTCTATTAAATAACGAAACTATTGTTCTTAAATTAAATGTCATCGTCTTTCAAAAACCAAAAAAACACATAATCTTATCATTTCACAAAATCAATAGAGTCTAAAAATATCACTTAATTAGAAGAGCATAAAAATACAATTTTAAATTATGAGAAAGTATAAAAACAATTAGATACATAGCGACTGGCATTTAAGAAACAATTATGAGACCAAAAAGAAATAAATTATACAGGCATTTAGGAAAGACAGAATATTAGCCCATGACTGCCCACTATGTAATCTTACTCCATCTGATGTGAATAAAATACATTCAATACAACATATACAGGAAGGAATTTGTTATTCTCTAGGATTAAGTATATTTGAATTTCTCCGGCAGGGAACGAAAAAGGAAACCGAATAATTAAAATTACAAATCGTGTTCATAATGTACAGGATCGAACAGATGCTGTTCGACAAAATATCCATAAAAATCTCACAAAATATGTAAGAAAATGATTCATAATCAGCAACCAATTGGATACTTAAACCAGATGGCCATACCTATACCGGCTGAACAGGCTGCTGAATCCCACTTCTCATCATGGCACAGAATTCCTCATAATTTATTCGTCCATCCTACAGAAAGTATAATTTTTGTTTTTTTTTTTTTTTATAAATAGCTGTATCGGCTTTAAAATTGTATATATATGTTGAAAGGCAAACGCTTACATTATCTGTGTCGACTTCAGAGATTATTTCCTTGATAGTGGATTCGTCGCCGATCCCATGTTCCTTCATAGCTGTTTCTAGTTCATCTCGAGTAATAAACCTGCGACCAAATGAGAAGATGTCAAAGGTCTACTAAATATGAGCTGATAAAGCATAGAGTTGCAAAAAAAGCCCGCGGCCCGTACTGCAGCTCGCCTCGCCGGCCGCGTGAGCCGGGCCGGCCCGCACGGGTATACAGTGTTTTTTTAGGCTGGCTCGGCTCGGCGGGCCGCCGGCCGAGGAGGCATAACAAGGGGGCAGGCCGAGACGGCCCAGCCCGCAATAATGACCGTGGGGGGCGGCCCGCATCAATCTGTGTGGGCCGGCCCGGGCTGCACGGTTTGCAACACTAATAAAGCATGTTAAGATTCAATCATATGACAAAGATTTGTTAATGTAACCGTATCTGATGTGGTTTCAGCCCTAAACACTTACCCACTGCTGTCTTTGTCAAAATATTGAAAGGCTTTAAAAAGATGCTCTTCTCTCTCAAGCTTGTGTCTGTTGATTGTGGCGGAGATAAACTCGATATAATCGATGCTTCCATTCCCATCAACATCGGCCTACAACCATGCGTGAAGCTGCCTTAATGAAGATTGTAAAATATATGAAGAATAAAAGGACAAAAGTCAAAAATAGATGAATATTCATTTACAGCATCCATGAGTTGCTTCACTTCAGCCTCCGAGAGCCTGGAGCCGAGGCGGGCTAATCCTGTCTTCAGTTCTTCATATGTGATGGTGCCGCTATTATCAGTGTCCATATTCGCGAACATTTGCTTCAAACCTTGGATGTCTTCCCCAGAAAGGTTTTCCGCAATGACCTGAAAGCAAGTCATTTTTATTAGGAATTTAGGATCCAATTATATTAAAAAACAGCACTGCTAGAGTGTCCAAATTTGGGGTCAAGACATATCTCGAACCCGGATGGTACCCGTTTCACCCCATTCCGAGGGCCTCGAGATGGGTATGAAGGCCAAAGTTGGAGACTTTAGCATTTCTGTTCAAGAAATTCAAGAGTCAACTGTAATGAGCAAACCTTCAAGGCCATCTTCTTCAGCTTGTTCATCGCTCTAAATTGTTTTATCCTGGATAAGACTGCAATATCTATAGGCTTGTCGGAGGCCTCTCCATCTACTCTTATCCAAGGATGTTCTGGATATCAAGAAACGATGATATGATATATCATGGTTGCGAATTAAAATAGAATAAACTCAACTGCAAGATGACTGCTTTAAGAAGAATAGAAGTACCTAGAACTTGAGCTGAGGTAATTCTCTTCTTTGGATCCTGTGTAAGCATTTTGATAACCAGATCTTTAGCACTATTTGATATTGTTGGCCAAGGATTACTTTGAAAATCAATTTCTCCCTTCATAATTTCCTGAAATATTCCCTTATCGGTCTCTGCAAAGCAATTGAATTCCTTTGCACATGAGGACGAAGATCTAGGTGTAATTATCTAAAGAATAAAGGGAAAATTACTGTTCAGAAAACCCCCGTTTCCCGTTTCTTGCTGTTCAGCCCCCCGAAACGCCACGTGACGGCACGCGCGCGCCGCCACGTCGGCAGGGAAACTGGCTTCGGAGGGGCTGATTCGAAACACCTTTAAAATAGGGGGGCCTGAACAGTAGATTTCTTAAGAATATATGTGTACCAGAATCGCAAGTGCGCTAAGACGTCAACTGTTTTGTAAATTGAGTAAATTCAAAAGAATGCGAGACAAATTTTACCCCAGTACTGCCCTTACCAGCCCAAAATGGAGGCACTCCGCTGAGAAGAATATACAAAATAACACCTGCACTCCAAACATCTGCTTCTTTGCCATAATTACGCCGCAAGACTTCAGGAGCTACATAATAAGCACTTCCAACTATATCTCTGTACATTTTCCCTGCAATCACGCATGTAATATATAACATTCAGGCTGTAATTGCATGAAAAGATGGTGAAGGGAAATTAAATTTCGAATGAAGTGAAGAAACTATATGATTAGCTAGAACAAATTATGATGGATCCCAAACGAATGAAGCAACAGGCTAATATTCTTAGTAAACAGTTAAGAGAAATATTATAAACCAGAAGGAATATATTTATAAAATACTTCAGCAGATGATGAAATATGATGTTGTGCCGGAAGATTAAAAACACATCATCTGTAATTTAGAAGTGAAAAAAAAAAAAAAGATATGTACTACAAAAAGGACAGCCCAAGAATATGGCTCATCACTAGAGGAGTTCGTTGGACTACATAGCTTAAGATGGCATGAGGTTACACTAAGTTGTCTGGAGTGAGTAAATCCTACTTCTTAGGTCAATGAATACTTACTTAACCTGGTTTATTTAACTAGTATTGATTTCAACTTGATCAAGAACATTGTCTTCGAAGAAACAGGGACTAAAGTGAATTAGTTTTCCCACAACTTAAAATTTTTTGTACTTGTCTCAACATTTGTATTACGAACAACCTGCTCAAAAGACGACATTTTGGTCAAATTTGCCTTTTTTGGTGAGGGAAGGAAGAATCTTTAGTAAGATAGTATCGTATGATCATTACTTCATTTGACGTACGGGGTTATCCTTAAGCATAAGTTAAGGATTTAGGCAATTTGGTTCTGATGAGATCCACATCGCCGATTTGGACGACAAAATGAAAAGATGTATAGGTGGTGGCATGATTGCTGCTATCTAGAGAGAGAGAGAGAGAAGTAAGGAAATTTTCTGAAAACATCTTCAGCATAAGGGCTGAATCTAATTATAAGCTTGTCGATTATAGAACTGTAGCTTAAGAGGAACCAAGGAAATTAATTGGTATCGCGAGATTGTATTTGTCCTACTCTTATTACACCCTTTTTGCTTTATTATTCCATTTTGTTTGTAATGATATTATTGCCAAACATCAGTTCTTCCTTTTCAGAGGAATATCATAGACTCTTGGTTGTGCTATTATGAAAGGTTGCCAATAACACCAAAAAACCAAATCAAATAAAATCATATCCTTCTGGAGCAGCACTAGAATCACTTCTATTTTTGGAGCAGCATCAGCAAGGATCCAAATTCAGAAATCACAATTTTATAGATGCATTGATTAAGGACATCCAATCCTAAAATAGAATAACTACAATAACCTTGCAATATCAACAATTTCTAAAAATTCACAAATTCAGATAAACATCAGTTTTAATTCAGAAGGAGAAGAATGATTACCTTCTTCAATGAAGACCGAAAGCCCGAAATCAGTAGCCTTGAGCAGGGCATCTTCATCCTTAGTAGCAAGCAAGAAATTCTCTGGCTTGAGATCGCGGTGCATTACCCCCATGAAATGACAAGCATGAACAACATTCACAATCTGCCTGCAGATATTAGCTGCCGCTCGCTCGGTGTACGTCCCTTTCGCGATAATCCTATCGAACAATTCCCCTCCTTCGCATAATTCCATCACCAAATTCACCGAATTCCTGTCCTCATAGACCCCTTTGAATTCAACAATGTTAGCTTGCCCACTCAAATGCTGCATTATCTCAACCTCCCTCTTTATATCATCCCTGTCATTCTTACTCACCAATTTGCGCTTCGATATTGATTTACAAGCATAGGTGGCTCTAGTATCATTATGAGTACATAGATAAGTAACTCCGAATTGGCCCCTGCCGAGCTCTTTGCCGAGAGTGTAGTGCAATTTAACGTCTTCAAATGGTTTCCCGAGGATGGTATCGCCGCCGGCGGCGGCGGCGGCGGAGGCGGCGAAGACTGGCTTCGGCGGCGGAGGAAGCGGGACTTCATAGCGTGATTGTGGTGGTGCACGGTGGACTTCGTTTCTAGGAGGAGGAGGAGGAGGGGATGGCTTGGGGTACGACTGGTGGTGTGGCTCAGCATCTGATCGGTGGTAGGAGTGAGAAGAGTAGGAGTGGGTGTTGTTCTCTCGGACCTTATCTTTGCTGAAGCAATGACCCATTTCTGCAACTTAACACAGCTTCTAAAACTACAAGATGCTGAAGAAGATGAAGATTTAGAGGAGAAGAATGAGATTTTGGAGATGAAGTGATTAAAATAGATGAATAAGAGAAGAGATCCAATTGGAATAGAGACTCTCGCAGAAGTTGAAATTAGTCAGAAGTTTCGTGTTTTTTTTTTTACTTTTAATTGAGGGCAGACCACGTTGTGTTACATGTTTTATTTCTTTTTCCGGTTTGCATAATCAGCGTTGGTAATATTAGTTTCTGTGATGATTGACCCCCTACTGAATATTGCAAATTACGAAACCTTACTCCCAAAATGAAACAATAATCTGACCCAAAAATTTAAAAATAAAAATAAAAAAAACAAGACGGAAGAGTATGCGATTGTTAGATAGAGAGCATCGTAAATATTTATACATTAAATATATTTTTATTAATATATTATACATTAAATATTCAGAAGCGTGATTAAAGTGCTCTTTTTTTAAAAGATTGTATTGATCATATAGTATTAGTTCAGTTGGTTAACAGGACTGGGATTAGAGTGAGACTACGGCATGTTCTTTGTAAAGAGTATGTTGAGGATTCGAAAATGAGCAAGTATGAATTCGGAGAAATTTATTATGCCGTCATGTTTTCGATCGTGATGTATGATAAAAAATTGAACTCGTCACAAAAAAACAAAATGAAATCTTAAGTTTAATTTTTAACAAAATATTTCAACCGATAAAAAAAAAAGAGGTAGACTGTCATAAATTCTAACAATCAACTCCTCATATCTTATCAAATTATTTTTTGGAACACTTTAAACTACATAAAAAATTTCAACTGCGTAGTTCGTTTATAAAGTATTGAAAAAATGAAATGGACCTTCAATGTTATATAAAGATAGGCGGCTAAAGAGATAGAGGCAGCGATTAGAGATTCTCGGATTTATTTATTTTTTTTTTTTTAAAGGACTGGTCCACGGAAAGAAAATAGAAAAAGATACTGGGTTAAAATAAGCGAAATTAGGATCATTACCAATTGACTCAATGAGATAACGCATGCGAATGAGGAGCCAATCATGCTGATTTGTACATCCGAGGCTAAATAGAGACGGGGAGAAGAAGACATTGAATTGGAGTGCACCAATTCGGTTTTTCATTTTTCCTTTTTTTTTTTCTTTTTTTGGGGTCTTGCGGATCAATTCAGTTTCTATTATACATCTCGACTGGATACTGAGCACCCTCCGAACCAGATATTATTGAAATTCGAATATCTGATCTATCATCTAATCCTTTATAAAAAATAGACATTTAATTTTCTCATAATATCCAGCTCCGCTAATCAACTGTACCAATACTAGTTAGTATGCCTATCCTTCATTATACCATCCTAATTAAAATTAGTATTTTTGTGCCCCTTTATTCGTTTGACTGAAACATATACATAGTCATTATTAGGAAAATAGTTATAAATTTTAATAAGATATACGATTGTTATATTAAAAAATATTCTAAATAGATGTTGGCTCCAAAAATTTTAATAAATTTAAAAATTATTTTTAAATCCGCTAAAATTTTAGGGGCCAGACTATCTATTTAGAAGTAAATTTTTTTAAAAAAAATTGAATATAAAATTATAAATCTAATTACATTTACATATATATATATTCCATACACTTGGAGCATATCCTACCTGGATCAAAGTTCTCTCCTCCCATGTACAAAAGAAATCTGCGGTCCAAAAGCAATTTTTTTAAAATTCTTTTTTGAAGTCAATTACGAAAATAGGCTCTGCAAAAACGTCGTCTTTCACGTCACGTCTATGATTTACAACTCGACTTTTGTCCAAACGTTATTTGGTGTCGTTCACGTGTAGTTTTCATCCGTCTTTTTCTTTGAGAAACGATTGTAGTTTATGTAACAAATAGTCCCCAAGCTGCAGTTCTACTTGGCTATACGTGCAAAACTGGGAGCGAAGACGAGATGAGCATCTCACAAACAGCTCGGATTTGAATTCATTTAAACTCAGCTCAAATTCGAATCTTGTCGAACTTGAGCACGAATAATTAAACAAATAAAGTCTGGCCATTATATTATTCAACTCGTTGGACTTATGACCCTAAATGAACTTTTATATTTTATTTATGTATCATTTACAACAAAATTACTTAAGCGAGTTCGAGCTCAACTCGAATTTTGGCCAACTGATACAATCGAACCAAACTCAGCTCGATTTGATTCGAACTCAGCTCATTTTATATAACAAACAGAGCTCAAGTCGAGTTCGGAGTCGAAATTTCTGAATTAAGCGGAGTTCGAGCTCAGCTCTAAAATTCGTTGAGCAAAATTATAATAGAAAGCTTATGGATATAATAATATAGATAATCGCAGACAAAATTACAAAATAAACCAATAGTCAACATAGCAAATATAATAAAGATCGTCAACTAATAGATCTGAAATTGGTATCTATTCTAGTCAGATCCAGACCTGATAATATTTGCTATACTCAAGTAGTAGCAGTCCAAAATTTACGTCTTACATTTCAGCCCCGAAAATGCAAAAATACGTAATGTGGCAGCGCGCGAGTTTGCGTCTTGTATTTTAGCCTTCGAAAATGCAAAAACACGCGACGTGAAACCAAGGGAAAAGAGGAAAAGACTGCAATAATTAATATGATGGGGGTATGGAACACAGAACGAGGTCAAACAGCAGGCCAAATCAGTTCCAATCGTTCCATGTGCTGCCATTACTAAAATGGTGTCATTTCTAGCTCAACCTAAATTTCGGATAATCCAGATAAAATAATATGACATTAATAATTGATTAGCGAATAAACTGCGGTAAGAACTCCCAGACGGAGACGTTAATGTCGCAAGAAGACAAGTTTCCGGCTAAGGTATTAACTAATAATTTCGGATAGCTACTTCAACAAAAGATAATTGCATATCAGCCGCCCTAGAATCAACAGTCGTGTTTCGGGCCTTAGAAATGCCAAAACGCGCAACATGGCAGCGCGCGAGCGCACCACCTCACCCTGAAAACACGTTTCTGAAGGCTGAAAGGCACAGGTGAAACTGTGGAGGGCTGATATGCAATTATCCCTTTGAACAATTTGAATGAATAGCAAAGAATGACTGCATGATAAAGAACCTGGTTATATCGTTTTGGGCCAGTCTTTATCCGTCTTTGGGAACTCTGAAACCTGATGAAATGCTGAGGTGAAGAACAGACAATCATCTGATTTTTATGCATTTCTTGCAAAAGAGGGCATGAAAAATCGTGGCGGAAGTAAAATCATTGCATACAGAAAAGAGGAAAGTTTAATTGGAAAAAGAAAAGGAAAAAAAAAGGAAGAAATTTTTTTGACATGCACATTTCATATGCTAAAAAAGAAATAACAAATCCAATGTAGGAGTAGAAGCCATGAAACCTAACAATACAATCACCAGCATATGAATATTAGATCAACAAGTCTTCGAGGCCAGTAGAAAGTATACAGGTGTTCATACGTAAACCATCGAAAATTCACTTGAATAAATTGTCGTGAAAATAAAATAAAATTTGATGTGCAAGGGCAGGACCTTCCAGATGCAGAAGATATTCCAGTTACCGAATTCCAGAGACTACTACTACTATCTTGATGGCATAAAGAGATAGAAGCAAATATTTGCTCTAATTAGTCTTAAAGCAATAGGTTTATTAGCAACTTGTGCATGTTCGTGCATTAATGAAAGTCCTGATCTGAATAGATATCATCAAGACGCTAACTATCTAGACTAAAAATTCAAACTTTAGATAGCTGGAACATGATGGATTTTTAAAACCTGCAACGCACACAAGCAGCTTCTTCCATTTATTGTCTGGTGTTTCATTGAAGAAACTTATAAGGCTGCAATGCATTCAATTTCGATTTTAGCACCCAGTGGCAAAGCAGCAACCTGATAAGTTGACCGAGCTGGGGCAGGGGACAAGAAATCTGCATCAAAGAGTTACATCTATTAAAAACTATTCTTACATTTATACGGCGAATTTCTTAATAAATTTAATTTGCACGAAAAACAAAGCATGACTATGTACGGTGGATGCTTTGACATTTTGGTTTTTATATGTTAACTTAAAAGACGAAACATTTCAAAACTTTAATTGCTTTAGGGAAAAATTAATAATTTCAAAACCTTGCCGGGCAGACCCATACCCTACCTGACTTGTAATAATTTCTCATGTTGTTATTATAATAGAGTGAATAACCTTCTAGTTTTAAACTATGACATCCTCGAGGAAGTACACAGTACAGCAAGAATTAACAGTTTAACTTTAATACCTTCAACAACTTTAATTGACATCAACTGGTAGAACGTTTACAGGAGCCAAACTGCACTTAAACCAGCTTCCAGTAAACCCTTCATATTAATAGATTGGCTATGAAATACATCATTGAGCAAGCAAAATTTAATGAAGCTGTAGAAAAGTCATCTAATATCGGTCCTCAAAGCCCTCTTTAATTGTTTTTTGTTTCATAGATTAACCAAGTTGACTACATCCTCATTTGCTTATAGGCTTATAGAGTAAACATAAAGAACTGGATTGTAGTAGTGACAAGACAAACTGATGGCGACAACAACTCTACTCTTTGCTATAAGGTGTAAAATCATTTAATTCAATACCTTCCTCTAGTAGAAAGAGGGACACAATGCTTACTTCTAAAACCTTGAAACACATACTGACACATGAATAAGAATAAAACAATGCAATAGATGATCATTTTCTTGAGTTCGTTAATTCAACCAAACATGTATGAGATCTATTTGCATCTTAATAAGTGACGACTTTCAAAACTCACATTTGGAATATATCTCATTGACTTTCTTGAAATCATTAAGGTCAGCCAACCTGTAATAAAAGAGGCACACTTATGAGTTCTCTAGGGAAGGCACATCTTCAGCTTCATGTTTAAGGAAAGACAGAAAAAAAGTAGTACATGATTGTTGTTTTAACAACTGCGGAATAGCTGGCACCACCAGATTTAAGAATTTCACCCATGTTCTTCAACACCTGCACGTTGCAGATATTGAAAGTCAAACACAGGTAACCAGGTTAGGAGCAGTTACAGCAACTTATACCATTTAAGGAAATTGCATAACGATGATGAAGAAAGATATAATTTAGGTTTCTTCTGCATCCTTTTTTCTAGGTTAACATTTTCATCCTATTCTTTTGAGGTGGTTCAACCAAGACTAGAAGGACGATGTGGATTATGGTTACTTTGTATACTCTCCATGAAAAAAAAGGCTGGTAAAGCATAGCCTGTGCTGCTGCATCTTTAGTTTCTTAAGCAGTAACTATAGCGATTAAAAGGAATGGAGTTTCACCAACACAATTACCTGCTCAGTCTGTTCCTCTATGCTATCAGAGACAAACTTTCCTGTCTGCATAAGCACAAGCTCCATTCAGATACAGAAATACATGAAATAGGTGAAATTACAGTTATATGAGAATGTTAGACTCTTGTATTTAAATCAGAAAGAAGGGTAACCTCTGGAACGAGGCCCAGAACTCCGGATACGAAAAGAAGATTATTTGCTTTGATTGCTTGAGAATATGGTCCCAATGCTGCAGGAGCCTTTTCTGTTTGAATAGCTTCCTTTTTATCTGCAATAACAGCAAAGACATCATAAAGCTGAGATATTTTCAGGTATCATAAGATATATCAAGTAGGGAAGAAGAAGTATTTATAGTAAAATAGTTTTAGGTTGTTCGTTGTTGTCAGCTCCTAGCATCTAATTCCAAAACCATGCATACAAATATGTGGCTCTTCATTTAACTTGAGCATAGGAAATAGGGTCATATCACCTCATTGCTCGGATGCCGATAGTTATGAACTTAGGTGAACCACTACTAAAAAGTTAGCTATTATGTTGGAGGACGCAAATTCATATGAAACTCCATATTCCTATGCTGGACATTAGTATCGTAAGTTCGTAACATCCCACACACTCTGCAACCCCCACTCATATGGAGTGGTTTGGCTAGCCCGAGAGAACACTGTCATACAAGCATCGCCACCCATGCCATGAGATTCAATTGGTAGCCTATATAAACTCATAGGAAATAAGGTCCTACCACAGGATTGGCATGCAGCACTACAAGTGGAAAACAAACTCTTCTTATATTGTGGGGCACAATTCAATGTCTCCAATAAAGAGTTTGAGATATAACTCAAGAGTTCTAAATGGCAAAAAGTAAGATTAAATCCTACCAAATTACTTTAAAGTCATCAACTAGTCCCATAAATAATTCCTGATAAGTCATTTTTTCAATCAAGGGCCAGCAGCCTTGATCTGGACCTTTGGGTACTGCTTATTTTACTTTCTTCTTCCTTACCTTATTCTTCTCGTTCATTCAGTCGCATAACGTTCTAACACGCTCAAAGCAAACTTTGTCCCAAGGTTGAAGTGATCCTTCAAAGTTTTAAATGGCAAAATATTATAAATTTAGTGCCAATTATTAAAAAATATATATAAATTAAGCTCATGGAGAACAGTATGATTCACATGATCCGTAGTTATTCTTCACTAACAGTCTAACACCCTCAACAACCTACCTTCTCCTCAAATGATTAATCTTTTCAAATATTAAATTACTGAAATAATTTGGAGGACAAATTTGGTGTTATTAATAATTTTGTTAAAATGAGCTTGTGATGGACGATCTGCTTCACTTGAACTCCGATTTTTCTAGGCTTGCAATCAGAGTCAACCAAAACGCGTTTGAACCTCATGTATAGATGTTGTAGGCGTATGGACCATAGTGAGTATTTTTAATTGATGATAATGCTGCAATTGTTGTTTTGGGCCCATCCATCATCTTCTTTTAGTATCTACTATTTAGTCTCTTCGTCTCCCGCTTTCTTCCATCTCTTCCACGAAAGAAAAATTCATACCATCATGCTGCAATGTTTGTTTTGGGCCCATCCATACATCATCTTCGAACCGGGGCACCACTTCAATTTTCTCTTCCTGTTGACTAACTTGATCGTTGTCTTTCACATTTTAATTGTCAACTCCATCTGTACAGTAGCTCCCTCGCTCTTTTCTCCAGCAAATTCCTTAGCAAGTCACCTTTATATCAATTTTCCCCCAACGTGTCAACTTCAGTTACTCCCATTATTGCCGCAATCCATCATAAAGAAAAGTGTTGCTATTATTGTCTAGTTGACTGTTTCCCCTCATTTGTTTCCATGCTAGGCATGTGCCTTTTCTGAAACCCTTAATTTGGTGATACCATCTATCAGGCATGAGATGCGATTATTATTCTTGGGAAACATATTCTAAGATTTACTAAATTGGGTGAGGAACTTGGCCCCATGTTTCTCTTTAAGTACGCCTCCAGTCGTGTCGCTACTACTCCAATCCCAAGAGCTCCATTGCATAAAATCCAACTATATCCATCACTCCCTCGCATAAAATCCATAAATTCATCCATGTACTCTGTAATTTCTCAATATGCAACTAAGTCAAAGGGCGCCATTACTTCTATAGAATTTAGCACAACTTTTAATGTCTCCTCTTCACGTAATTCATGTATACGGCAAGAAAATTCATAGTTTGGTAAAGCTTAAGAACAAAGAGGTTGGCCGTTAGATGATTGGTCTGATATAAATTATTACGAACCTTAGGACAAACACATATCACCTGTTAGCTGTTAAGTGGGATAGCCCAAAAGAAACCTTACATCAACACTTATGTACCGATATGTGAAAAATAGGATCGTAACATCCCACCATGCTCTGCAACCCCGACTACCTTGCAATGCCATAAACTTTCATCACAGTGATACTTGCTGCCATTGTTCCTCACACACCAATGACCAAACTGAGATTCAAGACGCATGCAAATGATGTACAACGTCCTATAGAGGATATATGCATACTTATCATAAGTTGCAAATGGTAGTCGGGTATGAAAGATGAAAATGATGTAAGCAACATATAGCACCTCCCGCCCGCTTAGACTTAGTCTTGTGCATATGAAAGCAAAATTGTGGTAAATACTTTTGAAGCAGTCCTAGTTGGATAGATCATCATTCATCAAATCATGAGATGTTTGCTATTGCCCATCCGCCATGAACCATGATAACAAATGTTCCTAGAATCCTCTACCTCGTAGCTCATATTAACTTTACTCCAGCTTCTGGAAACCACAAAATCCTACTAAATATTGAGTAGGAAAGAAAATGGACTATTGTTCTTTCTCAAATTAACACCGCCTCCATCATAGAGTCGTACTCCCAAATCCACGACCATATGAACTTTCAAGTCCCACTAAGAGTATTGTGCTTACGAGGATAACTAAATTACAACCAGCTGCATCTTGTACTTCACTTTCCAATGTCAATACATCTTTTCTAAGAGGAGATAGTTAAAATCAAGTGGTTCACAATAGATCATACTAACTAACAATTTCTCTCATAAAAAGGCTAAATCCAACCTAACATTTATTCGTCCAACTCAGAAGAGTCTGCTTATGCTACTCCTACAACAAGTTGCTTAGCCTACTCCAACACCTACTACGTTTCTACTAAAAAATCGTTTCCACTACTACTTCACAACAATTCTAATGAGTCTTATTCTCATTAGCTTTAACCAGATAACATAACATCTAAACTTTAGGTTAATCAGCATTGACTGCCACCATCAGCATAGAAACCTATTGAAGATCTTGGTTGCAAGCAATCTTTATGTACCTACTTGGCTTTACATTACGGATCAGGCCATTCTCTGAGATTCAAACCTGCTTTTTGTATCTCACCTTGAACTTGAAGGATAGAACAAAAGAAAGAACATGCTTAGCGGAGAGGTGATCATCACCTCATCATCAAGTCAAGACACTAAGCAAATACATACGTACGATCTACTAAAGCATTCTATTAAAAAACTGAATGTATAAGATAATAAGATGACATAATAAGTAAACTATGACAATGTTATCCCCAACGTGATCGATTTTCAAAATATCAAAACTACTCGCAACCAAGATGAATACAAGAGAAGTTCCATAAATTGATCGGTGGCAGAAGTGCCATGTAATCTAAGTCCAATATAATGAGTCGCATAATCAATCTAGGTCAAATTACCGGCGGCGGTGGACAGAGAAGCACTGAGGCAGGCAAATGGTTTCACGGAACGAGGAGGTCTGAGCACGGAGGAACCAGCGAGCGAAACGCAGCACAATCCCACCGCCGCAAAAGGGCGGAGGCGCGCGCGAGCCCCCGCCACCGCTGCCGCCGCTGGCGCCGCCATCGGCCGTGCTGCGCACCACGCCATCGTTTTTGACTCCGATGTGTTGTAGTCTACCCCTGCTGTCTGCGAGTGTGCTCCAGGACGGAGAGTGAAGTTGGCGTAAGTGGGCCGAGGGACAAGTTTTAGGATGTTCCATCTACAACCTTCGTTTAACACCCAATTCATTAAGATTTATATTTAAAAATATTTTTTTTAAAAAAATTAAGTATAAAATGGTTTCCAAAAAATATTTTATAATTTTATAATTTTAAATAATTAAATAATATATCTAATAAATAAAAATTCTATATAAATAAATTAATATTTATACAAACACTTTTAATAATTATTTGAAAACATTTTATAATATTTTAAAAAACAATTTTAACAATAACTTTATTTTTTATTTTTTAAATACTTTTATAGTTTAAATTTTTTTCTAAATTTTTTTCTAATTTTTTAGGTTAAATATTATTTTATTTTAGATAGTATATATTTATTTATTTATTAAGGATAAGACCCTCACTTTTTTATCATAAAATATGTATATTTTACTACAAATAACCGACCCCATATTGTTGTTATATTGATAGTTGTTGATTGGAGATGACTGTAATAATTTCTGTTACAATATGTAATGGTTGAAAATGTACAATTCTCCTCATTGCGTTTAAATTCCTCATTCAGAAACATAGTTATTGTGTAGAAGTCAGTGTGCAATTGTAAATGGCTGGAGAAGAGGCAAAGGTCTTTTGGAAGGGCCGACTGTGCCGTTGAAAAAGGACAAGGATGAGAAGAAGTTCCTAATCTCATAATCCAAATCCTCTGATGTTGGCCTTCAGATGTTATGTGTAGCTTGTGAGAGTATTTTAAAATGTTATTCTGCACTTCATGATAGCAAAAATGTTTTGAAGATACATAAATAATAATAATCACAGAGAGTTGAAGCTCTAATGTATTGAGTGCTTTTGCAGATTCGCGACGGTCGTAAATTTGAGTGTACATATGATGAATGCAGTTCAAGATTGTATATTGAAGAAGATAACAAGTAGATGACTAATTCTAAGATTGTCTAAGCTTGGTAGTATTATTGTTATTGTAGAACTTTATTATGTAATAGAATGATATTATGGTAGTAGCTCCTATATCCGATTGTTTAACATAGTATCTTAGTTGCTTTGATACCCTATTGATTGAAATTATAAAACGGAGCAAGTTAAATTACATTGTATTAAGTTTAATTACTTTAAAACAACTATATAGATGTGGTGCTTTAGAATTCTAGAAATATTAAATAACAAATAGCAACAAATATTTTTCTAAAAACTACTTTCTAAATTATAATATCTAAATATAATATACCTATAATTATTCTAATATCATTAACAACATATCTAGTACATTCTAAAAATAAACAATCTGTTCTACCTAAAAAAATGAAACTAAAAATATTTTTTGAGATAAATTGAATTTTCATTTCATTCAAACTCGACTAACTTTTAAGTTATTAAGCTAAATTTTCCAAGGCGATAATCTATACATAAATATATCCAATTTATTTTGCACCAGATTTAACTTGAATTACTTATAGATATGCCATGTTTTTTTTTTTCTTATTTTAAGAAAGACACGGTATTCATATTAATAAAAAATTCTAAAAGTTATGTAATTAATTTTAAGAATATAAAAGGTTTAAAACATAACCAGACATAGAGCATTTAGTTTTGCACTAATAACATATAGCAAATAAAACATAATATCATAATAAAATAAATTTTTTACATACTTGATTTATGTACATACATATACTTTATAATATTATGTAATGCGAATTTTTCTCAAATAAAAATTGTATATATGGTTTTAAGAAAAAAAATCATATAATATATACATACAATCTATAAAATATATATTGTTTTAAAAAATTACGATCAAAATATAATTCTTCTTACAATGTACTTATAAAATAATATTTTTTTTTAAAAAAATAAAAGTTTATTATAATTATAATTTAAAATTATAAAAAATATTATTTAAATAAAATTTATGACTATAGAACTAGTTTATTGGGGAAATTATGGATGGACCCCTGACTTTTGGTAAGTAATTTTTTAGCCCTCCAGATTTATTTTTAATTTACTTCCTATTTTTAAGCTTTTTCTTATTTTTTTAACCATATAACTAATTCAATTAATTTTTGACGAAATACCCTTTTCGATTCTTCTTTTCTAATGAGATTTTATTCATTTTGAGTCTTATTCTCCAATACTCTCTCTTTTCGCCGTTTGCCATCTTCCATAGTTTATTCGTCTGCCGCGCCGTCTCTATCGTCTATCGCTATGGCAAACGTAATTTTTTTTTTCATATTTTGATTCTTAATTATTTGTTAGTCGTCGTCCGGGCGTCACCGTCCATAGTCAATTAATTTTTTTTTCACTATTTTCACATTCTTATTTTTGTTATACTAATTCTTTTCTTTCATCGCGTCGTTCCCGATCATCAAGTGCTCTATAAAATAAGCAAAAAATTTAGCAAACGGTTTTAAAGGGGGGATATTAGAGTCAATTTTATATATAGAAGGGCTAAATAATAAGTGATTTGAAATTAAAGAATTATTGTTAAATATAAAAATCGAAAGGGTCAAAAAATAATTTTTCTAAAAATTAAATATTTATTCATAATTTTTCGTAGTTTATTTAGAAGAATAATTCTCCTACTGGCGGTGTCGAATATATTTAAGTGCTTGCCAAAAGTAGCTGGGACCATGCAACCTATGCACTTTGCGTAGATTCTTGAAGCCGTAAAGCAAAAGCAGCGGCACATAAATTTCATTTCCTGTAACAAAAATTATACCATCCACCTGTCTTGCTCTCAATCCAATCTCGCCATATAAATATCTCCCCAGATCAACAAAACAAGATCTTATATTCGAAATTCTCGAATTAATTGAATAATTACTCTCAAATTTTCCCAGGTTCTTAGCCCCGCTGATCTCATCTAAGATTTTTCTGTAATAATTTCTCTTCTTGTTCAAGTTTTTAGCTGCTTATTGTTCAATTTGGGAGCTGAATCATGTAACTTAATTTATATATTCTAATTTCTTTATGTATTTACCGGCGCCAACTTTGGATGCGTTCTCAGATCGGAGTCTATAATCTTAAGCTCTTTAGATTTGTTTCTGTTAGTACTTCATAAGTTTATTGCTATTTTTTTTTGCTGTTGCTAAGTAATTATTTTGCGTGTATTTTGAGGTAGCTTGTTCTAGGAAGCGACAGGTTGCTTACTAGCAATTATATTACTTGTCTTTTAGGAAACTGATCATGAAAAACTTAATTGCTTAGTCTTTGCAGGTAAAGAATCTGATAGCATGGAAGGGATTGTCGTAAGAAGAGTTATTCCTTCAGATAATAGTTGTCTGTTTAATGCTGTTGGGTAAGCTAAGTTCATAAGATTTTGAATTAGTTATCTGTGTTTATCTGCAGCAATTCCCCTTAATCTAAAAGGAAGAAAAAGTATGTGTAGTTCCTCTTTGATCGCCTTGGTTTTTTTGGTAGGTATGTGATGGAACATGACAAACAGAAAGCTCCGGAGTTGAGACAGGTCAGTCTTACTTAAATGCTTGCATTAATTCTCCTAAGAAACTGCTTCATTCGAAAGCTTGCTCTTGACCGATTTTTTCTTCCTTCTCATCTAGCTAGTGGATTTTATGCAGACCAGATGTTTGAAACTTAGACTGATGTCTACTTTAGTTCAGCTGAAGTTTTCTTTTCATGAATGCTGTCTGGGTTTCATTACTTATGTTTTATAAAAAAGTTATAATATATTTGGATGTTGTTTTAACAAAAATTCATAGTGGTGCTTCAGCAGAATGATGATAGTAATGGTCTCATCAAAGCTATGGGAATGTTTACTAGACGCTTGCAACTTATTTCCATTGTTTATCTTAACAAGATCTTGATTTATTTAAAAGGACGGTTATATTATTGATCACTCTCGACTATGTTAAAAACTTTGACGATGCCAACCCAAGGGAGAAATAAATCACAAAGGTTAAATATCGACATTGAGGAATTAACCATGGGCATTCACGTGGCTGACGACAATAATTCTCTAGGGAAGACGAAGTTAGGATTACAACTCTCCTTTACAAATTCTCCGATCTCCTTCTAGACGTCCTAGTGCTCTCTAGCAAGACAATTGTCAATGCGCTAAAATTCCTTCTGTTGAGAGAAAATTGAGTAATGTGTATTTAGGCCAGTCGTTTATTGTTGCGGAGATAATCAATTAAAGAGATTAATTTCATTCTTGAGCAAGATATGCGGAGGTTGTACGATGGATCGTGGTATTCACCGAGGGATCACTACCTAACTTTCTCTTGTCGGGCTTCGTCCATGGTTCGGGGGAGCCTTGATGTTAGGCATCTCATGTCGGACGTCAGCTAGTTAAGTCTGAGCTGCTAGGATAGTCTTCATCCGGACATTGTCTTATTAGGATCAACTTAGTTTAGGTCAGCTGAATCAAGTGAACTGATGAAGATGGCTTCAATTCTGTTCGCCTCTAGGCACGCCTGCCATGTGTAGGTCAGGCTCCTTTGGATCACGTCATAGCTAGGTTAAGCAAAGTAGTCGATAGTGTTAGAGCATTTGGAGTCAGCCTAATGGTTGTGGATGGCTCTTCGCTCCCTAGGCAATGTTATGCTGAATGTCAATGGGCGTGCCAAAAAGGTATAGTGTTATGTGCGGTCTGTCTATGTAGTTATGTCCACCTGGTCTGTGGGGTCAGGTTACCCGGCCTAGCTTGTTACTGTATATCATGCGCTACACCTTTGTCCATTACATATGATGGGCCTAGATCCCATGATATATCATTGATGCTTCTTGTGAATCAAATACCAGTGCCTGTCTTCTATGAGTCAGACGGTGAATTACATTATACAACAATAACAAACAATTAAGAAATTCCATCTGAGCAAGGTCTGTGGAGAGTACCTTACCCCGAAGAGGTTGTTTCCGGTAAACTTAGCTTTGGCAACCAAACACTCAAGGACACAAGCAGACTAGCATGCCCGCAATAAATTCCAGAGCTTAAATTCAGACCAAATCCGTCCATGCACGCTAAGAGACAATGCACACAACAAATAATCAATATGATGAATTATATTATGTTTATCATAAAACTGGTAGCTAGCATGAACTGTTGTGTTGCAATCGAAGCATCTGTTATGAATATCTATTATTTTACTTAAAGGGCTGCATCATTATCTTAATTTATCGCATTCTTCTCTATCTCCATAAAAGAAGGCGCCATTATGAATGTATTTATTGGGGTTGCTATGTAGCATTTTGCACGTTCCTCCTTATTATCTACATCTGTAGGTGCATTTAAGAGCAATAGTTTCTTGTCTCTTGTGAAGGTTATTGCTGCAACAGTTGCAAGTGATCCTGAAAAGTTTAATGAAGCATTCCTCGGGAAGCCAAATGCAGCGTATTGCTCTTGGATATTAGATTCTGAAAAGTGGGGAGGTGAGATTTGCAATCAATTCCTTGGAGTTTGATGAAATGTTTGGTTGATTTCTAGTACATATTATTTTGGTTGAAAATGTTATGCATATGTATATTCTGATGCTTAAATTTTCTTTCTGAAAGTAAGTCTTCCATCATTTTTGTTTTTCAAGATAAAACATTGTGGTCTTGCTTCATGGAAGATTTGAAGTGGTCAAGTTGAGGCAATGCATGGCTTGGTATATTGTGTCTGGATTACTGACTTTGTTAAATGGGGAAAATATGTGCATCATGGAGCAAATAATGACCTATCTCTGCAGTCCCTGTCTCACCACAAACCTTGCCCTTTTTTCTTTTTTCTTTTTTTTCCTATTTTACTCAAAGCCATCCTGATCCATGGGGCACTCAAAGGTTTGAGAAAGCATTTAGTTGGACTAAGGAATGGGGTTCTTTAGTTGGATTGATGAATGAAGTAAACATTTACCAGTGCTAGTTTTTGGCTAAAAAGATTTTTAAATAAGCGTTTTGAGTTTCACATTCGTGACATATGAAATTTAAGCTAATGATGGAAACCCCCGGTGATGCTTATATGTTTTTCTTCCAGGAACTAATCGTTCTCTACCTTTATACAGGTGCTATTGAGCTTGCAATACTATCCAATTATTATGGACGGGAAATTGCTGCATATGACATCCAAACAACTCGTTGTGATTTGTACGGTCAAGTAGGCTGCTTGACAACGTCTACTTCAGGTTTATTACCTTATTTGTTTTTCTAAAAGTAATATGGTATTCTCCTAATGCAGGAAAAGAAGTATAGTGAACGGGTTATGCTGATTTATGATGGATTGCACTATGATGCTTTAGCAGTAAGTTCCCTGATTTCTGTTAACTAAACGAAACTCCAAAGGAAAAGTATAAGGAGCTGTAGCTTATGTATTAAGCGTCTAATCATGTATGGCTTGCAGATGTCACCGTTTGAAGGAGCACCCGAAGAATTTGATCAAACAATTTTCCATGTTAATAGTAATCGTTCCATTGGGACCGTAGAAAATCTTGCTCTCAATCTCGTTAAGGATGCACACAGGTGAGCTAGCACTGACATTCATAAAAAGCCAGAAGTTTGCTTCTGTTGTACTTTGTAGCATTGTTTGTTGGGCTACCATTGTTCTTCAGCACTTATATTCTCATCATATTGAATTATATGTTTTAAAATTAAAGAATTTATTATTATTGACGCTATTAGTATTATTACTATTATTGGCAGCATTGTTAGTAGTACTGTTAGACTAATCAGTTAATGAGATAAAAAGGTAAGAGGAAAATGTTTACGTAAGAAAAATAGCATTCACGCTCATTGCTGATAATCTTTTAGCCGCGCTTCAGCACAAGCTTCTTCCCCATACTTACCGAAATTTTCAACAAGCTATCTGTGTGTCCCTACTCTGATTATTCCTTGGTACTTCTATAAGCTCTTGCAAGAGGTTGAACTCTTATCTCGATCTTATCTGGCTGGATATAATTTTGATTTATTCAAACTTTATGTGATTTAATAAATATTTTCCTTATTATTGTTATGTTAGTGTCAAGAGCCTTGCTAAAGGTATGATTAGAATGATTACTTTCCATTTAATTTATAGTTTTGATCTGGTCCACTAATATGGAAAGCTATTTCAAACCTTAATCATAATTGAAATTATATGTTATTTGGGCAGTAGATTCAAGAGGGCCTAGCATCCAGTAAGACAAATCATTATGAGGCTGGCCAAAGCTCAGGCCCAACAAATACCTCTATAGTGAATTAGCACATCAAGCCAATTATACAGTACATTGGAGGCAAGACCATTTGTGGAGAAGTGGATCGGATTCATTAAATTTACCTACCACAAATAACATCATTAGCAGTTGGAAAGTTACAAAAGATTTCTCCATGCTAATAAGCGCTTAAGTTACTGCTTCATACTCTTTGGAAGTAAGAAGTCAGTGTGTTAGTTTGGCATTGCTATTGCATCATCCCATGGCAGTTTTTAGTTTTTCTTTTCTAATATTTCTTGTTTACTTTTTGGTCATTTATCTTTATCAATCAAGTTATTTTCGTTATAGTCTTTGGTTGTATGTACTATGTATGCAATTTGTACTCCTGAGAAGTTTCCAGATTTTAATCTCTTAGTAGCCCTTGTGTCCTGGTTCTTGAACATTGATCCTAACTCCTAAGTATAAAACTGGTTTCTCTATTCATTTAAATTAGCCCTCCTTGCCAACGTAACTCGACCATACTGCCAAATACCTAGCCTCATGTCATTTCTGATCTTATGCTTCCTTCTATTTGTCATATACTTCTTTAATAGTATTTCATCTGTACCTCATTGTCATCATTCTAACCTGTTCAACTTTAGCTACCATTCATGTGAACAGATTGCTAGTAAATCTTAAACTTTTACATTGCACTTGCTTATGTGAAATATAGCTTTGTATTTGAAACACAAGAAATTCGATGCACATGCCCGCAGATAAAGTTGCCCTCTATTTTTGGTGTTTGAACCCTGTCATACTCCACTGGGTCTGATTATTGTTTTTGTCTCATTTGGTCTTAACTGGTTTACTTACATGTCAACTCTTTCATTTTTTCTGATCCTAGCCACACCACCCGTGTTCGTATCTTATGTTTCTTCCTATTTGTCTTATAATTGCGCTATTTTATAAATCAACCCCTTAAGATAATGCCACTGTTCCTGCTATAACACATGCTGCTTACCTGCCGACTTTAGTTGCTGATCATGGGAAAGGGTGGACTTTAATTACCAAAAACGAAAAAACCGAAGCTGATGGTACATCACCATATTGGTGTGCTGTTTTCTGTAGCAGTTTTCTATATGATATGTTTATATTTTATTTTGTCTCACGAGAAAAATAATGTAGATATCAAAATTTGAAAATTGCTTTCATGCTGATGTTTCTTTCGGTTTACACCTTATCATCATCTATTATATTAATGATAGAAGTGTTAGTATTCCTATTTCACTTACTCCACTCGCTATATTTTATATATTGTGCATTTTCTATTTTGCATCAATCAGCCTGCCCCGTCTCTCCATGGCATCGTCTAATTGTCTTTGTCTTGTTCTTCTATAGACTGGTCCTACATATGTCAGGCATTTCCATTTTATACAAATGAGCCTGCTTCATTCCTGACACTTCACCAGCCGTCCTTCGTTAGACTGATGTTTCTTTTACTATTATTTTATCCTTAACACGAATGTCATCGTGTTAGCATCATAAGAATGGCTTATTCACTTTAATCTGCGCCGCCAAATTAATATCCGAGTTTAGTTGTACAACATGTAATGATTCTGTATAGTTTTGTATCACAAAAATCTATGGCTACGGCAAACCGCTCTTGTATATTTTCATGGTTTTAGCAATTTATATCGAATTTCACATCATACCACTCTTTCATATCTGGTAATGGTTATGTTTTCACTTCGGCTTCCTTTCTCGGACTAACTCTTTTCTCTATCCTATCATATTATAAGTTATTTTCTCGATTTTCTATGTAACAGAAAGAGGAGTTATACAGATACGGCGAACTTCACCTTGCGATGTGGAGTATGCCAAATAGGTGTGATTGGTCAAAAGGTGGGTACCTCCAGAGTATATCTTATACAAATTGTCCTTATCTTAACTGGCTCATCATCTTTCCAGGAAGCTGTTGAGCATGCTCAAGCAACCGGCCACGTCAATTTCCAGGAGTACAAATAAAAAAGCAGACTCATCTCCTCGTCGAAAGCTTCCTCCTACTGGTACATTCATTATTCATTTGTCGGAGGAAAATTTTTTAAAAAAAATTGTGCTTTAACAATCATTCATGTTGAGGTATGTTGTTTTTTTTTTAAAGAAAGTGAATGAAGACTTTGGCGCTCAAACCCGAAGTCTTTGGCATCTATAGCTGGTTCTCTAATCATTTGCACTATCGAACTGTGCCGAATGGATTATGTTGTTGTTGTATCATTATATAGTGTCATTCAAGATTGTCCAACTATTTTCTGGTTGATCAATCTTAGTTATCACTGTTATGAGGAATGTAGCTTACTGCACTCTCTCTCTCTCTCTCTCTCTCTCTCTCTCTATGTGGATTATGGTTTGAGGTGTCAGGTGGCACGTGCATGTTCCGGAAGTTGTCGACATTGCACCAATCGGAAGGCACGTGCTGAAAAATTTTATATTTGAATTTTAAAGTTAATTTTGAAATTTTATTTTGATTTTAAAAATAACAACAAAATATAAATCAGCACGATTCATACGGTGCTATTGGCACATCTTGAGTTTGTGATTTATCGAAATACAGTACGACACGACCTTAAACTGAGAGAGAAAGAGAGAGAGAGAGGGAGAGAGAGAGAAGCGGTTGGGTGGTGTTTCTTTCTAGCTTCTAATATTAGTGGTCTTAGACGTTTGAGTCCTCTTTCGATGTAATGTTTATGTGTATCATCCAATCATGTGGAAACAGAACCATGGAAAAACTAAGCTCATAGCGAGACTGGAATACCGTTACCAGATGTTATATGCAGCAGCATTTTTTTTTTCAAATATTTAGTGCCACGTCAGCTTACTACATAGATTGACTTTTATATCTGCCACATCTTTGATGAGTCTTTGTTGGCATGTAGCAATAGGAAATTGGTTTACATCACAAGGTTGACCTCTGTGAGCCAAACGGTCAATATAAAAAAATTTGCCCAACGTTTTAAACTCTCACTGAATCTGTCTTATTCATAAGCTATAGTTTATATTATGGGCTTGTTTCATTGTAGCCGGGCTTGTTTCATTGTAGCCGATTGTTTTTGAGATAACGAAATAAAACCTTTCGGTGCACTAACTCTAGTATTAAATGGGATACCTTTTTTTTTAATAAGATCTATCAGTTCGCATTGGACTGAGATCGCGGTCAGAAAGTAAAACTTCGATCTTATGCGCTCCGAGCCAGATATGAAATATTGGCGTCCTGTTCAGCATTCATATTAGCAGTTACAGCTTAAAAGTTTTGGAATTGTCTATTTTCTATGCAGGGTCATCCGGAAGATTCTGTGACGAGTAATTTATAAGACATACGTCCTACTGCTAGATCTATAGATGGTGGACATCACTTAACGTTTGAGTACTGGCTAATATAATAAAAACAGTACACTAATTAACTGTAATAAATTTAGTTTGAAAATAGTAAATTTATCTAATTAAGTAAAAATAGATTATATAGTTTTAAAAATCGGTGTATTTTATAATACATAAATTGACAAACTATGAACCCACTAATTAATTTTAGACTGAACTTGAATTAATATTTTATTTTTAATTAAAAAGAAAATGGTACAAAACTCCAGGAAGTCGGAACAGGAATCGTCACTGGCAAGGATCCTTTCCCGTGCTTTTACGTTCCTAACCTTGCGAGATCTCGACATTACTGTACAGTTTAAAATTATAGATCACATCAAAATTTATAGCTTTACAGTCCAAAATTTCTCATAAAAAAAATTAAAATATGTCAAATAAGTTATCATAAATTATTTTGATATTTTAAAATTTTAACAGAGTAGCGGACTAATTTTTAAATAACTAAAACTTTAAATCTTCAAAATATTTATTAGAAATATTTTTTTTAAAAAAATTAAATATAAAAAATATAGTTCAAATTAAAATCTTTATATATATATATCTTTATATATATATATATATATATATATATATATATATATATATATATATTCTTTTAAAAAAGTATATAGTAGGTAAATGTTTCTATATAAGATAAGAGCTGATTTGGACAAATTTAAAATAATGGGTTGATTTGTGATATCTTTATGGCTGATATGTAATTTTTTTTCCCAAACAATCTATTTATTAAATATTAATTAAGTGGTTTCGCAGAGTACTTGTCGTAAGGTGATTAGAAAGAAAGGTCTTCGGCATCATGTAGAGATTCCCGCACATTAGCAGCTTTCACACTGACCTTCTCTATTAGTAAAAGCACGTGCTTAAATATCCTTGCTTTCTATAGATTAAATATAGTTCTTTTGATCGGAAGATGTAGATTTTTCTTGTGTTTACTGATAAATTATTATTCATAATATTTTATTATTTTCATTTTTTGGCATGATCAGGCGTAAACTCTATTACTTTCAAGCGTCTATGCTTGGAATATGACCAAACTTTCTATAGATATAATATACCTTATTTGTTTATAATCACATTTAATTTGGACCTCCAATATTTTAGCAAAAATCGATACCAAGTTCTTTTTTTTTTAAAAAAAAAATTATCGTCAAAAAATTTTGTCCAAAATTCGTCCATTTTTATGATTGTCATAACGGCTAGCTCCGACACATATTCTATCAACCGAGATCAAGTTCAATTTACAAGCAAGAACAACCGCCTCTCCATTACAATGATAAAATTTTATATTCTTAATAATTTAAAATTATAAATTATCTCTCCTAATACGAAGTGATATTTTATAATCTTTATTATGTAATAACGAAAATGCTATCATTTTTTAAAAAATTAGAAATAATTTTGTCATTTCACAATTATAAATAAATTATAGGAAACTAAGAAATGCAAATGTACCCTTATATATTGTATTTGATCAAGTCATCAATATTGAATAAAATATAAGTACATGAAAAGATAATGATCCGTACAATATTTTAATAAAGTTTAGTTTCATAATTTAGTAGCCGATGAACGTGCATGGGTCCAAAGATGAGAACATGCAGTCAACTTGTTTACTGGGTCACGTGAGAAAATTAGTAGATGCTCTATGTCATCTACCTCCTCTCTCACCAACCCTAACATAATATCTATCTATATAATATATATACGACTATAAAAAGCTTAGCAAGCTCTCATATGCATGCTTTTTATTATTATTATTATCCAATCGATCTCAGAATACCTAATTTCTCTAGAGATTGCAAAAATCGTAGATTAAATCCATGGGAAACTGTATGAAGATTAAGAGAGAGGAAGAGAAGTCGTGGGAACGGGATGAAGGGAAGGTGTCGACTGCAACACAGGTGAAGATAACGATCACCAGGAAGCAACTAGAGGAGCTGTTGAAGGTTCTCGATGTTAAAGGAACTGGCGTTGCAGTGCATAAGAAGCCACCGGCGGCACTCGCCGACGGGGAAGAGGGAGGAAGTGTTCGCCGCCGGCGGTCGCCGTGGACTCCGGCGTTATTACTATCCCTGAGGGATCTGAATAGTGTTTAATTACTTAGTTTCTTTGTTTTTTTTTTTTTGTAATTTTCTTTTTCTTTTTGGTTTTCCTTCTTTTTTTTGTTAAAAAAAAGGAGGGGTTTGTAGTGATGTATATGGTTGTGATCAAGATACACAGCATCAAGATGGAGAGGTGGCATACATGCTATATGGTTCGACCCTTGATGGTTTTGAAAGCGAATTTTTGCAGACTAAGCGTTATTTCATTTGTGCTTTCGTAGATTTATCCATAGATGATTCATAGAACATGTAATACGCTTCCGTAGAGATCTCAAACTCGTGAAAGATTACCACGCTCAGTCCCAACCAACGTTATGGAATCCAAGAACATGCCTTTCATGAATAGGAGGGTGGGGGATTTTTTTTTTTTTTTTTAAAAAAAACGTATATGATCACCGATCGCTCAAGGCCACATATAAACGGTCGCTGCAGACGTTATTTGCGGCGGCTGCATATAACGGACGACAAAAGAGAACAATCGAGGACCGATAAATTCGGTTGTTGAAAGTCCAACATCTGCGACTGCCTTCATCAGTTGCTGAATTAGCGCCATCACCAACCGCTTTAAATAGGGGTCGTTAATAGATTTTGTGACCAACATTCTATGTTCACCCTTTGATTTGACCGTGGTTGTAGAATGTTTTAGTAACCGATTTGTGGTTTTCTGCGACCGATTTAGGCGGTCGCTGAAGACCGTTTCTGTTGTAGTGTGTTATGGGGTACAGAAGATTTTTCAGAAACTCATACAAGAAATTTCACCCCTTGTGGACTTGAATTTAGGTGATAACGCTCTCTGAGACGCCTCCCATCAGTCGAGCTCACCGTGCTCGTGGACCATCAAGACTAATACCTACTTAGACAAAATAATGATATCATGGCCAATTTATCTTTAAAAAAAAAGTAATCGGACAACAGAATTTACCAACTACTTTGTATGGGAAATATGTGTGCACACGGCTAGGAGAGCTTCTGTGAACCTGTTCTTGAAATATTTGAAAAAGTTATTAATTCAAAATTATAGATTTGATTGTCTTATTTTCACAAATGTTTTATTACTATGAAGCTTTTAAAAAATGATAAGGAATATTTTAACCGGTTGTAATTCAAAAAAAATTCATAAAAATTTTAATAATATATTTAATAAATAAAAAAATATATTATAGTTGAAAATGTTTCTAAAAAGGATGAGTCTCAGTGAATTGGTATAACACGAAACTTATCACTGAAACATTGTTAAATTTTCTCATTAAGTGAGGCATAAGTGTCCATGACTGTTAATTAAAACAGAAAAACCATTCATCAGGGGCCCCTAACGACCCTGATACAATCGGGACCGTCCGCGGGCCCCTCGGGATGTGTATAACCATCCCGAGGGCCTCGGACGGCCCCGATTGTATCAGGGCCGTCAGGGGCCCTGATGAATAGTAGCCCTCTAATTAAAATTCAGAAATCCATATGCATGCGGTTCAAACCTTGAATAATGTGCATATTTGATATTTTACCTTGCATAATTGATATTTTACCTTGTCTTATACGGTGATCCTGATCACGTTATTCTTGTTTTACATGATAATAGGTCATATATACACCAAAATATTTTAGAGCGTCGATGGGGGCTGAAAGTGAATATTTTCTATTAGTTTGAGGTCTCTACAGTCTACAGAATATGCTCTCGCATTACGAGTTCACCACTATAATCTTAAAAAAGAAAAAAAAAAAGAAGTCATAGCCCTGGTCCTTCAAGGCAGCATATATTATATTATATAGTTGGAATTTCATACTGGTCATATATATAATAAATTATAATATATATAATATATATATATATATATATACTTCAAATTTTAATTTACTTTTATTGCATTACCAAACGTGGCACGCATCCTCATTCAACTCATTGGTCTCCATGTCTGACGTAGCTTTAAGTTTGCCTAACTCCTTATCTTTATCTCCATTTCCCTCCTCTTTCTTCTTCATGCATGTGTATGTATCTATATATAGCTCCACATGCAAACCCTAGAGAAACAAAGACCGGAACATCATACTTGGAAAGAAATCTTTGCTTCTTGTTGGTTTACTTCATATTGATCTCTCCATTCAAATTCTCTGTCTGCGCGCAACAGCGAGCACGAATCAAGGTGATTCTGAAAAGTTTCAGAGATTTCAGAAGCATGGGGAATTGCATTAGGCTTCAGCCGGCGAAGACGTGGACGGACGACGACGACTGGGAGTCGCCGGAGTTCATCCGTTCCCGACAATGTAAGACTACACCGAATTCACAAGAGATCAAGATAAGGATCAGTAAGAAACAATTTGAAGATATCATGAATAAACTTCATCAAGTACGAGGGTGTAAAAACGAAGAAATTCTCACAGATGTCATAAACAAGGGCGTCGTAGTCCTATCTGATTGTCGCCGGCAGTGGAGACCTGCTCTGACCAGTATACCTGAAGTCCCAGAGTAGATGCAAGCAATACATTTTTTTTTTTTTTTTTTTAAAATTTAAAAAAGTTCAATGTCAGTATTAGTTTTTAGCTGGAATTCTTCAATTCAAACGGAATTTTTTTTCCAAATACGTAATACTGGTTTCTCATGTCTTAATATTGAAGATTTTAGCAGATTTGAGGTTTTCTGATAAAGTTAAAAATTTCTGAAATGCGTACGGAATAACCATCAGTTGTTTTAGATTAGTTTCCAAAAATGATCTTTTGGAGGTTGTTTGTTGATGCATATCGATCCCCGGGATATCGGTTTTTTACGCTGTTTCTACGAAATTTTTTTTGTAAATCCTTAAAAAATGAATCAGCTCCTCCTTTTCATACATGTTGTATCTTTTTTGGCTGTCATACGTACTGAATTATCTTCACTAAACCCATATTTTTTACATTCAAAGGTTTTTCCATTGTTTTCAATGTGGTTGTGAACTTCGTATTCTAGCAAATTTGTTCTTTATTCTCTTGAATTCTCACAAATTTTCTATACATGTAAGACATAAACTAAGCTTCAAAAACCTATAACGCACCATCCTAGCTATGTGGTATATACTATATATAATTTTTTTTGTACCATTTATATATATATATATATATATATTATTTATTTTATTTATTTATTTATTTATTTTTTCTACTCTTATTAGATGCAAGCGATACAGTTTCATGTTATACATGCTGACATCATCTAGTGGGATAAAAGGCTTTGTTACTCCGAATATATATGAGACATCTAGTGGCAAAATCAAACAATTTATGGTCCTTCATGATCTTCTATATGGCTCTTTATACTGCAAGTTGACATACTATTCATAGCTATCAAATAATAGTTTTTTTTTATTAAATTATTGTGAAAAAAAACCATCAGTAATCTACCCACTTTTGTGCGATCGGCGAAACAGATAAACCTAATATACTCAATACTTGTACAACAAGATAAATCCAAATTGGCCTAGTTTTATACGATTGTTATAAGTGACATAAATTTGTGTTCCACCAACGTAAAAGTCCCATACTTTCGGTCTGGATAAGTATATATTTTATGAATATTAGTAACATTGTTGCCTTATATGTCAAACTATCAAATTATCTATATATATATATATATATATATATATATATATATATGCCTTCTGGTTCCAGCTCCAACCAAGCATTGTTAGCAGCCCATATCTGGGTTAAGCTGTAGAATTGTTTCTGGCATCGTTTGAAATGAGCTTCCTGGTGACATCATACTCATACAAAAGGATCACAGAAGAGGATCCTCATGAACTCGGGCACCGAAAAGCACAGTTTCCTCCGCTCTACAAGGTGATGGAAAGGGCTGACCGTCTAGGTCGACCCGCCTTACTGAAGCGAAGAATTTGCTGCTTAAAAATCAAGATTGACAGGCGATTGAAGAGAGTGAGATGAGATCTTTCAAATGTACACCAATCTTCATGTGCACTTACAATGTCCATAAAAAATGAAAACAGCCTCCTTCTCCTTCTGAACATGACTATCTACATCCATTCTTGCAGAACTAATCACTGGATTGTTAAAATTAAAGGCCTCGGGATGGTTTTTACATAGCAAACAGTGACAATAATGCTTTTCCTACCAACTCGGTCGCCTACATGATACGCGTGCGCCACTGTGTTCTGCTTAGACAGGTTACAGAAATAAGACAAAATTTAGAAGCACAATATGCTGTAACTTCATCAGATTTTATGCCTTCACCTACAATATTGTTGAGTAAAATCTACTGAGATTGGGGTAATTCCTACCATTTCAAAATTAATGCCACCTAGTGGGTGAACCACATCCACCTGGAAAATCGACATGGTTCTTACGTAGGTAATATTTAACAACTATATACACCTTTACAGACACATGAATAACTTATAACAACATATAAAAACAGCGACAGGACGAAATGAAGCGTGCGACATTCTGCTCAGGCTTGATTCGCAGATTTGTCTTCATGAAGATTTACTTTCAAGTGTCGAATTCATCTCCCATTCAAATAGGCTATTATGCTCCAGATCTTTATGGGATAGATTTAGTGGGTTCGGTGACTTGCCTCCAACGGAATTTGTAAATATAATTAGAAGTTTCTGACATGCATATTCCACTTGCATCTGTTCCACCATACTCTGCTTGACAGAGTAGTCTTTCCATGGCTGATAATAAGACCTGCATACATGAACATCAACACCCAAAGAAAAAAAAATCAGTCTTTCTCCCACATAGAAGTTTTGCACCAAATAAAGGGGTTATGGAATGGAGATGGACTGATGTAATCAACTTTATTTGAGTTAATCTCCCCAAAACAAAATCAGCTTACCATCTCCACGAGGGATTAGCTTCAGGCGGATAACCTATCTTGGAGCAGAGATCTTCTATGTCACAATATAATTCGGGAGACTCATTCCCTGCTAAATAAACAGAAAACATGGTTAAATTTCAAACTGAAGTAGGGGGGACCTTTCTTATAACCACAACTATATGACATGCACATGATCTTTGATTAATACCAAAATTTTGACAAAATAGACCGTGAAACAAAAAGCAGGTTGATTGAAATATGTGTTCCACCATTAATCCTAACTACAAACATGATTTTTAAACAATAAAGTGGAGAAAAGTGCATACTAATCCTGTTTGGAGCTTGTAATAGTAACAAAGAAAGTGCTGAGACGGCGGAAACAAGATTTCTACAATTCTTTCCCAGAAGTTGTAGCAGATGCAGTATTAGGTCAGTTAATCCGTCCTCATCATCAGAATAAATATGGTTATCTTCTTGTTCAAGTATATTTTTCAATAAGAACTTCAGAGACTTGTCCCCTGAAGTTAACAATCGAGTAGGATTGATTTTTGAAATTCCTCCCAGAATAACTGACGCAATTAACCAGCGGAGTAGCTTTGATAGCAAGGTTTCTTCTTCCTGTTCTTCAGGCATGACCAAACTTTCACAATCAGGTATTCTATCCTGTTTTTCAAGCATCTGAAGGGCACAAGAGATTGACCACACAATAATTTCCCTTAATCTTACTCTGTCCTGTTAAACCATACAAATAATATTCAGGATAGCCATGCAAAATTCGAAACCAAATATTGTAAAGAAAGACGATTTGTTGATCAAAATGAAAGGTGAGGTACTTAAAACAATAATTACCGTCGCTTTAAACATAAAATTAAAATTTGGCCTAGGTACCATGAGCTCAGGCACATAAAGTAAGTTCTCGTGAACTGAATAGAACGAAAGTTCACTTAGAGAAGTGTAATCTATTGGTGGCCTGTCCTTTTGGTTTGTTCTGACATGTCTCCTGCAAGAAGACTTGCAACAAGGCAATAAAAGCGCAACAAATATTCATGTTCTACAGGAAATTTGTGGAGACAGCGACCATGCTATGAAACTTTTCAACAGAAATTCATCAATCTGCTATAGCAAATGGAACTTGAATTTAAGTTGCATACAAAAGCCACTTATGGGAAACCTTAATCACAATGATCCTAATGAAACCTTACTTATTATGGCTTATAACCCCACCAACAGTAGGTTAAAAAAAAATGAAGGGAAAAAAGGGAGAAACACACAAGAAGACCATTCTGCTCAGATATGACTCAAGCGAGCATTTCAAAGTTCATGAAACATACAAACAAATAAATAGACTCAGAACTTAGGATTTTCAGTTAGATTTGCGTTAAAGCAACTATGCATTCCAAAAGATCTTAGCTGAATGCATTATCGAGCAATAAATCATATATATATATATATATATATATATATATATATTGCCAATACGACAAGCATTTCCAGAATTAGGCAAAAAGAAAGTAAAGGCGTAGGTAAAAAATCCACAAATAATAATCTTGTAGTGAAGCAGCTGGATATATGTAGACAGTGCAATAGTCAATTACATATGCACGAGTTAGAAGATATACCATGTGAGTTCTGGCTGGAGGTGGAGAACTCATCAGGATGGTATTTATGCCGAGCTCAAAGGTAAGACTGCTCTTCAAATTACATAACTCAAAATCTAGTGCTTTGCACAATTGAAATAAACCTTGATTCGATATGGTAAAGTGTGGCTGGAATATTCTTCGTTTCTGTGAAATCCTCAGAGTTGATATTATAACATGTAAAATTGAATTCAATAGAGGAACATCATGCATAAAAAACATAGGGCTGTCCACAATAAGTTTCTGCAGAAGAGCTGAAATTGTGGAAAGCTGCTCAAGAGCGCGCTCGAGTAGCCAGTCAGTAATTGCTCCCTTGGAAATCACATCATTGATTACCTAAAATCACAAAAGCAAACAAGACAAATATGAATAGATAGGAGGAGCTGAACATAGCTATAGTCCACATTAAAGCAAGAAAAAAAAAAAGGCTTACATGTCATGACATTTGCGCAAGCAGTCGAAAAAGGGATTCAATACATGCCAAACAACTACGGGAAAACAATATTACTCATTTGCTGCTGAGTTACAAATCTTCGAAAGTAACCTTAATACTTTCTGTAAAGAACTCTTTACCTTAAATTAGATGTTAAAATTGATAAATGAATTATTGTTAATGTACAGAGAAAACAAGGAATGTGAAAACAGTCTTGTTTAATAAACAGTTGCGAGGCTTTTAAGACGAAAAGAACTGAGAAACAAAAAAGCTTATAAAGCATGAAGGAGCATCAGAAAGGAACGCATGATAAACATCTTAATGAACTATCGATGAGAACCTCCAGAAGGCTTTCAATGTCTATTTCTCAAGAGAAGAGAAAAAGTTTGGAGGTCAAATATTATCTCAAACTCTTGGTTATTGAAATGCTTGAGATCTGCAAGGATGATTTCCACAGAGGAATTAAGTTAAAATTCAAAGGATGTAGACATGGATCACAAACAAAAACACAATTTCATTGGAACTTACTTCAACTTCTAGAACCAATGACAAGAAGCTTGTCTAAAATAATTCGGGAAGTAGAAAATATATAACAAATAAATTGTTTTGCAAGTGCACGGTTACTACTAAGATTTAAGGTGCCGTTTCGGCCCGCCTTTTGCTAAATCCCAAACTCGAGACATGCTGATAGTACCATGCCGAACCGTACAGTTTTGTCATTTTTAAATATTCTATAAATTATAAGATATGATATTAAAATAGTAATAATAATAATAGGATTTACAATTAAAACTCAAAAAACAAATTAATTTTTTTTTAAAAAAAAATAATGGTTGCACTGGGCGTGACCCAATACTGTTCATCTTCCTCCTCCCACGAGGAAGAAGATGAACAGTACTATTTTATTAAAAAAAAAAAGGGAAATAAGAAAGAGATGGCCGGCATGGTGTTCTGTATCCGGCACCTTCAACCTTAGTTCTTACAAGTTCAATTGTTTGAGAAGAATAAATTAAAACTAAAATCCCTGTAGAAGTTATCTTTCCGTACTTCTTTCCTCTTTTTTTTCACTTCAAAACATATCCCTTTTCAGCAAAACAAATGTGACTACGAAGCATAATACTTCCCAAAACTTTGCATATAATTCGATGACAAATCAATAAGCTGACATAGTAAGATCTTCAAAATAAAGATAAGCATAAGCTATATCCCTACATAAAATGATAAAAACTTCAAGCTAACAAAACATGCAGATACATAAAGCATTTGGCAGAAGCAAAGTAACAAGTTCTACAATGACCATCTTAAATAAAGTTCAGAAAGCTAATATAAATTGCTCGTTACCTTCAAAACCAACTCCATGGTTTTGACTGACACTCCCTTTGGAGTTTCACATAGGCCCTGACCACAGTTTGAGATAATAGTTGCTAACCAAGAAAGCAAGCCGCATTCCTTAACTAGATAATGAATTAGCATATTTATTTTAACAGCCTTCTCTACAATCTGCAAAGAGATTCCAAAACCAGCACCCACAGGTCAGCGAATATGTTAAACATAATCCAAATAAAGGACTAGCTAATATGCACATTATAAATCTATTTCTACAAATTAGTTACAGAAGGAATCATTCATAAATGAACCTCAACAAATTTAAAAACAAGAGATATGCTTAGCTCTTTTAGGAACATATGAAATCCATAAACAGGATATAGGCTTATTAGTTACAAAGTAAACAGGTATTAAGTTTTTAATACCTAAATACCAAGAAGATCATCTAAGTTACTCTTGTCATATTTCTAATGAAAACTAAACTACTAAGTTATCATTTATCAATAAGGCATTTGAATAGTTATGCAATCAACCATAGATAAAACACAAAGATATTATCCTTCCAACCTTAGTAGTTCTCAAAATCCAACAATTGGAACAGCTTATAATGAAATATTTTATTGAACCACATAATACTCCTCTTTGCGCGTCAAACACTCTACAATCCCAAGAAGCAATAGCATAATTAACGCAACTTTGATATCTATTCTACATATTCTATAGTGAGTCCCTTCTTTTTCTTTTCGTTTGCTTTGCTCAAGTCCCAATCTCTAGATCCGCTGTTAGTACACCTAGAATAACACTAGAGATAACCGGTGGAGAGATCCATAATTTCTCTATCTATTATAAGGTTGGAGTGCACCCTGTTCCTCATGTGCATCCGTGTTGATTGCCTCATCAGTGACAGACAGTGGATATAGAGCAATTTTATAGGTGACGCAAGTTTTTTTTTAAAATTTTATGGATTCTACTTTGGGGCTTGATTTATTACAACTTACAGGCTTCAATTTCAAATTGAATAATCACTCTATGTTTTGGTCTCAAAATCGCAGTTCCTTGTAGTTAAAATCATAGGTAATTGCCTGTTTCATCATATTAAGAAGACCAGTCAATCATGAAAACATTGTTAGATTTTTCAAACTATTCTATTTTGTTGAAGTTGTTTCCTCCATACACTCTACTAAGCTTTCATACTCTCTCTGCTCCAGAAAAACACACTTGACTTGGAAAGTAGCAAGTACCCTCTTTTCTTTGGCTTAAATTCTTATTTGTTTATTCTGTGCAGATACTGGACAAACTACTAACGTAGCTGCTTTATACCTCCAAATGTATATCAGTTGTGGTGATTACTCAGATAAGGAAAAGCAACTAATCTTGTAGTACGGATCAAAATAGCTTACAAATCACAAGAATCAAGCTATTTAATCTAGCAGAGAAGGATGCTACATTTAAATTACCTGAAGAATAAGAATCCTTGACGGTTGATCTGATAGAGAAGATGCATAGAAACTCAGCAAGAGCTCAAAAAGACCATTCCTCCTATAAATTTTAGCATCATCACTTGAATTTAACCCAGCATACAACAGCTGAAGAATCCACAAGCGGTCTTCTTTAAAATTGACTGAATCGCTTTCAAAAAGTGTGTGGAATAACGGAATAGTCTGTCATGAAGCATCAAAAGATGCCACGCGTAGGAGTTAAGGTATGTATGAAAATGCCCAATAACTCATTTAAAGCAATGCAGAAGGTTAAAGTGCTTAAAAAACAGTAATAAAAGTTGAGCAAGACCAATATCGTTTAAACATAAGTACCTTTAGATTCACCTTTGGGGAATGCATCAATAGCTTACTTAAGGCAAGAAAGGGGTACTTTGAAGTAACTAACAGTGTAAAAGATGCTTCTGCTGCAAAAATAGCAATTACTGAAGGGATTTTCTGCCATGGTTCAGCTATACCATTCTGAATATAAGTTAAAAGAAGCTGTAACTGGAAAACATCTTTGTTCCGGCAATTCTGCAATTAAAATAAAAAGTCAAAACCATCTTTCAACTGAAGCGACCACCTGAGATGAGTTATTTACTTGGTTGACGGCTGATAAAAATACAAGGTGAATATTCTACAAACAAAAACAACATGAATCACTTAACAGTATCAAAGCTAGTTTTCTTTATTTGAGAGGCAGGGGCATATATAAAGAATAAGTTGTTCTCTACATCCTCCCAACAAGGTTTCATGGAAATATTAAATCCTTTTTTTCAGTTTTTGATAAGTGACCAATACTTCAAACCTCAAGATCTACCGAGTTCTGATTCGAAGCACAGCATCCATCTACAAATTTCATAGTAGTCTGCTTGGAGTTTGGAGTTACACCAAGCGCATAAATAATTTGCTGAATATGTATGCAACATGACCGAAACACCATATGATGAATCAATGGTAATGCATCATATACAATGCCAAAGTTGAGTATGGTTGTAGCAAAAAACAACCCTCATGGTGCATCATGAGAACATTGCAAAAAGAGTAAGCAACTTTGTGTTATATACCAGGTCAGATGGGTTCGAGCCACATGAAGATATGGAGCAAGGCTCGAGTCTGAGTTGAGTCTAAATTAGATTTATGTATTAAGAATATTTGTTGAGGATATTTAGAGAATATTTATATTAGGAAATAATTTGTATTAGGAAAGAATATTATTAGGAAGATTTTTTGGAAAAAGATTTGGTAGGATTTGAGAGGTTTTGCATCTGTAAATACTCATTGTATTCCTCTGTTTTGAGTATGGAAGAAATATAGTTTATTTTAGATAAATTAATTTGTGAAAGTAGAGCCGCCAACGGGTTGCCGGTGTTTATCCTCGCCGCACCCGGACTGCCGACGAAGCCGACATAGCCGGTTCATAACAATTGGTATCAAAGCAGTCGGTCCCAAACCCTCGCCGCCGCCGCACTATGTTACTTATCTTAGCCACCATCGGGCTGTCAATGGAATTTACTGACACCGAACCGCAGGTGTACTTCGCCTCCATTGAGCTTGCAAATGGAATTATATTGCTGACACCAAGTCGCAGGTGTACTTCGCTGCCATCTGGCCACATATGGAATTATATTGCTGACACAGAGTTGCAGCTATATCTAGGGTCAATCTGCATTGGCCCACTTCTGATTTGGGAATTGATCTGTGTCAATTCACACTTTAGGATCGATTTGGTCAGTCCAGAATTTCATCAAGAATCAATCTGTGTTGATTCATACTTCTGGGGTCAATTTGCGTTGGCCAACTTCTGATTTGGGAATTGATCTTTGCGTCTTTCCTACAAATTGTCAGGTCAATCTTTTAAATTAACGTTGGCCAACTTTCTGATTTGAATGATCTTTGCGTCATTTCCTACAAATTGTAAGGTCAATCTTTTTTGCTCAGAATTGATCCGCCTCATTGACCATTTATCTGCATCAAATATATCTGCGACGATTTCTGTCCACCGCCAACCTTGAGGACAAGGTTGTTTTCGAGAGAGGTGAAATGTTATGTATCAGGTCAGATGGGTTCAAGCCACATGAAGACGTGGAGCAAGGGTCGAGTCTAAGTCGAGTCTGAGTTGAGTCTGAATTAGATTTACGTATTAGGAATATTTGTTGAGGATATTAGAGAATATTTGAATTAGAAAATATTTTGTGTTAGGAAAGAATACTATTAGGAAGATTTAAGGAGAAAGATTCGGTAAGATTTGAGAAGTCTAGCCTCTACAAATACTCATTGTATTTCTTTGTTTTGATTATAGAAGAAATATAGTTTCTTTAATATAAGTTACTTTGTAGAAGAAGAGTGGCCACCGGGCCGCCGGTGTTTATCCTCGCTGCGTCAGGGCCGCCAACGAAGCCGACCTAGCCGGTTAATAACACTTTGTTACTCAGGCAATAGCTTATGTAGAATACTTGCTTACTAGATATTATGTTGTGTAAGCCCTCTATGATGTTATTGCAACAAGATGGCAGAACAGCATATTTAGAATACAAACTGCATGCTTACACCCAAAAGTAAGAACAAGCGAAAAAATTTTATTGGCTAGAATGTAGCAATATCGGATTGGCCAATAGCAACAAATTTACTGCATTGTGCTAGTAAAATTCAAGAAAAGGAGACCATTCTCCACTTACCTCCAAATGTTTCTTGAAACTCCCAAGTGCTTCATATCCTAATTTCCGTATCTCTACATCATCTGAAGATATACTAACAAATGTAATAGCAAGCAGGCCTAATCTGGAAAATTCAACAGGATCCAAGTAGCCCATTAATAAACTATGAATTGAGAATCTCAAAATAAATTCAGGATCATACTGTTGAGCACAGTGCAGATCTGTATAAACTGTTCCCTGCAATAGTACAAGCAACTTATTTTAACTTGAATCAAAAGCTTATTGAAATAATGATCTACTTAACAACTTAGCTTTCCATAATAGATAGAGCTAGGATAAAACATACTAACCTCTCCGTTACCCATCGTATTATCCTGTAGAAGACTCTTCAGTGATAGTCTTTGCACCTTTGAAGCCCTGTCATAACAAAAATGCAATACAGTGGTAGCACACAAACTTGAAACAATTGGAATATTCTCTCGGAAGTGCCTTTTGCGCCTCTCTTCTTTTGTTTCACAATCATCTACCTTTTCCTGCAGCAATGAATTGCATGTTACTTCTTTCCAAGTTTTTGAGGCAGCAGCACCCCATAGATAATCCATATCTGACATAACCTGCGGCCCTGATTCAATCTCAAACAAGAACTGGAGTATTTCCAAGTCAATGACACTAAGAGTTGCACCGTAGACAGACATTAAAACAGAAACCAACTCTGATGAATCTTCAACATCCTTCACATGCTCATTCATCTGTTGTGTAACTTTTAGATGATGTGCTACTCTGAGCAACTTGACTAGTTCCAACTTTTTTTCTTCAAGAGGGAACTGAAATTGTTTGTCTTCAACATTAAGAGATACTTTTATCGATTTCAAAATGCTTGGTACAGGTTGTAATAACATCCCATCAGAAGTTAGAACAAACAAATCAGGGACGTCCTTACTGAGGTTAGCAGTAGAAGATCGGGATTTTCCAAGAAAGTGCTCGATTGTTTTAGCAGCAGCATCCCCCCCTTTAGATAGTGTGACAAGCATGCAACGGAGTGCTCTTAATCGGACAGGATCATCAAATCTGTAGCTAAGAGATGATTCTACAAATGGCATCAAGAATGTAGGTTCTTCAGTATAGTAGTCCTGGATTTCCACAGACAGCTTGACAATGTTCCTCAAGATCAAATGCTCTAGGAATCTAAAGACATTATGAGCAGTAGACCATGGAGCACCAGAGGTACCCAGTCTCTCAGGAAATTTCCTAACAATTGCATGCAGTGTATTAACCAAGATTTTCATAAAAGTTATTCTGGCTGCTCTCAATCTCTCAGGTGTCTTCTCTGCAGCAGTCACCATAGATTCTTTGTTCATCTCCATTTCCACAAAATGAATAGGATTTTCTGGATGAAATAGCAATAATTTCGTGAAAGAGATTTTAGCAACAATTTGGTTAGTCAATGTCAAGGCCTCCTTATATGAAAAAGTATCAATTTCATTAATCCCACAATCAAGTAGTATATCCAATGAGGATTCATGAGGATAAAGAGAATCAAACAACTCCATCCGATGTTTCTCTTCAGGTGAAGTGGCACCAAGAAACTGGTAATGCAGCATATTAATGGCATTCCAGAGAAGGGTGTTTCTAAATAGGTAATGAAAACTGTGAAAAGAGTTTGGGTCCAATTCAATGTATTCTTCCAGAAACATGTTCTGCGAGACATAATTTTTCCAATTTAAACAGCCTCCCAAAATAATCTTAGAATAAAATCTTGGTACTATCTCAAAGGCCTCCTTATTCCCCTCTTTCAGTTTGGAAAAGTTAAATTTCAGGTATGACATCACAGCAGGCAGAAGAAGCATCCAATCATCCTCTGATAAGTACGGTTTAGGCTTCTTACTGGTGGCCGCATCATATAGATGACACTTATCATCTAAAGCATCAAGAATAGATGAACCTTGAGCAACCATACCACATAATATCTTACCAAAGAGGCCCATGTGCACAGGACTAACTTCAATAAGCTCTAGCAACGCTTTTGCTTTTAGTTTGCTTGTCGGATAAAGAAGGCGTATCAACATCTTTAATGGAGTTTGTGTAACCATCCTTAATAAGAGCAGACACAATGGAAGTGATGTAGGTGTAGGTTTGGTGAACCTCAGGACATGTATTCCGTTCAGAACTTTGGACAAACACATGTTTGCATGTTCTAGATTGAAGGAGACAGAAAAATGAAGAATCTCATTATAAATTTTTTGAAGGATGGTATCATCAAAACTCTGAAGCTCATAATTCCAGAGAAGATGCAAGTTGGACTTCAGATCCGGCTGTTTCAGAAAACTGAACATCATACCTAATGCAAAATCAGCAACATATAAGCTCAGCGATATAGAAGAATAAAATGGAGTGATGCTTCCAGAACTGTTATCCTCAATTTTGGAGAACATCCAGTCTACTAGTTCAAGCAACTGAAAGGGTGACATGAACCGCATCAAGAAACGGAAGATGCTAAAACTACATAGAAGAGGTCCCATTTTCTTTCTTGTGACACAAAGACCAAAATTTTCCTTGAACAGAAGAGCTGCTTTATTAATCAACTGTATCGAAGACTGTAGAACAGTTTCCCCTATCGAGGGGGGCATTTCAAACAAATAGCCTTTATGTATACCACAACCCAGCAATGTATCAAGTACCTTGCTCACAAATTGCACTGTGTGTTCATCTAGTGGATGTAGAGCTCGTTCAGAGAAAGCGATGAACGCATGGACGTCATCTTCTAGGCTTTCAGATGACACTTCTTCATTGCAGCATAGAGGGTTAGCCAATGGCAAAGTGACAACCGGATTTTCAAAGATAACGTCCACAACCTCCTGTAAGTACTCAACAGAAGATGAACCTGCAGTTCTTGAAGTAGCAACATTAGTAATCTCCACCAATAGATGTTCAAGAATGTCCTCCATGATACTGAAGCAGGACTGGAGAAGTTCTTCTGGAATATAAACAAGCTTGGCTCTGCAGGACAAGAGCAGGTGGTGGGTCCAAAACAGAGTGTAACGTAGATATAAGATCGATTCATGAAAATGGCATCTGGATACGGTAAACCGAAGCAACTCTTTCAGTCTGCTTAAACAGGAGAGGTCTTGCATGCTGGTTGGATCTGATTTACTTCTTCCCAAGCTTAGAATCCCATAAAACAATATATAAAATGGGGCAGACTTCAAGTACAATCCAAAATTAGAGGCAGTTTCTTGTCCACTATGGCTATCACTGGCCTTTTGCTTGCAATTTCCACTTATTGTGGTTTTAATTATTTCCAGACTAGAGTAGAATACATTCGGCCGCTCGTTAGCAACTTTGTAAAGAAACATTGTATCTACATAAACTACTGAATCCAACAATGAATAATCACTTCCAAAAATCAGATGTGCAACATTAATTAGCTCATCGAAATTCACCACTACCTCATCAAGAGAAGAACAAACAAAAGAAGATGCAAAGGCAGTTGCTAGTCCAACAAGATCACTAGGACGAGACTGGCCTAAAAATTTCTTCACATTAATAAGAACAGAAGCCAGTGAGTCAGCACAACTAATATGAGTATCCTGAAGGTAAAACAAGTTATGATTCTTTTTATCCATTATGCTGTGAACGAAAGATAAAAGATTATTTACTGGCCTCCATTCACAGAGAAAATACTGGTTACCATTTCCTTCAGAGAATTCTTTGAACTTTTCACTTAAGATCAATTGGATAAGACCAGCTAAGGACCTCATATCCACCTGCAAAGATATTGGATAAGATGCTGTTAATTTCACCTAGAATTTGCATAGTCATTTACCTGCATAAATAGTAGGTGAAAAGTTCACCTGCATCTCCAAAATAAACTTAAGGGTGTTGCAAACATATAATGATATTAAAGATTTCTCGTATAACTTAAAGGTGCTGGATTCTGATTCCAACAGCCGCAAGCACTTTTGCAGAATACAGACAACAAGAGGGCTAAAACCAGGGGAATGATCTGAAAGAAAAACAACCTAGGTCATTATACAAATAAAACAAATGGAAGAATATAACAGTACTTAACCTACAGCAAAGTTCTATGGAATCAATCATTCATCAAAGAAATATGCAAAAAGAAGGATATCTTCCTCACAAATAACGGTAATACCATGTTTATTAAGCAGCTATCGACAGAGAAAGGAAATTGCAAGCTTATCTAGAGTCTGTTTTTGTATCATGGAACAGAAGTTAAACAATTATAACTGCGGAGGTTTGAAAACAGCAATACAACAGATAGGCAAAACAAGGAAAGGATAGTCATACCTTCAATACTGCTCAATTGAGAGCTAAGCTTGCGCATATTATCAATGTACTTGTATAGATTATTTCCGACTGTTGAGACGGCATCACAGAGAAATGAAATTAAACTTCCAAACGAGCACTGTAATAGTTCAGTTTTATGGGAATCTGCATGAATCAATTTTCTGCTATAACCAGGTAGAAAGAGAAACCATGCATCAATCTCATGGATGTTACTATCAAAAGCACCAGTGCTGCTCATGGCTTCCCGTGCCAATATATAAGCTTGATCTCGAATGCCTTTGACTTTAGAAAACAGCAAAATACTGAGTATTGGCTGTAAGTATCTGTAGCTAGAATCAAGAACTCTATGTGAAACCATGTTTTGTCGAGACAGCTGAATGTATGCAATCAATAATGACACCAGAGACTGCAAATGATCATTGGAGAGACCTAACAGATTGCTGGGTACAAATAATAACTTCAAGAAGTCAAATGAGCCATCCAAACTATTGGGCATTGCGCGCTGCAAACAATAAATTGTAATAGCTAAGAGAACATGATTGGTTCCAAACAAAATAGCAGGATATATACTGTCAATATTGCTAAAAAAGGTTAGTAGAATATAAAGGGCATTGTCTTGCACAGATAGTGGCAAAACAGGTTTTAATTGCACATTTTTTGACATTTGATGAAAAATGATAAATGAAGCTTGCAAAGGTTGACATGCAAGAGGTCAACTACCAAATTACTTATTAAATAATTTCAACAACAACAAGACCATCTAGAGACCATCCATTCAATAGCAAAGCTGCAAAAGCAAAAATCATCACATACGAGTGTTTTAACTGTTTAAGCAGGTAAAGAATGCAGGTCTTTATTTTCCTGGGGCTAGTCTTCTACTTTTCTAGTCACACCATAGTTCATAATTCAATCTGACTAGCTACTAACTCATAAAATTGCTTCCATTTATACATACTCTGGAAATAACCAAGGCATCTGCAACCCAAAAAAAAAAAAGAAAGCAGCAAACAACAGTTCTGTACATTCATCTCTCTCTAACTGATGTCTACTGCTCCACTGCAACTAACAAATTGGTCTATAACCCATTAACAGTTACAACAAAGGTTTATCATGCGGTTATCCCCTTAATCACCTTCTTCCATGAAACCTAACACATCTACTAGTTGATTGTAGAGACCATGATGTATAGCTATATAAGATGAACAATACCAATAAAGAAAAAGATGCAGAAGAAAGGATGATAACAACTAAAAAGTTAAGAGCCATCAAAAAGGAAATTTTTTTGAAGAAGATGGATTATTAAGATGTGTTTTATCATTGGCAGCACAAACAATTATACGAGCTTTTCTTGTGAAAGGCACTATTGCAATACAAATCAGAAGATAATAAGGAATGGAACTGAATAACCTACAGTTAACTTAAGGAACTTGCAGTACCAGATATAAAGAAAGAACATCAAGAAGCTTTGTGTGAAAAATGCTCCATCCATCCATGTCTCTGTTGTTGCCCTTTGGATGCTCATTTAAGGCCCAAATATCAGCCACCGTCAGCATGTCCTCCACCACAGTCTCATGATTGAGTTCTTCCTTGTCTTCAGGGATGACATCTATCCCACCTACAACAATATCAATGTCGCCATCCATGGCTGCAGTTCTTGCTTTCTTTGACCTGGATTCAATAAACTTGGAACACCTCTTTAAACTCGTTCCCGTTACTTTCTCACTCCCATCGCCTGATGAGGGAAGTAGCTTTAGTAGCACTTGCATATCAGGAAAAGCTGCTCTAAATATATTCTGAATATATTGCTTGAGGGATATCAACTTCTCCCATCCCAGATCTCCCTTCGAAGGATCACCAATGACATTAGCATCTACTGAGTTATAATTTCTTGAACTGCTAGCCCCCTGACCTTCATAGAGGCTAGGTATGCTACCATAGGATGGAAGCCTTGCATCTTTATGGTAGTTCTCCGCCTTGTTCTCGATTTCACTGAGAAGATTGTCCAAGGATTTGAGTGATGCTAGAAGAATTCTCAAAGAAGCATTCTTCACAATAGTATCAGAATGGAGCAGTCCCTTGTTTATGACTGAACGTGTAAATGAGCGAGGTACAATACAGCTCATGATATTCTGAATTTCTTTGTCCTTTGCATCCACCATATTTTCAAAGGAACGAGAAGAAATAGATTGGATCAAAAAATTCATGTTTACAGACGAAATCATCTCAGCTGCAAGAGAAACAGCAGAAAACCTGCAAAGGTGTCACGATAAGGCGGGAAAAAGATACTACGTATCGAAAGCATATGCACTAACTTTGGAAGGATATAAAACAAACCAAATAGACGAGGGGCGTGGCTCAAGATTGTACGGAAAATCATCCATGTAATACGAGCAAAGCAAGGGACTCCTGCTTGCAATAGCTAAAAGCAAATGTTTATGATGTCTGAACTCCGTGGCCTTCAATTTCTTCATAAGATCAAATAGTCTCTTCTCATTTCCCTTCAAGTTTGGCCCAGGCATAAGGCCATTTATATGATCAGTACAGACCTTGACTAATACATCATGGGCTACATCAGCAGCACCTCCCATCATTGCATTTCCCGATACATATGCAAGCTGTTCAAGGGTCGCACTGCCAAATAGCACACTGCGAAGACCCGGAGGGACAAGTGACTCTTCAATTAAGATCCTATCCCTAATTGTGGTAAGAACAAAAACCACTGTCTCCTCATCATCATTTCCGACCCCACGAAGAACTCCTGAGTACATTTCTTTTTGCTGAAGGATCCACCTTAGCAACCTTGGATTCCCAACCTCTATGAAAGACATTGCAAATTGAATGAAAGCTTTTCTCGTGGAACAAGTTACCCCCTTCTTCGCCTCCTTCGCCATTTTATCCTTCTTTTTTACCCCAGACAACTTCGAAAAGATCGGCAATTTAAAATCAAAGGTTTTAGCAACCTCCGAGGCTATACCTGTGTTCCTTCTAACAATAGCTGCAAGAAGCATTAATGCAGCGCTCTGCCGCTTGTACTCCTTGCTATTTAACTCTGTGTAAATATCATCCAAGTGTGAACTAATTATCGTCCTTGCAAAACTATCCAAGCTTCGGGAAATCGCAGAAGCTGGACCCTTCCCGTAAGGATGCTCTAGTATGTTTGAGATCAGAGAGAGAATGTGTTTCATTCCAGGCTTTCCCCTGTGGAGATTCCACGTTTCGGCGAGTTCCACTAACTTAGGGGAAGACTGGACGTACTCACGAAGAACATCTCCACCATTGTCTTGGTTAAGAAGGCTAACGAACTCTTCTGATGCTTCGGAGTAGAGAATAACTTCGTGAGAACTCAACTTTTTGAGGATTTCTATAAGCTTTTTCTGGTGAGAAACTTGCACCAAGAATTCCATGGACGAATCCGTTGGCGGATCCACCATACAGCCAGTGGGGTCAACAACCCCACTCAAACACCGTGAAACTAAGGCGCCAAGGCGGTGAGAAATACCTCGCTCGGCGGCGGGATCAGAAGGCGGAGGCAGAAAATTCAAACGGCTGGAGAAAGATGGACATGATCACTCGGGAGAAAAAAAATTCCAGTCGGCCGGAGAAAGATGGACATGATCACTCGGCCGAGGATATTGATTTATATAGCGGACTGACTCTCTAAAGCTAATTGGGCTTTTCGCATTTAAATTTTTTGGCCCACATCCATCTTGGCTAGTATTCACTCCTTCCACATTTTAAACTTTTTATTGTGGAATAATAATAATTAATTAAAAAATGAATACATACCATGTATTTTCTCCCAAATAAAAGGAATTAAACTTAAGAAATTAAAACAATTAAATTTTTAATATTATTATTTATATTAACGGACTAACATCAGTATATTAAATTAACTTAAGCAATTTTTCATGTACAAATTTAAATTTTCATACACCTATAATTCTAAAGATAATCTATCGATTATAATGGTTTAAAATATATGCAACCGAATAATAGACAAGGGTAAAAATAAGTCCCCTCAAGTATTGCTTTGCCCTAACTTAACTTATTTTAAAAATTCTGAATTCAAGTCAAGTACTTGTTTGATCCGATTGATTTGTTGGGCTCAATCGAGCTCGAAAATTTTATTTTTGGATGGTCGTAATAATTACTTATACTTTTTACCGTAATGCTACTTTGTTTATGCATTAGCATATGTCCACTTTTAGGAAGGCACTAACTTAACTTAAGTTTCTTAACCGTCTCTTATATTGTTATCAATTAATATTGATGCTAACAAAAATGTATTTTTAAAATATTTGAATGATCTAAGCTTATTAAGCAAGTTCACGAAACGAATAACGGATCGAAAGCGAATATTATTATGCTGATTATGCTGAGTTCTAGTAAAACTTTTTAAGAGTCGAGCTTGAGCTGCTTATAATTTAGCTCGACTCATTTGCATTTAAAAAAGCACACAAGACAATTGAATATTTATTTATCACAAAAGTAAGGATTGTGCACTTGAAATTATAGTCGGACACTCGATATTCAAAAGTAATTAAATATACACCTTGGCATCAATATAAACAAAAATATCAGCTACCTATATATTTTCACTTTATAGTTCCCGAAAATATATAGTTAAATAACTTAGCATTTATTTTTATTTTTTTTAGTTTATCTAATAACCTGTTTATTCCAGATAAATAACATGCTTGGCGGAGTGATCGAAGCCGATCCATGGCCAACTGGGCTGGCCCATTACGGACCCATCTTTCATATCGATAGACTGAAATGTTATAGTGTCTATTACGGGTGAAAACTAGTTGAGCTGCTTATGAATAATTCGCATTCAAACTTGTTTTAAGCTCTGCTAAAGCTTGAGCTTGCTGAGCTCGAGCAGAGTTTGAGCACTTATTCAAAACTAAGCCTGAACATCATATTACTCAGTCTGTTAAGCTCGGAAGAATAAACGAGCTTTTTTATTTTATTCAAATTTTTTTTTTACATAATATTATGTAAATGGTTCAATTTGGCCTAATTGATACAATCGATCATAACTCAAATCGAGCTCGGCTCGAGCCTTGCCGAGAAAATACAAAACATAATCAACTATAAAAAATAAAAAAGAAAATCTAACGAAATGAGCAAACCAAAAGGGGTAAGATAGTTATGGTAATAGGCCACATAAGCAATATATATATAATTCTTATGGACAATTGCACTATAGTCCTCCTATATTATTTTAATATCACTTAAGTCCTCCTTTTTCTGCATTTTAATTTTTTGACACCTTTTAATGCATTTATTACACTTACAACATGGTCGAATTCTCGAAGGTTGTACGATGGAATCATGAGGAATAATTTCAGAAGTTCGTATATAATAGTTTTTATCATTACAAAAAATATATTTTTTATGTTACAAATAAATATAAATATATATATATATATATATATAAATGTAATATAAATAAATAACTATGTAGTGGCCAGATAACAGACATTCTATGTTATGAAATTAGAGGTATTTAGTTCGATTCCGATCTTAGTTTGTAAAATATTCTGATATATCCACCTATATCCTATTATAAATCCAGGTCTTGTTTTAGTTAACTATGCATTTTACGCATAAGAATATGTTTTTACTACAAATACTTACCTATGTATATATATATATATATATATATATATATATAATATATATAAATATATATATATATATATAATATATATATATATAATATATATTATAAACCGGTGGTCTCACGGCTCGGCCATTGGTCCGGTTTTAACAACCATGACATTAGTATCATATTCATCGATGTTAAACTCTATATATTCGCCTATGCCTTCCTCTTTCAAATTGTAAATCGTATGCCAATTTCTATGAGATTTGATCCAATAGAATAGCCACAGTCATGACGATTCTATGATAAAAGCGAGTAAAGTTTGTATGAAATCTCAACATAATGACGCAATAATTTTGATATAACCTTCCAATTTGGACATCTCAAAAGTCGTCTCCCCTACGTTGTCGTGTGTGTATGAAGTATGGTAATCAACAACACGTGGCAACTACAACAAGCGTAGCCTGGAAGAATTTGTTCATCGGACGATATACATCCCGCCACTTACGGAAGCTATAACAAAAGTCAGGAAAAAAATGAGATGCGGATCTTAAATGTTCTCACAGAAAAAAAAAGAAGATTATAAAGTATTGTTGAAGTGTTTTATTTAAGGGGTGAACATTGTCAAACCCTATTAGATACTCCAAAATTAGTGAAGCACAAAATAGACTTCTACCTATGTATATATATATGCATAATACGTGCAGAGCAAAGGATTATAATTTGTGTTGTTTTTACTGTCTGATAGCCACGTCAGCATGATGTTAGCTGCATAGTCGCTGTTGTGGGTGGATGTATAAAAGACGACGCGCTTGAAACGATGGACGGCTAAACGAAAAGTAGTCTTATTTCGGGGTATGAAGTGCGTAATTGGCCAACGAAGAGACATAGAATGATGATAAATAATTTCAACTAGGTGCATAGGGGACAAGCTAGTATGACGACCTTGCCCACAAAAAGGTTCTCCACCTAAAATCGATTAAGAATTCGACTTAGTAAATTTGCGAATCAAACTAATAAAAATTCGGACCAAACAATCAGAAATTCGCGGCCCAAACCAATTAGCGGCCTAAGTATTATACGAAATGCAATTTCCGGTCCAACCATTTTGATTTAGTTCGATCCAATTATTTTACGATCCTGTGCGGACCGAACTAGTTTGATTGAGTCCAATTTTCAGTCCACGATATTCTTACTACTCGATCTTTGATCCGAAACGATCTGATCCGGTCCTGTTCGGACTGGTTGAACTAGGGCTGAAAACGAGCCGAGCTGCTCACGAGTAGCTCGGGATCGAACATCGTTTAAGCTCAGCTCGAACTCGATTATTATCGAGTCGAGTCGAGTTCGAGTACGAACTCAAGCTCGAGTAATTAAACGAGCCGAGCTTGAGTATTGTGTTACTCGGCTCGTTAGGCTCGCGAGCCTAAACGAGCTTTATATTTTATTCAAATATTTTTTTATAACCAAATATATTTAAGCAAATTCGAGTTCGAGCTCGACCTCGAGCTTGGTCTAATTCATGCAATCCGAGCCGAGCTCTTTGAGTCGAGCTCGGCTCGAATCGACTCAAAGCTCGGTTCAGTTGAATACAATCTGAGCCAGCTCGAGCTTTAGATTTATCGAGTCGAGTTGAGTTCGAGCTCAGCCTCTGAAGCTCGTCGAGCTCAGAGCTCGAGTTTGAGCTCGAGCTAAAACCAATCGAGCCGAGCTTGAGCTCAGTGGTACTCGACTCGAACTCGCTCGTTTTCACCCCTAGGTTGATAAACACCTCTTAAAGCCAAGCGTGCAATAAAACTGTAGGTAAGGTTAGTTTCGTCCATACGTTCAAATTCTGAAAAGTTGGTTGACCATGGATCACGAAATGTTCGAACAGTCAATTTTCAATTTCGAGGAACGCCAAGGTTCGAGAAAAATCGTAAGCAGCGCCTCGCGTCAACTGACCGTCAAGAGCAAACTTAGTTAATTTACGTTACACGTGGCTTTGTCTAATTGGCTGCAACAGCTGTAATCTAAATACATTTAGAACAACGGCAATGCGTAGGGTTTACGCCAGAGTACCACGTTAAGTGTACTATTTTGTCCCTTAGGACAAGCATACCTGCTCTTTCGTTTAGTTTTCCCACCAAAGTATAGTGGCATTCTACGTAATTTATAAGGAACTCCAAGTCCGTACTTGCAACATTGCTAAAACCCCAAGCGTAATCTTTATTTTTCTCCGCTCTCTCTCGGATATCGTCGACGAAGTGAGCGACGGGAGATCGATCGGAGGCGCGACGAGCATCAAGATCGAAGTAGCGTAAATCAAAGGGTTTCATCTAGAGTTTTGGATTTAGCTGTGGATATAGTACTTTCAGAGCTCCGACTTGGGCACTGTTTGCTAGGGTTTCGGCGCTTGATCCATGGCGGAGAAGCTTCGGGATCTCAGTAAGCCCATCGATGTACCACTGCTTGATGCCACCGTCGCCGCGTTCTATGGCACTGGATCAAAGGAGGAGGTAAGGAGTTTATTTGTTTGATTATGTCTTACTTTCTATTTGAAGTATCGTATATATTTGCATAAATAGTTTAAATTTGTGGTTGTAAATAAAATTGTTTGTGCTCTTATGTTAAGCCTTATTTTGTTCGTGCAGAGAGCAGCAGCGGACCAAATACTGCGCGAGTTACAAAATAACCCGGACACTTGGTTACAGGTTGTTCACATATTGCAGAATTCCCAGAACTTGAATACCAAGTTTTTTGCTCTTCAGGTACGGTGAACATCTGCTTCTTAATCAGCCGACAGCCATTGTCGCCAATTGATATGTTATCCATTCCCAGACATTTGGACTCTTGCTACTGTCAAGCCCGGTATTATTTCTCATGTATTCATTAGGAAGAGTACTGGCAAAGGAAAATTAGTATGACAAAATTCTCTGTAGTTATTAAAAAAGTGTTTATGACGCTTGTTCACTTGTGAATTATTGGGGTTTCCTTCTATTCCCCACTTTTTAGGTTCTTTGTTAGTTATTATCAATTAGCAACTTGACATGGAGTTGGAACGAGAAGTTATTTATACATAGTACCCTCCATATCAATTGATGATCCAGTACTTAATATAATATTGTAAGTTAGCATGAACAGAATTGAGGTTTACATCAGAACCGCATAACTATGAGATTTTTGTCTTAGCACTTAACTATATCTTGTTGATTGTCCATTATGTACTAACCCTATTGCATATATGGATGAAATAATACCATGTCATGTTCCGACTTCGATTAAGAGAAATGACCTATTCCTTGTATTTATCTCCGAAAATTTTTTGGTGATGTCAACTGTCAAGCAACTATAGTTTGCCATAAAACCTGTGACTATGGTTATCCTTTAGGAATTATTAAAATCATGTACTAATAAGAAGAAAGAGTTACAAAAATTTAGATTCATATGTGATAGCTGCTATAATGTATGATAATTCTCTAACCACCAACCAATACCTTCTTAATGTAATGTAGGAAATGTAACTATATATGCAGCAAATTCAACATCTAGATGTTGTCTTCCAATTCTTCTAGTTATGTCTTGTTAGAAATTCATGTACAAAATTGTCAAATTTGCTTTTTTCCCTTTCTTTTATTTCACCTATTAGCTGTCTTAAATGGAGTAATTATTTGAAAAGAAAGATTTGAATATGATCTTAATAGGCTTTAAGAAGGCGTATGAAGACTACACGAGATATATTTTTGATGGTTTTATAGAATAATGAAGTACAATGGGTTTATATTCAAGCTATACGGTGCGTGTATGTTGGGCAAATACAAGTCACGTGATTGCTAGAGGGGTTACATTTGTTTACCATTATGATATTATTGCACCAACGTCACTATGGAGTACATGCCTTTCTACTGTGAGGATGGATGAACTTAAAAATTCAGAGTAATATGGTTTATGGTATCTTTCCATGATATTGTACTTATAGATGATAATAGAGCATGGATAAATGCTAACATTGTACTATGGAGAAAGGCATTGATTTGAAATCTTATGTTAAATACTTAAATGTATGTTCAGTTAGGGAAGCATAACTAACAATAATGAAGGCCGAGGCATTGGAGATCAAGAGATAACAGTGGAGATTATATTACAGATCTTCTGTCCTATACCAAGTAATGGAGAATCGAGAGGGATATCACACACTGGATATAATTACATGGTGAACTTGGAGGAATATATATGGAGTTTTATGTGATGCCAAGGTAACGAAAAAACTTGGGCAGTTTTTTGTGACGATGATAAAGTCGGCGATGCTTTCTAGATCAAAGTGTTGGCTGTAAAGTATCAGCATGTGTAGAAATTTTATGTAGCAAAATGAATGCTTTGATGGATGTATGGATACACACTGAAAGATTGTGTTGGAAATGAAGTGATTAGGGAGGAAGTTGGTGTGGCGTCAGTAGATAAACATACTAGAGAAGATCGCTTGAAGTGGTTTATGCATGTGATGAGAAGACTTTTTACATGCCAGTTAGTGGGTGAGATGTTGGATATGACCTCTATTAAGAGTGGTAGGGGAAAACCAAGATGTGTTGGTAGAAACTTTGAGAAATCATCTCGTTTTACTTGACTTGAGCGAAGATATGGCTCTAAATAAGGTGATGTGGTTTCAAAGGATCTGTGTAGCTGAATCTACCTTGTCGGAAAAGGTTTGATGTTGTTGTGTCACTGTAATCGGCCAAAGAGGGTACAACTACACCGTGAACTTCTATTTAGGTATCTTGCATGCATGCTATACAAAACTACCTATAAAACATAACATTGTCATATGTTCGTGTGCCATAATCTTTTAATACGTTGTCACTTAAAATATAGCAACTTTTTAAACTGTAGTGTAAATTTTATATCCATGTTTTTCATTTGAGAACAACCTATAAATACTATATTGTCCTATCTTCTTATTCTATAATCTTCTAATACCTTGACTTTTAAAATATAGTAATTCTTTATAACCGTAGTGTAAGTTTTATATCTTTTTTTTCCCCTTTCTATAGCTTCACAAATTTAAGATTTTTTTTTTCACTAATTATTACGTATTGTTGCAGTTAAGTTTACAAAGGAACATTATTTTTAAAATTTCATTAAAATATTTTAGTTATTTAACTTGGGATCACATGCAAGATAATTGATTGCAGCTGATTAAGCCTTCCCATGTGGTCCTTGGATTGGATTAAAAAATAAATGAAAAAAAAGAAAACAGTCATTCTCCTGTGACTAGGTAAAGGGAATAAATTGTGGGTGCACGTTTAAATTAAGTCTAGTCTTATGGTGGTTGTCATCAACTTCTGGAATAATAAAATGCAGAGTGAATGATAGGAACCTGATCCATGGTTGATAAAATGCAGATTTTTGGTGGTGGAGCATAAAGCCATTGATTTAGGAGTTAATTCTTATTATTGATAAATATGGTTAAAAGAAAGAACTATAGGAGATTGGTTCAGAGCTTCTCTGACCTTTCTTACATTATAACCCATCTATTTGGATATGCTGCTGTGGTATCTAAGTCTCTGATTTTAGTAATATCTAATCCTCAGCCATGTTCTTTGTATATTAATACATTTTCTCTGTGCATGTACTTTTTATCAATCTCATGTTTATCTTGTATTTGCAGGTACTAGAAAGCGTCATCAAATATAGATGGAATGCTTTGCCGGTGGAACAACGTGACGGCATTAAAAATTATATATCTGATCTTATTGTACAGGTATATCATAAGTCGTTATGTTACATTCCGTGTCGAAATATTCTGTTTGTTTATAGGCCATGTTATTATCTTGTCTTATTTGTGTTGCTCGTCAGCTTTCAAGTGATGAAGCTTCCTTCAGGAGGGAGAGACTGTACGTTAATAAGCTCAACATAATTCTTGTACAGGTATTGGAAAGCTAGATACTTTGAATATGTCATTTGTTTGTTTTTTTTCTTCTGAATCTTCATAACTTTAGGTGTTCTTTACTCCTTTTCGCCTACGCTTTTTTTTTTTTAAAGCAAATGCCATTTAGTTTTTTTTGGTGGTGTTTATTCGTCCTTGTTAGATTCATTTTCTTACATCATTTCTCCCCCTTGCTTTTGGAGCAGGTCTTAAAACATGAATGGCCTTCTAGATGGCAATCTTTCATACCTGATCTTGTTGCAGCTGCAAAGACTAGAGAGACAGTTTGCGAAAATTGCATGGCTATATTGAAGGTTTGCTTCCTCAATGCAATTCCGTGCTAGCAGGCATTCGATTCTGATATGATTTAAATTCTGCAGCTTCTTAGTGAAGAAGTGTTTGATTTTTCAAGAGGGGAAATGACTCAGCAAAAAATAAAAGAGCTTAAGCAGTCGTTGAATAGGTACGTTAAGATTTAAATGTCTGAATTTATACATAAGACAGACTAGTAAGGAATAGTCGTTAAAGGTTCTTGTGGACTTGTACCTTACTAGGAGAGTGAAAAGCTACTGGTCGAGTTGTAAATGATCTTACTGTGATGCTACTTCAACTCGTGATTCAAGGTTCTTAGAAATTACTTTTTGGAACCTTTCAATGTAGGCAAACATTCTGCATCTTATACTATTTATGCATCACTTCCACATTGTTCAAACTTCAAAATGGTTCGACATATGTTGTACTTGCTTTATGTTTAATGTTAGGATAAACATTCTTCTTCATTAACAATTGTGATCATCAGAAGCTGCTTTTTGAAACTTCTTGTTGTAAGTGTTCAATAGGCAATCTTCTTATTTAATTGTTCAATAGGCAATTTGTCTTACAAAATTCATTTGTCTTGTCAACAGTGAGTTCCAACTCATTCACGAGTTATGCTTATATGTATTATCAGCATCTCAGAGGACTGAGCTAATACGTGCTACATTAGCAACACTCCATGCCTTTTTAACTTGGATTCCCCTTGGCTATATATTTGAATCCCCTCTGGTGCGTTATTTTGTGCCAGTCTTGCTTTTTTTTTTTTTTTTTAAAAATATATACATCTTAAGAAAACTATCTATTTGCTTTTATTGTCTTCTTGGAATACTGCTGAAGTTTATGCATCCTCACAATGTTCCATTGGCAGCTTGAAATTCTTCTTAAGTTTTTTCCTGTGACATCTTATCGGAACCTTACCCTCCAATGTTTAACTGAGGTATGCATTTCCTGTGTGTTTATTTTTTGACTGATGTAATAATGAGAACCCATGTATAACCAGGTGTTGTTTACAGGTTGCAGCTCTTCAATTTGGTGACTTCTATGACATGCAATATGTCAAGATGTATAATATATTCATGATTCAACTTCAGGTTTGTCGGTCCGTTATGATTTAGTTTTTAGATTTCTAGTCAATAGAGAACACCTGGATATATTTGTAAGTTTCCATGTATTTCTTTTCCTGATTATTTATACAAATATTGTCAGACTATTTTGCCACCTGGTACAAACATTCCTGAGGTTTTTGCTAGTGGGTCCAGCGAGGAACAGGTGAGCTTCAATCTAGCCGGTTGTCTTGATATTATACAATCTATGTAAATTTTTTTTAAGCCGTTCTCTTAAATGAATCATGTTATGTTTTGTCATAATTTGGACAGGCGTTTATTCAAAACCTTGCATTGTTCTTCACTTCTTTTTTCAAGGTATTTCTGTTTTGTTTTCTGCTCACTTTATCCTTTTTTCTTGGTTGATATTTCAGTAATAATTTAACTGCCATGTGGCCTGTTTAAAATACTTATTATTCTGTTTGTTTTTGCCCGGCTTTCTGTGTATAGTCGCACATCCGAGTTTTAGAAACCACACCAGAAAACAGAACTTCTTTACTAGCAGGTCTGGAGTATCTAATTGGCATCTCATATGTTGACGATACAGAGGTTTTCAAGGTATCCATATTGTTGTTTACTTTACAAAACTACAAAACCGTTGCAAGAAAACTGAATGTTGTGCAAAAAGTTGATATAACTAGCTATAACTACTTTCATAATTTTAATCGAACTGGTAGGTGTGCTTGGATTATTGGAATCTACTAGTATTAGAGCTGTTCGAGGCACACCACAATTTGGAAAATCCTGCTGCTACTGCAAGCCTAATGGGTCTTCAGGTAATTTAATGTTGTAGTTATTAAGTGTTAGCTAATCTAAATCATGTTAAGAAATTACCCTTGCTTGCTCCAGTTTTAATTACGTCTGAATTTGAATCTTTGGCTTTTGTGGTGACTAACTTGCAAAAAACTTGCTATGGCATGCAAAATGAGTAAAATGTTGGCCCGTGTTTTTATTTAATAACTTTATATGGCACTGTTACTTTCCATTTTACTAGGCTCATACTTTTCAATTGATGTGTAGTGTGGCAAAAAAAAAAAAAAGAAATTTGCTAATCTTTTGCATGCCAATGCTTGTAGGCTTCCTTCCTTCCTGGAATGATTGATGGGCTTGGCTCACCAATCATGCAGAGAAGGCAGCTTTATGCAGGCCCGATGTCTAAGTTAAGAATGCTAATGATCTGTCGAATGGCAAAGCCAGAAGAGGTTCTTATTGTCGAAGATGAAAATGGAAATATTGTGCGCGAAACCATGAAAGACAATGATGTCCTTGTCCAATATAAGGTGTGCTCATTTAGTTTCTGTTGGGGAAATTCATCTTCCAAACTTTGTTATATCTACCCGTGGCGCTGTGAAGAATGTTTTGTTTTGTTACTTAAATTTATATTGTTTATGAAGATGCTTTCTACTGTCTTCCTGCGGTTTCATAAATCAAATGGAACCCAATCCCTCTCTGTTTCAATTCAAAGCAACCCCCACCAGTTCCACATTTTTGTCTTTTTATACAATCCTCATTGAAGTATTTGAAGGTGAAAGCTGTACATGGTAATGGGGAATATTTCGTTGTTATTTGAACTTACTTCAATAGACTGTCCTCATTTTGTTTATAAGCTAAAGGAAATTCCTACCCTTTCAGATTAGCCTTTCACATTAAAGGCAACTCCCAACCTGGTTCTTTTATTTTTTCAAAATCCTTCTTATGCATTTCCAGTTGACACTTTTGGAGGTCAGTTTGTGTTAATCTTGTCATGCTACTTGGATGCCACGTGAATCGGCACAAGTTAGTTTAACTGCAAATTGAACTCTTTCAGCTGGCTAAATGGTAATGGGTTATGAAAGTACATATATTTTGTTCATATAATAGGTAAAAATAGTTTTTATTGCTATAGTAACTGATTATGACTCTTTATCTTTGTGCATTGTTACAATTTGTCTATTTGCAGATCATGCGTGAAACGCTCATATACTTAGCTCACCTTGATCATGAGGACACTGAGCAGCAAGTATGCTTTCCTTGTGAATCCTCACTTACTATTACTAATTTTCTTTTGCAACTATATTTTCCATGATGATGTTCCATTAGAAAAGTTAAGTCTTTCTTTCTTGGAAGTCGAAATTTATGCTTCAGGCAGGAATTCACATGCTTACAGTAGTGATATTTCCTTTATTTTGATGTTTTTGTACGTGATTATTTGGTTGCGTAGTGAGTTTTGTTTTCATTTTTCTTAACTCCTTGTTATGTGAATGCAGAGTTATGGGCATAATTTTGTACAAAGAAAGCGCTTATCACTTGTCTTTCAGTTGCATACTTTGTCAGCGACATATTCTTGTGCCCTTTAGTTTCTAAAACGTGTATATTTTCATTCATGATTCATGATTTAGGTGAATAGACAAGAAGTCTCATTTACTGTTCTTTGACTGCCAGATGTTGAAGAAACTAAGCAAGCAATTGAGTGGGGAGGATTGGAGCTGGAACAATTTGAATACTCTTTGCTGGGCAATTGGTTCAATATCTGGCTCTATGATGGAAGAACAGGTATAATTCAAACTTCAGCATTTTCACCTTAGAGCTATCTATCTATATATTTCCAAATTATGCGTTCAATGTTATTCTCTACTAATTAGCTTATAAATAGTGCATATCACAAGCAAGTTAATTAGTAAGTTTTTGTAACTATTACGTGCAATGGTCGAGCCTCGAGCAGCAAGTGCTAGCGTGGACTTGGAGGTTTGATTACCATTTGTCATCAGTTCTTCTAGAAAAATTGCATTATAAATAATACAAGTGTTTTAGTTTTTAATCTTGAGAATCCTTTCTTCAAAGGGAGCACGTATGTTGATGGATAAATAATTATACTGTCTATTATTTGTCAAGTCAAGTGGCTTGCTGATTTCATTTCTCAGCAAAGCATAGTGGCTTCTGGAGGAATTTATTTATTATAATTGAACACGTGTGTCTTCAACGATATCTTTCTTTCTTTCTATTTCTTAATATAATTTCTTTTGTAATTTAATTTACAGGAAAACAGGTTTCTTGTTATGGTCATCCGTGATTTGCTGAATCTGTGTGAAATCACAAAAGGGAAGGACAACAAGGCCGTTATTGCTAGTAATATTATGTAAGGAGTCATTTAGAAAGTTGGTGTTTCACCACCACTGTTAATTTGCTTGCTAACTTGCTTTTTGTTTTTCCTTTTTTTTTAATTTTTTTTATATCCCTGATGTTATTAGGTATGTGGTTGGTCAGTACCCAAGATTTTTGAGAGCTCATTGGAAATTTCTTAAGACAGTAGTGAACAAGTTGTTTGAGTTTATGCATGAAACTCATCCAGGAGTACAGGTATTTTTGTTCAATATAATTTGATAATCAAATTTCCAGGCGGTTGAATTTCAAATAATCTCTTTATGATGATTGCTAAGTTCTTTTCAAGCACAAAATCTATCACTTTAACTGGTGACTATAGTATGTGTATGATCAAAAAACTTTTAAGTACATCATTTAGCTGTTGAACAAAATCCAAGACTCATGCCCATGAGTCTTTCATTTGGATGCCTCCAATGAGTGCGCAATATGGTGTGGTATGAATATGTAAATTTTTCAGCTTTAAGAGTTAGTATCATGCTAAAGACCCATGCAAACAATGTCCGTGAGTCTTTCATTTGCATATCTCCAATGATGAGTGTGCAATATGGTGTGGTATGAATATGTAAATGTTTTCAGCATTAAGAGTTAGTATCATGCTAAAGATCCATGCAAACAGCAATGTCCGTGAGTCTTTCATTTGGATACCTCCAATGAACGCGCACTATGGCGTGGTATGAATATGTGAATCTTTTCAGCTTTAAGAGTTTTAGTATCATGCTAAAGACCTATGCAAACAGCAATTTCTACCTTCTGTGGTATGAGTATATAAATATTTTTTGTCAACCCTTTTATAGGCATGTAAAAGTATGTATATGTTGAAATTCATAACTAATTCGACCTACTTTATGTCATGACATTGTATGAACTCTGTATATTTTCGAGTATGTTGTTGTTTAGCATCGTGATTATCTTCTTGATATAAATATGGATGATCCATCACTTTTACTTTAAAGTTTAGATAGTGCCTTGCTCAAGTTTATAACCGATTTGATGAAAGCAGTTGTTTCTTTCAGGATATGGCATGTGATACTTTTCTGAAAATTGTCCAGAAGTGTAAACGGAAATTTGTTATCACACAGGTATAGTTCATCTTTTTGTTTAATTCATGGCCTTGTCTTTCAACACTTTTCAATTGATATTCCTTCTGTTTGCTGGCTTTTTAATTTTCTGAATTAGTACACCATAATACTTGGTATTTTATTTTGTAATATGTAGACACCTTTCTATGATACGGTTTTTCAGCTTACCATAGTCAAAGAGACCCTATTGTCCATAACTTTGTACGCCATCTCTATATAAGTGCTTCACATGTTTTGTTTTTCCTTTCATGAACTTTGAAGGGTTAATTACAGTTCTTTCCAGGTGATTGTCCTTTTGAACAGCAATTTGTGATTATTGCAGGTAGGTGAGAATGAGCCTTTCGTATCCGAGCTTCTCACCAACTTGCCAAATATTGTAGCAGATTTGGAACCGCATCAAATTCATACATTTTATGAATCGGTATGGCTTTCAATACACACACACACACACACACACGCACGCACCTCTCTCTCCCTCTCTCTGTCTCTGTCTCTCTCTCTCTCTATATATATATATACACACACACACACACACACACACCTCACCTCTCCTCTCTCTCTATACAATATATATTATAGTAGGTGGGGCGTGGGGATACCCCGGGATTTACCTTATCTAATTCCTGCTGGCTGGTTCGAATCCTGTCAAAGGTAGGAGGAAGCATTCTGAATGGTTGTACACATGACTACCCCCCCACCACCAAAAAAAAAAAAGAAAAAAAATCCTGGATTAAACGCCGTCGAAAAAAAGTTGGTGCTAGGAGTGGCGTCTGTGCGCAGGGTTCGCCTTATATGCATATATATATGTGTGTGAATTTGAGAAAGCCCAAGTTTGTGATCGATATCTTTCTTTGGGAGTTGATACATACACCTTCCTCATGCAGGTTGGTCAAATGATTCAAGCTGAGTCAGATCCTGCAAAGAGGGATGAATATTTGAAAAGATTAATGGAGCTTCCTAATCAGGTATGTTTTTCTAGCATTTTACATTGTATATTTCTTCATTTGTTATTCTTTTTCTGTCATTGGTCAAGCAATAAGGACAAGCAAGCCAAGCTCGAAAGCATTAATATCTAATTCTATATTTCCTTAGAAATGGGCCGAAATCATTGGACAAGCGAGCCGGAGTGTTGACATTTTAAAAGATCAGGATGTAATAAGAACTGTGCTCAACATTTTGCAGGTACTGCTGGATTTTATTAGTTTTTACGTAGTCTTTTTGATTATATGTTGTGTTCGCAGTTGTGAGGCATTTGTTGTGTCTATTGCTTTTTACGGCTTTTTATAGTTTTGTAAGAGCTTCATTTCATTTAAGGTAGCTGTACTTTGGTCTTACATATGTGCCTAAATGCTAAGAAGTAATTGATTATTATTCTATTGTTATTTTATATTTTCTAATTGTATTATAGCTTCTTGTCGAGCTTACTTGCTAACTGTTGCAGACCAACACAAGTGTTGCTAGCTCGCTTGGCGCCTTTTTCTTCCCACAAATATCATTGATTTTCTTAGACATGCTAACTGTCTACAGGTCTTGTAGTCCCTATCGCTACCACTATGCTTAAAGAGCAATTGTAGTTTCGGTTTTCCTTATGCTGATATGCGTCTCTCCCCTATTCAGAATGTACAGTGAGCTTATTTCTAGCAATATAGCAGAGGGCGGGCCTTTTGCGTCGAAGACTTCTTATGTGAAACTACTTCGGTAATGATATGACTTTTCTTTTGTACATGAAACTTCTCTATGGCTTACTAAAAAGTGTATATGCTTGGCAGATCTGTAAAGAGGGAGACTTTGAAGCTTATTGAAACATTTGTTGATAAGGCTGAAGATCAGCCCCATATTGGAAAGCAATTTGTGCCGCCTATGATGGATCCAGTTCTTGGTGACTATGCTAGAAATGTACCTGATGCTAGGGAGTCTGAAGTGTTGTCACTCTTTGCGACGATCATAAACAAGTATGCCTTTCTCCACTTACTCCCCACCAATGTTTTCACTGCCAAGCTGAGTTTCAATAAACTCAAATCCTTGCACATGCCGACCGTGCCATGGTTTTGTGCCGACCGCGTTGAGAAATGTTTATTTCTTATTTCTCGAAAGCGCAACCTGAAAATTCAAATTAATTAGAAAATTGATACAAGTTTCTTTGGCATGTGCTGTGCCAGTTTGTACAGTGCTGATAACTATCCGGACAGGCACACGCCGACTGGGACGTATAACCATGCTTCACGATTTGTGATCTTAACTCTAGTCCTTTAGCTTCTATTATTTGATTGTGAGAGTTATGAAGATGAGTTGGAAAATCAATTTGCCTTTGAATGCAAGGTCAATTCATAGCCTTGCAAACTTTTCCATAACTATGTACCGCAGGTCATGTTCACGTCTGTGTGCCAATCTAGTTCTGCTGATATTTCTATGTATAAGTTCACGTCAGTGTCAGTGTCTATTTTGTTCTGCTGATATTTCTATGTATAAATTCAATTGTTAATATGTTGTCTTCCCCTTTAGTGAAGGAAATTTGAAAGCCTATGCTTATCTATAGCTTATGACTGCTGAGGATTGGATTTATCGAAGCTCGCGTTGGCATGAACCTTCCTTCTACCTAAGATATTTCTTTGAATATGTCTACACTTTGGTCTGTGTTTTGAATGTTTTGTGATTTCTCTTAAGTACAGATACAAGGCTGCAATGATAGAAGATGTGCCTCGTATATTTGAGGCTGTTTTTCAATGCACTTTGGAGGTAAATGGCTATCTTCAAACTTCCGTACTCTGCAATATGCATTTCTATTATTCTTGTTTGTTGGCATTGGCATAACCTGTAAGTTGGGTGCAGATGATAACTAAAAACTTTGAAGATTACCCAGAGCATCGTTTGAAGTTCTTCTCATTACTGCGGGCAATCGCTACTCATTGTTTCCAGGCATTGTTCCAGTTGTCTAGTGCGGTCAGTTTTTCTTCTTAGGAGATCATATGCGCTAACTGGATTGTTATAATCGTTATTATCTTGTTTGGTTTGACATCCATATCAATTTTGGCCTTGTGCAGCAACTCAAACTAGTGATGGATTCAATCAACTGGGCTTTCCGTCACACAGAGAGGAATATTGCTGAAACTGGGCTGAATCTTCTATTGGAGATGCTTAAGAATTTTGAGGTTTCAGCTGTTTTGTTGTTTTATTTGAAATCTTTTTGTTCTTAGTTTATTAACAATTTCTAGTTATCCTTCTGGCAGGGTTCAGAATTCTGTAATCAATTTTATAGGACTTATTATTTAAATATGGAACAAGAGATTTTTGCTGTGTTAACGGACACATTCCACAAGCCGGGTTTCAAGCTTCATGTTCTTATTCTCCACCATTTATTTTGTCTAGTGAGTAACAAAAGTTGCTATGTAGCTAGATATGGTTGAAACATTTTGTTATTCTATGTTGTTGCCTTTTCTAATCTTAGAATTTCAACATCCCAGGTAGATTCAGGTCGACTAACAGAGCCTTTATGGGATGCCTCAACAGTACCTCTCCCATATGCTAACAACACAGCATTTGTTCGTGATTACACAATAAAATTGTTGGGATCATCATTTCCAAATATGACAGTACAAGAGGTTTGATTTCACTGCTCAGATCTCTGTTGCGTAGACTCAACTGACTGTGGATGTGTTTGCAGGTGACACAATTTGTTGATGAGCTGTTCCAATCAAGAAATGACACCCCTGCATTTAAGAATCATATTCGGGACTTCCTTGTGCAATCAAAAGAATTTTCAGCACAGGTGAACTTAGGATCCCTTTGTTCTTTTATATTTTGCTGACTTGACAGTGTTGCTATGTATGAGCACAAACCACACTGCTAAGTGATGGATCAGTGTATTCTCTAATGCTGATTTCTACTATTTTGCAGGACAATAAGGATCTTTATGCTGAAGAAGCTGCTGCTCTACGTGAAAGGGAACGGCAACGGATGCTGTTGATCCCTGGGCTCATTGCCCCAAATGAGTTGCAAGATGAGATGGTTGACTCGTAGTTTGGGTGGAATCTCGTAGTTGCCATCTGTTTTCTCTTATCTTGATCGTCATGGGAATACTAGATCGCTGGCCCTATTACTTGCCCAATGATCTATTTAAGTGGCCTTTCTAGTTTCTTTTCGTCGATTTCCTCCCATTTTTCACAATGATTGTGGCAAGTTAGGGATTTTGTTGCTTGGAACTGTCTGGACTGCCGGTGATACTTGCAGACTGGACGTGGCGATGAAGGTTGAGGCGGGGGCAGTTCATGTGCAGATCTACTTTACCGAGCATAGGGTGCTGGTGGGCTTGTCAGCAAATGATTCTAATTATTAGTTTTTGACAGATTTAGGTTCTTGAGCAGCCTGTTTCTCACCCTGTAGAGTTCATTGTTTCCGACACTTGCGAACTTCATGAAATGTGTTATTCTTTGTGTATGCTATTAACATATTTAATGTCTGGTTCCTAAGTTTCCACACTGGATCCTAGACCACTGCTTGAATAAAATGGTGTAGATCTAGTACATCAACAACTATGATGGTTTTTTTTTTTTTTTTGGGTATACAAATGCCTGCTCTCTTGATTGTGATTTGTATCTCGGTTTTGCCAATATATCTGCTATTTGGGGTTGTCTAGCATAATAAGATTGTGATACTACAGTTAGTTACTACTAGTTTGGCATTTTCTTTCTACATGCATGCAAGCAGCACAAGCACAAGCCTGCCTGTTTCGTCTTGGTTTGCCGTTGTATGTGGAATCCAAAAGGCTCTGAATGTCAGATGGGTTGGGTTTGTTGAATATGCACAAGCCTACCTTGTGTATCCGGGTCGCATGCTATCCTCTGTGGGCTTGGCTAGCCGAAACTACCTCGACCTGTTCTATAATTGTCTTATTTTTGCTGTCTCTTTAAGCTGAAAGATGGCGATGCTTGTGCGGATAAAAGGACTGCAACATGCATCACTTACGATCTCAGTTAAGTTCAACACTTGTGCCATTACAAAAAAATTATAAATGCGAACTAGTTCCACATATGATGATATAGTATCCACAGATTGCCAACTGCAGTCACCAGACTAGGATTATCCTAGTTTGGGCTCCTAGGATATTAAAAAAAATTGAAGTCGTTATCGGTGGATTACAAAATATCTTTTATAAGGTGGTCGTGGGGTTGTCATTTTGTCTACGAATGACCTATTTTGTACAAATCTTTTCTGATCTGAAAACTTATGTCACATTCTTAAGAGATTAGAGGGGAAATAAAAATTAAACGCGTTTGCAGAGTTGCAAATTGTCATTCTCATGTTTATTTTGAGGATGCAGAATGTATATCAACATAACGTGAGAGCCTTGCCTACAACTGGGAAACATGATTGAATCAATCATTGAAGATGACAGCTTAAATGCTTTAATGGCAAGCTCCGTCACCTTGACGCGGTCTCTTCAGTTTCATAACCTGAGGACCGTATACTTGAAGCGCTTTACTTCTCTTTCTTTTTGCGGATGCTCTCCCATCTTTGCTACTAGCTAGCTAGGTTGCGCCATCAAGGTTCGCTAGCTAGGTTGCACCATCAAGGTTCGCACGTTGTAGTTGGTCTACTTTTTCTCTACTAGCTCCAAGTGTATGCTATGCTTTGCTTATTTTTATGATTATTGGCCATGTTTTTTTGAGTCAATCGAAGCAAATCAATTTAACATGTTTCAAGTGGCAATAAGTTGCTATATCCAGCAACTTTTCAGTAAGCAACAATAGTGGCTGACCGCAACTCAATTACGCTGAACGCGTGGTCAGAGCTGGCAGATGGTACGTATATATAGAACAAGTAAGAGCTTGCCAAGGTCATGGTTGATTGAGATCATGGAGGTTCCGATGCAACCGCTGCAAAACACGGAGGTACAGGAACAAGCGGCGTATCTGATGCAACAGCTGCAAAACATGGATGTACAGGAAGAAGCTGTTGTTGCCCGACTCGGAGTATTGCGTCAACAAAACCCCGACTTTCTCACAACCAATTTAGGCGCCGTCGGAGACGAGAGAACTCTTCTGCATGTCGCAGTCGGTAGAGGCTTTGCTGAGTTTGTGAACTTGGTGATTGAGAATGAAAGGAACTACGTAATGGAAAGGGATAATGAAGGGTGGACACCTCTGCACGTGGCATGTTTTCACGGCCATGCTAACATGATCCCAGATCTGTTCGGCCCTGATTCTAGAGGTACTGGACACCCATCACTGGAGCCCAACGGCGCCGGTATGATGCCGCTGCACGTGGCGGTGGCGAGTGGGCAGACGGCAGCCGTTCGAGCTTTGCTCGGGCTCAACCCAGCTTTGATTCTGCAGCAAACTACTAACGGGGAGACAGCATATAATTTGCTAAACCAAAACGCCGACGAGATCATGCCGATATTTGCTGCCGCTCGTGCTTGGTGTTTTTTACTTAATGCTGTCGAAACTGTACGGAGATGGTGGGAAATGATAAATTCGGACTGGTTTAAAGAGATAAGCGGCAGCATAATAATGATGTGCTCATTTCTCGCTTCCTGCTGCTTCCAGCTCGGCCTCAACCCTCCCGGCGGTTTCTGGCAAGACCCTTCGTTGATAGTCGCCGGTGATATCTCCCGCGCTCCAACTGCACCATCTCCTCAGCTTGCTGATCCACCTAGCTCTGAAAGTGTGTATGATCGACCGAAGCTGGGGATGTCCATACTATATTTCGCGAAAAAGAAGAACTTCGAACGATTCGCTGTGTACAACAAGTACGCACTGGCGTCGGCGTTGATCGCCATGCTTCTGCTTGCAAGCGGGTTGCCGCTGAAGCACAAGGGGCTTGCTTTACTCGTCATCTTCAGCATATGCATGTCGCTTTACTATGCCATGAGGACCTACTGGTTGGGCAGCGACCTGATTACCCTCCAGAGCGACGACGAGGGCTTCACCTTCGTCGAAGTTGTCAAAACGCGACCGGTAATCAATTTGTTGCTAATTGCAGTTGGTCTTATGCTTCTCCTTCGAGTATCGAGGTATCTGGGGGCGTTCTTCGGTAGCCGCAGGGAGTATCTCTTCCAAGCAATGCTTCGAGTGTCAAGCTATCTGGCGGCGTTCTTAGGGAGCCTCAGGGAGAATCTCCCCCGCCTGATGGCGTGGTTGAAATCTGCCTGTGTTCGCGTATGGAGGAGATGCTGGCGTGCTATCGTCCAACCGACAGATATCCTTCCTGTCATTTTCAGAAGAGGATGAAGTAACTTTGGGTTGACCATCGGTGAACTAGCTTTTGACTTCTCTAATCTTCTATATTCATATCAGTCAGATATACCATGTCTGTATCTTTCGTCTTTTCTATTCTTTCTATACTTTTTATCTAAAATTCCATGTATTACGCTTTTTGGCAAATTATATGTATGGTTTCAATATTATCTATATTGGGAAAATTTTAGCAATTTATGCTATCTTTAAAGAATATTAAAATAATTATGGATATGTTATATTCAAAATTTATAATATTTAAAAAGTTTGTATTAGATATTTACTATTTTGTATTTCTAAAGATTCGTATAAAAGCCAAATTTATGTAATTGTTATTTGAATAATAGCGCTCCATTTTATCTCAAAAAAAAAAAAAAAGAATAATAGCGCTCCTTAGAATATTATTCTACATTGTTAATAATGTCAAAAAAAAACTTACTCTTCAAAACTCAGTAGCAATCAGGTCGTCTTTTTAAATTTTTCAAAATTTTTAATTGGAAGCACAAGTATTCTATATGGCTAGTTTAATATTCGAGACTGTTAATGCAGTATTGTCGATAGTTATATCATAGTGTTTGGGTTGAACTGCTCTGGATAAACTATATCTTAGCATCTTCACAAACTAAAAAAGTGTTCTGAGCGAGCTGAAAAATGTTCAGAGCGAGTTAAAGAAGTGTTCCAGAAAGCTAACACATAGTTTTCGTTTCTGGGCTGATTTTTTTTTTTTTTTTTTGAGAAAACGTCTAATTTTATTCAAGAAAACTGATTGAAGAATGCGTTAAAGTTGACATCTTGGTTGTACTGTGAGGTTGCAACTGGAATGATTAGGAAACAAAGAGGGATTGGGAGAGCATCATCATGGCTTCTTCTTCATGGTTGTTCTGAGACCTATTCAGCTTCATTTATTATATACAATATTTGTAAGTCAGCTACTGCCTCTGCTGTATCCTGGTAATCTTGAATTTATTCTTTTATTCTTTATTTTTTATTATTTATTTATTTATATTTTTTTTGAAAACATAGTATTTACGTGCAAGCAAATAGAGCAGTGAGAGAACCTTTTATGCGTGTTCTGTACAGCTTATACTTGGCTAATCACGCTTCTTTAAAGAATATGAGAGTCGAACGTATTTGCAGAAAGTACGGTCCAGGCTTGCCGGGACTACTTGCTGCATGGATCAGTCGGCTCGGCTCGTACAACAATGAACTCTCGTTCGCTAATCGCTAGACCCGGTGGCCACAGGAGGCGGCCTGGAAGGGTGTTTTTTTTAAAAAAAAAAAAAAGAAATTGATTCGCATTGCCGGTATAGACATATAAGTTATGAAAAATTAAAATAGTTTTAATTCATACATTAACCCAATTATTATAATACATACGAAAATCAAATAAAGTTTAAATTGATCTAAAATTCAAATACAATAATAATTATTAAATCAAAACAAAGTAAAAAGTAATTCTAGCCTTGTGCGTCTTCTATAGCATTGTCGTTTTTTTAGGTATTCTCCTTGATTTTTTTTCCTCTGCGGCATTGATCTGGTCTTTTATATATATATATATATCTCCAAAGTCGTTGGATTTAGACTATATATTATATTGCTCAGAACCCAAACACTTGCATTGAACTATAATTCAGAGACAATTTTAGAAACCTATGATATTAGTACATCACAAACTATAGTTTGAAGTACATATTGGCAGATAAACTATTTCCACAACTCTAAAATATTCAGATTTTTTTTATTTATATACAATATAAAATTACTCTAATTAGTTTCTAAATAATTACGAAAAGATAGCGTAGAGAGAAATTCTATTGTGGCTAATTGCGCTGTAGTCTCAATGTACTTCTGATCAGTTGGAAGTCATTATCAACATCATATGCATCATCGCGGGTGGAAAAAGAGATTATTAAAATTTAAAATGAAAAAACAGTAAGCAACAACACATGTTTGCGGAAAAAAAAAAAGAAATTGCGTGCCATGTATGCGGTCATGGCCGTACGGCCGACCCACGGGCTAGTTTTGCAGCGCTAGATATCATTACCTAATCCAGTTAGATTTTGCTAACTCCACCGGGGGATGGGACCTGAAAGTTATGTTCCTGTTATCCCTTAAAAAAACAAAAAAAAAAAAATGAAAAAAAGAAAAAAAAAAGAAAAGCTTTTTGTACAAAGCGGTTGTATGCAAGTATGCAACTTCGACACTTTTACTCTGTGAGTAGCTCAAATTCGTCTTGTAAAAAGTTATATTCGAAAAATTCTATTCTTTAGCAGATAAAAAATACAATTATTTGGAATCATTTTGATCTTGAAAAGTTAGACCAAAATTTAATAAGATGCTTTAATGAGATTTTTTTTTAAAACCTTTCAATACTTAAAAAAATGACAAACTTTCTATTTTTCAAGATTATCATAGTGATTATTTTTTAAATATTAAATATTTTAAATAAAAAAATAGATTGATGTGGATAATGTTATGTCAATCAAAAAAGTTTCAAAATTATTATGTGTATGAAGAATAATATTTTTCAATTGAGATATACTTCATAATAATGGTCGAACCAAGCCTGACCAGGCCGGGCGAACATGACACGCCGTATGCACTCGAACTCGATTTGACCATTACGTTAAGACTAGTATGGCAGTACTACGGGCCTGTATGGGCCGAAGAGCCCGCTGATTATACCTTGCACATTACGCTGCCCGCCTTCCGCGGCTACTGGCTAATCATGTATTTGGGTTTATTATGGGGGCGCGGATTTTCTGATGCAAACGCATTATGATGTAGAAAATCCTGACGCTCCGATTTTCATCATCAGCTTTAGTATGAATCATAAAATATTATATAAACTTTTTCGTCTATTTATTTGATCTAATTTTAAATATTTTTTTATAAAAAATTAAATTATAAATTTTAATATAACTTACAATTTTATAATTTAAGTTTTTTTTTAAAATATATAAAATAATAATCAAATACAGTCAAAAGTTTATATAACGTCTCATCATCTATATTTATACACACACACACACGCTATTCTCAAATTGAGATATAAACGGACTATTTACACGTGGAGCTAAGTATAATATCCGCACTTTTTACAAGTCATCCAAGCTCTATAACTTTACTATCTCTTTTTTATTTTATTTTTAATTGTATGGAACTATTTTAGCTTCCGTTACTTTTTATATTTGTTTTTCATTGCTAATTATGAAGCGACTGTGGGTGGGTTCTCCACCTCAGTATTTCTCAAAAAAAAAAAAAGTATAATATCCGCAAAATTATTTTAACAACCATTAGATCAAACAGCTTGATGGAGATCTCTATTGTATCACCTAAGATATGATCTATACCTATTATTAAAATAAATTCTTGACCATTTATTTTGGTAAGTTCAATCTGAAAATAAATAAATAAATAAATAAATATATATATATATATTATATATATATAGTGTGTGTGTATATATATTAATATATATATATATATTGTATCTCAGCCGTTGATCTTTTGATCTAACGGTTTGAAATTTATTTTATTTAACGAATAAACGATTTCACACCGAAAGTATTTAACGGCGCCGTTAAATGTTAAAATTAAATCTCAGCGTTAATCAAGCAGATCAACAACTGAGAATTAGCTGAAAATATGCTATTCGTCCATAATCGAGCTTGAGGAATAGCATATATATATATATATATATATATATATATATATATATATATATATAGTTTGGGGTGCTTCTCAAGGGAGCAAGATAGTTTGCAGCAGTCTTCTCCTCTTTTCGCTCGTTGATCTCTGCCCCACATCTCTTATACCCATCCAGAGGGGCCGTACTGCACCCGTCCAACTTTGTACCCGTTAAAACAGTTTGCGTCTGATTTTCATAGCTAGTTTCGGCATTCGAACGCAGCTGGTTCAACCAAATTTGACAAACTGTGATCTTTCTTGTTTCCTATACAATAGACTAGATAGTATTTCATGTTTATTCATTATTCTCTCTAAAAACAAAAAAGTTCTCATGTTCAGGCCCATCACATCTAATTAAGCCTCTTTCAAAAATCAAAGGTAATAATCCATTGTCGAAGGTCAGATCACATCCTATTCCCCGGCGGAGTGGAATAAGGCACTCTGGCACCTGACAAAACCGTGCTTACAATACCTTGCGGAGATCGGAGAAAGGTTTTCTTTCGGTACGCAATATACGACAAAAGCTTCCGCTAATATAGGCACATGCACCAGAAAATGAACAGACAATTTCTTGCCTAATATTAGACCTTTTACAGGAGGCGATTTACACACCTTGAACCCACGACCTTGTAGTTCGCATATGTTTTCCTGCTGATTATCTGAAATTCTTTCAATCAGGACAGTAGCAACACTTTTGTGAGGGAAATGTTGACAGTCATTCTCTGAGAGTGAAATTCAATCCTAAATGGAGGCATTAGTCTTTCAACACTTGGAAGGGAAAACAAGAAAAGCTTAGTTCTCTCAAAGCTTGATGTAAACAAATGTTTAATGCAGGTGTTACAGCTCTTGAAAAGAGAAAAGCGGAGCTCCCGATATTTTTTTCAACAGAAATTTGAAAGCCTGCATGAATCCATGGAAACGGGAGCCCTCATTGTCGCCTCCAAGGTTCCTGGTGCTACTCAGTTTCCATCTATTCTGTCATAGAAACCCAGGAATAAGATGGAATTTAATTCTTTATGATATTCTATGACATTATATCATTTATGGTAACCGCACATATCATTCTGGAAGCCAAAAATTATTAAATGAGCTAGCTAACCACAGGTATAGCTTAAAACATCAACACAGCAACCTGATTATTACTCATCCAATAAAAAAATAATAATAATCTTGCTTTTATCAGATTGACAGAAAGGATACCTGATAATCTCACCATTCGACGAGGCTTTTTAATGATCAAGTTCTCCATTCATATGAAATCTTGTAGAAGACCAGAATCAAGGACTAACTTGAACAGAATCATTACATTCGTTTCCCCTCCAGAGAACAATTTGGTCATTTCTGATTAAGACAGGAAGACAAGGCACCAAATCCTGTGCAAACACATCGACACTGACTCTCAGCATTTAATACCAAAACTTTTTACGCTCCAAATTCATTAGAACAGCAGAAGTGTTGTCGATCTGGTAAAGCTTGCTATTTTCAAAAGCACCAAGCAGGTTCTATACGATTTGAGATAATATGCTGTATAAAGAGTGCATAGCTCAATAACTTGAGTAGGATCAAGACTAGCAGATTGATTTCTTGCATTTAGCTAGGTCCCAACAACAGGAGAACCATCGGATCAGATTGCTAAGCCTACATAAAAGACTGATCCATTTCAGTTTGTCAATGCATGAACTACGCCTAGCTGCCATTGTAAATGCGGTAGATTTTGTATTCTTGGCTCCAAATGTTGCTTAGGAGTAAAAAAAGGCATGTATTTTTATGTCAGAACATTTCAAAAATTAAATATGCAAGAACTTCTAACATCTGTAATTAAAACGTGGAAAAAGAGGATTGATTCATTTCAATATAAAGTCATGTGATACGTACCCTTAGTTTCACGCCAATTTTCTTGCAGTCACTACTTCCCACATAGGAGCAGTCTAATCTGACCACATCTGAAGATTTGAAGGCCTCCCTAACTCTTTCAACAACATTGACAAAGACACCATTCCTAGCTAGGCAATAAGAAGAGCCTAATTACAAAGGGAAGTTTAAAAAAAAAAAGAAAAAAAAAAAGAAAGGAAAAGAAAATTGTAACTGCTATATAGGTATGCAACAAAGTGTTTTAATTAATGAAAAGAAAGGAATCTCCATCAGATTACTTCAGTTCATAACAACTCACTTAGTTTCATCAATGCGGGATAATTTAGTCCTCTGCTCCTGACCTCTTTGATTTCCTCAACAGTGAGTCCCTCGACTATGTTACTAACTAGCCTTGGATAGATAGGTGCATATGGTTTCCATAACATCAAAGGTATCGTGGGTCTCGTCTTTGTATTGTAATTCCGACCGCGATAGAGAAGGAGCAAATTGATATTTCTATAGATAACCTTGCCACCAGTTTTGTCCTGCAAAATTTAAATTTTTTTTTTTATTAAAAAAAAAAAAGAAGGTATACAGATTGGTTGTACTAGAGAACGAATAAGACAGGGCTTATCATGCACAAATCATATAGCATGGCCATATTACAACCTCGAGGTGGAAGCAGACATTGTCCATGTCCAGCGTAGGTACTCCCAAACATTTGATTCTCACGGCTTCTGCTCTCTTCCAATGGTTGTGGATGTCATCTAGCATGTTATGAGTAACACCACCTCTCCCTATCAATATTTCAATTACATTTCACACTAATAAAAAAAAAAAGAAAGAAACAGAATTAATTTGATTCAAATTATTCTAAATTAATTTCTCTATTATAGAAGCGAGATTGAACCTAGATTAATTTGACGATCGCAGTCGCTGTGGCGGTACCGTTCGACGAGCTGTTCCATCTCCTCCGTAGTCAGCGGGTCACCGATCACCGCCCGCCGGTACTCCGTCCACCGGTCCTCGGCGCTCGGTTCGGCGAAAACCTTCGCCGCCACGCCGGTCCATTTCCGGTCCAGGCGGCCAGGTCCGAATGGCGAAAACCGGGTGGGTTCGCGGAAGCCGATAGGCCGCTGGGTGGGGTTCGACTCGGAGTACGAGTAGCGGAAGTCGAAGGGCAGGTCCGAGTGAACCGGCTCGGGTTTCTGCTTCGGACGAGTCTCGGTTCGCTTCTTTTTGGGTTTGGGTTTACGTTTAGTGGGTCGGGTGTTTTTGGGAGTGAAGGGAAGGTCGAGAGGGTCGTCGGAGGGGATGACTGATTTGGGGCGATGGAGAGAGTTAATAGACGAACGGTTTAGGTTTTGGGCCGTGAGAAGACAGCGGTAGGCAGCGGAGAAGAAGGTCCGCCGCATGAGGGCGGCAGATTAAAGTGGAGTTTTCAGTTGCCTTGGTTGAAGTTGTTCTTTTTTTCCCTTTTCCGTTATAATTAAGTTTTTGTCGAGGAAGAATACTTAGACGTTAGAATAGAACTATTGAAACGTTAGAACTATTGAACTGTCGACACTTCCCCTGGCCCAATGTATTGACTTCATGGCCCAATTAAGAAATATTGCCCCCCCCCCCCGCCCCCCCCAAAAAAAGGAGCAACTTTCAAACGAGATGCAAAGATGCAAGAAGTGCGGCCGGCCGGCACTTTTGCCGTGGATCACCCACATGTAGGGCCGCAGGCCGGCCTGTACTGCCCGCTGCATAGGCCAAGCCATCTCAACCCATGCAATGCCTAACATTAGTTCGGCTCTGACTAGTGGCAACTTCGCCAGCTAAAGAAAAAAAAAATACTAATGCGCGCTTGCAGAAGTAGCCCAGCTGTCTAGCGATGGCGCAACAGTGGCCAACCTGTCTGGGGAAAAAAATGCAGGCGTGCGGGCTGGTGCGGTCACAAAGGTGATCTCAGCTGGCTTATTTCCACACTGCTCAACCATGCGAGCAGCCCGTGGCTCGAACGGCCATGGCCACGGGCTGAGCCGCAACCCGCACGGCTAATGCAGACCACATGTTAGCCTGCGGGCTCAGACTTTTTTGCTTATCTAACTTTCAGTATTGTTGCGTTCTTCGCCAGCGGGTTTAGCAGTATGCCATGTGTCTCATAAAATACACAAGTTCGAATCCCACACGTAGAATTGAAATTGAAAATAGGTTTTTCAGCGAATTTTCAGCTAGAATTATTGTGGCTAAATGAAATAACAGTACTCCATGCCTAGCTCGACGCACAGCAAGCAAAATTTTTTACTTTCTGACCGTAATTCTAGCATAATATGAACTGATAATTTATAGTTAGAAAATAGAATCTTTAATATTATCGGAGATTGACGTAAGCATAAGATCTTGCCACGTTATTTAAAGAAAAACTTTCAATTTCATAGCACAAGCACAACCACAAAAAAGTGAAGCTTTTCGCGCAAATTTCTGGGCCACAAAATCACATCAACATACCGTTTCTCTGTTGGATTCTTTTCCAACACAAATTGGATATCCTTTCCATCTTGAGGAATTCAAACTTTGAATATACTGTCCTCTCATTTCTCCTATTTTCTCTTTTTTTGGGTATTTTAGGAAATATATTCACAATTATGCATGCATGGCAGAGAAAAGTGAGTTCCAGCAAGTCAGAGAAAATACCACTTTTGTTTCCATCTTTTCCCCACGTACTTCATCTTCACACCACAAAACTCTCCTCTTCTTTCCTCATCTTCTCACTACAAACACTTAATTTCTCTTCCATTTCCAGATTCTCATCACTTCCACCACCACAAATTTCGTTTCCTCCTCTTCTTCATGACAATATGGTAACCGAGTAACTCTATTTCTATCAACTCCTTTGGGATCTCTGCTTACTGAACATGTATTCAGCCGCTCCACATCTCCGGCTGCCGTCGCCGTCGCCGTCGACGTCGCTGCCACGCGTTTCCGCTGCCCTCACCGCTCCGCCGTCCTCCACAACGAATGTATCAACCACAACACCTGAAACCAGCCTCCGCTCCACGTGGCTTCACCGTGCATGGGTCGCCGCTGGCTCCGCCACTGTTCTTACGTCTCTAACCCACACGATCAACGCCGCCGTGGAGACCAGCTCGTTTATAGAGGCCATCGCCGCCGCGCTGGCAGGCTACGTTCTCGCCGACCTCGGCACGGGATTCTATCACTGGGCCATCGACAACTACGGTAGTGCGTCAACTCCCATCTTCGGATCACAGATTGATGCTTTCCAAGGCCACCATCGCCGGCCATCAACCATCACCCGCCGTGACTTCGCCAACAACCTGCACGCGCTGGCGCGAGCTGTCGCCTTCGTGGCGGCGCCGCTCGACGCGGCCGCCGGGAGCAACGCGGCGCTGCACGCGTTCGTGGCCGTAAGCGCGGGGTGTATTATATTCAGCCAGCAGTTCCACGCGTGGGCGCATACGCCGAGGAGGAGACTGCCGGCGGCGGTGGCGGCACTGCAGGACGCCGGCGTGCTGATATCTACGGCGAACCACACGTTGCACCACCGGCCGCCGTACAACAACAACTACTGCATTGTCAGTGGAGCTTGGAATGGTGTGTTGGACAAACAGAGAGTGTTCGAGGTTCTGGAAATGGTGATATTATTTAAGTTTGGAATTAGGCCGAGGTCGTGGAGCGAGCCTGGGTTGGAGTGGACGGAAGAAGAGAACTGCGACGTGGTCAACGGCGTCGCCGGCGGTGGGGAGAGTTTGTAGTTAGACGAAGAACACATTTTGATTTTACAAATATGCTCATATTGATCCGTTATCTACTTATATACTCTACCGAAACAAGTTGTATACATTCTTTTGTAGCATGGACAGAATCTATGCAATGTGTTTACTGTATATGATCTAGTAGTGTTGTGAGTAATGCTATGAGATGAGAACTAGAAAGTTGAATGAGCCTGGAAAAACTCCCGAGCCAGAGTTAGCCGAGCTTTTTTCAGCTACGCTTAGCTTATCTATAAATCAATGCTTTATTTCTGAATACTTGGCTCGTTTGTTAAATTGACCGGGGTCAAGTCGGGCCTATACCGAGCTGCTCTATGAAATTATTGCAGGTAATTATTTGAGTAAATGAAAAATCAAGCGCTGGATATGTGTGCTTGATTAATTCGAGATTATATCCTTATATCACCTCCTTTAGAGGTTTATGATATTCTATATGCTAATGTAGGTACTTTGAGTACTCCGAGATTAATAAAGCATTAAGGGACCGAGTCCCTCTTTAGATTCCCCACTCAAAAAAAAAAAAAAAAAAGTTCAAGCATGCTTTGCTTTCTCTTCAAATCAGCCCCTTCATTCTTGAGATCCAAATCAGTCCTTATTTTTACCTATGTGATAGCGAACAACATTGATACATCAGAAAAAAAAATAAGAACTTTGTACAGATGGATTGGTTTGGAAGAACATTGCAAAGCAGGGCTGATTTGTCAAAGCATCAGTTCCTAGGGTCTAGAAAGTCTGCTTCATCCTTGATCACCAAGGGAGGGTATAAAATTTGAACTATTTGTAAAATCGTTAGAAGTGACTTTGGATTATTTTTTGGCGACATAATAGCTCCTAAGGGCGTATAGAGAATATCTTGTTAATTCAATGCTCAATATTGTAGAAGTCCAATATTTCAACTTTTTTTAGATCATGCGAATAACTTTTGCCGATAACCGGACCATTTTTTGTGCAAAGATTGTTACGGATAAATAAACGGATAACAGTGATCCATATTCGACGGCTCGAGCGAGCGTTTCGGTCTCGGTCTGGACAAAGCACTCCATAGTCTCGAGAACTTCGACTCACTTCCACAAAGGCTGCTGCAAGCAAATAATGCAAGTGAACTGTAAAGCAACTTACACCAAATAAAACGCAAATGCGTCTACAACAGCTATGTAAAAAATTGGGAAAGAAACGACACGGAGGAATTGAAGGGACGTCCCTAATTTACAGTGTCTTCATCAAGATGTTAGCATCGGCCTGTGAATACACCAACGAAAATACTGCAGAATTTTGTCGAAGCACTACATTTCTGCGATAGACCACCTCCAGGCTCCGGTTGGTTCCGACTAGCGAAGTAAGACCTTGTTAGGCGGCTTTAAACGAACTACTATGGAATTAACATTATCATATACATGGTGTCAGAGCTCATTTTTACGAAATTAGATGTTTATAAGCAATCATATAAACATCAGACCCTTCAACAAACTGAGATTGAGATGAAGTATAGCGAAGGCCTTCATTTCAGCGGTGATTGCAGCATTCCAGCAGACACCAGTTTCCGATACTGTGCTCCATATGCTGCAAAAGATCCTACTGTAGTTGAAGCAACTAACCAGCTGCAAGCAAATAGATAATTTTCTTAGTCCTCTGTACAAGAAGCTATTTAAGAGAAGCTACTGCTGGAACCAAGTTAATGTAGCTGATCTGCAGTATAAAGAATAGTTCACATGTCGGTCGGTACAATATGCTGGATGCCACGCACCGAAAGAACTTATATATAATTTATTAAATTAATTTTGAATGTTTAATTTGATCTTTTAAAAATAGCAACTAAATATATATTGGCACGGTTGGCACGTGCTGGAATCTGCGATTCCCACAACTCGGCTCGACTCAGGCACATAAAACCTTGGTGTAAACTATTAAACAGGATGGTTGCGCACTTTTTTATGAATTTCGACAATTTCACTCACTTCATATACTCATATTATTTAACTTGTGAACATAATTGTGCATCAGTGCATGTTGGAACATACATTACCCATGTGCATTAGGTTGAAGATATGGGAAGATGCCTACCAACAAACACTCTAGTAAAGCTTATTTACCCCCCTTGAAGAAGTTTGCATTCCTTGATTAATACACATGAAAAACCAAGTTTACAGAGCTGGCGAAATAAAAAATTTACTAAAGGGCAAAACAAGAAAGGATTCAATCCTACACAAAGGGATGAAGAGTTGAAAGCTTATTTGGTTCTTTAAGTGGCAATCAAAGTGCAATGTAGCCCATTGACGTACATGAAGAGCAATTTTAGTTCTTCAAGTGGACACCAAAAGTAAAGAATTATTTTAGTTCATTGCGTGAACACTGAGGTGCACCAGGCCGTACCATCCAGGAATGCAAGTGCGATATTAGTCTCTTATCTGTGTGGCATTAATGGGGATTTTGTTCTATTAACACATGAAAAGGGTGAAGCAGTAATAATCACCGCCAGGTCAGCATTAACTTGCAGAAATAGTGGAAATTTTAACTGGGAGGATCAAACTAGCACTTCTGTGTCAACCTGAGGAATTATAATTGCTAACCTTTGCACCTCAGGGGCTAATTGCACTTTGGTGCCAAGTTAAAGGACCACATCTGCTATAACCCAAAAATAAAATTGAACTGCTAGACATTTTCATGATACGATGAACTTGTTGGATAGTGTGGTAGTGTCACATATCAGCTATCTAATAAACTAAATATAAAAACAGGCTTCTTTCACACCTAAATTAAAAAACGATATGATAAAAATTACCTCAAGTACGTTATATATAATTGTGAGTCTTCTGTGCCATATACAGGCTGAAGAAGAGCACCAGCAACTAAAAGAAGCTGGAAAACTGTGTTAACCTGCAACAACAGCCAGAGAACATTTGGGTGTCTAATGATTATTTTTAAAAAAAAAAGGTAAATCAGCAGTTATTGTGGAAGAGTACCTTACTAATAAAAAGTGGTTCAACTTTCTCCCGATGTGTTGCATCAAGGTTGACGAACTCAGACCAACTCTTCCACTATAAGAGGAAATACATTCCAATTCCAACAATTAAAACCTCAAAATCAAATCCGATTCATGTGTATAATTTCTATAACTGATTTCAATATCACCTTCCAACCCAGGCTAGAAGCTCTTTTATAAACTGCACCACTCACAAGGACAACATCTCTGAGGACAACCATTGCCACAAGCCCAGCTGCAAAGCAAACAGCAGCTCAAGATAAATTATGAGAAAATGATTTGTGCCATTTAACAATCAACTTAGCTGTGTACTATAAAGCTGAGCTCTAAATATTAATGCAAAAGTACTTACGGTGTAAGAGTTCTTTCTCCACCATTGCTACAGCAACACAACCAATCAGAACCTGCCCTACCATGATAAGAAGAAAACATACTATTAGTTAAAAGAATGAATAGCAAATTATTCATCGATAATATCGGCAATTGCAAGATGCATCTTATTGATGGTAGATATTTTGAAGGAAAGCTATAACCTTGTCAGCGAGAGGATCAAGATATGATCCGAAGACCGAGTTGATATTCATCCTCCTTGCAACAAAGCCATCTAGCTAAGATCCAAGAGACGATATCAAAATAACTGAATGTTCAGACATGCTTTCGCTTATCTCAAAGATATGAAGATGTATCACTCACCCAATCAGTTAAGCCGGAGATGCCCAGCCCAACAAAGGCAGAAAGGTACATGTCACTCATAATCATCCTGCATACAGTTTTATACATTAACGAAGGAGAGTATAGAAAGTATCATTCTTCCATCAATGGCACATAAGCTTATATGATAATAATGCAAATTAAAGAGAAAGTTTTATACATTAATAATCATCCTGCATACGGTTTTATACATTAACAAAGGAGAGTATAGAAAGGATTATTCTTCCATCAATGGCACATAAGCTTATTCTCAACCTTTTACGAAAGCAAATTATTCTCCACGTGCCATTGATATAAATTGCATAAATTAAGCCTGCCAAGATACTAATATTTTAGAACTTTGCAAAAAGCAGATGAAAACAGTAGGCTCACTGTCTTCAATGGGCCTTACCAAGTCTCTAACATAATGTCAGAATCTGCATGTCAAAAATACGATAGTGCCTAACAACAACTTTATAATTCCTAAAACCAGGCCATTATAAACAATCTCCAAACTGACATACTTTAAGCACACATGCAATCTCACCAACCATTATTCCTTAGAACAAATGGAGGTAATCAGCTTCAGTTGGCATGCAGCAAAACATACATATGTTTCCATACCAACGTGTCAATTTTTTTTAAACATATTGTTTTCATACAAATTACAGAAGAGGCCAAATATAAGAGAATTTCTGTTTTGAGAAAAAATATGAGAACTATTATAAGGTCGGCATTTGCATGAGATCCAGGCTTAGCACTTCACCTAGTCTTCCATGCTTTTTGAGGATTTTTACATAATAATTGCTCTTGCTGAATCAAAAGAAAGTTGAAAGTGAAGTTACTTTAGTTCAGGCACTATCCGTACTACTACCAGGCTTCCCCCGAAGGAGGTGGGCATTGGACTGGACCATCTCCAAGCCCAACCGACCAATCTCCCTCGCACGAGGAGGGGCATCCTACCAATGATTTTTGTCAACCTTGGTGGCAACAGGATTCGAACCTGTGACACCTGGGGTTCATGAGTTGGAGTCCATCCACTCCGGTTGAAAGTGAAATTACTGATGAGCAACTGAGACCATGGCAGTAACTCATCTCATTGAAATTGACTCGCAAGATTTTTAGTTATTTTTGCAAGAAAAAGTGTTACTCTGAAAGGCACATTGATGCAGCTCTCATTTAGAATTTAAGAAGCATATGATCACATTATGCAATGCTTAACATACATGCTGAAGACTAGTTATCGAAGAATAAAAAATTGGCATTTTATTGAAGACTAGTTACAGAAAAACAGTTATAAAACCACTATAAAGTAAAACGTTAAATAAAAGAAATTCACAAGCATGTACCATCCTATGAACGGTCCAGATACCATCCGACTAATGGAGATCAGATTGGGCAAATTGAGAAACCTCTTATCGTTACTCCCTGATCCAACACCTTCCCTATCACGCGCCTCTCTGTCACCATCACGTGCGACTACTTGTTTGCCGTCGACAATGCCGCCCAAACACCTCCGTGCATCGCCGATCGTCAGTAAACCTAATTTGCTGGGACATTTGCGCAGATCGTATTCGTTTTCACGGAAGTAGAATGGCGTCGCGGATTGAGAGAGCTTCCATGGCGGGAACGAGAGGAAGAGCGGACCTGTTATGGGTGGCAAGCAGATTAGCGGCGACGCCGGCGTCGGAGATGGGAGCACCGCGGCGCCAGCGCCAGAGAGGTCGAGGGCGAGGATGGATCGTGGGTTAGGGTTCCGGAGCAGCGGACGGAGGGCAGACTTGAAGAACGCCATTGGAGAGAGAGAGAGAGAGAGAGAGCACTGGAGTTTTGCGAGGTTTTGAGGTTCGGAACGAATACAGGGAATCGCATATCGTGCAGCGAATGCAGCCAATAGAAGAATGTTATTAAAATTGTTAACATTAAAGTTGCATGTGGCCCACGAGATAATCTTACGTGGCAGAATTTGATAGGTTAAATACGATGGAGCAGCTAAAGGTAGTTTGAGATTAAATCGAGCGACTCCTCGCAACGTAGCTGAAGTAGTAGAACGGGGGATGCTGCGAGAAGATGACAACGTGGACAGGATAGAAACATTTACCTTTTCAACCCCAAGTATTGTATCAGTCTCAGCTCTGAGCTACCATCGATGAGGGCAGACCGCACACTAGTCACTAGCAAGCACGAACAGGTTGAATGAATATGTTAGTTTTGGACATATCCGATATGTCCATGAATAATTGTTCTGGACAGTGTTCCTATAATATCCGATATACATGTTATAGATACGAATACATATCATATATTCAAATATATTCAAAATTTGTCTAAAAAAAATTTCATATATGCCAAAAAAAAAAGCATCCCATATATGTATCTGTATTTTAAAAAAAAATAAAATTGTTATATATTACTCACAGCTATAACAGTTAGTATAATATAATTATTTACTAAAATACGATATAGTTATTTATGTATATAAATAGATTTTTACTATTTAAATTTAAAAATATAAAATATTATATTATATATAAAAATTATTATTAAATATTATTACATCTTTGATTCATATATTTAATATAGAACATTATTTAATTGTCTATATGTTTATCACCGTATCCGCGTGTCGTACTTCTGTATTCGTATTTTTGCCTCCTAAGGGCAGACACATATATGAGCAAGTGAGATGATATGTGACATAATTTTATTACAGATGTAAATCTCATAAAGAAGTAAATATCGAATTTTGTGTTCAATTGTGCATGGTAGCGTATCTATTACTAACATTACCATTATCATTAAAAAAAAAAAAAGACTTTTAAACTGATAACATTTGTATTTTCATGACCTGCAAAATTTTAGAAGATAAATGATCATGTACAACGATCTCCGTCATAAAAGAATTACATTGAGACATAGCATCACTATCTATCTTTTCTTTGGATGGTACAAGTAATACATTCCAATATAAACCAGTTCTTCTCGACCATCAGATTGAACAAAAAAAGATATGTAATACCTAAAAAAAAGTTAAAATGTCACAGATAAATTGCTCATCCATCTCAATAACTTTTAGTGAAAGCTCATCGAAACAAGGAGTGTCGATGCTCGAGTGAAGGATGCTTCTGCTGCTTGGCATTTCTCGAAAAAAAAAAAGCGCCAACGCCAATGCTGCTTCATTCCTATGAGCTATTTGATAACCTTGTGCAGATGTGTAACTTGATTATTCTTTTTTTCCTTTTATTTTCTTTGAGTATGGAACTTTTTTATTTCCGTACTTTCTGTATTTTGAAGCAACTGTGGTGGATCTTTACTCCACCTCAGTTTTTCTCAAAAAAAAAAGAAGAAACATTGTGCAGATGGCAGCGGCTGATACATTACTCAAAAAAAATTATTTTCAAGTTTCAGACAATTTTGCAGCAGAATTTACATGGAATCTGTCTAAAGAGTTACTATAAAACAGTAATTACATAGCACAAGTAAGAACAAACCAAGAACATACATAATGACAAAGAGTTATTTGAAATAAAGCTGAATAAGCTTTTTAAAAGTGTCAAATATGCTCGTGAAGGGATTGAACTCAACAGGTGCCTTTAATTCTAGATCTGGGAATTGATTCGTCAAAGCCTCCGTCATTCCTGATCTAGACATCATAAGAGCTAACTGGGAAGAAGACATCACCTGACAGTCTTGGGGAGTGTCTTTAATTTTAGTAGGATCATAACCAAGATTCGCCAAATATGATTTGTATTTCTCTATAAATTCTGGCCCAGGATCAGGAATCCTGGAATAGATCTGATGATATGGACATTAAAGCAAAATATTCCCAGTTTTCGTTAATAAGTAGAAAGAATTAACGGAAAAAAAAGAGCAGGTAAAGTAATTAAGTAATGTTCATGCTGGTCTTTTAGTGATCAGGTATAAAGTCAGTTAACTGCCGCTCGGTAACTAAAATTACCTGAATGAAGCTCCTATCTTTCGCTCCAGAAACAAGAGCAAAGTTGTCATAATCGGTTGCAATGACATCATAAGGCTCCTTAGGTATGAAAGGTAAAGTTGGAAAACGGAGATAACATTTTTCTCTAATCATTTCTAGCTTCTCGAGATCAGTTTCAGCTTTTTCCGTGTCTTCCTCAGAAAGGCACTGCACCTTCCCCCTTATACCAGTAATATAGCCATCCGGCCCACCATGAATACAGAACGTATCTACCTGAATTGATGGGTCTTCGAGTCAAATGTATATACGCCCTGCAATAATGTCAAAGAGCATATCAAATTATCTTATATAGATAAAAACAATAGGTACTTGTATTTTGTTCAATTCGTTAAACCTGTGTACAATGACAGTCTTCCTGTCCTTGTCCTGCAAAGCCACGTTTAAGTGAAGCTACTTCAAACCATCTACCAGAATACCTTAGAGGATCAAAATCCTTGGCAGTCATGCCCCTCATCATCATCATCGTCCTGCTTCTTCCATCCGACACACTGTCAATAATATTTAAACTGGAAAGTTCGTCTGTCGAAGCTGCAATCTGGCAGAAATTGTTGCTGTTGCCTGATTCTGCAGCAACAACCTGGCCATTAGAGGTAACGTCTTACTTCGTGTCAGCAATAAGCAAAAGAATTTTGATAGCAATAAGATCAAGAATTATATGTCAAGCAAATTATAGCTAATTGTTCGCTTCGGTATGCTATCTATGTTACAATAATGTATTAGGCGTAAAGAGGAACCACAAAGCTTGGGACGTCACAAAGGATGATAACCATAATGTATGTCCTTTGACTTGTACTTTAATCTAATGGCTACAAAACCTTGTGGATGACTTGTGTGTTCCAAATCACTCAGCTCTCCCTGTTACTCAAACCTTGGACGATCTTCAACCCTGAAACTACTAATAACATTTTATTTATATAACAACATTATTATAATCGAGAATTTTCTTACTTGGTTCAGTGGAGAAAAAACCAGTACTGAAGCAGTAATGCAGGATATAAGTTGCTTGGAAACGACTTGTTTTGCGGAAGTAGTCCTATCCAAAGAACATTTGATACTTCTATCCTGCAGAGCAGAACAACTTTTCCTGCATGGCATATAATAGGATTGAAATAGATATGAGGGATGAATAAGAACTAAGAAGACATACGTCAATTCACAGAAATATGACAAAGAACCAACAAGGCCAAGAGTAATTGACAGAATCCACAATCTTAACAGCATGCTTAGGATTGCTGTTCTATCAGCCGTCTTATACTATTAGTGTCATTCATATCACTGCGTTATTTTTTTAATAAGTATAGACAATGTTCTAAACCGGCGCAAACCATACATCTGATCGCATCTCATATAATCACCTGGACATTTCACTTGGCATATTGATTCAAGTCCATTGGCAAACACCTGGATGGAAGTTTCCCTGGTTAGTCAGACGGGAGTAGACCGGTCTCTCCCACTCCAGCTTAGTATTTCCAGGAGCAATTATCACCAACTTGTGAGGTATACGTGCAACGAATACTAGGGTTTGATTTGTTGAGCCATCTACTCCCTGCATCCTCCTAGATTGCAGAGGTTCGACTTCAGCCATATAGAATGCCAATTAAAGTCATTACCCTAACCCAGGGGACCATGAAACCGACCTTGCGAAATATTTTTCTAATTTTCAAGAAGTGTTATGCAGGCAGATTGTAGATCGTCCTTCATAAAACATACAATTAAATATAGCATACAACCAATTCCATGAACAATGTTATTGTTATCCTTGATGGTTCATTTTCAACAAGGAAATTTCTTACAAAACAAATGCATTCACCATTTTTCAAAATACGATCACAATAAGACATCCAAAATGTAAGATTGTAATCCCATTCTCAAAAGGTTAGCGATTTTTGCGCGAATCAAATCACTGGTAAGTGGAATACCTGGAAATTGGAGGAGGTTGGAGCCGTGGCGATAGTGGAAGCAGAGCCATGAGCTTCTAGAAGTTTTCTCGATACTCAGTCACCTTCTTCGGAAAGCTTCTAGATCGCCGATTATCCCTCCCCGCCGGCGGTTTGTCGCGGCTGCGTCTCCACTTCGTCTAGATAAGCCAATGGGCAATTTGAAGTCTTGGGACTGTCGGCGCTTGCCAAATCAGCAATTGTTTCTATTTAGTTTATAGAAGGGCATTTTATATTTTTATGACACATTAATTGACTTTTTGATAGTTTTTACTTTCAAATTTGTCTTGGCGTATGAATTTGTAAATTATTCGATGCTATCGGCCACATCAAATAAATTGGTCTAGAAATTTGCGTTATATGCTTATCTATGATTTATTCCATTGTATGTCCTATTTTCATATATAGTTTGAATCCTTGCAATGAATATTTGCAATATATATATATATATATATATATATATATATATATATATATATATATATATATATATATATTACCCAAAGTCTTTTAATCTTTAAATACTTCAGATTTTTATTTATATTTAGAATATAAAACTATTAAATATTAACCTTTTTTATAAAATCAGTTCAATATATATATATATATATATATATAATATATATATATAAGCTTGCAGTGTGTCGAAGATTTTTAAATATTAGAGTTTATCTGGCAGAATTTTAAAAATAGAAATGTTTGTGCAGAAGTCTTAAATATATTGGAGAAATGTCAGATCGACCTTCACTTTTGAAATATATCACAAATTAGTTATTTTCTCTTAAATTTTTATAAATCAACTCCTCTCGTACATAAATATTTTGACTACTATAAGAGTACTTTTTGGAGAAAAAATTTAACTTAAAAGTTGTAAATTCTGATAGATCTATAAATTCAACGTCGAAAGTTTGTACAAAAAATATTTCTTTTTTTTTTGGTAAGTAAGCACTTTATATATATCAAAACTATACAAATACAAAGAGTTTAGAATTGGGACAAGACAATGCTTCAAGGAGAGGAAAAAGACAACAAAAAAATTGTCCTATGTTCTCATGTATTTCGTATTAGATTGGTGTTCCTGAAGGATCCATACGCGTCCCACTAGCTCCATCCAAATCTGCAAAAAAATAAAATAGGAGCAGTATCCATCTCGACTATGATGTATAAGAGTTGAGTAAAGCAGTAATAGTGGATCAGAAGATTCCCATTAGGTCCATCTTAATGTTAGCAAGCATAAGTTATTTACCAAACATATAATACTCTGTCCAAGATGACAACCTTTGCTAAGTCTAAACCTCTGTATAGAGACTAAGTCCAAGTGACAAAGAGGTCCATTCAAAGACCATTAACTATGAGTGTTAAGAGCAGTACAAATATATTAAGACATCGTCAAGGGCCCACATAGATTCCAAAACCCTTTTTGGGATAGCCTATCAAATTTTATAGGCTCCCAATACTCGGGACTTACATTTTTAATACATTTCCACTTCTATTTGTCTTCTTTTTTTCTCTTTTTTTTTTTTTTTTTTTTTTTTTTTTCCTTTTATACTTCCAGCAGGCAGAAAATGCCCCAAAGACACTAACAGAGCACCTTCAGGTCAACATAACCCAGACAACTAGTCTAGGGCCCATATGGAAACCAAAATCTTTTTTGATAGACTTCACCAGGTTTTATGGGAACTAATACTCGGGTCTTAAAAAGTTCACCGTAGCGAGAGGATGGTATTGTACTGCCTTAACAATACATAGTCTAAATAGCCTTGGGACTACAAAAAAATGCTTCGTTGCACATTAAGTTTTTACGGTTTGAGCACGGAACACATGAAAAATACGTTTTCGTGCTTGTAAAACGTGTTTTTCACGTGTTCTATACTCAAATCCATAAAAATTCCATTAATTGAAGCATTACTTATTATCCTTTAACCTATTAAGATTTTGAAACTTTATAGAACATATTTTAAAGTATTTTTTTTAAAAAAAACTTTCACATAAAAACTTATAGATATTAATGAGATATACAATTATATATTCAATATGTTTTAAAATATACTTTTAAATGTGTGTTTTATAAATAAAAACTTCACTGGTTGAAATTGAATGGCTGATCCGTAAAACGTAAACAGTAGGGGTTGATACGCAAGTCTCTGAAATAAACAACAACTTATATGAATCTTAAAAAAAAAAAATAAGATTTTCATACTTAATCTCTCACTCAAGCAACCATTATCATGGAAACAAATCCCACAATCCAATTACAAACTCCATGTTATTGGACTCCAATCTTAAACTCCTCATCCATTTCCTTATCCTATTGACCCTTTTTTATCAAAATTTCTACTGATATTATCCTCTGGATCCCGGAGAAGCATAACTAAACCACGGCGAGCCGGGCGGGCGGTGACCGCACACCGACTCCTACCTACTTAAACCTTTTACGCCATCTACCATTTTCGCTCCTCTCCCGCGATGCCGTCCTCCGCCGTCGCGCTATCGTCCTCCCACGCCTATTTCTTCCTCCCCTCCGCCTCTTCCCCCAAATCACCAATCTATAATCCTTTATCAATCCCTCTACCTCTCCCTCGCTTCTCCACCCGTCGCCTTCGGATGTCGTCGAACTCATCGCCATCGTCATCCTCGACTATCCGCGCCGCCGTCGCAATCGAGAAAGAGACACCCGAGAACGAGCGCCCGGACACCTTCCTCCGCCCCGCCGATGGCGGGGGCTCCCACCACTCGGCCACGTCAGCGTCCCCTACCACCGTGCGGGCGCGCTTCGAGCGGATGATTCGGGAGACGCAGGACGAGGTGTGCGCCGCACTGGAGGCGGCCGACGGTGGAGGAAAGTTCAGAGAGGATGTTTGGTCGAGACCCGGAGGCGGCGGCGGCATCAGTCGCGTGTTGCAGGATGGTTGTGTGTTCGAGAAGGCTGGAGTTAATGTATCTGTTGTTTATGGGGTTATGCCGCCGGAAGCTTATCGCGCCGCCAAAGCAGATGGTGCTGATGCTAAGCCTGGTCCAGTCCCATTCTTCGCTGCTGGTATCAGCTCGGTGAGTAGCCTTTCACTGACTTATATGTGCGTATTTGAGCTCGATGAGTAGCCAAAGCAGTGCATGCTTTGAGAATTAGTGTGTCAATCCTAGGATCAGTTCTTGGTCTACAATCCTAAGGGTAGGCTGAATTCACCCTCAGGATGATGGTTAGCAGATGAATGGAGGAGATATAGCCTAAATGAGAGTGACTCTAAGGGTTACAAACGTTTATTTTACTCAATTTTGTGCTGTCAATGTCATTACGGTTGTCTCTGCTATGTAGGTTTTGCATCCAAAAAATCCCTTTGCGCCTACGTTGCACTTCAATTACCGCTACTTCGAAACTGATGCACCAAAAGGTAGGAGTTTGTTTTTCTTAGTGTACCTTATTTGCTAGATGCTCACAGTCTCTTAAAATTTTTTGAACGTAGTATTTATGCAAATAGCACTTGTCATATCTTTACAGTAGATATTATGTGAGTCAGGTACTTGTTTTATTAGAAGAGAATAGTATTAAATAATCGTAATAATTAGGATGTTATGAACCGATTGGGTCGCTCTCGGCGGCTCGGATCCAGCGAAGATAAACACTGGCGGCATTGTGGCAGCTCTAAAATCTACGTCTACAAACTAAGATATCTAAAATACTATTTTTCTTCCATGACTTAATCAGTCTTCATACAACTCTATATAGATGGTAAGCAGTTCGTTTTCTTTTACAACTCTCCAAAAAATAACATTTTCTTATTTTCTACTTTTCTACTTGTACAATATATCTGTTATATAATATAGGCATGTACAAGAAGATGATTAAGTGTATATCCTTTAGTTGATAACAATGGAAATAGTAGTTGATGTACCTATGGGAATATTTCATCTTTGAGTATGCTATCCACTATTAAAAGAAATAATCTACTTAAGAATGATGTATCATACTGACATGGCGTGGCTTAGTTGGTTAGTAAGCTGAGTTAAGCGGTTATGAGGCCCCCGCTTATGAGGCCTCCGCTTATGGGGCCTCCGCATGGTCAGAGGTTTTAATTCCCGCAAACACATATGTTGGGAGGGGTACCGTAATTGGTCTACTCCCCGAGCAATATTAGTCTCATCCTGTGGAATGGGAATACTCGTCGTGAAACCCAATAAAAGAATGATGTATAATAGGCATTTGAGTTTTGCTTACATATTTTATGGATAAATTGATTACTTTACCTAAACTACTTGTATTTGTGAGAAATTTAGATCTATTTGATGAGATGGTGTTGTTTTGTCTATCTCAGATGTTCCTGGTGCTCCTAGGCAATGGTGGTTTGGAGGTGGCACTGATTTGACTCCTGCTTATATATTTGATGAAGATGTAAAGCACTTCCATGCGGTAGGTTATTCACCTTTATGATTTTCTGCGCCATTGAAGATCTAAGTAGTAACTAATGATTTTTTAGCAAGATATCGTAAACTCCATAATTTGCCTTGGTTTTATAAAGATGTAAAGCACTTCCATTTCTTTTTGTTACCTTGGAGCATCCAAATTGCTGTAATGTTGGTGATATTAGCATGCTTTGGTATCTCAGCTTGGCATTCACTTGGTAGCTGATGTGCATACCATTTGTCACTTTGAAGTTGACATTAGGAACCATTCATATGCAAAGATGCTTTTTCTAACCATAATTTTATAGTGTATATAGAAGTCAATAACATATTGGTTTTATAGGTTCAAAAGCAGGCTTGTGACAAATTTGATCCAAGTTTTCACCCCAGATTTAAGAAGTGGTGTGATGACTACTTTTATATTAAGGTAAGCTTGTATTGAAGATTTCCATTTTTTAGGTAGTATAATACAACCATGAAGTCCATAATACTTGATTCTCTTCTTTGTTGGAAAAGGCAATGTTTTTCGAAATAGATCTTATATCGTAACATCCTGATTAATCATGGCTATTGTCTGCAGCATCGTGATGAAAGGCGTGGTCTTGGTGGTATCTTTTTTGATGACCTTAATGATTATGATCAGGAGATGCTTCTAGCCTTCTCCACTGGTAATGCCTTTGACAAATGTGTATGCTGAGTTGCTTAATCGATATTAACTAGTGATCGGGCATCTGTGTATAACTTTTGTACAGAGTGTGCGAAGTCTGTGATTCCAGCTTATACACCTATCATAGAACGCCGGAAGGATACACCATTCACAGATCAACATAAGGCGTGGCAACAATTAAGAAGAGGGCGTTACGTTGAATTCAATCTTGTAAGTTAGCTGAATAGAGCACATACTTGAAGTGTTTGTTATTTGGAAAAAACTACTCACCCCCAACAAACTACCCAACAAACCACACACAACCAATCTCCACCATACAATTCCCTCGTGATCCGTACAATTCCCTTGTGATCCGCAGGAAAAATCAAAATTACAGATATACCTACCGTGATGTGTCTTGATTGTGCCACGTCAGAATGTGTGGCTTATTGGGGGTGTATAGCAAAGCCCTTGTTATTTTTTTTATCGCGGCTTAACTGATATCGAGTATTATGCTACGAAGGTCTACGATCGTGGGACAACGTTTGGACTGAAGACAGGCGGCAGGATCGAGAGTATTCTTGTGTCACTTCCACTAACAGCGCGATGGGAATATGATCATGTGAGCTTGCCTATTAACTCAAACTTTTTTCCCAAAGTAGCTTTTACGACTAGAAAAATGTTCGATGATGATGGTGTTCTTTGAAAAGTGTTGTGATTCATTTTTTTTTTTTAGTAATTTCTTGTTGCTTTATGTAATTGCGTACTTTTAGCATTTAAGAATTTCCGTCGACAGATTCTGCAGTTTAACATGAACATCTGGTAATCCAAATGAATGAGTAATCTGTGTTCGTAACTCTGGATTATTTTGCAGAAACCTGAGGAAGGAAGCGAAGAATGGAAACTCCTTGACGCGTGCATCAATCCAAAGGACTGGGTGTGATATTTCGTCGAACATTTAGCACTTCATCTTTTGTAGCATAGAGTCGGGAGGCTCTCTTCGACATCATCTTGTGTATGTATCGTCAAATAGAGATGTAGTATTGGGGTTTTTGTAACCTATGAGCCATTAGAAGTTGAACAAAATCACAATCATTTTCTAATAATCAGGATAACATTTTACCGTATATGTTCTAATCTGTTAGAAATTATATCATGTGAATGTTTACTAAAGCTGGTGAATGTAAGCTGTGCGGGTATTATTGTGGACGAGCACAAATCATTTCATAAGAATATTGGCAAAAGAATCAAAGCATAGATTATAAATTGTTAAGAGCTTTGCTATTCAGCACCTAGGAAGCAAGCAAGGATATAACAAAATTCTGCTCTGTACAATGTTCATGACGAATACGGCCACACACATGTTGCTCTATACCAAAACTTTCGGATACGCTTGTCGGATGCGTCAATTAAGAGTATTCGATATGCCTGTCCGTATATATATTTTCTTTTTAAGAAAAGTTAATTTTTTTTAGAGAAGTGAAATTTTATATATTACTAACAGTATATTATAATTACATCAAGTACTAATAATATAGATATCTATTAAAATATATAATTTTTTTAATTTTTGTTGATACAATTAGATTCTTTATATTTAAATTTATCCAACAACGTAAATGTTATACTATATATATATATATATATATTATATATATATATATATATTATATATAAAAGTTATTATTAAATTACATTATATTTATAATTTTAAATATTTAATATAAATTATTATTTAATTTAACGTACTGAATAATACTTTTTTTATAACAAAACAAAAAAAACAAACAATATCTAGTATTTGTGTCATGCCTCTTGTCTGTCCTTCCCAATCAGCGCCCTTCACTGTATAAATGCTGAATGGTGAGATTTATGAGTGTCGAGATAAGTGCAAATGTGTAAACCGTAAGAAATAAGATAATATTTATTGTCCTCATTATCAGTCTAATTTAATATTTTATTTTATTACTAATATTTATTATTTACTTTTTATATATATATTTTCTGCGTTTAAATTCTCAGCAGTTTGAAAATCAGTATCGAGATCAATGGTTCGATCGTTGCATTATGATTGGATTGAGACGACCCTGGCCTGGATTAACTGAGCCAAATTAAATTGATCGCAATGAATCCAATTTGGACTTGATTTGACTTAATCGACCTAATCAGGTTTAGTTGGGTTTGACATGAGCTGATCTGACCAATTGTACAAATTAGGTATAATTGGGCCTAATCGGATTAATTGAACTTAATCGGATAAATAGCATTCAAATGGACATAATCAGACCTAATTGAACTGATTGGATCAAATTCGATGCAATATGTCCATAATTGGCAGCAACTGCCAGCCCTAACAAAATGGGATGTCAATACTCATTAAGCAAATACAAGTTTATCCAAGTCGAATTCGAAATATACATGTACATACAGCTGAAGAAACTTTATCTAACTGCAGCAAAAGATTCAAGCTTTGCCGATGAATTCGACTTCGAAAAGAAGAGTTGAATTCGGAGGAATTAGACATGAGCCTGTAACATCCGAAAATTATTACTGATGTTTTTCTCTATAACGTAATAGAAAGTAACAAGCGAACAAAAAATTGAAGAAAAGTAGAAATGTGATGCACGGTTAAAGAGAATAAAAAGCGAATGCAATGTTTATGGATCTTCAGTCGCATGTCAGCCCTTGCACTGTTTACCAAGTTTGCCAAAAAACAATCATTTTAAACCCCCTATTTTCTACGCCCCAAACACTTTGGAAAAACTTTGAATACAAAAATTGTAGATCACATGGAAATCTTTTTTTTTTTTTTATTCAATTTTCAACAAAATACTTATATAGTAGTCAAATGTCTCGGACACGAACTTCGAGAGAGGAGGTCATTTGTAAAGGATTTGAAATGAGGGGCTGATTAAAAAGCAATAGATTTGGAAAACAAGGGTTGATATGCAATTATCCTATTTTCTTTTCTGGTTTCATTTATTTCATAAGAACAATATATATATATATATATATATATATATATATATATATAGATAGATATATAAGGATAGAAATTCATGCAACAAATGAATCAACAAACAAAGCATACTTATAATACTAAAGACAAGGCTGCCTTACCTCCTTTACATCCTGCACCTCTGGCTCCATAACCTAGTTCAGGAGGAAGCTTCAGTGTTCGCTTCCCGCCTGCATTATACAATTACTACGGTTAAGATAATCCACATCTGCTGCCTTCAAAATTGCAATTTCTCATTAAAATGAACGCGTAGTCTAAATTGTTTACACTTACCTGCAAGCATTGGCGGAACTCCATCCCCGCCTATAATACCTTGGTCCCACCCCTTGATGACCTACAAGCACCATAAAGTCGAAAGGTTATTGATAAAGCCACAGGTAAGATTTAAATACAAAATCAAGGTGATGGTGATGGATGCGAAAAAAATAAAAAAGATTCTGTGAGCCAGCCAAGGCCCCATATCATGTTCTAGAGATTGTTATCATCAGTCTATACAACCAACTTACATGAAATTGTAATAAATTAGTCTAAAAGACTATTAACAGTATACAAGAATTGATACCTTCTTGAGGCATACCCGACTTTCTCAGTACTTTTAAGGAAACACAAGTAGATCATGCTCCAAAGCAGCAGTTAACTACAATATTTACTAAACTAACACAACTAGTCTATCATGGATTCATGATTTCTTACGAGAGAGTTATGAGAAAATAAAATTCCACCTGAACGAACATTTTTTAAATGAAACCCGGCAAACGATGTCAGATGTAGAGATCAACGGTCACTAAAAGCTAGCAAATACTAAGAAGCACACTATTAACCGTCTAAAAAAGTTCGTTCGTAATGATACCAAAGACCGTTGACAATGCACACACTCAACTATCACCTTTCCACAGACCTAGGCTACACAGTTTTATATATACAAGGTTTTCTACGCCGAACCAAACCGAGTTTCGGTAAACTCAGATCTCGGCACGTGCCGACCATACCAATGGTGCCGTGCGACCGTGCAAATATATATATTTATTTATTATTTTTTACAAAATAAAATTAAAATTAAAAAATTCAAATACAAGATTGTTTGAACGTGCCGTGCCGGTTTGTGCCGTGCCGACAACTACCGGAACCGGCACGGGCTGTGCCGACCGGCACCGAAAACCATATATATATATAACCGCATTACCCGAAGATCATGCAACATACATGCCAAGTTCTGAAACTTCTTACAGGTGAATAGTTACTTGACAGTAGCTCTTCAAGAAAATAGAGATGAAACTCCTATTTCAGCTGGAATACCACAGAGTGTGTAAGAACATCAACCAGGGTTCATCAAATTGATCAGTGCAATAGCATACTTTAATCACGTTCAGAAATGTTTTTAGCCACCAAGTACACCCCGGGGTGAAGTTCAATTTCTTTACTGAACTTTTGCAAAATAAATAAATAAAACAAAATAACTGACTTTAGGCCAAAAAAAAAAAAAACTTCGGGATTAACTTCTGGACTAACTTCATGCACTATAATATCACTCATTTGGTAGTAAAAAATTCTCACAAACAAAAGCAACAAATTTCTAAATCGAGCGAACATATATATTCAAACATAAATGCAAATGCACTCATGTAATATCTCACCTCGCCGACGCCAACTCGGAATGTGAGCGGCCGACCACGGTTGTAGCTACTATCAAACACTGTGCCATCCTCCAGCCGCCCAACATAATGTGCCTAGTACATATCAATTACAATCAAAACCCAGAATCATTTCACTAGTTAGCAATTTAATCATGGTTAGTGGAGTGCGCTTGACTTGAACCTTGATTAGCTGGCCTTTCGCGGCCTCTGGACCGCTGCCGACTACGCGGTCGCAGTAGGCGAGGCCCGAGGGTGTATCTGTAAGTTTACACTCCGCAGCGGCGGCGATGGCGGCGAAGGGAAGCGAGCTCAGGAGCAAAGCCGTGGATCTTCTGGAGAGCAGAAGATTGGATGATTCGAGAGTGGGACTGTGAGTGGCAGGGAGTTCATTGGCGGCGGCTGCGCGACAGTAGGCGAGGCGGAGAAATCGAGAGGGTTTGTTACGGTTCTGTTGGTTTTCGTTGGGCATACGGCGACGGAGGAATGAAGCTCCAGCGAGCCCCCCGGCGGCGGCGCTCATTGCTAAGTTGGTATAGTGAGGATTTCTTTTAATATAATAAATAAATTGGGGACGCGGGAGGATAAATAAAGGTGTTTGGTTGATTGGCTAAATAAACGTTTGAAAATCTTAAAATCTTCAAAATTTAATGGCGAAGGTTTTATTATTATTTTTTTTCCCGTATCAGTCCTATTTTCTCAAACTTTGCATATCAATTTCTTAAAAAAAAAAAAATTGGCTGATTTACAAAGTGGACTGATATGTAATTATTATTTTTTTTTCTTTTTCTAAGCTATCGGGATGAAATCACTATTAACCACAGTAAGTCCACAAATTGAACTTAACCTTATCGGTTCCTAAGCTATGAATAGTCCGGAACCCTTAAACCGTAGACATCTAATATAAAAAGAGTTGAGGTCGAACAAGGCAGACTGATATTAGTGTATAATTATTTTTGAAAAATGAAAGAGAGCATTTGTTGTTTGACATGATCACTAGCGAAAACATCACCCGCGATACGTGTGAAAATTTTCTTTTTAAAAAAAAAAAAAATTAAAAATTTAATTATTTAAAAATAAAATATTTAAAAAAATTAAGATATTATATATATAAAGTTAATTATTATTATTTAAAATATATATTATTTTAATTATATATATATATATTTTAAAATATTTAATATATATATATATATATGGGGGGGGGGCATGCACTGTAGCAACCCCCCTCTCCCGCTTAAATATTAATATTAATAGATAAGGATATGATATAATTTGGACCAGATGTTATATTCTAAAATATGTGTTGTATATATTTTGATATGCATCGTGCCATTATTGAGATTGTAATACAACTATCAGAATCCAGCATTTTTTCCAAAATAAAATAAAATAAAATAAAGAACTGCACCAACCTTTTGGATTAAAGCCCAGGTAGCCCATCATGTTTTCTTGGGCTGATTTGGAAAGAGCCGTCTTAGAAGCTCCTAACGGCCCGGATTGCATCATCAGAGGTCCCTGAAAAATAATTATTTTAAAATAGAAATAGCCAAGACTGCAGAAGCCAGAAGATGTCGTAAGAGCTATCAATGGATCATAGACGGGGTCTGATAGTCGATCAGGAAGTCGAGTTGAGATAAGCACTACCCTACATCCGATAGGTTGGTAAATTCACGGTGGATTCCGCTTGAGGTTTCTAGCATATCTTATTTTATTATTTTTTAAAAGAAAAGAAAAGTCAAAGACTGATTATTTGAATTTAACCCCTCTTATCATGCAGAAGCATTGATCATCCCTCTCCTCTACTATGAACCTAGGGTTATGACAAACCACGGTTTCTTTCAGGTAAATTTTTTTAGGACCTGAAGGAGCAATTATTACTGCAGTTAAGTTAACCACAATCTTTGAAGGAGCAGTCTACCGTTCAGTATCCGATCAAAATATATTTTTATAGAATGCCGTCAAGACCAACAAAAGAGATCCTGAATTGCAAATGTGCATTTAAATAATATATAAAAAGATAGTACAAAGCTGAAAAGTATAAATAAAAAATATTTCCAGATTGAACAAAGCTGGAAAGCCAGATCCAGCTTAAAAAATACTAATGAAATGGTTGCATATTTTCCTCGAAAGTCAGATAATATTAGTAAAATTGTCGCCGAGCACAGTTAGCTCGAGTGGATAAGTGGCACATTGGGAGATATCATCACCGCATGGATTAAAGTTATCGTAGAATTTTTTAAAAAATTTTCTATATCTCGTGACAGGAGCTCTCATTCATGAAAAGCATGTACTATGATTATAAAATGTCAGTCGGAACTAAATGTGGAGGTTTCTGACGAGTTTGAGGTTGTTAGTCCGTATTACGGATTTCATCATGATAATTTAACAAATATATATTAATAAAATTGTCTTTAGATGGTTGTAAAGTAACCACTGGCTTGAAAATTCAGTTTTGTATTTTTTAAACCATGATATGATAATAATAATGTATTCTTCTTGACCTTAACTAAGTTTGTGGTCATCATTTTAATCATTTAACAAAGCAGCCCGTTTATGCGGTGGCAAAATCAAGATCAAAAGTCTAGAGATTTATTTTTTAATTAACTAGTGATGTATGAATTTTAGCCATAAATTTTATATAAATAATTATATTAAATTATTATTTTAATGTTTTGTAATTTTAAAATTACATGTGATTATAATTGAGGTGACACATGACGTGTTGATGATATTTTATTTATAAATATAATTTATATTATTATTTGTTTAAAAAATGATAAAATTTTGTTTCAAAAGTTTTTATTTCTTTAACATACAATTTAATTATTTCATGTTAATGTATATGTATGTATTTCAATTTAATACTAAATTTTTATATTTTTCTAAATTTAGTGTATAATTTTTAAAGTCTTACTATTTAATGTAACGTTACATATTGTTTAGAGTAATAACCAATGATGTACGGCATACTTAAAGTTATTTATAATGATATATAGCACAATGATTTTAATAGAAGACTTATATATATATATATATATATATATATATATATATATATTCAATTAAGTATTACAATCAAATATTTTAGAAATATAATAAGCGTGGATATGCTCCTTAAAGGTCGAGATTTTTAGGTTTAGTTCTGGTGAGAACATTTCCAATTGTGTAATATAAGTTTTTTTATTTTTTATTTAAATTGAGATAGAAAAGTCAGTTGATAACTTAATGTTTAATTTTTTATTGAATATTTTATTAGTGATTTCATAAATCTTAAAATAATAATAGAAATTACTAAATGATAAAAATAACTAGATGAATAGTAAACCAATTTTTAAATTATTAATCGTAGATAATACAATAAATTAAGCATTAATTTATTAAATAAATATGGGGAGATTTACACATTAGCTATTGTATGGCTATATATGTTACAAATAAGCCCACCGTTTACAATTCATTATTATTTTTCATGTCCCTTTAGAAATTTATTTGAGAATAAATTATAATATTAAATTTGAAAATCACATCTAAACATATTTTTCTATATTTATTTTTTTTTAAAATAAATTAAATAAATATTTTTAAATTTTTAAATTTTATTGAATTAGTGAATTAATTTTTAAATCCACTAATATTGAAGTATTAAAATACCTATTTTTAATTTTTTTAAGAAAAAGTTTAAATAACAAAAATAGATCACACCGTATTCTTTTGTTTTTAGATTAAAATCTGTAAAAAGAATACCATATAATAATTAATATACTTCTAATATAAATTTTGGAACGGAACTGGATTTGCAAGGATTTGAATCAATGAGCTTATTTTCCACAATAAGTTTAAACACGTAGTTGATATATTATAAATAATTTATAAATTAGTTTGAGAAATGTACCATGATTTATGCGTTTCCAAATGTTGCACATTGTGTGAAACGCGTTTACTACTTACTATGCGAGGTAACTGTCAAGTAGAAAATGACCCACGAGCAGGCGAGCACTGATTGGTTCATTGGATAACTTACAATTAGAATAAGTGATAATTGTATATTAGTTTTTAAAATTTAATCTTTACATTTTAATTTTTTAAAATGTATTTTTACATAGCGCATTATCATATCGCACATTTTTATATTTTTGAAGACTGAAATATATGATTAATTTTAGGAGGCTGATATGTAATTATTCTACTTTAGAGGGGCTGATATGAATAACTCAAGTTGATTCGTCAGCCAACCATTAACCGCCGCGTTTCAAACCCTACGTTGGTTAGCAAGTTAACTACGGTAGCGTTCTCATTTCACTGTTTGGTCGGGTTGACCAAGCTCTTGCCTTCTCTTTTCTTTTTCTTTTGGGATAATTGTGTATCAGCCCCTCCTATTTCGGGGATTCGCAAATCAGCCTCCCGAAACGCATTTTCGGGGGGCTGATTTGCAAAAAAAAAATACAAATCAGCCCCCGAAAACGCATTTTCGGGGGCTGATTTGCGCGAAAAAAGAAAACGAGGGGCTGATACGGCAAAGCCCCTTTTCTTTTTCCCTGGTTGTTGCAGGTCGGCACTTTTTTTCTGAACTTTTAGCATCAATCTTAGAAAATCTAAAAATACGTTAGCGTAATAGCGCATAATTAAAATTTCTGAAAAAATAACTGATATATAATTAATATTTTTTTTTTTCTTCGCTCAAATTATACCTCAAAATATGTTTCTGACTTAACAATTATTAAGGAACACGACAACACATCATTGCTACATATATTATTTGAAAATAAATTGAGATGTCGTAACTCTTTCAATAATATAAATGATCGAGTGTAATCTCGATCACTCAATAAGTATTTGAAGCTGTAAATAGTTAATATAAACGACGTAAGAAATGTAAATAGACACAAAGTTTTGCGTGAAATATTTGAGAAATACAAGATAAAACTATGGAGGATCATATATGCCAACGCAAAGAATCCACTAAAATAATTGAGTGTTACAAGATCTATTTTCTCTCTCGAGATCTACAAAACATCGGATTATAATGTACTCAAGAGCACTATCAAACTTAGTAATAATTGCTGGAGATCTTCTCTAGGTGCTCTCGAGTGCATAAAGCTAAAGCTCTCGTCAACAGTACTCTATATGACATTTTATAGGCGTTGCTGAAGATATGTTCGGATCGTGACGATTGTGGAAAATTAAAATAATAAATATGGTGAGAATCGTGGGTTGATCAGTCATTCTTGTGCCACGTAACCTCCCACGTTCTTTGATGAAGATATCAGCGTATAACGGACTCCCCCACGTTCACGCGGCAGTTACGCAGCTGATTTAGTCTTTCATCACATGAGTACGATAAGTTTGGTCAGATTGCTGAAGTCTTAGTCAAGTTTCGATCTGACATCGATCTCGGATGGCCGACGCTGAATATGGAAAAAGCTTCTAACAGTTTGCGGGAATCTCGGTTCAGTCAAAAGTGTCTGCAAGAAGCGGGCCGAGGTCAGCCTCGGCCTGATGATCTCGAGGCTGGGACCTCGGGTCGGTCTAGAGTGTTGATCAGCGGTCGAGCTGAAGTCGGTCTCGACCTAGCGATCGTGAGGTATGATGGACACCTCAATAGCTTGTGCATCTCGATCATATAAAATACTTGGACACTTCCTGGTGCCAGTTCTTTTGCTAACATGTGACAACCATCCGTGCTATATCATTAAATAATCTGCTCATTGATCTCGACCTAAGTACTAAACTGAATCAATAAATCCGGTGGCTATCATTGCATAAATTTTGTCTTTGTTATTTAAAAAAAAAAAATTATGTATGATGAAATGACAAGTTTGACTCTCTTATTGTATTAGTTCTTTTAGGCTGGGTTGATAATTTCTACAAAAAAATGTTATTTTTAAAATTATTTGATTCTAAAAAATTGAGAATTGATATATTATTGTTCATATCCGCCTAAAAATTTAATTTTAAATATTTAATATTTAGAAAAGAACCACGTCTATATAGTAACTTTGAAGAATGAGAAGCGATCCTTTTTAGTATTAAGAAGTAAAAAGTATGTCATTTTTAAATGTTTTATTAAATCTTTAGATTAACGTAGATAATATCACATCAGTCTAAAATTTTTAATACTAAAATGATCCTAAAAATATTTTTTTTTAACAAAACAAATAAGATTTAGGTAATAAATTCAAAATTCAAAATTATTTTGTTTTCTTTTATTTATTTCCCAAGCCTCCAAAATTGTCCAGTTAAGTTGCAACATTTCAACATCAACACCCCCTCCCCTCTTTTGTATTCTTTCTTTCTAATTGTGTGCAAATTGACAACCAACAACTGTTTTGAGTAGCTGGCAAGCATTATGCAGAAGCATGTGGATAAAAAATAAAACAAAATGTTATTTTTTAAAAAAAATTAAGTATAGAAGTTATAAATTTTATTTGCTGATTCACATTGTCAATATTATTATCATACCACTTCAATTTAGTTGCTCTTGTTAAAAACTTATGGTTATTATATTTGAATTATATATTTTTACTTATTTAATGTTTTTGGAAAAAAGAAAAAGAAAACTAATTCCACCCAATTAGGTAGGTATTGACCAGCATAGCTGTTCACATTTCTATCGCGGCGAAGGCAGCAAAGTTAAGCGGTCATTCAATAATGATGGGAATCGCGTTTCTCTGGAAGCGTTTCTCTTGTCTCACTAAAACCCAGACGACAGCGACAATCCTATGTGTCCTTCTGCCGTATATTTTTACTGTTAAATTCGATTTATATCCCATATTACACAAAAATAATATATATTAAATAAAATTATTTTAATCAAATGTTAAAACTTAAATTTCTGGCATATTGTTTACAAATAACAAAATCTAAGTTTTTTTCAGGGTTTAAGCTCTTATATATATATATATATATATATATATATATATATATATATATATATATATATATATATATATATATATATATATATATATATATATAACTGTTTTATTAAAATTATTATGTCATATAACATTTTAAATAAGTTTTTATGTGCAATATATTATTTGTTCTTATTCTAAAAGAATCATATCACATTGTATTAATTATATAAAATTATAAAATTATTTAATTTATTTAAAAATTATAAAAAGTCTAATAAATAAATACTTAATAAAAATAATAATATAAATAAATATAAATATAAAGAAAAATATAAAGTTATACATTATGTAATATTTATTTTTATAAATATTTTTTATATATAACTTTTTTGATCATATATATATATATATATCTATATATCATCACCATTTTATGTATAGAATATAATATTTTTTACTCTAATAATATAAATAAACAAAATAAATATATTGATAAAATAATTATTAATTTATATAACTTTTAAATATAAAAATTATACAAAATTAAATTTTGATATGATTATTTAAATATTATTAATTATATGTGATTAACATTCATATCTATCTATAATATTTAAGCGGGAGGGGTGAGTTGCCCCTTATACATATATATATAATATCTACAAGTGCAAACCTAGTTAACTTATTAATATTTGCCGTGCATTTCTTCCCACGTGTCATCCTTCACTAGTTCTTGCTCACGTGCTAATCCGGCCCACGTTATCGTCTCACATATCATTTTGCAATTTCAGCATTATAATAAATTATTACGTCTATTTCAGACCTGGAGACTGAATAGACAAAAAACATAACAAACATAAATAGTCTGCTATTTTCAATTCGTTCTGGTGTCCCACCGCCTCTCCTTTCCCTATTCGACAACCTTCTCGTCTAACTCCATCTTCAGCAAACTCTTTCTTCTCCTTCATTAATGGCGGCGGAGTAGCAGAACTCATGAACGGTGATCTCTGTATGATCTTGTGTAGCTGCTATATAGTAGGGTCTGGAACTGTGGCGAGAGCTTGACGGAGATGCTGGTGGCCGGGAGCCGTAGCAAGAATCATCCCCGTGACTGCGAGGACCGTGACAATGCCTCAAGGCCGCCGCAGCAGCAGCAATAACAACAATAACAGCTCTCATCAGTGTGATCACACTATCTTGCCTTCTTCTCCACGAGCTGCAGACACCTCCTTCTTCGACAACTTCTTCTCCGGCGTTGTGGAAGCAGAGTCGCCTCGATCGAGATTTTCATTGGCTGAAAACAGAAGGACGTCGAACCTATCCAGAGACGAGGCTCTTCATCCTCTCCTCTCGCCGCAGACGAAGATCAACGATGCAACAGCGATGATGGACACCCGGCTGCTGCCGCAGCTGCAGCGTTGGCCGAGCGGCGAAGCAAGCAGCAGGAGCAGCCTGTTCACCGCTGTCGATGCGACGACCAACACGACTACCAGCGATGACAACACCTTGGCGGAGGATGGGATGGTGGAGGAAGCTAGAGGGTCGAGAAATTGGGCACAGAGGGCAAGAGAGAGCTACTATTTACAGCTCGCCCTCGCAACAAGGCTCACTAAGCAAGCTTTCATTGCAGATCGGCCGCACTTGTTACACGAAAGCTCGGAGGAGATTTTCGGCGTCTCCGCCGACCCAGAACTAGTCTCCTATCGTCTCTGGGTAAGTAATTCATTTCATATTTTTTGAGCTACCTTGAGAACACAGCTGATCTATCGCGAGTTCGAGCGATGGGATTGGATGTATACCTTCCGCACGGGGCAGCAATTGCCCCGCAGGTGTCCCAAGGCCCGAATCCACGGTGGGAGGGCCATCAAGGCCACGCCCTACCGGGTGCTAGTGGCTCTCCCCATGTAATTCATTTTAACTCAATTTATATAGAAAGATAATTAGTTAATTAGTTTGATTGATTGCAGGTCAACGGGTGCGTATCGTATACTGATAAGATTAGTGATGGGTTCTACAGCATTTGTGGTATGGATCCTTATTTGTGGGCGATGTGCAATGAATCTGATCAAGGAACGAAGATGCCTAGTCTGGCAGCACTTAGAGCTGTCGATTCATATGAAACATCCATGGAGGTTGTTCTTGTTGATAAACGAAGTGATTTGCGTCTGAGAAAGTTTGAAGATAATGCTCTCAAGCTCTCATATGCTTCAGGGATTACTTTAGAGCTTGTCAGGAAACTTGGCCAAATTGTTGCCAACGTCATGGGGTATGATATGAATATGATTGCCTTTTGATTATTTTTAGCCGTAAGATACGAATGTGATTGCCTTTTGATTATTTTTAGCCGCATGTAATTGTATCAAATTTTATATTGTTATTGAATTCAAAGGGGTACAATTGCGGAGCAGGGAGAACTCTACAGACAGTGGAAGTTGGTGAGCAAACAACTGAGAAAACGTGAACGATGCATCATTGTCCCAATTGGGAGTCTTCCTGTAGGACTTTGTAGACACCGTGCTATCCTTTTCAAGGTAGTTTGTCATCCCTTTTTTTGACCATCTTACATTTTATCTACTTCAATTAATATATGTAGTGGAAAATTGGCAACAGGCTTTAAACTTTGTATCTGTTTTTTGTAGGAGTTGGCAGATTACGTAGGTTTGCCGTGTCGAATAGCTCAGGGTTGTAAATATTGTACAACGGAACTTTCTTCGTCTTGTCTTGTTAAAATTGATGAAGGGAAATCCTCATTGAGGTCAGCGCAGCTTCTATTCCAAGTTTTGGTGTCTTAGAAATCATTTTGTTAAATTCCTTCTCGTGCCATGCAGAGAATATGTTGTCGATCTTGTTGGAGATCCAGGAAAAGTTCATGATCCAGATTCATCCATCAATGGAAATTTGCTGTCATCTGTGCCTTCACCATTCCAAGTATCTCATGTGACAGGATACCAAGATTGTTATGACAGCGTTAATTCATGTTACGTTCAGCAAGAGTACAAAAGCCCGTACCTAACAAGAACTCAAAATTCTGGTAGGCATTTGTGTGCTATGCTGATTGTGTAGTATTTTTCTTCAGTCTGTTTATGAACTTTTGTTAATAGGGATCTTGAGTGCTGTAGCAAGGAAATCTGTATATGGCCACTGTATAGGTGATGGGGATTTCTTGGAAGAAGCCTATAAAAAAAGCATAGCACAAAGTATTGCTGCTAAAGACTTGGATAAGCAGTTTGAAACAGAAACACGAAAGCAGTTGAAATGGAAGGAGAGTGGTGACAATAAAGGCAGTGTTCCAAAGTACCTGAGCCTGGAGCCATCGCTTGCCATTGATTGGCTTGAGATATCTTGGGATGAACTGCAAATCAAGGAGCGTATTGGTGCAGGTATGATGGTCATTATATATTGCTATTCTTGCAACACATTATTCGTGTACAAGCATAACTCTGTGAATGTTCTCCTTTTTTTTCTTCTTTTTTAGGTTCATTTGGGACCGTCTATCGTGCTGAATGGCATGGATCAGTAAGTATTTTATTTTCCTTTCCATGTTGAACCGCGTGAAGTCTTCTAATTATTATATATGACTAAAAGAGGTATAGAAGAAGCCCGATCACCATTAGATGCCAAACAGCTTAGCCATAGGAACAGTTGTCACATTTTTGTATCAGAAAATGGATGAAGAGAAGTATGCTACAAAGCATCATTCTGCTCACCTTGAATCAGAAAACATGTTGCCTGTGTGAAATTGTAAATTTATTACCGCTCAAGTACTGGCTTTACATTTGGTGTAGTATGCAAGAACAAAATACCTGTTTGAGGATGGGGAAAACTGAGAACGAATTTCTGATAACAAAATTGCAATTTATATAGCTTATACAAAACTGTTGGCAGAGATTAAATTAAAGATAAAGGCGAATAACTGCAATGAACACTTGCAAAATCGTTGCAGTTTTGTCGGAGTTGTCATATATGAAGAATATCTCTTGCAGAGAATTTGGACAAAATGTCTTTATATGTTTTATTTAATATCTTCTCAAAAGAATATATATGTATATATTAAAGTTTTGTGCTTAATCGAAGAATGTATGCAGGATGTTGCAGTCAAAGTTCTCACGGATCAAGATTTTCGTGAAGACAGATTGAAGGAGTTTCTTAGAGAGGTATTTTGTTTGTACTGACAACTAAAAGTCTACTTCCTGTAATCCTCAATTTTACATTGGGATGATTTCTGAAGTCTTTTGGAATCCATTAAATTTCAATGTAGTCTTTCTAGTAGGATCGATGCTTTATATGATTATACATCCTATGTATGGAACATGTACGTATAATGTCATCGGTGCATGACATAAGGGAGTTACCTAGATGGCTCAGCATGTTATCATACAGGCTTTAATCAATCTGCATCTTCATTTTTGCAACTTTGCTTATTATGAACCATCTTTTCTGTTATATTTTATTTTTAGGTGGCTATAATGAAACGTGTTCGTCATCCCAATGTTGTACTGTTCATGGGAGCTGTCACAAAACGTCCACACCTTTCTATAGTGACAGAATATTTGCCAAGGTAAAGAACCATTGTAATTGTTTGAAATTTAGTACTGTCAGGAACTATGTTTCTGATCTTAGACTCTATTTATATCTTCCAACTATCAAAGGTGAGGATAAGAAAAGATCCATGTAAGTAACCTTGAAAAATGTGTTCTTATCAATTAGAGATGCAAAATAGGCCAACGCTTGCTGCTGCAAACTTGCAATTACTCTTTGTTATTGCTTGGCAACAATTTCCAACTATTACCAAACGTTAACAGGTTTCCGAAATTTGTGCCATTCATCTCTCCAAGGTGGCTGTTATTAACTATAAATCTAATAATTGGAATGGATGTTCAAATTGGATAGACTCGCATCATTTGTAGCGATGGCCATCTTCAATGCCTCTTCGTTACACTGAATTTTTTGTTTTTGACATTAGGGGTAGTCTTTATCGATTAATAAATCGAGCTACTGGAGGAGAAATTTTAGACAAGAAAAGACGATTGAGGATGGCACTTGATGTGGTACGTAATCTAGTAGACTAAAACTTCATCTTTCTGTTCATTGAATATGCCCCTTATTTCTGATTATCAATATCACATCATGCCATTGACCGATTTTTCGTATATTACAGGCCAAGGGCATTAACTATCTTCATTGTCTCAATCCTCCCATTGTACATTGGGACCTAAAGTCACCTAATCTTCTGGTAGACAAGAATTGGTCGGTCAAGGTATGCTTCCCTCATTGTTGACTTATTCAATGCAGATTATCTTCATGATTGTGTTCTCTTTATAGGTATGCGACTTCGGATTGTCTAGGTTCAAGCAAAATACTTTTATATCATCAAAATCTGTGGCTGGCACGGTAAGATTTTATGTCCATATTGCATACAGTGCAAGTTCCAAGAATTATTCTTTCTTGGGTGTTATAGTCTTCTCTTACTTTGACATGAAGTTATGAGATTGGTAATATCTAGACCAGGCTATGCTATTCATAATCAGGTTAGGAATATAAAGTAACAAATATATAATTCATCATCTGCAACTCATTCGTTGACCTTATTCGCCATCTTCTTCAGTTCACTCGAAGTTTGGATAGACTTGAATTGTTTCTTTCACTTTTCAGCCCGAATGGATGGCTCCAGAATTCCTTCGTGGAGAGCCATCAAATGAGAAGTCGGATGTATATAGCTTTGGGGTGATCTTATGGGAGCTGATAACCATGCAACCGCCTTGGAGTGGGATTAACCATGCACAGGTGCATTATAATTTCATTTCACCAAGAGGCCATTTTTTTTTTTTTTTTAAATAATCATATTACTGCTCCATTTTTAAGCTTTGAACTTGTCTTGAAATTTTTATCAGGTAGTCGGAGCAGTGGCCTTTCAAAATAGACGGCTTACAATACCTCCAGATACTGGCCCCGAGTTGGCTGCACTTGTGGAGTCCTGCTGGGCTGAGTAAGAACGCATTGCCACTTAGAGCTAACTTAGTTTACAACTAATGTTGAAAGTCTCAAAGTTTTCTTTGGTTTACATTTTCTCATGAAGAGAACGAAAAAAAAAACTGCATTTTTTCTTAGCTTCATATAATTTTTGCTACTAAAGTAAAATGGTTTGTTCATATTCAGTGATCCTAAGCAACGGCCTTCCTTTTCAAGTATAGTGGACAGGCTGAAGAAGCTCGTAAACTCGCCTGCACCATTGGTGCATCGCGGTAGTTCATGACTCTCGCACAAAGGGTATTATTTTTTGCGGTAGTGCTCTTGTGAAGCCGGAATTAATATTTCTGGCATTTTCGAATGAAGCAAAGCTGTCTTGATGAATCCTGTGCTAGTGTCTTTTTTGCTCGCCAACCAACTATTTTCTAATAAGGAGGGGAAGTTCAGATAATTGAAGAGGATGGGGACGGTGATTATACTGAAGCTAAGAAGATGAGATTTTTAAATTAATCACTGAAGGTTCACTTCTGTTTGATCCATGATTTGGCTTCTTTTATTATTATTTTTTTATTTCCCGATCATCAGGTTTTAACAAGAAGGGTTGGTGGCTTTTTTCCAATCATCCAGGAAGTGAGATTGATATGTTTTGAGAGTTCCGGTTGGTGGTTGGTACTGTACGGTTGATCTTGAGGTTCTGCTGTTGATCTAACAAATTATAGCTGTGGAATAAGAGTCTTAGAACTCGGTAATGTTTCAGCAGAACTACTCGGTTTGCTTTAATTTTCCTGATTGCGAGCAGAGTTCAAGTTTAATAAAGTTCTTAAACATCATTTTGATTTGCTCTCAGAATTTTTGTAAGTACTCCAGACATGTCTGTTCTGGAGTGCTTCTGGGGGTCGTTCCGCTGCTAATTCATATTTGGAATTTTGAGTGAGTGGTTTCATATTTGAAATTGTTTTAAAGAAATCTCTATGTTTAAAATTTTATTATGTTATTGTGAAATAAATTTTTTTTAATGCGCTACATTGCAATCAATAACTTTTGTATTTTTCAGCTTTTTGGAAATATTTTTTTAATATATATTTTAGGATTTAAAATTTCTGTATTTTTCTGCTTCTGTAGAAAATATTTTTAATTATATATTTAGGGAATCTAAACTTTTTATAACCAGAATTTTTTTAAAAAAATCTTAGCATATACTAGAGATTTTTTTTAAAAAATTATTTATTATAAAAATCATAGAGAAATAAAAATCTTTTTTTTTTCATCTATAAATTATATATATATATATATATATATATATAAAGAATTCATTTGAAACAAGATTATTTTAATTTGAGGTGTGACCGTTAACATGCCAACTTAAATGGTTCAACATACACGATTTTTTATTAGGTTAGGTTGCATCTTAAACAAAGGAAGCAGCCAATATGTATAGAGAAAACGGCAAGTCAGGCAACGATTGAAATTTGAAATATACTGAAACTTATTACTATTGATGCATAAAATAACAGAACCGAATAGAGAGAGCACCAAGGGAGACCGTCCGAGGTATTACAACTTGAAAAAACAACAATTAGCATGTCGTCGAAGAAGTAAAGATGCCTTGTCAAACAATCCTCTCGAGCTCTCTTGCGTAGCTGAGGGTCTGGTTGATCAGCTGCAGCGACGGAATCTCCTTACAAGGCTGAGCTTCTTTTGCCTTCTGGAAGAACATTCGGTCCCTTTTTAGCTCCCACTCTGGATGTTCCTGCATATGAAGACCAACAGCATTTTGGAAGCATGGTTTTCGGTGCCGGTCGGCACATGCCGTGCCGGACGGCACGAACAAGTACGGCACGTGTTAAAAAATTTTATATTTAAAATTTTAAATTAATTTTTTATTTTTATTTTAAAAAAATAACAAATAAATATATATCGGTATAGCCGGCAAGGAACCATCGGCACGGTCGGCACGTGCCGGGATCTAAATTTACGGAAACTCGGCTCTGTTCGGTACATAAAACTTTGTTTCGAAGAAACACTAACAACGGCGAAGGGACAACAAATTAATATACTTGAAATCTATCATTCGCATTATGGGTGTGAACGAACATCTGAGCTTGAGCTAGGCCAAGGTCAGCTCGGCTCGCAGGAAAATTTATCCTTCCACAGGACCTCAAAATTCAGCTCAAGCTTTTGGCTTTTTTACTGATTTGAGCCAAGAAGAAAGGTCATGTGCAGCTTATCGAGCTTGCCGAGGATGATAAACTAAAGTCTAGGCCAGCCAACTTGATTAGCTTCTCAAACCTGCCAAGCTCGATAAACTTGCCAAGCCTTTGTTCTTCAACATAGTAATTTAATATTGATACTATGCATAAAAGGTGTAAAATGAACATGTAAATCAAATATAACTTGTCCATTTCATATTAAATTCCTTAGATGAACAAGTCAATAAAAGCTAGCTTTATTCAGCTCAGCCCAAGCTTGTTTAGGAGGTGAGCTTTTTATCAAGATCAAGCATGTTGATGTAGTTTACTAAATGAGTCGAACTCATATTAAGCTGCTCGTGAACAACTTTGGCTCATTTATATCCCTAATACGTAAGAAAAGAAGAGGAGGTTTTGAAAATTAGATGCTTACTTCAGCAATATACCGAGAAAGCTCTTGAACCGAGGAGAACATCAACATCTCCAAAGCATCACTAACTTTCAGATAATCATATGCCTTTTCACTGCAGCCAGATATTTCATCCCTGGCATTTTCAAAATGTAAAAGGACGATAATGAAGTCAAAGACGAGATGTCATTGTGCTGGAACATGAGGAAAACAAATCATAGAAGATACCTGACAGTTTTTGCAAGAAGATCCATGAAATAAGCATAAGTTTCATGCGGCACGCTTTGCCTAGCACTTAGAACACGGTTATACGCTCCCTCCATGAAAGATTGTTCTAATTCGACAGCATGATTTATGCAGGGATTCTCCAAGGCACTGGCGGGAAGTAACTCCAATTCTGTGTGGAACTCTGCTATTCTATTTTGTACAAGAAGCCTAAGAAGATTAAGGCCCAAGATCAGATATTCCTCAGGTGATGGGGGAATTATTTCACTGTTCAAGCAAAACATGACATGAAAGTATTGTTTTAAGGCATACTCATTAGCAATTTGAAAGAATTAAAACCCATGGTATCACCAAATATTCACAACAATTAAACTAATCAACATGACATGACTCAAGATCAATTATCGCTCTAAGTTTACATATAAAGGCACAATATACGGTCTGAATCTTCTGATGAGAAACTAATAGCCACTTCAGCTTTTCTTTGGGTTAACTTGCAAACAAGGTTTTAAGTTCCGGCCGGCACAGTTTTTTTTTTTTTTTTTCGTTCATCTTCCTCATTTTCGAGGAAGATGAACAGTCGCGCCAGTGGGCGTGACGTTTTTTTTGCGTCGCAATCGGCGCGATTTTTTTTGTTTTGTTTCGAGGTGGTGCGACACTTAATTTTTTTTTTTTTTTTTAAAATTAAAATTCTTAAAAATAACTTTTAAAATATATATATAAAATAATAGTTTATTATCGGCACGGTTGAAACGACAAGGTCGGCATGCCTCGAGTTCGGAATCTACCGAAACTCGCACGGCACGAAATTTAAACCCTTGCTCGCAATATGACTTCACAAAATTTGATGAGCGCCAAGCACACATACATAACCCCCAAAATATTGATCAGTGTCCTGTCTATTGGAGGAGCTAGTTTTCTCTAGCATGATTGTGTCACTATTAATTTGAATCAGGCGTCTATTTGAATATGCCAAAAACAAGTCCTAGAACAAAAGGTGGGAGCTCCACTAACCTCCAGTAGCGAAATTTCTGATACCATTATCTAAAACTATTGATTCCAACCATATATAACTCAACAAGGAAAAAAGTATCTATCAAAATTCTACACAAAGGTGATTGTTAGGCAAAAAGTGAAGAAACTGGAAGACGTTTTTGACATGCATATATGTATAAAGCCAATTGGCAACCATTTTTCACGCTAAGTTGCGAACATAGCTTAAATCATGCCAAAAGGACCTTAAAGAATAGCTCAAGCACGTAGCAAGCATATTATCCCATTATCAGCAAACTTACTATAGAGTTAGTGAGTTAATACATGCAGTAAGTTAAGCGTAGTAAAGCAAAAAGTGTCCCGTATCATATGACAAACAGGCTTCATCTATAGATCTAATCCTTAATAGGTCTAATCCCTAATGTTAATCTCATATTGAACAAAGAAAATCAAGTCCATTTTTCGCTAGGCCTATGACTAAGACAACATGATTTGCTAGATTTTTTATGCAAGAGACACGCCTATTGTACAATTATCAGATACAAGCTTCATCTGAGCAAATTTAAAGAATAAGAAAATCCTGTTTATGTCTAACAAGGGATCAAGGATGTACCGTGTGTCAGAATAATAAGGTTTTAGTTGAAAGAAATCCCTTTCAAAGGCTTCTTGATCTTCAGTTTTCACACTCAAAAGAATAGCATGCTCGTAAATTTCCCCTGAGAAAAAAAAAGGATTATCCATGATAATAGGCATTCATAAAAACGATCATTGTAAGCCATCAAAGAAAAATAAGCCTTGTATACGAATGGCAGCAAGAGGATCTAAGATTTAAAAAAAAAAGACAAAAGGGCACTACCATATTGAAACTTTTAAAATTAACACAAACAAATAAAGATCTCAAACTGCTATGGTACTAAAATCTCCAGCATGCGGATCAAGAATGAACAGCCATGCTTTACTAATATTCGAACAAAATAACTTCACGCTTCAACTTGCTAACAACTTGCCAAAGTGGTTACGGTGCCTAAGAGTGCAAAAATGGACCTAGTGGGTAGAATCCTTCATAAAACTAAAAACTTAGCAAGTTTGTAGCAATTTTTGTATAGCATATATTCCTTTTGCAGAGGTCTTACTTGCTAAAGTCAATTCTTGGAGTGCATTCGGAGTTTGCTGGAATGACGGAGGAAGACTTGGAAATCTCGTCAATTGGACCTTTACAGGAAAAATTGGCTATGTTAGTTACTTCATAAAGCAATTTCAAATATGAAAATAAGCAAGGAAATATAAATATGTAACATCCATAGCATAGACCATGGTTTTCGGTGCTGGTCGGCACGTGCTTGTTCCTGTAGTAGTTGGCACGGCACGAACCGGCATGGCACATGTCAAAAAATCTTATATTTGAATTTTTAAATTAATTTTTTTTTATTTTTTAAAAAATAACAAAAATATATATCGGCACGGTCGTCACGTGCCGGTATCTGAGTTTACCGAAAATCGGCTCGGCTCGGCAAAGAAAACCTTGGAATAGACTTCCAAAAAACTAATCCCTAACGATGAAGAAGCTATTTACTTGAGTTGCCTTAGTAAAGCACCAAAATAGTGCTATACATGCCAGTACTACATCATATTACGCTTTACAGAGAAGATGGTAAACAAATCCAAAGATAAACACTGGCATGTCACTTAGACTCACAACTAGCAGATCGCCTATTGGCAGTCCAAACAAGGAAGGTTCAAGAACCACCTTCCCAGATTCCTTGTCCTTTATTAGTGAGTACAATATTTTGTATGAAACAGTTTACATGCTATTCTTCATTTTGCAAGAGGAATTTGTGGGAAAAAATGGGTAATTGTAGCTTTACATAGCAGCCCAGTTTTTGTTAGTTAAAAAGTTATCAAGGCACAAAAAAGAGCGAAGCCCAGAAGATAATATCACAAAGCTTTGAGCTTCGCGGAAATGCCACATATTATCTCCATCTAAAAATTACCCACTTTCCATAGCATTGACAAGTAATAAGCAATATCATGTTCAGTTGTTTGTCACTTTGAATGTGTACAAATTGCTAAAAAAACACCAAAAGCACCACACATGAATATCCTTAGAGAAGATTGGTCAAATTTATTTTATGTGGTAAGAATAAACAGATCAGTGGCAAAAAAATCAGAAACACACATATCCACACGAGTTTTCACCTGTATCTCAACAATTTCGATTCAAATAATCGAACTCATTTTTACTTTTATATTGTATAGACAAAGAAAACAGCCTCACCGGCAAACAAAAAAAAATCAACAAAACACACAATCCCACACGAGTTCTCACCAGTATATCAGCACTTCCAATTCAAAAGTAATCAACTTCATACTCACTCTTATATTTGACAGAACAAACACTATCAGTGGCACAAAAATCATAAACAAACAAATCCCACAAGAGTTCTCAACGTAATTACAAACTTCTAGTTCAGAAGTACTTGACATCTCATTATTTGCACATATGTAAGAGTACACAGTAATCAACACAACTTATGACTCCATATAATGAACTATTCGCAAAATTAAAAAGGCGGAATAGCATTGGACAATAATGTGCTTGTGACATAGTAACCTATTCTACCCACCTGACATTAGAATTACATTCTACCTTTCACAATTTAAGGAGCTCAGTACCCAATTCTACTAGCTCCAATTGCCAAGATAATTAAAAAAAAAAAGAATTAATAATAATTCAACAGAACAAACAGTAACCAGTACAACTTGGTTCACCAAATAAAGTACTATCTACAACATAACCAAAGGAATCACAACTGCATTACCAAAAACCTACATTTTATGATACAAGCTACTGGCTCTAATTGCCGAAATACTTTACAAAAAATAAAAAACAAAGGACAAATTAACCACTGAAGCTTACACAATGGGAAATTAAATTCAATTCTACCATAAACATTACTGATTTCTAGGTCATTGTTAGAGGAGATAGAGCAAACACACCTTGAGCTGGGAGAGGAAATTTGAGCAGGTGTCAAAGTCGTTGCGAATTAGAGCAGCCTTGAATCGACCGAAGAGCTGCTCAACCTCCGTGAGGGCTGGATCCATCGTCGACTTTGTTCTTCTTGTTGGAGGTTGTAGCTGTGTAGGGTTAAGCGTTACTCGGTTATTCGCTCCTATTTCACTCGCTGTTCCGGGATCGGTGCTTATATCCACTGTTATCAGTGGTCCTCTGTAATCAGAAGTTATTTATGTCACGCATTCAAGCACGGATTTACGTATGAAATATATTAAAAAAATATTTTTCACACGTTCTGTGTATAAATATGTGATAAAATTCGTACACCCAAACATAATCCTATCACATAGACAAAAAATTACAAAAAAAAAAAGAGTAATTTTTATCTACTATAAGGAGTATTGTCAATATATTTGATTTTTTTTTTTAAAGTTATTGATAATTTATGGGATAATTGCGTATCAGCCCCCTATTTCGGGAGTGCGCAAATCAGCCCTCCGAAACGCATTTTCGGAGGGCTAATTTGTAAAAATAAAAAATAAATCAACCTCCGAAAATACGTTTTTGGGGACTGATTTGTGCAAATTTGAAAAACGGATGGCTGATACGGAAAGTCCCATAATTTATTGAGTGAATTTTTTGGGATGCATGAAAATTGCTCCATATGTTAAAAAGCAATAGATAAGTTAATTTTTTTAAAAAAAAAAAATCAGAAAATAGACTTTGATCCAACTTCTAAACTATGTTAGCATAGAAACCGAACGACCAAAAAAAAATAATACTCTTCTCTAATATGGTTCATTTTACAAGTTCAGGCTTAAGATAATGCTTTTGCAGGATAAGAGCGTCATTATTTATTTATTCAAGAGTATCTCACCGTTAAAGGAGGTGAGATTAATTTCATTAAAAAATAGAATAATTTTGACATTTTCTTTAATAAATACTTACTATGGCCTCAAATTTTTAACATTTTGCATTTATTTATTTATTTTAATAACAATGAAAAATATTCTGTTAGGCTGACCATGGAAATTAGACTTGAATTATCAAAAGTGTTGAATCTGCGTTTATTTAAGAATGGCTTAAAAAAGGGTTTGAATCTTTATTTGAGATTTGAATTATCAAAAACTCTTTTATTTGTCAAAAGTTCTGTCCCGTTTTGAGTGGAGCTTAGTATGTATGTGTCTGTGTATATATATATATATATATATATATATATATATATTATTTATTTATTTATTTTATTTATTATATTTTTATATCGATTTAAGAATAAAATTCGTAAGATGAATCATATACTGTTATATTGAATATTTTATTCGTAACCTAACTGTACAGATTGCATAATCTAATATATGATTTGAGTCGTTGATCATAATTAAGATATTCGATCTAACTGTTTATAATTTATTTTGAATTTTATTTTTAAATCAAACTGACAATAATATATATATATATTTATATATATATATATATATATATATATATATATATATATATATGTATAATTGTAGGAAAAGTTCGTTGCAATTAACGAATGACAAGCAGTTATTGCTCCCAACCAACTTACCCAGAGCATTGCATACATCTCACAAAATGAGAAAATTAACAAAGTACACTACATATGAGTACGGATAGCGACGTGCTACAGGGGGCCTTAAAGTTTAATTATTTTGAGTTTGACTTTAGAAAAAAATTGTTTAGAACGTGTAAGACGAATGATTAAAATTTTATCTTATAAAATAAAAATATTATATTTAAATTTCGCAAACATCACTCGTAAGAGTATGAAAAATTTATTCCATATGTATTCCGTGGAGGATAATATTGACCTTCGGATCTGTCCAAATTAAAAAATTAGGACTTTTCGATTGGTGGAATATGAATCGATACTATCCGTGGATTTATCTGTTACGATGATTGTACAAAAGTAGACCGATTACGAATAAAGTTTCTCCACAATAATTTTAAAAAAAAAAGGACTTTTAAAAAAATTGGCAGGATATATGAATATTAAATTTAAAACAGTATCTATCTGAATTGAACCGGATAATAAATAATGATGTTAATATCAGTTCTCAAAAACAAAGTACAAAATAATCCTTAACCGGAATTTACTTACATTTTACCACTACTTTAGAATAATAAATGTAAAAATAGTAGAGAAATTTATGAATCAGAGTATTAAAGAGGCTGCATTATAAGTAAAAGTCTGGACCATGAGATACTAGGACTGCATTATCCGAACCTACCTGAAAAACTGAACAGAACCGACCCGAACAAAGTCAAAATTGTGGGTTCGGTTCGGGTCGGTGTTATAGTTCGGGTCTATATAATTCGGTTGGGGTTCGGTGATCGAATTTCGGGTCGGTTCGGATTGGATCGAATTATCATCGCGAGTCATGTTCTAATTAGTTTTCGTTAGTTTTTATCTGTTAATTGTTTCCTTTTAACAAAATATTTATGTTATAATTATTCAGGTCGATCCGAACCGACCCGAATCTAAATTGGTGTTAAATAAATAATTTGTGCTATTATTCGGATCAACCCGAATTTAATAGGTTCGGGTTGAAATGAAATTCAGGTCGGCTCGGGTCTGATGGTATTCGGTTCGGATCGGCCTTAATAATTTTGGGTTCAGTGGGTTCAGTTCGGGTTGACCCGAATGCTCAACCCTATGAGCTACAATATATTTTGCCCAAGCAGAATTTCTCCACTGATTTTCGTTGGGATTAATTCGGATTTGTATTTTGAATTTTTCATTTATCTGAGGAATTGTTAGATTTTACTGAATACATGTTTGATGACACCCAAAAATAACGACATAATAATGCAGATATAAATGTGGAAGTTGTTGATCAGCCATTTCAGTATCAATATATAACGTAGCAGTTATACTTTCTCACACATTGTACACATAAACACAGTATATATATATATATATATATATTATATATATATATATATATATATATATATATAATTTTAAAAAAGTAAAGAATTATTGCTTAGTTTTTAAAAAATAATTATTTTCAGTATTTGGTATATACAGTACTACTATATAAAATTATGTGTGGCGGAGAATTTTTTGGTGGTGCAATCAGTATTTCTTTCAGAAAGTATTAGATTGAAAATCATGAGGACAATCATGCAAATAAATAGTTTTCTCAAAAAAAAAGAAAGGAAAATTGCGTTTCAGCCCCCCTAAGTTTGGGGTCGTACGATTCAGCCCCCCGAAACGCCACGTGGCGGCACGCGCGCGCCGCCACGTCGGCGGGGAAACGCGTTTCGGGAGGCTGAAAAGTCAAAAATAAAAAACGGGGGACTGAAACGCAATTTTCCCAAAAAGAAATCATGCAAATAAATAAATAACACAATATTCACAACATCCATTATATATACAACTAGTTTTGTACCCGTGAGATACACTATTATAAGTCATAAATATAATTATATATAAATAATAATATTAAAAAATTTAATTCTCTATTTCTTTATTTTAAATATATATATATATATATATATATATATATATAATATATATATTATATATATTATATAAATATATTATTTTTATTTAGTAATGTGTTATTAGAGTAAGAAAAAATGTCAAATGGTATACACAAAATTATTCGAGAATTGACGTTAAATAGTATATATATATGATTTAAAATTTTTGTAAATGGTAAGTTTTATTTAAAAAAATAAAATTATATAAATATATATTATATAATACAATTATTTTTATACTAATTTTTATGCTGTATTTAGAATATTATTTTTATAAATTATTATTTTAATTAAGTATTTTTTTATAATATTAGATATTTCATATTCTTCAAATAAGTCACATTATTTTATAAATTCATATAAATTAATACAAATTCTACATGACTTGTTTAGAATAAGAGTAAATACCACATGGCACACCAAAAATTATTCAAAATGTCATATAGCATAATGATATTTGTCACCCAATTTTATATATATGTATATAGATTCTAAGACATTGTTTAATTCATTATATATTAGTTTATATATAACTAGAAATGGCAAAAGCGGACCCCTATAGATTATTTATATGTAATATATAGATTCTAAGGCATTGTTTAATTTATTATATATTAGTTTATATATAACCAGAAATGGCAAAAGCGGACCCCTATGTATTATCTAAATATATGACATATGAATAGAAGTTTATAAGCATTTAAATCTCCAACTGCCCGCCGATGGCATCATTTAAAACTTCCACCCGTCCCACGATCGGCTCACCTCCGCTGTCTTCTTTATAATCCCCACCCCACCTTCTCTCTCTTTCCACCATTAACACCCTTTCAACACCTCAATTATTTCCTACTACTTCAGCTACTCAAACTCCAACCATGGTGGTCTCCGACGAGTCGGCGGCGGTGCACGGCCACAAGTTCTCCACCGTCGTCCCGGGCTCCGTCACCGGCGATAACGTGATGCACGAGCTAACCGGCGTCGACCTCGCCGTCAAGCTGCACTACTTCAAGTTCGTATACTACTTCAAACACTCCGAAATTCTCGAGGGTTTAACGACTTTGATGTTGAAAGAGCCGATGTTTCCGCTTCTCGATGTATACTTCCCTGCCGCCGGCAGGATCAGACGGTCGGAGTCCGGCCGGCCGGCGGTGAAGTGCAACGATAGCGGTGTGAGGATCGTCGAAGCTACGTGTGAGAAGACATTGGATGAGTGGATGGAGATTGATAAAGTGTCGAGATATCGCCATGTAGTGCCGGTGAAGGTCGTCGGCCCCGAAATCCACTTCTCTCCCACCGTTTTTGTTCAGGTATTATTTTCCTTTTAAATATGCACCATACTGGAAATTAATTTCTCAAAAAATTAAATTATTATAGTAGAGATATAAAATACTCAAAACTCAAAAAAAAAAAAAAAAAAAAAAAAAAGACCCTCTGAAACAAAATTGTAAGCTGCTGAGAGGGGGTGATGCCCTACTGACGCAATGGGCTCAAATTTAGACCGTTCATCGGTCTAGTACGAAATATGAAATTTTTAATTAAATTTTCATACAAATCCCTATTTACCGGGGATGTACTGTGGGTATGGCCTAGCTCGCTGAGTATGTATTAGTATTAGTATTAGTTCCTCGTTGAGTTAGGTCCGGTTGGTTTGGAATATTTATTAGCTTCATGGTCCCCCGCCTCTAGGTCAGTCGGCCGGGACGCTCGCCTCAGAAAGCAAGAGCCCGGATTCTAACCTCATGGGTGCCTATAATAGAGATGTGCCCGTGGCCGCGAGTTTTCAGTAGTTGTGGGGAAGCTGATGGCTAGGTAACTTCCAATACTCCATTTCTGGTCCGCGGGCGGACGCTAGGCCGAGGTTTTACTTTTTTGCACGCACCTGGGTCCAAAATGGTCCTATAGGTGTGTGTAGAAAACTGTGGTCCGCGAGGTAGCAGAGACCTCGAAAAAGGTTTCGTCTAGTTATCCCAAAAAAAAGCTTCATGAATAAAAAAATAACATTTAAGACCAGAAATATTTATGTGAAAATAATTTTTTGAACAATTAACATTACAAAAGAGTTAGTGCATGTAGTACCTATGTTATTACATATTTAGTTGTTCGCGCAAAATAATATGTCGAGATAAGAAGCTTATTACTATATTTTGTGTAAATACACATCTTTGCGTCTAGCGACTAATTTGTGATTCTAAGAAAAAGTAGATTTTATTGAAGTTTATATGTATTTTAAAAAGCAATAATTAAGTGAATAATTAGATAGATAAATGTAAGTTAATAAGAATTGTAAGCTTAGATTCCTGTACTCAACGAGCTATCAATGGTGGTCACAAGTTTGGCGTGGATTTGAGTTAAGTGGGAGACTCCATTTTTTACGCTAAATGATTTTGGTGTGATATTGAATCCGTCAAATGAAAACGGAGGAAACCATACTGATGTCTGTATATCATGATTTCAGGGCCACGTGCCGAATATGTGATAATCCCGCATGATTTTAATGCCGGACTGCCCATGCCGAGCAGCGCACATACTTTTTTTAAAATTTTTTTCGTTTTGGATATTCTATACGGTAGTTAACTATATCATATATTTTTACTATATAGTTATAATTGTTATATAAAAAAATTTAATATTTTATTATTTAAATAATTTTAAAAATAAAATTATATAGATCAGCAAGATACAGTTAGTATATATCAAATTTTAAATTTATGGAAATTCGACTGTTATTTCTATTGTTAATTTGTTGGTTGGCAATCTGTCAAAGATTTGGGCCTGGCATCATGGCATGAGAGGTCCAAGTCACACAGTTGATGCTTTTTTATTGTAAAATAGCTTACTTTATCTAATCAAAACCATGTACAATGACTGAATATATTATATTTAACGTCTATTTAATATGTGATATTAATAGGTGGTCATTCTATATATCAAAATAATATTTAATATGTGATATTAACCAATTTTATCTGTCTCATCGATATTATAATCTGTCTAGTCAATATTATATCTTAAAGTTTAATTAACACTATTATTATAATAATATAGGATGATGATATATAAAACATAAGAACTGGATATAATTATTCTGTAGCTATAATAACTACAATTAAAAGAAGCAGTTGAGCAGCAGCATGGTACAAGTTGCTCTAAATTATTGCAATTTTTCAGAATAACCATGCAAAATTTGCTCAAATTATGGCAGTTTTTCGGAATTACCATGAATGTTACTTTTTCTTTTTTCTGTTTCTATTCTACATATCGATCTGATACTGAATGGTAAACGGTATACGCTTTCAACTAGATATTGCTGGAATTTAAACCTCCGACTTATTCTTTATGAGGAATAAATTTGTGATATCTTTTTAATATTTAACTTCCCTAACTAACTTAATCAATACTGGTTGATAAATTTTACTTTTTTAAATAGCAAGATATAAGGATGCTGGATGTCCCTTAAGACGGAAATAACTGAGAAAAAAAATGTAGTTTCAAGCACACTTTGTGAATTATCTCAGAAGCCCTGTAAACTTTCTTTTTACATTTATCTAAGAACAACATTTTGTTTACATCTTCAAACAATATGGTCATTTTCCTTCTTTTTATTTTCAGAAGAAAATAAAGATACTTAAAAGTAGGTAATTGATTATTAACAAATTTTCTAAGATTTTGTGGAAATCAGTTTTAATATTCATGGGAGACTTGTATATCAGTCTCTCTCTTAAAACACAGTTTACAAATAAATTTCTCAATTATAACTATTATTTTCAACGTTCTAAAGTATTTATTTAGAAATATTTTTTTTGAAAAATAAATCATTGAATACAAAGGTTGTATATAACATAAAGACTTTTTTTTAATCCAAAACTATCTTAAAAAAATACTTTATAGATTTAACATGTTAGCAGAGTAATTTAAAACCAATTAAAATTTGAAGTTTAAATATTTAAAAATAGTTTTTAAAAAAATTTTAAATATAAAAATTATAAATCTCATCGATTTTTTTTTGTATCAAATACTTTTTAAAAAATAAGTATATAATAGTTAAAATATTTTTAATATAAAAATAAGCTAAAACTTAATTTACATAGTACTTAAAATTAAGAGTTAATTTATATATAATTTTAAAATAAGGATTATATGCTATATTTTTCTATATTTATCCCGTCCGTAATAATCGGGGAAAAAAGAGTTTATTAACGACTTTAAAAGTGGTCTGCCACAGTTTACTAAGTTCAAATGTGGAGGGATGGCGGTCGGATTCAGCTGGGCCCACATCCTCGGCGACGCAGCATCGGCGATGACTTTCATCAACCTGTACGGACGAATGCTTTCCGGCAGCCCTCCGCCTCAGTCCTCGGCCCTGCAGAAATGGAAGAACGAATCCGAAAAGACAACAAAATCCTCGCCTGATGCTCCAAAACCACGTTCAGTGAAGGAGGTTGAGATTGCCGGTGATTGCTGGCAAGTGCCCACCAAAAATAAGATGGCGACGATATCGTTCACCATCACCGAGCAGAAGATGGAGGGGATCGAATCGAGAATCTCCAATTTTAAAGGTAAAATAGCTTTCTTTGAGGCAATTTCAGCAATATTCTGGCATTGCTTGGCGAAGATCAGAGACGGAGAGCCGCGGCTGGTGACGGTCTGCAGATCGAAATCTTCGGCTGAGCCTGGCGACTTGAGCAACGATCTGATAATAACAACGGTTAAGATCGATTCCTTCCCCGCCAAGACTGAACTGTCGGAGTTAGCAGCGGCAATAGCCAAACAAGAAACCAATGAGAAAATAGAAATTGAAGGATTTGTTGATAAAGAGACGGGGAAACCAGATTTAATTCTTTACGGCGCAAATCTGACGTTTGTCGATCTCGAAGGAGTGGACTTGCATGGCTTTTCAATGAAGGGGCAGAGCCCAGTTCATGGAGAGTTCGCCATTGACGGAGTAGGCGAAGGAGGAGCAGTGATGCTGGTGCAAAGGGGCAAAGAAAGGGAAGTGATTGTAATTTTGCCTGAAGATCAGCTCTCTTTGCTCAGGGAAATGCTTAAGAATGACTGGGATATTATCTGACATGCAAAAATGTTCATCACTTAATCTGTTAAATTGAAGAAAATAGAAGATCAAAACATTATTCAAGGAGGAAAAAAAATTAAAATAAAATTGAACATGTCAAAAGTTGCTCACTATAAGCACTGGTTTACTGTATGTATTTAATTAGTTACATTTGTGAAGTTTGAGGAGTCAAAAAAAAAAAAGAAAAAAGATATCAAGCTCCATATTGGCCTGTGTTGCATGTAATAAAGTTGCAGTTTGTAACCTTCTAATTAGTTAAACTTTTGTCCAAACTTCTTTTTAAAGAAAAATTAAATAAATTTCAGGGTACATATCTGGTCGGTATTTACAGTATTAGAGCAAAACTACCGTATATTGTCCGCGATGTTTCGGATGGATGATAATTTTGACATGATAAAGTGGATATTTCATATTTAAATGTTATAAGTGACACTTAATATATAAGAATGTAGGAGATTTTTTTTTTTCTATATTATATCGAAAATAACAAGGACTTTCTAATTTGTCCAGATAAATGAATAAAACTTTTCGGTCGATAAAAAATAAGTAAGTATCATCCGCAAGTTTATTTTTACAATAGTCACATAAACTAGATATCTGGATATAAATTTTTTATAATAATTTTTTTTTAAAAATAATCCAATATTAGCTAATGGACTAATTATACTAGTTAATTGATTTAAAAATGAATCAACTTTTTTTTAAGATTATCGTGGTGGAATCCGTAATGTAAGCGCACGCTTCGGTAGGACTTCAAACTCACGAAAAATATTTTCATATATTTTAGAATAAAAAGATAAAAATACTAAATTTAATTAGAAAATACAAAACGCTGATTTCAATTAACGGGCATAAAAACGCAAAGTGCCCTATCTACAAGTATTCTAGCCGACCAGATCACGTTCGCACCAACACATCTCTATTCTCCTCTAAAACCCTAGCAAGCTTCATTGCGGCAGCTCGATCGGAGATTCAGAGAGGAAACATGGCATAATCTCTGCGAATGAAGAAGAAGAAGAAGCGATTGCGGACACTACGGCGCGAATCTCGGAACCCTTCTACTATGAGAAGGACACTGTCACCGCCAAGCTCGTCGCTCAGGTAGCCGCCCCCGCCGCCCTAAACTCGCTAGCGGCCCTCCGCCGCTGCTCCCATGGACGCTAGCACTTCGTCTTCCCTCTCTCTCTCTCTCTCTCTCTCTCTCTCTCTCTCTATATATATATATATATATATATATATATATACACACACACACACACGCACACACACACACACACGCGCGCGCGCGCGCGCGCGTGTTCTAGATCGCCTACATAATAATATGATTGGTGAAATAACTAAATCTAAACTTGAAGTACTGTTGGAGTTATTCAGTTATAAAACTAGCTTTCGCAACTGTGGTAAGACTTACGAGCGTAGAGATAGTTTAGATTTTATTTCCCTTTGGGGAGAAGTTAATTATATTTGCTAGGGGTTGTCATGATTGTTATATTTCAATTTTAGTAATTACTAGTAACCAAACCAGCTTCGTCTGTGGTGGAATCGGTAAAATTCAAGGTATAATGGGTTTTACATGTGAAGAAGATCGTAGGGGTGTATCATCTGGAGAGATCCAGAGATTGTTCCGTCCGTTGTTCCGTTTCTCTAGTAGGTCTTATGACCATGGTAGACGACATTAAAATTTAGGTTAGATGACTGCTATAGAGCATCATACTTATCGCCCTATTTAGCATCCTTCCATAATACGGTGGAGATGAGTGGCTGAGATTATGGAGGGTGCTAAATAGGACGATAAGTAGGGTGGTCTTTGGCATTTTGTTTGGTAAGCATATGTTTGGATAGAGTATTCATGTATACTTGGTACCAAGGTTTTAAGTGTTGAGTTGATCCGAGTTTCAATAAGGTCTTCCGGCATGTGCCGATCATGTGGATGGTATAGTGCGCACCGTGCCAATATACATTTATTTGTTAATTTTCAGGAGTAGAAGTAAAGAATTCAAAGTTAATTGAAAATTCATTATTTAATTCTTTGGCACCTACCATCCCGGCTCGTACCATTGGTGATAACTGCTGAAATAAGCACATGCCACATGACACGTAAAATTATGCTTGGAACTTCTGAATCCAAGAATTTATAAATGCATTGATTTAAAAATAACTCCATTTATATTGGCTGCTAGATTTTGATCGACCAATTTGGTATAGTATTTGTAAGGCACTTGTTTTGTTTGCTAGTCGCTACATATTGATATGATTGGAAAAATAACTTAACCTTTGCGTCAGATTTTTTAGGTTCTTGGCGCAATAAGTTGAAAGTGCTTTCGGAGTTATTTAATGATAGACTTCTATAGACTTACGAGCGTACTTTATTTCATTTATAGATTGTTTTGATGTGTTGTCGCAATTTTGCTGACAAGCTATTCTATTTGTTAGGTCTTATCGTGATCGTTACATTTTAAGCTTCTATTGTAATGATTACTAGTAAGCGAACCCACTTTGTTGTATGGTGAACTGGGGAATTCAAGGTATTGGGATGGTGTTCAAAGGCAACAAGATTTTAGGGGTGTACCTTTTAGAGTGATTCAAAGATTATTCCTTGCTTTCAAATATCTTGTCGCACTAGTAATCTTGTGACCTATGATAGACGGTACTAAATTTAGCTTAGTTCATTGCTATAGAGCGTTCTACTTATTGCCCTCTTTAGTGTCTTTTCATGATGTACTACCAAAACTAGTGCGATTTAGCTTCTCTGGATGAGTGTAAGTAAAAAATATGTTACACTATGGGAGGGTACTAATTTAGGCGATAAGTAAGATGCTATTTTAGCATTTTCTTGGGTATGAGTCCGTTTGGATAAGGTAACCTCAAATACTTAGAACTTATGAATCCATGAATTTGTAAATCCATTTATTTACAATCCTATAAATTCTTTGTATGGATACTAAAATTTGATGTTAAAATTTATGCAAGTACTTTAACATACTTGGTTTGCTCGTTTATATACTGATATGATTAGAAAAAGTAGTAAATCTTTTCCTGAGAATTCAGGTTCTTGGCAGGCAAATTTGAGAGTCCTTTTGGAGTTATTCAGTGATAAAACTAGCTTCAACAACTACGATATACTTATGAGCATATGTTGTTTCGTTATGTAGATAGTTTAGATTTTGTTGTCCTAATTCTGCTGTGAAGCAATTATATTTGTTAGGTCTTGTCATGTTTAACTTTTTTTTAGTAATAATTACCAAGTAACCGTACCCCAATTGGTGTAAATGGGTGAAATTTGGGATGTTGGGATAGATTTTAGAGATTAACGAGATTTAAGGGTGTACCATTGTGTGAGACCCAAATATTTTTCCTTGAAGAAGATATTGTCCTATTAGTATCGAATATTAAAAAAATAATTGGAAAACCTAAACAGTCAAAGAAAACGAATCCAATTAATCCAATTGATAGTTATTATATTGAGTTGGTTAATGATGAGTAGTAATTGATGGAATTCAAGATATTGGATTGGATTTAGATGTCAGAAAGGTTTTAGAGGCGTATCATTTGGAGAGACCCATGGATTTTTCCTGTTTAAAGGAAACTATCTCATGAGTAGTCTTATGGCTATAGGTAGTACAAAATTAGGTTAGAGCACTGCTATAGAGCACTCTACTTATCGTCCTATTTAGCATCCTTCCATTGTATGGAGATGAATGAGCTAGACTATGGGAGGATGCTAAATAGGACGATAAGTATGGTGGTTTTTAGCATTTTGTTTAGGTAAGAGTCTGTTTGGAGGGAGTATTCATGAATATTTGGAACTTCTAAATCCAAGAATATGTGAATGCATTGATTTACAATTATCTCAACATTGAGTAGTAGAGTTTGATTTATTCAAGAAAACTTGTCTTGCCTACACAGTGATATGATTTGAAAAGGAACTTAACCTTTCCATGTCTAGGTTCTTGGCGAAAACATTTGGAAGTGCTTTCAGAATGTTCAGTGATAGAATCAGCTTCCGCAACTATGATAGCCATATTTACTTCATTTATGGATTGTTTAGATTGATTGTCCCAATTTTACAGAGAAGCTATTCTATTTGTTAGGTCTTATCGTGATCGTTACATTTTAAGCTTCTATTGTAATGATTACTAGTAAGCGAACCCACTTTGTTGTATGGTGAACTGGGGAATTCAAGGTATTGGGATGGTGTTCAAAGGCAACAAGATTTTAGGGGTGTACCTTTTAGAGTGATTCAAAGATTATTCCTTCCTTTCAAATATCTTGTCGCACTAGTAATCTTGTGACCTATGATAGACGGTACTAAATTTAGCTTAGTGCATTGCTAGAGCGTTCTACTTATCGCCCTCTTTAGTGTCTTTCTATGATGTACTGCCAAGACTAGTGCGATTTAGGTTCTCTGGATGAGTGTAAGTAACAAATATGTTACACTATGGGAGGGTACTAATTTAGGCGATAAGTAGGATGCTCTTTAGCATTTTCTTTAGGTTTGAGTTGGTTGAATAAAGTGTTGTGAATTATCGGAACTTATGAATTCAAGAATTTGTAAACCCATTTATTTACAAATTTATTAATCTGTTAAGTCTTTGTTGGGATACTATTTTTTTAAGTTGTGATATTAAAATTTCTATAAGTATTTAAAAATACTTGTTTTGCTCGCCTATATATAGATTTGTTTGGAAAGAACTAAACCTTTACCTGAGAATTTAGGTTCTTGGCTTGCAACTTTGGGAGTGCTTTCAGAGTTATTCTACATAAAAGTAGCTTCTGCAAGACTGCAACTGTAATATACTAATGAGCGTACATTGTTAATTAGATTATATTGTCCTTATTTTGCTAAGAAGCTATACTGTTTGTTAGGTTTTTCGTGATTATCGTATTTAGCTTTTGTTTATTAATAATTAGTAACCAAACCCCCCACTTGGTGTATGGTGGGGTTGGGTGAAATTCAGAGTATGGAATAGGTTTTAGAGACGCCAATGGTGTGTCTGGTAACTTCATGGGTAAGGTAGGTAGGGTAGAGAGGGGTAAAGCAATTACGGGAAGGAAAGGAAGGAAAGGGGAAGTGAGGGAGGCGGATATTTTTTTAACTCCTGCTTGGTAGCATAAGGATAATGGAGGGTGTGTATTTACAGTACAAAAATATCCTTAGGAAAATAAATGAATAGGTAGGATAGAAGGGTATAAATGGGAAAAGAGGTATGGTGTTTACCCTCTCGTCAATTGCACCCGAATTTGAGAGGTAATATATGAGGGGTAAGTTGTTAATCGTCTTAAATTTACTCCAAAATTTTATCCAAATAGGGGTACAATGTTGTCCAACACCTTGCCAACCGCCGCTACTCTTCTCTACCCCCAATCCAAACATACCATAGCACTGGTCATTGGCAAGTTGTGAGGTAATCTCTATTATTGTTTGGTATCATATAGAAAGACAATGAATGATTTTCTGTTGGACATAGTACCAGATGAATATGTTGGATCTTTTGTTGGACATACGACCAGATGAAACTGTTCTTATACTCTTGACGATTTACATTTCTTTGGGCTGTTACTGATGCCCAAAATAGTTGGTGAGTTTAAATTGTTACTCGTAATGCCAAGTTGAAGTTCGCACGAACTCAACATTGCTATTCGGAGCCTGTTTCTCATGTTTTAAGCAGATTTCGAGATCACCTGTTGAAATCAAGGCTTTAATGTTTTGAAACCTGCTGGTGTTGTTGGAAAGAAATTGAAGAAGTTGAATTGAAGGGATAATCCAAAGGAAAAAAGTATAATATGCTGCTCGATGAACTACAGGTTGCTGATGAAACTTACGGGTTGCTGTCAAGTGTTTCTTCTTCTTCTTCTTCTTCTTCTTCTTCTTCTTTTGAAAAAGATATCATGTCTTTTATTTGTATATAAGTAAGGAGTTGGATTTGACAATGCAGCTGAGAAAATAGCACGAATTTTGTAGGTTGATTGGTTTGAAAAATAGGCGTTGCTATCGAGTTCTTATTATACCAATTTAAAACAGGGGGTTTGTCAATAATCTCATATTTTTTAACTGCTAATATTGTTCTTGATTTTTTTAAATAAAAAAATGTGAAAATTTTGTCAAAAAGTATATATAATAGTATTTTTTTAAAAAAAAAGAATATTTATCAAAAAAAGATGTATGTTTGCTTTAAAACTTTTATGTTTTTAGTTTTTTTTAAAAAAAAGTTGTCTAAATGTATGTTTAACTTTGTACCATTAGTAAAAGCTTCGAAACTTTTATATCTATTAAGAAATGTATTTTGAAATAAAATTTGAACATAAAAATTATAAAGCATAAATTTTATTCTTTTTTAATTAATTTTTTTATGAATAATTAGGTGTATATTTTTTGAATTGATTTAGTAATTAAAGTAGGTATTTTTTTTAAGATGATGCTACAAAAATAAGAATGATTTGATATGCTTCCTTAAAACAATAAGAGTGATTTGACATACACTTCCTTAAAACGATCAAATATGAGTGGACAAAAATGACAACTTTGTCTCATTTTGAAACCTTTGTGGAATTTCTTTTTGGAATGATCCTTCTTCCACCTCTGCTTTTTAATTGTCTTTTAATTTAGCCCATCTACTTTCAACAAGTCATCTTTGCCCCTTTTTTGAAAGTCTTATCACATAATTTTGACTATTACATCTTATATTTTGAAAAAAAAATTTAACATAAAAATTATAAATTTTGATGAAATTTATAAAGTTTTTGTTCAACATTTTTTAAAATATTTTTAAATAGATATTTTGAATCCGAAGTGTTAACGGACTTCGGATCAGATTTGTTAATTCGTATTTCAAAGCTTCATAATATCTATTTAGAAATATTTTTTAAAAAAATATTAAATATAAAAGTTGTAGATCTTATCGAAGTTTCTAATTTTTATGTTAAATTTTTTATCAAAAAATATTAATATAGAAGTCAAAATAATATGGTACCGTAATCGAGAGGGGCTAAAAGAAACTCATCAAACCATAGGGGCTGATTTCGTCCAACTTGGCCCAAGAGGCTGAATTTTTTTTTTTTTTTTTTTTAAATTACATATTATTTCTACTTTTTTTAAAATTTGACAACTTACCACCATCCTTCTTTCCTCCCTCTATGTAATATTAAATGGCCCAATTGGTCTATACATTTATTGACATGATAGTGCTGGGTTGTTTTAGACAGGCTGATTTGTCAACTTTTTTTGAAAGTTGGATCAGATAACTCAAAATCCCTTCATTTTTTAAAGAAGATATTGTTGTTGGATAATTAATTTGACAAACAAGAAAACCAGAGAATTATGTTTCTTGAAATATAATGTAAAATGTAAATTGACAGCTCAAAATTACAGTTAAGATCAGGAGCCGTCTGATGATGTTGGCTCCATGAACTAGATCAAACAGTTACAACACGTATATATAGAAATAGAAAGCAACAGAAGCTGGAGGAGGTGTCAGCAGCAGCGCGTCCCCACATCTCTCTTGTCCACGATGACGATGGCGTCGGCGGCGCTCCACTCAGTCTTCCGCTCCCGCTATCTGTTCTCCCCCATTCGTTCTCACCTCCGCCAGGTACTATTTCAATACACCATTACCATAATCGTGATCATAATTTCTCAATCTTCGTTTATGTCTCTTTGATCGCCGGAACTTATTGCTGGTTAATCAATTCGAGGTTGCAGATGGGTACGGACTCGGCGGTTGCGGCGGCGCGGCTCAAGGAGTTGGGCTTGTTGAAGTCTCAGGCTCTCATCGGAGGAAAATGGCTCGACTCCTACGATGGGAAAACCATTCAGGTATCACTTCATCAGTACTTTTATGAATCGGTCCTAGGATCACTCCTTGGCGTAGTAATGGTGAGGATAGGTTATATTCTAAACACACTCCGGATGGTTGTTAGGATATCAAGATGGAGGAGTGGCCGAACGACTGATGCTTACAGTGGAGCAAACACTTATCTGAACAAAATTATCTATGATTTACCATTGAAGTAGTTAATTATTTATCATATTTACTGAAGCTTTGTTGTTATTATAAGTAGCTATGAATGCTGATTGTCATTCTAAACGCCACCAAGGGTTTGGTTGTAACTAACTATGTCGACGCGAATGAATATCTTAGTTCCGTAACTCCTGCACTTATCTTTTTGTGTCTTAGTGTGCCTTCTTGTCTTTGTGTTAAGAATCATGTTTTCAGTAAAAGGTTGAGAACACCATGCCAAATTGTATGGGCTTCTCAATACCTGTTTGATGCCTTTAAGGTGGTTAGTTTAATGTATAAAATCGTACTGCAATGCAAATACTTGTAATTAGAGAGCCTTGGATCTTGGTTGCCAATATTTTGCTAAATTTGTTACGGAATATACCATCTTCTATCTCGTCTTGCTTTTCAAGTAGACTGACATAATGTCTTACAGTTTTTACTTATCTTGGCAAAGTTCAAGATATAAGCTGATACATATTATAAAATCAATGTAGGTCTTAAATCCAGCTTCTGGAGATGTCCTAACAAGCATCCCATGCATGGGAAAGAAGGAGGCAAATGATGCAATTTCGTCAGCATATTCTACTTTTAATTGTATGATACTGTGAGCTGAATTCTATGAATTTTCTTGATGTGCGCAAATGTGCATATTACTAAAATAGTGTCCAATTTCTTTATCTAATGAGATGATCATTTAATAATTGCAAGGCAAATGACTAAATACGCATGGCTGTTGGATTTCTCATTCAAACCTTTGTAATATTTTATTTTGCGTCTTGTTTTGTGGATTCTTCAGGGTTAATTGAAATATATCATGTCAAAAAAACACTCTTTAGATTTGATTGCTTATTGAGCAGAAGGTAGAGATTTTCTGTTGCTGGACACATTTTGATGGTGATTTTTTTTTTTTTTAAAGAAAATTAAAGCTATTATAGTGTTCAATAATTTTTTACAAGTTGTAAATAAGCTTTCAAGTAAAGTTTTTGTAAATAGCATTTTAGCTGGGTTTTATGATGGTGCTGCTGTAGTAATGGGAATAAGTTCTGAGTGCACTTCCTATGCGCAACTTGAAGTGCTTCTCTTGCTTACTAGCTGCATATCTTTTGCTCTTACTGCAGCCTGGAGCAAGCTTACAGCTTCTGATAGGAGTAAATGTCTGAGGAAATGGTATAATCTCTCTCTGATAGTAAAGATGATGCATCCTTCATGTAATTTGTGAATCGCGCTTGTCAGCTATCGGTGGATATTGCCTTGTCTGATTCTTCTTTCAGACCATTGTTTTAATGGTTTACAACATAGTTAAACTCTAGTTATGGAACGTAAAAAAGATACTTCACCTCACGAACACCTCCTCTCTCACATCTATGTGAATGCAGAGTTTTGCGTAGAAACCATATCCAAACCAATTTTTATCATCAAAACATAACTGTAGAATGGAAGCAACCGGAAAATTAAGTGAAACGAATTGACAAAGTAATTTTCTTTTAAGTTTTTATTTCTGTTTGGTTATAATGTATTGCACAGCCTCCTTATCATTTTCTTCACACAAAAAAATGGTCTTGTTACCATGATTCTTATTAAATAACTTTACTCCCTCTGTTCTCATATCATTCTTGGTGCTTTTAAGTCTCTCTTGAATATTGTTGAAGGTATGACTTACTTATGTCCCACAAAGAGGAAATTGCGCTGCTTATAACTCTGGAACAAGGAAAGCCCCTGAAGGAGGCTCTTGGCGAGGTACCATGCTGCTTCTTTATGTCATCCAGTTAACTTTGAGGCAATGAGTGCATCGAACCCTTTGTGTAGATGTTGATGTGAATGTTGTTAGTGCAGGTTAATTATGGTGCTGCTTTTATTGAATTTTTCTCCGAGGAGGCAAAACGCGTTTATGGTGATATAATCCCTAGTCCCCTACCAGATCGCAGATTATTTGTACTGAAACAGGCAAGGAGCCATCTGCTGATCCTAATAGTTCGTGTGTTTCACTTATTACTTCCTTATTTATGTATTCGGAGTAACTTGATGCATGGTGAACACGTAAATAATAATGGAACTGGAGTGTGAGGAAGACTTGGCTATGCTCCAGGAAGCATGCAGGATGTGACAACTTAGTGGATGCTGCTTCCCAAAGATTTGGTTCACTTTACATAGACTTGGTTGTATCGTGTATGTGCCTCAAATTGTGCTATCAATGACCCTCCATTCATTCAAATTATTTCAAGCTTCAAGGTCGTTGTAGTCTTCTTGCTCCATTCATTTGTACCTATTCCAGTTTTAATGTTGTTTTCTTTGTATGGGCAGTTGTTCTTAGTCTTTTATTTTTACTCTATTTCTATTCTGCTTGGAATACTTGTCGACTGTGCACAATTTTAGGGTGGTAATCAACCAAATGAACTGATCCAATCACCTATTTTCTCTGGCAGCCTGTTGGAGTGGTCGGGGCAATTACACCATGGAACTTCCCTTTGGCAATGATTACCCGGAAGGTTCTTATGCGTTGAACCATGTTCAAATAGTACTTTAGCAATTTGAATTTGCATATGGTTCAGATAGTTCTTTCATTGTTCCTGTAAGCAACTAAACATTTATTTTGTTTCAGGTGGGGCCTGCACTAGCTTGTGGGTGCACAGTGGTTGTTAAACCTTCAGAGCTAACTCCCTTGACTGCATTAGCTGCAGCAGAACTTGCACTCCAGGCTGGCATACCACCAGTAATTTCAACTTCTTTATCATTTACCTAGCCTATTCTTTGAAAGAATCTGAAGAGAACAACGTTGACATATGTAAAAAAAAAGTTGCGCAAAATTTAAGTGTAGTTTTAGGTTCTTCATGTGCTAAGGATAAGAGAGAATGATATTTGAAAGTAAAACAATTAAGTGCCACACAACATGTTTCTCCTGATTTATTGGCTTAGTCATTGTTGTTTGATCCTTGTCACCAAGCATGTTGTGAATAGAAATGCAGCCAATGCTCAACTAATTGTGTGCTACATGCCACTACAGGTTATCCTTACATTTGAATGCAGAAATATGCATTTTACAATCTTATGCCTACTATTGGACCATTGATTTATTTGCCCACCCAATAATGCCTCTTCCTTGGTACCACACATCACCATCTTACTTTAGAAACTACAACCCCTCATCATAGACTGCAAAGATAGTAGAAGGATTGTGATGCTGGATTCACATTCGTATGTAAGGATCCAAGTGTGCATCATGGTTAAGCCTACTTCTTTGAAGATTGATAGTGATTCTGTAGGCTGACAAAGTGAAAGGTTGGACAATGTTGTAGTTTGTATTTGTAAAAGCTGACAAACCTCAGTTGATGTTTGTTCTTGCATAATCAAGTGAACTATATAGTCTTTTTTTTCTAACTATTTTTTCTTTCTTTAGGGTGCTTTAAATGTAGTAATGGGCAACGCATCTGAGATCGGTGATGCTTTATTGGAGAGCACTCAGGTTTCTTAATACCCCACTTTATAGCTTATGTGCAGACGGCGAACTGTAGAAAACAGTACTAAGTGAGATCTTTTGCAGGTTAGAAAGGTCACCTTCACAGGTTCAACAACTGTTGGCAAGAAGTTAATGGCAGGTTCAGCAAATACTGTTAAAAAGGCAAGTATAGATTTAGTGATGATGATATTGTACAATTGTATTTTCTACTGTTGCTATAGACTTGTGATATTATTTCATGATTATATGCACACTTTTGGCTGAATTTTGTGCTAATGGAGGTTATTGTGTTTTAATTGAGAAGCAAATGTGCCAATTAAGGGTTCTTTCACATACAAGTAACGTAAGGAATAAAGGTAAACACGATCTGGTATAGAGATTATAGTCATAATGTACTAATGAAAGTAATTATATGAAAATTAAAAGAAAATAGTGCATTCCTCCAGCCAAAGCATCTGCTATTCCATTCATATCCTATCTGACTTTTGATGTTCATATCTTATCATTCTGGTGCCCATGACCATGAGTATGTCTAGGACATGCTGGTGTGAGTATGGTTATTAAAAAAATGTTTTATTCAAGAATTGGATATATTCTATTCATGAGTTTTACCAATGCATTATCTTCTAACTAGATTTTGTGTTTTTTATATGCATATGCAATTGTTGGAAATAAGCGTTCTTCTGTCTCTTATTTCCACATGATATAATTTTACTCGAATGGCGAATGAGTGTCTCGGTTTAAATAGTACCTGGGTTGTCTTGACATATTTTAACAGGGGAAACTTATATACTATGCAAATAATCGCCACTTTTTGCACAGCTGCAATATTTAGTTAGGCTTACATCTTGTTGGAATCGAAAATGATAAATGCAAGTGATCATAGTAACTCTTTTCTTACTCCCTCTATCTTTTTCTTTTTGGTTCTGCTAGGTATCATTGGAGCTTGGAGGAAATGCACCTTGCATTGTCTTTGATGATGCAGATCTTGATGCAGCAGTAAAAGGCGCTGTATGTTTCACTACCTTGCTTAGTAATTTTTATATTGCAATTATGGCACTTTGCAAGTCTGCTGAAATAAAATACTAGCATGCCTTTCTTTTGACAGTTTGGCTTACATTGTTGCCTCTCAACTTGTCATGGGATGTATATTGTTTCTTTTTCCCCTCTTCATTCTCAACGAAAATGCGGTTACCATATGCTTAACATTACACTACTGAACCTGATATGCCACTTAGTTATGATGTTGGTGGCTTCCAAAATGTTAACCACATGTTAGAAAGATGTGAAGGATTGACAAGTGAGTGGAAAAGAATAAAAATGTAGGCATAAAAAGAGTTGGAGAGAAGCCATCCGACATGACTTTATCTTTCTAGAAGTAGACGAAGACTTAGTTCTCAATCAAGCGGAGTGGCGGCATAGAATTCGTGTCAGTGACATCGTTGTTTAGATAACATAGTGCCTTTAATTTTATTTTTATTTTAAATTTTCTTATATCCTATTTTATTTATTTTTGCCTCTATATTTTATTTTATTATTTATTATTATTATTACAATTATTATATTATGTTTGCGTGCTTCGTACTTGTGTTGGGCATATTCGGTGTGACTTCTTTTCCTATGAACATGTGTGCTTGCTTGCCCATGTCTTGGATTTGCTTCCTCAGGAAAGGGTCCTAGGGAAATAGCCTTCTTCGAAGTATAGTTGCGTACATCTACCATCCACAGACCTCACCGTTTGGAAATTGACTGTGATGTTATTGTTGTTGTAAAGATGTCACCTAGTCATGATGTTGGTGGATTCCAAAATGTTAATCAGATGTTAGAAAGATGCTTAATATTTTGACACCTGTTTACCAGTGTTTTTAATCTCGACTTTTAGGTAGTTTTGCCTTCCATGTTTTTGTTCTGAAATATGCAACTCCAGTTATTTTGCCACCATTTTGGGGGATGATGATGCAATTTCTATGAATACCGAGATTCGTCTTTTGCTATCTTGATAACCATGATTTATTTGCTTCATTTAAACAATTCCAGTGAGATTTCGTAGAGTTATTGACATCTATGCACTACAAATAGCTGCATTATGTTGCATGTAAAATATCACTATTTTTATACCTTTGCTTTTTCTGTTTCGATGAGGCTATGGCAATTGGTATTTTGATCATTGTGCAAATTTTACTCGGTTGTCATGCTTGCCGTGAAGATATTATATAATTAAATATTCATTTCATTATTTGTTTGCAGCTAGCTGCGAAGTTCCGTAACAGTGGGCAAACTTGTGTCTGTGCAAACAGAATATTGGTTCAGGAAGGTGACGCTATTATCCATTCTGCCCCACATATTTACATATGGTTGTAGTTTTAGTAATGGAATAGTTCAAACTGTTACACCCTTGCTCATTCCAAAGTTTTTCTTTCTAGTTCCTGGTAACGATGATGTGGGGAATTGTCTTGTTATTCGCCAGCACAAGGCTTTTTCCGATTATGGAAGTTATACTTGGCAGATGGTAGGAGATGGGTGGCCACCTTTTAAGGCAACTTATTATACTCTCTAGATTAGTAAAAAAATCATCTTGAGACATGAACAAATTCGGGTTTTGTGGCTTGATCATGGATGCTTGTTATTATCTAGTTAATAATGAAAATGTTAAGAAGGTTACGTTTTTTAGAATATTTTGGCATAGCGTTTAATAATCAAATTATATCTATATGGGTTGCCGGTATTGTTCATTTCAGCATATCTTAGAACAAGCATTGAAGCATGTCGCAACTCATTCCAAATTAAATTGTTTGTGCTAAGACTTCCAGATGGATGAATGTGTTAATTTTCTATAGACCAAATCTTATGAAGTTCTTCCTTTCGACTATGTCTGCCTATAGACACTCCTTTCTTAGTTGCCCACCTTATACATTACCAAAACCATGTTGCTTAGAATGTTTTGTCTTGTTCCACAAACCTTTGCTAACAAATTTGGCATGCATTAGCAATAAATTTTGTATATGAAATTCAGATATAAATAATGTAAACAATTTATTTAAGTATCTGTTGTATTTGTATATAGGAATTTATGAAAAATTTGCAAATGCTTTTGCAAAAGCTGTTCAAAGTTTGCAAGTTGGTAACGGCCTTATGGAAGGTATTGCGCAGGTATGAGATCTGTTCTATCTAGTTAGTGATGCTTTTAAATGGTTGGTCTTTTTTGCCCCAAATATTTGGATAGCCCAGTATGTTATACCTTCATTATCTTTGTCAACTTACGCATTTGGTCAAAAATTTCAAAAGTTGATTTTGTTAGTTCTTCAAAAGTTGATCTGGCTTCTCTGTTTGACTACTTCCGGCACGCTTACAGGGACCTTTAATTAGTGAAGCTGCAGTAGAAAAGGTACCTCTGTACAAAACTGGAAGTACATAGTGTGCTTTTCTCGTAAATATTTTTCAATTTCCTTTTCACTTTCTCTTGTTTGACTTGAATTTTCCATGCAGGTTGAATCTTTCCTATGCAGGTTGAATCTTCTATGCAGGTTGAATCTTTTGAAGCTAACTATAATCCTTTTCTATGCAGGTTGAATCATTCCTGAAGGATGCTACAGACAAGGTACCGATTCTGTTTGTATGGAGGAAGTACTTCCCATTTTTGCTTTTAAGTTACAGAATTAGGAGAGAAGAAATGACTTATTTTTTATTAATGTTATGATATGAGTATGGCCTTCCTTTTGCTGTTACTGTGAGTGCCTGTTACTGTCGGGGATCAGAAGTGCTTTGTTCTAATAACCTTTTTTTTTTCTTTTGTCTTGTATTTCAGAACTCTATTTCCATTTTCCATATTCTGTTTTAACTTACTGGAATTATTGAAACCGTGAAAACTTTTGCATTTGAATTCCAGAGTACTTGGAATGGGAGAAATTATCCATGTACAAGGCACATATGCTGATGTATGTAAGAATCATGCCCAAAGACAATAAAAAAGGCGGCTACATACTATAATTCCATTACGCAGGTTGCCTTATGTTAGGTCGTGCTGTTACCATATAGCATCAGTGAATTGCACTGCCGTTAGTACACTGACTTTATTGTTTAACTAATGCTTGTTTCCTGATGTGAAATGATTTGTTTAGTGCGAGGAAATTCATATGGATGGATGACTGTTGGCTATATAGTGGCCATGAATCCCTTTTTTGTTTACTTTATTATTAATTGTCTCAAAACACTGCATGACTGATGTCTATTGCACTGTAGTGCTTATAAACTCTAAACATCTCCTTTAGTAGTTTTTATTATGTGGAGCTATTATCCTGTATGATTTCATGCTTAATTGCAAGATGTGGATTGCATATAGCACATGGATGCAAGGACTTTCTTTGCAATTTTATTGCTATTGTCAAACTTGCAAGACGGACATGTAGATCGTTAACTTCGTTAAAGACCTTCCTTCTTCTTCATCTTCTTTTCCGTCTCCAAGTTCTTCTGCTTCTATTTGGAACAATTTAATAACAGTTGCAAATATATTAGTAGAAGTTAAATTAGTAGTATTTCTTGATAGGGTGCAAATATTCTTCTCGGGGGAAAGAGACATAGTCTTGGACTGACATTTTATGAACCTACTGTCCTCGCCAATGTCAATAATGAGATGCTTATCGCCAGGTATGCGTCACATACATATTGGTTTATTTATATATTTCTTAAACTTATGTGTGTTGTTATTTGGATGTTACCTTTAACTTCTATTTACTTAATTCTCCATTTTGCACTGCAAAGGTTTTCCCTAGTACTGTAAATATTTGCATACCCTTGATACAACAATTTTTGGAGCTGAAATGGAAATTTGAGGCTCCTCCTGGCTGTTTATGAAGATGTCTTTTAACCCCATACTTTGCTTTTTTAGGAGGTTACATGTTGGATAACAGGATAAGAGATTTTTTCGTTGATTTATAGGCAATTAATTTGATTTAAGATGTTATTTTGGTTAAGATACTTGTCTTGTGCCTTTTCTTTTTATTTATTCCATTATACTAATGTGGTATTAAACTTGTTTATTAGACCGGGAATATTTGGAGCTGGATTTGAGGCTGCACCTGGCTGTTAATGAAGATGTTTTCCAACCCTTACTCTCTCCTTTTTTTTTAAAAAAAAATAAAAATAAAAACAAGATGGTTTCATGGTGCTTACGAGGTTATTATTATTATTTGTAGACAATTAATTTGATTCAAGATATTATTTTGGTTAAAGTGCTCGTATTTTGCAATTTTTCTCAATTTTATTCCATTATACATTTTCTGGTATATAATTGGTATATTAAACAGGGAAGAAGTGTTTGGTCCAGTTGCACCACTCTTGCGTTTCAAAACTGAGGAAGAAGCAATTAGGATAGCTAACGACACAAATGCAGGTATTCTCTGATTTTGACATAGATCTCATGTTATCCGCTGCTAGTCGTGTTATTTGTTCATTTTTTCCTAATTCTATCACGAATGCTGTTCAACGGATCGATTTTGAAAACATTTGTTTTGTTAGGGCTGGCTGCCTACATATTTACAACAAGCATTCCTCGTTCTTGGAGGGTCGCGGAAGCTCTTGAATATGGACTCGTTGGAGTTAACGAAGGATTAATATCTACTGAAGTGAGAATTTCATATACTACTTTCTCTCTTGCGGTATTGTGTTGGATATCTAAATAATGTGTCATGTAGGTGGCACCATTTGGAGGATATAAACAGTCTGGTCTTGGTCGAGAAGGTTCTAAGTATGGGATGGACGAGTATTTAGAGGTATGTAGAAAATATGAACTCCTTTTTCTTAAGTATCCAGAAAATTGACTTTATTATCCATATATACAGCTTAAATATGTTTGCATGGGCAACCTGAACGAGACCTAATATACTGGGAAGACGACAGATGCAACGGACTTTTCAGCAAATGTAAGCCTAAATAATTTGGAAAGAGGAAACGCTCTACACGAATCTTTTTTTTGGTTGAGGTATTCCTTAATTTAGCAAAGATAAATGTGGGATAATGGACGAACCCAGCGGCGCACTGGTTGGATTTTACCGTATCTAGTGTATTGGTGCGGGTTCGAATCTTGCTGAAGGAAAACGTGCTCTTCGAGTTAGCGTATGTACGTGCGTACATGTGATTCCCATAGAGCCTTGATAAACACAGCCGTAAAAAAGGTTGGTGCCGGGAGTGACCATGGCGCTCTTGGTTCGTCTTTATAAATGTGGGACAAGTATGACATGAAATGCCTTATATCTATTTGTCAAGGCCCAAATGACTTATAAAATTGAGGAAATATGTAGACGCGGCACTCCTTATACACTACCAATCTCCTATAACACATTGTTGGGATATGTGGGTACTAAGGGTGCAATACTACCGGCTTCAAGGTTATGATTGGCCCTGTTTAAATGATGAACTAGTAGCTAGACGGAATTTGTCGCACCCAATATAGTACAAACTCGTTGTAAAGATGCGGCGACCTATATTTCTCAAAAAAAAGGCAACCTATTAATCTTTTGTGTCAATTGCAGGTAGCCAACCACATTAGCACTGGTTGTTGGGCGCTGCTTATGGAGTTCACTGTAATATAGTGTGGTTCCTGTTTTCGTGCTCGAGTATTTGCCGCAACTTTAATAAAAGTTTTTCTACCAGCATTTCCATCATTATGTATTTGTAAGCAGACCTGGTCAATCATATTGTTCATAGTACATGCAAATTTAGTGCATTTACAATAGTCCGAACGCGTATATGCACGGCTTGTGGGACCTGCTGTCAGGTAGTGTCGTGATTAGTCTTCTGCTTGACTTGTAATATCTATCATTAGTAGATGGATCCTGTCAACTCGACTAGTTGGGCCGGAGCTAGCCGGGTCTCTCCTTGCATGCAGGCTCTTTTTGTGGATTCCAAAGTCTGTCTCATATCTTAGAGCTCTCTCCTTGCATCTTAGAACTCTCTCCTTGCATGCAGGCTCTTTTTGTGGATTCCAAAGTCTGTCTCATATCTTAGAGCTCTCTCCTTGCATCTTAGAACTCTCTCCTTGCATGCAGGCTCTTTTTGTGGATTCCAAAGTCTGTCTCATATCTTAGAACTTTATCGGTGTTGGCCTGTAGGTGGTGCTGGGAGGTGACTGCGGTATGTATATTGTGAAGGATATGTTGGAGGTTTGAAGTTTAGCAAGTGTTGGTTAGGAAGACTTATTGTTTCATTCAGTTTTTGGTCGAGATATAAGATAAAGTTCGAATTCAAAATTCACATACATGAATAAAAAACAATAAAAATTAGAGGTCCGCCCTCCTTTCAGAAAGCGAACCATTTGCAACTCAAATGCCTGGAAACAGTATACCGACAGATGGAACCAAAAAAAAAAAAAATCTATTTATAAGCATTTGTTGAAAAAATTTTAAATATGAAAATTTTAAATTTTATTAAAATTTATAATTTTTATATTATAATTTTTTTAATAAAGAAAATGCTATCATCAAAATCGTTAATACTCTTCTTTTTAATCTAAAAAAAGTTATTGTTTTTTATAAAAGATGTATTTACCCATCAAAAAGTAAAAAAAAGTAAAAATGATTAAAAAAATAATTAACGAATATCACGTTAGTAAATTAACAGACGTAAATAAAAAAGATGATGGTAAGATTATCGCGGATATTTTTTTGTAGCTCATGAGTTTCGTAGATACTATCGTGAGTTTATGATTATAGGATCATTTGAGCAAAGTTCGTATGACTAAAACGTATTTTTACCAAAAAAAAAATTAATAAAACTAATAACTAGACATGGTATTTTATAGACGCAAGTAATTCAATTCTGGTTGTTTTGCGATACTCGAAAAAGAAAAAAAATGTCCACTTTGTCATATTTTAGTGCCAAAGATATCCGCATCGGAGAAGAAAAAGGCATGCCCTTCCACGTACCGTTTATTGATCAAGATGTCATTTTTTAGAAACTTATGATGATACTCATTTAATTTGCTACTCATTACGGTGAACAATATATGGATCTGATTATATATATATATATATATATATATATATATATATATATATATATATTGATGAATAACTTTACTCTTTATTGAATAAAAATATTACCTTAGAAGGTTTAAAAGGGTACCACTTCGGAAGAGATTCTTTGGTGTAACGGCTGCATCACGTTATTCCATATAACGTTATCAAAAAAATATATTTAGATGTATTTTTTAAAAAAAAATAACATCAAAGTTGTAGATTTTAACGAGATTTACAACTTTCATATTTAAAATTTTTCTAAAAAATGATTCTAAAATATATTTTAGGACTCCAAAATTTAACGGATTTGAAGCGAATTTAAAAATTATTTTAAAATTTGTTAAACCCGTTAAAATTTGGAGCTTTAAAATACTTATTTGAATGTATTTTTTGAAAAAAAATTTAATATGAAAGTTGTAAATCTCATCAAAACTACAAATTTTATTTATAAAATTTTTTTAAAAAAATAATTGCATAATTTTTTTATTTAAATACGAGGAAGATATATGCTGACGTCGCGTAAACGTTATATTGTAGAATTTTTCCTCCACTTAGGAGATGACATATATTTAAAATCTAAAGAATCATTCCAAAGAGCATCTCTCTAATATGTCTGCTTCAAATCTAAGCTAGTATTAAACATTGGGGTTTAATGAGCTAAAAGTTGAATAAGAACTTTAATTTGGAATTATATATTTAATAAGACAACCCACTCCTTTGTACATGAAGATCAAGGTCTTGCCAAAGCATCTTTATCTTTCTTAGGGAATTTTGGACCTCAAATACAATACTTTACAGATGGAAATTTTTGATATGTCTTGGAATCCCTTCTACAAAAATTTAAAAAAGAAAAGAAAGTGAAAAAGAAACTGCTTTATTTTTCTCTATATAAATAATTTTTGAGGTAATTTTCTTATATTTTACTGTTTTAACTCGGCATATTAGTTGTCATCGCATTTGTGATATCGATAAAAAATAAGGAAAATAATTGTGAAAATTAAGTTATCATATTTTTTGTTTTATTCCGCATTAAATTTTTATATTTAAAAATCTACGACATAAAATTATGATTTTACCTTTTACCATGGCACAACATTCTGTCAAACTTTATGTGAATTTCTACCGATCAAAACCTAAAACATGCGAAAATTACTCTACATTTACCATATACAAAGATTAACAAATTAGTTAGATTGATGGCTTCGGAATCATCACTCAACAAATTTGAGTATCAACTGCTGCAATGTGAAATAGAAAATATTTGTGGCTTAGTATGGACCTATAGTCAACAATCTGTCAAAGGACGCAGACCGTCTAGTATTTTACTCTATATGTTCAATAAAAGAAATAAGAATCATGTGTATCATGTAGGAGGTGGTTTCATTGCAGTACCTTAAACAACAAATTTTGGATAGTTACTAGTGGTAGCATTTTATAGAGCTGAAATATCGAACTAAATATATATATATATATATATATATATATATATATATATATATACATGTTTTCAAGTATATACATATTAAACATGATCTAATACATGCACTGTACTAGCTAGGAACATTTTTTTTCGGGAAATTGCGTATCAGCCCCCTATTTTTGGGGGTCTGATTTGTAAAAAAAAGCAAATCAGCTCCCAAAAATTTTGCACAAAGTTAAAAAATGGAGGGCTGATACGCAATTGTCCTTTTTTTTTCAATTACATTAGAGAGGAGATAGAAAGAATCTTTGTTTAATTGTCAAAGAAGAAAAGCATCTCTTCCTTGCGAGATGGGCTCACTGCGAGAAATTATTGCATGAACCTGGTGCACCACGTCATCCGTGCACCGCATATATCTATAAGTATTTTTTAAAAATATTTTCAATATAAAAGTTGTAGATATTGATTAGATATATAACTTTCATGTAGAAATTTTTTTAAAAAAATATTTCTAATAAATGTTTTGGACTAAATAATCATAATGTCAAAAAAATATTTTTAAATTTAAGAAAATTTTGGAGGCTAAAAATATCTATTTAGAAATATTTTTTGAAAAAAAATTCTAAATGAAAGTTTTATATCTCATCAATATCTACAACTTTTATGTTAAAAATATTTTCAAAAAATGCTTGTAAATATATGCGGTGCACGGGATGACGTGGTGAACGCGGTGCGTGCAATAATTTTTCGCTCACTGCATGCTTCCATCTTTTTATAATTCAATATCTCCCCCAAGAAATCGATATATGGCATGGAAGAGAGAGAGAGAGATAGAGGGAGGGAGGGAGCTTTTTAAAAGGCGATGAGATGATCCCCAATAAAATTTCTCCACTGTTGACCTTTAAATATCTTGAATTTGATGGATGCATGTCCAACTACCCAACATTCAAATGACACAGTCAATGCTCAATCTGAAAAATCTTATAAAGAGGCCAATGTTTAGACGTGCGTTTAGTCCGTCCATATTTCTATGATCTCACTATTTACGCATGATGCATGATTATGGAGCGCGTATATGCACATGATAGTGGATGCACCATACCCGTTATACATCAAAACCTTAACGTCTTAAAAAGACTTGAAAGAATACATCTAAGCGTAAGAGAGAAGTTTGGTGTTGTCTTATATCTTCATATTAATTAATTATCTAATTAATATTTTGATATAAATTTATATTATGTTTCGGATGAACCCAAATATTTCTCCATTATTCTCCACTTCTTATTAACTTTTAGGATATCAGTTGATAACCAATTTATATATTTCTCTCCCTCAACCATTAGCTGTCCTTCCCCCTCTCTCTTCATCCTTTCTCTCTCCCTCTCTCTTTATTCGTTAATTGATGTCTCATGTTTCGAAAGGTACTGTCTTGGGCTTCATTTATCCTTGCTGGCGCCGCCGTCATGATAAGTTCATCTCTAATTATTATTTTAAATTTATATTCAAAAGTAATTGGGTGGGCTCAATTAATTGATCCCAGTGGCTATATAGTATATTCAATCATGTCAGAGGATAATTTATTTTGTAATATTAACTTTTAAAAAAAAATATTGTCTATAATTTTTATATTCAATTAATTTTATTAGTGTTGTCATTTTTTAACGTATCGCGGATGCATCATCAGCTAGTTTTTAGTTAAGCTCAAATATCATGGTACATAAAATTAATACTAAAGGATGATGCTCCCGCATGCTTGTCCCAAAAAAAAATAGAGATTATTTTTAAATTTTATAATTAATAAAATTTATAACTTTTTAAACTTATAAATATTTTTAATTTTCTCAATTATAATAATCTATTATATATAATAATCTTTTAAAGAGAATAAAAAATGAAATTTTAAGAAATATGGAAGTACAAATCTACAAATAAAAAAGAATATAATCTGAAAATCATATAGATGATACATAGGAGAGAAAAAAAAATAGATAATTTTGTAAATTTTATAGAATATAAGCTATCCAATATATAATAATTAATAAATATAATTTTAATTTAGTTTAACTATTAAATTATTATATTGGATATAAGGCACCACTAAATCTTAATCTTGTGCTTAAGTATTATAGATAATAGTCATATCTAATTAGAAATATGGTGTATATGATTTTGCAGCAAAGTAGGGAAAATTGCTGGCTTTTACCCACAAGAATGAGGTGTCGATGTGAACGGAGACTTAAAAAGTATGTCAAATGAGGGGGCTAATGAACTGAAAAAATATATATAATTGCTTGAGTGTATATTTTATACTGTTATATGTTCTTTAAAAAAAGGCTTCTGTTGACTAGAAGAATAATAGCTCTAGAAAGATATCTAACATTCTCTCACCTCTCTCTCTCTCTCCTCTTTTGGCAAAGTTAGGGTTTTCAAGTCGGTTGCTTTTATTTTGCAGTATTAGAATAACATGTCATAGAAGGCCTTGTGAAGGGTGGAGGAAAGAAGAGATCGAGTCTGCAAAGTCAGAAAAAAAAATCGTTCCGTATTCCTTGATCTTATGCTTTGTTCTTGATTCTCTTGTGTAATTCTATTGTAGGTGTACATGAGAGAGTTAGAAAGAGAGAGAAAGAAAGAGAGAGAGAGAATGTTCCAACCTAAGAAGCCCACAACTATGAGTTCCCATGAGAGATCCTTTTGTGTTCAAGGGGACTCCAGCCTCGTCCTCACTACCGATCCCAAACCCCGCCTTCGCTGGACGGTTGAGCTCCATGATCGATTTGTCGACGCGGTTACTCAGCTCGGAGGACCCGATAGTATTGTCTCTTCTCAATTCTTCTGCTAATATTTGGAGCTTTTATAAAATATTTAATTAGAAGCACTTCTTAAAAATAGTTTGAATATTAGAAATTTAGATTTTGGTGTGATTATTTTTTTAAAAAGAAATCCAAGAACTTATTTGAAGAAGATAATTGATGATTTTTAGTTTGGGTTTTGGATAGAGGCGACGCCGAAGACAATCATGAGAGTTATGGGTGTGAGAGGCCTCACTCTTTATCATCTTAAGAGCCACCTCCAGGTATTCTATATGCTTATGTGCTTGTTTTTATTGTGAATATATCATAATTTTTTAACTGAGTGTTGGTATAATTGACATGAGATCTTTGTTGCTTCTATTAATCGGTACAGAAATTCAGACTCGGGAGGCAGCCACTTAAGGAATTTAATGATCACTCAGTTAAGGATGGTGAGTGTGATCTTTGTTTCTTTTTTTTTTTTTTTTTTTTTTTTGAGATTATTGTAAAAAATTTCTGTTCGCAATCCGCCCATTCGATAATTAGCATGAATTTTGTGGGTCCTGGTTTTTCATAAACTTTTTCTTCTTTTTCTTTCTTAGTCGATTGATAATTTTAATACTTTTTTTTCAAGTGCGTATACAGCTGCAGCAGTAGATATGCAACGAAATGCTCCTTCTTCCAGTATGATGGGCCGCAGGATGATGAACGAGTAAGTTAAATTGGTTACCCTATTTTCTAATTTAAGCCACATTTTAAGTGACTATATATATATATATATATATATATATATATATATATATATACATTATCTTTTGTTTCTATTTTCTATTTTTCACTTGAAATTTATTGCAAGAAATCTTATAATAAATCTTTTCCTTTTCTGTGAACAACTCAGTAGGAACGTCCATGTTAATGAAGGATCTCGGTTGCAGATGGAAGTCCAAAGAAGATTGCATGAACAGCTTGAGGTAATTAAGAAGTTTATCTTAACATATATATATATATATATATATATATATATATATATATTTTAATTTCTTTTTTATTTTGAAGCAATCTTTTGTTGTTGTTGACGTAAAAATTTAAATCTGGTTGATGATAAGGTCCAAAAGCACCTTCAAATGAAAATTGAAGCACAGGGGAAATACATGCAATCCATGTTAGAGAAAGCATCCCAAACAGTCGCCGGCGAAAACATATCGACGATCTCGGCAAATTACAGTGGATTTGGGAATCAGAGTGCTACAGATCATAATATAACTTTGCCTTCTCTTCAAGATCTATACATTTATTCAGGAGACCATCAGCTTAGTCTAGAGATTGATAGATCACCTCTAGAAGGGTTTTTAAATGATTTAGAAAATTTTCCAAGTGAAAATTTCTATACTTGCTCTAACGGAAAGAGTCCTATGATCTGGGCCGATGATCTTCGTCTGCAAGAATTAGGGTTCCCATCAGCAGCCTATATCACTCCCGATGAACCTCCAAAGATCAGTACTGATCAGCTTGAGATTGCACCACTGCGTCTCGATAGTGGTGTTGATATGGATCCAATGGCTGAGATATATGATACAAAGCCAGTTCTATCCACTGATAGCAGCTAGAAGAAGCTCGGAAGGTCGTCACCGAGAAGAGTTGATCGTACGGTTGAACTTAAAAGTTTTGTATATTGCTGGAATTAAGCATTTGTAATATACTGGTAATATTAATGCATGGGCAAATAAAATGTTGTGAGTAGGAGTGTTGAAGTTACTAACTTAGAGTAGTTCATGAATCATGAAATGCTTCCTTTCTTCCTCTTTTTTTTTTTTTTTTTTTTTTTTTTTTTTTTTTTTTTTGAGATTACCTTCAGTAGACCATTCATGAATTTGGTCCATTTTATATGATCGTCATAACAAATAATCTACAAATGGTATTGACTCATATTTTTTGTTTCGTTTTTTTTGTTTTAATTTCTTTTCATCGTGTTACCGTAGTGTAAGAGGAACAATGCACCATTGCTGGATCAATTCTAGAAATGCTGTATTTTTCATGCATATTGATCAGTACTAGGTATATAATAGTCAACTAATGCAGGTGACTCCATGATTTTAAGAGTTTCTCTTTTTATTGTCAACTATAATTGTGGAAAAAACAAACATTCTTGGTGCAAAGCATGTTTCAACCAGCTGATAACTTCTCATGTTTTTCCTGGATACTTGTCTCGCTTCTTCAAGTATTTTAAATAAAAACATAATATGTTTTAGGGCAATTTACATATCAACCTCTCCTGTTTTGATCGGCCTGATATTGGGGGGCTGATATGTCTTTTCTCCTATAATGTATGAAGCATCGATTTTAGAACGGTATTTTAGTAAGTTTGGGTATATTTGCATATAACTTAGCAGTTGTTGAGTTTGTTGATCTCATCATTGCAGACTCATACCTTACAATGTTTAGTAAATGATAATCTTCAACCGTGCAAACCCTATTATATTATTATATAACAGCTTAGCTGCCAAAAAAAAAAAAGCTAAATTTAATTTAAAAAAAAGTAATAATTTAAAATAAATGTTTTTGAAGTCTCATTGGCATGCATGGTACTAGCTTTTCTTTTTAGAATAAAAGGCGCTATAGAAAGCAGATACAAGAAGCAAGTCCCGACAGAATTCATATTAGAGACATCGTGATTTTGATAAATTAGAGTTGGGTCATGCCCGCGTGTTGGCGACACCATTTTTTTTTTTGGCATTGCTTGTTTTTTCTATACTCGCATGTCTTAGATTTTGCTTATTAAATCCAAGAGTTTTATCAAAATAGCCTCATCCGTGCGTACATCTAACTCTCTTCGGATCCAGTCCAGATGGAACTTATTGTTAGATTGTTGTTGTTGTTGTCCTTTAAACTTGGATGGATCTCCATGGATGATGGTGGAGATGAAGTTGCTTTGTTGTTATGAAGCTTTGAAGGAAAAGAAAAGGCAGTGTAGGAGGTCTTTATTGGTCTCAGGAAATTGTAGTGCAAGTTCTCTCTCTCTCTCTCTCTCTCTCTCTCTCTCTCTCTCTCTCTCTCTCTCTCTCTCCAGAATACTGCAAGCAAGCTAGGTGGTGGTATACTCCTTCCAAAGTCCCATGATTGCTGTTCCCAAGGAAGCTTCTCTGAAGAACAACCCTTATAGTGACAGCACATAAGAAAAGTTTCTTCTTTTCTCAATTTCATCATCAAGGTAAGCACTTTCTTTTCTAGATTATTTTACTAGATTTAATTTTATAATCATAATTCTTGTACTAGTATTAGAGGGTAAAATTCTGCAAGTGCTTTCCCTCCTAATATGCCGCTGAATTCAAAGCATGTAGATCTGCACCAACCTTCGGAATATTTTCTGAGAACTCGAAAAATTACCATCCTGTGTTGTAAGAGATGAGACTTGAAATCGTGAACAATGTTTTATGAACCATCCACCTCACGAGTTGAACTACCTCGTTAGAAACATCATCACTTTTCATCATTATCCGTTCATTCCCAAAATATGACAGACGAAGTGTGTCTTCACACATGCAACAGGATTATGCCAGCTTCGGACTGTATAGATTCCTCTACGTTTTAACCTGATTCGGTAATAGTAGCACGAAGCGCCCAAGTTCCTTAAAAAGGTATACTGCAGACACTACAAGTAAGTGATCTTTAGTAATAAGAATTCAGCTACTAAACGATATTTACTTTAGTTATTATACATTTTTGTAACTAAAATTTACACTATTAATGATAAATAATAACAACTATTTAGCCGTTTTTTTATCTTTTTTCTGTAGTGATAGTACAGACTAAGTTACAATACTTAACATTTACGCTATGAGCAGAACACACGTGGACAAGACTTTTTAATCATAATGATTAGGCCAGACCAGCTAGGCCCAACATAAAAGCCCAGTAACATTCGAACTGCGATCATCGGCCCTTCTAATCACCATTCGTCGTCTCGCGCGCAGATATAAGAAACTTACCTTGTCTGCCGATGCTGGCAGCGCGGCCGGCCAGCTCCAACAGTGCGGGCTGGCCCGGCCTGTTCTCTGTGACATCTTTCATTTCAGCATTTCTACTTCTTTTCCTTTATTCTTGTGGCCTAAGAACTATATATATATGGAAAATGCCAGAAATTACTGACCTGAAATTTCACATTAGAAGTAGCGGAGAAAGTAGGCATGGACTAGTTTGTGGCTCCGCTCCTAATACCGAGCTTGGCGATTATATACAAAAAAAAAAAAAGAAAAAGGGTACTTGCACAACACCCCTCTCTCAAAACTTATTTTATAAATAAATCCTTTGTTTATAATCCATTATTTATGACATCCAAAACTATTTTGAAGTATTGTTTATAAAGTTTTGAATACAATATTATAAATCACATTAAAATACACTTTTTTATAGCTATATTTTTTTAAAAAGTATTTATAAATAGTTATTTTAATGCTCCAAAATTTTATTACGTTAAAATTCGTTAAGATTTTAAAATATTAAAATATCTATTTAAGAATATTTTTGTACCAACTAGTCTAGTTAATTAGCGCGACTGAATGTTTAAAATAGACAATTGCCTGTTCCTTATAAATAGTAGACCAAAAGTTTGAATTCTAATAATATCTGTTTATGGGTGCTTATCATTTCTAGTCGAAATATATGATAGAAATAATTCGATAATCAAAACACACACACACACACATATATATATATATATATATATAGGGTTCCGATTTCTCAAAAATACTCATTATTCTTCGGATAACGTTTTCGCACCCTTTCTCAGTTGTCACTTCTTTGAGTTCTCTCTTCGCTCCAAAACAATGGCGTCCTGTCTTCCTCTCCACCTCCCCTTTCCTCTCTGCTTCTCCAAAAATCTGAAGCTAGAAGACCAACAATCCCCCCTTCTTTCCACTATTTCCAAGCCCAGAAGGCTTCTACTCCCTCCTCTCCGAGTTTCTATCGCTTCTCTCCCACCTTTCAAGCTCTTCGAGCCGCCGCCGCAACCCGAGACCGAATCATCCGAGGTCAGCCTCGTTTTGGTACTTGTTTTTGTTTTTTCAGTAAAGCATTTAATCAAACACGTTGCAATTTTATCATGTTGAATTGTCGCAGTTGGAACCGGCTGACCCGGATTTTTACAGAATTGGATATGTTCGGAGTATGCGGGCGTATGGAGTTGAGTTCAAGGAAGGTCCTGATGGGTTTGGAGTTTACGCGTCTCGAGATGTTGAGCCTCTTAGAAGAGCCAGGGTGAGTGAGTATCTAATGGATTAGTTTTATCAAGTAGTTTTTATCATGATTTTGAATTGATATTCAAGCAACAATTTCGTGCAAGGGTTGTTTGGTATTATATATATATATATATATATACAAAATGCTTTGTTACAATCAGCTTCAGCTTTTACTAGATTTTGTTCTTCGTGTGGTTGGAGAGAAATCATCCGTCATGACCTTACTAGACCTCTACGAGGAATTAGCTTTGGATCGAGCAGAGTGGCGCAGAGGAGTCCGTTTGTTTAGAGGACCTAGGGATGGAATTTCGTCTGTGTGGTGCCAGTTATCCTTTTAGTTGATTGTTCATTTTATCCCTGCTTGCTATGTGCATTTTTCTTTGCTTGCTTCAGGACAATGTGGTTTGAACTATTACTCTGTGATTTTGTGTGCTTGTGTGCTTCTGTCGTTGATTATTCAGGCCAAACGTCAAACAAAAACATCCTCATCCGCAACATGGTTTGCCCACATCCTACCCTCACCGGACCCCTTCCTGACGAACTTAACACTAATAAGTTGTTGTTGTTGTTGTTGTGTGATCCACGTGGTTGATATCGGAGTCAAACATCTCAGTGTTAGAATTTTACAAGCACCATTATGGTAAAAAGTTATCCAAATGGGGAGAAGACATGTGCATGTTGATGTATCGAGCAAAACATGAGCAGTGAAAAAGGAGCTTATTCTTGAAGTGATGCCTAGAATGTAAAGAACTGTATTTCTACTAGTTGGTCATTTCACTAGTTTGTTTGTCATATGATCAACAAATTATTGACACTTCTTGGTATTGTTGAGATAACCAACTATCCTAAAGCTTAAGCGAATAGTAGAGAGAAGATTTTTATATATTTTAAAGTGCCCCTCATGCACAAGAAGCTGACCTTTGTGTACTTGAACACGAAAAAGTACTTTTCTTTGTATTTGGTATGAAAAAAAAAGCAAGTACTTCTAAAACATCAGCTTTAGTATAGATGAATAGCTTTCCCAAAAGCGTAAGCCAATGGTAAAGATACAATTGTATATATTCTAACAAGTATGGGGTTATTATAATGGTACAAGTAAACCTACACGTGCCTCACAATGAAAGTTATTATGGACCTTGTATGGCCTTTCCTATAGCATTATCTCTTTTTTCTTTTTCTTTTTCTTTTTTGACGATCTATTTTTTGCAGGTGATTATGGAGATTCCTTTGGAACTGATGTTAACAATAAGTCAAAAGCTCCCTTGGATGTTCTTTCCAGATATAGTACCTGTTGGACATCCTATATTTGACATTATCAACTCTACAGATCCAGAGGTAACTACAACTTGCAGCCATACTTCATTACATAGGAAATCTGACATTTCGTGATATTGAATTGTAATTCTGAACTTATCTAGTTTTAGCTATTTCTCTCATTTTCCAGAAAGATTGGGATTTGAGGTTAGCATGCCTGCTTCTTTTAGCATTTGACGTGGAGGGCAACTTCTGGCAGTTGTATGGTGACTTTTTGCCTAGTCCGGAAGATTGTACCAGTTTGCTTTTAGGACAACAGGTCAGCACAAGTCCATAACTAACTTTTCCCTAATGCGAGTTTTTGTTTGGGTTCCCAAATATAGGACTCTCTTCAGAGCATCTGTACATTAATATCCCCAATCTTCTTCTGAGTCACGTCTTCTAAACTTTATGAAAGAGTTACACCTTACAAAAGTTATGGTGTTGGTTCAGAGGATACTAGATTCTGTAAGGATAAATACTAATTATTATGTGAAGGTTAAAGGACTTGATATTTAAGAATAAACTAAGGAGATAACATCATACCATGTCAAAATGAGATTCAGGTATATTAATCTCTATGTTCAACTAAGGTGGCAAAGGTCATTGCCTATCATACATTCATATAAGTCATATGATTATTAAGACACTGAAATTTCTCATGTTTGTTTTCGTGGCAAGGAATTCATACACAAGGCTATATTTTCCTGTCAATATGACTCTTTACAGTGCGGAGCATGAATTTCAGGTGGTACCTTTTTTCAGGAAGACCTTTTAGAACTGCAAGACACGACTCTAGCTACGACAATGGAAGAACAGCATCAGCGAACCATAGAATTTTGGGAAAAGAATTGGGTGAAGTACAACCCACCCTTTTTTTTCTAAACTTATGACTTTGGATGCCTTGTTAGCATATAATGTGAATTTTTACCGTTGTCAGCATGCTGCTGCTCCGCTGAAGATAAAACGCCTTGCTCGAGATCCTGAAAGGTTTATTTGGGCATTAAGCATGGTTCAGTCCCGATCTTTTAGCAAGCAAATAAGAATTGGTGCTTTAGTCCAAGATGTCAACATGCTGGTTCCTTATGCTGGTTTGTCTCGTTGGCTATCATTGTGGAATTTGTGCTTTTCAATATGCATGCTTTACAGCCAATTGAGTTTCATTTGTGCTATAAAATCTCTTGGATAAGTCCTTCCTGCTTCGGGAAACAAACTTGCAATTAATTTGAATGATTAATATTCTGTTTTTAGTTTCTTCCTCTACTTAAAATATTGTTTCAATCTAAAAGATTTTGATTGCAGTGTCAGGCAGTTGAGCATTCCTCATTCATTATAGTACAGTATAATGCATGTTAACATCGGATCAATCTGATTGTGTGCCGTCACGTGTTTTTAGAATGTTCCATCACTTGCTTGCTTTTATCCTGGCGCCCTGCAGTTAAGTAATTTGATTCAGCTCATTATGCAGATATGTTGAATCATTCGTTTGAGCCAAACTGCTTCCTTCATTGGCGTTTTAAGGACCGCATGCTTGAGGTGATGATAAATGCTGGACAAAGAATTAAGAAAGGAGATGAGGTAATATTGACAGCTTCTATTTTCAAAGAAATCTTTGGTGTATGTTAATCCTTGAATACATTTCAGATGACGATCAACTACATGGCTGGATCAAAGAACAGAATGTTTATGCAGAGATATGGTTTTTCATCACCTACGGTATGCATAGCAAATGTTCCCGCTAAGACATGTTGGTTCTGATATAGTATGTCCTGCTTTAACAAAATTATGACGGACTAAAAAGACAAAAAAGAAAATGACTAATTGCTCACTAAAAGTACTTTTTTAAGTCACGTCTCCCCTCAAAGGACTTGGTACCTGTATATCCTCCGAATAAATTCTTGTTTTTCTAACTTTCTTCATGTTTCAGTTAACTAATTTGTATTTTGCAGAATCCCTGGGGTGCTATAATTTATAATTGTATTTTGCAGAATCCCTGGAATGCAATAACTTGTAATTGTATTTTACAGAATCCCTGGGATGCCATAAATTTTACTGGCCAATGGAAGATTCATTTAGATTCGTTCTTGTCAGTCTTTAATATCTCCGGCCTGCAAGACGAGTTCTATCACAACAGTAGGTGCACGGTTGAATGTTGTCCTACATCTAACATCGTAACATAGTATGTCTGATATCATGATTATAATGCATTATTTCTCAAATCAGGTGGCTCGTCCAGCGGGCAGCAAGATAACTTTGTTGATGGTGCAGTAATAGCTGCAGCACGGACCTTACCGACATGGTCTGACGAAGATGTGCCTCCGATCCCAAGCATGGAAAGGAGAGCTGCAAGAGAGTTGCAGGAAGAATGCCATCAAATGTTGGCTGAATTCTCTACTACTTCTAAAGAAGATCAAAAAATTCTAGGTAAATAAATTAGACTTCTGTATATAAATAGAAAATCTTGCTAATTGTCGATTGGTTCATGTAATGTTTCTATGTAGATGAAAATCCTAATGTCAGTAGAACGCGTGAAGCTGCAATCAAGTATGTAAATCCCACTTAAACATCTCGAATTATAAAATGATCTTTCACCCGCCTTTAGAAATAACTATGATATTTCTTGCAGGTATCGCTTGCATAGGAAGATGTTCCTTGAGAAAGTCATTCAGGCACTCGAACTTTATCAGGAGAGGATATTGTTCTGACTATGTATATCCAATTTTGCGTGCTTTTTCTCGAGTTCGATTTGAGTTTGGTAGAAGCAGTTCAGAAGTTTTTAGCTTCAAAATTTTCCCCGACAAAATGGATATTGTGATATCGCCAAGATTTATCTCCATGTCGCCCAGTCTAATGATTCTGAACTAGCGATGTCAATATCTCCTTAGGACCGTGTTGTTAACACGTCGTGTGATCTCTTTAAGCTTCGAGCAAGAGAGAATTGTTGAAATTAGTATTGTATCAGTTACAAACCAATGTAGGCTTTGCAGCCAGTAAGAAGCATTTCTTGTTCCATGTGAAGAGTAGAACTTTGAATGTTGCGGAAGAAAATATTTTCTTTCTTTCAGGGTACCGAAATAATGGGGGTAGACCATTGCATGAAGAATGTTACTGGGATTATTGCTGTTTGTTCTTCTTGTACTTAGATAAAACTAAGGTTTTTAATGAGCGGAGCTGAATTTAGTTAAACTCATCTAGGCACATTACGCCGATATATATTTATTTATTAAAAAATAAAATTAAATACTTAAAATTAAAGTAATTTAAAACTATAAATATAAGATTTGTTGCATGGCCGTGTCTATAATTACCAGAATTTAGCAACAAAAATATAGACCAATATAGCTTCAAAAAACTGGATTAAGTTCTATACTTCAGTGATAAATTACAAACACCAATGCTTGCACATGTAGAAAAATTGGCGCCACAGCCATTGCAGGTTTGCTTGAACATTATACATCTACGTAAGAGAGAGAACAATAACATGTAGCCATCATCCTCCTTGGAATCACGACAATTTTCTCATAAAGGAAGCAATATGTGAAGATAGAAGAAGGCAAACATGAAAAACTTAAACAGAGTCGGCCTTTTTTGTTTTGCGTCCCCATCTGGGCGTAATTTCTATGAGCTTATGTGGCATCAGCTGCCTCTCTTTCCTAGTCAGCTTCTTGAAGTTGCTGACTCGAAGTTTTGCGATCTTAGCCTCCTCTTCAGGGGTGGTTTCTCTCACAACAACAGTTAATCTGCACTTAGGTCTGACCATGATCCCGCTCCTTCCCTTTGCGTGGTAAGATAGACGCTTCAGATAGTCTCCTTTTCCAACAAAAGCTTCATCTGCACAGAAATATACATAAATAACGCCGTGGAGAAAACCAACCAATAGAAAAGATAGGTTTAGTCAGAAAAACTTGCCTACGAGGAGTCGATCCGGGTCTAAACCATGATTATGTTGTGCATTTGCTCTGGCTGAATGAATAACCTGCAGGACATTCGATACTTTACGTAACTTGTTATTTCTTTAAATAGATGCTGAGGTGGGGGCATCTCATACCCACCACAAGTGCCCAGCATTAATTACAACTACAAGGAGAAGTTTAGGCCCTGTTTAGAAGCAGAAAACACTTTTCTGTTTTCCATCTCCAATTTTCTTTCTGTTTTCTTATTTTGCTTTTCTATTGGAGAACTTAGAAAACATAAGAAAACACGTTCAGATTATATATAACATAAAATAATTTTCTATCTAGAAAATTGGAGATAGTGTTCAAATGAATCGTCAATTTCAAATACAAAATTATAAAAAAGAAAAAATATGTTCGAATTATGAACTTAAAACATACTCACAAGAACCTAGTTCCGATTAATATAGTCATTTCACAATTGATTTGCAATCTCTTCTCGCACTGCATCCATCAAATTAAATTTACAAAATATTATATTTTCAAAAAATAAATTTACAACCGAACAAAATAATTTTCATAAGTTATAAAGTACTATTAAGCAATGTATTGGAATAAGATTTACGAACAAGATAATTTTCAAAGATATGCAATAAGATAATTTTCAAAGAATAAATTTCATAAATTTCCTAAAATATGGAACAAGATAATTCCCAAAGATATGCAACAAGATAATTTCCAAAAAATAAATTTTATAAATTTCCTAAAATATGGAACAAGATAATTTCCAAATAGTAAGTTTTCAAACAAGATTTACGATAATTAAGCAATGTATTGAAAAGTTTGCAAAATAATATTAAATTTTCGAAATTTGTAGCAACACAAATTTTGAAAATATACTAGTCACCGAAAAAATAACCTGTATGCGGTGGTCGTAGGCGGCACATACCTCTCTTATTTCTTCATAACTGTTTTTAGGATTTTTGCATATGAAGAATATTGCTATTTAAGGAAATATAAAAATATATTTGGAGAAACGTGTTTCCTAGTTAGAGAATAAGTGGAGAACCGCGTTTTGGGTTTGAAAATTAATGAATGGAAAAATTATAAAACAACATTTGTTAGTTTTCTAAATGTAGTACAAATGTAGAAAATTGGAGAACCGCGTTTTCTAATTCTCCAAATAGAAAATTTCACAATTTGAACAGAAAACTTCGATTTTTCTTCTCTATAGAAAAGTTTTCTAGAAAACAGCCTAATTTTTCAGTTTCTGAACAGGGCCTTAGAGTCTTGAGGTCTTTTTCAAAGTTTAATTTAACTTTTATGAGGAAATGTGGCATTGCTAAAAGTAATTCATTACATCCGATAACCCAGTAGCTGGATTGAAGGGGCAACGGCAACAACTCCTGATTCAAGTCTCAAAGCATTTCACATTCTGGTATTAACTAACCTCTAAAAGAGAACTTGTGTTTTAATTTTTATTTTATGATACAAATGATGGGAGAAATCACTCAAACATGTTAAAGGGAAGGAAAAATTAATAATTATCTCTCAAGAAAAAAAGTATGAGGATGAGTACTATTGCCAAGAGAGGACAGTTTCAGGACCAGAACATATATTGCTAGTTTAGACTCTGAACATATTATGATGAATATTGTTAGAAAAATACGCCATGAGACCCCAAAGATAGCTGATCACAAGATACTTATCATACATCACTGCTAGCAGGATCGCAATTGCGATAAATTTACCATAGCATAGTTAACAGAAAATCAAACAGTAATGGACAAACTTACAGACAATTTAAGGAAGAAGTGAAAATCAAACAGTAATTCATGATTTATGGCACCTGATAGACTGTTTTTGCAGCTCTTTTTACTGTTACTTGTAGCTGGAGGAGAGCATCTTCCACACGCATCCCACGAACCAGTTTAGCCACCAAATTGATCTTCTTGGGGCTCTAATCATCACAATGTACAATTTTTAAAATAAAATAAAAATTGAAGACAGAATTTTGTGATGGATGAACAGGACACATCTGGATGAGGAATAGATACGAAAAACTTAAGTCCAATAGCACAGAGACCACAACTATGGAAAGTATGCTAAAATTAATTTGCAACAAATTGAATATCTGAGGACAAAGGATTGAAAAATTGCACAACCCTCAAAACAAGAGAATGATAATGATGACAGTGCAGACAACTTGTATTGATCTCTTCTTGAAAGAAAAGCACTTGATTCAGACCGTTCAAGCTTTTTTTTTTTAAAAAAAAAACAAGCAGTATAAGCACTTATTACTCCTTAGTTTGCAATTATTGTTTCATTTTAATTATGGAGTATCAAAAAGCTGTCTGATAGGAGATAAGAAGACAGAAAGGACAATATTTGCTTCTTAGTCGAGTCCTCACATAATTCTAAGAAATGTTAATATGTAAGTATGAGCCTAATATTAAGGAAAAAAGAAAATATTCATTTCTATATCAACCTAGAAATGCTGACAATAAAGCATCAGCTTTCCTACTTGAAGCAAGATCCAACAATCTTCTTTAAAAATTAAATGAGCCAATTTCATATGGGTATTTAATGCCAGAAATGTCAGTTAAAACCCTAAGGTCCATTTAGAATGCAAGAATGTACCCCTAGCCCCAAATCAAGAAAAAAAAACATAACAAAAAAAAAAAAAGAGGGCCGTCTCAGCGGCTTCTTCCAGAAAGGCAAATACATCCTTTGCAAATATAGATAGAACAGTAATATGAGTTAAAGATCAGCTTTTAGGCTCCTTTATATATCTGAAGAGGCGTGTAAGCATATAACAGAGGCAGAATAAAAGAACTATAAGATGTACTCCATTAGTCCAAAATAACAACTCAGCATCATGGCACGTCCAAAGAAGCAAGTCGTGAAGCTCCGCTTAGCTGGCATACCTGTCTTATGTCTTTCTTTACAGCCTGAACTCTTGTACGCTTTGAGGATGCACCTTTCTTATCAGAAGTGCCTCTCGTCTCAGTTTCTAAATTCTCCCCCATCACAGGTAGTAGAGGAGAAGAAATAGGCACCATATCGCCAACCTCTTCTGCCCATAAGCATCTAGAATAGAAAATACCCTATAGAGAAGCAAGAGGTAAGTCTTGTTTTGACTCCTTTTTTTTTAATTGAATTGGTGAGAAGTAATTCATATGCAACTTGTTATTTTTCAAAACATTACAAGTTGGAAAATTTTCTCCCATATCAACATCCAAAAGTAAATAAGGAAAATGTAGCTACGAAGTGAAAGTACTATAAGCAGTTGTTCCCCATGAAAAACACTCTACAGAAGAATGTATGGATCATAACATCCAGTAGCTGCTTCGTAAAGCATAAAGTAAATTGTCCACACCAATCGCAGAACGCAGTAGCATTTTGTTTAGATGCCTAAACGATGGTTAAAATGTTAAATTTCATAGTTCTAAGTCTGATTCATAGTGACTATCAACAATAGATGCAATTACATATAAAGGATAAGCTTACTATAATTACAAACAAGTTTACTATAATAAAGTATAACAATACTCTCTCTCTCTCTCTCTCTCTCTCTCTCTCTCTCTCTCTCTCTCTCTCTCTATATATATATATATATATATATATATATATATATAATATTATATTGTTTGTGGAACTGCCTACTTCCGCTTGTTTTTTATGGCTTCTTCACCTCTATGAATGAAGCAATGTGTTGAGTCATTCCACCTCTCATATATCTCAAAAAATAAATTCAAAAAAAATTAAAAAACACGATAAGTATGAAGATATTTAATAGGACCATACCGATTGCTGTAAATATCTAAAGAATGGATCGGGTGTTCTTTTCAGTGGAAGACTATGCAGCGAAGAACTTACACCTTGACCTGAAAAACAGTGGAGTAAATTTCAGTAAAAGTACAGCTTAATCATAGGCGAATCTGTCTTGATTTTCTCGTGTTATAGATAGAGAAGTGGAGTGTGAGATCAAGAATGAGAAATGTGTAATACAGAATGAGAAACGTCACCTGAAAGTGGCGACGGACTCGCCGAAGAGCTCAGGGCGCGGCTGCGATCAGCGACGGCCACGAACCCTCGGGCCATGGCTCGCACTGACCTCATCCATGAGGCCATGGACTGGATCAAAACTCCGCCGATAAACTACGCCGGCGGCGGAACTCCACTAAAACCAGAGAGGTGAGGGGTTTTATTTACCTCGTAATCGGCCTTTTCTGGTTCGTCTTTGGTTCGACTCGGGTTTTCTAGTCCCGATTACATTGGACGGCAGACAGCGACACTACTACAAAATGTATGATAATTATCACACACAGTTGAATGGAACAACTTGATCATAATCAACGATCCAGAGTGCATCTTTCGATATATAATTTGGATTAAACTGTTGATCATGATCAAAATATTTGATCAAACGGTCCACGATTCACTTTAGAAAAGGACTATTTTATGTCGAACTGAGAATAACCTTTATATATATATATATATATATATATATATATATATATATTGATCTTCACTTGAGACGAAGCGGAGATAGGCTCCTCTCAGGTTATTTGTTGATGATCTGAATTTCAAATAAAAGATCATAACCTATAGAAATGTCGTATGAATGAAAAAATACTCAAAAATAAATAAATAAATAAAAACTATGTTTCAAGTTTTAAATATACATTAAATAGCTTAAAGTTAGATTAATGCACGGTCATGATAGTATATTTTCATACAATTCTAAATTAAAATAGTATGTATAGATTTTAAAAAATTCAAATTATTGTTATTGATCTATATGTTTATTTATCCGTATGAATCGTAATTGATCTAATTTGGATATTTGTGTAATGTATTTTAAACTAATTTATTCTGAAACGTTCGTTTTAATCCTATTATATAGTATAAATAACGTAACAAAATTATTTAAATTTTGGTACGTAAAATTTCTAGATCGTAAATCGCTTCTATCGGTTCTGATCTGTTATTTACAACTCGAATCATTAAAAATAACCCGACATGAACGTAGTTTGCTGCTCTCGAGTGGGGATTAGTGTGGACAAAACAAGCGCAGGCCAGGTATTGAGCCCTTTTTTTTTTTTTTTTTTTTTTTTTTTAAGATTATATGGTAAAATCCGTAATACGAGCGCACACCTCCGTAAAGACCTCAAACTCGCGAAAAACCTCAACATTTAGTCCCGACAAACGCTTTAGGATCCGAGTACAGACCTTTCATAAACGGTAGCTCCTGCTATGAGGTACAGAGGATGTTTAGAAAATCCAGCCAAAGATTTCACCCCAAGAGATCGAGCATGTAAGTAAGCCACTTACTGGGCATGGCCCCGAGTATGTTCCAGACTTCTCTTTTTTTACAACTTCTTTTCACGTTACATTTATTTTCCTTTTTTGAGACGACTGGATAACACACTTGAACAGAAACCGTATGAACACTATCTATGAACACCAACAAAATTCTTTAGTTTACATAGAAACCACAACGGTTATGGAACGATAGAAACATTCAAAAAAGTTACTAAGCTATAGCTTTTTGTATGTCGATAAATGAGGAAGCGGCTTCAAAGTACTCTGAGCAGATAGTTTGTCAGATATGAACCTTCTGGGTAGGAGGGGTCAATGGGATGATCACAAGCAGCTCCAGCATCGCGTAAAACTGTGATTTTCCTACCAGCCATTGAAGCAGCGCCCTAACGAAATGATCAAAGAGTATATTCTGTGAGTTAATGCATCCTAGACAAATGGTATAAAATATATTCTTCGAGTTAATGCATACAAACACGAAATACTGGTTAGATGTTTGCAATTTGTAAGAAAACTCTCCAAGACATGAGAGACGGATAGCGGTTCAAAATGTGATCCCCCGGTGATCAGTGCAATTACGGGAAATGAAGATAGGAATAACATAATATGTTCAGATTGTAACTTCCCTGAATATTTAATCATTTATATATATGGTGACGTTGCACATGTCGATGAAAATTACAGTTCGGGTGACCCACTAGCCAATTACCCGATAATGGTGCAATAAAGATGATGCGGTATCCCAGTCAAATAAGCATACAAAAAAAAAGCACTACAGTAAATACATTAGAAGATTATTAAAACGTAAGAATGTCACGATAGAAAGCTAACATGCCTGTAATATCCGGAGAAAGATCCCACTTTGAGTCATTGCACCAGAACAGGAACATGTCATTAGTAGTCCCCCGCTCTTTGTTATTTGCATTGCCAGTGAATTTAAGCTTCGATACATACCAGATGCACTTTGAAGAACCTGAAAATAAATTAAGATATGAAAAGAATTTGCAGTAATATGTGACTTGCTAGTGTTTCCAGATAGGTTAATACGATCTAGAATGCCTTACAATAGACACAAAAACCATTACTCTGTATAAATAAATAAACCATGTAGACTATTCTGGAAACTAACTATACCAGTCACCCAAGTCTATAATATCGCTAAATATTCCTCATCATGGCAAACTGGTACCAGCTTATAAAGGATATAAGCCTCATGGTACATAAAGGTTCTTCATCTGTTAAAGATGTTGCCTAAACAACGGAATGAAAAAGGTACAACTTTTAATAGTGAGACTACCTGTTTTCGAGGTGCAAGCTTAGGAGGGTCCAGGATTACTAGGTCCCATGAATCATGCCTGGATGCAGCCTTCTTCATGAACTCAGTTGCATCTTCTTTATAGAATGAGATTCTTGAAGAATCTAGTTTATTCAGAACTACATTTTCTTTTGCAAGCTCCAAAGCAGGAGTTGATGAATCAATACCTGAAAGATTTGCTATAAGTAGCTTGCACTCCAGAGTAAACTAGCACTTAACTTTCTATTACAATTTACAAATAGCCAAGCAAGGCATACAATAAGGTATATATACACTAACAATAGGATAATGTCAAGGGGCTGGAATTGCCATTAACGATCTAGGTCAGGAGTAGGGCTGAGCATTACCTGAACTTACCCGAATAAAGCTAAAATTCGGGTTCGGATCGGGTCTGGTTCGGTTTGTGTCGAATTTTTAACAGTTCAGATACGAATAATTCGGTTTGGGTTCTACAGTCAAAATTCGGGTCGGGTTGGACCTGATTTACCTGCTAAAATTTCAACATAGCCTTATAACACCAAAAATTTGAGTTTGTATCATCCAACCCTCCCCCCTGGTGGTGGCCATCCCCCCCCCTCCTGCGAGATATTTTCGACCGATCCGACCCGAATTTTTTTCAGTTTGGGTTGAAACATAACTCAGGTAGGTTCGGGTCTGAAGTTATTCAGTTCGGGTCGGCCATTAAAATTTCGGTGGGGTCCGGTCGGTTCGGTTCGGGTTGACCCGAATGCTCAGCCCTAGTCAGGAGAAAAGGGCAAAAGCTACCAACTTGTATATATCAAGTATTTGTTGGGAAAAAATAGTGTAAATTCTAAGCATCAAATTTGGAATTTCCTAGATAGGATCATGCAAAGTTCTAAGCATACAGTGTTTTTACCAATGACGTCAATAGCACCAGCTTGTGCAGCATTAAGAGCAAAGCCACCAGTATAGCAACAAATATCTAGAACTTTCAAGCCTTTCGAAATTGATCCAATGAAGTGACGATTGTCTCGTTGATCTGCGTAAAATCCGGTTTTCTGGCCCTCCAATGAGACTGTGTACAATATGCCATTCTCCATTACCTAAATTCAAATGTCAGTACAGGGTAAACCGCCCGTGCCAAATAAGATAATATTAGCAAAGTATCTATTATTTGGAGCTACCCATCGATGGTGCTTTACAACAGCGGCAAACCAACTACGCCAAGGGTGACTGTGATGTAAAGGTTAATTGTATCGGACGTCCTCATTCATGAGAAACCAAGTATAGAAGCTACCTTAACAACCATTTGCAGGAGAGAAGGTTGCATTCATGACCATAATAGCTTCCAGTATATCACATTATATCTTTTCTTTCCTGAGAGCAAAGCAGTGCGTACTGCATACCCCTTGAGATATTGAAGGCATTACAAGGAACCCAAGATATTGATCACACTCGGTATAAAAGAAATCTATATAAAGCCTTTATGTGCAGGAAAGAATAATACATACATGGCTTTGGTTCAGAGTTGATGTAGCAACTTTCAGAGAAAACCAAAAGATTAGCGAGTAGCGACGATACACTACTACACTAATTTCTTCTTACATGAAGCATGATCTAGCTTCTAATTTGTAAAGAATATAACCCTTAACCCCAAAATCAAGTTTATGTGTTTTACCTCCACTCTTCTGGATTGCAAAGAAGGGCATGCCTTTTGCTCCAATACATCTAATCCTTCTTCCTTTAAAATGTCAACAGATGGCCTCCATTTTATGCTACTTATGCCAGCAACTCTACCAATGTTTGACTCTATTTCTGCTTTGTATTTCTCAACCCAAGCCGCAGATGAAGCGACAACAGCAACATCAGCAAATATATCCACAATTAGGCCGGATAACCTATCACGCAGATAACTACCTTGTTGGTCTACTTAATAAGAATCAGAGTAGCCTCTGTTTCTAGAGAAGTGTAGTCATTTGGAATTGGAAATAATATAAAACAGTAATATGGACTAGTTTAAGAAAATGGATCTATTGACAAACGAAATCGGACATGAAGTAAATAACGCTATGACTGCGAGAAGCTACGGAATATTTTGAACAAAACTTGAAAGCTTAAGACTATTATAGCCTCCAAACCTGTCGCCTTCACTATTAACAAGACGAAAAACATTGGTGTTAGCTGAGGATAGGCCCAAGCTCCTACGTAATTGAATTGCATCATTAAATCTTCTTTCAATTAGCTTTTCCATGTCCAATGCACAGCCTGGGTCTCTGAAAGAATGCAACTCATAAGGCGGGCAAGGAGACAAAATCAGAGCAAAACCTACTGAAAGTACCGAAACTGCATGAAGATTAGCAAGTCATCTGACGAATGCCTTTTTTTGAATTAAACAAGACAAAGAAATAATTGCTACAATAATATTGCAAAACCATTAATTAGACCCATGTAGCTGCTATTTTCATAAACTATGTTATCACTTCGTAGATTGTATAAAACAAAGTCTTATGGTTCTTGCTGACAAACCCACAACAATATTTCAGAATTGCAAATCAACCATTACTTAGAACCATGCAGCTGCTAATTAGCTAGTTTCATAAACTATTTTATCACTTTATAGATTGTATAAAATAAAGTCTCATGCCACTCACCGACAAACCCACAACAATATTGTAGAATTGCAAATCAACCATTAATTAGGACCATGCAGCTGCTAATATCATAAACTATGTTATCACTTTATAGATTGTATATAACAAAGTCTTATGGCTCTCACTGACAAACCCACAACAATATTACAGAATTGCAACTCACCATTAATTGAAATCATGCAGCTGATAATTTGTCACACTTCATACATTGTATACGACAAAGTATTATGGCTCTAACTAACAAACCCTCATGTTACTACACGGTCCTTCACAATATACAAATAGTATTGTCAGAGAGCATTGTAGAATGGCACCTTGTTGCCTCTTCTTCTAGCTGCATTAGCCGAACGCAGAACATAGAAACTGAGTTGTACAAACCCCACCCAATGGGCTTTTCAGATCCATCCGCCACCAGCACGACATCGCCTGTTTTAGGAGGTGGTCTACCAATAATCCTATCAACAGCGCCACTATATACCATTGGACTTCCATCGCGAAAGATTTGGGTCTTCCCTTTCTTCAAGACGACTTTAGCCAAGCCTGAAATATGAAGCAACCATCAGCATTCTGAACCATGTTACCATGTTATGATCCACATATACAGCCACATTCAAATGTTCTTACTTATGTTTTAAAGAACACACATCTACAAAATAGAATTACTCCAAAGTTATATATGTAAATAGCACATTCGTCCAGCACAAATCATATTATACCAGTCTCCACTTATCTCTCCATTCCTTTATGTAATAACACATAATACATAAGAAAGGTAATGACAATGATGTACTTCTTCATGTCCTAGTTCATCAGTTCATGTCCATGTAGACCACCTCGGTCATCCACTTCAGGTTATAACTAAGTTTTGACCTGCCTTTCTAACTTAACCTTTAATTCTCATACAGGTTTGCTGTTAAATATCTATAATGCTTATTTATGATTGAAACATAATAAATCTCGAAAAATTAACTGTTTTTCAAATGGAATGTTGTACGAGGAATCGTCGACCACCTGTTCGTTCAAATTCTTGTTAGAAAGATGGAGAGAGAAGGACCTTTGCGGTTGGCCGCGATGTCTTGCAGCGATGGAGCAGCGGAGGACGGTGGAAGCGACGAGATAGACTTCACCAGCAAAGCCGGGAGCTGCTGCGCTCGGAGCATCTCGCTCAGTTCCCACGGGAAACTCAGCGACCTGCACAAGCGTGATGCTGAGAGAGAAACTGACGTTTAGAGAGATAATGCTATTTAAACCGGAACACTTAATTCGAATATATATATATATATATATATATATATATATATATTAGGAGAATAACCAATTTCTTTTGTCTCCGAAAAAAAAAAGAAATAGCAGCATAGACAAAAAGATGCTGATGTAAATAAATTATTAGATCGAAGTTATTTTGATTATTGTAGAAATATTTATTAAAATTTTTTTATATAAATATTATAATTTTTTTAAATTATAACTTTAATATTTAATATTTTTAAAAAAATATTTTTAAATATATATTTTAAGACTTCAAAATTTTAGTAAATTTTAAAATTTATTTATTAACTTGCTAAATTTTAAATTTTAAAATATATATTTAAAAATATTTTTATTATAAATTTATAAATATTATTAATATTTACAATTTTATGTTAAATATTTTTTTAAAAAAATATTCTAAAAAAATATTTTAAATATTAAAAGGTTTATTTGAAATGTTCAAAATAAAGAAAATTGTATATCAGCCTCCTATTTTTAGGGCCGATACAAATTAGTCTCTAAAAGTTGAGAAACGTCTGATGTGGCATAACGCACACTGTTCCGTCGCACATTTCTTCCATTTCTGAAACGCAATTTTCTGTTTCTTGATCAACAATTATTAGTCCACTTCTTTATCAACTTAAGATGTTACTGGGCACAGCTTGTTAGTTGTCATCTTCTGCTGCTCCCTGCTGGGCACAAATGCAGAAAGCTTCATCATTCCTCTCATCACTACTGGGAAAACCCGACGGCGGCGTTGGCGACGGAAGCTCACCGGAACCGGAGGCCACCGTGAAGTCGATCTTCATCTATCCCATAAAATCTTGCCGGGGAATCTCTGTTTCCCAGGCCTGCGTCGCCTCCACTGGTCAACCTCGTTGTCTCTCTTTATAAGCAGTCATAATCTGGATTTTCTGCTATATAATGGTTGTTTCTGCGTATGAAACTTCTCTATCATCAGGTTTTCGCTGGGATAGGCAGTGGTTAATCGTTAATTCGAAAGGAAGAGCGTATACCCAAAGAGTCGAACCAAAGCTTGCTTTGGTTGATGTGGAACTGCCCGAAGATGCATTTAAGGAGGGCTGGAACCAGAAGATAACTCATATCTAGGTAAAATTTAATACATCCCATCTGTTACTCTTATAACATTGTATTTTGACCATTTTATTTTTTAATTATAGAGTTAGGTACTTAGGCAGCCCATATGTGTGAATATGTAGGTAGTTCAATGTAGAACGTGAGATTTGAATCTAAGTAATATTTTATACATTACATTCATGCTTTATACCATTTATTTTAACTATGTTAAGTAGCCCAGATGTGTCACCATGTAGGTACTTAAATGTGTGGGTGTAAGATCTCAAGTCATAGTATATAGATTATGGTTGTCTCTGCCAATGCAGATTTAATGTATGGAGTAGAGAAATCTCATTACATTGTATTGTTTCATGATAAACAAATACAATCATGATATATATATATATATATATATATATTATAGAGAGAGAGAGAGAGAGAGAGAGAGAGAGAGGCTATTCTCAGCTCAACCTGAGAATAGCCTTGGTAAGCTAACATCTCAGCCGTTGATCTCTTTGATCTAACGGCTGAGATTTAATTTTAACGCTTGACGGCGCCATTAAATACTTAACGGCGTGAATCGTTATTCCGTTAAGTATAAATTTAAATCTCACCCATAAATCAAGGAGATTAACGGCTGAGAGCATCCCAGCCGTTGATCTGCTTGATCTAACGGCTGAGATTTAATTTTATATTTAACGGAATAACGATTCACGCCGTTAAGTGTTAAAATTAAATCTCAGCCGTTAGATCAAACAGATCAACGGCTGAGATGTTAGCTTATTAAAGGCTATTCTCAGGTCGAGCTGAGAATATCCTCTCTCTCTCTCTCTCTCTCTCTCTCTCTCTCTCTCTATATATATATATATATATATATATATAGAATTGGAGCTAACATACTGAAAAAACAATCATGAATATCATCAGAAGCGCTTGTAATGTTGTTTGCACCTTATGCTTCTTGCTAAATGTGTTGGTATGTAAAGTACTTTAATTGAGTTACAAACAGTAAAGTGTTTGTATTGGAAGATATAATACATATGTCTCGATAAAGTATATGGTTTAGATTCAGGATCATAGAAACTGCTAATAAGTAGCAGGATTCTCAAAATTCACTCGAAATTTCGATAAAGGAAATTGCAATAGTAAAACCCATCAACATTTAGGCCTAAAACACAAACTAATACGGCTCAGATTACGTTGACAGTTGGTTTAAACATGAGACGGTTAAGATATAATCCAGGGGTCCAGAATAAAACATCCCAAATCTGGCGGAGGAAGTCCAACAATTGGATAATATCCCTTCCATGGAATGGACTCGGATTGCACTTACAGTAAATTAAAGAGAGAATACTATTTTCTTTAACCCCAAGTGAGATTAAAGAAGTTCTTGTTTTTGGAAAATCAAAGAATTATGCCTTATGAATATTTGAGATAATCACTTGTGTCTGAGGTTAAGTTACCTAAGACTAAGTTGATGCATGTACAGTGTTTTGCTACGAGAACTGTATTTTGAGATGGCGAAGATAGTCATTTGTAATCTCTGTTATCTTGATGATGAATCATCATTTACAAGGAATCCATGTAGTATTTATACCCTTTTCACTTCTAATTGATTTGATTGTTGCCTAAAGTTTTATGTGAAACGACAAGCAGATGAATGTCTTTCTGTAACTTATAATCCCCTTTACGCAGTGGTAAGGGCTCCTGGAATGGGTGAATTAAAAATTCCTCTTGCCAAAGCCTGCAATGTGATTGATGAAGTTTCCGTGTGGGAGTGGTCTGGATCTGCATTTGATGAGGGAGCTGAAGCATCTGATTGGTTTTCAACTTATCTTGGGAAACCTAGTCGCTTAGTTCGTTTTAATACCTGTACGCTTCTACACTTTTCCTTTGAGCAGTGAGATTTAATATATAGCATATTTTTAGAGCCTTTTTTTTCAAAGGAAAATGCATGGAAAATAGTTGCTAAAACCCGGCCTAGTTCTAAGCTCTGAAGAATATCTGATTTCTAATTTCCCAATGGGCACTAAATCCTCCTAATGACTTTGATTCATTCTTTGTATATGAGAATGTGATATTTTTTTTGTAGAGGTGAATGTGTAAAGATACATGATGAAGGTTGGAATCTGCACCTGATTCAGAAGGAATACCATGGGCTCTTAATGATGATTAAAGAATGTGATGAATAGCTAGATTAATATGAAAAATGTTAAAATTTTGAGCTGCCATTATGGACATTCTTCCTTTACGTCAAATCAAATTATGGTTCATGTTTGATTGTACACTTTGTGATAAGTCTGTAGTTTGGACGTTTTGAGGACTTAACATGAACTAGCCTGCATGTTACTGATTATAGATACATGTATTACGAGTTAAGTAGTCCTATAACATCTCGTCTGGTGTTTGATTTATTTAAGATTTAGTAAATTTTTGCTTCCTATTATGTTTTAATAATCTAATTGTAGGACATTGATATAATAGCTTTTTATGTTGTGTATCAAAATTCCAGCGTCAGAAGTTAGAGCAGTGGATCCTAATTATGCAGAGGGATACATAACAATGTTTTCGGATCAGTATCCATTCCTGCTAATATCTCAGGTTAGTCAATCAACTGTGGAACTCGTAAAATGATTTACTCTCGAGTACTTAAAATGATTTTCTTTCATTCCTTTGTTCTTTTAAACACACTCTTCTATCCACAGGAATCACTCGATTCGTTGAATAGCCTCCTCGAGGAGCCCTTACCTATCAATCGATTTAGACCAAAGTGAGGGAATAATCTATGATATACTGCTAAAGCTTTTGCTGTGCGTAATGTGTAGCTTACAGATATTTTTCTCTTGAAATTTCAGTATACTTGTTGAGGGTTGTGAACCATTTTCAGAGGATTTATGGAAAACTATGAAAATAAGTACGTTGGGTTTTCATGGTGTCAAGTTATGCTCACGCTGTAAGGTACATTCTATGTGCTTGTTTCTCTGTTTCAAGTGATTTTAACTATATGGATTTGTTTGTAGGCCATTTAGCACCATCAAAGACCATTGATATGGATATTCTTCAGCATCCCAAGTTGTCAGCCCTTAAATTTAAGAAGTCCAGGGACATGAAATGAATGAATCAAAATGCAATGACATGTTGCGTGTAATATTTTATTTTTAGCATGAATATGTGATCAAATGAGGATTTGCAGCCGTAGCATAAACCACATTTATATATTTCTTTAATCATTTAAGCTGGAGCAATATGCTCAGATCTTCTAAGCATGTCCTCGACAATCATTAGAACTTTTTTGTGGACTGGAGATTGTCAAATTTGGTCTAACTTTTATTTTGTTAGGTCCCTACAATCAATCAAGAGAATGGTGTTTCTGGTGTTGAGCCGACCGAGACTCTTCAAAAATTTCGGTCAGGCCAGGCATTACATCTTGCGAAGCATAAGGCCATGGTAAAGGATGCAAACTTCTTGACATTTGCGACATATTGCTGATATTGCTAACATGGGTCTCTTATACCTGTTTTTATTGGCTAAAGGGTATATAGCATATGCAATACAAAAACAAAAGGCGTTGACCTACCCAACTTGATCCAAAATTTTGTTTTGAGTTTAACTGTGGCTGGGTCCCAAAAAATGAATATATTACACGATAGAGCGGAATTAGATTGCTACAATATGTGATGCTTGGCTGAAGTTAAATGTCAATACACTCGGAGTCACTATTGCATATAAGATGCTCATCTTGTTAGGCTTGTATCCTCCAATGCAGGTATATTTTGGACAGAATATAGTGTGCAAAGAATCCCTTGGAAATCGAGCGAAAGGGAATATAATCAGTGTCGGAGATCCTGTGTATGTACTTGAGAAAGTTTCCTCTCCTTCTGATGCGCCTTACTGATTAGCACCCTACGGTTTCGGTCAAGTTGGATATACTCTTTGTAAATAATCATGTAGTCTATCTTTTTAGTTTATTGGGAAGTGATACTCAGAACTTTCATGTGATAAGCTATTTTGTTGGCGAGGTACACATCGACCTCTTTATACATAGATTATCTTCAATTTTATACTAATGTGTTTGGGTGGTGACTCTTTAGGCCGAGAATCCTCCGGAGGAGACTATTTATGTCTTATCCTTTCTAGACTCTGCTCGGAAATTGGTTACTATTATTGTTATATTACTTTATTCTTATATTGACTTCTGTGTCAGACATCGAGTTCGCCTGATCAAGTATCTTTGGATGTGCTTTCTAGATCAAATGAATTATTTGAAAATAATGTTAAGCGGCTTATTATTTCTTTTCATAATTTAAGAGCATTTTTATTTCTTTTGCTAACTACCGTAAACCTTATTGCGGCTCTTTATATTATATATATAACTGTGGTCATCTGGCAGCAGGGTTTACAATTCAGTTTCTTTACATGCTATATATACAATCTCGTCGATTTGTCGGACTTTTCTGCACAGGTTAACTGCTTTAAGATTGTGGTAGTTGAAGCTGTGCTGTGCTATTTTTGAAGTAGAGTACTATAGATTGAATTTTGTTTCAGACCAGTGCTCTTCTTTTTTTCATCAAACTAATGATTTTCTTTCGAAAAAAGAATTCTTTGTTTTTTGTTTAAGGACATCGATGGAATAAGCAGATGAGGTCTTGTGATACTGAAATCTTTTAGGCAGTATTTTTAAAGTACTTTTTTCTGGTAGTATATATATTTAATTATTTATATATAGTAGGTTTGATGGTATTTTATATTTTAATATAATTATTTAATAATTAAGTAAGTCTAAATTATATATAGTAGTCATCATAAATATTGTATGGTTTATTTTTCGTAAGAAGTTATAAAATTATTCATTTTTTTCGGAGGACAATTTATTTTCATATCCTATTAAACTTTTTTTAAATTGTATTGTATATAATTGTTATATTCTATTAGTTTTGTTATTGTTCTTATTTTGTACACGGTTAATGCGCCGTCTGCTATATATATACACACACAGCTAGTAGTTACGTTTTTTTTAATTTTGCTGCTGGGAAAGGGGCCTGCTGGGGACCGTGTTTTTGCCTCGTTTACAACCTGTTATTTTTTACACTCTAAAATGTTTATTTAAAATATATATTTTTTTTAAAAAAAAAAATTCTTAATGCGAAAGTTGTAGATTCCATCAGAATTAATTTTTCTTTAAAAACTTTCCCAAAAGAATTTTTAATTATATATTCTAAGGCGCAAAAATTTTTAGGGATTTGCTGATTAATTTTTAATTAGATTTTATCTCAAAATATCTATTTAAAAATATTCTATGAGAAAAATTTTTAGATATAAAATTATAGATAATATCAAAAATATTTTTTATATATTAAAAATATTTAATAATTGTTTAAATATTTTAATGCGAATATCGAGATATATATGTTAACTTTAAATAAAAGGCTGATTTCTAAGGAGTTTAAAAACCAGGGTCGCATACAATTTCCTCTTCCTTTATTTGCATTTTTTTTTTTAGAGAGTTGCAGTTGGATCCAAAACGTAAGTTTTGTTATATTTGGGTCCAAGCGTAAGTTTTAATTGCAGTTAGCTTCAGCTATTTTCAACACTCTAAAATAATTATTTAGAAATATTTTTTGAAAATATTTTCAACATGAAAGTTGTAGACTTTGATGAGATCTACAACTTTTATGTTGAAAGTTTTTTCAAAAAATATCTTTAATTAATTCTTTTGAGGTGTCAAAAATAACAAAAAACCTTAAAAATTAAAATATTTTAAAACGCAACCTGAATTTTGAAAATTCAAAATACCTATTTAAAAGTATTTTTGAAAAAAATTTCAAAATGAAAATTGTAAATCTCATTAAAATTTATAATTTTTATATTAAAAGTATTTTTAAAAAATACTTCTAAATAATTATTTTAGGAATTGAAAATAACGTAAAAAATAATTAAAATGAGGGACTGCAGTGTAAAAAATAGTTAATGAGAGGGATTGCAGTGAATTTTATTAATTGGTGTGGATTGAAGTGATATTGAAACTTAACGTATGGAGTGCAGTGCAATTAACAATTTTTTTTTGTTAATATTATTTGCAGAACTATTACTGGCTAGAGAAGGCAACAAAGGGAATCACTTTGAGTTTGAGCTACAAATTCTACTCTGATGCCTGCAACTGTTCTTTGTCCCTTTTCTGGACATACTCCTTGGTATCTGTAGAGGTATATTCTCTTCTCTTCAATTTTAAATTAATTTTTATATTTTTATTTGTTTGGTGCTCACTTGACCTCATGTAGTTTTCATCAAGTTTAGAAAAGTGTAAGAAAACACAACTATACTTCAGAAGATGCTGTTTGGTCGTACTTTAAGTCTCAAAAACCCAATATATATAAAAAAACACACTTGATCTTACTATTTTTTAGTTTTTCTATGAATATTTATGTCTCATAGAAGATGAGATCAATCTCGTTTCAGACGGAGCAATTTTAGCAATGCTTTTTCTAACAAATACTTATTTAAGGCTCGAACATCTGATTTTTTATAGAGATTACTAACTGTATAACTAAATTTTGCTAACTATGTGTGCCAATGCTTGATTTAATTTTGAATATATTAAGACTTATTGGTAGTTGAATTTATTGTATCACAAGTTCAAAATTTTGGAGATATTGATAATTTTAAAGTCACATTTGTCTTAATTTTATTAGAATTGTCGAATGAAAACGCAAGCTATAAATGTATTAAAATCACCATTATCTTCTATTATATAAATTATAAGGACAACAATAATAAAAGTAAACACTATATATAAAGGTTTGAAAAAAAAAAAGGTTTAGAGTGCGGTGGGCCAGGCCTCCATCAGAGCGCATAAAAGGACGGTCTTTCTAAGCATTCGTTGGCATGCTCTTTGTTTCTGCTTCACTTTTCCCTCTCGTTGTTCTTTCTTCCCGCCACCACGATCTACAGCTCCCCATCGAGCAATGGAGGCTCTCTCTCTTCCCTTCCAACCCTTCATCCCCAAACCTAAAGTTCCTTCTATCTCCTCTTTGTTTTTAAAAGGTATGTATGCATGATTTTTTTTTTTATATGTATGCATGTATGTATGTATGTATGCATCTCTCTGTAATGTTCATAGGCCGATCTTTGTGATGCTAGGGGAATCGCAACGCTCTGTTACTCTTCCAAATGAACATCGAAGAAGACGGTTTCTTGTTAAGGTATGAAACCTAACTTCACATTCAGTTAGAAAAATCCTCTATGAATATTAAGACATGAGCAATGTTTCAGCTTTTAGGCAGCACAATGAGGTTGTCCCAAGAATCAAAAGTCAAGGTATAGAATGGTCTAATTGTTTCGAACTCTTAATGAACAGAGCTATAAAGTCCTTTTTTTTTCTAAAAGGGAATTAATTTTTGTTGCAGTTATCCAAAGGAACAGAGGAGAGAATTAGAGAGTTTTTACAGAATGAGGAAGTTGTGATCTCACCATCTGCATATGACACCGCATGGGTGGCAATGGTACCATCCCGGAAGTTTCCAGATGCTCCATATTTTCCTCAATGCATAGAATGGATTTTGGACAACCAGAATCCTGATGGCTCTTGGGGTATCTCTTTTGTTCATCCATCTCTCTTAAAAGATGCCCTTACATCCACTCTCGCTTGCGTCCTGGTGCTCTGGCGGTGGCGTGTGGGCAACGAGCATGTGAGAAGAGGTATTTAGTGTGGTAACCGGATTAGCTAATTGTAGAGATACAGTTATTATTGTTACAATACATACATAGCTACGTATATATTCTAACAGTCTTTTATAGAAATGTTGTCTGTTGTTGCTGAATTTGGTGTTTGGAAATTCTTGTGCAGGGCTCCATTTTATTGGTTCTCAGTTTTCAGTGGCTAAGTGTGACCAAGGTTGCTCTCCTGTTGGGTTTAATATCATATTTCCTGGCATGATTGAGTTTGCCAGGGACATGGGCTTGGAGCTTCCTGTTTGTGAAGCTGACATTGTTTATATGCTTCATTTACGAGATTTGCAAATGCAAAGGTGAAGAATCTAGTGGTTGTTTTTGTAATGTTCTTAATGATTGAACTAGTGGCATATTATGCCTCTTTTTTCGTCTATGTATTAGTAAACTATTTAGTTGTAGTCCACATATCTAAGAACCTCAAAAACATGATGGATATAGATTGCCAAATGTCGTATAAGCATTACAATGGAGACAACATTAACAAAGAAATCAAGTAAACTAGTTTGAAAATTTGGTGGTGAAATGAATAAATAACAATAGTGTTGGGCAGATTGGAAGAATAAAGATGTAGTTCGAACTTTAGACTATTTAAAACTTATTGTAGGAGTAGAGAATGTATAGAGCTACCACCAAGCCGTCAGTGTTTATCTTTGCCGCCTCCGGGCTTCTGGTGTTCATCTTGCTGATTCGAGCTGCATTCGAGAACCGATCTATGTCGGTTCCCAACATAATGTGAGCTGGTGACAACCTTTAAAGTTAATTGAAGTTTGAAGTTAAACTTATATAGGTGCCATGAGAAAATGGCGTTGCTTGTCTATTTGTTGGAATTACTCGTTATATGTAGGGCTTGATCTTGCGTACATTACTACGGCCGGAGGCAATTCAGAAGCTTTTTCTATTCTCGTGGTTTGGAAGAATAAAGATGTAGTTAGAACTTTAGACTATTTAAAACTTATTGTAGGAGTAGAGAATGTATAGAGCCGCCACCAAGCCGTCGGTGCTTATCTTTGCCGCCACCGGGCTTTTGGTGTTCATCTTACTGATTCGAGCCGCCTACGAGAACCGATCTATGTCGGTTCCCAACATAATGTGTGCTGGTGACAACCTTTAAAAGTTAATTGAAATTCGAAGGTAAACTTATATAGGTGCCAAAAGAAAATGGCGTTGCTTGTCTATTTGTTGGAATTACCCGTTATATGTAGGGCTTGATCTTGCGTAGATTACTATGGCCGGAGACAATCCAGAAGCTTTTTCTATTATCTTTTCATGGTTCACACTTGGTCCCTTTTTTATTTGCCTTGATTATGGATGAGTTGGAAAGGCAAAGTCAAGATGATGTCCCTGGTTCATGCTGTTTGTGGACGACATTGCACTTGTTGATGATACAAACAAATGGGTTTTCAAAGCTGGAGTAGTGAAGTGTGACATTAGAATCACTGGGATATTGTTGTTGTTGCTATTGTTTTATGTAGGACTTGCTGTGCTAGGTACAAATCTGATGGTTCAGATTTATTGAAATTCAGTAATTTCCTGCTTTTGGTTAGTAGGATCTTTGACCTTTTAGCTACTAATATGTAGTTATTCATCTTTTCCCATTTAGAGGGCTTGGTGATACTTCCGAACAAAAAAAAGCCTATCTAGCATATGTGGCAGAAGGATTAGGCAAGTTTCAGGATTGGCAGGTGATTATGAGATACCAGAGGAGCAATGGATCTCTCTTTAACTCGCCTTCAACTACTGCTGCTGCTCTCATACATTTAAAAGATGAAAGTGCCGTCACGTACTTGCAAATGGTTTTGCAGAAGTTTGGTAGTTCAGGTGAATGCCATGGTTTCATACATTTAAAAGATGAAAGTGCCGTCACGTGTTTCTATTGTATTTTAAAATAACCATGCTCACTGGCATTTTGCAGTCCCTACTGTATATCCTTCAGGTATATCTACCAGTCTTTCTGTGATAGACCATCTTGAGAGACTAGGAATTGCTTGGCATTTTAAGAATGAGATAGAGAATATTTTGGAAAGAACTTATAGGTTATGTTCTTACAACTTGACTAAATTTACATTGGATATAATTTTGAGTAGCTTGACTTTATCTAATGAAATGCAGTTCCTGGATGAATAATGATGAGGAGGTAATTCTAGACCCTGCAACATGTGCTATGGCATTTCGTCTCCTACGTATGCATGGTTACAGAATATCTCCAGGTTTGTTCCCTATAAAAGCCTAAAATTGTGGTTTTTTTTTCCCGCTTGATATCTTCTGGAGTTTTGACATTTAACATGCAACCATTATGTTTTGTAGATATTCTAGCCCAATTTGACGAAGAAAATACCTTTCTCAGTCCATTTAACAGAGAACAGACAGACGTGCGTTCTGTAATGGAATTGTACAAGGCCTCCCAAGTCAGAATTTCATCTGATGAACATATTTTAGAGAAACTAAATAAACAGACAAGTAATGTATTGCAGAAAGAATCACTTTCAAATGCAGTGATCCGGACCGAAGCTACCCGTGAGGAGGTAATTCTGGAACTATACTTTTTTTCTTTGTTTCATATATGTTGTCTTGTACTATAGAAAAATGGCACTTATATTAGTTCAACTAAGGAGTAAGGACATGCATAGAGATTGGTGGAGGGAAGTAAATACAGTGATTTTATTCATTCAAGTAAATACAGTGATTTTCATTCAGGCAAAGTTTGCTCTTAGATATCCATTTTACGCTGATTTGGACCGGCTCGAGCACAAGAGATATATTGAGCATTCCAACTTTGAGGGCTTTTGCCTGCTCAAGGCTGCTTACCTGTAAGATATTGTAAAGAGTGTTTTATGACGCAAAAGAGTGGATAAAATTCACTAAACCAGTTTGTTTTTGCTGCGCGGTAATTTTGGTTCCCTTCGTCAAACCAGTCCTGTGGGTCTCAAGAATCAAGATCTTCTAGAATTGGCGATTGATGACTTCAGTATCAGTCAGTCCATATACCTTAAAGAACTCAAGCATCTTGAAAGGCATGCAAAACTTTTCTTTGTAAAGTTAATAAAACAAACTCGAATCTATTCAAGCTATTTTTTCCATGATACAGTATTTCTTTTCACTAAACAGATGGGTCAAAGAAAACAAATTGGACCAGCTAGGATTTGCTAGGCAGAAACTAACATATTGTTACCTTTCTGCTGCGTCAACGCTTTTTATTCCTGAGATGTCTGATGCTCGTATGTCTTGGGCCAAAAATGGTGTATTAACTACTGTGGTTGATGATTTCTTTGATGTTGGAGGCTCGATGGAGGAGCTGCTGAATCTTGTCGCCTTGGTTGAAAAGTATGTTTGCCCCCTTCTTCTTTCATCTGCAGTTTTGGGTTTATCGTTTTTACTCATCCCAATTGGTGAAAATATCCATGGACGTCTTAGAATTTGAATTTCTAACAGGTGGGACGAGAATAAGAAGGATGCATGTCTCTCTGAACAAGTCATGATTCTATACTCTGCTGTGTACAATACAATCAATGAGCTCGGAGCCAAAGCGTCAATATTCCAAAAGCGCAGCGTCACAGGTCACTTAATTGAAACAGTGAGATATCTTATCATGACCTTTAAACTACTTCTATTTCAAGGGTAGAAATCTTTACACTGCTTACAATTCAAGGGAATTTTTTTTTATTTAATATTATTGATTTCAGTGGCTTACGTGTTTGAAGTCCATGATGAAAGAGGCAGAATGGCAGGCAAGCAAGACAGTGCCTTCTATGTATGAATACATGCAAAACGGATCCGTGTCATTTGCATTAGAGCCTGTCATTCTTCCAGCTTTATATTTCGTAGGGCCTCACCTTTCTGAGAATGTCACTAGAAATTCAGAGTACCATAACCTGTTCAGACTTGTGAGCATTTGCGGTAGGCTTCTCAATGACATACAGGGCTTTCAGGTAATAATTCAATAACATGAAAATATATCTATTGATGGGAATTTGTTAATGATCATATAGTTTTCCTGCTAGCATATATTGGCATCTGAACAGGTGCTGTGAATAGCACAGAGCCTTGATAACTTGGTCTCAAGAAGTGAAGATACTAACTTTTGTGACACAGCAAGAGTTCCCTTGTTACACGTGATAGAAGTTAGCTAAAACCTTTGTTTCTATGAAAACATGTAATTTTGCATAAATTTGATCTTCCTTCAGCTTAGTTTGAATAAATTACATATGTAGTCCCTCGCTTTGCTCATAACTTAGAAGTATTAGAGGCTAAACATCTGCCATGGCCTGTTATGAATTCCTGACCTATTGATGTGTTTCATCTACTGTTCTGATTATTTAGACCTGTTAGAGCCTTTGAAGTTTGAACTTCTTTAACATCAAATAGGGTGATCTTGTAAAAGTTTTAAGGGGTTTTGATTAAAAAAAAAGAAAAAAAGATTCCTGCTTTGCAAAACTTGATAAAATCTATCCATCAAATGAAAAAACTAAGTTAGCTTTCCGGAACACTTTAGTCGCCGGAACAATTTTTTAGCTTGTCTGGAATATTTTTAAGCTCGTGGAAATACTAAGATAGCTCGCCCGGAACATTTCGGCCCGAATACTATAATACAAATGCTGGTAAAACTTACACTAGCTGTCTGCTAGCCGTTTGGAAGATATTTGAGTTTCCGCCTACAGGTATTTATTGACAAAGTTAGAAAGTTTTGAAAAGCAGGGGCTTTTTTTTGACATTGTTTCAAGTTTTAATTCATACTTATTTCTTAATTGCTTCAGATATTAGATTCTTATTTACCAAATGTAACCTCAAGACTTTCTAACTTTATGTATTGTAGCGAGAAGGCAAAGAAGGGAAGCTAAATAGTGTCTCATTGTATATGCTACATAGCAATGGTTCTGTTTCTGAAGAAGAGGCTATAACGCGGATAAGGGACATGATCGACTCGGCTAGGATGGAATTGCTCAAGCTGGTTTTAACGAACGAGGAAAGCGTGGTTCCAAGAGAATGCAAGGATCTATTTTGGAAGATGAGCAAAATACTTCATGTATTTTACAGGAAAAACGATGGGTATACATCACCGAAAGAGATGCTCAGTTCTGTCAGCGCCGTGATCTATGAACCACTTAAGATCAGAGCTCTCTCATGAACAAGCTAGTAACAGAGAAGATATCACTTGGCATTCAAACTTTTACTGACTCAGACAAAAAGAAACTCATCTGGGAGGCCCTCAAATATCCATATCCATATATGTGTAAAACATGATGTTCTCTCATTAGCTTGTAAACATGATGTATCTGTTAATTACTCTTAATGCAATCAGATTGTTTTGATATAAAATTTTTGCTTAGTTTTTAACTGATACACAAGCATATACAGATTCTTGAAAATCTAGTATAACCGGCTAACTTCCCTACTTATATTTTTCTATATATTAAAGTGGCAATTTTGATCCGTATTAAGCAGGTGAATGAGACTCATGAATCTTTGGTTAGGATGAGCATATTAAAAATACTGTTATTCGAATTTTTATGTGAAGTATGTATTATTCACCTTAACGTTCGGATATTGTTGTACAATTTCTACGTTCCATAGACATTGATTACACGCTGCCATCCTATTTAAAGCATGAACACAACCCCACGTTCAAAATTTTGCAGGTAGCTCTCCGTCACCTCATATTTGTTTTGAAGTATTCAACGAATACGATTTCCAGGAGTGAGCAATGGGACTCCTAGAACCATCAGGATTCAATCAAAATTACATACGATGTATCAGAATGTGTATATGATATATATCCAATACACTGACTCTAATTCCGATTATACTACGACCATCAAAATTTTTCTAAAAAATAGCGTTTCTGGAAGTATTCTTTACAATCAATAGTGGAAAATGTCAAGAATTGGATCTCTCAATTTTTGTGTGGCTACGATTTTTGGGATATGTCCTGCAAGTTAATCATTGTTCAAAAGAATCATGGAAAAATAGACATCTTACCAGAAATTTATCCTGTGGCGAAAATTGTGGACCTCCAATTAAGGTTCATACAATTTAGCCAGTCTGGAATGCGCGTAGTTGTGAAGACACGTATAACCCGCTAATAAAATTTTTATTTTCACAGGAGGATTTAAATCCGTAATAGAAGGACTCTCTAAGGTCCACCTACTAGATACCTCGTCACCTCCCAAATTTTTTTTTAACAGCTTCGAATGTACCATTTCAAGAAAAGAGATGGAATTAGATCGTAAAAATATGCCAGCAAACAAATCGGGTCATTGGACGGGCACTAGCAGTAAAATAGTGCCTTCAAAATATCTTAAGTTTACATGGTGCTCTTACACAAAGGAATTACAACTATGTAAAAACACTATTTTCTTCTTCTTCTTCTTCTTCTTTTTTGGTTGGCCAGATAATATACTATGCAACAAACCCAACGACTTAAATTGGCTTTATGCTATGATCTCAAGCTGCCACTATTTTCATGCAATGGCTTGCAAAGCTCTTTCAAAACTATCTTCAGCTGAAGATACCCGTTTAACAAGCATGTGATCTGGATTTGCAAGCTTCAACTGGCTGCAGAGGAAAGCAAAATTGAGAGATTAGAATTTCAATCTGTACAAATAATGTTTCCTTTTTCTTGTGAAATAACCCGGAAAATCTCGGCATCCAAACTCACTCGTGGACCTAGAAACCTGAGGTGACGGTCTTCTGCTTCACCGTCAGACCTAGCTTCCGACTACGTCATCCAAACTCACTTTTTTTGTGCCGGTGTCCGTGACTTTTTTTTTTTACGTCGCGCGACCGGCACCACTTATATATTTTTTTTTAAAAAAAAAATTAATTAAAAATTTTAAAAATAACTTTTAAATATAATAGAATATTATAAAATTATATTTTTATTATCGGTATAGTCGAAACGGCACGGTCAACACGTCTCGAGTTCGGAATTTACTGAAACTCGGCACGGCACGAAATTTAACTTGCACAGCTCACTAGGTGGTCTCTCCTATTTGTACGCAAGCATTGCGAAGATTGTGTCATAATGAACGTACAATGGCTGCAATAAAACATTATTGTTAATAACAGATTGCTGGTACAGTTAATGGCTCATCTAAATAATATTAAAAATTAGAGTCCTACACTCATACCATACTAATATAGATAACATTTTGTTAATATCATAAGAGTAGAGGACGCTTTTAGACAATGTATAAGGCCAACTCCATTCTGAATGGTGCAATGTACAAAACAAGAACATTTAGTCTTATGTAATTTGTAATAAAGAAACAAGATGACTTAATGGTAAACTTCAACAAATTCCTGAGAGTTGAACAAAAAATTATAACTCAGTTTTACTTTGGAGCATACTGCATTATTTACTTGGCAGCCATTGCAAGAAAAGACAGATCAGCTAACTTCTAAGAAAATAAACAAAGAAACTGAAAATTTATGCCTCACTGCACCATAAAACCAAACCATCAACAGTTGATCTTACCTGAGGTAACGTGCTGCTGTTGACTTTCCCAGGTGAAGGCTGCAGACAACTAAGTTCGATAAGGTCTCAGGATCTTTTGCATCCTTCATATGTTTTTTAGAGTAAACAAAACATAAAATAAGAGTTAGTAACTAATAAATTTAATAAGGAAATTGTCCTATGGTTGAATCAGAAGGATTATCATACAAGAAAATCAACATATTCTAAGTATACCTTGTTCGAAGCTTCTAGCAACAAAGATTCGGCCTCATCAAAGCGACCCATGTGCATGCAGCACACAGCTTTTCCGTTGAGAATCAAACAAGTCATTGGATACTTCTCAGAAAAATCTTGAAAAATAAGATATGCTTCTTGTATTTTATAGCCACCCTGAGATTGTTCGAAGGAAGCAGGATGAGTTTTTAAGAAAACAAGTTTTCCTGCTTTCATAATCCAGAAAGAAGAGATGATCTTACAACAGCTAGGTTTAGCCAAGCATTGGCAAGCTGCGTTAGAGTATGATCTTCATCAATTTGTTGCATGATCTTCAGCTGTTTCTCAGCATAGTCTGATCTGTGCATCTTGATGTAAATTTGAACATTCAACGCATGCCTGTCAGAAAAACATTCAAGAGACCTATCAGAGAAAATTCAGATGGAAATGCCAAATATATGGCTATTGTTGAGGAGTTGAACTAGGAAGCATTTAAATTTACCATGGGTTTCTATTTTATTAGTATCTTAAATTACACAAGCTACGGACCACTAAAAATGACCAGAACAAACAAGAAACTGCAGCATCTCATCAACTGAAAAGTATAAAGTAGGATAGACATATAATGGAGCGGTTACATGCTGAACAATTGTCACGTCCAAGACAATAAGAATGCTTCGAGGACTTATCAAAGTGAACTCATCAAGGCAGACTGGGCAGTGATCTTACAGGTTCCACATCTCAACCATTTTACACACTTAATTATGATATTTGGTAAATAATTTTGATGCTATAACTCAGCTTACTATCGAAATGCATGTAATGCCACCAGCCATACGGTATCAGAACCATTGTAATGCATGTTAGTATAAGGGCAGGTACTTTAGTGTTACCTAGAACCCATTACTAGTTGGTATCAACTTGAGGGTTCCCTTCTCTCTGAACTTCCATCAATTAACAACGATTTCTACCTCTATTCCAAACACACGATAACTTATAAGGTCTACACACTAAGCTTAACAACATGAATTGACAAGCTTAACTTTACCAGTAGATCACAATTAACTAGACAATAAACCAATACCTTGGTTACAGAAATTCTCATTTCTCATGCAACAGAAGAAAATCGTGCAAATATATGGAAACTGCAGTTTAAATCACATTGACTAATGTAATGTTATATGACTGACTGCACGTTTATATGGCAGAGAACGTAACATAAGGTGTTTTAGATGAGAATGCAACCATGATACTGCCATAGCACGTAAAAGTTGGAAAAGAAAAAAGGGTATAGTCTCGATAGAGCATATGCATTCTTAGTTCTTTCCCCTCCTTATTATGATTTAACTAGGTAATCTTGTTACTAACATCAATAAGAGAAGCACACGCACAACTTGCATGATGATCACTTTAACTGCAAGTAAAGAACATCTCTCTCATAGAAGGAAGACAATACATTGGATACAAAAGAGAATATAACTCACAGCTCCATGTTTCCACCAGAATTTGTGTGCTTAAGAGCTTCATTGTAGTCCTGTTCATGCATGTATATGATTCCAGCAATTAGCCTAACGATAGGATTGCTTCCTACTGCGGGATCACTTAGATACTCCAGGAGAGTTGCAATTGTGGTTTCCTACATAATAGCAGAAATTTCGCCAAAATATCATGACGATCGTATATTAATATAGTTCTAAGAGAGGACCGTTGCCCAAAAAAAAAGAACAAGAGAATCTTCAAGGTAAACCTAGAACATCAAAGGAAAAAATTACAAGAATACCCCGAGAATGAAGATACAATTTTTCTTGAAATTCTAGAATTTAAGCATGTGGTATTGCACATAAAAAGACGCAATTAACTCGCACACAGCACTTCCGGATGGCTGCCTACTTTTTAAACAAAATCCTTTCTCTCAAAATTCCACTTGTTTAGCTACCATGTCAATGTGCATAATGGATGGAATACATCTGAGACAACAATCAATCTCAAGACCAAGGTTTTAGGTGACAACCTAAGGCCAAATAAGGCACATAAGATATCAACGTTTTCCGTTTTGGCATAGCCTTAGACATTAGAGATACAACTGAGATGCCCAAAATAGGCCAAAGGAAGAGTCGTCAGTGATGGACTTGGTATAAAATCCCTTGAAACTAAAATGACGCCCTTCGTAAAAATAAATGCAAAATGAAATTAGTAACACAAGCGAATCAGCACCTTTAAATGATTTAAAAAATAGATACATTAAGCCTGTAAACAAATTCTCTAACCGTAACTTAAGATGGTGATCTTTATTTCATCTAACATTTATCAGCGTCACTGAGTTATTGCATTTACAAGTTCCACACACCTACTGATTTAAATCAGTAATAAATATTAACTGAGTAGTACATAAGAATCATACAGATCTGTCCAAATTCAGTAACAAAAGCAAATGCACATTCAGATCTACACTTAACACGAACCTTGTTAGCAGGCGACGCAAGGTAGAGCGCAAGAAGCTTCACAGCCTGCAGCGCCGTCGGTGCGGACGAATCAATCTCGTTGATCACCAGCTGAATTGAAGCACATCACCAGCTGAATTCAAATCGAACTATCAGATTAGAGAATTTGAGTTAGGGTCAAGAAGCAAACCTGGTATGATCCGAGGGCGATGTAGGATCGGTGGACGATAGTGTCTCGCTCGAGCTGATCATCGGGGGAAAGGCCGGGTATGTCGCTGCCGTTGATGGCGGCCTGGTAGGCTCCTAAATAGAAGTTGTTGCGAAGGCCGAAGAGGTGGTCTGGCGCCGCCATGAGCCGTACGCGGTGCTGATGAGATCTCGCCGGCGGTGGTGGGAGGAGAAAGTTGGATCTTAATAATGGAGCGAATGCGAGGTAGCAGGAGAGGCAAAAGCGTTTCGAAATAAATGTTGGTTCGGACTTCAATACGAGAAGTGGACCGGGTTTCGGGTTGTTTTGATAAAACGGTTCGGTTGATGGTTCAGTCTGCTCTATTTTCCTGTGGTTCCTGAGTCGCATTGGAGTTTGTTGTATGCTTGTATCCAACAAACTCAAAGTGCTCGGGAATTTTTTTCTCTTGGGTTGTATGCAACAATTTATACAAATTCCAGCCATATATAATGCATAATTGTTACATATTGAAGTATCCATATAATTTATGCATGAGTCTCTCTATTATAATCACAAATCTCAGAAAAAAATCCATAATAAGTTGGGGGACTTACATTTAAAAAGCCCCTGCATTATTTCAGATTTTCAAATAAACTTTTTTTTGGGCTCGTTTATTTTTTTATGTCCCAAATATATTAGAAATAATTTTTTTAAAAAAATTCAATATAAAAATTATATATCACAACAGAACCTAATTTTTTATTATATTCAAAATATTTTCAAAAAATACTTCTAATTAGATATTTTAATACTCCAAAATCTTAATGGATTATCCATTAATCCGTTAAAACTTTGGAGTCTCAAAATATTTAATTGAAGTATTTTTTAAAATAATTTTGAATAATAAAATTGTAAATCACATCAATATCTCTATTTTTATATTCAAAACTTCTCCCAAAAATATTTAATAATAATTAAAATATCTCTGCATTAATTTAAAAAGAGAGGTTAATTTGTAAAAAATTTAAAATGAGAGACCAGTTTAAAAAAAAAATTAAAAGTAAGAGCCGATAACCTTTTTCTATTAACTTTTGAGTTACGGGATCGAGGAAAAGCTTGAAGAACCGCATCATGACTATTGATACAATAAAAAATTTAGTTTTGATAATATCTACAATTTTTATGTTAAAATTTTTCTAAAAAATATTTAAGTAGGTGTTTTAAGATACCAAAATTTAATATATTTGAAGCAGGTTTTAAAATGGTTTTAAAATCATTTCAAACTCGTTAAATTTTGGACCTCCAAAATATCTAATTAGAAATATTTTTGAAAAAAATTTAACATGAAAGTTGTATATCTCATCAAAATCTATAACTTCTATGTTAATTTTATTTTTAAAAAAATAATCACAGATATTTGTTTTCCCATAAGCTCGTGTGCATGGTAATCCCATACGCACAATGGTATGGGATCAACCCTCTGGAAGAAATATCTATGAGCAATTATCCAAAAAAATAATAATAATAAATAAATAAATATCTACGAGATTATGAACAGTTGGTTCGTGTTGCAAGCAGATGATATTTAGCCAAGGCTATTAAATTTGCACGAACTAATTTGCAATGGTCACCTAGCAGATGATATCTGAGTACTCCAATAATAATAATGTAAAGATACATCAATTCATTGTTAAACAAAATACGATAAAAACATCGTCCATTTTCATTACGATTCCAATGCATTTCCATTACTCCAATCAAATATCAAATAAGAACCTACAATATTTATTTATTTAATATTTAGGTTATATTTCCAGGAATTTAAGTTGAAGTACCTTACTTTGTGATCGCCGGACCAGAGTCGGCGGCGCCGGCGACCGCCGTGAATGGAAACTGCTACCAAAACTGAAACAAAAACAGTTGTAACCGCAGTCTTATTCATACCATATAAGAAAATATATGCTTTCTTAGTTCCAACATAACCGTTCGTGATTTGAGTTTCTTCTTTAATTAAGCTCCATATCAAACCCTAATTTCAAACTTCCGCCATTGCTCTCGATCGATACAACTCCTTCACGAGAATTTAAATAGTATATACAAGAGTTCATCAGAAGTCTGCGTGAATAATATGCGCTACTCAAATAAGATCAACAAGAATGGCGCAAGGTCGCTGCTGATCCCTGAGAGAACTTCACCAGGCGGCGGATTCCAGCCGTCGTTTTCCACGGCCTTGAACGTAATCGAAGTTAGTCCTAAATCGAAATCTAATCGCCTGAAAACTCCTCCGATTATCATGTCGAATTCGAACAAGACTAGGCAAATCTTCCAAGAAGTAAGTAAATTCATAATCATTGCCCATGCAACGCATGCAAATTTATTTTTTTATTTTCGTAGTTTTTTTATGAATCATTTTATTTGAAGCAGCAGGTTAGCGTTTCTTCCCCGGCTGGAAAATTGGCAACTGCGCTCGGCATCAAAGAACAAGCTAATCAAGCGCTGAAGGTAATTTATCTGTATTTGGGTTTCTTTTATTATTTCCTGAGAATTAATTGGCGTGAAATTATTATTACATATTTATTATTCACTAATATTAATCATTTTCAACATTCTAGCAGCAAATCAAAGAGAAGGTGAACAAAGGAGAAAGAAAGATTTCATTCCTCGATGAATCCAAGGTAAATTTTTTAGTACACCAATTTGGTAATTTGATTCCTAGCAATTTACTGCGAGTTCTAATCTTTTTTTTTATAGAAATTTTAATGATGAACTGCGTGTTATTAAAATACCATTTTCAGGCCGGAAAACTTTCAGTGATGGCGCAGAAATCAGCAGCAAATCTTGGCGTAAATGAGCAAGTGGCAGACATGAAAATCACGACTGTCAAGGATGAAGCTTTGAAGGTAAGATCCTTGTTAACGCTGCTTAATTATAATTTTTTATAGTGAAAAATGTTAATTTGTCCCGCAATTTACCATGAAAGTTCCTGGAAGTGAACTATATACTTAGCTGATAATATGGGCTATGTTAATGAGGTTTTAAGCATTATCCCTGAACTGTTAGGAAACATAAACACTTCTCGAAGGCATCATATGAGCTCACTTCACCGGTAGAGATCACTGTATAATCAGTCTGACCTGAGCCACGATTCTCGACCCGCTCGGAGTGCACTGCTTTCGGCTTATGTTGCCCATGGGCCGGATCCGCTAGGCCTAGTTCGGTGGGACAACAGCCGAGCTAGGTGCTTGGCCGGCGCATGACCGGCCCGCTCGAACAGTGCGGGCTGGCGCAGCCCCACTGATCTGACACTCTTTGATACGTATCCGATGCGCAAGTCAGCTGTGTCCGAAGAATGTTAATATTGGTTACTTACTATGTTGGAAATTAAGAATGCTAGCTAAAAGAAATTTGAATTTTTACTTACCGTTAGATAATTATCATATCATAAAAAATATATATATAAATATATAAAATGGATATCATATGTTGCCTACGTAATCACTAGGAACTTGAAGAGTATAATTTACATGAATTTATAAAGCATTTTTATTAAGACATTGAAACTACACAATTATTTAGTTAATTATATTATGAAAATTACCCTACAAGTTATCATCTAATTTTCCATAAGTGTTAGAAACTAAGCTTATATTAGAAGTAGCAAAAATACCACACAGCTATGCCAAATCCACTACGGTTTTTTTTTTTTTTTCCTTTTTTTCTTTTTTCTTCTTCTTTTTTTTTTTTTTTTTGTATGGAAAAATGCTAGTGTTCTCAAAATGTGTCAAGCAAATGTGCATGAACTAACTGAAGTATACATTCTATAACTTCACTGATTTGGGGAAATTCGTTAAAGTTGGGGTGGCCTAACCTGCTGTCCCTTCTGTTTCTTTGAGATCATCATAAATTCTACCTGTAACCGGCCCAGTTTTATGTGATCGTCATAACAGATAATTTATGAATAGCACAGACCCACTGCTATCTTTTTCTTAATGTACTTATTACATATAGTCTTGCTAGAGTTGACTATCTAATCTCAACCGTCCATCAATCATCATATAATCTTCATCTACGCTATTTTATTATTTATTCGATTAGTTGGAGCTGAGAATTGCACTATATGTATATATGGGTTGCAGATATGCATAGAATCATGGGGTGAAGGATGTAAACTGGAGCTAAAAAAAGCACCAAATTTAGAAGTTGCACTAGAAGCTCTTAACATGACTTCTGAAATCAACAAATTCATGGCAGGCGAACGGCTCCGATCGAAGAGGCTGCCAATTTTTGAGCAGATTTGTAGTGCAGGCACCGCTGCTTAAGTTATCAGACAGCTTACTGATATATGCTTAGCTTCGGTGTATTTTTAGTTTTTTTTTACAAGAAATACTATGTATTTTCCAACTTTTTATCCCCATTTGTAAGGATTTTATTACCAACATTATTAGAGTGATGTTCGTATTTTCTCCCTTACATTTTGTTTAGATGGAAGGAAAGTGGAGGAAAAAAAAAGGAAAAGGAATTAATTAATGGAAATGTTAGTGTTTGAAAATATTTTTCCTTCCTCATGTTTATATATATATATATATTAGTACTAGGTAATATATATAATAAATAAGAGAGTTTGAAAATAATAATGTCAACTTCTAAAAGTGAATTTTTTTTTTTAGAAAATTACCTTTCAACCCCTCAATCTACATTTTATCTGTTTAGCCTCCAAAAACGAAAAAACGCACCGACGTGGCACGTAACGTGCGTAGCCACATCGGCACGAAAATACGTTTCCGGAGGCTGAAATGTAAAATGTACGAATCAAAAGCTAAAATGCAATTCTCCCAAATTTCTTTATTGTGATTCTTGGTGGGTCCTAAGAAAATTTTTTCTTTGTGATTCCCTCCAAATAAGAAAAAATGTCTTTTTTCCCCTCCAGCTCTCTTGCCCTTTCTTTTGGTTCCGCTCCCTTCCCCTCCTCCCCAATAAATCCTTGGATTTACGCGAAAAATACAGAAGACAAGAAAGTTGCAATAATTATAAGAAAAACAATTGATAACACGATAGCAGGAAGCTCGCGTTGGTGAATCTGAGAAGGAAAATGCTGAAAATTCGCAATTGTCAGCATTACCTAAAAATCCACAATAGCCACAAATTCATAGCAAAGCTGCAATTTGACATGTCATCCCTGATTTATCACAGCTGACATGGCTCAACGGTTTTCATGCTCCGGTCATTATTAAGCAATGCATTTTTTTTTCGAGGACTCTTTAAGTCATGTAACTACAGAGCATAAATGTAAAGAAGCATCTGTTCAAAAATGAGAAGTGAAATGTCCAGTGCTTTCTAGGAAAAACAAATTATCAGGTGGAGCTAATGGAAACAGTAAGAACAATGCAGAAGAATATACAAAAACGAAGCATGGGGTAAGAACACACCGATCCTCAGGAGGATGAACCCGCAGCTGTTTTAGCTGGACCTTCGGGATCAACTGACCTTGTCATTTCTGATGGCGGTGCATAGATCCGAGCTTTTCTCAGTATCTCAGAAACAACCCAGTGCTTTCTTTTGCTTAAGGGCCTTGAAGGATCTAATTTAACCTGGATGCACCATGCATGTTAAAAATTCATCCACATAACAAGCGAGACAAAAATAAAGCGCTATATTTGGGCGGAAAAATAGCAGGTACTTAAAAGTTAAAGCACATATCTATATTGTTTTTGTTCGTATTCAGACTAACATGGCAATGCTAATTTGTTAGATACAAGTTTTATTTTTAGCCAAAAAACAGAATTAGTCATTAAATGCTCATATGCTGCTTAAGTTCGTCCAACTAATCAATACGTTAACATGACACACCGACTTGAAAAATCATGGTTGTCAGATTCGCGATCATTTCTTATTTTAAAAAATGGTATATAAAAATTGAGCCAAGCATACTTATGCATTTGGTAGAATCTGCTACATCTACTACATATCCTTCTAACCCATACATTGTATTAAAAAACTAGCGAAAAGATGGGAAATTTCTATTAGTTCCTGTCTAGGAAACAATTCGAATATATAGAGGCTAGACCTTGGGAAAAGAAACAGATGTTTCAATGGAGTTCGATTAAAAGATTCTTTTTGATCTCTACCTTACAAGTACAAAGAAAAATTTGTTTGTGGGTGCTAAGAAATACCCTTGTTTTCATGCAAGCCTTCCCGCTGATGATTCTCTAATCATATATTATGGATTTTTAGATCCTATCAAAATTAGAAAATCAATTGATGGTTTTGATATCTTGTTTTATTTGCTAAATGGCTGTTTAAAATTTCTAACAGCTACTTGTTAGTTGTTTGTTTAATTAGATAGTCCTGTTTGGAGAGAAAAAAACCCTAAAAATGACAAGACAGAGACTTTTAGGTAATGAATTCCTTTTTTTTCCAAGTTCATATGCTTACAAAAGACAATAAATCAACTGTATGTGAACCAAAATCAATAGTGAACTGGATTACTTCAAACGTAGTCCACTCTAAGAGTCAAAGACGGAAAATATTTCCGATAGTGATCACCGGCTTGAGATAGCATTACATGATCCAGCTGACCACAGATCATAATAACCTACAAATTTTTTCCTTCTTTTATCTTTTATCTTTTATTCTTTGAAATTTAGTAGATTCATCATAACATAAGCATTAAAATAGTGTTTCCCTAGACGAGCAACAAATTGTTCACTGGATCACTAATCAAGCGACCAGCATGCACATAAATTGAACGGTCAAGTCCGAGATTAGAGAACGATCCCTAGCATCTATCTATACACCCTCACAATAAAAGTTCATGTCCTCCATAATCCCTAATGTGCATGCTTTAGCTAAAACAACAATCGTCCAAAAGCATCATGACACCAGATTAATACATATATCTACAAATCTAGTTCATGGCACCCTAGAGATTAAAAATATCCACAGAATAAAGTTCACTAGACCTGCTAGTTACATTAAACTAGAACTGAAGTTCATGACACACGCCAGTTACATGCATATACAGAATTAAAGTTCATGACATCCGCTAGTTACATATACCTACAGAACTAAAGTTCAGGAGACCCGCTAGCTACATAATTTACAGAATTAAAGTTACATGAACGAGCTAGTTACATAAATCTACAGAATGAAAGATTCATGACCACCACTACTTAACATATATCTGCAACAGAATAACCCAGTTACAGCCCTATCTAGCAAACAATCTTAAAAACAAAGCATCACTGACCGATCGATCTCTCTTTGCGCAAATCTCTAAAATTGGAAGCAACTTCAGGTACGCATCAATTTCAACTAACTAATTGATGGAATTTAATTTGTAACTTACACGATCACCGATGTTGCACTCGTCGTGCTCGTCATGGGCCATGAATTTGGAGGTGCGCTTGACGTAGCGATTGTAGATCTTGTGATGGAACAAACGATCCACCGCCACCACCACCGACTTCTGCATCTTGTTCGAAACAACCATACCAACCACTGGCTTCATCTTCTCCGATTCTTGCCGGAGACTATAGGTAAGGTGAAAGTGCAGCGGCGCGACGGTAGAATTACGAATAGGTTGGAAACGGCTGCAGGCTGCAGCCTCACTGTTGCGTGGGATCTGTGCAACGGAGTGCTTATTTTTGGGCGCCGCTCCCTTACTCCATCCAGGAAGCAGGAGCTGCATCCATCCTTCCTCACAAACAACACGGATTTAAAAATTATATAAAAATTTTGTTCACTTATTTTATCTATTTTTAAATTTTTTTTTAAAAAAAATTTACTAAATTATAAATTACATTAAAATACAAAATAATATGACAAAAAAATTATCAAAATTTTAAATTATTTTTTTAACATATTGTTTGATATTTTTGTAAAAAATGTTCAATTATAAAGTTATAAATCATATCAAAATCTATAACTTTATAATTAAAAAAATTTTATAAAATTATCAAATAATATGTCAAAAAGATAATCAAAATTTTTTCAGCTAGTAGATACAATTATTAAAGCACCAACTTGGAGGGTTTTAAGAAGCCAGGCCATTTTTCGGTATCCAGTCAAAGAAAAGAGAGAGAGAGAGAGAGCAACATAATCCTGCTGAAAATTCCCATAGAAGCAGCTTTCAATTTTTTCTTTTGGCACATTTGACCTCTAAACGCCAATGTTTGAATCAATTTGCAGGTTATCACAAGGCTTGTCTTTTTAACATTTTCACTCCCACTTTTCTGTCATCAAAAGGGTTACATTCCAGAGGGGATCAAACAGAACTAATACTCTAGATCATTTTCATATTTTAAGCAGTTATTTCCTGTATATTACAATCCTTTGAAAAAGGTTGGTGAAGCAGATATTCTTCTCTTGGATCATTTTGATAGCTGCATTCCAATAACCACTCCCACGAATTTTGACTTACCTACAGGAACTCTAACAATGGATAGATACTGTTTATCGAGCAATCCATGGTCACACAACTATTATCTCAGCTGCGCAAGTAGGGATGCCTCGGAGCGCTGTATGATAATGCTAAATGCCACCAAGGTTAAATAATCAGACCCCATAAGCGGGCGGTTCATAATCGAGGCCATTGGATGGGAAGGGTGCAATGTTCTTTTTTGCTAGGCCTGCAAACTGTGATTCTTGTCGGATCTGCAAAAAAGTCACAGTTCTAGTTAATAAAAAAAAGCCATTTTATTTTCAGGATAAATGATTATCGACTGGCGTTAATGAAGAGTAATTATCAGCTTAAATTTACGACTTTCTCCACAAGAAGTTATAAATGAAAATATTGCGAATTTAGAAAAGCGCAAAATAAAATATATCAAGCATTTGCTGAGCGCAGTCTACCAAGAAACTTGTCTAAATGTGAATTGCTCATATAGAACTATTGAACTCTCACAGTTATTTCTACGGGTACCAGCCAACTTAACATAAGCAAATCATTGATGATAAGGTAATCCCATTCTTCTTTTTTTTCACGCTTTTCATGGTTAAAACCAAAGAAATAACTTTTCCAGGCAAAACCAAAAGAATGATAGAAAATGCATACTTCTCTTGGAAACATCGAAACACTGGTTAATGATGTTTGCAAGAGCAAATGTCCTTGCCTTATGTAGCTTGATGGTGGAAATTCAATAGGAAAAGTTGAAATTTAGAGAGAACATAAATCAATGAGTAGTCACGGAAAGATACCTCATCACGTCTTATCCTCATGGCGTCATGCATTCTTCCTTCGATCAATTCTAACTTTAAGTATAAGATGCACCTCCCTCTTGAAAATGGACCTAAGTTCTTCATTGGCTTCAATGCCTATCCTCCTGCAAATTGGACATCTTGTCATCTTGAACAACGTTTTTTGTGCCGGGCCAAGACGAGTTTCGGTAAACTCAGATCCCGGCACGTACCGATATATATTTATTTATTATTTTAAAAAAAATAAAAATAAAAATAAAAATTAATTTAAAAATTCAAATATAAAATTTTTTGACATGTGCCGTGCCGTTCGTGCCGTGCTGACAACTGTCGGAACAGGCACATGCCGCCCGGCACGGGGCATGCTGACCGGCACCGAAAACTATGATCTTGAATAAAGACACAACAGTCAAAAAAGAGAACCATTCCAAAAAAGTGGAAGTATTAAAATGCAATTCCTGTAGCATGAAGAGTGATGATCAAGGCACATAAAAGGCTCCATACACAGTCAAAATATCACGTTACAGGCTCAAAAGGCATACCCTATCTTAGAGCCATTTTTCCCTACTAGGATTTGGCGTTGGCTTGGTTTTGGTGTAATAAAATGCTGCTCTATTCTAAGAGATCCATCTCTTAGTTCCTTCCAGTCCATCAACCGATGTTCAATTACATAAGGAATTTCCTGGAATTAAAATTGAAAATTTCAAAAAAGGTTCTTCAGAGAAAAGTAATAATATAATTTAGTAGGTTTGTAACCTGATGAATATGGTCTAACATCTTCTCACGTACAACCTCCAACGCAATATTCTTCATAGTTTCTTCACAGATGGTGGTGGGATCTTCATCCCATGGCCTTTTAACTGCCTGTAAGGAGATACAAAGAACAGTTGCAAAACCATGAGAAAAATGGAAAACAAAGAGAAATAGCTTTAGTGTGGAAACATAGCGATAAAAAGGGTATACATAGTATATAATGGCAGAGTACATGACGGATATGAAATTTCAGCTTCCACATACAAGGGTTGTTACTAGTAATATTTTTTTTTAAAGTATATATCTGGTATCAGAGGTTGAAGCAATCACTATATGGATGTCTAATAAGTGGCTCAAGCATGAAAGACAAATAACATGTGTTAATCAAGCAACTGAAGTTCAAATTGCTTTATAACAACTTCTCACGACTAAGCTGTTTGAGTTTTACTAGAATAGTTCATTATTGGCTAAGTTTAAATTATGATGTACTAAAACATGTTTTATGCAAATAGCGTTTGGACTGCAAACCCTCCAGATGCTCTTCTTTAGCCTTTCTAGCCCGGATCCACATTTTATATTTACAAGCCCATTGGCACCACTCCATGGACTTCATCCTAGTTCATATTCTCGTAAAAAATTTTACCGAATGATTTAGTTCAGTTGTTAGAATCTCTAATAAAGTATTTAACTTTGTCAACAAGGGTAGACATCAATCTTAAACAGTGTAAACGGTAGAAAGAATCATGAATCACAGAGTATCAGGAAGCAAAGATATAAAGGTCACCTATACCTGGCTCATGAGATACTGACGTAGGTCCTTAACTCCCGAACCCTTCAACCCAGAGATCATGAAGTACCTGGTACAGCCATAGGTACACAAGGTTTTAAAATAGTTTAAAGCATCAACTCACTGAAAATGTGTAACGGATAGTAATGAAGTTATAACCTATCATATCCTGGGAGATCCTCAAATTCCTTTGAGACTTTCAATAGATCTTTCTTATCCTCAACCAGGTCAACCTTGTTCATGCATAAGATCCGCTTTTGCGACGTGTGAACTTCAGCTCCAAGACGTTTGACTAATTTAGTCACCCTACCATCCGGCCTAAGCACAACAAAGAAGAATATGCAAAGATTCAAATACCTAGCGACATTATTCATGAAAACGACACATTACATACACATACTAGTTAATGAGAGATGCAAACAAGATAGAAGCTTACTTTGTAAGATGCCGATGAACATCAAAAATAACTATGAGCATGTCATAAAGATCAATGGAATTCCAAGCACTATCCACACGAACTCTGACATCTGTTCTATAAGGATATCCATGATGTCCAATCATAAGTCCTGGAGTATCAAAAAAGCACTGTGGAGATTTCAGTAAAATGCTTCTAGGTGCAAAATTGGTCTCAAATGTTAGCTACATTTTTATGGGCATAAGTTCCTAAAAGCAGTAGATTTCTTTCATATAAAAGCGTCAACAAAAGGAAAACCAAATTAGAAAAGATATACAAGATTAAATTATGAAAGCTAAGCTAAAGGCAGCTATCTAAATCAAAAGATACCGACTGCTCAAACCATCAAACAGGACCATACGCAAGGGACACGTGTATCTCATCACTCAAAAATATTGACCAATACCAAAATCAATATTGACATGTGAACCTTACTTTTGGATAATAACTATTTAGTTTCCAATCATAGGGTAACATATAACAAGAATTTACTAGATAATTTCTTAGAACGAGATCATATACCAGTAACACCCAGGATCAAAGAAGTATCATGTTATGTAAGCGTCACTTACCAAGTAGTGGTAAACTGGTAACTAAATACTAATGCTAGTGTTTTAAGCTTCCGCACCTAGAAACTAGGATACCCTTACCCTGGCTAATTTAATGTACCACTCACTTATTCCTTTCTGTTTGCTGACAAAATAACACTGTTCTTAAAAAACAATAATAATAATAATAATAACTCCTGACATTTTAAGTAATAGCCCAAATTAAAAAAAAAAATTCACAACAAACTTACTATTTGAGTATTTTCTTTGGTCATCACTCCCAAGACTTCATGAGTAGTTGTATTAGTTTTCCTGGAGACGGCGGCAACTTTAGACCCAACCTACTCAAAGACAAGCGAAGAATCGCAAGCATAAGACAATAACAAAATCAGCATAAAACTAACTAAAGCCATGAAAGAGTGTCACTAAATGTACTTCTAACATCATTTTGTTCATTTGCTCGTGAATTCTCTAAGACAACAGTTTTGATCTCATAAATCTAGAACTGACCATGAAATTGGTGAGTGATGACTTGCCGGCGTTAGGAGCGCCGATGATCCCAACGGACAGTGACATCTGGTCCTCCTCCTTAACTGGAAATTCTTCAGATGCTCCCTCCATCTCGTCTGGCGGCGAAAGCGCGGCCTCGAGTAACGCCCTCGCGAGTCTATTTCTCCTCTCTGCCTCCTCATGCACTTCTGCCGCCACGGCGCTTGTTGCCAGCGAGGAGTCTCCGAAGAGGATTTTGTCGGCTTTTGCGCGGACCGCTGGGTCCCATATCGGGGTAGAAGGGGAAGGCTCGGAGGGAGGGAGATCGAAATCCCGGCTGTCGAAGTCGGCGGGTGAAGAAGAGGACTCGGCTACGTCCGGGTGAGGTTCGGCGGAGAAAAGGCGGCGGGGTAGGGAGAATAAGCGCGGCGGCGGGTCGACGGAGGAGGAGAGAAGGCGTACGAGCCTCATCGTTTTCATTCTGTCTTGATTTCTCCGACGAGAGAGAGAGAGAGAGAGAGAGAGAGAGAGAGAGAGAGGGTTTTGATGTGGTTTAGAGCGAACGAACAAGAGTCGGTCAGCGGACCGGCCAGGCTAGGCCTCTGATATCATCGGAACCCAAATAGATGAACTGGGTGACATTTTTTGGAGAAATGGTAAATTTACTGCCACATTCACAACATTTTCCGTGTCATTTACAATCTACAGTTCATTTTTTTTAAAAGAAAAATCAGTAACATATCAAATAGATTGTCCATATTCAGCCATAAACATAATTTATATTGATTATATCTTAAACTATAATTCAGTAATTCATTCAATATTTTTTCCCAAAAATTAAAAAGTTAATTATAAAACTGTAATGCGCAACTTGTGTTCACCACTTTTCACAAGTTACGTAATTGTATTCAACACTTCTCACATAGAAATTTTTTTATCATCAATTAGCTATACTTTTCGTATTATATGTAATATGTTTGCCTAGGTTTGCATATCTTAGAGAATTCATCCATGCGGGTTGCGTAAGGTAGGATTTTCCCCCTTGATATATTGTTGCTTATGCCCAATAAATGTAATATAAGGAATAAAAAATTTTGATTAGCATTGGAGACGCACTTATTGTGTCATAAAAATAGGAAAACAAAACTTGCGAGTAAATGACCTAAGCATACTTTTACGCAGGTATCCTCATCATAGACTCTTGACGAGCTATTGTCAAATGGAGCCATGAATTTTGATCCATGCATCGTGTATATAATATAAGTAATAACATACACAAGATTCATAAAAAAGAAAAAAGAATTATCTGAAGTTATCTTTTCGAAAAATTTTCAACACTATAGACTGATAAAATCTAAACCTTTATATTCAAAAATACTTCTAAATAGATATTTTAAAGCTCCAAATTATTAACAGATTCGAAACGAATTTTAAAATATTTTAAATACACTAAAATTTTATAATTTCAAAATATATTTAAAAATATATTGAATATAAAGTTATAAATTATAAAAATTTATAATTTTTAGGTTGAACATTTTTTGGAAAAATAACTCCATATGCATTTTGCATAGAATCGTATGTATGATAATACCATATACACCACCTCTTAGGATCGGATTCCTGGAGCCAAAGTGAATAAGTTCAAGAAGACAGAAAGATTACACAAACCTCTGTATTCGTAATGCTTCACAAAGGTAAACAATTCCACATAAACTTAAAAGGCAGCATTCTTTAAGATGATACAGCTACATGTTAAATGTGTATCGCATTCCAGGCAAAAGGCAATTGAGAAAAGACTACATGAATTGAATAAAGGAAAAGGAATAAAAACTAAAATTGAAATAGATTCTCATGTTGATTCATAAGCTCTCGGCATCTATCTCGGTTTAGGAAAAAGCAAGTTTTCACATTTTGAGAAATGTTGAGAAACTCCCTGTCTGCAAAGGAAATGTAATGAAAGCTCTCTGGGGAGAACAAAACTCGAAAATCTGGCTGCTTCCCACAAAGGCGACGAACGCAGCTAAGTAAGTACACATTGAGGTTGGAGACAATCACAGCCCCGCGGTTGTCAAAATGACTAGAACGCCATACGGCCCGCAAGCATGCTCTCAGATATCCTTCTGTCGATAGCTGCATCAACTGAGCTCATCTGAAACAGGAAGTAGTATCAGTTATACTGAGGAGAAGCAGCAACTCTCAGAAACAATAAGAGCGCACTGCTATTCATCAGGGCCTTCACGAGTATACAATCAGAACCACACGCAGTGCATAGAGACGTGTATGGTACATATCCCTATACACTGTATGTGGTTCTTATTGAATCAGGGCCATCATGGTCCCCTGAAGAATGGCATTTCTGAAACAATAATCCAAAACGTCTTATCTACCCAAAAGGTAACTGGCTGGCTGAATGAAAGCTGACCTGTACCATAGTCTGCTTCCACTGTGATAAAAAACAGATAACAAGAAATGCAACGATTTGGCAAAAGCCTGTGCTGGAATACGACTCTTGATCTATAGACCCCGTGCTTATTAAAGCAACAGGGAAGATGAATACCAAAACAAATTCAAAGTTAAGTAAAATGCTATACATACACTTTTTTCCAATGAGCCTGGTGATAGGTGAAGAACGCTCGAGTCAATTGCAGAAAAAACTTGTCAGATTTACAAAACCTAATTAGTTAATTTACCAAAAAAAAAAAAAAAATATGGTACCTAGTTGAAACTTGATATCCCCAGTAGTGGTGCAATTACACGCAAGCGTTAAGCAATAAACAATGTCATATCACCTATCCAAACTTCTGGACACTAAAAGTTATAAATACTATAAGCGCCTCCACTATTGCAACTTTTAGATGATAACAATCTCTATAATAAATGTAAAGCAAAGATCATCTTGAATTTGTGCCATGTGGCAACTTCATATACTTCTTTTTTTGCCACGTATAATGTCTAAATTATAGTATGCGTTGAAGTAGGAACAACATCTATTCTATGTCTTCATTTTCCTAATTTACTCCACATCAACGTGCTCATTCTATCCACCATCTCCGCCTTATTGAATCCTGCCTCAATTCGCCTTGCATTCCCCATCCTTTCTCAAATTAATTCACAAAAGGTGATCTCCACCCCTCCTCAATCTCCTATTTGTCTCTACCACAACGACACCACCTCTTCATATTCTTTACATCAAACTTCAAACCATTCATCTTCTTAACATTCATTTATCCAACATATAAATGGAAGGAATTTCCCACACAATTCATGTACTCAACATCAGGTAAACGTTTATCCATATAAGTTAGTTTGTGATATCATTTTAAAATTTAGTGAGTACATTCAATTTTTTTTAATTATCTTATGATTTATTCAAACTCAAAACATATATCGAGAGCAATTTAAGTCATCTGTTATTGAAAGGTATCTTTAGTTTGTCACATTCTCAATTACTGATTCGATTTCTTTTTATTATCCTACATGTTTGCTTTAAATTTTAATTATCACATATATGTAGATATAAAATATAATTGTTGTACTTCTTCGTATCGATTTTAATTCTATCTCTCGTATAAAATTTATTCAAACATTCTTCTTCGATACTCTTATCTGCCAATTTACTTTCTCACTTGATATTTCTTCGATACTCTAAGAATTGGAAACTCTAGACAATGCGAACTCAGAAGACATCGTTTGCAAGATATTATAGAAAGGCACATTTTCTATTGCCACCTGATATGGGATTTTGAAACCCCTGGTAGTTCAGGTTGTCTTGCACAATGAACTACCTTGATCAAGAAAACTAAGAGAAGCAGCTTGGGAGGGGGTGAAAGTTATGCAAGGAAGGGTGAATAGTTAAAATATTAACTGCAAATTTTTTGAGACCGACACAAAGTTGAAAAATGGCCCCAGAAGATGTTGAAGATTTTAGTGACATCTGGAACGACGTCATTTTTTTTAAAATGTTATATATATATATATATATAGTTTTCACGACATGTTGGTGTTTTCTACTTGGGGTTTTGTTGCAGGGATGCGAGACAGAAAAAGCGAACGAGTAACAGAAGTTTGTAGCAGACTTGAAGAACGACATTAAGAAGCTGCGATGTTATCGTGAATAAATCAAGATATGGATCTTGCTAGATTAAGAAAGATTTAATAAGAAAGTTTGTATTTTCACAAATATACAACTGCTATAGCATATTTTATCTGTGCAGTGGTTCTAACTTCAACTCAAAAATACTTGCAATTCCTAAATGAGTTGATACATATACTCTAGCACGACAACATTTTCACCATTTATAAATACCCCTTGCAAGTCAGATTGCATTATCATTCTTTTTTGGCATTGCTTATTAACTTCTTTCGCAAGCCTTAATTCATTTCTCGTATCACTTCTCAAATAATTTATGTATTAGCTACTTCTTTGTATGTTCTTTATGAACTTAACATTGCAGATTTCTAATATGAACAATACTTGGATCTTCAAAACTTATGATACAAAGAATGTGGTTGTCATATTATTCGATCTATTTGCTACTTAAGCTTTATTAGATCTGCCATATTTGATTGTGATATTAGGAACTTGGTTGTGATATCAATACTATGCCAATGCATTAGTATTAATTAGGTAGATATACTTTTTTTTTTTAAATGATAACACAAACTAATTTTAATAAAAAAAATTTCTACTCTTTTACAAATACTAAATTTAAATTTCTTATTCATATATAGTCACGTACTTAGCACAGGTCATACACTAGTACTCTAAATAAAGTCAACTACCAACAAGCCACATGGGAATCATATTCATTAAGAAACCGAAAAGAAGGAAAATTGTGACATTTTGCCTACATACCAATTTGGATGTGCCAAACTATTTGAGCACCATTTAAGTGTTAGAGAAAAGTGAAAGCCGACTTACCTGGCTAGTTTCATCATGCACCTGATACTTCGGTAACGACAGTCTTCTCTCCTCCTGTGCATTGTCATAGACGTAGACAAGAACCATGAGATTAACTTGTGCGAGATAACAGAGAATACAAAGACTATTTTGTCAAGAAGAACTTACCATTGACATCGCATCATCATCCCAAACCAAATAGACCTCATTACCAGCAAGCTGAGAAGAAGGGGCTTTGTTAGTTATAACAGGTGGTGGGCCAATAGAAGGACCTCCAGTGTTGGGACCAGAAGCGTATGAATGTGAATTGGCATATAATGCACCGCCTGAAAAGAGCAACAGAGGCAGCTTCAGAATACAACGAGTTCAATAAGAAGATGTCGTTATCTTAAGCAGATAATGAGATGCGAATGGTATGCCTCAGGAGTAAGGAATAGATCCTACCTATATAATAGATTTCTACAATCATGAAGAGGATAAGCGAGTATCAGTAACTGTATTCTGGTTTTCTGCACTCAGATTAGTCTACTTTTACAGTAACCATGCCCTCGGACAAGTGCATCTAATTGTGACAGACCACTCCCACATTATAACAAACAAATTATTGTAGCACCGTTGATCTCTCTTAAAGCTTCGGAAAAAAAACCTTAGAAAACTATATGACATTAGACACAGTTTTTATATGATGAGAGCATTTCTGCCTTATAACTTACAAAAACAAGAAACATACTTTTAAAACCTTAGAACCATAACACTATTAGTGTAGGGGTAAACACATTAATAATGGTCCTGTGTTAACATCTGGGAGGTTACAATGATCATCTTGCAGGGAAGTAGGTGTAAATTTTTAGCAAATGGTTACTGGGTGGATATTGATAAAACCAATTTAATCAACATAAAATATATATGGTTATATTCATAAGTATGCTATAGACATTTTGATGGCGATTAAGTATGAAAGGCCTTGGAAAACCAGATACCAATATGTCAATTTTCTGCATAAACTGTTTTGTTTTCCTAAAGCAGGCAAAACATTTTCGGATTGAAGATAATAATGAAGTTCTAATGTCTCCACATATCAAAGTATTGTAAACCTTCAGTTGCAGAAGCTTCACAGGAAGTTACTATGATCATCATGCAGAGAAGTAGGTGTAGGTGCAAAATTTTAGCAATTGATAACTGGAGTGGAGGTTGATAAAAAAGTTTAATTGACATAAATATATATATATAATAATTCATAAGTATGCTATAGGCATTTAGATAGCCATATGGTATGAATGGCGATTGGAAACCAGAGTGCCAATATGTCAGTATTTCTGCATAACCAGCTTACACATGGATTGGCTCCAGCTTATTGAAGAACTTATAAACGGAAGTTTGTAAAACGGGCTAAATTAAGTTACCAGCTGCATTTGATGAATAGCATGTTCAATTGCTTGTAACTTAATTTAGCTTGCAGACAGACAACATATAGCTTGTAACTTCAATTTGGTAAAATAGCTTGTTTGATTGCTTGTAGCTTGTAGACAGACAATAATGTAGCTTGTAACTTCAATTTGGTAAATTAGCTTGTTTGATAGCTTGAAACTTAAATTTAGCTAGCATATGGAAAATAAGAGTATAAATTGTCCACATGCAGCTTACATAGCTTGCTATAAGGTGACATATTGGGTTGTAACAAACATTTAAGTTACACATAAACTTATATAGCTTGCAATTGGATCTAGCTTGTGCAATATCTTGTAACTTGTATTTAGCTTAAAATAACCAGCCATAGAAGCTAGAAAGTTAGAAACAATTACCAGCTGCAACCAAACACAGCCATGATGCAGAAAATAGAATGCACAGGTGACCATGCAATAAGGAAAAAAGTTATACAACTTAAAAGTAATATTTGCACTAATAGAACTGCAAAGGAATACACATGCTTTGTACCTCTAGAGAAACCTATGAAGAAGTCAAAGTGGTGTGTGGTTAACCACAGCCTCATGTTTGTGGTCTCATCCTTTCAAACATGTCATGGGGATGAGTCTCATGCCCCAATGCCACATTAGAGACCACTTCTTCATAGATCTCTTTAGCTTTCTCCAGCATTACTAAAAGCGAGGAAAAAGAAAACAAACCTTGGCCAGAATTTGTCTCAACAGCACCTAGTGGAGAGCTTGACGTGACAGCAGCGGGAATAGATGCCCCCAAAAATGGAGAACTTTGTGCAGTCAGAGTGCTAGTGCTATTGATGGGGAAGAGGGGCTGAGATGCTGGGGAGGGTGTGGAGGACGGAAGACCGGGAGGACCAACAGGGTAGGGAGACTGAAGTCCAATAGCAGCAGTTGATGCCAAGGGAGTACTCACACCCTGGATTGGAAATAAAGACTGCTGCGGTGCCAGCCCAGTAGGTAGAGGAGGAGGAACTGGAACTGCTGAGGATGGATACCATGGCTGCGGCCTAGGTGGCATTGGCCACATAGATTGTTGCGCTGTTAATGCCGGATTATAACTATGTGCAAGCGAAAAAAACATCAGGCACAAAAAAAGTACACAGAAATTTTAATAAACATTCTGCTGCAAAAGTTTTTGTAAGAAGTTAATTGGATATCAAGGAAGCCATACATTGGTGGTACAGCACCGTATGCTGGCCGTGGTGGAAAACCTACGCCTAATTGTCCTGGAATCACACCACTGACCAGACCTCCAGGAGGAACTTCCACTTTAGCTGCTTTTGATGGCTGATCTTCTTCTGCATGTTTTATTCACGAATCACTAAATAAATTCTAAGAAATCAATGGATGTATTGTAAATTTCAAAGAGTCGAAATGAGTTACCTTCACCATAGTGAGATGCTAAGACATCAGCAGGGATTCCTTGCATCCCAAAAATTTCAATATCAGTAGATTCTCTACCAGGTTTTGCATTAGGAACTCTGACAAAAGAATAAACAGAAGTGAGTAGAAGTGAAGAAGCTCTACATGACAGGATGTTAGCAACACAAATGGTAAATTCCAATTGACACTTGTTTAGTTGCTCATGTATACGACAGTACATGGCAACTGCGAAACAACCACACAAGCAAAATATGGACAACACCAAAATGATCATAAAGAAGCAACCACAACTCAAATTGATAGACCAGTCCTGAAGGCACCCCAACTAGCTTTTGCTGTAACCATTCATACAGAATAACCAAATAATTAGATAGGAAGAATCAATAACAAGGGGAATTGACAGCTGCCAGATAGATTAGCTGGTGGCAAAATAAAGTAAATCTATAGAATTCTAACATGAAATAGAAGTCATTCACTAGTATGTTCATGAGCATCAGACAACAATAGGTATAACAATCAAGCTGGATTAAATGATGTCTGATATTTAAGTAAATCTCGAAAAATCTACCCAGAATAGACGACTAAACCCTAAAACCAATTCATACACACCAGCAATGAGCCATCAATACATATATCACGAGCATTACCCAATTGCGGCCTGAATATAAATCGAAAAACAAAGTTAAATGAAAAGATATGGAAATAGAGTGAGTACTTGGTAACGGATTCTTTGTGAACTTGCAGAACGTGGATCGCCATGCCGCCGGCGGTGGAGAGCTTCTTGTGGCAAACGTGGCACTTGAAGTGCTTCGCTTTCTGGTGCTGCACGAGAATCTTCTCGTCGTCGAACTCGCGATCGCAGTAATAGCACCATACCTTGTCCACTCGCTTCTTCTTCTTTCCCATATCCCTTCGCTAACAGATAAAAACAATACCCGCGAATCTCCAAACAGCACTAGAGTTGGGTTCCGAACGCCGGCTCGCCGGAGATTGGCGGTTAGGGTTTTGTTACGGCGTCGGAGACGGGCGCGACGGTGGCTATCGGTTGCTTACCGTGCCGCGTTGAACTGTGCTTTCTCGTTGCTGGGGCTTTTAATAGGGTAGACCCGGATTTGGACCAGCTTCGGGTCCGACTCGGATTCCGGTTTGAAGTTTGAACTATTCGCGAGCAGCTCAAGCTCGATTTGGTGAAAAATGGGCTCAGCATCCAGCCAATTGGGCCCGACCGTAAACCGTACTCAAGCCCGACTTGGTGCTTATTTTTATTAGTTATTTATGCTTTTTTGATCTTTTCGTTGACTTTTTTATATTTTTTAAGATTAGATACAGGATTAAATAAAAAGAAATAGTGATCAATAAAGTAGCGGTGTTACGAGATCAACCCATTCAAAATTTAAATGTTTAATTGATTAAAAACGTTTGTAATGCTTGTTAGCTAGTTCATAAAATTAAATTTTACAGCTAAAAGTTCTCTATAAAATGTCATAAATTTGAAGTTGCAATAAATATTTTATTATAAGAAAAATTACTAAAATGGTTCTATTTTCGAGTGATAATTGTTTTACCTCTGTGGCGTAGAGGTATTCGTGGGAAAATAAGGGGGGAAAAAAAAGAACATTTTACATTTTACATCCATACTCTAAGAGTCTCATATTATTAGGTGCATTTGCAGGTTATTTGGTTTTGAACACCTTTCTTTTCTGTGGAACATTGTTTTTTGGGATAATTACATTTCAGCCCCCTAACTCAAATTGTTTGTATTTTCGCGTCCGAAAATACATTTCCGCAGCGACGTGGTGGTGTGCGAGCGCCGCCATGTGGCGTATTTTCGAAGGCTGAAATGCAAGACCTTTGAAATATGAAGGCTCAAATACAATTATCTTTTATTTTTTATAGAGATTTTCTCATGAGTATTTTCGCTTCCGTATAAAATAAGACTAATCTTAGTTAGAAATAGAAATAGAACAATTTTACAATTTTTTTTCCTACAAGTGCTTGCTACGAGCTCAACCCTCCTTTTTGCAAAGACTTCTCAATTGCATAATCCAATGCTGTTAACTAAAAAGAACCTAAAATTTTTAGTAAATTTTAAAATTTTGAAATTGTTATCTTCACTGATTCGTATAGGAGCACGGAAATTTTTTTATTTGTTATATACAAAGGACTTCCGGTGACCGATTTAGGCCGTCGTTGAAAGTTTTAGTTTGGTAACTGATTTAAAGGCGGTCACTGAATATTTGCTTTTTTTTCTTTTTTTCTTTTTTTTTTATGATGAAAATGAAGATTTGCTTTTAGCAACACATTTTGTCGGTTGTAGGAAACAATGTTTGGCGATTGTTTTTCGTCACTCAGCTATTTCTAGATGTATTAGTAAAGTGAATAAATACAGATTTATATTAAAAATTAAAAAGTCAATATGGACTAGTAGGAAAATACAAGTTTTAAAAGTCATTTTAATTATTTAGATATTTTTTGCCAGAATTATAACACCAATCTGAGTCAGTTGAAAAAAATATTATTAAACTAATAATTTTCCTCTATAATACCAAAAATTGAATAACGGCGGCACCCACTTTGCACTTTAACTGTATATATATATATATATATATAATATATACATTCCCCTTACTTTACACATATTTTATAGATATTGAGTCAGATTTCTTCGCTTTTGTATCTAATAAGCGAATATGCATCTACAATACGTGCTAAAAATAATAATAAAAAAAATAAAACTAACTGAACACAAAAATTATAGCTATAAAAATTAAAATTTTACAATTATATAAATATTTTGGTTGAAAAAAACATAAATTAACAGATAGAGAGAAAAAAAAAGAGGATGAGGAGAAAAACAAATAGATGATTTTATAATTTCATATTAAAAATTAAGTTATTTAATATTGTAATAATTAATATATAAAATGTAAAGTTGCTTTAACAGATCTATTATATATATTATCTCTGAAAATAATTAAAAAATAGGTCATAAATAAATCTAGACACACAAATTCACACATAAAAAGAAATGTAATGTAAAAAATCATACGGATGATATTTAGGAGAGAAAAAGTAGATATTTTTATAACTTCTTATGTGTGGTTATATATAACTTAAATTTATTTTAATTATTAAATAATTATATTAATTGGGTATAAGATACTGTCAACTCATCTTACACATTAATATTATAGATAATTTGATAATGGAATTAGTCAAAATAATAAAATTTCCACGTCAACCCACACCCTGATAAGTTTTACGAACTATTACACTGCACTTTCTATATTAAGTTTCAATGTCACTTTAATCCACATCTACTAATAACATTCATTGCAATTCCACACGTTCACTATTTTTTGCACTGCAATTTTTTTTTTTAATTATTTTTTATATTGCTTTTAATTTCTAAAATAATGATTTAGAAATATTTTTTGAAAAAATTTTCAACATAACAGTTGTAAAGTTTAATGAGATTTACAATTTTTATATTGAATTTTTTTTCAAAAAAAATATATCTAAATAGATATTTTGAGATTTCAAAGTTCAGGTTGCGTTTTAAAATATTTTAATTTTTCAATTTTTTTTTACTATTTTTGATACTTCAAAATAGTTAATTAAAGATATTTTTTGAAGAAATTTTCAACATGAGAATCTATAATTTTTATATTGAATTTTTTTTAAAAAAATACTTCTAAATAATTATTTTGGGGTGTTAAAACAGTTGACTCTAACTGTGTTAAAATTTAGATTTAGACCTAAGAGTAACAAAATTTAACATTTTAGATTCAACTGTAACTTTTCCTAAGTTTTATGATCATTAATGTATTTGTTGCGTCGTTTTGCAATAACTACTAGCGTAAATCTAATGGAGACTACCTTGTGTCAATTGGTGTAAAAAGTCAACGCTCTCTGTTCATGTGACAAGAGGAGTTGACCAATAAACATGCCCAATAGACTTGAACGAGTCAATGACGGGCGCGGCTCCCCTGATGCTGAGGCTTCAGGGTGTAGGAAATCGGACGGCCGAGATCGGCCGATCCGTAATAATACGGATCTCGAGATTTCGTATAAAACTTTCGTCGACTTATTTGACCTATTTTTAAGTATTTTTGAAAAAAAACTTTGAACTACAAAGTTATAGATTTTGATGAGATCTACAACTTTGTAGTTGAAACGTTTTCGAAAAAAAGCCAAAATACATACCGAAATGATGATCAAAAGTTTTAATCATCATTTCGGTATGTATTTTGGCATTTTTGCGAAAAAGTTTCAACTACAAAGTTGTAGATCTCATCAAAATCTATAACTTTGTAGTTCAAAGTTTTTTTCAAAAATACTTAAAAATAGGTCAAATAAGTCGACGAAAGTTTTATACGAAATCTCGAAATCCGTATTTTTACGGATCGGCCGATCTCGGCCGTCCGTTTCCTACACCCTGATTCGGCCGAATCAGGGGAGCCGTGTCCGTCAATGACTACCTTGTGGTATTAAAGATCTACAGATCTTATAAACTTGTCATTAAGAATGTTAATCTGCAACAGCATAATATGAGAGTGTAATTGGCAAAGAAATTAAAATATTTTTTAATTACAAATGCATATATATTTTTATAAACTTGTCACTAAGAATTCAGTTGTATATATATATATATATATATATTTTAATTACAAATGCATGATGGTGTTGTACCAACTTCTTAATATTATATATAATATATACTAAATTATTTATTAAACATATTTATAATTATATTTTATTGAATTTCGTAATTAAGAAATAAAATATTCAAGTATGTGTAGCTTTTGACAAGCAAGTTAAATAAAATTATTAATAAAAAAATGTGTATATTTCATTCTAGCTGATGAAATTCGAACTTAGCTATCAGGATAGTATAGGTAATTAATTTTCAGAAAGCACCTGTTTGCGACTTATTTTAAACCTTTTCTTTTAAGTCATGGATGACCACCGATTCAATTCACACTATTAACTTTAACCGATTTGACAAGGAATTAAGCCAAAAACATTTTTGTTATTGTTAAAGAAATCAAACCTAATATCATTGGATCAATTAACTAATAGCGTGGCGGAACCAGAAATGTTTTATAAGAGGGCCAAAAATAAGTACTAATAATAAGTATATATAAAGTACCACAATATAAGCATATACATATAGAAAAGTAAGTGTACATTAACAAACAATTAATCAAACAAATCTTACTTTAAAAGAAGAAAAAAAATGAATGGAATGGCCCATATAGCCCAAAAATAATTATAAAAAAAGAGCTTTGAATAAGACCAACATGTATAATTTTTATATTAAAAATATTTTTAAAAATATTAATATAATGATCAAAATAAAATTATATGAAAGTTATTGAATTAAAGTATACGATAAGTTCTGAGACGTTAAAATCATGTTGAACCATGCAGCGGGTGGAAGAAAGTGATTAATTATAGTCTAGCATAATAATTATATTCTATAATTATTCAGTAGCCGGCAAAATTATACTTATATTTTGAATTATAATATCGGCCCTCGCATCTAAAACTTCTGCGGATGGATACATATAGGTGCATCCTCTCATATACGATAGATGGTTTTGGTTTTATTTAGGAATAGGCTTCATACTAATCTTCTTCCTTCATTGCATGATAAGGACTATGAGTCTATGACGGTAACATCGTACTAAAAAATTGAATTAATTAATTAATTGTTAATTAACGAGCATCCAAAGAGACGTCATTCTCGTGGCCCTCTTACGTCATCATCCTTTCCCCACTACATGAATATTATATGCAAATTAGTTTTCCATACATGCGTCGGACGCGGCTAGTTTGATTGGTTGGAAGATCTCTCAGAAAGTATCACCATCCGAATTTAAAATCACGTGAAAAAATTTTTTTCTGTAGAATTGTTTTTAAAAAAATTCTTTATACCCTGTGGCAGTAGCCCACATTCATAAAAAGTATGTATTCAGATCCCAAAGCGTCGATCGGCGGTGGATGTGAAAGTTTTCTGTAAATTTGAGGCATCTACGACGGCATGAGTTCGTATTACGGATTCCACAATGATAATCTCAAAAAAACAGTTTTACATACATGCGCGCAACCATTAGTCATATAAACATAAATAACGATATTAAAAGCTTAATTTTCTTTATTTTTATGTTTAATTTCATAGAAATTAATAATTATTTTTTATTAAAATATTATTTTTTATTTATTATATATTATTAGAACAAAAACAAAATATCATATGAATTATTTGTGACGTGATTTAAAATATTAGTGCTATCCAGTTATATATATATATATATATATATATATATATATATAATTAATAATATTTTAAAAATATAGATACAAATTTTTTAAGATAATTCAATTATATAATATATAATATATTACTGTTATATTAATATTTTTTTTGTTTATATATAAATAATATTTTATAAATTAATTATTATTTTCATTAAATTCATATATTTTAGCTAATTTTTATTTTAGATATTTTTTATTTTTCAACTTTATGAAATATAATTTTAATTATTATCATATCATTTTAAACAAAAATAATAAATATTATATAATATACAAAAATTTATTTAAAACACTACAAAGCGTAACGATTTTAATAATGCAAGTTTATATATTAATAGTGCAAGTTTATTTATTTATATATAGATTCATCCCCTGTACTGCCTGAACTCCTGCAAGTTGCAATATACAAATATATGGGGAAATGCCGTATACTTTTAAAACCTATCACAAATCAATCCATTTCTTTTAAATATTTTACAAATCAATCATTTTCTTGTAATTTGTATATGAACATTTTGACAACTATACAAATTTTTTAGATAATTTTGTAAAATAAATATTATAAATTTTGATGAAATTTATAGTTTTTATGTTGATTTTTTTTGAAAAAAATACTTCTAAATAGGTGTTATAAGATTTTAAAGTCTTAGCGGATTATCTACTAATCCATTAAAAATTAAAAATTTAATAGCATCTATATAAAAATATTTTTTAGAAAAAATTTTAACATTAAAATTATAAATTTTGATGAGATCTATCAATTTTATTTTAAAAAGATATTTCTAAATATAAAATTTACACTTTTCATATTAAATATTTTTTTAAAAATATTTCTAAATAAATATTATAAAATTTTAAAGTCTTTATAGATTATCCACTAACCCTCTAAGAATCTTATAACATCTATATAAAAGTATTTTTTAAAAAAATTTAAAATATAAGTTGTAGATTTTAATAAAATTTATAAATTTTATATTCAAATATTTTTAAAAGCTATTACTAAATATGTGTTTTGTAATATAAAAAAAATTGAGGGATTAAAAATAGAATGGTTGATCCTTAAATAATAAAAATAGATGGACTAATATACAACTCTCCCTATAAATATAAAGGAGCTTCTGTCGCGAAGCGGTTGCTGAGTTTTATTTAGTTTTCTTCAGATCTCAGCGGCTACAATATGCTGATCTTCTTCTTCAGACCTCCATCTTCTTCTCTCATGGCGATGAGCGTCTGCTGGTTCTTGTTCTTCAGTTTATGCTGCTTTCATCTCGTCAATATCGGAGCTCAGCCGACGAGCCAACCTTCCAATCCGAATGCCACCACTGATCCTTCTGAAGGTATGTCTTTATACACATCTCTAGATCGCTTCGATTTTCAGTGATACTGTTCTTTTTAAAATTTTAATTTCAGAAGAAAAGTTTGTAAACTTAGTTTGCTCCTCCATCCCTATTATATAAACTCTCGAACCAATCCGTATATATATATATATATTTTCTAAAAAAACTGTACAAAAAATAGTTATTCGAAATTTTGTTTGAAGATATTTTTAAATTAAGTATTTTGTATCTTCACTTAGAAAGTAATAAATTTATTTTTTAACTCGTTAAATTTTTTTTTTACTCTACAATATCTATTTGGTAGATTTTTTTTTTTTTTTAAATTGACACAAAAATGGTAAAGCACATATAAAAGCTTATTTTTTCGCATTCCAAATATTCCGAAAAATAATAGCTTATACATATGGTTCAGCAATAGAAGCTCACATATGCCTTTAAAAAAAAATTGGATCTTAGTGATAGCAAAGCGTTTCTGTTTATCTCCAGCGTGTTTCTTCAGAATTCATTAAAAAAAATAAAAGAAGTTTGATTTTCAACGTTTGTTCGCCGCCACTGATGAGGCACGTGCTTTAATCAGTTTGAGCAAACATATTTTAGTCATAATATATGATTAATATAACGAGAAGCTGCTAATGTGGATTTTGGTTGAGCATTTTCAAAATAGAGTTTATAAGCGATTTCAAAGCAAGCGACACGAATACGGATATGAAAATACGATAGGCACATACATAGGACATAATAATTTTCAAATAAGTATGTTATGGATATGATTCGTCAATAACAAATATAAATAATTAAAATATAATTTATATTAAATATTTAAATATATAGTATTTTATTTTTTCTAAATAGATAACAAAAATAATTAAAAAATTAAAAATAAAATTCGAACAAGCGTGCTAGAGACTTCTGTTTGGCGTGTCAGACAGGTGTGTCTGAAATATTTTTTATTTTTAACTTTTAAAAAATTTTCTAACGTGTTCAACGCGTATCGGACCATGTCCGCAGCGTATCTATGTAGGACACTGTATGAACACTGATCGGAAAAAATTATTTTGCTTGTTCGTGCTTTCTAGTTTTAAAGTAAAAAAAGTTTGGTTCAAAAGTTTATTAAGGCTGTAAGCTGATTTTAGAAAGGAAACCGACAAATCAGCCCCTACCACCCCCTAGTTTTGTAAATCAGCTTATACAATACCCAATTATTGTTTATTCTTGCAAAAAAATCCCTCTTGATATTCGTGCATAAGACATCGTAACTATTATAAAAGTATTTTTTTAGAAATTTTTTTAACATTTATAGATATTGATAAAATCTATAATTTTTATTTTAAATTTTTTTAAAAATTTATTTTAAAATAATTATTTTGAGACTTTAAAATTTTAATGGATTTTAAATCAATCAATCAACCTGCTGAATTTTAGAGCCTGATAATATTTATTATAAAATTTTTTTGAAAATTTTTTAAAATAAAAATTATAAATCTCATTAAAAAGAATATAATTTTTATGTTAAAAATTTCTTTAAAAAATACTTCTAAATGAATATTTTAGAGTGTCGAAGTTAGTAGGAAAAGATAAGAGGCTGATCTGCAATATTTAAACTGTAAAGAGACTGTTATACAAGTCTCATTCTAGAAATTTTTTTTTTTTTATCTTGGCCACTGAGTTCGGTTTCTATCATATATCTCGATCGAGTACGGCGCGGTAAATTGAATTGGATATGATCTATAATTTATATTATTTTTTTAACTTTATCTCTAAATAGATACTTGTGACATAAAAAATAACATATTTAAAATGAATAATTTGTTTGTACCACGTCTCACAAGGCAGAGGATGTAATTTTAGTAAGTACGGAGACGTCAAAATTTCGTTCCACATAATATTCGATACAAACACACCGTATAGGAAAATGTTGCTTTATGCGCTAAGTTTTCATAAGATTTTAACTTTCCAATACGAATATCGGGATATATTAATTTAGTGGCCTTCATTCAAATTTCTAACTAAGTCTTTGTCATGAGGAAATAATATATGGAAAAATTCTCTCATTGAAAACTATTGATATTATACTTTTTTTTTTTTAGACTTTAGCAACCCCTGCTTGCATCATTGAACAAGATTGACCCTATTTGATGACATTGATAGCATCCCTTCTCAACTCAATCCTGTTCTAGACAAATGTCATATCAATCCGTTAAATTTTTCTACCTATATAAATCAGTCTCTATATTATAAATTTATTATTTATAATTATAAATAAGTCTATTTTTGGATATTCATATCGAAAGTATTTTGATTATTGTATAAATATTTTTTAGAGAAAATTTTAATTTAAAAAGTTATAAATTTTGATTAGATTTTATGATTTTTATGTCCAACGTTTTTTTTAAATATACTTCTAAATAGATATTTTGGTACTTCAAAATTTTAATAAATTTTAAAATCAATTAGTTAATCCGTTAAAATTTTCCAATATCAAAATATCTATTTAAAAATATTTTTTTTTAAAAAAATTAACATAATATAAATTTTGTGAAATTTTATAACTATTATATTTAAAATTTTTCTAAAAAATATTTCTATATTAGTATTTTAAGATATAAAAATAATGAATAAAATGGATGGATTAATTTGTATAAAATTTTGGACGGAGGGGCTGACAGGCAACTCTCCCATCTTTATCTTATCAGGTATACATCAATTTAAGAAAAAGTCAGCTTTTGCAAGGAGAAAAAGTAGTAAATTTACGAATAATAATATTCCGGTCAAAAAGTATATACTCTTTGTCGATTTTCTTTTTCTTTTGAAAACTAAGATGAGTACGACACATAATGTCTTTGTCTTATTTGCGAAATTATTATAGAATTCTATTCGGGTAAGCGGTGAACAATTATAATAGTAGATAAATTACACGATCATGTGCCCCAAAAAATAGAAAGTATTTTTAAATTCTGTATTTAGTAAATTTTTTAGTTATTTAATTTATACTTAATTTTTTTAAATTTTCTGATATATTATTTGTCATATTTTTTTATAAAATAAAAAAAAAAGATTTAAAAAATCTGCAATTATAAAATATACAAATAAAATGAATATAATTTGAAAATCATATAAAAATATAGATGAGAGCAAAAAATGGAAGATTTTATACCTTCTTATGGAATATAAATACAATATTATTTATGATAAATATCGTATATAATTTAATTTAATTTAACTATTACTAATTATATTGGAATTTTAGACACTCTAAATTCTTTCTCGCGCTTTAGTATATACAAGCATGTTGTACCTCCCGTGCATTGCCGTGTTCATTGAACTTTTTTTTTTTGTATATTTACATAGTTTAAAATAATGTCAAAAATTGTAACTTTGGAAAAACGATACTAAGTTGAAATATTTTAAAGAAAAAAATAAATTAAAAATAATACTAACTTTTAGAAGTTTTTTATTATATTTTTATGTATTTAGGGATAAAAATAACTCACTATCCATTACAACACAAAGCAATTTTTTTTTAACAAAAATAGTATTAGACTAAAATACGGTACATTAGGAACAATAATTAGCAAGATAAAGTTTACATATCATCCATAATTATTACAATGTTACATATATATATATATATATATATATATATATAATGTTATTATTAAATAAAACAACAAAAGGAGAAAACAAGTATGTATGTATCGTTTTTTTTTAAAAACTATTGTTAAAAAAATAAAAAATAACACAAAAAGAAAAGTAAAATAGAAAGGAAAAAGCTAAAAAAGACAAAAAAAAACCAAAAAAAAAAAATAAGAAAAGCAAAAATATTACTGTTGATAACAATACAATAATGATAAATAGTACTATCAAATATGCCGTGAATAAATCGAGCTCGAATTCATTCTTGAGTTCGAGTACTTGAGCTTGAATTTGTTGTCGAACACAAATCGAGTTCAAGTCAAGTTCAAACAAAGTGAAGCCTAAACTTCTTCGTGAGCCGCTCGTTTTCACCAGTAGTACTGTGTACCGGTAATTTATGCCTCAAACCTAATTTATCGTGACAGAGCTCTCTCTTAGACCATAGTCTGTTTACAGTGGGTCAAAGTCAAACTACGCGTCGCAATTAAACGTGGGCCAGGCAGACTTTTCCATAATTTTAAAATATAAATAACCCATAGTTATGAAAAGTAAGTGGCCCATTAACACCAAAAAGGTTGGATCTAATCAAATTGTGGTGAAAAGTAAGTGACCACCCATTAAAAATATACATGGCCCAAGTTAAATGGCCTAATACTGGAATCAACAGAATATTGGATCTATTCAAATTAATTAACGAGGTTGCTAACATGGTGTTGGATTGCAGTGCGAGCACTGAACGCGATCTTTGGGAGATGGGGGATATCGGCGTCCAACAGGTGGAACATCAGCGGCGAGCCCTGCAGCGGCGCCGCCACCGACGACACGAGCTTCGACAATGGCGGAATCAATCCCATCATCAAGTGCAACTGCAACAACGGCACCACCTGCCACATCACCCAACTGTATCTCTCTCTCTCTCTCTCTCTCTCTCTCTGTATATATATATATATATATATATATATATATATATATATATATATATATATATATATATATATTCCTTCTTCGTGTGCTATACGTGGTTTGCGATGCAATACATGGAGAAGAGTGTGTCAAGAAGATTGAGTGGTGAGATGTAGAGAAGTGTTGGAGGGAAGATTGTAGGGAAACCAGGAAATAAGTCTACGGTTGTTAATGTATATATAATCTTAATTTGTGTCTCTAATTTATCACTACTATGATGTGGTCATCACTTTCATATGTCTGAGTATGGAACCATCATGATTCCTGTGCGTGCTGTGGGCAATTCCAGTTCATATTAGAGTAACAATATGTATTTAAACTACGAATAATACTTTCTCATCTATTACTTATCCAACTAATTTTATCTTCTCCTAAATTATAACCATTCATTACTTTAAACCGTCATGAGACTGTGTATCATATTAAACTTCCCACCCTATGCTCTTAATTATTAAGTAAGTTGGCGAGATAATTCTCTTTCTGTAATATATCTATACATACATACAGCATGTTCTGGAGTACTGGTATATCCTGAATGTAAGGTGTTTGTTATATTGCCTGAAGTGTGACGGTTAGTACAGACTTTATAGTTGAGGTGAGGATGCCATCTAACTTCAACTGCTTTTACTGTTATCATTGAGGCAATTTAGAAAATATCTTATCTGATTCCCTTTGCGTTATATTTTGAGAGCCCTAAGGTAACAACACTGGAAGATTGTTGCATTTATAATATACAAAATGACGTGAGAATTGTGGTTCTTATTGTTATTGCAGGAAAGTATACGCCCTGGACGTTGTGGGAGCGATACCAAATGAGCTGCAGAGCTTTCCATACCTCTCTAATCTGTACATTTATTCACTCTTCTTCACCTGTCATCTTTATTGTATTTGGAAAGTATTTGACTTTTTGTCAAGCAACTACTAAGCATTAACAAAAACATGAAGAATCTAGAAGTTACTCACGAAATATTTGTTACGTAAGAGTAATATTTTCTTGCTTTTGATTCAAAGATTTAAGACAGACAAAAGTTGACAATATATCCAGTTTAGCATGAGTTCTTGTGCAGCATTATATAGCTTCTCATTTTAGTTTGTAGGCATTGTAAATGAGACTTAATCACAGAAACATGCCATTCCCTTCTATAAAAAGTTTTCATCGTTTTTGTGCAGAAACTTGGCGCAGAACTACTTAACTGGACCCCTCCCGGCATTTATTGGAAACTTGACAGAGATGCAGTACTTGTAAGTTTCATGATGAACAAGTATGGAAATGGTTGTCTACTTTATAAACCAATATAATGGCACACTTGAATTTTTCAGGAGCGTAGGTATCAATGCTTTATCAGGCCCTGTTCCAAAGGAGCTTGGGAATCTAAGGAAGCTCATCTCATTGTAAGAGAGCAATTCATGCTTTGATTATGTATTTTATTAAGAGATCAAAATCGGTTGCTTTTTCTTTGAGAAATCATTTCATACTAACATACATATATGCTGACCATGAAGTGTTTTATGCTCATTTTCTTTGAGAATGTTTGATGCTTACTCCTTATTACCTTTCATTAATTGTATTTACACTTTTGATGGTAGTGGTGCCTCTAACATACATATGTGCTGACCATGAAGTCAACTAGAAGTATATAGATTTTGATGACAACTTTTTCCTTCTGTTTTGCAGGGGTATGGGTACAAACAATTTTAATGGTTCTCTTCCTTCTGAGCTTGGAAACCTGACAAATCTTGAACAATGGTAAGTTAAGTAGTCGCAAAAGTGCTGGAAATGAGTCAGCGTGGGTTTACCTGTTGCAATAGTCGCACAAAGTGGGCCAGTTACCTACATGGTTTTCTCACGATAATTTAAAAAATTAGAAAATAGCACAAGCATAATATCTTAGCAACATGGAACTCTAACCTTACTTTTAATTCTTCAGGTACATGGACAGTAGTGGGGTGAGCGGCGAGCTGCCATCGACTCTTTCTAATCTGAAAAGGATGAAGATCCTGTAAGCCATAAATGCATTTTATTTCTGTTTCATACATAGACTAGGATCTTGTGTGATATTGTTGAGTTGTTTCAGGTGGGCCTCTGACAACAGCTTCACCGGAAGAATACCCGACTTCATTGGTAGTTGGACAAACTTGACCACTTTGTAAGTTCAAGACAACAGTAACTTAACTTATATTCAGGAATGCATAAAGTTCATAGGATCTATAGGCTTGTATTTTGGAATTCTCATAGTCTTCTTGGGATCAAGATACCTATAACTGGTCGTGCATAAAGTTTTACTGTAATGGATAATCATGGACATCGACATACGTGGTCATGGTTATAGTGGTTCTAACCTATATTTACAGAAAGGGGATGCCATCCTTAATTGAGAAGTTAACGTGAATTCATACTATGTGAAGAATCTTTAAACTCTGAAAGCTATGTCCTCTGAAGTTCTGATAAGTTGATATAAGAGTAGGATTGAGAATAAAAATGTACAACCTTAGTCTACTTATAAGTTATAGCTGAATACTTGTTTCAAATTTTGCTTTTCCCTTTTGTAAGAGAATCAGGCTGAAACCAGCAAGATGTTCTTGTTCAATTGTAGAAAGAAAGGAATATCTGTCTTTGTTAAAATAACATCACACTTGCTCAGTTGTTCATTAGTATTCTTAATAATCTTCAGTTAAAAACTATATTTGGAACTACCTTAACGGAAAGTATTTATACAGGAGATTCCAAGGAAACTCTTTCAATGGTCCAATTCCTTCAAGTTTTTCTGCTCTTACAAATTTGACTGACTTGTAAGTATTGCGCCTCTGATTTTTCAATGTATTATCTCATCATAGTTGAACCTTGTATGTGTGCTTGCACTCGAGTTACTGTGAAGCTATGCACGACAAATGTCTATCAATAAAATATATGTTTACCCCTTTTATTTAATGTTCTAATTAACTAAATAATTCTGTAATGCAGGCGGATAGGTGATCTATTAAATGGAAGTTCCTCAATGACATTGATCAATAACATGACATCTTTAAGCACCTTGTAGGGCCATTCTTTACCTAACATCTTTTTAATGATGTTTATGTTCTAACAATTAACATTCTGGTACTTGTTCTTGTGCTTGTTTAAAGGGTCTTGAGGAACAGCAGAATTTCTGGTTTGTTGCCGTTAAACTTCTCGCAGTACAGAAGCCTCAAATTGCTGTTAGTCCAATACCTCTTCAAAACCTATCTGCTTAGCAATTTCATTTTTCATAAGACAAGTTGCTTCTTAGTTTCCTGGAGTATTAACTTTAAATCTGGTATTTGCCGTTTATAACTGAAGGGACTTGAGCTTCAACAATCTTACAGGAGTACTTCCCCAGTCCCTTTTCAGTTTGGGTTCACTTAATTTCTTGTAAGTGTCATGAATCATATGATTGTTTTTCAGAGTTTAAATTTTGTATGTTTGATTAATGCAAACCCAAATAATCTTTTGTAATGATGCTCAACCAGATTTCTTGGGAACAATAGCATATCTGGTGCTTTGCCTACTCAAAAGAGTAACTCTCTACTCAATATGTAAGTTTTTTCGTGCCTATTTGTAGGAAATCCTTAATTTGATTTATAGACCATCTGATCTGATGGTAAGCTTATGTTGGTTTCTAATTTTTCATTTAGCAATGTTCTGCCGTTTGTTAGTTGTGTTTGGGAATTGTTGTCAAGAAGGTGTTACCATTAATTATTAAAACATGTGCCTTCGTCCTTTCTGACTTGTCTGTATGATCAATTGGAATCACGAAACAACCTAGAATGATCTCCATCCTCTCTATAGTAGGCAAAATGTGAGCTTTGATTCATCTTCAGTATTGATTATTCATAAGCATGGTAGATAGCAAGCAACAGAATGTGCATAACATGAGTTCTCAGTCAACAGGACGAGAACATTTCGTTTAAAAAGGAAGGCATCCATTCAAGTTTCTTTCATGCAATGCTATTATATTTTATTATTAGGTATTTGGAATAGTATTGTTCTTTTTTATTTTGACTCCTTTGGTTTTGGCTACTTGCAGTGACCTATCATACAATCAACTTTCAGGAGCGTTCCCTACGTGGATTAACCAACGAAATTTGCAAATGTATGAAATAAGTTTCCCTGATCATTACGGTTGGATTAAGTTGTTTCAGCTTTGGATCTAACAGTTCATCCATAGTGGTCTGCTCGCTTTTTTGTGTACTTGCTGCATATGTGCAATTTACAGCACCAACTTATTCTATCTTGAATGCTATATCAAAATGATTGAGTTAACTACTTAACTCCGTAACCCCTAACCCACCTGTTAGCAAAAATAAAAGTTATTAACTGTTGTTCAAAACTTCTTGTCAACAGCCTACCCATTCTTCTTTAGAAATTTGAGTTCTGGAAGTAACTGGAAGGAAATCCTTCCGGTCTACAATATCTTTAAAGACAACCCTTATAGTAAATTGTCTTATAATTTTGAATTGCGTTGATAACTTGGCTTCTATAATTCATCCAGGAACTTGGTGGCTAATAACTTCGTACTTGATAGTTCTTCCAACAGCAGGTAACCGGGACTTTCATTCTGTAGTACTCTGATAATCAGTTTGTTTCAAATTATTGATGCTTCTGTTTACTCTGTTTAATGTAACTAAAGTGGTTTGGGTTCGGGGTTGAGGTGTCTTCAGCGAAATGTACCATGCAATCGTGATTCTCCTATCTGTAAGTCTTGTCCTTCCTCTCTTCCTCCTTGCTCTAGTATTCTAAAACAATACAAGACAAATTTCCGGTCATTTGTTAAGCAACCTTTCTAATCTGACGCAGATTCAAACCTTGCAATCAAATGTGGTAGCAGTAGAAGTATCTTTGCAAATTCTGATGGAACTCTCTATGACAGAGATGATGCGAATCTTACTGCAGCATCATACTTTGTGACCGACCCTGAGAAGTGGGGAGTCAGCAATGTGGGGATCTTTGCAGATACCCCAAACTCAAGCTACATTACTAACACTTTATCTCAATTTTCAAATACGCTTGATACAGAGTTATTCCAGACTGCAAGGCAAACGCCATCCTCATTGAGGTACTATGGTATTGGTCTTGAAAATGGGAATTACACAATAAAATTACGATTCGCTGAGACGGTCTTGCCAAATCCACCTACATGGAAAAGTCTTGGAAGGAGAGTGTTCGACATCTTTGTACAGGTGAGAGTATGGACAAAATGGCTTTAGGTTTGAAGTAATTTAGAAGAGCACTGGCCAATATTAAAGATTCAAGAAGGATTGTGAGAAGCCACAAAGATTCATGTTTGTAGTTTGTTCCACAAGAACATTTTCTGTTTCTTTTGCATCTATAAGAGGTTTTTTTTTTATTTTTTATTGCTGAAATTTTACTTCAAATAAAGAATAAAAAAAACAAAACAAGTTAAATAAACTGGTAGCCTGTTAGGCTGCTTCCAAAAAAATTTTATATTTGAATTTTTAAATTAATTCTAATTTTCTTTTAAAAATTTTTACTTTTGAAAATAACAATAAATGTGTATCAAATGGTTGGGATGGTACGACCGACGTAGAAGGCACGTGTTGGGAATTCCAAGTATATCCAAACTCGGGTTGGCTTGGCATTGAATACCTTGCTTAAAATGCTACCATAACTGGATTATGAGAAATGGATGTACACTCGTAACTTTATTTCAGATGCAGTACTTGTTTGTTCAGTAAATGTAATCTTAACGAACATTATGTTTGCATATGCTTCAAATATGCTACCAATGTTGTTTTCTTCATCAAGACATCGAAAGTTTTCCTTTTTACAGGGAAATCTTGCGGAGAAGGACTTTAATATTGGAAAGGAAGCTGGAGGACGCTCAATGAGTGCTGTCGAAAAGGATTACAATGCTTCTGTCACAAATAACTTCCTTGAAATTCATTTCTTTTGGGCTGGAAAGGGTACCTGTTGTGTACCTTACCAAGGTTATTATGGAGCATCTGTTTCAGCTATCAGTGTAACTCCAAGTAAGATGCCCCCAATGTATCAGTATAAATTTCAGTATGCTTTTCCATGAATCACCTCCTTTTTTTAGCAAAATCTGAATCACCTCCCCATTGTGGGAGTTCTATGCAGACTTCATTCCAAGCGTTAGCAACAACCCGCCAAACAGCGGATCAAAAAGGAACCATACAGGAATGGTTGTCGGGATTGTAGTAGCTGCTGTAGCTGCTGTTTTTGTAGCGATCTTCGGATTCTTATGGAGACAAAGAAGAAAGAGGATGCATGACGAAGATCAAGGTTCTTATATTTTTGTGTTTTACTTTCAAGAACTTTTTCTATATTTATATCTTAAGCACTTCTGTTAGGAACAGATGTATTAACTGAGACGCCTCATTGGCAAAATTCTGCAGAGTTTCTGGGCATGGCTTCTAAACCAAACACTTTCAGTTATACGGAGCTTAAGAATGCTACTGGGGACTTTGCTCCTGCTAATAAGCTTGGAGAGGGAGGATTTGGACCTGTGTATAAGGTCTGCTTCTTCTACCTACATCATATTATCAATTTGTATATTGCATGTTGCCAGTATAAAAAAATAAAGAAATAAATCGCATGCCAACCCATAATCTCTAGTCCTTAACATATTGTCGTATTACCGAGTAGAAAATTACTTCTCCAGAATCAATCAATGCTTGCTTGCAGGCATATTACAGAAAGGGTATTTTACCTATATACCATATAATTTATGTCATACAGGGAAATTTATCTGATGGAAGGATAATAGCTGTGAAACAACTATCAACAGCCTCCCACCAAGGAAAAGGGCAGTTCATGACTGAGATTGCTACTATATCAGCAGTACAACATCGTAACCTTGTGAGGCTGTATGGTTGCTGTATTGATGGAGATAAACGACTAGTGGTGTATGAATATCTGGAGAACAAAAGCCTTGATCAGGCTCTGTTCGGTATGCATTGCTGTTTTTCCTTCTACACAGGTTCTCTTTTTTGTCATTAATTCCCCCTGATTTCTATACACCATACTATAGGTAACAAAATGGAGCTTGATTGGCCCAAACGGTTTGAAATATGCCTTGGTACAGCACGAGGTCTTGCGTATCTTCATGAAGAGTCCAGGCCGCGCATCGTGCACAGGGATGTGAAGGCCAGCAATATTCTTCTTGATGGGGATCTCAACCCAAAGATATCGGATTTTGGTCTAGCTAAGCTTTATGATGATAAGAAAACTCACATTAGCACCAGAGTTGCGGGTACAATGTATGACAGGATTTTTTTTATTTGTTTATAAAAGTATTGTTCAAGTCTATGCTTGTTTTTTAATAGATTTATCTTAGTAAATTCTATTGCTCATCAAAAAAAATTTATTCTATTGGTAGTGGTTATCTCGCACCGGAGTATGCCATGAGGGGTCACCTTACAGAAAAGGCTGATGTCTTTAGCTTCGGAGTAGTTGCGCTTGAGATTGTTTCTGGAAGACCAAACTCAGACTCAGACCTTGAAGTTGAAAAGGTCTATCTGCTAGAATGGGTATGTTATCTTAAATATTGTCGGAAGGCAGATGCCTTTGACCTCTAAATTTTAACTCTATAAATTCTGTGGATATCATTTTCCAGAACATGCTTGATTATATGGTGGGACCTATTATTTGCAATATGTGTGGGGATGATTCCCACCTCATTTAGAAATCTTGATAGAATATAAATTTAGAGGGCTCTTACAATTGACTTTTGGCTGGGAAAGTAACTGACGCTGCTCTAAAGAATCTCCAATGTGAGTAGAAGAAGCATCTCCACTACTCGTTTCTAGCGATAGCCCCGCTTACACTTTAAACATGTGATGGAGATGATTGTCACGCCAGTTTAGATATTTCATTAGAGTTTATAGTTAGAGATTTAATTAGAGTTTAAATTTTACAGGCTTGGCAGTTGCATGAGAAAGAATGCGAACTAGACTTGGTGGACGCAAGATTATCATCATTCGATCCAGCAGAAGTTAGGCGTGTAATTGGCGTGGCCCTTCTTTGCACACAGGCATCCCCGATGCTAAGGCCGCCGATGTCTCGTGTGGTGGCAATGTTGGCCGGAGATGTCGAGATAAGTGATGTGACAACAAGGCCTGGTTATCTTACCGACTGGCAATTCAACGATAAAAGCGATACCTTTTCTGGATCTGCAACGACTAATACTAAGGATAGCCGTGTCAGCATGCCTTCAACTTCAAGTAGGCTGAGCCATACGCCGTCACCCCCAGGGCAAGTTAATATCGATGACCTTAACCAAGGAAGGTAACGCGTTTGCGCTCGTGCTGCTTGGTTTTACAGTTTTCTACTGTTGTTATTGCGTTCGCATTACTTACGTGTGAGTATGTTTAAGAGAGTATTTCTATCAGTGGATGAGGGACCAGTTTCCACTATATATGATTATTATGAGTCCTCCATTTATCAATGATTGGTTATCAGATAGCATAACAGCTCCTATTAAGATCCATTAGTACTGTAATATTTGCTTTTTATGTAAAAATGTAGTTAATTCTGAAGAGGGTATTTACTAGGGAATTATCTTGCTGGAATGTAATACACTCTGTATGTTTTGTAAAAGCAGCCTTATTTTTCTATCCATCTTCTTCCTTTCATCCTTTATGGAGCATTGACTTTTGAAATCATGAGATTTATATGCATTGGATCTTTTAACTTTGAGTGAAGCCGATAAGCTTTCTCTTTTTTTTTTTGTTGGGACATTATTGCGATATGCGGCATACTTCTATATGACCGTCATTAACAGATAAATTCACGAGTGATATTTATCTTACTAATTGAGAAATTCTAGTCTTTCGGTCTAGACAGATTCGAAGGCGTATGTTATCTTCGACGGATGATAGACTGGATAAATTTTCTACAACCTTGCAGGTAGTTGTAAGGTTCGAATGTGAACATTTACTTTATGAGGTGGATAGCCCGACATCCGTTATAGACATCCTGACGAGCATACAAGTTTTGTCAGCTGAGTCCCACCCCCCGAAACGTGATTTGGAAATGGTAGATGTACGCAACCATAACCTGAAGAAGGCTATTTTTCTAAGACTCTCGACGTGAGAATGTAAATCCAAGATACACAGTCAAGTAAACACACTATTTTACATAATTAAAAAATCACGCTAGTATGTCCAACCTAAGCACAAATCATGCACAATAATATAAAAACAGTAATAAAAAAATATAAATAAAAATAAAATAGAAAGCAAATAAAGACAATAACAATAAAATGAAAGGCACTATAGTTTGAAGGACCACCTTGTCTGCAAAATTCTTATTTTTTCAGCTTTTATGCTCATGAACTAACTTGTTCAATTCTGAAACATCATGAAGCAGCAACTTTGTAAATAAATGGGTATTATGAACTACCATATATCATGTCAACTTAATATTAGTCTTCTAGTCCTTACCCTAACAAATCCTTAAAAATAAATGCATTTACAATGACAACTGAATCGAACGAAAAAGATTATTCTTTGCGGATCAATATGATGGCATTATGTATAGCTATTGTTAAATTCGAAAGCTTTTTATACAAATTATTTTCATCTGTCACCTATATCTTCTACAAACAAGTAACCAGTCCACCAAGTTTTTCTTGGTTCAGAGTACAGTGGACCTCTCTATATAGCTCAAGCCATGCCGATGCACCTGCCACATCATCCTCCACGACATCCCACTGAAACGTTAGATTCGGGCTCGCTGGACATGCCGCCGCCACTAAGTCGAGTAATCTTGTTGGCCGGGTCACCCTTGGGAAGTTAAACGCTACGTTGTCCACTCTGTGCTCATAAATCTTACCATTTCTGTCCAACTTATACCTTGATGTTCCTTGAAAGCAGCCTCGGGCCTCCCACGGCACGCGTGGGACTCCTTGTAGCTCCCATCGGATCAGTATCATAGTTTCCGACGGTTGCCATACTCTAAATATCTCCAAACCTATGTCTTTGAATAAAATCTTAGCATGGAATCTTAATGCCCAGAATAACAACTTGTAGTTATCCATCCCATGGAAGTTGTTCAAGGGGTCCACAAATGTAATGTCCTCCCTGCAGACATTTTTTCAGGAACAAGAGTTAGAGAGTTAACCTACCATGAACGCTGATTCACTTTCCCAACCACACTATCCTTATTCTATCCCGTCAATCACATCATGACATGTCTCAAATCTTCACTTTTTTTTAAAATTTTTTTTCAAATTTCAATGCTGGAAATCTTTCTAAAAGAAAGATCCATGAATAGGTGGAGTAAAATATCAATATTATTTAGTGAAATATTCTTTTAGAAAGATTTTTAGTATTGAATTTTGGAAATTATTTTTAAAAAGTGAAGATTTAGAACACATATCATAATGTGATTGACGGACAGCGTGGGGGTAGTGTGGATGCGACAGTGAATCCGCGTACGGAGCATTTAGAGGGCATTTCATAGTATGCTTTCTTTGTAATGGTTACGGATGAGGGAAAGCGGAATGAGTTGGCGAACTCAATCAAGATTTAAGCTCATATATTTAAAGTTATTTAAACAAACAAATAATCACAAAGCGAAAACTCCTGACATATATTCATCAACAAAAATCCTTACGAATCTAGAGATTGCTGATTTAGCAACAATGCCTCTACATAAAGTCATTCCTGAAAAAACTTTTTTGTTAAAAAAAAAAATAAAAATAAAAACATGACATAAAGCAACTAAGCAAAATAATAATAAAATAAAATATCCCCTAAAGCCCTTGTGTTTGCTAAAAAAGACTTCTATGAATGTGACTTGAGATTCAGGAAAAGATACATACCACCAACCCAAAACACTATTGATTGAGAGCTAGAAAAGCCTTTTTTTTTGTTTTTTTTTCTTTTAAGACGACGAGGCATAACCTTAATAGTGATCCATGATATTACTACGGTTATCATTTTTTATCATGATCCATTGGTTCGTACTAGACAAATCCCGGTCTGGAAGTAAAATTCGGCCTCGTGTGCGTTATGAGTCAAACCTGAAGTATTAGCGTCATGCCCAGTCACCATATTAGCAACCACATCTGAGAATTCGCTGACATTATCTACTTACCATTTTAGGGCGGCCGCTCGTGAGTTTTGAATATGCGTCATACACTTTCTAAGGCGTACATCACATTGCTCGACCCACGAGCGAGGGATAAGTTATAAGGATCGTTATAAGCCACCATGCACTATTACAAACCACGTATTGTGTCAAGTCTAGAACTAGAAAAGTTAAATAAAATCAACTAAAAACCATATGTAAACACAAACAACAAACATTTTTAAACTTAGCTAGCAGAAGTATTGTTAGTTGCCTAATCATATATAACATCAACCAATTTGGAAGCCAGAAATGCGAAATTTAACCAGAAATCACAGCGAAATAAACACGTTTTGCTGGAATTATATTGACTCACCGGTAGATGGAGTAATCGAGATCACGATCAAAGATGGCCGGAAGATCGTCCCTTAGGGTGCGCACTGCGACGCCCAAATTGAGATAAAACTCGTCTTTTTCTCTCTCAAATCTTTCAAGTTCCTTCTTCTCCACTGCCGCCACCGTCGTCGGTAACTTCTCTTGAAGCTCCGACACCGGCATGAGTGTGATCGCCCGCGAAGCTTCGAGTTTGCCGGTTGTTAGCAATGGTGGCGGCGGGAAAAGGGTATTCTGGGAACGAATTGTGTGCGAATGGACGATGGACGGGGGTATTTTGGGAAGGAGGAAGGACATTTTGGGTCTACTGTTTGTTAGTTTCAAGTTCACTCTAGAAGATTTTTTCGTGTCAGCGTTCCATTTCCATGGCTACAGGAGGAGAGAGAGTAGAAGGTTCGTTTTCTTATTTTTATTTTTCTATTTGTCATTTATTTTGTTTGGAAATTTGTGGTCGTAATTTTCTGAAATTTTGAGTGGTTTTGATTTAAAGTTGAATTAAAGCCTTATTTTGCACGGTTGTCATTGCGTAGCATATGTATATATATATATATATATATATATATATATATATATATATATATATATATATAGTACATGAATAGTTGAATATATATATTAAGAAGGGTAATACTATGTCCCATCGAATAGTCCAAAATATAATCTGAACGGGTGTTTGTATACTTCAGGATCGGTAAAGTTATAAATTTATCGATTCTGAGACACACAATATTCATTTTGAACTATTTTTAAATTAAAGTATTCAGACTAAATAGTTTTCCCTATTAAGAAAGTCTTGAATTTTAGAATTCCATAAGGACTTTGATTTATTTTTAATTTGATAATTTAGCAAAGTCACAAAGTAAATTCAGTTATTTAGCATCTTAAAATGATGGAAGTCACAAGAACAAATGACATAGATTAAATAATAATTACTAATACCGGCTTTAGTATAATTTATCCCGCAATCTTAATTATAATTCAATAAAATAATATAAATGCATCTGTGATACTGATATCTTTTTGCCAATAATTAATATTGAATTCTATATTTTCTTGTGATTTCTCTAATAGAACTATTATAGTAATTGTTTCATGTAAATAAATTTATAAAATACCCTGATCTGCAACAAAGTTTTAGTCATTATTTTCATTACTAACTGATTATTTTGCATATTACAACCACCTCTATCATATATATATATATATATAAGCAGGATAGTCATTAACTATATTATCTCTATACTAGATCCGCTTCTGCTTGGATGGCCATTTAAGTTTAGCTCTGTGCGGTAGATCCTACAGCGTTAGTATTGCATGCGGCTGACGTTCAAAGACAGTTCACTGAACGCGTGCCTGCCTGCAGACAAGACATGGTGAACCTGCAGCCATCAGTCGTGCTACGATCTGTTTAGATCTGACAGGGGATAGATTTCCATAATAAGGTTCATCTCTCCTTTTGGGGTTGGCCCCCGACTCTTGTGAGATCAAGATATTCTTCCTTCGGCTTTGCGAAAAACTGCATACACCATGATCACCCAATTTGTTAACTATAGCTTTCCGGTCATCGATCGACCGATCAAGGTCGGTCTTGGATGTTTGGGCCAGCTCCGTTGTTCTGAAACTTAGCTGGTTATTCTTTCTGGCCCCAAGGCCCATCTCAACTCAGTAAATGATTCATATTAACTAATAAATTTTAGATCATTTTTAATTATTTCGCTAATTAACAAGTAATTATTTATTAAACCAAAATTAATTTTTGACTCGGTGCACGCCGAACACACTAAAAAACTTAGAAAAAAAAATAGGATATGCTCGGTTCGGTTCAGAATACAGATGAAAACCCGATAAACCCAAGGAAACCGAAGCGGATCGCGGTAACGCGCCAAGTCATAAGGGCTAATTTGTAAATATATTACTTATCAAGGGCCTCGTAAACAGGAAAGATGGGTTTATAAAGGCTAGGGTTTCCCTAAATCCTCTCTCTATTCCGCCGCCACCTTCGCCACCGCCCGCCGCTTCGAGGTCCCGCTTCACCGGTAACCATGGCGGAACAGGTCTGCTTGTTGACGTTTCTCCCTAGTGGATTTCTATAGTCTAATCTTTTTTTTTCTAAAAAAAAAGGAAAATACGGTTAATTTGTGTTTCTCACACTTCAAATCCACTCCAAAGATGATTGATTTTGCATTTGTAGGTAATACTATACATGAATATTAACCTGATTACATCAGTCTCTGTAGATTTGTGATTGCACTAGATATTTAGATTTACTGGTTTGTAGAAGTATCAATTGTCAGAAAGAATATGATTGCTTGGGCGTAACGAATATCTAGAATATCTTTTGAAGTGGAAATTTGTACACATTGAAGTGGAAATCTGAGATTACTAGGGTAATACTCACCATTACCCCCGTTGCAAACGCGACCTGAAGGGCATATGTCAAACAACATAGCTACAGTTTTCATGACTATTTGTTTGTGGTTCTGATTGTTTGATACGAGAACTGATTGAGAGTTTAGTAAGTCTAATTTTAAGAAGATGTTCCCTACTGTTTTTTACCGACTGTTCTGTTGATTTGGATGTAGTTTCTAGAGATTGTTCTTAGTTGTACATTTGCTATTTGCTTTTCAAAAATGCTAGATAACTCTAAATTTCCATCTATAATCAATCTCTAAATTGACATGAACTCTCCCACTCAAGAAGTTCAAATTATGATGTGCCCAATGTATTTTAAACATGTTGTGAGATAAGTCCATGTCATTTTATGTATATGGATACAAATTTATAGTCACATAGCATTTTGTTTGTTTTTGGGAAAAATTTTACCTTGCTTTTATTGTTTTGGTGTTCTTGATTGTTTTACTTATGACTGATCAAAATTGTTAGCTCAAATTTTGTGCATTTTATAATGATTTGTGCAGACGGAAAAAGCCTTTCTAAAGCAGCCTAAGGTTTTCCTTTGGTAAGCTTTTAACATCTACTTCTGATTTGCACACTTGCTTCGTAATTTGACCTGTTTTGATGATGCAGCTCAAAGAAATCTGGAAAGGGGAAGAGGCCCGGTAAAGGTGGAAACCGCTTTTGGAAGAGCGTGGGCCTTGGATTCAAGACTCCTAGAGAAGCAATTGAAGGTTTATTAATATCCCTGTTGTATTATCCAAACTATGGGCCCCAAAATTTGCAAAGACTCTTTAATTTTAATCACAAATAAGATGCTCTGTTTTACATCCTTTGGCAATGTTAGAACCTTGTGAATGTATAGCAGACATGAAAATTAGTGCGGAAGACTTTTGCTTTTATAGAAGTGAAGTCATTATTTTTAGCGGCATGTAATTGAACCTCACAATTTGGTTATATTATACCATTTCAATAAGCATAGAGTTTCTTTTAAAATTGCCACGTAGTTGTTGCATGCTGAATAATTGCTTGCTCATAAACCAACTGGTTAAGATCATTTTCTTTGCTTGCTCTAGGTACATACATCGATAAGAAGTGCCCTTTCACCGGAAATGTTTCTATCAGAGGTCGTATCTTGGCAGGGACCTGCCATAGTGCAAAGATGAACAGAACTATCATTGTTCGCAGGAACTACCTGCACTATGTCAAGAAGTATCAGAGGCAAGTCAAACCCCTTTTCTCTTTCTGCACTATGCAACCTAATTTTGAAATTTGTAAAGCTGTCACATTTTATTTTATCGGCGTAATTTTAATTTTGATCAAGGTTTTCTGTGCTGAGCCGAGTTTTGATAAACTCAAATCTTGGCACGTGCTGACCGTGCCGATAGTATTGTGCCAACCGTATATATATTTATTTTTATTGTTTAAAAAATAAATAAAAAATAAAAAATTAATTTAAAATTTTAAATATAAGATTTTTTGACACGTGCCGTGCCGGTTCGTACCGTGTGGACAACTGCTGGAACAGGCACGTGCCGCCCGGCACCGAAAACCATAGTTTTGATTAATCGACTGTGTCCTGTAGGTATGAGAAGCGTCACTCGAACATTCCTGCACATGTATCCCCTTGCTTCCGTGTCAAGGAAGGTGACCACGTCATAATCGGACAGTGCCGGTACGTCTACTTCCCCAACTAACACTATTACTTGTGATCAACTTTGTTTTATTACCAATTTTACTCATAAGAGGAAGATATTTTATGGTGCTTCCATTTGATTTACTGAGTTGCAATACAATTGATTAGAAATTATAATGAATATGAATCTTCGTTACTCCTATAAATTTGTACGTAGTTAATTGAACGTAATTTTCAGGCCATTGTCGAAGACGGTAAGGTTCAATGTTCTTAAAGTCATTCCAGCTGGGTCTACGGGTGGCGGGAAGAAGGCATTCACCGCAGTCTGAAGATGTTTGTCTCTTTTCTGCTGAAATTGTTTTGGAGATTCACTGGGAACATTGATCATGTATCGGTCATGTAACGATGTCTAGTAGACTTTTTGTATTTACTTCGGCAAGCATTCTAAGTTTCGAGCACTTTGTTAACTTTATTAAATCTCCTTGTTTCCTTTTTCAAGATTTTTGCTTACATCAGCTTCTCGTTTATTAATGAATCATGCGATTAAGTTTCGCTGTTACAAATTCCACTGAACTTAAAAAGTTCTTGTTGCGGGTGTTGATGTGGACCTTGGTGGTTTGATATGGTTAGTACAGATAATAGTTAATGTCACCTTGAATGGTAAATACAGATAATAGTTCATCTCAATATATCATTTTTAAGATTATTGTGTAAATATTCTATTCGTAATCGGTCTATTTTTGTACAATTATCGTCATAGATAAATTTATAGATGTGCCTGATTTATGTTCACTGACTGAAATATGTTATCTCAATATGATCATGACACTCTCAAGCGGAGCTTGGTGGTTGACCGGTTGTATATGACTAGTTTATGTTATATGCTACCTTGAATAAGTATAGATTAATATGTTTTTGCTTCTCTTTTTCTTATAGTATGCCGAGCATGGAATTATCTACTTTTTAGACTGCAATTTTTTTTCTTTTTTTTAAAAAAAAAAAAAAAACTTCTCGAACAAGAATTGCAATTGGACACTCATTTGAATTATCGAATTTGTTCTATAATCTGAGCTAGAATTAATATGTAGACGAACGTGAGTTAAAAACTCGCTTGTTCAGTGGGTTGGGCTGTCGTAGCTCCTTCATGGCTCACTTCTTCAAGATTGAGACTGCCGGTCCACTCAGAATTTGTTCCTATGATCATCTAAGTTCTGTGCGGTCGTTAAAATAAAAATTTCCAATTAGGTATTGTCGCGATCATAATTGGTTCAAAGAGGAGATAATGAGTTATTTGCGGTCATCACCATAACTTCCCCGGGCGATCTGGCTCCTGACGAAGTCAATCGTAGATAGATATAAATTCCCTACACTCGCACACAAATACGGACGAGCTGCGTCGAATTGTCAACTAGATGCGTCATGATGCATTGTAGAATTTGGTCACTCCACGTTCTAGAGCATTGATTTATATCTTTGAGCAACGTTACATCCGAACGCTTTAATTCGAAAATATGTCTAAACTCGCATCCTGATATTCCAAGATTGATAAATTACATATAGGAAAAAAAAAAAAAACCTTCGGATAGTTTTCGAACGGTTCAGTTGTATACTATATATATATATATATATATTATTATTATTTTTTTTTTTTGGGATTAGGATGTGCTCAAAAATAGTAAATGTTTGAATGACGCTTTGAGTAGTCTCTTACTTGGGTTTAATCACCAATTATTGGGCCTCCATTTATTATTGAAAACTAGTCCCATGTGTGAAAGCAACCATCTTTCTGGCGCCTACCAAGAGGACCAATTCAAAGTTTGTACGACAAATGCCACATCAGCTTTTGTCTATATGCTGCTTGCATCTCAATTCCGTCAGTCCCATCAGAAGTTTACAAGGGGAAAATACAGATCAGCCCCCCATTTTGTATTTCCATTACATATTAACCCTTCGGTTTTGTCAGATGCCATACCAGCCCCTTCTTCACTGTTTAGAAAACGCGTTTTGCCCTTCTTATGTAATTGACCGTCTTGTTTCTAATATTTACAGGTCTGCCATTCTTCACCTTTTACCCAAAAATTTCACTCCTACTGATTTACCTCACCCTAATTTACCTCGTCACCGATTTCACTCGCCTGCGATCTGTAATTTACCTCACCCTCTCCGCCGCGCCGGCTGCTCGATTTGCGCCTCCGATCTGCAATTTACCTCACCCCCGCCGCCGCGCAGGCTGCTTGATTTTCTCGATTTTTTTCCATCATTTTTACAATTTACGTCATCCCCTCCGCCGCGTCGGCTGCTCGTTTGCGCCTGCGATCTCCATCGACGAAATTCCCCTCCTTCCCCCTCCTGCCGTGCCTGCTGATCGACTTGAGCACCTTCTGGTAGAAGTGATTAGTGACTTGATTATACCTATTTTACTCGGCGACTCATCCCCACTAGTCGGCTCGCCGCCGCCACGATCACCTCCTCCCTCTTCACTCGCCGTACTTCGGCTACCCCTCCACTCGCTGCGATTAGCCCCTTCGGCATCCAAAATTTTATTGTGCTGATGTTTTGCATAGTGCATTATTTTCTTTTCCTTTGTACTTATTATCTTGATTTGTACATATTGTAAGTCTCCTCGCAACGACTTTCTTTACATTTATTCTAGTTTATTTCATTTTTATTTTCTCATGCTCATCAAAGTAGAATGTTGTGAATAATTGGAGTGTTGTTGGTATAGACGAACTCAAACCAGTAACCTCCTCCAGTAACTTTGTCTTTTACCAGCAACACGGTTTGTCTCTAACTTCATTTAAATTATTCCATTTTTCTTAGTTTCATATTAGAAATGGGAAAGAGACCCATCAAGAATAGTAGTGTCGTTCCTCCTGCAAAGAGAAGAAAAGCCGATGAATCCTGTCCATCTAGTTCAAAGAAAAGGAAATCAACGTCGAAAGATGAAATGAACCCAAAAGAAATGGTGGTAAATAGCAACCGGATTCTAACTAGATGCTCCCCAAAAGTATTTGTATGAAGTATTTAATGGGGCACCTTCAAGGAAAAAGCAAAAAGAGAAAGTGGGGTTGAAAAATATAATGTCAGAAGTGCATCACAAAGCTTTGAGAAGAAGTCCATTCTATCATTTTCTCGAAATTTCTAATATCCCAAGCAGCAGCCACTTCTTGGTAAGCATATTACGTAGTTGGAATGTTGAAAATGGTGGTATTAAAATTGGCGGTATATTGATTAAGTTTCAACCTCAAGAAATGTTTGTCATCTTTGGGCTAAGGTGTGGAGGAAAAAATGTGATGCTTCACGGAATTAAGTCAAAATTCAAATTTTTTAAGGATATGTGGCAAGGATAAATTCGTGTAGCTACTCGTACATCCATTGAGAAAAAGCTTCTTCATTTTGCCAAGAACAAGGATAAAAAATCAATAAAGAACTTTGAGAAGTTATTTGCTTTATTGGTGTTCTCTACTTTGCTATTTCCTACCTAAAATTTCGCCCTCCAAAAAGATCTTTGTATATGTGGACAACCTCGACAAGCTTGAGGTGTATGATTGGGGTAAGGCAGCTTATGATTATATGATGAGCCATTTAGCCAAAGCCAAAATTGCTGCTGAGCGTACAGAGGGTAAACCAGGCTATATTGAGGTTGTTCTATAGCTTTGTTGGTAAGTGATTTTACTTTCTATTTTTAATAGTTTAATATGAGATAGAGCATTGTAAAGACCATAATCTTGCATTACATGGTGTATGTAGGTGTGGCTTTTCGAGCACGTGCACAATTTAGTAGCAGCTAAGAATCCCTCCGGTTATCCACGGCTATTTAAGTGGAAAGGAGCAAACTTTCCAAAGACTCAACAACATGCAGACAATAGACTACAACAACTCACGGCACATGAAGTAGAGTTGCGCATGTATTACACTGCCAGAAGAGATACGTGAGTTGGAGGTGGATGAGTGGAAAAACTCTACGATGGAAAGACCAGAAGTACTAAGGTATTCATATTTTAAATTTACTAAGAATTTGATATTCCGTTGCTTATGACATGTTGTTCTCTCTTTATATACAGAATTTGAAGAAAATGATTATGGGGCTGCATGAGATGATGAAAGATGTCCTGGTTATTGTGCAAAAGCAGAACAAGAGATTGAAAAAACTAGAGAGTGCTACTTTTGTAATATATATGTTTTACAGGTATAAGACTTTAAGTAATATGTTGATTTTCACTATTCCCAAGAGTGCTACTTTTGTTGTTCTTCCTATGAACAAAGCACCATTAATTTGCTAGAAAAATAATAAAAGCAGATGGAGTGATACATTTTATTGCAATATTGACATTCATTTCTGTATTCAGTCCAAAATGACACATTTTCGTTCCATTGCTGACATTCAGTTCTACGTTCTTAACACTATCATAGTGAACGATTTATATGAATGGAACAAAGTAATGTGTTGATTCTTTCTACCTTCTTTCGCTCCTTTTTGTCCAATTACTAAAGTTAAAGTTACTTCTATTAATATATATTAACGGTTAAAACATTAACTGCCATAATGTACTAAGAGCATTCTGAACACAAGTGCGGAATCAAATAATTGCCATCACTATTTTAACTGAAAAGAAACTATATTTAAATCGCAATTGTATATACGAAATAGATACTAGAGACACTAAACTCCTGAAATGTACTAAGAGCAGATCAAACAACACATTTTCGTTTGATATCGACATTTAGATTTGCATTCTGAACACAATGTATTGAACGGTTTTATATGTATGGAACCAATTAATGTATTGATTCTAAGAATTGTCTTTCGTTTGTTCTTCTTACCTTCTTTCACACCTTATTGTCCAATTACTAATGTTATAGTTATTTCTATATGGTTAAAACATGAGCTGTCATAAGGGAAGCATTAACCGTCACAAATAGTATAGTCCGAATGAATATGAAGGCACTAAGACCTTTTCTGAAACAACAGTAAGATCAAACAAAATGACATAACAATATTACAATTTTGACATTCAATACCACCTATAGAACACTATAGTATTAAAAAAAAACTTACAAATGCAGAATCAAATAATTGACAACACTATTTTAAATGAAAAATGTATATTTAAATCGCATTTGCATATACGAAATAGATACCAGAGACACTAAACTCATGAAATGTACTAAGAGCAGATCAAACAACACATTTTCGTTTGATATCGACATTTAGATTTGCATTCTGAACACAATGTATTGAACGGTTTTATATGTATGGAACCAATTAATGTATTGATTCTAAGAATTGTCTTTCGTTTGTTCTTCTTACCTTCTTTCACACCTTATTGTCCAATTACTAATGTTATAGTTATTTCTATATGGTTAAAACATGAGCTGTCATAAGGGAAGCATTAACCGTCACAAATAGTATAGTCCGAATGAATATGAAGGCACTAAGACCTTTTCTGAAACAACAGTAAGATCAAACAAAATGACATAACAATATTACAATTTTGACATTCAATACCACCTATAGAACACTATAGTATTAAAAAAAACTTACAAATGCAGAATCAAATAATTGACAACACTATTTTAAATGAAAAATGTATATTTAAATCGCATTTGCATATACGAAATAGATACCAGAGACACTAAACTCATGAAATGTACTAAGAGCAGATCAAACAACACATTTTCGTTTGATATCGACATTTAGATTTGCATTCTGAACACAATGTATTGAACGGTTTTATATGTATGGAACCAATTAATGTATTGATTCTAAGAATTGTCTTTCGTTTGTTCTTCTTACCTTCTTTCACACCTTATTGTCCAATTACTAATGTTATAGTTATTTCTATATGGTTAAAACATGAGCTGTCATAAGGGAAGCATTAACCGTCACAAATAGTATAGTCCGAATGAATATGAAGGCACTAAGACCTTTTCTGAAACAACAGTAAGATCAAACAAAATGACATAACAATATTACAATTTTGACATTCAATACCACCTATAGAACACTATAGTATTAAAAAAAAACTTACAAATGCAGAATCAAATAATTGACAACACTATTTTAAATGAAAAATGTATATTTAAATCGCATTTACATATACGAAATAGATACCAGAGACACTAAACTCATGAAATGTACTAAGAGCAGATCAAACAACACATTTTCGTTTGATATCGACATTTAGATTTGCATTCTGAACACAATGTATTGAACGGTTTTATATGTATGGAACCAATTAATGTATTGATTCTAAGAATTGTCTTTCGTTTGTTCTTCTTACCTTCTTTCACACCTTATTGTCCAATTACTAATGTTATAGTTATTTCTATATGGTTAAAACATGAGCTGTCATAAGGGAAGCATTAACCGTCACAAATAGTATAGTCCGAATGAATATGAAGGCACTAAGACCTTTTCTGAAACAACAGTAAGATCAAACAAAATGACATAACAATATTACAATTTTGACATTCAATACCACCTATAGAACACTATAGTATTAAAAAAAAACTTACAAATGCAGAATCAAATAATTGACAACACTATTTTAAATGAAAAATGTATATTTAAATCGCATTTGCATATACGAAATAGATACCAGAGACACTAAACTCATGAAATGTACTAAGAGCAGATCAAACAACACATTTTCGTTTGATATAGACATTTAGATTTGTATTATGAACACAATGTATTGAACGGTTTTATATGTATCGAACCAATTAATGTATTGATTCTAAGAATTGTCTTTCGTTTGTTCTTCCTACCTTTTTTCACTCCTTAATGTCCAATTTGTAATGTTTTAGTTATTTACATTAATATATATTGATGGATAAAACATCAACCGTCATAAGGGAAACATTAACCACCACGAGTAGCATAGTCTGAATGAATTATTAAGGCACTAAGACCTCTTCTAAAATAACACTAGTTTAAGAAAAAATAACATAATATGGTTGCCACTTTAACATTAAGTATTGAATTTTTAACACTATGTTATTAAAAAACTTACAAATGCGGAATCAAATAATTGCCAACACTATTTTAACTGAAACACCTATATAAATCACGTTTGCATATATAGATACCAGAGACAGTAAACTGAAACACCTATATGTAATAGATACCAGAGACAGTAAACTCCCGAAATGTACTAAGAGCATATCGACCAATACATTTTTGTTTGATAGTGACATTTAGCGTTGCATTTTAAACACAATGTATTGAACGATTTTACCTTTATGGAACCAATTAATATATATTGATTCTTAGAATTGCATTTAACTTTCATAAAAAAAAATTGCCTTTTTCTTGTTCTTTCTACATTTTTTCACTCTTTATTGTTCAATTACTAATATTATAGTTATTTTCATTAATATATATTGATGGTTAAAAAATGAGCCGTCATAAGGGATACATCTGAATGAATATAAAAGGCACTAAGTCCTCTCCTGAAAGAACACTAACATCAGACAAAATGGCATGCAACTTTTGCAATTTTGACATACAGTTCTGCTTGTGGAACACTATTATTAATAAAAAGCTACAAGTACTGAATTAATAATTGTCAACACTATTTTAATTGAAACACCTATGTAAATCGCATTTCCATATACGAAATAGATATCAGAGATACTAAACTCCTGAAATGTACTAAGAGCAGATCAAACAACATATTTTCGTTTGATACTGACATTTAGTTTTGCATTCTGAACACAATTTGTTGAACGGTTTTATATGTATGGAACCAATTAATGTATTGATTCTAAGAATTGCCTTTTTTTTTTTTTTTTGTTCTTCCTACCTTATTTCACACCTTATTGTTCAATTAGTAATGTTTTAGTTATTTCCATTAATAGATATTGATGGTTAAAACATCAACCGTCATAAGAAAAATATTAACTGCCGCGAGTAACATAGTCTGAATAAATATAAAAGGCACTAAGACCTCTCCTGAAAGAACACTAACATTAGACAAAAGGGCATAAATATGTTCAATTTTGACATTCACTTCTGAATGTGGAGCACTATCGTATTGAAAAACTTACAAGTGCGGAATCAAATAATTGCGAACACTATTTAACTGAAAAAAAAAAACTATTTTTAAATCGTATTTGCGTATACAAAATAGATACCAGAGATACTAAGCTCCTGAAATGTACTAAGAGCAGAACATTTTCATTTGATACCAACATTTAATTTAGCATTTTGAACACAATGTATTGAACAATCTTACATGTATGGAACCAATTAATGTATTGATTCTAAGAATTGCATTTTTTCTGTGCTTCCTACCTTTTTTCACTCCTTAATGACCAATTAGTAATGTTTTAGATATTTACATTAATATATATTGATGGTTAAAACATCAACCGTCATAAGGGAAACATTAACCACCACGAGTAACATAGTCTGAATGGATATATAAAAGGCACTAAGACCTCCCTTAAATAACACTAACATAAGAAATAATGACATAAGGTTTTGCAATTTTGACAATTAGTAATGAATGTGGAACACTATGTAATTGCCCACACTATATAATATTGGAAATTTTATAGGTAAGGAATCAAATAATTGCCCACAATATTTTAACTGAAAAATAGATACCAGAGACACTAAACTCTTGAAATGTACTAAGAGCAGATCATCCAACACATTTTTGTTTGATACTGACAGTTAGCTTTGTATTTTGAACACAATGTATTGAACGATTTTACATTTATGGAACCAATTCATTTATATTGATTCTTAGAATTGCCTTTCTTTTTCATAAAAAAAAATTGCATTTCTTTTGTTCTTCCTACATTTTTTCACTCCTTATTGTCCAATTACTAATATTATAGTTATTTCCATTAATATATATTGATGGTTAAAATATGATCATAAGGGATTTATTAACCGCCACGAGTAGCATAGTCTGGATGAATATAAAAGGCATTAAGATCTCACCTAAAAGAATACTAAAATCAGACAAAAGAGCATACATCTGTTGCAATTTTGACATACAGTGTTGCTTGTGGAACACTATGTTATTAAAAAAAAAAACAAAATTGCCTTTCTTTTGTTTTTCCTTCCTTCTTTCACTCCTTATTGTCCAATTGCTAATATTATAGTTATTTCATCAATATATATTGATGGTTAAAACATGAGCCGTCATAAGGGAAACATTAACCGCCACGAGTAGCATAGTCTGAATGAATATGAAAGGCATTGAGACCTCTCCTTGAAGAGTACCAATAGCATATTATGACACTGTTTTGTTGAATACTGACATTAAGTATTACATTCTAAACACTAAGATGTATGGAACAAAGTAATGTGTTGGTTCTGACAATTGCCACCAGAAGTAAAAGCAAACCAAGCAACACTTTATCTTGCAGCATTAGATTCCAGTATATCTCCACATTTCTTTTAATTGAAACACATATTAAATTACAGATTCTACAAAATATGTCCAGAAATATACACCCAGATCAAATATAAACTCTGTAAATTTATACTTGTCCAACTATAATACATAAGCTTCAAGACAAAAAGAAACTTAGCAAACTATTTAATTATCAGAAAATACTGCTGCACAAAAACATACTGCTGCACAATAATAAGACAAAATGGCTTCATGAGCACTAGTTTCCCATCCCAAAATATCATCTGCATAAACAAAAAGCCATTAGCAAGTACTTTGATTACAATGACAAAGCAATAGACTATAATTTGATGACATACAGATGTTATTAGGCAAATGCACTACAGGTATGAAGCAAGTGAACCATTCTTTAGCATTGACATATTTTTACTGTAAAAAAGGCCAAAAACAACGTTCAGTGTGTTAGTAAATATCAAGTAAAAGAAACAATTGAATGCTAAATAAACCAACAAGATAAATTCTTGCCTTCGCTATAGGTCGCTTGCATGATCTCCTATTATGACCTTTACTTTGGCACCTACTACACGTGACAAAATTAATATGTTCTTTTGTTCGGAACCTTTGCTTCTTCCTGCGTCCCGGCATTGCCTTGGTTGCAGGGGGTTTGATTGCATTGATATGGGGAGCGACAATGGGCCTGTCATAGGTGGGTATAGGATGTATAGACTCGCTATACGTCTCCTTGTACATATCCACGAAGAAACATGGATCACAAAATTGGTATGGAGATAATCGAGCTATGGAAATAGCAGCACATGCATGTCGGCAAGGTATGCCTACTATCCTCCACATGTGGCATGAACATGAGCGTTGCCCATCTTCCAAGTTTACTGCATATATGCTACCACCGACACAGACCTCATACTTCAATGCAGCAGAAGCTCTCACATCATATGCTCGACTATCCTGGCAAGTCTCTCGGAGTTTCTCTTCTGCATTTTTACAAAGAGTTGTTACTAATGTTGACCCCTTCTGCTTGCGGTCTTTCATCATCGTCATTATCTTTACACGAATACCATCTATCATAGAAGGAATAGGAAGGTTGCGTTCTTCGTGTATCCAACTATTAAAAGACTCGGCTAGGTTATTTGTCATCTGTCCCCACCTCGGTCCTTGGTGGACTGAATTGGCCCAATGAATAGGTCCCGCATTGTCAAAAAAGCCCTTTGTCTTTTCATTTCTTAAAACACCATTTATCTCTGACCATATCTTGATAAACTCATTTCTATTGACAGTCTTTGCAGCAAGATTAAATTTATTAATCCAATCATTGTTCCTCTCCCTTGGAAAGTGCCTCAAAACCTGCAGTTTCAAAGAAGAACCCATTTTCAATTACAACACTATGCATAGCATTGATATGTACTAGTTACAGAGATTTTGTTACCTCAGTCTTAAAATTATCTAAAAGATGACGTAGACAATGAAGATGATAACTATCTGGAAAGCACGCAGCAACAGCCTTTTTAATACCGGATTGACGATCTGACATTATAACATAAGTCCTATCACGATAGAGGCATGACCTGAGCAACATAAAGAACCATCTCCAGTTGTCATCATTTTCTGCATCAACCACGCCCAGTGCCACTACAAAGAGCTGATTATTGGCATCCAGAGTTGTCGCAGAGCATAGTATCCCCTTGTACTTGTTCTTTATGAAAGTCCCGTCAATAAAGAGAAGGGGCCTGCATCCTCGGCGGAAGCCTTGTAAGCATGCATCAAAAGCTAAGAAGAGTCGTTTAAATCGATTATCCGGTTGTGAAACCTCTAATTCGGCAATGCTGCCTGGGTTGTTGCGCTTGATGGCTTCACAATACCACCTTAAGGAGTCGTAAGACATAGCATCTGTACCATGTATCTCCTGCATAGCAACCTCCTTACTGCGCCAAGCTTTGTGATAAGGAATGGACACTTTGTACACCCGTAATAATTCCTTAACAATATCGCTTGGCCTAAGAAGTGGAGTGTCACGTAACTTCTCTTTAATTAGCATTGCGATCCAACACTGTGAGGCCTTCTTATGCTTATTTGCATCTAATTTGATAACGCATGTGTGGACTAGATTTGCTGTCCGGATTGCAATTGTCTGATCCACCCTAGACTCTGAAACATGTACACGCCAATTGCAATCATCGCTAACACAAGCTTAGTGATGCTGCTTTGGCTCATTCTTTATATATCTGAAGTCACGCAAGTGACTAATGCAATATTTGCATATTGTTTCACGGAAATGCTGAGCATTCTCAAATCTTTGACCAACACCACGAATGCATCCTTGCCATGCATCAATTATATTTTTCGGATAGTCTATGCCATCTGATTCCTCAACCATGAACTCGCTTAGGGGGGCATAGCAGGAATCTGAGCTTATCTCATCCAGTCCAGAACCGCTGCTTCGACGAGTACATGCATCAAATAGTGTTGCATGTTAAACTAATGATGTTGTTCAATTAAAATAATTGTGTTGCATATTACAGTGGTACTCCGCTACAATTATTATAGCTACTAACATAATTTAGGATCATTGTACATCACTAAATTAGTGGTCTACCATATGTATTGCAGCTGATAAAGGTATGTAATCAGATATTTGTTTTGCATCACTAAATAACTAAAGAAGGTGTCACTATACTATTCCAAGTGTTATAGAACTAAGCAAATCATTTAAGATATTGCAAAATTACCTTGTAGCTTTATTAGCATTGAAAATATGAGTTTGTTCTGTTGCCACCAGCTCACTAGATGTTGGAGAAGGATGCATCGATATAGTCACCTCCAGTTTTCCATTTGGAACGCCAAGTAGTTGATGTATGTAATGCATGTTTTTCACATCCATATCAGTGCTTAAAATGATTAAGTCGCCGGCAATGTCTGGACTGAAATATTTCAATGTAGTATTCTCTTTTACCAATTCCGGCCACCTAGCATATACTTGATCGAGCAAGTTAGAAAGAGAGCTGCTACCGGTGAAATCAATAATATGTTGCTCCATACCAAATGAAACATTGGCAATAATTTTGCTATTTTGGTTCATAATTATTGATTTTGTTTTCGTTTTGGTGAAAGAAAGAGAGAGGGAGCAAGAAATAGAGGCAAAGATAAGGCCGAAATCAGAGAGAGAGAGCAGGAAATAGAAGGAAAGATAGCGCGGGAAAAGAGGGGGCCATAGATGGGAGAAGAGCACGCGCGGGAAAAGAGGGGGCCATAGATGGGAGAAGAGCACGCGAAATGAGGAGATGGAGATAACAGGGAAGGCACAGGGTTTAGTGAAGTAACAAGGGTATTTATGTCATTTAAGATTTTCAGAAATAAAATAAACCAAAATAAATACTTACCTATGAAACTAGGGGCTGATTTGGTAGGAGAAAATATTTAGGGGCTGATGTGCATTTTTTATTGGTGAGAAGGGGCTGAAACGGCATAGCCCCAATTTACAAACCTTTTTTAAAAAAATATAGAATATTATATTTCCAATATTTAATAAAAGCTAACGAGAACTTACAATGGAACGTTAGAATTTTTTAATTGTAAAATATAAATAAATATTATTCGTAATTTTATATTTATTATGACGATCATGGCAAAATCTTTCACAATAATTAACAAAAAATAGCAACATCAGACCCCTCCATCGGTATCCCAAGATCCACATAATTACATTGAGGGGCTGTTTGGATTGCAGAAGTTATAACTCAACTGCAGCAGTTCGAAAGTGGGAGTTAGAAATCTCGCGTTTGGTTTGCAGCGGTTCGTGGGACCCGCCACGCGACTGCTGCAGTTGAGGGGGGTTTTGCTGCAGTTGGAACCGCGGCCGCGAGGTCCGCAGTTGTAAATCCGAATTTGATAGCTCCATTTTTACTGTTTACCTGCATTGCAAAACGCGAGTTGGCGGAGTCGCGTCCCTCTCCGCCTCCACACGCTGCGGCCTCCCCGCCGCCGGCGCTCTAATCTTCCTCCTCCTCCTCGCCACCCTCTCCGCCCCCACACGCTGCGGCCTCCCCGCGCCGGCGCTCTAATCCTCCTCCTCCTCCTCGCCGCCCTCTCCGCCGCCTTCTTCCTCCTCTCCCCTTCCCGCGGTCCAACCCCTAGCATTAGATCCCCACTCTAATTTTCACATTTTAGCATGCTGTACCAAGGATTATTATCTTCAGTTGTACCAAGGAGGATGGGAATTGTCGGCCGAAGGAGGAGGAAGGATAATTGATCGTAAGCTGCAAATTTGGGATCAAAGAGAAAGCCAAAACGTAATTACTTTCAACTTTTGTTTGATTTTTTGGTTATAACTTTATATTGATCTTTAGTTATAACTTTATGTTGATCTTTAGTTGCTTAGAAGCATGTTTGAGATATAAAATGATGAACTACTGATTTACAAGAGTAATTTAAGTTTAATTTTATTTCTTTTTAAATGAAAAAAGTTTAATTTTATTTTTGCTGCATCATTTATATGCTTAGAAACTTTAAGCTTTAAGCACACTATGCTTTTAGATGCTTTGAGAAAGCGTTTGAGATATAATTAATCTAGCCCTGCTGTTTAGAATATCATGTTAGCATATCGTGATGCAATACCCTATTTGATATCCGGAGCACTTTAACTTGACGCATAGTCTCGTGATTTAATGTCAGGAATACTGCCATTTGACACAAACATTATCATATGACACTAAAACACTGCCGTATATTCTTTACCGTGCTGTCACTACACACACAGGTGACTTATTGTTTATTGTTTGATTATGTCTATGCATCAGTCTACCAGGTAATTGTATGATTGTTGTTTAAAGTAGGCCTTTTAGACGTCCTTATGTTGCATAAGCATTACTGCCGATGTTTGAAATTTATGAGCAGTTGTAACATAGCTGTAGCTTCTTGTATTTGTACCAAATTACCATAACTCGAGTGTAAGTGATCTTCACTCTACATTTTTGTACCAAATTACCTCATCCTAATGTGTAAGGATCAAATCAAACGCCTTAAATTACATTCTAATGTACTTGGACTTGTGTGCTACGCAGGTTTATCAAGAATTAAAGGCTCTATGATGAAGTCCAAATATAAATTGAGAAAGTACTTATGCCGATGCATATATCTTGTACACCTTATGTTTTGGTTCTATGTGATGGTTTTTTATGCTAGTGATGTGTTGGCTGGAGTTGGGCTTCAATTGCTATATGGTTGGAAAGTAGAATTTTGGAGCATGTGCAGTCTCAGAAGTGCAGTTGCTGCTTGTGTGTTAATTGGTGCTTGTGCTATGCTGTATTGCATTTGGTGCTTGGTGCTTGGTGCTTGTGCTATGCAGTACTGTATTTGGTGCTTGTGTATACTGTTTGTCTATTTTGTACAGATAGCTCTGTTGTTTGGGGGTTTATGTCTTGAGGGGTTGCTAGTAGCTCTGTTGTTGGGGGTTTATGTTTTGAGAGGTTGCTGGTAGCTTATGGTTCGATCTGCTGGTTATGTGTAATCGTTTTTCTTTTTATGCTGGTTCTTAAGGTGGTTTATTTTTAGGGACCTTTGTATCAGGCCAAGTGTATATTTTTCATTTAACAATTAATTGTAAATATATTTGTATGAATCATGTATATATATATATATATATATATATATATATATATTTTAATACATGTACATCATTAATAGAATTGTAAATAATATTGTAAAGGATATTTTTTTCTAATAACATTGTAAATACGTTCATTAATATTTGATATTGTTTTAGATATGTTCAATACTTTTTTAGTAATTCTTAGTATTTTAATATATCTCATATTATAATAACTTTCAATATTACATAAACTAACTCCACCCAACCAAAAAAAAAAAAACAATAATAATAACGCTTAATTAGAGATTTGGAAATTTAAATACATATATTATTTAACATTTTATACATTATATATAATACAATTTTATGATATTTCATAAAAAACAAAACAAAAATAAAAAATAAAAACTTATTTGGGAGGTAAGTTTACCACGAGTTACCATATCCACCCAACTGCATCAAACCAAATACTAGATTTTGAACTGCAGGACTCAACTGCATCAAACCAAACAACAACGTTCCAACTGCAGTAATTTGAACTGCGTCAAACCAAACGCACCTACTGCATTACAAAAACAGAAAATTACAACTCCCAGCACTTCTAACTGCTGCATTTCTATCTTCATTTCTCAACTACATCAAACCAAACAGCCCCTGAATCAAATAATAATGATAACAATATAAAATGTGTATTCGGATAAGAAAGAGCTTAAGCATCACAAATTCTGCCATTATCTGTCTAATGTAGGGCCGCTATCATATGCCAACTTTTTCATTCCCCTTTTTGTTTTTTCTCATATCATATCAATTACATCTAGCATACTCTAAATGCCATAATGGTTCAAAATGCATGCGCAATTATTTAAGAGTTTAGTAATCCGCACTCTCAGGATCAGTGATGGACCCAAAAATTTCATGCAGGGGTGTCAAAATAAAATAACAAATTTAAGAATGTACAAGCAAAAAAAATTTCACATACCTTATATAAAGTCAACATTACAAACGATCAATTTGAAATTTGATATCAAATTAAACTTGCAAGACTATTAGAAATCAAATGACATATCTAATGAAAAAATATACGGAAACAATCAAACAAAGAAGCGGGATGGACCTGCAAGTGTGTGAGGCGGCGAAATCGAACGAAGGTGGCGTGCCGGCGTGGCTGGAGTCGCGACAATCACTGGATGGACGGCAAACAACGAGCGCAGGCGGCACGGGCAGGGACAGCACTGCAGCAGGCGGCGGCGCGGCTGGGCGTGCAGCGCACGCAGGCGGCGGCGAGGGCCGTGTAGGACACGCAGGCGGCGGCGGCGCGGCGCGGGCCGTGCAAGCACGCGGCAACGAAAAACAGGGACGAGACGGCGACGGCGAGAGCCGCGAGACGGAGACGGCGACGGCGAGATCGAGACGGCGACGGCGAGACGGCGAGATCGAGACGGCGGGATCGAGGGCGACTGGCGAGACGACGAGATCGAGGTCCGAGAGTCGAGAGAGACGGCGAGATCGTCAGGCTGACAGCCGGCGCGGGGCGGCGGGGGAGATGATCGGGCCGGCGTCGATTTCGGATGGAATTGGTCTGGAATTTCGATTAGGGGAAATGAGGGGCGCCTCATGCACGATAGACTTAGGGCCAAAAAAAAAAAAAGAGAAAAGGGCACCGCGCGGATTCGAAGCTGCGTCTCGCCTAGCACTAGCTTCGATCTTAACCGCTGCGCCAACTTTGTCCAACCTATTATCTCTGTTTTTTTTGCTATATATATACACGCGGATTCGAAGCTGCGTCTCGCCTAACACTAGCTTCGATCTTAACCGCTGCGCCAACTTTGTCCAACCTATTATCTCTTTTTTTGCTATATATATATATATATTATATATATATATATATATATATATATATATATATATGGACCCCCGGCCCAAAAAGCAGGGGTGTCGCTTGACACCCCTGCTACAAGCCTGGGTGTCGCTTGACACCCCTGCTACAAGCCTGGGTCCGTCCCTGCTCAGGACCTACGTATAATTTCATCGAAAAGAAAAAGATCCGTAAATCGGGAACCAATACGGTGATTGGCGGAAATATGTCGAAATGGAGATGAATGTGTAGTCATTTGAGCGATCTTTTAGGATTTTCTTGAACAATTATGTAATTACATGCTAATTATATCATTATCTCTTTAATTAAGATTTTAAACTATTGCATAATTAATTGGATATTTGGATACTTATCTATGAAAATGACAACACCATGAATATGATCATAAAGGTTTAAAAGAGATATTAAACTAAAATTAGCCAAGAAGAAAAGCTTCTAGAAACACAATATTATATATGAGAGATGGTGATATGATTATGTACATGCATGTGAATATATATCATTATCACTTCAGTCCCATTCTCGAAATAAAAGCTAGAGCTAGCTACGCAATATACCACCTCTCTTAGTTAATTACTATATATATATATTCTAACCTCTTTTGATTAGTCAAAGATATTATGGTTCGCTCCGGTGATCTGACGCCGGCATGCCGGAGATTCCCTCCTCGAGAACATTTCGGTGACGGAATTAGGGTTTCCGGCGAAGCAATCGCCGGGAATCTGGAATACGTCGTTAGGGTTTTCGCCTAACGAGTATAACTGTTGTTGTTGCTGTTGTGCTTGGAATAGTTGCTGGTATGTTTGCAGCGGCGGTGGCGTCGCCTGCTGGTACTGCTGCGTGGGGGTAAGCGGCGGAGGTTGAGCGTAGCGGCCGAAGTCGATGACCGACGGCGCTAGAGAGGGGTTATGAAAAGTTCCAGCGGCTGTGTAAGATGGGGCCGAGGGGATTCCGGTGAACTGCTGGACCATGGCTCGGAAATTAGCGGTGTCAGTGTTGAGAAGAGTGGTGGGCGCCCGGCGCGACGCCCTCGACCGCCGCCGTGCCGGCCGCGCCGGGGCCACCTGCGAAGAAGAGTCACTGGAGGGGCGGCTTGGGTTAGCGGCCGTGGCGGTGGAGTCGGCGGCGCCGCCGGAGAAGAGGCAGCGCTGGTGAACCTGAGCTTTGTTCATGGTGGGTGGGGAAGATCTAAGTGAGGTATGAAAGGGGTTTATATAAGAATGGAGTTTGCATCATAGAGCATCTGACAATTACTTTTGACGAATCTAACTCCATAACATATTTTACACTATATTAAGTTAAAAAGTTAAATTCCGTACCGAATTTACTTGATAGATCTGTACAATTGATAAACCCACTTTACTTTATCTTTACCACAAAAAAAAAAGGTTCTGCCAAAACAGCCCCCGTTTTCCTTTTTAACGCAAATCAGCCCCCGAAAACACGTTTTCGGGGGCTGATTTGCTTTTTTTTTTTTTACAAATCAGCCCCCGAAAACGCGTTTCGGGGGCTGATTTGCGAAACCTCAAAATAGGGGGGGCTGATTTGCAATTATCCCAAAAAAAAACCTGCCTGACAATTAAATTTAGGACTAAAAACAATTTAGAACCTTCAAACAGTTTTGAGATGAAAAAATGGAAATATCTTCGAACATGTTTTAGACTATTTTTTTATGGTCTTAATCATTGAGTTCAATTTTTATTCTATATATTAATCACGTACTGAACGATAATCGTAAATCATCCTAATAAGATATTAATAGAATTCGAGCTCTGACATATTCTTTATAAAGTATATGCCGTGATCTTTTTTCAATATCCAGCTCTACTAATTAACTGGACCAATGCTGGTTAGTTTTTTTATCTAGAGGCTGAACCAATTAAATTTAGATAACATTTATCTATATTTATATTTAGATCTAATATTTGATATATATGTCAACCGTAATAGTTTAGGATCTTGATTATGGTAGACAGCTTGCACTATACACTCCTATTTGAGTCTTTTGAGAGGCTTGGTGCAGTTTTGTAGCGTCCCAAATGCTCCACAACTACAACTGTAGCATCAGATTTGCTTTCCCAGATAATTTGGAGGGTCTAGCGATGCCAAAAAGTGAGAACTATTTCCCAACCTGCGACCCTGCGGAAAGAATCAGATAGAGGAGAAGACTTTCGAGTCCATGGATCAGGGCGGAAGACTCGTTGATTATCAAACCCGCTCATCTCAGATTTATTGCCTCGAGATTCGTGCTTTTCTTCAATCCGTACGTTATGAACTTTCACGAACCATTACAGAACAGATCGTGCAAGTTCGAGGAAGCATCGAGCAAACGGCCCAATAGAACACGTGATGTTCGGTGGTGAGTATACTGTCTACTGTACAAATCAGCTAATTTTAAAATTTTTAATAAATTAACTCTTCTAAATTAAATCCCAAATCAATATCTGATTTACCTATTTTATAAATTAAACAATTAATTTATTAAAAATTAAATCGAGCACTGCTACAGGTAGCCACCGATTTCACCAACTATCCACCAAATATACAATCTGTTTAATCCAAATTTAAAGAAAAATAAATTAAAAATATATAAGATTATAGATTTTGGAACTTTAAAGTCCCATAACCACTATTAGAAACATGTTTTAAAAAAAAAAATAACATAAAATTCGTACATTTTATCAAAATATATAATTTTATATTAAAATTTATTTTATAAATATTTTATAAATTATTAATTTTTGAAAAATTATTGGTGGTGCGTATAAAGCACAAGCAATTTTCACAAAAATCCCAGAACGAGAAGCTGAAAGAGATTGTGACGTCAGAGCTGACGAACTTAAGGAGTCAGATTGGCTGACTGAATATTTCATTTTTACTTAATTAAAGCTAGGACTATTTAATTTGAACATCCAACTAAGGTCAGACTATTCATGACACCTTTTTAAAAGAGAATAATTGCATATCAGCCTCCAAAAATTTTACTATTATATTTTAACCCTAGAAATATTTTTCTCTGTGCATTTTTACGTTTTTGAAGACTGAAACGCACAATTGTTAATTTTAGGAGGAGTAATATATAATTATTGTATTTTAAAAGCCCCATAGTAATAATTTTATTTATAATCGGTAACACACTCTACGATCTCCGTAATAATCTACAATTCGCAACACTCTGGGAGTAACTTTTATCACTGCTCGATAAGTCTAACTAATAAATTTTCGATCGAGAATATGCAGCAATGTATTTTTTAGGTGAAGAAATTGTAGTGTATTTTTCCGGATTATATTTGGCATCGTGTATTTTTTAAACAATTTTAAGTGGCAAGCTATTCAATGCATGTGCAAGGATGTCGCAATGGACCTCCAAAACTGGATCATATTACCTATCCTAACATAAAACTGGTCAAATTGGGGTATCATTAGATCAATATTTAATTTTAGGATGACTTTACTCAATTTTTTTGAATAATTACATATTAGCTTTCATTTTGGCCCCTACACAAATCAGCCTCTTTCCTAAATTTTAACTTGTAAATCAGTCTCTCTATCTACTATCTTAGTAGTGCTTCGGACATTTATATAACAGACGTAATGAATGATTTGTAAGGATGTATATAGTCTATACAAAATCTTTTTCTTTTAAATAAAAAATAAAAATCATGAGGGGAGATAGGTTAATGCAGAATGCCAATAGGCTGGGTCAATTACGCAATGTGATTTGATTTGGATGTGTTGATAGTAACCAGCGGTCGCTGCGCGGTTGGGCGCCCGCTATGGACTAGACTTTCCCCAGGGTCCTTAACTGTAAATTAGAACTCCACTTTTTTTTAAAAAAATAACGATTCATATTATATATCTCAATCGAAAATAGAATATTACGATAAGTCCCTTTTAATTCAAATTGCTAAAATTTGAACATCCGATGTATCATATGATAGATTATGATTTTCTTTCAGTATCCAGTCTCGTAATTTAACTTAATCAATATTGTTTGGATTAAATTATTTTTTCTTTCAAACAAGTTCAGGCACTTTTAAGTTGATTGCAAGTTTGATCTCTTAAATGTCATTATAGTATAATTTTGCCCGCGATGCAGAAACAGAGTTTTTGTCCATCAAGCCGTGCCAATTGATGTTTCCATTTGCCTTATTATGGCCTTGGGGAAACTTGTACAATTTCACTATTCACATACATAAATTAACGACATCCAAGTAATTGATATCATAGCTATACACCGTCAGAGGGACCATTTGTGCATTTTGTTATATTTAAGTGACCGATGATTAATTTTTCGGTACATAACGGGCCAAATTATTATTGGGTCTTTACTTGAAGGAATAAAATTATCAAGGGTCAAATCTTGAATAACTAAAATTATAATTGGCCCCCACTTAGCAACTCTACCAATGGATGGTTGAAACATATCTCAATCTATGACTCTAGTAACATCTTACTCTCTTGCTGCATTTTGGGCCATCTTTCATAGGAGCCCCAAATACTTTTTTGGAAAAAAAAAAAAAAAAAAAAAATCTAGAATCACACACCAGTCAACTTATTAGGCCTTGGGCCCAATGAAAATGAAACCTCAACCCGGCCTCACCATCAAATCCACTCGAATATGTGGGATAAATAAGTTAGAACATCAGCCGAACGTTGATCAATGCACGATCTGGAATCTGAATGATGAAGATTCTGGCGGCATGCACGAGTTGCTCCTTATCGAACCTGCTTGATTTAGGTTTGATCAATGCACCATCTGTGTCCGAACCGGGGAATCGAGTCAAACTCTTTCTTTAGCCAGGAGATGGAAGGACCGCCTCCGTCGTCGGAGGAGACAGGGGCGTTGACTGTTGAGAAGTCCGGCGGGAAGTCAGCCGTTGTACGATGCTTCTCCAAGTACCCCCTCAAGTTCATCGTCCCCAACAAGGTACGATTAATCACGATTCTAATTAATTATTTTTATTATTCGTTAATGCTGCAGCTGATAACCATCATCATCATCGTACATTACCACCGCAGGCTGGCACTTCTAAGGTCGACGCTGTCTGGGTATACGCTCTCTCCTACGGCGGTGGCATCGTCTCGGTAAAATATTACTCTTCTATCCTGGATAATTACTCCAGTAGAGTCGTAATTATTCTTGAGTTATTTGATTGGTATGTTTTGATTGAAAGGGAGATAAAATCTCGATTAATGTGAGCGTCGGAGACGAATGCACCCTCGCGATGACAACCCAAGCATCTACTAAGGTATCGACTTCATGATGTTTAGTCTTATGTTATTGTGGATTTTTTAGATTAAATTGTTTTGATTGTAAGAGAAAATGCTTCGATGCTGCATGTAGCTTAATGTTTTTAATTGTTGGATATATTATCATGTACAAATAACTCTTTTCTTCGCTTTAATAAACGCAATTTAGTTAGATTTCATAAACCATTAGAACATATTTGTTTGAAGATTGCTGGTTTGGTATCAACAATGAACTTAGACAGTGTTGGTTTCTCCGGAAGGTGTAGAAATATACACGAAGAATGAAGCTATATGAGTAATGTACTTAATATTTGTTGGGCTGTTTATGCTTCTGCCCAAACGAATTATGCGGTGTCGATATAATTCTTTCATGAGCATGCAAATGGTTTTATCTAATCGAAACATATTTTAAAAAATTTCATTACTTGGGGTTCATAATTCCTGGTTGAAACCTGTTTGTTTCTTCCCAAAACATTGGTTAGAAGATATTTCTTTTTAAAAAATTTCAGTTGATAGATGTTTTCTTGCATAGGTGTACAAATCTATGGGCTCGAAGTGCTCTGAGCAAATCCTTGAGGTAACATCTCGGAAATGTATATGATATATTGGCTAACTGCATTTTACGGTGATTTTTTACTTTTTTCTTGTCCGCAAGTTTTCTATTTTTTTTTTAAAAAAAAAAAAAAATATTTCCATCTATTGATATTTGGCACTTGTGCTAGAACTTTTGACAAGTATGCGCTATCTTTTTTCATGCAGTAGGCTAGAGTTGGAAAGAATTCTTTACTCGCCATCGTTCCAGACCCTGTGACCTGCTTTGCAACAGCTAGATACTCTCAGAAACAAATATTTAGAGTTTGCCTCGACTCGAATTTAGTCGTTGTAGATTGGATTACTAGTGGTCGTCATGAAAGTGGAGAAAGATGGGATTTTTTGCTCTATAAGAGTACCAACAACATTTTCTTGGAAGAAAATCGGCCTCTTTTCCTTGATTCGGTTGTCCTCTCTCTCCTCTCATTCTTTTAAATTATTTTGTTGATACAGATTATTGCCTGTTGTCTGCTATATTTATGATACGGCTTATTCTGTCACTTAGTTCTGCACGTGCTCTTATACAAGATATTGCCGAAGTTGCCGTTGTCTGTTGTATTTAGATATATCCGACTGATAGAGACTACGCCTGCAAGAAAATCATCTTACTATTTAATAGAACTAAACACATATACATTTCAAAGTATAAGACATCTCCATTCATTTTCACTGAAGTTTCTAGAAATTTAAGCAGTATAGTGTAATAAATGTACCGTGTAACAGCATACCTAACCTAATGCAAGTAACTTTTTTTTTTTGTTTTTTAATAATCTTTATCAAATTTTTTCTACAGGTGGTTCTAGATCAAAGATCTATTACTACTGTTGCTGAACGAATGCAGGAATACAATGTTATCGCAATGGTCGTAATCATGGGGTAAGTATCCTCCTATAAAATCTCTATTTGAATTGAACATTATATCTTAAAAATCGAACATTAGTCTTAAGCATTTTTGTGGATCACGTCACTTCCCTTGTATGAGTATCATATTTGTTAGCCCTGTCTTTCAGGCCAAAATTGGAACATCTCCAGGCTCAATTACGAGAAGATGTTAAGATAATGATGTCCGGTAGTTTTCGCATTCCTACACCCACTGGTAGAAGCTACTCACAAGCACAGCTCAAAACTCCTCCTAGCAAACCAGCATTAATTGCTTCCTGCAGTACGTTCGGCCCGAAGGTACGAGCCCTTCGTAGCCTGCATTTGTTGGATGATTATGTTCTTATATCTATTGTATTAATTAGGGAGTTGGCTTGGTGATTCGGGTAGCAGCAGTAACAACCGACTCGGTCTACGCATTCTTAAGACATCACTTGTCCAGCTTGGAGTCACTGCTAGGTGCTGCGCCGTACTCGTAATGCTAATTGCTAAACATTTAACGCCTTTGTAGAATGCGTACTTCAAGTAGCACCAATGTCGTAGAAATCCCGATGCTGTAATTGTTAGTCTGCAGCCTGTTCTTCGCAGCATAAGGCGTCTAGCCATTAGTTCTGAATGGTAATAATGTTAATACTGAGTCTGTTAATGATGATTCCAACTATCACTATTTTCATGATTAAATTGCCAAAAAATGTACCTTACAGTTTAGGATTGTGGGTTATCAGCTCATTTTGAGATGTTGCATAATAGATTGTGATATTAGATGTAGCGTAAAATATATATATGTGCTGTTTCTCATTTGATACAAAAAGGTTATTAAAAGAATATCAAATCATGAGCATATGGAATGCTGTTCGAAAATAACTAAGTTAATTTAAAAATAATAATTACTATTTTTAATAAGTGATGAGGAGGTCCCAATATCCTCTCTTTCTTTATTATTATTATTATTATTATTATTTTAAAATTTTATTTAGGTGATTCTTGGGCGTACAGAGAGATGAATACAACACCTCCTAAGTAGAGTGACATGCCATAGATTTCACTAGGAAAATGATTTAATAATACAACATCATCGAAACAACAACGAGAAAGCTTATTCGCAACACCCTCAATCATAATAATCTCGGCTATAAACAATATACCTTACAACACCCCATGGTGGTTGGTTTGACGACAAAACATACATAATAAAGATTACTGATTAGGTAACGACGAGGTTGAATGGAACATCTTGAGCTATATTGTGTCGTGTAGTTTGATAACTTTCTTGATTATTATTAGGTGGTTATTGGAAAGCTGCAAGATTCTGGCAAAATTGTCACCTAGCTTGTAATTTCGCTTGGCGCGTGGAACGTTCTTCCCCGACATATAGCTTCCAAGTTTTCCCCCGCATACGAACATAAAGGTGAAATCTCCACTCCTGTGATCAAATTATCAACAAGAAGGCTAAATGTTTTTTAAAAAAGTTTTTATTGTAATCATCGACAAGGTAAGGAATTTCCTTACTGCATAGTAAAAGAAGAAAATTATGCCAGGATTAATGGAGAACTTACCAGTCAGATATAATGGCACTGAATGTGTCAAGAATCCACCAGCAGCTACCACCCAACGACTATGTAGACGGAGAAGCATCAAACGAGCACTATCCGGTGTGTCATAGCTTGCTCCATTAGCATTCTTAACTGGAGCAAACTCTTCCTCTCGCAATACCTGGATATCAGAACAATTGCGCATGATCTCTGACACATCAAGAACATAATTATCCATTCACAAAAAGTTGCTAGCTCCCAAAATTTGTCCCAGAAGGTCACCCAAAATTAATGCATAGGTTGCACCTGTGCTGTTCGAAATTGATTTTATGATGTCGAAGCAAAATGATTGCATTTTGCGTGAAACTCTGGGAGAATTTAGGACTTGTTTAAATGGCAACAGAGCACGTGTACGATTTAATTAATTGAAGATGTTAAAACAAGATGAACATAAAAAACAATCTTGACCATACCTCAAAAAGTGCTGTTGATGGAGAATATGCAAAGGCATCGAAATTGAACTGTTCAAGCTTTAAACCCATTACAATCCCATGGATTGAAGGAATTTTCTTCTCAGCTAAGTGGTAACTGCATGTATAGCACATCCTTTAAGAAGCCAATCAAATCATATCACCATAACTTTAATTAGCAGCAGCTGAAAATTAGACAGCAAAGCATATCTATCTACTTGTGCCCCATGTCAAAGAGTGTCTATAACATATGTGCCAGTTATGATAACATTTATTAATTCTGCAAGATGCAAATTCAAAAGCAAGTAATGCATTTAAAAAAGAAGTTCTTAAATAAATTTTTATGCTTTAAAAGATAGATAAAGATAACACCCATTAGCTTAATTAGTTCTTTCACCACCATATTATGAAGAGATTAAGCATGTGATAAGAATATGTCAAAGCGGAAATGCGGAGGAAAAAGCAAGCAACTACAATTAGAACATTACTATTACTACTATGATGCAGAAGCTGAGTCGATAAGATAAGGTTGAGCATACATGCTGTCTTTTTCAAGGCCATTTGCCACTTGATTCAGAAAGTCCAGAGTGAACATATGTAAGCACACCTAGAGGAAAAAAGAGTGAACAAGTAAATAGTTATTTGCTAAAAGTGACTGTAACAGGAACAAAATTATGGATCTCCGAATAAAAGATAAAATCAGTCAAACATGGGTTTTAAAAGAGCTCTCTTTTTTTCTTTTCTTTTTTTTTTAAAAAAAAGGGAAAGAAAAAGTCAACACTATTTATTTCGTTCTTGCATTTGCTCCATCTCACACTTCAGTATGTCATCATTGACATAGAACATCTTGCAAACAACAGACTCTAATCATAGTTATGTGATCACCATAGGATATGAAAAGGCTGTGAAAATTATACCAACAAAGGAATCAAATGTGGAGCAGAGGTGAGCAGTCTATGCTTGACATTCATATAATTTAGATAACAAACAGTACGACCGTAACAATAAGCCAGCAGTGTAGCCTCATTATTAAAAGTCTGGAAGCCGCTCCTTTTGTTATTTTGTCATCCTTAGTTCAAGATAAAATCCGCATAGCAAATATAAATAGGCCAACAAATACAGTTAAATGACCTTGCAGTAAAGTTCATGGTCAAAACTCAATTCACAGCATATGTTAAATCCAATTAAATACAAGGAAGCTATGCATTCTGAAGAATTCTAGATGGCGAAAATATATGTGGAAGTTTAAGTTTGACATGCTGAATGTTCAAAGCACATATGTGCAAAGTAATTATAAAGAGTTCAAGAGGTAATCTCTTGCAGAAGATATACCGCTTTGTTTATTATGAACAAAGATAAAACCTCCGGGAAGTTCAGCAGTTGAATAAACGTGTTAAATGTCAGATTCTCTAATTATTCTCCTTTTCTGGGAAATAGGAGAAGCAAACTCACTACAGAACACAATTTAAGGTTTTTTGTTTCAGTACATTCCTGGAATTAACTCCCTAAACACTGTTTGGATTGATGCTCTGCAAATAGATATGAGGTTAACAACTGAATTTTTTAATTATTAGTTTTATTAAGAAATGCTTAAAGATTGTTCTCTCATGCAAACAAGAGCACCACTATTCAGTCAGTAGAAAATGGGTTACGGCAACCGACAAGGAGAATAGGCATTTACATTGCTCCAGCAGAAGCGAAGCCGTCCAGTTATCTGATTGATCTCTGAAGACATGGATTGATCCATCTCACTATATTCAACAACAGTTAAGGGGCCTCCTCTACCACGTTGAACAAATACTCCAACCTTCTCTTGTGGATAAGCCTATGACCGATAAACCATCTGTGTGAGTTGAGAAAATAAAACAAAAGACCAGAAAGAGAAGTAGCCTAGTCAATAGTAGTTAAAGTGAATTCATGTAACAAATGGTCTAGAGTTTGACACGTAATTCACATTCTCATCCTTAGGGAACATTTATTATGCAAATAGTCAAAAACAAGTTGCTCTGCAGCCCCTGGTTGAAACTTTGTTAAGGTTCCTGAGAAGTTTGGACTTGATATAAGGTACCTGAGAAGTATTAACAGAGGAAGTACAATTTCGAAATTGAAGTATAACTGTACTTCCTCTTTCCCGAGACTGTACTTCCAGGGATTGCAGAGAAAATATATTGAAAGGTAAGAAGTATAACATTGCAACATAGTGCAGAGTATGCAAAAAGAGTGTCGGATACTGCAGAGTAAACTGAAACTTGCCCGGAGACTACAAATTCCCAATTAGCACTAAGATGGCACTCAAGTTTAGGTTCAGTGTAACTATCACACACCCAAACATAGAAGCCAAAACCCCAAACAGCTGAAAATGCAATGCAATGCATACTAGGTAAATTTAGATAAAAGGCATTAGTACCTTCCTTACAACTTTTGCGGCAGAAGATACACCTTTTTCAATAAAGTACCCTAAAAATGTTGGATCTGCTACACGGACCTGCAATAAGGAGGTCAGACAGCATGCAAAACATACCAGAAGATTTGCTCATAAGGCAACTAGACATCTCACCAGAGCATTGTCCACCCGTAAACATCCACATATTTCACACCTCTCATTGCCATATCTTCAAGCAACTTTGACGACTTTAAAGCTGAGAAAACAAAAGAAAATGAACCATTCGTGCATGTTTCAGTACAAAAAAACTTCCAAATAAGTGAAATATATGGGCTTTGAACTTTCAAATCCCAAGGAATAATACCTGAATAAAGTCCACCATTTCCATCGGGAGCCTTCGCCACCTGGTATTTTCCCCAAAAAAGGTACAATGAGCATTTCTACCACAAAAGGCAAGGCCGACGCAAGATATGAATAATCAGCACATGGAGAAACTAAACAGGAAAAACGCTATGCAGCTCATAAGATAATTGTGATTGACGAATCCTTCTACATGGAACCATTAATGCTAGCTTAAAAAACTCTTGATTGACCTGGTATAGCTACAGTTTCTCCATATCCAGCATATCTTTTACCTCATAGTTAATACATTTCCTAATGAAAAATAAAATGCTAAGATTTGACCTTAAATGGAGTCTCCATGATGAACCTTCCATCCATTGATACGCATGGAATTGTGCCTTGTTGGAAAAAGGTTACCTGCACATAATGATCAACTTCATTTCTCGAAACAAAAGCAGAGACTATAAAAGAGTGAGCAGCTAGTCTGTTACTTGATCAGCTTCCAAGCCAAAGTATTTATGGCTTTCAAAAAACTTGCGGGTAGCTTCATCAGTAAAAGGGCTGGTCATTATGTACCAATGAATAGGCACAATGCTAGCACCTGCAAGGCAAAATCATAAGTGATCTCAGCAGAAAACCACATTAAGATAAGCAACACACTATTACCTTCATTAGCTTGAGATGCTAGTTTCTGGATCGTAAGATTCTCTCAGCTTGGAGTTGAAATAATGTCTTCCCAGAGGGGAGACCAATGTCTAAACAAAAATACAAGAACCATTAGGAACAATTTGATTGCAGCTACTCCACAAACCAACTGTTGGCATGTGAAATCTGAATATTATTCACAGTATGTAGGAAGTCCTTTCATTTTAAGGTGAACATGAGTAAAGTCAAGTAGACTATTCAACATAGCACTCTGAACTTGCAGGACGTGTTCTCTATTTAGTTTGCTATCTTTGATAGAAGAATATTAATTCCCCATATTTGTAATTACCAACTCTACACTTCATCTAGGCTTTTTAAAGTTTGAAAATCCATGAGCTTCTATTTTATGAATGCCAACTGACAAAAAGGGGCAAATTAAACATGGTATGCTGGCAAACATGTAATACCTATGAATTTCGTTCGTAATGCAGAAATCTTAGATGGCCTTAGAGTAGAGATATAAAAAAAGCTCGCGGCCGCATAATCAATATGTAAGCCCGTGCGCTCGGAAAATAGTGTGGGCAGCCGAACTCGGCCACTCTGTAGAGCCATTTCGAGCCGAGCTTGTATTAGGCCCGCACCACTTTTTTAGCCTATGTTTCTGCCGGACACTTGCCGGGATGGCCCATCAGAAACAGTGAGGGCTGGCCCGGCACGTACTGTTTGACATCTCTACCTTGAGAGGACAAGCACAAACAAGATTTCTTTCCTTGATAATGATCATGTCTAAATGCAGATTCTATGAAATTCTTGTTATTCAGGGCCTCTTCGTACTCTCTTCTCTTTACCACGCGATAGGTCAGTGAAGCGTGGGGAAGTTCTAGTCCAGCCCTTAAGGCATGGGCACCCTGCGAGAGTAGGTGGGGCAGGTTCGCCAGTTGGCAAGAACGACGTTACAAAACAATGCTGATAGTCATCTATCATCAACATGTATTGATGTATATTCAAACTTAAAATGCCTTTCTTTCTAATTGGTTTCCATATTATTCCTCGTGATTGAAACACCTTCATAGAGATGCCAACATAAGATGCCTAAGACATTTACAGCTTATTCTTATGAAACAAATAAAAAAATTACTTACTGAAACATCCTTTGGGGTCAGAACTCCCAAGTCGAGTACCCTGAGTCAAGTTCCGAACATCAAGAAATAAGAAATGTGACTGAAGATAAACAAAACATGAAAGAAGCATAAATTGAATAAGAGTGAAGATATTGGTGACGATGATTTAAACAGAAAAGTAATATATCCAAGTTACCCAGTTGCATTTAACAATCTGTTGGAGCTCAGTTTTTCAATTGTCTAGGTAGAAGCTGACTTAAACAGTCCACTGATTCATGAAAAAAGGGGGGAAAATAGTTGCTGAACTTTCATTACAATCTTTAAGTTCATTGTCATTTCTCAACAAACTACGTGAAACTGCTTAGTAGATTGTCATCTAAGGGCATCATACTCTATTTATATCATCTAATATGTAGATAGATGAATCTTAGCGACCTAAGAAACTAGCATTCCGTGACTCAATGTAGCCTCAGCTTACATTTCTCTTTGTATATGTTATGAGTAGATAGATTCTCTTCTACTTTTATAAAGTGTTTTGCACTGCAAGAAACACAAAGTATGAAATGACTGTCTGCCAGATTGCCAAAGTTGCATAATACATAGTTTTAAAATTTTCCCTTCGCAAGATGTGTGCAAGTAGTAATTGCATAATGCAATGAAAAGTGTAAATATGAAAGATTTATTAGGAACTTGAGCAATTATTAACAATAATTCATGCAACCTTAAAAGCATGGACCCAATTTAATTAGCTTCTGCAAATATTAAACAAAGATGTAACCGAATAAAGGATAAATGGCATTCTTACTATCTTAAAATTAAATAGTTTGACAATATCTTTTACCATAATATTTACTTTTGTGAAGAATTTTAACCACCTACAAACATTAAGCCTGTATTGATATGGAACCATATGCAACAACATAAGCAATTTATGTAGTGGGCCAGTGGCACAATTCTAGTGCAGATGCAACCTAAACTGAACATGTAAGACCCACATTGGTGCGTATGGTGAGTTCCATATACCAGCCACATATAATTTGACAAGGATTAAGATAGCGCCAGTGCCAAGGGTGAGACCATGAGAGTAAAGGGATAGTACCTGCCCCCCAGATAGAAGCACGACAGCCAATTTTCCTTCAGATATGGCCTTCAATCCCTTCTTCCACCATCTCTCTCTTTCCTCTGCTGTTCTTTCCTCTGTGCTTGAGACACTAGATTCGGGTACTGGATACACGTCCGGCACTGGCAGACCTACGTATTTTGTGCCAAAAACGATGAAAACAACATGATGTGATTAAAAACACAAAGAAATTACTGAATCCAATAAAACAAGCAGAGGTTATTTGAAAACCAGTGAAATATACCTTGAGACCCAAGAGAGCATCTGATAATCCGATCGATCCTTGGGAGATCTAGGCTCTAAGAATAAAGCATCATAAAATTAATATCATATTAATATCATTAGTAACTTCATATAATCAAATCTAGAGCTCTAACATCGAAATGAGAAAAGATTGAGATCCGAATTACCAACAGATCGAAGATCAGGATTCAATTTCTCTAGAAATAGTAGTAGACGTTGAAAATTGAGACAGACCTCAAGATCTTTGACGAGGAGATTGCGCTCGTCAGCGGAGAGTTCATCCCAGAACGCAAACGCATCCTCCTGGCCGTAATCTTTCAGGCGCTCCAGCAGTGCCTGCGGTGGTGGAGGAGGCGGCCCCGCCTCTCTCCTCCCCGCCGCGTCGCCAGGCCCAACCACCATCTCCTTCATCTCCTCAGAACAGCAAGTGCTCAGCTGAATGAAGTGTAGGAAGCCAGCCCCCGAAGTCACGCAAAGCAGAGCTCGAGAGATTGGACATGTGGGTCGTGGCTGGCATTATATAGTGCCCGAAAGATTACCTATCTCCGACTCACGGTGTTCCGAAATAGATGCGAAAAGAAATAATGGCATGTAGCGTAAATATTAGATATTATCGGTTATAGTGTCGCTTCTTTGACAGTTCAGTAGCGCTTCGAATATACCCCATTATTAGTTTTGCAAAAAATGCCATATTCGATTACAAATTAGCAGCGCGGGAAAAAAAAAGATTCTGTATTAAACATTTAATAATACGAATAACCACCATTTAATAATTTTTATTCCATTCTCTGTTTTATTTTCCATCTATTTTCTTTCAATCACCAGCTCATATTATTCGACGACAACGGTGGGATATTCTTTTTCTCACTAAAAGTTCTAAAAGTATAAATGCATACATATAGAGAATGAAATTTTATTAGAACAAGAACAAATGTTAAAGCAACATAAGTTAGAAACGATAAATATAGGATAATATAATTGTACTCTAATATTTAATTAAAAAATAATTTAATTTGTATTAATCTAGTCAGATATTGCATGGTGGGTCTATGGCTAATTGATACACCTGATTTTTCTTTTAAAAATATCGTATTATAGCTGAACACAATTAGTTTGACTAGATAGGGTACCTCAGGGAGGCTTACCATCTACGTTCAAATTCGTATGGGATAAAATCTCTCGCATAATTTTTTAAAAAATTTTCTATACCCCGTAGCAGAAGCCTCCATTCATAGAAGATATATATTCAGATCTCAGAATATCGGTCGGAACTAGACATAGAGTTTTTCGCAAGTTTGAAGTTCTTACAGAAATGTACAAATATTGCATTACCCCTCGATTCTTATATTACTTTTTTGGGTCAATTACAAATCAACTACAATTTTTAAAACTTCAATTAAATCAACCTTTCTAAAACTTAAAGACCCAAATCATCTGTCGTATTTGCAGTTTTAGAAGCTGATTTGTTAAAATTTTACGCTGAGGGCAAATATATAAAAACACCTACTTTATTTTGAATCAAAACCATAGTGTTTTTTTTTTAGATTATCGTGATGGAACTCACAATACGAGCGTACGCTCTCGTAGAAATCTTAAACTTGCAAGAAACATCACGTTCAGTCCTGATCGACGCTTTGGAATTGGAGTACAGATCTTACATGAACGGGACTCATGCCATATGATACAGAAAACATTTCAAAAAATTCTACGAGAGATTTCATCACACGTAAACTCAAACCTGAATGGTAACGCTTTCTGAGACGTCTTCCATCCACTAGAACTAATCGTGCTTGGCTTGTAGCAATGTTTTGACAAAATACTTTTGCATCGGAGAGGGAACGTTAACCTACCTTGTCAACATTCAACATTTTCTGAGCTACAAGAAACGAATAAAGAACTCGATGGAGGTCAAGGTGACACCAACATCATGCCAACTCGATCTCTTTTTATGTGTACATATTATATTATTTAAATAAAGCAATCACTGTTCAAATGAAGTTAAAACTCTGGCAAAATTAGAACAATATTACAGATGTATTGTACTTTTTATTACCACGAAAAATTCTACTCGTAAAAAAAAAAAAAAATTATTTCGTGGGACTATTGTAACATACTTTTTTCCTGAAAATAAAAGATAATTTGTATTAGAAAAAGGTAAAGAAAAAGTATAAATACATCACTCATAAATAAAAAGGTAAAGAAAAAAAAGGATGCCCGCTATCCATAGCTTAGTGATATCTCAGTCCCGTCGAACATGTAGATGTGGAAGCACCTGCGTCATCATCCGTCGCGGTCCGCCCTGCGTAGACCGAGCTATAAATACTATACTTTGTAGGTTCGATGAAGTAAATGCTCAAATGGTAAAGGGCTTGTTGATCTCAAAGAAGACTACAGAGCTCTGCAACTTCATTTATTTGAGAAACATGACCGGCTTCTGAAATGAGAGCATGCATTGAAACAAGTCTCAGATGTAGATCAAATTGGCATAAAAAAATAGCACATTATATAATTGCATGTTTATCGCAAGAATTTATATACGTAACATTTCTAAGTGACGAGAGATAATACTTAATACATAACAAACTTCCTTAAATGTTATCTTACATAATGAGGAGAAACCTATCAAGAGTGAGAAATTCTTAAACCGCAGAGGCCTAGTTTTCTAACCTGCAAAGCTATAAAATTTCAGATGATTCTGACCATAGTACTACTAGGAATATTTTTGCCGTTCGACACAGTCCGTATCGGACGGCACGTGCCTGTTCTGACAATTGTCGGCACGGCACGTGTCAAAAAATCTTATATTTAAATTTTTTAATTAATTTTTATTTTTTAAAAAATAACAAATAAATATATATCAGCACGGTCAGCACGCATCGTCAGCACGTGCCAGGATCTGAGTTTACCGAAAATCGACTCGGCTCGGCACAGAAAACTTTGACTAGGAAACCTAGTTCCTGATATACGAGTCTTAGTGACGCCTCATCGCCTTTGTACATAGGAGGATAAAATCTTGCTATGCTCTTGCATATATATGTGGGCAAAAAACTAGGTCCATGACCTGCAGAGCACAAGCTCGAATGGGAGACCATGAAAGTACACACTTAGAGCAATGTTTTTTAATGATATTGTCCTATTTTAGTAGGATATATCTATATATTACAGTTATGATATTGTCCTCTCCCCGTCCTCATCTATTTTTTTTTTTTTCTCTTCATTGCTTACCTTTCTTTTCGGTTACGGCGTCCAATCTAATAACGACCGGTTGGTGATTTATGGACCCTTGTTCAACTACCATGCATGAAGCTCCCCCCCAAAAAAAAAACAAATATTGTCAATGTCGAGAGTACTGTTGTTATATGTGGATAGGGATAGAGACCTCTTCTTGCACCCATCCTTCATGGGACACAAACGTTTGTTCATCTCCAAATTGCCAACTTGTCAACCACATATCTGGCTGAGGTTTTCGGCATGAACGGATGCAGCTGTGCAATTTTTGAGATTATCGTGGTAAAAATCCGTAATACGAACGCATATTTCTGTAGAAACCTCAAATTCGGGAAAAACTTTTTACGTACAGTTCCCATCGATGTTCTGGGATTCAAGTACAGACTTTTCATAAACGCCGCCTTGAACCCGACGGCGACGCTCTTGAGGCGCCTTCCGACCGGTCGAGCTAGTGCTCGGCAAGTGCAAGTGATTTTTATTTTTACTTTTTAGATTTTGCTCCAAAAGCTCAAACCAGCCGCAGGGGTTTCTTCATCCCGATATCTTAACATAATTTCTTTTTTTAAGAAATAAAAAGGAAAGAACAAATTTCCACCCAAATGGGAATTCCAGTTTAATTCGTTATTGTCTTGGGATAAAATAAAATAAAAATTCTGCATCATATATTTTTGAGATTAGAATTTATGACTTCGGCTGCTAGCGGAAAATCTGGAAAATAAAATATACGATGCACCATTTTTGTATTGTTGGTAGTCGAAGTAGAATTCCTACAACCAAGTTATACACACTGCTACCTATGGCTCTCCGTTCGGTCCACGGTTTTACGTGCCGGATGGTACGCTTGGCACAGCTTGGCACATGTCAGATCTGAAGGATCCAGCACCAAGCCGGTGCCATTCCGGCTGTTTCAAACAACCGTGTCATTTCGGTAGGCATGGAGGCTCGTAAGTAAAGAAAAGAGAGAAAGGAAAGAAGAAGCGTCGTCGTCGCTGCCGCGCACCACCCTTAATCCTTCCTCTTCTCTCTCTCTCTCTCTCTCTCTCTCTCTTCTTCATTTCTCTTTCTCCAAGCGCTCGCCATTGCCCTTTCTTCTTATACAGCCATGCCCTTGTATTTTCTTTTTTATTTTTAATTTGTTTCTATTATTTATAAATAATTTAAAATAACACGTATACTGATCGGTACAGCACCATCGGCATGGTCGTCACGTAATGAGTTTTGAATTTACCGAAATTCGACACAGCACGATACGGTAAACCTTGGTCTTGACTGTAACCGAACCAAATCGAGCTGAAAACCAAATAGCTCACTAGACCACAATCTAATCAGCAGACCTTACATACTAAATATTGGATAGACTGATCAGATAAAAAATATATATTACTTATTTTAATTATATTTAAAATAAATAATATAAGTATATTATGTTATGATTTTGTATAAATTATACAAATAAATATATAATGTTATTGAGAAATTTTAATTTTAGAAAAGAACTTCGGTACAAGCCGTAGCTTTAACTCGTCGTACCGTACCGTACCGAAGACCGATGTTGGTTTGATCAAGACTAAAAAGCGGAACGAATTGGGTTCGGTCCAATTTCTCGGATCCGGAAATGAACACCTTTATTGTTACTATTTCCCAATGTATGGTGTAGTTTTTTAAGTGCTATCTTTCTAATTAGTTAGTATTAGCGCTGAGCATTCGGGTCAACCCGCCCCGAACCGACCCGAACCGAAATTTTAAGGCCAACCCGAACCGAATATCTTCAGACTCGAACCGACCCGAATTTTATTTCACCGACTAAAATTCGGGTCAGTTCGGGTTGGTTCGGGTTGACCCGAATAACATCACAAATCACTTTTATTTAACACCAATTCGAATTCGGGTAGGTTCGGATCAGTTCGGATCTACCCGAATAGTTGTAACATGAATATTTTGTTTAAATAGAAAGAATTAGCACATAAAAATCAACAAAAACTAATTAATACATGACTCGTGAGGATAATTCAGGTCCAACCCGAACTGATCCGAAATTTGACCACCGAATCCGAACCGAATTATATAGATCCGAACTATTAAAATGTCAACGAACCGAACCGGATCCGGAAATGAACACCTTTATTGTTACTATTTCCCAATGTATGGTGTAGTTTTTTAAGTGCTATCTTTCTAATTAGTTAGTATAATTGTAATGGATTTGGTTTGGAATGCATAGCTGCAATGTATGTAACTTTATCAGGGTTGACTCTTAAATCTTGGAGCCTATTGAATTTCCCCTTCCCAGATTATAAAGGCTTCCTTATGAATTTGCTGCAGATAAAGGGGCATGTGATCTTCTACTTCACATGGCGCGGTTTGGCCCAGTAAGTTATAAATTCATGACCAACATCTATATGGCCTTCTCACAAATATACTTCAGCTGTTTGAATTCTGTTTTAGCTTGTAGTGGTTACCTCGAATTGGTAAAGTTTCAATTGGCAGACTTTTGTTGATCAATTCTTGGAGATGTATCTATTGTGGGTTGAATGGTGTAATGCCTTTCGAATGTTGCTAATGACAAAGTTGATTGGAGCGAAATGCAAAAATCCCTTTAAGCGAGATCAAGGTTTTCTGTGCCGTACGGAATTTTGGTAAATTCGAAACTTGAGACATGCCTATCGTACCGTGTTGTATATATTTTATTTTAAGTTATTTATAAAAAAATTAAAATTAAAATTAAAACCCAAAAAAAAAACAAATCAGCCCTACATGGGCTGGCCAGCGCATGTAGGGCTGTTGGGCAGCTGTGTTAATTAAAAAAAAAAAAACTTGCGAAGAAAAAAGGGCGCACTTGGAGAAAGAAAAAGGAAGAAAGAAAGAGAGAGAGAAGAGAGGAAGAATTAAGATCATAGCGGCGGTGTGTGGCAGCGGCAGCGGCGCCTCTTCTATTCTCTCTCTTTGTTTTTTTATTTACAGGCTCGGCAACGAGCCTCCGTGCCGACCGAAATAGCCGGCTCGGTGCCGGATCCCACGTCTCTCGGCGCCAGCCGGCACGTAAAACCGTGGGCGAGATAGAAAAGCATGGAGTTTTCATTCATTTTGGCATCTTATTGTTATTTGTGTATCAACAAAAAGGTGATGACTAAATGAAAATCTTCCATGTATGGAAGGGTAGTGAAATGCCCAAACTGATATGGTGGGAAACTTTAAAAAATGATGTAGGATATGCCTTATCGTTGATAACTTAGTGTGGCTTGCAAGGTTCCGGCTATTTGAGCTAGCGCAATTAGGTAAAATTGGTAGTATATTTCAAAAAAGCAGTAGGATTCACTCTAAGTGTTGCATGTTAAGAAAGCTGATACAAAGAGAAGTAGTCCTACGATATATAAGTTTATTAATATTATTGTAGGACCACCTCTAGTGTCATAATGTTGGAGAGAATTGAATCCATGTTCAGGCCATGCCCTCGGCGCCTAAAAAAGGAAATGCGGGACCCGGCCTCAAGATTCGCCATAAATTTATTATATATAAGCTGAATTAATTAGACTAATCTAGGTGTTTTTTAGATCTTCCATATCTGGATGATGCAAGCTAAAGTGTTCATTTCTAGTGAAAAATGTACATGAGGGTAGGCAGAGATGTTGACATTCAGATTGCAATAAGATCTGGTGCTATCATGAACCAATAGGATCCCAAACATGTCTTCATTTTCAGAAGATTTTTAGATCCTTTTGGAACAATTTGTCAAAATTAAAAATATAGAAAAACAATAGCACTGGTCATTCCGTCGGTCGGGAATTTGCGAGACAACTGCCTCTCGGGATAGATGTTGGGAGATTAAGGGTAGAGATAGAAGGATTCATGGAATGACACAGAGGCTTGTTTTGTAAAAGTATGCATGGATGTGAATGAAGACATTGGAGCTCACTTATAGCAAATAATATCTGGAGTTCATGACAAAACACTTTTGGAAGTGGGGAGATTTGTGCTGGTGGAAATTAAGAGATAAAATGCTTCCCTATAAAAGAAAGGGTGATGGTTGAGAGCACGGACGCCCGCGCAGAAAAAATCACGGACGCCCGTGAAAAACGTGTTTCCCCTTGCGTGAAACAAGGGGAAACATGTTTCCCATGGGCGTCCGATTTTTTCCGTGTGGACGTCCGTGCTATGTACTATTTTCCTAAAAGAAAAGGAAAAAATAAATTAGGAAAGCAATGGGTGAAATCCTGCCCAAACAAGCTAATCCAATGCAGTGTAACCTGCATATCGGTTTTGAGATTTGCACGATGCAGAGACATCAAGAGCTACTGACGAATTGTATTTTTTTAAAACCAGAAACAAAAAAAACTTAGCTGACAAAAGAATAAAGTAATAATTTGTAGGTTAAATGGACTAGGTTTGGCGTCCCTTTTAAAAGGGAGGTTCTTATATTGTGGAAATTACCCGTATGGGACGAGGATTCAACGGAAACAGCCTCATACTTGGGTTGGTTGCGTATATCTTACCATTCACAAACTCCTACACGCTAGAATACATGACTGAGATGTTGTTGTTGCCATTGTAAGGACTAGGTTTGGCATCCCTTTCAAAAGGAAAGTTTTTTGTAGGTTCTTACATTGTAGAAATGACCACTTCGGTGCAGCTATAATAGCAAACTGCGGCGTTTGATTGTTGGAGGAAAATTACCCCAAAAAATGTGATCATATCAGTTTCTCACAATGTACTTGTCGGCCATATGTTGTAGTTCCTTCCTTTCTTATTGGCTGTAGATGCCAAATGAATTTTCTTAGAGGTTAACAAGGGACTTGTTCAATTCCTTGCATAGTGCAATTCAATGTTGGAACTCTAATCATATGCCATCCTTTGCAAGGACATAAATTTGAATCTTCAACTTTTTGGCAAGTCCAATTGTCAAGTTTTTAGCTTTTATATTTCAGGTAAACAAAGAACGTTTGGAAACAAATTGAACTTGCATGTTATTTTAGAACTTATTCATCACGCGAGCTGCCCCGACCCCGCACCGTCAAGCACCGGCCGCGCCACATAGCCGGACCTCTTTTCTAACCCGAAAAGGGGATTCCTTAGTTGGTGATATGATAGGTCTTAAGTCTTTTAGTTAATCAACACAAATTTTTCTTCCAACTTCACGATGTGGGACAAACCTCCCACACTATCACCATTCTCATTTCTTGGGCCGCTAGTATCCCAGCTCTTCATTTGGGATTTTAACCTAAATTTGTGGAGTATTACTTTTTCCCCACCTTAACACACGACGTACCCATCATACGGAACGGGTCGCTAGCAGAAGTCCTAACTCAGGCTCTCCCGCATTGTTGTACCCACTAGCATCATGATCATCCCGACGAGACCGCTCCTACCACATACCCGGGTCAGCCTTTGCCTCCCGCTCTGATACCATTTCTGTCATGCTCCGATCCACTATGGGCCTCGCACTGGCCGCACCATACGGCCAAGCATTTCTCTAACCCTAAAAGAATGGATCTCTTGGTTGGTGATAGGTTTTAGGCCTCCTACTTAGTCAATACAAATTCTTCTTCCAACTTCATGATGTGGGACAAACCTCCAACACCACCACCATTCTCATCTCTTGGGCTCATAGGGTCAAAGCTCTTAAATTTGGTCGTTTAACTTCAAATTTGTGGGGTATTACATTAATTCAGAGTTTGCAAAGAATATATATCATTACTTTGAGTTTCCTAAAAAAAGTATAAAATTAATGCACTAAAGATCGTATCGTCTGTCTATTTGTCATTGAATGGTTTCTATCAATTTACTTTTCTTAAAAAAAAGGATACATGTACATTAACCACTTGCAACGTAAATTAAGGATCATATCATCTTTTTAATTGTAAATGAACGATATTTACCCATTTACTTTCTTAAAAAAGGGTAAAGTTGCTTTAACCACTTGCACTGTAATTTGTCTTTGAATGTTGATTATGTTATAGTCCAAGTTACCTCATGTACATTTATAAGACAAAAAGAAAATGACAGACAATGGAACTTAAAAGGAAACACTAGTGACATGGTTGTGAGAGTAGGAGGTTTACTGGAGTTATATTGGCAAGTAACAAAGCGCTATCTTCGTAGAAATTTCGATATGGGCAAGTTACCGCAAGGTGTTACACGTTTTTGGTCGATTGGAACCTTCACCACCAATTCAAACAATTCACTACAGAAAAAAGGTCAAATAACGACTAAATGGTTACTGTAGTTTAGTCTCTAATAGTATAAATTTTAGTCGCAATAGCTTTCAGCGACTAAATTAAGTAGTGTTTAGTAGCCGGATCCTTGTCTCTAAAGGTGATATTTGTTGTAGTACAAGGCAAAAAAAAAAAAAAAAAAAAAAAGCCTTACTCCTAACTTGAACGAATATTTACAGTCAAAACGATCAAAATGATAACTAAAATAGATATGTATATGAACTTGGTCTCGAAAGCGCGCATATCAAAACTGACCACGCTCTCATGTTCCAAATTTCAATCATATAAGTGTCATCCACAATGGTGTGAAAAATTTATCTTCTATGCTGTGGAGAGTAGCACAAATCTTTTGACCTGTCCAAATCGAAAAAATGTAACTCTTAGTTGGTAGAACATTGGTCGATATTAAAATCACCCGTAAACTTATCTATTATAATAGTCGTATAAAAGTTGGATCACTTATGACAGAGTTTTCCTACTGTCTCTAAAAATAAGATGACGTAACTGTCACTACACAAAAGGAGATGAATGAACGAGGACACAAGTATACATTGTACAAACATGCAAATTACTAATTTTATGATGATATGAATACGAATTGCATTAATGTCAATGCAAATTCTTACAATATCTCAATACTTTCCTATCCGATTCTCTCTTAATTAGTACCAATATAATGCTGGATTTTGACAATCTTTTTACTAAATTTAAATTACTTGCTGCATATCTAACCCTTCCTACATATCAAGAGTAATTAAGCTACCAATATTGTCCATACACAAACTCTACCCATTAATATAGTTCCCATGAGTAGTTCACATCCTAACCATCCATTTTCTGCCTCGAGATTCGAACTGCATGCAGTGATGAAAGGTAAGTGTAAATCCACTCCACACCTTTCCTTTTCACGATACCACATTTAACCATCCTGGCTATATTTCCTTCTCCTGCAAACCTCTCATATCTTATATAAGCAACTCAAAAGTCCAAACCACACCAGAATAATCTCCAAAATTAAAATAATAATAATAATAATTTTCCCTTTTGATCGATCATGGAAGAAGTTACCAAAATTTCGAAGTCAGATTCGTCGGAATCCTCGAGCATATCAGCGGTGGAGAAGAACCTGCAAGTTCACAAAAAAGAGTTAGAAGAAGAGGAAGAAGAGAAGCCTAGCTCTTTGTCGACGTCGTTGCAGCTTGCTCTTATAGGATCGCTGGGACGCGGCGGCGGCTGTGGAGAAGAAGATGCGGCGGCTGAGAGCACAGGGCCGGCGGCGAATGAGGAACCAACACGTATCTTCTCGTGTAATTACTGTCATCGGAAGTTTTACAGCTCGCAAGCGCTCGGGGGACACCAGAACGCGCACAAGCGGGAGCGCTCGCTGGCGAAGCGCGCGGCGGCGGCGGCAAGCGCGCAGCACTTCGCCATGCAACATTTCCGATTAGGGCCATTCGGTATAAGAGCCCATGCTGCCATGGTGCACAAGCACACGCCGCCGTCGAGTTATACAGCGGCGGCGGCGGCGATTATGTACAGTACTAGACAGGCGGCGACGACGTGGCCGCGATCGCCGGCGATGGGACAGCAGCCGGCTATTGCGAGGTTTGTTGAGCCAGTTGCCGTCAGCAGAGAGTACCAACGGATTGGCTCCGGCGGTGTCGACGGAGAACGGCAAGAAGAGGTGCAGAAGTTGGACTTGACATTGAAGCTGTAGAGATACTGGAAGTGGGTTTTCTTTTTCCTTTATTCTATTTTATTTTTGGGAAGAAAAAAAAAATAGTTTATCTCCATTATCTAATAATAATATAATGTTAATTATTGGATTTCTTGCCATTTTATTTTTTCTTTGCCATGTTTCTAGTGATTGTTAATAGGGAATAATATTATTACTAAAATCATTTCCCAAATGGAGCATTGCTTATCAATTGATGATTGACTAATTATCATTTAAAAGGTTCATGTATTTTGTGAATGCTATGTGTGAAAATAGAAATTTGGTGTAATGAATGTATGTGAACTTCCAGATTTAACAGAAAAGAAGTAGAGAAATAAAGCTCCAAAGATAATAATATATTATGTTGAAATTTATTTGACCAGCAAAAAGACTTTAATATTCCATTTTAATTTATTTGAAATTTGAATTATGCAAGATACAATTCATGATTGTCTTAACAGTTATCAATTAGTCACTGGTGTGAGTTCAAAATTCAAATTTTGGAAAATAAAAACATTTAGAGTTTTAAATACACGCTCAAAATGAAGAATACACAATACCTAATGCACCATTGATACGCTTATCCTGCCACCTATTTCACCAATATATATATATATATATATATATATATATTATTATCAGCTCGACCTGATAATAGCCTTAATCAGCTAACATTTCAGCCGTTGATCTCCTTGATCTAACGGCTGAGATTTAATTTTAACACTTAATGGCTTAAATCGTTATTTTGTTAAGTGTAAAATTAAATAGCAACCGTTAGATCAAAAAGATTAACGGCTGAGATATTAGCTTACCAAAGATATTCTCAAGTCGAGCTGAGAATAGCTTTATATATATATATATATATATATATATATATATATATATATATATATATATATATATATATATAAATTAAAAAAACAACATTTGTTACTTCCAATTTCAATATAGTATTCTTTGACATCCTTATTAAGCTTTTAATTGTATGTTTTTGCATGCATTATCTCATAAATTCAGTGATACATTATTGTCGTGATTAAGAGCAATAAAATCCACAGTGGGCTGTTACTAGCTGAAAAGAGGCATGCTACTTATTACTTTTCTAATAAAGAAATAAATTAAGTATCAACAAGCGTTAGTCCAATTGATTAATGGGATCGGGAGCTCGAAGACGACTGTACTCTGTCACTTATAAAAAACTAGGTTGGCAGTTCAATCCAACGAGCGTGACTTTGGCAGGGACCATCATACTATTCCATTTCTGTCAAAATACAGGATAGAAATCAAATTAGACTGTCACGGACTAAAAAAAAGAAATCAATTAAGTAAAACTACAGAAGCCACTCATGCACACTCTTCATCAATTCCCTCATGCATATATATATATATATATATATATATATATATATATATATATATATATATATATATATATATATATATATATATATATATAACATATGACTGTATTTTTAATTCTCTCATGCACATTGCCAGGTGGTTTATTTATGAAAATATGTTATTCATCTTGTGGCAGAGAAACCTGAATTGAACAATATACAAAGTGTTCCAATGTTATATGACAAATCATTCATCGGGGATTCCCTGAAGCCCTGATTATTTGAACCATACATTGTGTTACATATAATCCGATACATAGCTTATGATTCTGATTGAAACGGAGGTCGGAGCACTCGGCTTTCTATTCAATTTTTTTAATCAATTTTCAGAAGAAAAAGATAACAATTTATATATACAATGAAAAACCATAATGCATTTGTTTGGGAGACAGATAAGTATCAACGAATTGTCATTAAATATTAGAATATTATTCTCCATGTTGCATTATTCTATTAAGTATAATTTTGATTTGGACAGGATTATTTAAATAAAATGAAAAATTCAAAGTAGTAATAGGTTAGGTCATGATATAAGTTAGAGAGACACTGTGTCCAAGTTAGGATCGCATAAGCACTTATTTGGTGTACCAATTAATTGATTTTCGAGTAATGTAGTTGAAAGAAGTGCTTCTCAGCTATATGATAACACATTTTCTAGTAAATAAAAAAAATAATAATAATAATTCTTAACAATTGGCTCTATTTTTCTTCCTCTATGGTGGCTATAGTACCGGTCGGTAGTGTCTCTATTCCGATAACTATTGATATAATAAGCTATTTCAGAAAAATCATATATATAAATATTTAAACGTTCCATCTTTCTTTATAAATAAATAAATATATATATATATATATATATATATATAGTCGACAAAGCACGTGACCACATGTTAAGATCTAAACCTTAACAAATTTAGATTGATTTGGCACTTAAAACCTTGACGGTGGCATAGTGTGCTAAAGATCCATATATAAGTATCACATGTACTCTACTATCCAGATAAAGAGCTCCGCCATGTCGCGGTTATTTGTATCCGTCCGTACATCAACTTGAGATGCAAATAAAATTTTATTTATGATATGTTACTTTTAATGCTGTAAAATATTTATTTAGAATTATTATTTAAAAAATATTTGAAAAATAAAAATTGTAAATCACATTAAATCTATTTTTTGATATTCGAAGTTTTTCCAGAAATATTTTTAAATAAGTGTTTTGAGATTTAAAATCTTAGCGGCTCAGCAGTTCAATTTTATACACACCAAAATTTTGAATCCTCGTAAGAACTATTTAGAAGCATTTAATCGAATAAATTATAAATTACATCAAAGTATATTTTGACATATTCAAAACTACTCTTAAAAAAACTTATGTATTAACGGCCTGACATGAACTTCACCTTAGGGGCTAATTTGTAAAGAACGTAAAATGAATGGCTAATTAATAATAAATTTGAAAATTAAGGTCTAGTATGCAATTTCCTCTAGATCCTATGCAACCTCTTATAGTAAGACTACACCAAATTATAGCATCTAGATATTCACTTAGTTAATAATAAAGAATCACACTTGTGAGTGGTGAATCAACAAAAATGTATTTATTTTTCGAATTAGATTATTCTCGTCTTCTATTAGGTGGAATAATCATGAAAAGACAAAAAAAAAAAAAGAAAGAAAGAAAAGAACAACCATATCGAAAAGGAATATATAGATCTTAATAACCATTTTGCCATATGACGATCTTAGTGTTCATCAAATATATATAAGCTCACATAAAGTGATAACTTTTCCAAATTAGTTTGAAATACAATTAAAATACATCATCACAGTAAATGTGCTTTCTAAAATCAATTTTACTTTTATCACGTCCTTTATGTTAATATGAGTATTAGATTTGCGTAAAGCGTTGTACACCAAACAAAATATGGCTAGTTTTATTATTTATTCGCTTAGTGCCTGTAAGTTTTAGATACTCCAACGTTTTGATCTCTAAAGACATATCTACAATTTTGCACAAAGCTAGGTAGCACGGACACGGGTACGGGGACACGACACGGCACGACATGGCGACACGATAATTTTTTTAAGAAATAGGACACGGGTACGGTTCGGCCACGTGGCGTGTCCGGACATGTCCGAGGAGTGTCGTGTCTGATACGTGCACGGACACGGACACGTCGATATTTTTGGAGTGTTCGTGCTACATAGGCACAAAGTAAAGCAACAAATTTAATAAGAGCGTAGAGGACGAAAGAAACTTTAACGCAAACCATTTAAGACATAACAACAGTTCGGGCCCATTTGATACAATAGTTCGGGCCCATTAGCGACCGACTTTTGATCTTTAGAGACCAACAACCATTTTTTTGTAATGATAATTCAACATATTCCTGTAGTTTTGGCTAGGCTTGGATTTCAGCTCGGGCCAATATTTGGCGACTTATAATTGACCAACCCGAAACCAGCTAAAGCGGTTCGAGTTGACAGGACTCACTTGATAATTGTTGGGCTGAACTTTCCGATCCGCCCACGGAAAGTTTGAGCTGCACGGACTATCACTAACCAATTAGTTATTACTTCGTATTGGTATTCGATTGACCCCATTAATCTGATTAACAGATCTAATCAGATCAATATCGAATTTGCGGGCCAGTTTCAGATGATCACGTTCATATCCCTGAATTTGTCACAAGCATTTTAAATTTATCAAAACCAAAAAATATTTCAAGGCCCGGACACTACATCATGCAAAATAGCGTATCGTGCGTACATTACTTGAGATCGTCTGCCCACTTTTCTGGAGTAATTGGAAACCAAGAAATATGTTTATTAAGCATGTTTCTTTTTTTTTTCTTTTTTTTTTTAAAATCGAATAGTTAGAGCTGAGTTATGATTGTGCGCAATTATCTGTCCTACTTGCATATTGTGGCAATTAATAGTCAGTAACATTTGGTATTGGAACTTCAATTCTGGAATATACTATTCTGAAAGCATATAAATATAATTAATAAATGTTTTATAACCTATCTTTGTTCACTTGAATTTGAAAATAGATATCGGCCATGGTCTTCATCTTAGACTTGTTATTTTGTAGACCGTTTGTATCTTTCAAGTGAATTTTGGAGATTCTTGTATGGCTATGTTGTGCAGTCTTTCATCAAATATTTCCAAAAGGACTTAGCTATGCACTCCCAAGAAACCACACAAAAATCATATATGTTGACGTGGTACAATCAAGACTCCACATCACGATGGATATATCTGTAATTTTGATATTTTATGCGGATCACGAGAGAATTGTACGGATCACGAGGCGCGTGTGTGGTGAAAATTGGTTGTGTGTGGTTTGTTGGGGGTGAATAATTTTTTCCTTTCCAATTTTAGTGATCTCGCATTTGCCTACAATTTCTTGCTATGTTGCCAACACTATTTGGTAAACTGACTCAACCCAAATCCTTCTGAAATTAGTTTTTTGGATTTGATAATGCAAAATGAACTGATTAATAAGTAACATTAATTTAAATTCAAAAATTGGACAGAGAAACTTACCATTTATCAGAAAAATGATAAATATATCATAATAATATTAGGTTGATGCAAAAACAAATTTATTCTATCTATTAAGTTAAACAGATAAATTTATTCTATCTGTGTCAAGTTTGGGTTAATGCTCTCCCAACTCGTCTCAAAATAGCTCGGTCAAAATCCAGTTAACTTGAAAGTAATACAAAATCCAGTAATACAAATCCATAGTGCTGATGCTGCACACTGAAGAACACCTCGGAAAGTCTTTAAAAGTTAATGATTTGCAACTGCTCACGTTGTTTTTCCTAAGATCTGTGCCGAGCCGAAGCCGAATTTCGGTAAATTCAATTTCGGCACGTGCCGACCATGCCGATAGTGCCGTGCCGACCGTGCCGATATATATTTTTTTTTTTTTTGTAAAAATAAAAATAAAAAATTAATTTAAAATTTCAACGTGCCGTGTCAGTTCGTACCGTACCGACAACAGCCGGAATAGGCACGTGCCGTCTGGTACGGGCTGTGCCGACCGGCACCAAAAACCATAGTTTTCCCTCCTCTGTTCAAAAGTTGCGTGAGCAATTACAGAGGTTTTGTACTCACCAAACAGTGACAATTTCGTTTGGACAACCCTTCTAAGAGACATACATGTATGTAGGTTTCTGTGACCGACTTCTCTTCTGTTCCATGCTTGTTATCGTTATATTTCATAATTTATTCGGATTGTATATTGTGATTTGATGTGAAATGGATTCAAAATATCAAGTTATGAAGCTGTGAAAATCGAGTACTGGAGCTGCTTACCAGCCTGTTTTCATCACTACAATATAAAAGTGATCTATCTTTGATTTGACAACATTTAGAGGTCGGTCAATTGACCAGCATCTACTGATCTGTCTTCCCATGAGTATATGGTGTCGGTAGTGAACTTCATAGAGTTTTGTTCTTGTCACCACAATAGGTGACAGATGTCTTTGGACCCACTGAGTTCATAACTGGGAACTGTTATTCATATACGGGCTTTACTATATATCCCAAAAATCACACAAAAAATCATACAGAACGTATCATAATTAAGATCATACATCATGATAGGCATATTTATAATTTTGATATTTTTTACGAATCACAAGCAAATTATACGGATCACAAGAAAATTATATGGATCACGAGGCACATGTGCAGTGGAGATTTATTGTGTATGATTTATTGGGTAGTTTAGTAGGGGCGAGTAATTTTTTCCTATTCATAATTGGGGACTGTTAGCTGCGTTATTGACGTCAGGTGGAAAGTTCTCGGTTCTTGTAGCTTCACTGTAGAAGAGGACGGAAGTGGGCCTCGCTTACCACAAGTTTTGGGATTCAACTGATCACAAGGTTAGTTTTGGGAATAACTCTGTTGGATTGCACCTAACGGTTGTTTTAAGCTCACTAATATTATTTAGTTGAAACTTGGCCCCCTTGATTTATCAAAGTTGCTTGTCTTTTAGAACTCCTAGATGATATCTATAAGAAAGATGCCATTCATTAGGAGTCCTAGATGATCCCGGTGGATCTGACCACACATGTTGTATTGCGATATGTACCACACTGATATGTGTGATTTAGATTGCATCCGAGCTATCAGGACTTCTGATAAATATCAATGGTCTATCTATAGTTATATTTATTTATAAGGTCCTGTCTGCTTTACATCAACTGAGTTAAAGTGGCTGTTTGTTAAACCCTTCTGCAACCCACCTTGTGCTTGGTACAGAAGGGGAATCACATTGTAGAGGACCAACTTGTGAAGAAAGGTGATTTGGGTGGGTGCCCACTTAAAAAGCTGCATATATTGAGTTCAAATATGATTTTCTCCACCATACTAGAAACAATAGTGATGGAGAAGGAGGAGACATGTGAATACACTGGGCTTATGTATCACCCAGAGCAGTTAGAGACCTTTCAAAAGCTATGTCAAGGTTTTTTTTTTTTTTTTTTTTTTTTTTTTGTGGTGGAATCTGTAATGGGAGTGCACGCCCCCGTAGATACATCAACTCACGGAAAACCTTCACGTCCAAGCCCGACCGATGATCTAGGATCCGAATACAGACCTTTTTTTTAGATTATAGTGATGGAACCCGTAATGCGAGCGCACGCTCCCGTAAAGACCTCAACTCGCGGAAACCTTCATGTCCAGCCCTGACCGATGATCTGGAATCTGAATACAGTCCTTTCATGAACGAGGATTTCTGCCACCGGATAAAAAAAATTTCATCTCACGCGGACTCGAACCTGAGTGGTGATACTTTCTAAGGCGCCTTCCATCCAGTTGAGCTAGTCGCGCTCATCCTATAACAAGGAAATTAAAAAAATTAAAAAAGAAAAGAAAAAAAGAAGAAGGGGTGCAGGGAAAGGACACTGGCAGCCCGTTATAGCTGTAAAACTGTAAAAGAGAGATAGAGATGTCCTGTGCTACACATTTCTGGATTTTTATTAGATGTGATGTTTCTTTATGCTGTATATCATGTCTGCTTCTTGGAATCTTGGTAAACTTGTAATGCAATAATTTTCAGCCTCTATTGTTGATAAATGTCTGCTAGTTTAAGGACAAATTCTACAGTTTATGCAATTATTTTTATAGATGTTGATAAATAATTTCTTATGACATACAATTCCCTACAACTTTCTAATTATTATGTAGAGAAATTCTGCAATGTTTTCTCTAACTCTGCCTATATATTTTGGGTTCTGCTAGTCTTCCTACGGATTCGCAAAAAAATCAATCAATTCATATAATTAAAAAAATCAAAATATTTTTTAGGACCATTTTTTGAAACACTTTCAATATTTTTGTAAATTTTAATAAAATTTATAACTTTTTAAAATCTGTTAAAATTTAAAATTTTAAAATATTTATTTAGGAGTATTTTTTTTAAAAAAATCGATATAAAAATTATATATCTCGTCAAAAAATATAATTTATATATATATATATATTTTTTTTAAAAAATACTTTTAAATTTTGTATTTTTTAACTATATAGATTGATGGATTATTTGGTGCATAATATGGGGGACAATCATTTTTCCTATACTTTTTACTTTTGGGTGTTATAGTATAATAGTTATGTCATGTGCGGTGGATCCAGAGGCTGCGGAAATTGCATAATAATACACAACAGTTTGCAAATGGTCAGAGAGCTTTTTTACAAGGCTGGGGGTGGTCTAATCAGTGGCCCATAAAACCGGAGCCGGCTCCCCTGGAGAAGGGAGATCCAAGGTCGAAATCGCACCACGTCAGTATGCACGGATCACGAAATATTAGATAAAATTTTCGTTCGCTTATTTGGCCTATTTTTATGTATTTTGAAAAAAAAAATGAACTATAAAATTGTATATTTTGATGTAATCTACAATTTTGTAGTTGAAACGGTATTGCCAAAAAGATATTTATATATAATTATATTTTTGACATACCGTTTAGCATTTTTTTAAAAAAACGTTTAACTATAAAATTATAGATCACATAAAAATATACAACTTTATAATTTAAATTTTTTTCTAAAAATATATAAAAATAGATTAAATAAGCGAATAAAAAATTTATCTAATATTTCGTGATCCGTACGTACTGATACGACGCGATCTCTACCACTAGTATTCCTACACGCTGGTGCTAACGCAGCAGGAAGCCGGCTCCCATAAAACCCCCCTAAAAGAGGAGGAATTCCGATGTGATTGATGTTGGTGGGAGCAACAGAACAGAGGCAGAGAACTCCAGACGGAAATACCCTCATATTTTAAAATTTTACGTGTTTTAGTTTCTAAAAATTTGAAAACGCTCGACGTGCATTATTAGGTCGGCGCAAAAATTTATTTTCAGAAACTCAAACGGTAAAAATTTAAGTAGGAGTGGCGTGTCAAAATCCCAACTCAAGATAAGGAGAGAAAGAGAGAGAGAAGAGAGAGAGAGAGAGAGAGAGCTGCAGCATACAGATTTTCAACCTGCCTCTTGCAACAAATAAAAACAGATCATAAAAATTACAAACCTTGCTTCCAGTCCCTTCCAGTCCAGAGGTAATTGATATTAGCAAAGGATTATAATCTGATTCTCTTGTCAAATAAAATACGGCTCTCATGTAGTGGTCGTGGTAACCTTTGATCTTATAACAAATGTATACTATTTTGTATTCTGTCTCTGAGAATTATATTGATCTTGCTGTGCTTAATCGAGATAGAAGCAGAATCTAGGGTCAAAAAAGAAGACTCCGATATTAGAAACGTTTTACGTGCCTAATCCGGCACCGTAACAGGCAGCACGTGCCCGATCGACATGGCTATTTACTTAATGTTTATCTTCCTCCTTGCTCCTTGCAAGAGGAGGAAGATGAATAGTGTCTACGCGCTTGTGCGCAACCTTTTCTTTTTTTTTAAAAAAAACTATAATTGTTTTTTTTTTTTAAAAAAAATTTAGTAGGGGGGAAAATCTAGAACTAACTATTTGTTGCTGTTTCTTAGGCATGATATTGGAGGCAATGCAGAGAGTAGGACATACATTTGCATCGAATCTATTCTGCAAGTGTTCTGCAAGATTAAGTCACATGTAGTGATCTTGTGCCACGCGGGACTCATTATTTCTATGATCCCTACCAACATCCAGTCCCAAATTGATACCTCTGTCACCTAAGAACAACATAATATTTGTTTTATTTTATTTTTTTACCAGGATTATTATTCGGAACTAGATTTCTATTCGTATAAGGTTATTATCACTTGATTGCTCTAGGAGGATATTTGAAAGTGTCTCATCACGTAAGAGGTACATGTGTATGTATCAGCCAACGCAATATTTATTTATGACAATATAAAAAGTTGAATTTAGATTGGAATGATTTTTGAGCCCCTGATCTAGAACTATTTGCAAATGTGATTATTCTAATGGACAATTACAGTGCAATTCTCCTATATTATTTCAATATCACTTAAATCTTTTTTTTTTATTTTTTTTTTTTTTTTTTTTACATTTTGGTCATCTAACATCCTTTGATATATTTATAACATATTTTAATAAATTTCTGACACATTCGACATCTTGATATTACGATATCATTGGTGTTAACTTTTGACGCCTTGGTGTGAACTTTTGACACATTCTTATTAAAAAAATATCATTATAACACTTTATTGGTAGTTTATAATATTTTTTGATAATTTTTTACACCTTCTTTCAAATAATACAAGTGTAAAATTTTCAAATCTAAGTGCAAAATTTTTTGACAAATACCCGTCTAAATGCATATATTTAAATATTTTAGAACTCGGTGAAGTTTCCCTTATTCTAAAGGATTTTTTTTTCTTCGGAGAATGATAGTATAAATTATTAAAAGAATATTTACCCTGTTGTGAGTTGTCAAAACCCTTGGAAGCGGTCATGTTTTTAATCGGCGAACGTCGACAATTTTTCATTAGTTTCGAAGATGCATGTGCTGCTCATACATAAACAATTTTGTGGTTCCTCGTTCGACGAGCAGAAGTTCCGAGCTAAATCGTAAAAATTCAAGGATGATCGGACAACTATTCTTTCTGTCCCAAACTGCGGTTTAAAAAATGCCACTGCTCCGGACATAATTAGCTCAATTGGATGAATGACGGCATGAAAAGAATTTTTTTCACAAAACTTTATATAAATTTTCGTTTGGAAAATATTTGTATTCAAATTTTATAATATCGGTTGAAATTAAACGTATAAATTTCTCGCAAGTTAAAGTTTTTATAGAAATATGTTTTTATATTACGAATGTCACCACGATAATTTTTTTTATTAAAAAATACTATTAAAATCAGCAATACGTGTTTCATGTGCTTGGACAAAGAGTATATCCATTGTCGGCCCATGTACGATAGTGTAAGTAAATCGTAAATCAATTTGCTTTACCAGTTCAACCAAGTTCGGTAGCTAAATTTATGCTTTTGGAAAATTTTCTTTTGTATTTAATAGAATATAGGAAAAAAGTTGTTTCGCTACATGGACCTGAAAAGATCATCTACAGTTTTTTTTTTTTTTTTTTGGACCAATCACTATTAACAATTATTAAGACTATAACTATAATTTTGACAAAAAAAAAAAAAAAATTCGGGTTGGTACATGTTACTGTCTACCGACCAAAAAATTATGAATTGGACGACTAAAATTCACCTCTATCTTACAAAAAAAAAAAAAAGTAGTTTTACTATTTTTTCTTCTTTCTGGAACCTACATCCTCACGTCTACGTGCAGGTAACGATGCTAAAGCTGACGGCATGTACCGTAGTCCGGCTCACGGGCCGCAGGCTAGTCCGCCCCCGTAAGGCTGGCCGTGCGGGACACGGGCAGGCCTACCTTACCTGCCGCACGAGCTGGGCTGAAAAAACCAACCCGCTGGTGCGGGACATGCCGGCCAGTAGAGCCGGTGCTTTTAGTGGGGCGGGCCAAGCCAGCCCGCCTCACCGTAGCTGGCGTGTGGGCCCAAGCCGGTCTGCAGTGTTTGTAACACTACGTGTAGGAGTTTTATAGAACTAGAATCTTTTTTTTTCTTTTTCTTGAGGGATGGGGGTGGGGGGTGGGGGGGGGGGGGGAGACAAATGTGTAGTTGATATTAACTTTAAATTGGGTGTTTATTTTGTTGGAAACGTTTTAGCAATTAAAGGAAAAATGGAGAGAATTGAAAATTTTGGCACAAGGACAAAAGAATTCAAGAATATGGGTCGGTAATATCCGTAAATTTAGTTATAATGATCGTAAAAAAATGAGCCGATTATGAACAAAAATTTCTCAAAATTGATCTTAAAAAAAAAAAAAAAAAAAAAAAACGAGGCCAATGGCACTTGCTACAGTTTGACGCCGTCTTGTGGCCAATTTGCCCACTTATATGATGATTAGAGAGATTCAGTTCCACAATTCATTCCTCTTTTACTTAATAAAATAGATATCTTAAATTTGAATCTCGTTTGACCGCCTATAAGTTGGAGTGGAGGCAATTTATTCCTTTTATATATATATATATATATATAATATGATTGTTACCAAGCAGCGAACTTGAGCACATTCAAGAAGCCGCAAGGGATTTATGAAGAGGATGCAGGAGCTCAGGTTGATTTATTGAAGAAATTTGGACATTTTGTATTTTTATCTGCTCTTAATTGATTTTAATATTTTTGTACAATTCTAATCAATTTTGACGGAATAATACAACATTTATCGTGTGAAATAACATAAATACTATCATTCCAAAAAAAATACATACAAAAATACTCAAACATCTACGAACACCTCCGAAAAACTATAAGAGCAAGCGAGACTTTTTTATACCAAATAATAAGCACCCGAACACTCACAATTCTCACGAATATCCACGAATATTTCAAAAAACCTTCGATTACCCACGAGCAATATGAGTGTTCGTTAGTGCTTGCGTGTGTTCGTATTTATTTTTGTAATTAAAAATTAAAGTATCTTAGTTGTTTTATTTGACAAAAATATATATTTCTGCCAAATTCGATTAGGAGGTAAAAAAAATTATCAAAATCGATTAAAGTGTCATAAAAGCACAAAAATAGACAAGAAATATTGCTCGTTCTGAAATAGTTGAAAATATACTAACAATAATATTTAATAATGTAACTGTTTAGAATATATGATGCACGGATTTACAGTGAGTACCAGTACAACACACAGATTCACAACGTGATAAATATTTCTGTAAAATATAATTGTTTTTATTATATATATATATATAATATTATAAATATATATTATAAATATATATATATATATATATAATCATTCGATATAAATTCATGAAATTTATGTGGAAAATAAGTAGCATAAGTATGAAGAAAAATTGCTAGAAAATTATTTACTTTTTAAGAAAAATTAATTGCCTATTTTCAAATGAGTTTCATCAATGACTATAAAACAACTTCATTCCGAAAGAAAAGATTTGGGGAACTTATCGGACTGCCCTAGAAGGGTAAAAGTATTCTATTTCCGTCCTTATAATTTGCCAGTTTCTCTTTTAGCCATTCTCTTAATATTTTTAATATATAAAATATCTATTTATAAATATTTTATGAAAAAAATTTTAACATAAATATTGTAGATTTTGATGAGATCTACAACTTTGATATTCAATATTTTTTTCAAAAAAAAGATACTAGATAGATGATTTTGAGGCTTAAAATTTTAGCAGATTACCAAATCGGATCTGAAAACCCGTTAACACTTCGGAAACATCAAAATACTTCATAGAAGTATGCATACACAAAAGTTTTCTAGCGTGTCCGATATGTTTTTGATCATGTCCGCAGCGTGTTTATATCGGATATTATAAGAGATAAAATTTTGATGTGTCCTGGTTGGATAAAAGTCTGATCTTTTTTCTATTGCACATCGCAATTTATTTATTATCCTTTTTAAAACAAAATAAAAAGTTGGATAGTATATTGTTATTTCCAGTTGGATAATGTCAGAAAAGGGAGAATTTTTTTTTAAAAAATAGCCTATTTCGTATATATATTTTTATTTACATATTATTTTCTCAGTCTATCAGCATTAGAAACTGCAAGACGTACATCCATTTTAGATATTTTTATGATAATTTTGATAATTTAGCTTGACTTATATTAACCCCCACAACCATCGTGGATAACAATAAAAAACGGAAATAAAGTATAAAAACAGTTGCCACGCCGCCTCTTCAACTCCCTCCACGAAACACATAACAGCGAACACTGAGATGAACCAATAAGATACGGGGACCCGTGCATCTCTCCTTAATAGTAGCCGTGTAACACGAACAAACCACCACAAAAGACAGAAAAAACTCATATATATATATATATGAAAAGTAAAACTCCACAGAAAAAACTCATATATATATATATATATATATATATATATATATATATATGAAAAGTAAAACTCCATGAAAATCTCATAATCTTAATCTTAAACCAGAATTAAGAGAGATGTTAGTAGAACAGTAGCAGATATATTTATATACACATCTGATAGAGAGAAAAAAAGAGATCAGTGAAGCACTTTCACCTGTGGTGCAAATATATACATGTAATAACATACAGAGAGAGAGAGAGAGAGAGAGAGAGAAGAGAGAGAGATGGTGAGAGATAGTATTGTGAATGGTGTTCCAGGATGGTTGAGAGGATTGGTGGAGGAGAGTTTCTTTGTAGGGTGTGTAGAACATGAGAACAGGAGGAAGAACGAGAAGAACATATTCTGCCTCGATTGCTGCACCAGTATCTGCCCTCACTGCCTCCCTTCTCATCCTTCTCATCCTCTTCTCCAGGTCTATCTCTCTCTGAATTCTATTTAAGTTTCTTTTAATAATTCTTGCTCAGACAGTCGTTTTTTCATGTCATATTCATAGTATGGTAAAGAATATTAGAAACACTTGAACTCTCCGAATAATTTTATTTTATACGATATTTTTTGTTATTTCTAGTGTTTTTTGGAGTAGAAACAGTGGAATTATATGCATACGAGAAGTAGTTGCACTGTTTGAATTTCTCTGAATTTTTATTATTTGTTCTTTGTTTGGTTGAGTAAAAAGAAGCTTCAGAGGCAGCAGTAAAAAGCAGTTCAAAAGGAAGAAGAAAAAGCAATCTTAAAAGACTCTTTCAGAGATGTTATCTTCTTCCTTCGTATTTTATGACTTCTTTTCTATCTTTTAATTCTCATTTCTATAGTCTCAACCCTGAATCGACTTCAACTCGCTTCCATGAACAAGATTTTCAGCTAATTTCACTTGATTCTGCAGAATTCTGATATATAATCATGAAAAATGATGGTAAATTTCTGGTGACTTTACGCTTCTTCCTTCCATGTCCAATTCTTCATCCTGCTTTACTATTTCTGGGAACTCTTTCTTCTTCTTCTTCTTCTTCCCCAATTTTGGCCATTTTTACTCTCTTTAAAGGACCACTGAATTTTCAATAAATTTTATCATTTTTTTGTTGTTGAGATAAAGCACTAACCTATGACGGTTTTTTTTTGTATATTAAAAATAGAAATGTTTAGATAAATTCACCGATTTTTTCGCTATCAATTTAGTGCACCCGGACTTTTGGCAATCATCACAACAATCTAGCAATGAAAAGTTTTAAAATTCTTGTAATAATTCAAGAAACTCTGTCATCCACCATTAGGCTATATAAACTATATAATTAACATTTTACTTTTCTAGGATTTGGTGATAAAATTCTGGTTTTTATGCTTTCGATGCATTTGTTCCCGTTCATAAATGAAGTCGGCTGGTCGTTTTCAACGTTCTGTAAATCTGATTATTATTTTTTTTTTCTTTTACTTTTGAGGGGGCCAGTGAAATAAAAAAAAAAAAAAAAAAAATTACTACTGTGCTCTGAGAATTCACTGGCACTGTTTTGTATCTATTATATGGAGCATTGTAGGTGGGGCCAGTCTCTGATTGGCAATATTTGTGGTCAAAATAGGAATAGGATGATGCATTGACCAGACCCCATGCACCCTCCCCCCTAACATTTTATTACCTAATTGCCCAAATTACACCTCTCAAAATTCTTATTGAACATCATCTTCTATTCTCATCACATAATACACCCATATTGTTGCTGAAACTGTTAGAATATATAAAGAACCATATTTCTATACTTTGTTTTTTATATTCTTATGGAAAAATGGAGTACGTGACCGGCTTATATTTATGTGACCATCAGATAAATTTACGGGGCAGAACCGACCTATGTTTCACAAATCGAAAATTTCAGTCTTTCGGTTTGGATAGGTTGGAAGACTCGTATTGTTCTCTATGAGATACAAAAAATATAAATCATCACACTTTTAAAGATGGTGCTTCCGAAATTCGAACGTAAAACTTCTTTATAAGATAGAATCTCCACTGTCCGCTTTAGGAGTCGTCAACGTCATATTTCTATAGATAGGCTAAACTTTTTATAGAAGTTGATTATTTGATAATCGAGCTAACCTCAATTGTTCAAGATGTATATTATACACGAAATAATAATGTATGAGCATTATATTTGTGGAAGAAGGGACTAAAATAAATGAAGTTACCTTGTGTTGAACATGCTTTAAGAATACATACCACAATTAAATTTTCATTATTAACTTAAGCTTGTAAAAAAGTTGGTATTCTAATAGTTATTATCATGTATTAACCTTAACAACTTTGTTTGGATAAAGAACAAAACTTTTATTACTGCTATTTGATAGTTGATTAACTTCATAATTTTGGATGATAATAATAGGGGCATTTCGGGAATTAAATTTTGTCAAAGGAAAATGCAGTTTCTAAACATTTCTTTTATGATTTTTATGTCATGTTTAGGTGAGAAGGTATGTATACAACGATGTAGTTCGTTTGCATGACCTGGAGAAACTGGTTGACTGCTCTCACGTTCAGGTAAAGAATTCCCTATATATATATATATATATAATATATGAATTTGTATCAGAATTAGTCTGACATTTTTGGGTGTTTTATGTTTTTTTTTTGGGTTAGTCTGACATTTGTATCAGAATTAGTCTGACATTTTTGGGTTTTTTTTTTTTTTTTTTTGGTATTTTTACATGTATTGTAGCCCTATACTATAAACAGTGCAAAGGTGGTGTTTCTGAAGCCAAGGCCTCAGTCCAGACCTTTGAAGGGCTCTGGCAATGTCTGTTTGACTTGTGATAGAATCCTCCAAGAGCCTTTCCATTTCTGCTGTCTCTCTTGCAAGGTGATAGTCTGTTCCTCTTCCCTTTTCTTTTTTTTTTTTTTTTAATATTATTTTGTAAGAAAATAAAGAAATTTACCTAAGGATAGAGGAAACAGGTAAGGGCTTGGAACTCTTATTCACTGTTTTCAAGTAAATGTACAATACGGTAAATACCAAGTTAACTGTCGGAGGGATATCATAGTGGTAGGGTGCCTCAAAAAGCCTCACTATCCTAGTTTCGAATACTCCTAGACTTTTAGTTGCACATTGCGAATGTTGTGCTAGCAGGTACACGTGCATGCGCCTCTCGCGTACGATAGGACACTCACAAGCGTTCTTCTGATAGAGCTAGGTGAAGGATTTATATACATGTAGAGCTCTAGTTTCAGGTGTCGATATGGGCCCCTTAAAAATTTAAAAAAAAAAAATTAAAAAAAAAAAAAAAAAAAATCTAAGTTAACCGTCTCAGGTGATCGAGTCATTATCAATGACATGTTATAGAGCTCAGATAAAGTACATGAAATATAACGATTTAGTAGAATTGAAGGTGGATCATGTGGTGGTGCAAGGAGAAGATCTATCAAGCATCCTGTACCGGTCCGACGAATCCGACTTCGCCTTCTCGAATTTCGAAAATCTCAGGATGGACGGCCCAGATTTTACGGAAGACGACGGGCAGATCACACCTAATTCGATACTGGACGATCCGGTGCAATACAATATTGGCTGCTCAGGATCAAGCACCAGTGGAAAAGTGAAGAGAAAGAAAGGTGGTGGTAATTTCTTCCCGCAATTGTTTTATCTCTTGGTAACAGGAGAAAGGGTGCCCCTCACAGATCCCCACTGTCTTAAAATTAAGGGGCTTTTGCATATCAGTCCTCCGTTTTTCCTTTTCATGCGTATCAGTTTCTGAAAACGCGTTTTCAGTGGCTGATTTGCATGAAAATCAGCTCCTAAAAATATATTTTCAGGGACTAATACGTGTGAAACGCGAAATAAGGGGGTTGATATGTAAATTTCACTTAAGTACAAGAAAACAATAAGTTAGGGCCTTTTGATGATTCAATTTCATGCTGTAGGGTGGGTTCTAATTATATAGACTTTTCCCAAATGTCCCTGTAGGGTCATTATGGGAATGAATCTCCATTGCTTGCTAGGTGGACACTGTAGAGCTCATATTGTAGACTTGCCGGCTCTTATGGCTGCCAATTTTGTAGATCATATGTAATGGGGATGATGCAAATTCTTATTTATATATACGAATATGAAAAAATATATAAAAATGTAGCTTGTCTTTTTATATAATATTTACAAATGAAAGGTTTATAATAATTTATAGGGAATCAATTAGTACATTAACAAAAATCAGTAATTCAACGAAGGATTTTCGTTTTATTCGTATTTAAAAGGAAATTTCACTAGATTCTAATTGTCATGTTATGTCATGTCAACCCCATCCCAATTGGATCTAGTAGGACTCAGTTCTGAACCAAACCATCTGTCTCTTTGATAGGTCTAGTCTGGAAACGTATAACGAAATTTATAATAAAAAAATATTATTATATATAATAATTATATATGAGAACAATAAGAGAAAATTACAGATCAGCTCTTAATTTTCATACTACCAAAAATCAATCCTTTAATTCAATTTTTCGATTATAATTAGTCCTAAATTCAAAATTTATATTAAATATTTTGACTATATAAGTAACTTTTTTATAAAAAAAAATTAAATAGAAAAGATAGAATTCAATATGATCAATAATTTTTGTATTCATAGATTTTATAATAAATGTTTAAGACTTCAAAACTTTAATTAGAAAATTTAAAAGTTATTCCGTCAAGATTTTAAAATCTCAAAATACACATTTAAAAAAAAAAAATAAAACAAAAATTGTAATGTGATATATAATTTTATACTTAAAATATTTTTAAATAAATATTTTAAAAAATAAAAATATGAATCGTAAACAAGAACTTATTTATAATATGTAAACCAACGTAAGGATCGATATATAATTCTCCAAAAAATAATGGCCGCCTTCCGACTTCTCACTTCTCACTTCTCACCTGATTTGCATTCGATTCCCAGTTGGCCATTTCTTTTCATTCTATTTCTATTATAAATAAACATATAGCTTTTTGCTTATATTATGCTTTATAAATTATATATAACTTGCTACTAAAGAAAATTTTAGTTTGTTTTTAGCTAGGGAGTATGTGATTACCTCTTCATAGCATGGATTGACGGCCAGGATCTGCTTGAAATATATAACTGACCCCTCAGCAAGTTTGACCGTCAGGATCAAAAAAATCCCAGCCTGCAGGAAAGTATGTAAGGTATGAACTGATCGGAAGAGTCTATCGTTTATCGCTAGATATTTAATTAAAATATATATAATAAAAATTAAATTTCGCATTCAATATCAAAAATAAAAAAATAAAATACTACTTTCTGCATATAACCCAATGGCTAGAATCCACGATTGGATAATTGCATCTCGTCCCATTCAAAATTATTTATGAGTCTTTCGTTTTAAGATTCTTACAATTCAACCTTTGTCTCAAAATTTATATTAGAAATATTATTATATAAGTATTTTTCGAAAATTTTTTAATAAAAATAATATTTTTTAATGTAATTTATAATTTTTATACTAAAGAATTTTAAAAAGCATATTTAAGCAGAAGTTTAGATACTTTAATACTTTAGCGTATTCAAATTAATTCAATATTTGCTAAGATTTTGGAATTTTAAAATATCTATTTAAAAAATATTTTTTAGAAAAAATTGAATAAAAAAATATTTTGATTTGATCTATAATTTTAATATTTTATTTTTTAAATATATATTTTATGAAAAATAACATATTTAAACGAAATGATTATTTAAGGAGAAAATAATATTTAAACGAAATGATTTTTTCAAATCCAGTTCTAGACTAGGTTCTGAGGAAGGGGCTGTCCTACTTATATCAACGTTTTTTCGAAAAAAATCATTTAAAAATATTTCAAATATATATATTAAAATTATAAACAACATCAATATCTATTTTATAATATATATATATATATATATTGATCGAGCGTGTACTCGACCGATCTACTATGTGTTTGAAGACGAAATAGGTTAATAAAAGTCAGTAGGTAATTACACAAACAAACACGATTTTAACGTGGAAACCCTCGTTAAAGCCGAGGTAAAACTACTGATCGTACGCGACCACGAGAAAAAAAAGCACTAATTGTGAAAAAGGAATACAGATGGTCCGAACTTAACGAGTAACTCAGACTATTTCTCTCAGTCTTTCTTGAATACAATAAAAGCCAAGCCCCTTTAACATTGGCGGGGATGTTATTTATACCATTCAACCAAACGGTTAAGTGAGGAAAACTCGGATCGTGGCGCGATCCGAGATACGCGGTCAACATCTTCCCAAGTGGCGCCACGTGCCGTCCTCTCGGCCTCGAGCGACCGAGTCTTCCGTTGCCCGCACCCTGCCTTTCTTGATCAAACATACCGTGAAGTGTCGGTGCAGGAGCTCGCCACCGACGTCTACTCTTCACCACGTGTCCAACCGCACTACTTCCTATATCATATATATATATATATATATATATATATATACACACACACCCACACACATAGAGTGAGAGATATATATATACACACACACACACACCCACACACAGAAGAGAGAGAGAGAGAGAGAGAGAGCATGTTGCAAGGATGCAGATTAAAATGTCGCCGCCGACAACTGTCGGCAGCTAAGAAGTACGGACACGGATACGGGGCAGGGACACGACACGTCACGACACGGGGACACGGCAATTTTCAAAAAATTAGGACACGGGTACGACATGGACACGGTAATAAAAAAATATAAATAAGTAAAAAATAATTTATACGAAATATTTAAATATCTATAAATATAATAACAATATTATATTCAATAGTAAATTCATATAAAATATAATATTTTATTTTTTTGAGACAATTTAAATACCAAAATTTTAATTATATCAACTAAAATAAATAACTATAATATTTTTGAGTATGTAAATATATTATATTACTTATAATTAGTTATACATAATATTGTATTTCTCTAAAACAAATACATTTAAAATTTAAATTTTAAAAAACATTTTAAAAAAATAATAAAAAATGATTCGCGTGTCGGACACTTCTGCCCGCGTGTGCCCGCGTGTCCCAAGCGTGTTCGATATTATTTTTTCGTTTTTTTCTTCTGGACATGCCATATGGCGTGTCGGACACGTGTCCGACCGTGTCCGAGGCGTGTCCGACACTGTACCGACACTACACCGGGGTGAATTTCAGGGTGTCCGTGCTTCCTAGGTCGGCAGCCACGTTGCCTTGCCCTGATGCCGGGACACGCGTCCCACTGAAGGACGCACGTGCCACTTGTACTTTGGCGTTTTTATCTCTTTTTTGTTGCATTAGCATATCCATACATATATATGGGTGCAATTCTTCCATCACTTTGGAGATTTTCTCGATCAGCATCAAGATGGCATCTGAAGAGTACCCACAAAAAAAAAAAAAAAAAAAAAAAAGATCATCTACTGTAATTGATGCTGATCGAGTGCAAATGTTTCTTTTTTGAAGCATACGATCATCTAAATGAAACAAATATGAACGAGTTGTTTCTTTTTAGGTAAAAGATACACTTTTTTTTCTGCCAAATCTATCAATTTATCTAACTGAATGCGGATTCTTAACTATAATTTTTGAAGCGCGATTAGAAAATAAAACATAGAATACAGTTTACTCTCTGAATTACTATTGACTACCTACACATACTGCCACACAATTTTCTAAAAAAATATTAAAAATTTGGAAAATATTTTTTATAACGGTCAAGACTCAAACTGAACATGTCTTACTACCAATCGAGCTATATAATAACTCAAAATAATAATAGAATAATTATATATTAGTCACTGATTTTAAAATTATTTATTCAATTTATTTTTTTTAGATATATATTATAGAACGTGTAAAATTAATAACGTGATTTCGAAGAGAAAAATTATTTATAACGAGATATGCAAGTGTCCCATATTAATAAACCAGAATAGCAGCAACAAATTATTTTATTTGCATCACATTTGCTAGTGCTAGTTTTTACGCTGTGTATTCTACATTACAATACACAAGATACTCCCTCTTCCTCTTCATCTACCTCTTCCTAAAGTCGCCGAGTAATTATTCAAAAGGAGAGGAGAGGAGAGGAGAGGAGAGGAGAGGTGGTCGACAACTTCAACATTGCTTCTGGCAGATGCACCGGCGACGGAATCCATGGCAGTTGCCTCCCATTAACCCCTGCTCAACACACATCTTCGTGCAGCTTCGGTCTCTCGCGCAGAACCCCGCTATCCCCGGTATCGGCACGTTGCACATCTTCGCCGCCGCCGGCACAGCTTCCTCTGAAATATAATTCATGGTTATATATAGGATAAAACTGAAAGAAGATTAAGTGGCGTGCGTACGTGAAGCTATAATGAAGATAACGAGGAAGAGGTAGCAGAAGGTGGGCTTCTTCATCTCCATGGCTTACGAGCTTCTGCAGAATTACAACGAACGATGATGTAGATATCTACGTCAACTTTCAGCTGGGGTTGTACCACTATATATTGCTTTCTAGCGGCGATGAGCGGTGGCGACACCGCACGAGTCGTATGACACGTCCCGCTGCTCCTGAATCCACGTGCAACTCTCTTCCTGTGCTTGCTAAGTGGACAAATATATCTATATATACATCTCCTCTTTTTTTTAAATATATATTCGAGATTCAATATTAAAAAAATTTGTAGTAAATATTTCGTTGTATATTGACAATTTATGAATTTAATTATCTAAAATTCTTCATTCTCACTTACTGATTTTTTCCTAGTGGCTAGGCAAAATCTGAACTACTTTACGGAGCCCGAACAGAATCCAAATTCATAACGCAGGTGCAGTCGAATTTTTCTGGAGTCTGATAACATTCTTTTTTTAAAAAAAAAAATATAATACCATGAAATCCGACTGACTTAATTAAGTGCATGCTGGGACGGAGTAAAGAATTTTATTAGACCACGTATAGCGTCATATATAACATTATTAAGAGAAATTTCTAATTATTACAAAAAATATATGAATGAGTTTCTATGAATTTTATTTTCCAAAACAAACAAATTCAGCATAAATATGATAAAACTTATAAAGGATAAAAATATGTACAACACTTAGTATTTGAATGGTAAACCTATAATAACCTCGGAGTAACAATTACTACTATATTATATTAATGTGATCGACTGATTTTAAAATTTAAGAATATATATATATATATATCTCCTTTTGAGATTAGTTTATAAAAATTTTGTACGTAAACGGTCGACTCTATACAACTGTTGTAACTCATATTCTACTAACCGAAGAGTTCCGATCTTTAATTTGGTCGCGACAGTCTGAAATGTTTTATTATCCTCAACGGAGTAAAGAAATGATAAATCCTCCGCACCTGGATGGCGAGAGGTAATATATCTGAATCCGTATATATAATATTCTTAGCTACTTTTTCAACTATAGTAGAAAAAGGACCGTGTCTCATTCATGGTGTTATGAAATTTAGACCTTAATCTCCACATCACAGAGGTATTCTTACTATTACACTATTTAATTTCAGACCTTCTTATTTTTCTTTTTCTTTTTTTGTTGTTAAAAAATAAAATGAAAAAAAAGAAGCAAATATATCATGAACACCAGCAAACATGCACATAGAGTTTGATCTGAGTAAGCATTCCATTAGATAATATAAATACTAGCGGTCACAAGCTAGCAAACAGCAAAAGTTATTCATAATTCATGGCATTTTGATGATCTAGTACTATATCGATCGATGTTAGTTTTCTTCGGCACAACCCTTCTGGCACATGCAGCGCCTACGAAAGCCGGAGCAGGCACCTCCACTGTAGCCGTCGCCCATGCACACCGCCGCGCAGTTTCCATCGCTGAAGCAAATCCCGCTGAACGATGGGCTCGCAAACGTGCACACCGCCGCCTCCACTCCGCCCATCATCTCATCTGCATTCGTACAATATCTATAATCATCAGTACCATAAATCTCATTATATATAAAAAGCATTGCATTTTTTTAAATGATTTATGAACTGTTTTAGAACTTACGAGATGCGAGAAGGAAGAAGAGGACGAGGACGCAGCTGGAAAATGCAGCCTGCTTGGTAGCCATATATTTTATATGATTTATAGCTAGCTCACAAGGTAATTAGGTTGGAAATGTTTGTAAGTGGGATGAGAAGAGGTGTCTCTATATATACTTATATAGACTTACGAGATCTTGAAGATTCATGCATGCCATTTTTTTTAACCATGCAATAAACAAGGGATAGGATATGATGAGAGAAGATAAGGGATATCGTAAATGGAGCAAGATTTTCCTTGGAAAAGCAAAATAAGTAAATAGGATAGGAATAATATATATCCTTTTATTGTTGGCCTTTTGATTGCTAACTACAGTCTACAGTTATAGCCCACCTCGTAAACCTGATCCATTGTTATGAATTAAAATTTCGGACGCACGTTACAGTTACATATCCAATTTCAGCATTTTTTTGAAAATTTAGAAAATATCACATTCGGCATTGTAAAGGACAGGACTAAATATCATGTGAGTGGTAATTCATGTACTATTTTTTCCACCAGTTAAACTATCCCGTCATGGTTGAGAATCTTAAATAAAAAAGTAGCTTATTATAGAAAATTATTTAATCTGCCATTTAAATCTCTATATAAGAGGTGCTTATTCTATATTTTTACAAGAGCATCTACTAACACGTAGTATATTTTGCTCCATATTTATATTTTTCAATAAAATTCCTACTTTACAAAACTCATTATAAATTAGTCCCTTTATTTTTAACTTTTTCATTTAAAAAGAATCTGAAACATCTTGGTGTACAAGCAAATAAAATGTTGGATTAAGCAGTATTACATTTGCATTTGTAAAAATCAATTACACTCACTTTCTTTTCTTTTCTTTTTTTTATTTTTCTGAGAAAATAAATCTACGTGCACTTTAACTTAGGCGAAGCAACAAGGAAGAGAGCAAAGATAAATGAGAGAACTGGAATCTTATTGACGTCCATGGCCGATCGACTCATAGCTAGATGTCTAGCTTGCCTTGTCATATATATATATATATATATACATACAAAGAGACACACTGGACTTTGATTCTAACAGCAAATTATTAAATTGCATAGTATAGGATGCGATAGAATATATGGAAGTTTTCTTTTTTCTTTTTTGAGTTTTTTTTTTTAATGATTCTCAAGGTAGTAAGCAATGATTTATAGAAATAAACAAAGGGATAATCTACCACTCCTGAAGTTAAACATGGTACATGGAGTTGGGCATGAACTGGACTTTGTCCCTAGTTTTGGGTCTAACCTGCGAGTACTGAAGTGGTCATTGTAAAAGAACTAACTTCAAGTAGTAATTTACCAAACATTTCCATCAAGCATCCAAAAAGAGCAACGGAATCTTTTGGGTATCTAATCTATCATGCGGAAGATGAACAACCTGCAACTTATTTTTTGAACCAAGAAGTAGAAATTTAGCAATCTTTTGAAGAAGGTTCTTAAACAAAAACTTACCCAAAAAAAAGAAAACCAAAACAAAAAGAAGAAACAGAAGAGGAACCTGATCTTCTTACGCTTCATGGATAGCATCATTTCGCCGATGATAAGCTGGTTTGTCCATAATTTGTACTTGATAGCAGGAAGGAATAAAAGAGGAGTTCCATAGAGAATTATAACCCAATTGGATTGTTCCATAGATAATTATTGATAAATAGTGTTTCACACAGTTAAACATGAGCTAGAGGATGCCATGTAGGCATTGGATTTTCTAATTCAACCAGAAAATAATCATAATTAGCATTACCAACCAGGCAAAACAAAATAGCATCAAGAAATCCAAGGAGTCAGAACTTTAACATTCTTCACGATGGGTCATTTCTTTAAATATATTTATTAGTTTATAATATCAAATAAAGAAAATGTGCCACTCGGAAATTATCGTAAGAATAATGTATTAATCATGGTCAATCTAGCATTAATCATGTCAAGAAGTAGCTTTGATCCTCTATTTCAAATATTTGCATATTGGGAGATTATGTTATCATTTTCTTTACCCACATTCAAGTATCAATACAAGCAAAAAAAAAATCACAAATTATGTCAAGGTTGAAACATGAGCATCCAAGATTACTCATAGAAGCAGACCCTACATAGGAGTTCTCATATCATTTATTAAACAATGCATCACCTGATCTAAAATCTCGTGTTTTACACTTATTTCCAAGTCAATATCAGTTGCAGAAAACAAGCTGCACCCACAAAAAATTTCATCCTCTACTGCACCTAAAGGCTGGTTTCGACAATTGTCCACAAATACGCAAGGCTTCCCCTCAAAACGAAGAACTTGAATCAGTTGGTAGCCGCAACCAGAGCCATGTGTTCGATCAAATCTAGCACACGATTGCTGAATTGTTTTTTGAAGAAAGGATAGTAAGTTAACCTTATGAACTGAATTTAATCACCCGAAGTAAAAGGTAGTACGATTGAATTAGATTTGCTTTTACCTGTAGCCCCATTCGTTATCGTACCACGAGACAAGTTTCATGAAGGAAGCACTCAGTCCGATTCCAGCCTTAGCGTCAAAAATGCTAGATCTAAAACATTTGTTTTCACCAAAGATCATAAGACTTTTCGGGTTGCCACAATAGGAAAGGGGAGAAATCGATATTAAGTTTTTTTTTAAAAAAAAACATAATAATAAGGGAAAGCAATGGAGGAGTACCTTGAGTCACCAACAAAGTCATTAGAAACAACATCCTCATCCGTGTACCCAAGTATGCCTTTTAGGGGGCCCTCCGATGCAAACCTGAAAGGAATCAAATGTATGATCCAAGTGTACCCTGGCATTATCTATCCATAATAAGACGATTATTATTTTTATCGGTTCATAAGACTAAACTAACTACATGAAAACAGATGATAGTGCAAGAATCTGCACATAACATTCTTACAGCATATATAACTGTCATCCTGTGTACCCAAGTATTACATTCTTACAGCATATATAACTTTAAGAATGCAAATTTTAAGTAAAAAGCTAAAAGTAATTATTTATTTTTTTAAAAATGTTCTCAAGGCAGATGGTCCTGCGACATACTTGATTGCAGCTTTCACATCGTCATATGAAGCATTCTTCTCAAGTCGACAGGTCAGGTCTACAACAGAAACATTTGGCGTAGGTACTCTGAAGGCCATGCCAGTGAGCTTTCCATTTAGTTCCGGAAGGACTTTTCCAACTGCCTGTAGTAGCAGTTCAGACATCATATTGCAGGAGTCATACAATAAAACTGTCTGCCCAGAATAATTTAAATACTATTTGGCACAAAACCAGGTTTTACCTTTGCTGCACCTGTGGAGCTGGGAATGATATTCTGACCTGCTCCACGCCCACCTCGCCAGTCTTTCATAGATGGACCATCAACAGTTTTCTGTGTAGCTAAATACACGACGACAAATAAATTAAAACAAGAAGTAACATAACAAGCAACAGTGGCACAACTGCAGAATAAACAGCCAATAAAGAGTCAAAACCTGTTGTCGCATGTACGGTTGTCATTAGACCTTCAGCAATACCAAATTCCTCATGGACCACCTAAAGCATATTGTTGCCACATGAGCAAACTTCAGATTTAAGGGAATTGAGAAATGTAGCAGATCTTATTCCCATTCAGATTGAAGGCAAACACATATTCAGAAAAGAATAGCATCTTAGCTGAAAAAGGTGTTGCATACAATCTGGAATTGGACTGACCTTGGCAAGAGGAGCAAGACAATTGGTGGTACAACTTGCATTGGAAACAATATTCATGTTTGGCTTGTAAGTCTTCTCATTTACACCAACCACAAACATCGGTGCATCTGCTGATGGAGCGGAAATTACCACCTTCTTAGCGCCGCCCTGTTCGGAAAGATATGATATACTCAGTAAGATCATCCATGCAGAAGTGACAACCTATTGCAAAAGCAATTTCAGTATATAACAACCTTCAGGTGAGCTGATGCCTTCTCCATTGTTGTAAAAACACCTGAAGACTCAACAACATAGTCCACTCCACAATCACCCCAAGGGATCTCTGCAGGGTCCCTGAACAAGAAAACCAATTACTATGTGTCAACTATCAGGCCTATATCAGGTTTGGTTCTTTTTAATGCACAAGCGAAGGACAATAACTCGTAGGATCATAAAACACATCCTAAACAAAATGTCAGACGTATCGTAAAGCTAAGCATTCAACAATTAGCAATGAACAAACAATACTCGCAGAAATCTGAGTTAAAGGAATTGTGCGTCTATAGGAATTTTAGCAAATACAAACACCTGCAGCTTCTTAAACATGATAATGGAGACAGCCTTGATTACGATTTACAAAAGCATTAGAAGAAGCTAGCACATGTCTACTGATCAAAGAGCAGACATTAGAAGCTGCTCCACTTATATGAATAAGCTTCAGATTTATAAGAATTAACAGTTTTAAATTACTAAAATGATGATACACAATAAACCTAGCTAAATGCAAGTTAGCAGCAACTTGAAATACTAGAAGGCAATTCAGTCAAGAAGACAACAGCAAGAGAATAGTCAAACTTATGATGATCTAAAGGAAAGGGAAGGGCAATGAGACATATCATATTATATAGTTACATCGACAAGAAAGAGCCCTCAAGGTTTACCTCTTGTTTGTAACTTTAATCTGCTTCCCATTGATCTCCAAAGTGCTCTCACCCACCACTTTAATGGTTCCCTTGAAAACACCATGAGTCGAATCATACTTGAACATATATGCCTGTGGAGAAAATGACACACCCTCAATGCAAAAGCTTTCTAAGGTCACAGGTCCAGAAATCCCAACTTCATCTCTTCAGAACATTGATAAAGACAAGCAACCGAAAGGTATTATAATGAAATGGACATACTACTTCAGAAGCATAGGATACAACTGGATGAAGACCACTTTGACATAACATTCTGAGCATCTTAAGAAAACACAAAAAGTCTAGACAAGCTGGACAATCTGCAACGTTGCAAATGCTACGTTTTTAGATTTCAAGATTGCTAATATGTCATATTTTATCGAAATAAAAACAAAGTACACGACTCTTTTACAAGCTCTAGCACAAAGCCGTCAGTCTATCAAGTACAGCATGCAATAAATATTTCGACAAGAAAGCATGGCTGGAAAACATGCTGCATTAACTTACGATTTGGCTTATTTAAGTCAATTCAGGGTCCAAGGAATAGTTCATGTGCATAACTCAGCCAAAACTATCCAAGCCAGTATGGAATCATCTCCTAGTCAATCAGCCCTGTATCATTCTTAGTATAGAAAGGAGATAGACTTACGGGATGCAACAACTTCATATTTCTGCTGATCAACTTTTAAGAAATTGTTTTCTCTTCTGGTGACGGTGGTATATAATGACCAAAGAGAACAAATTAAAAAAATGTTATAGTAAAAATGACAATTCAGACACTTAACTAACTTATCAAAAACGCGTTGATGAAAATAACATTACAATAGTTTTCAAATTCCAAATGTTAGTATTAACACATGTTTTTGTTATATATGTGACTCGTCTAAGCTGCCAAGTTGACTTTTTCTAAGTTTCATTAACAGTGCTACATACCATGTACTTTGCATCAATAAAAGGATCATTCACCGCCAGCACTTCTATGTCATCCCTAAAGGTGGCTATACGGAGAACAAGCCTTCCAATCCGACCAAAACCTGCATATCCGTACACAATACATTTCAATACTCCTTGAACAAACAATTACCAAACTATTGAAATGAAAAAACAAAAAGAGAAAAGAAAATGAATTGATCAGAACCTTTAATAATTATTCATAGAACTTGATGATTCCATAGTGATGAAACATTTTAACTTAATGCACAATAGCTGAGAAAACAGAGTATAGGAAGCTCATTGTTTTACTGTCCCTTAGGCTACCAAACAGATCACCTTTAGTAAATTTCATAATGCTACGGAATAAGGTAGAGAATAATCTACCATAATAATTGTTAGTATGTTTATCTTAATATATAGACGAGTTTTAAGAAGAACACTATATGAAGCTGCTAATGACTACGGAAAGTATAAGAAATGTCCCAACAATAGAATTATCGTGTCAACATTACAACAAAATCAAATTAAAACAACTACTTATGATCGATCCAAAGCCTATCAAGTTAGATTTTTATTTGTTCATGGAATACATTACAGGGAACAAATGCAGTTGATTTCCATATGCTTACTTCATCTGGATAAAGTTCGTACTAACTAAACACAGGCAGCAAATTTATTAAAGGGCCTTTGGAAAAGCTTGTCCTAACTAACCACATGCACTGAATTCCTTAAAGGGTGTTATTGTATTCCTTTTTTTCATTAAATTTCAAAAGCAGATTAAAACTAATGATTGAAACCTATTGCTTAACCCTTCACGTTAGGTACCAAAACAGAGTACAGAAGTTCCGAAGAGAAGAAGAAATAGACATCAAGTTTGTAGTACAAGGGGAAGCATAAGACACAATTGTATTGAAATGAAGTATACATACCATTAATTCCAACTCTTGTCTTCCCACCAGTAGCTGACCCTAAACATATCAACACCAAATATCAATAATCAATTTGGAAATAGCTACAGATGATTCAGAGCTGTCAGTATGCCAAGAAAATTTACTTGGGACAACAGGAGGTGCCTCAGTTGCTGTTGCTCGAACAGGCTGAATGCTTCTAGCACTTGATGCCCTGACAAGTGATCTTAAAATTTTAGTCTCTAATTACATAAAGAAGGTGATCAAAGAAAGTTTAAAAGATAGCGTCACTTAACTGTGATGAAAGTACATCTGCAGTTGACAAACTAGGACCAAATATGCTTGATTGTTTAGCCAAGCTAGAACTACTTCTCAACCCAAAAGACACCTGAACACCACATATTTCTTTATATTTTCGTAAAATCTTAATTAAGCACATATAATTACTCCGTAAGCTGCATAAAACTCGATAAAAAAACAATGACAACCGGTAACACCATTGACCAAATCTGAACGAAGAATAACGACTAGCTATTGATTAAATGAACATAAACTCTCCCTTTTCAGCTCAAGCTTCATTTACAATCATGAACTAGTATGTGCACTCTTACAACCCACAAAAAATCCAATCATTTTGAATTAACGAAGCAATACAACTTAGATCTTATACATGGAGCAAAATTAAACAAGACATACTGAATAATGAGGATGCGTAGGAGAAATTAGAAGACCTTAGCGGAGGTGGAGGCGACGACGGCGCGAGGGCCGTCGGCAATCGGCACCGGCGATCTGACCACAGCTGATGATGAGAGCGCCATTGTTGAATGCGAACAAAAATAAGCAAGTAACCCTAGCCCTAGGGGAACCGAGGAGGCGGCGATAATGATCCTATGCGCTATGGGAAATATCCCTTTATAAATCGCGAAATGCTTCACGTCTTTCTTTGCTCGCCACCCCGGCGGACTTGTTTATGTTCTTCTTAGATCCTCCGCCGGAACAGCTTAGATACAATAGCAGAAATACGTGTCAGCGTGAGATTGGTTATAATTATCGAATCAGTTTCGTTAGAGTTCTCCAGCGTGGTATTAACTGACGCACAAATTAGTGCAGGTGAAATTAGACCGAGAGAAGTTGTAATGAAATGGGACCCTATAACGTGGCAGAATGCTAGCCGTTTATTTTACGGGTCCGCGAGAGTGTAATGTTTTGGCAAGACGACGAAAAAAGAGGTGCACTTTAGACGGGGTTTGGTGAGTCGTTGACGAGCGTTGGCATGAGAAACGTGTATTCAAATTAATGCGTTTCGAATTTTCAAATAGGAAAACAAATTCCCTGCGTTTCGCCGCCTAACTTTTTTCAATTGTAAGATTTTAGGGAAAATTGCTATTTATCGATAACTTTTAAAGCCACTTACAATACATAGACAAAGCTAAATTCTTACAAATTACATGTTATCTTTCAAAGATATTTTAATTATTATATAAATATATTTAAAAAAAAATTAATAATAGCATTTTAATAATTAGTCTTTATCGACGTAGGGTCTGGTGAAAATAGGCATACACAGTCACACTTCAAATAAGACTATTTTCGTAAAACTATCGGTATAAGACAACTCCAAAATACAGACAAATAAACACATAATTTTAAAGAATTCTACGCTGCCACTCTATTTAATTGAGAATTAGATTTGCATGAACTTCTAAAAAGGTTTTTCAGATGATTTTTCTCCAACTTTTTATGGGTCGCCTTTTTTTTTACTCACTTGCAAAGCTTTTGCATCTTCAAACTTTTGTAGTTATTGATATTCACTTAATATGTCCAAATTATGATCATCATTTTTCTATCTTGTTTTCAAAAGAGTCCACTTAAATTTTTATCTGATCATCTTATTCTGATTTATGTCTTTAAGATGACTGTGGATCTAGCTTAGCATTTTTGTTTTGCCACCTTTAAAATTTATATAATTAATTCAAATAATATAAAACTAACTAATATATAATATTGTAATCAAAATAATAATTAATTTATAAATATTATCTGTATATAGTTTAAATATTTGTTTGGAAGTAATTAATTGAATATTATATAAAACAATAATTGTTTTAATAAACTTTTATATATAATTAAAACATTTGATTATATATATATATATATATATAAAACTGAATATTACCATTATTTTACATCCATCTCAAATAATTTTATATATATCATATAAAATGTATTTTATCTCAAATAATATATTATAAATATAATATTTTAATAAAATTATTTTTTTTTTGGTAAGTAAGTAATTGGATTAGCTCAAACTAGTGGTTACAATGTATCAGTTATCTGGGACCAAATTGCTTTCGGGTCCCTAAGATGTATATACACAAAATACAAACCAACTAACCCCAAACAAAAATAAGTAATAGACTCTTGGTTACATCAGCCTACAGCTTGTACTCTCAGCCAGTAACAGCGACTGGCAGTCTATGTTTTTAAGCCATCATCTTCGGCAACATCTGTCAATATTTCTTCCTCCTCTATAGGATCAGTTCTTTTGCACAGCTTCATCAACAAATAGTCCTCACTTTTGCTACCTATAAGAACAGTTTGCATACCAGCAGTACCTTTTCATTTTGAAATAACAAGCATTTATATTCATTCAAATAGTTCATATGACAAGAAGGATCAGAATTTTAGTCCAATAGATTTCTAATTAAGTGCAGGAACTTTGAAAAGATGAACTTATTCCGAGGACATCAATCAATTTTAATAAAAAAAGTTTATCCAGGATTGCTCTAATATAAGAGAAATTGTCATCCAGGTCAAGGATCCATCTAGTCTTACATTTTTAATCATGTGAGTAAAGAACTTATCTCTAGAGAGCATCCATATAGTTTCCAAAACCCTTTTTGGGAAGCATGTGTATAAAATTATTATTTATACAAATTTAATTTTTTAAAAAGAAATTTTAATATAATTAATTATATAAATCTAATATCCGTACAGTTGCGAAACTAGTATTTACAAAATATAGTACAAACCTCAAATGATGGTAATTTGGAATTAGTTTTATCCAATTAATAAGTTGATTAACTAGAAAAAATAATTGCCTGAAAATAGTTTTTTGTTATTATTTAAAAATTAAAGTCGTCAACAGCATCTATGAATTAATAATTAAGATGCTTTAGTAACAAAATACTTAGCTCAATTTGCGAAAAAGAAATTCTGAAAAAACGTGCGTTTCCCCACAACAATTGGGTTGTTGACAGAAACGAGTTAGGTGGCAAAGAGGCTTATCTAGAAGGTTGTTTCCCGAGATATTAGGAAGCGATGTGATAGGAAAGTTTCGTAGTAAATGCATGGCAATAGCCGTCCGATTTTGATCCGACGGTTAATGGTGGAGGTTATAATAAGTTGTGCCTCGTGGTATCAGACCGAGCAGAAGCAGACGCCTGGAGGAGCACACGTGCGCAATCACGCCCACGATTCCGCTGTTAGCTTTTAGAAGTAGTTGGAGACGGAGTCTTCGAGATCGTTACGCGATTCTGCTGCTCCATTGGAGTAAGTTTAGAAAAAAAGTTCTTAAGGCCATTATAATTCGGGAAATCATCATATCATATCAGCCTATTTTTATAATTACATATTTAATATATATATATATATATGTGTTAAAAAAGCATGATTGTTTTCTTCAAAATTTTTATCTGGTGCATCCAACCTACTGAACTAAAACAATTACAATTCTCGGAACCTAAAGTTAGCGTATTCAAATTATAACAGATAAATGTTTCCATAAAATAAAATTTTATTATGATAACACTTGATTTTCAGTTGACCGAAATTTTACCGGTCGGAATATTACAATAAGCATCTAAAAATAAATATTATCAATATTTTTGTACTTACTAATTTATCTGCAGACTAATTACTGAACAAAAATGAAAATATACATTTGGGATTGCAATTCATGATACAGCATTTATTGTGCTACATATTTATTATTTATTAACCACGTGGATACTTAGACATATTGATTATGAACATTAATTATATACTTGTTTTCATGTCAAAATTCACATGCACTTGTCAACTTTGAGATTGTTTTCTTTCTTTTGTTATTTGTCTTATACTTTATTTGGTATTGTAATTTTATATAGATCTTTTGGCACGGTTTGTTCCAGAAAGTTATTGACACTATACGAATCGGTACGATATATATAAAAAATTCTATATAAATATTATGTTAATATAAAATGTTTATTTTATTTTTTAAAATAACAAAAAAAAATGAATATAGGCATGGTTGGCACATGACCGACGTACAGTTGGCATAATCCAACCTTTTTTTAAAAGTTAAACTAGCTTTTTAATTCGTGCTAAGTACGAGACTATTAAATTAAATAATTAAAATTATATAATTTAAAACTAAATTTATTTGAATAATACAATAATTAATGAAAATTATACTTTAAATATAATTCTAAATATATGTTATTTGGTATTAAAAAAATATATAATAATTAAATTTAATAAATAATAAAAAATTATAAATAATTACTATACTGCTTTCGATTTTGTTAGATTTGTCCATCTTTTTTAATTCTTTAAATCTTATCTAATCTTAGTTAGAGTATATGAAGAGACTAATACTGTTTTGATGCTTTTTATTTTAAGAAAAATGGTTAAAACTCATATATATATATATATATATATATATATTCTTAAATGATAAAAAGAAAATTAAATATTTTACGCCACATGGTATAAGCATTGGATTACATGCATTTTGTTTATATGAAATAATAAAAGTTGATTATAAATGACCTTTACCCTTTTGCGTTGCCTCAAATAAATCCTTTGATTCTTCCATGTCAAAGCCTACTTTCTATGGATCACATTATCAATAATAAGAGCATCATAAAATCAACTAAAATAAATAAATTTATTGTTAAGCAACAAACAATCAAATAGAGAAAAAAATTATTTAGTACGTATGAAATGATAAACAAAAGAAATAGATTCATCTCGGAAGAAACAATCTAATAGGAAAAAAGAATTTCATAAAATCAAATATAAGAATTAATGCATATGCAATCGTTACCTTTGGAAGATGATGGAGGCTACTACAGTTCAAAGTACATAATTATTACTTAATAATCTAATAATTATTATTTATTCGAGAATACGTGGCAAATACATAGCGTGCCACTTGGCATAAAATCGGTGATTATCTTTACTTTACATAGCGTGCCACGCGGCTAATACATAGCGTGCCCTCCGATTCATACATTTTGTATTGCAGCCGCGTTTCCGTGCTGACGTGGCTACGCACGTTGCGCGTCCGACGGCACGCTTTTTCATTGCTGAAGGTTGAACCGAGCAAATGTTGATTAGAAGGCTAAAATTAATTTTATAAATTATTTCGTTTATTTAGATTATATATTAAAATATATTTTTAAAATTCAAATTTAATTGAAATAAATTTAAAGTAAAATTAATTCATCCCTCGGTTTCTCCATATCCCAAGTAAAGCCGCACCGTGGCGGGAGAGCGACAAGTAACTAAGATGTCGACAGTGCCTACAGTCTCACCTGCCGCCGCCGCCACCACCACCGCTCTCCGCCGCCTGTATTATCATCCTCATCGCTGCTTTTCGGTTTCTGTAAATAAGCTTCACACTCGCACTTCAACGGTTTCTATCTCTTTTTTTTAGAGTGAAAATTTAGTTTGGATTGTAGGGGTTTGGAGTCGTATCTCCTGCCACCCCCAATCGAACCGTCGTCGCCGTCGCCGCCGCCAGGGCTTTGTGGACCAGAGCGATGGCTGCCACCGAGGTTCAGAAAAGCACCACGTCTGTCTCTTCTGGTACGATATAAGAAGAAAAAGAAACATATTTATTCATCTTAGAGATATGCCCATGTCGTTTTTTTTTGAGATTATGGCGGCATCCGAAACGACAGCAGAGATGTGATTTTATCATGAAAAATTGTTCTTTGGAAAGAAAATTTTGGTCTTTTATGTTTGCCATCGGTTTGTTAGAGAATTATATTTTGAAGTTTCTATTTTGAAGATAAAGAATATGTTGGAATGCTGTTATTGTTTGCCGAGACGTTCTGATGCTATTTCATGGTCAATGTAACACCACAGTGGTTTGGAACAACCATGAAGATTTTGCAATTTTGGTTGGAGTTGAGAACTAGGACAGACATAAAAGTTTACAATATTATCCCGGATATCTAAAAGGACAAGCAATCAGTTCATATCGAATGTGGTGTTAAAACCGCCAAGGTCTTTTTATCAGCATAAATTAGTAACAATAACAAAGTAGATTCATGGAGCTTTTGGATTTTGGTTTAACCTGTGATGTGACTCTATGTATATTGCATTATTTGTTTGAATAGTTAAGATGATCTTATAGAATTGGGGTTCAGAACTTATATGTTAATGTTGTCTCGTGTGTCCTTGACGAAGGACTTTGTTTGTTGCATATTCTCGAGATGTTTGTCGTTATCTCAATTCCTAGCAATATTGTTACTCAGGAGAAAACTATCTTTAAAATTTATATTAATCCCTTTATGCAAAATGTTTGATTTTATTTTCTTTGTATTCATGTTGAATTATAGAGTAAGTATTTATCTTTTCTTTTCTTAGCTAAATTTGCTCCCATTTTCTCTGATGATGGTTGCAATCCAAATCTCTGATATAGGTTCAAAACGAGCACTAATTTCTTTGTCAAACAAGGAAAATCTTTCTTTTCTTGGAAATGGACTTCAGCAGTTAGGGTGAGCTTTTACACTCTGCAAGTATGTTTATTTCTAAGTTTTAATGTATCTTTATGTCATTTTGGATTTCTTAGATTGCTCGTGTTTTCTTTCTATAAATTTTGGAGACTATATACCTTTCACCTTTGTAAAGGGATGTATCCTTGAAGGAATTGTTGGGCTTTTTAACTAACTTTCCGTCAATTAGTTTGCTTGAAGATATTGTGGCATATGTCAATGAGTTCTGTGGGCTAAAAATTAACAAGCACTCTTAAGTTATCTTTGTAATAGCTTATGTATTTGCTTCAATGTTGAGAAACATCATACGGTTCAGTAATTAGATAGCCATTTATACAATTCATTATTAGAAAGCACCTCAGAAATATTTTAATTAAACTTTAAAACAGATGCAAAAAGTTCATATCTGATGTGTCAAGGAGAACAGTCTTAATAAAAGAGCACCTTCCTTATTAACTATTAGGAAGATATACCTTGAGAAATCCTCCAATATTGTTCGTTTAAGTTGAATTATAATAGTACAACCATTATTTTGTTCACTTCTATTTTCTTGATTTTCACTATGGATGATATTGGAAATGTCAACAGGTATACAATTGTTTCCACTGGGGGTACTGCAACTGCTTTAGAAGAACTTGGAGTCTCTGTGACTCGAGTTGAAGAGCTTACAAACTTTCCAGAAATGGTAATAGTTTGGATTACGTCTCTGCGAGTAACTTTATTTTACTTTAATTAACTTCCCAGATGTGTTCCTATTATTTCTCTTTTCTCAACACTTGATCCATAGTAATGGTTTAAAAAGTCTTTAAATAGTGTTATCTAGTTATCTTGTCCGACAAATAAGCAATTGATATTAAATTGGTGTTAGATATTTCAAACCTTGTATGGGAACTACTTGATCCCTCTTAATTGCACCTTTTCCTTTCTCTTTTCTTGACCAGTTTTAGACCATTTATCAACAACCTCATCTATGGCATACCAGCAACCACAGTGAACCTTGATTAGGATTCTATAATATAGTTCTACAGGGTTATGTAAATTGGTTTCTTGCTGGCTTATGCATTCAATGGAAAAGCGTTAGACATGTCCTATAGATAATTTGTTGGATTTTCCCTATTCTGCACTTCCTCTTGAAAAACAATTGTTGCAATTAAAATTGATTGTTTGTTCATGGATAGAATCTTTACTGAGAATGTTGCTTTTTCAGCTTGATGGTAGAGTAAAAACGTTGCATCCTGCTATACACGGTGGCATTCTTGCTAGAAGAGATGAGGTTAATCACATGGAAGCCCTAGATACTCATGGAATTGGTGAGGAATTGGTTATGAGCGTTTGAATCACTTAGCTACTTTTTTGGTTAGATGTGTTTTTGTTATATCTCTAACAATTGACTCTGCAGGAACTTTTGATGTTGTTGTGGTGAACTTGTATCCTTTTTATGAAAAAGTATCAGATAACAGTGGCATATCATTTGAGGATGGTATAGAGAATATTGACATCGGTGGCCCTACCTTAATTCGTGCTGCTGCAAAGGTTACCCTTCCAATTTCAATTTGACTTATCCTAAAAAATTGGTCGTTTCTGTATAATATAATAATTGTAAGCCTAATTCATACACAGAATCATAAGGATGTTTTGGTGGTGGTTGACCACAAAGATTATCCTGCTCTATTAGACAATTTAAAAGGAAACCAGGATAGCAAGCAGTTTCGAAGAGAGCTGGCTTGGAAGGCTTTTCAACATGTCGCTTCTTATGATTCAGCTGTCTCGGAGTGGTTGTGGAAACAATCAGGAGGTACTTAGATTTTTTTTTTTTTAATTTTTTTTAGTTTTATTTTTTTTTGCAGTACTAACGTCATTTATTATTGCATATAAAAAAAAAGTGACATTGACAATTATTACCTTTTCTTTTGGGAAGGCCATAAATTTCCACCTGGCTTTACTGTTCCTTTATCACTGAAATCTACACTGCGTTACGGTGAAAATCCTCATCAGAATGCTGCATTTTACGTTGATATGAGTCTTTCTACAGTAAATGCTGGCGGCATTGCAACTGCCATACAGCATCATGGGAAGGTGAGCAACATAGTTAAATCATCTTGCTGAAAATCACTATTGCCTTGCCTGTGACATAGAAGAGTGCTACTTTTAAAACGAGTTTTTCAGTTAAACCAATTTCTCCATCCTGGTAATTAGAAATCTTGTGCATGGACGCCGGGCAAAGTTAGTTCTTGTCGTATTCGAGCTTATCAAATACTTCCAGTACATATGAGTTTTAAGAATTTACTTGAAAGTGGCTCTTTTCTTAGCACATTCTTAACATTGCTTACTTCATATGGTTTTTTTATTTTTTTTTTTTTTTTTTTTATTTTTTTTATAAATTATTTTAAAGTTGTTTGTAGATAGTTCTTTTTGTGATGCGTTCCTTGGTTATAAGTGTCATACGAGTTTTTAGATTTTGTCTCATGTATTGGTAGATTTGCAGGAGATGTCTTATAACAACTATCTAGATGCTGATGCCGCTTGGAACTGCGTGTCAGAGTTCAGAAGTCCTACATGTGTAATTGTGAAGCACACTAATCCGTGTGGAGTGGCTTCACGAGAAGATATCCTTGAGGCATACAGATTAGCTGTTAAAGCAGACCCAGTCAGTGCATTCGGTGGAATAGTTGCTTTCAATACAACAGTTGATGAGGTAACAAGTTTTTATTTATTTGTCATTTTTGTTGCTTTTGCTAGAATGTGTTGCACTTTGCTCATCTATTTTTTTCTTTCATTATTTAAAAAAAAAATAATCTTCATCTATTTTTTTTTTCATTATTTTTAAAAAATAATAATCTCAGGATCTTGCGAAGGAAATCCGGGAATTCAGGAGTCCTACAGATGGTGAAACAAGAATGTTTTATGAGATAGTTGTTGCACCTAGCTACACAGAACAAGGTCTGGAGATTCTTCGAGGCAAGTCAAAGACTTTGAGGATCCTTGAGGCAGAAAAAAGTGAGAAAGGAATGCTTTCACTTAGGCAGGTTGGTGGAGGTTGGTTGGCTCAGGAATCAGATGATTTAGTCCCACAAGATATCACGTTTGAGATCAAGTCTGAAAAAGTTCCACATGAAGATCTGATATGTGATGCAGAATTTGCTTGGCTGTGTGTTAAACATGTTAAGAGTAACGCCATTGTGATAGCAAAGGTTAGTATTAGTTACAATCTTATCATAAACTTCGATGGAATTCATAGACAGACTGAAAACTTACAGAACTTATTCTAAGCATAATTACTTAAATAAAAAAAGAAAAAAATAGTTACAATATAATATAATATGTGTTTAAACAAATATTGTTAAACATTATATTAACTGTATTTATTTAGCTAATTATTTAATGATAAAAATTAAATTTAGTAGATAATTACAATATTATATGTTTCTATTAAATAAATCTGGGTAATTTCTTATACTACGTTCTTCTACACCAATTACATGTTAATTTTCGATGAACCGAACAAAGTAATTGACAATCTTTGATACATATAAGCAAACCGAATAACATAAATTCTATTATGTGTTAAATGTTTCATACACATATTTATCACTACTTATTTCCAAAACAAACCAAACTCTATGTTAGGATTTGATGTGAAAATATGTCAAAATGTAAGGGAATCCTGTATGAACCCTATAATTTGCTTGTACGAGTATTGTATAACAGAAGTGTTAGTTATGTATAACGTAAATATCATATTACAAACATCATGAAGATGGGTATATTTTATCTTCTTCAGAACAATTGCATGTTGGGAATGGGAAGTGGGCAACCGAACAGGCTCGAGAGTCTCAGAATTGCTTTTAGGAAAGCTGGGGAAGAAGCAAACGGAGCTGCGTTAGCCAGCGATGCCTTCTTTCCTTTTGGTAAGCAAAATTTGGTTACTTTTACAGCCGTATTGGACAATTGTAATACAGTACTGTATCTTAATTAGGCCATCTTATGAAAAATCTTTTATGCAATCTGAGGTTATATTCTTCTTACCTTTTTTCCTAATTATTTAACAGCATAGATATAATAATATGAAGAATGCGATGTCTTAGTGCCATTAACTCATAAGGAGCCGACACCTTTTGCTATTTTGCTAGGCCTATTTTTAGGTACAGCCTTTTATTTTAAAGAGCCAACTTTATAAGTTGAATATAAGGTTGACAAATCGTGATTCCGCATAGGATCTGCCGAGCCTTCATAAACTGGACTGATGAGATCGATTCGTAATATTGAAGTGTTTAACTATCAGAAAAGAGAAAATTTCATACTGTATGAACTTCTTTTGTTCCCAACTTTTAAAATTTGTATTTATTACATAAATAGCTTATTCAATAATATATATATACACACGCACACACACACATATATATATATGGATGCTTGTCAGTTACGAACAATTAAATTATGTAATCAGATCTGGTTGTCCAAAACTAAGATGTACCTATTATGGGCTGAGCTTGACAATTTGTTTTCGCACGAGTGAACTCATGTTTTTTTTACTGATCTTTTGAGTCGACTCACGAGTTCACCCGAGTTTACTAGTGTTCAAGTTGTACACTGATTTTACACGTTTTTTACGAGTTTACAAGTTCAAGTTGTATCTTGTAACTCGTTTACAAGTCAACTGGAGAATAAAGGAGTATCAACGCAGCATATATATGACTAATTATTTCTTCTCGACAGCATGGAACGATGCGGTTGAAGAGGCATGCCAAAAGGGTATCGGCATCATTGCGGAACCGGGTGGTAGCATCAGAGATAAAGATGCTATAGACTGTTGCAACAAGTACGGGGTGTCTCTCGTCTTCACCGGCATAAGACATTTCAGGCATTAATAGTATCCAATTAAAGGAAAAAAAGAAAAAAAAAGAATCCTCTGAAGATTAGAAAGCCCGATGGATGCAGAGGGTAGAAACTGGATTATCCACTGCTGATGTAGCCATCAGTTTTTTGTAAGATTATTCAGATTATTCTGGGAATACCCCTCAGTTTTTGTACTCAATTCTAGTTTGCAATTTTCTGTTACCTTTACATTTTTTTTCCTTTCAAGTGAAAGTTTTGCTTGATTGTCTCCATTTAGCTAGTTTTTAATACTTTTAATGAAATAACACTTTTATTTTAATAAAAATTCTTTGCTGTTTTAATATTTTTTGTTACTGCAGGTGATATTATTGCTGTCTCATGTTATAGTTCGCATATGGTTTTGTTTGGTAGGTTTTAATTTTGGGATAATGACGTATCAGCCCCCCATTTTGAATTCTTTGGACAGATCAGCCCCTCTGTTTAAAAAATGGACAGATCAGTCCCTCTGCTATTGTTTCGGATTTTTTCGGACAAAAATGCCATCGTTTCGCCGAGACCGAGACCACCTATTTAGAAGTATTTTTTGAAAAATTTTTGACATGAAAGTTGTAGATCTCGTCGAGATCTACAACTTTCACGACGAGATCTACAACTTTCATATTCAAAATTTTTCCAAAAAATGCTTCTAGATAGATGTTTTCGGCGTTCAAACTGTTTCAGCGATTTCGGGTCGAGCTGGTTACATTTCGGACCTCAAAAATACCTATTTCAAAGTATTTTTTGGAAAAATGTTCAACATAAAAGTTGTAGATCTCGACGAGCTCTACAACTTTTATGTTCAAATTTTTTCCAAAAAATACTTTTAGATAGATGTTTTTGGTGTCCGAACTGTTAACGAGCATAGGAATATTTTTGTCCGAAAAAAATTCAAACATGTTTGAGAGGCTGATTTGGTAGTTTTTGAAATGGGGGGCTGACCTGGTACTTTTGAAACCTTGGGGGGCTGATATGATATAAGCCCTTAAATTTTTCACCACTGGTCTGTACAAATTAAATAGTACTTAATTCGTACTAAGTCGTGTCTATAGAATAATACGTAACTAACTGAAAATGTATAATTCAAGTATTATATTGTATAATTTTATTCTAAATATATATTAGCTAAACTAAATAATTTAATAACATACATTATCATTAAATTTATGAATAATAATTATTATTCTATTTAAAAAAAATTTAGTTTTTATTTTAAATAAAAATTATATAAGTCAAGTATTCATATAATTTTTATTTTAAAAATGTATTAACTAAATTAAGAAATTAATATTATAAATACTAATTAAATATATAGGACTAAAGTTTATATATAATTATTATTATCATATTTTTTTTAGTGTCTTTATTTTAACTTTTTAAAAATTTTATCTAATTTTAGTTAAAGTATGTGTTTTTTTAAACTAAAAAATAATTAAAGAGTAAAAACAAAACAATTTATAACTGGCTTAACTCCGATTTAGAGTTGTAAGTTCTCAACCGGAGTGTACCCAACACACATAAAAACTCGGCGAAGCAAAGCGGGCCGCGGATCTCGACGACGGTGGGATCGGAATGGCGCCGCTTGCTCCCCGCTCCGGCGAAACCATCTTCGCCAACGTCGAACGCGTGGTAAGCAAATCAAACAATCCCCGAATCGCTAATTTTGAAGCAGCAATTCAAAGTTCAATTTCTATTTTAAAGATTGATGGGTCTTTTTTTTTCCCTGCAATGTATGGATTAATTGATAGAATGCGGAGTTGTTCACGTTGACGTACGGCGCGATCGTGAGGCAGCTGCTCACCGATCTGGAGGAGGTCGAGGAAGTCAACAAACAGCTTGACCAAATGTTAGTTAGTCTACAGTTCTATCATTCTAATGACTGATTTCGATCCATTTTTGCGGTTATATGATATGATTGAATCTAGATCTGGTATTAGTATTGGTTTCTTTATTATTTATATCATGATTTTGAGCTGAAGTTGATCACTAGTTCTAAAGTAGCATGTGCTTGATCAAGTTTAATTCTAGAGTATAGGTTTAGCAGGTGATTACATGAAGATTGGTTATGCGGTGTACTTTTTATGGTTATAGCGTATCGTCTTGGATCTAGTTGTGTGAATTAAACAGTTTTGCTTGTCTGATATATGGTTTAGCAAAATTCCATAGGTGCCCACAGTGATAGTGTAAACTTGGCGATCTGATGAGTTCATATGCAAACAGATATATTTTATAAGTCGCTTTTGGATAGTTCAATGTTAGCAAGCATCTAACTTTGCGATGTAGGCTTGGTGAGTGGAGGGGAAAAAGACTTGTCACTAAGAAATGTGCTTCGATTTGCTGAAGAGGTTTAGTTGCTACTAATTTATGTATTGCATACGGGTACTTTGTTAATTCTAGAGTTTAGAATAAATCTATGATATTTTGTAGAATCTAGTATAAACTAGTAGAAGGATAGGAGAGGCAAGTCATATAAAAGAGAAACGGGAAAGGATGTACAAGACGCCAAATTTTAGCAGTTGTTGGAAGGATAATGATTTCAATTTTGGAAATCCCAGCAAGAATACTGCCACGACTTTCTGGGTGATAAAATAAACACTATCATATAGTATAATGTTTCACTCTCCTTTTGCTAAATATGCCAATTAGCCCATTTCCTTCCAAAGTTGTTATTCTTCTATTACTTTAACATTTGCCTCATTATTATGGTTGCATTGCTGCTATAGATGCTTTATGGGATAATGACAAAAAATAAGGTCTGCTGTCAGAGCTTCATTTGGTACTCCCGTCTATCTCATCTTCTCATCTGCTGCATATATCATGCTCAATCTTGGGTGTGGGTCCTTTTTCTTTTACATTCTCTTATTTTATATCTTGTAGCAAACGATACTTTTAAATGAAGAATATACTTTTTTTCTCTTTCTATCATGTAAAGTTGACACCATGTATTGCCCAGGGGATATAACATTGGAATCCGACTAATAGATGAGTTTCTTGCAAAGTCTAATGTCTCAAGATGCGTGGACTTCAAGGAAACAGCTGAAGTCATTGCAAAGGTTCTCTCAAGGATATTTCTTTCTTAAATATGTTTTAATCTTTCTAAAGAACTAGTTCAATGGTACATGCAATCAATTCTGTGAAATTGAGTTAGTTTTTCATAAAATATGAAAATGTTATCAAATGCATTTGGTTTTGATTAACAAGAGCTCTGCTTACTTTATATTGGGAATAGAAGCATAAATGTCTTTTCCATAATTTACATATGGTCTTGTCTATCTCACTAATTGTTTGGAACAAAGAACCTTCTTTCTCCTCTGAACTTAACGACAGCTGGTTTCTATTCTGACTTTGATATTTACCGTCGTAATATTCTTGTTACACAACCTTCAAACAGGTTGGGTTTAAGATGTTCCTAGGGGTCACTGCAGCAGTAACCAATTGGAATGCTGATGAAACTAGTTGCAGCCTCGTCTTGGAGGATAATCCACTGGTAGATTTTGTTGAGCTTCCTGACACATGCCAAGGTCTTTCTTACTGCAATATATTGAGTGGAGTCGTTAGAGGAGCTCTCGAGATGGTAAGTGTCTGTTCTTGTTTCTTACCCACTTCAATTATTCCTTGTTGTTGCTTTTGCTGTTAAAGGTCCAATTGGATCCAACCAGATTCTTCAATGCCCCTATAATACTTCCTTCCCATTGTGTTGTTGAGCAAGTTGGTTTAGACTGGAGATGTAAGGTATCTTTTTGTCTTAGGAATGGGATTTGTTATACCTAGTATGATATCTTCTGCTTACATTTAGCTCATCTGTGCATGGATGGTTTGTCTAAACTTCTACAAATTAGTGTCTTATGAGGCTAGAGCCTAATTCACTTAGTTTGGGTGCTATTAACAGCCTATTTGCTTGAGAGGGGTGAGATTTCAACCTAAGAACCTAGGTTCTACCCCGAGGGGGCTCCCTTCGTTTTTGGAAGAATATGGGAAATTTGGTTTTCAATCTAAAAAGGGGTGTCCTCCTTCATGCGTGTCTTCTTAGTAGGATTAAGGCTAGGATCACTAAATGTTTTACCAATTTTGGTGCTGAAATGATACCCATGGATAGAGGGACTGGTGTGGCGTGATTTAGGAACCGTGACGTATCTGTTCATGTCCCGTGGTGTAGGATCTGTAGGCTGGTTGATTTTGTTCTGATATTTCAAAAGAAAAAAAAAGAAGAAAACTTGAGCTTTTGTAAGGTATTGTTCATCTAATGGTAACCCTTTTGGCGCTAAATCAATTTAGTTAAGAAATGCAGTTACATAGATACTGTTCTTGAAACAGTAATCGCTATTGTATATCTTTATATGCTTTCTGGATTATTATAGTTTGAAATAGAGTATTAGCAAGTGGATTTTAGGGGGTGTTTGGTAGCCTCGTTTTAGCAAAATTAAATTTATCAAGTACCAAATTTTACTAAAATTCTTGTTTGTTTCAATCTAAAATTCGGTTTTTTAGAATCGAAGATATCATAAAACGGAAAATGAGGTTCTATAGAAAAATTACTAACCCATGTTCTTAATCAGTTTTACAAAATCTTTCTTTTACAAAAGATTTCTGTAAATAATATATTGCAATACAACAAAGTCAATTTTAGATTTATTTTGTGTACAACATAGCTAAAAATTCGATATAATTATTTTTTAATCTTTTATATTGTATAGTTTTGATAATAATATTTTTCAAAAAAAATTATCCCAGCACAAAAAATCTTTAGCAAGACAGATTCTGTAAAACAGATACAAACACTAAATAAGTAAAATCAATTTTTGCAAAAATTCAGATAAAAAACAATTTTATTAAATTACTATCACATTTTGTTTTGATAAAACTTTTATATTACAAAATGCTACCTTAAGCTCCTGCGACGGATAAATTCATTAATCTGCTATCTTTTCTTTGTCCAACTTGTTGGTCCATCCAGGTTTCTATGAAGACCGAAGTAACTTGGGTCCGGGACATGCTGCGCGGAGATGACGCGTACGAGCTAAGAGTGAAGCTCCTCAAACAAGTTCCAGAGGAATATCCATACAAAGATGATGATTGAACATGAATGTATCTGTGAAACATAGATGTTTAAACCTCGTCTTCTATTTTCAGATGTTATTGTTTCTTTAGAAATTATGCCATTTTATTTCTACCAAAGTGAGGATCGATTGTCAGAAAGCGGCCTCCTCCTTGTTTGAACTGTGTTTGATAGAGGAGAGTCTTGACACATTGTAAGTTTTAAGACAAAAAGCACTCATCAGAACAGTAACAAAAGTATTGTGATACTGATTATCCACAGATTATGTATCTATATAATGTAGGACTATTTGTCTTTTTATGTCCCTTATAATTTGAAACTGTCAATATATGTTTCTTAGTTTAAAATAATTTTTTTATATCCTGTTAATTATGTGAAATAATAAAATTATTTTTTTTAAAGGATAATTTACAAGAGATATAAAAATATTATTTTAAATTAGTGATATATTTTAGTAATTTTAAATTATAGGAACATAAAAAAAGTAAATATCCTTTTGATGTATTTATTGATATGTAATTTATTTTACTTCTTGTTGACAAGTATAAGCATAGTCCTGGTGGCTAGTGAGGCATGGGTCAAGATTTTCAGCCGCTTGTGCATTGGGTATAGAAATTTGCTGCGGCGGGTAGGCCTTTGGTCCGCCTTGAGCAAAATTTGGGTGAACCAGCAGACCTTGTTGAGATGTCCCGATCCTAAACCATCTCTTGTTCCCATTTATTTAGGAATAATTCTTGAACATAACTGTTGCATGTGTATGGTACGTAACCATGCATCTTAGAATGGACACTGGCGGATAAGTTTGAGAAACAAGTTTTCTGGCAATAAGACTGCTTGTGATTGTAATATCTCTGCTCATAATTGGTTCTTTTTTATTCGACTGACGTAAAAGATAAACTAATAGATGCTCATGTCACAAAATTAAGATTATTTATATATTATTTTCTATTTTTATTTGACATTGCAAATTTCTGACCACCTAAAAAAACGTAGTAGGACGACAATCCGAGATTTACTACACTCAAACTGTAAATGAACAGGAAATGCATAATACGATATACAACTAGATGCTTGTATGAGATTTTGTCCAGCAAGAACTGATAACTTCAAATTCATATCAACTCTGTAGAAGTGAAGACCTTTGAAAGTTCAAATCGGCAGCAGATGAAACCTCATTCACCATGATATTCAGGATTTACAAGTTCTCAACTGTTTAGCAAGATGTTGAGCTGGGACTATCTTGATAACAAATAGAGTGGCCGAAGAACCTCAGACAATTCCCCGAAGAAAATTGTAGTTGGCAAACCTACTAATTATGGCAAAGAAAAGATGATCCTGGCTAATGGGATTTAGATTTGCCTAAAAATTTTCAATCTGGGACCAATTGAAAACCTAAAATTTTATATTTTAGCTAGTCTAAATAGATCCGAAACCATTGATCTTAAAATTTTTTAATATCATAAAGAAACAATCATGGGGCAGTATGTATGTAGCGAGTTATAATCTCACTATTTTAGTTCAAACTGCTTGGTCCCAGGTAGTAACTATTTATCTATGAAGCACGAAACGGACATGCTGACACAATATGTTACAAACATGGCAATGTTTTAAAGAACACGGTCAGGACACGGCAAAATTTTTTAATTATACACTTATGTAGTAAAAGAACACAAATATCATATGTTCATGCTGATGTACATTCCGTATAAACAAACATAGTTAACCAAAGAACAATTACATATTGACTTTTAAACTTTTAAACAATGATATACACAATAATATCTATCATATTTTTATAGTCGTGCTATCACTTATACGTAAGAAAAATTAAAAAAAAAAAAGTTAATAACTTAACTTCATTAAGAAGAAAAAGAGATTTAACAAAGATTTAATTCATATACATGATCTTTGAAAGGCATTACAAAAAGTTGATTTCTAAATGCTGTAAAATGAGATTAATAAATCGACTATATCATCACCTATTATCAAGAACTATGGAAAAATCATTATGATAATCAAACATATAAACATGGTGACACGCGTGTCCAACACACGTCCAAAAAGGGGTCCTACGAAGTGTCGTGTCCGACATGGGCACAACTTTCGAGAAAGGTCTGTACTTCATAATTGCATAAATAATCCCTTGTATATTACTTCTGCAACCAATTTTTACAAGAAATCTGCAAGATCCATATTTAAACTGTTACAATAAACATACTTTTACAACAAAAAAAATCCAGGAATTGACTTCTATAGTTGTATGCAATAAACTGGATGGTGGTAAGTTAGGGAAATTCCTACTCACCTGCAGAAACTTAATCCTATATTTAGCTTGACGATTTTGTCAAAGACACTTAGGTGCGCCTCGTCTTGCTTCTAGGCACGCTAAAGTGAAAAAGAGCCCGCTGTCATAGATCTACGCATTTGGCCAAGGCTAGGCCTGTGCCCTTGTAACACCTTGAGCCTTTGCCATGGCAAGGTCAAGCCTGCCTAGCGAAATTCTCTAGAATTTTATTGAAGCCACCTTGGCCATGGCCAAGGCAAGGACAAGCCCGCGTAGGAGAATTTTCTAAATTTTCTTGAATGCTTGGTTGCTTAGGGCACAAGAAGGAATGCTCTAGAATCCTAACTATAGCTGTAGGATTAGGTTAATCGTAGCCGTTCATTATGACCTTCGCTCCAAATAAATAGAGGAGTGGTTATTCACTTATAACCATCCGGAACTTCGAGTTTGACTAAGAGTTGTAGGAGTGCTAGAGTGCTCTCTTTACTCTTATTCCATCTTCCATTCTCTTAGATGTCGCTTATAGTTTTCTCGGGAGGCTGAGCTTAGCAATGGGGTGGCTTTGCCAAGGGAGTGTTGCTAAGTTGTAGCACAAGGTGCTAGGAATTAGCACAGCCTTGTGACACCGCCTTGGGCCGAGGACAGGCTCTTTCATAAGGTGTAGACAAGGCATGCCTACATGCCCCTTATAGAGGCACCTGCGCATGCTGGAGTGCACCTTATCTAGCTTTAAGAAAAAAAAAATAGAGAAGAAAAAATCATGCACTCAACCTACGTCCTAATAGAATAGCGTGCACGTAAATATAAACCCTAACTAGTACCATTCCACTTTATTTTATTTTCTTCATTTTATTGTTATTGTTGTTTGCTGCTACTGCTACTATTTGCTGCTACTTTTGTTTCTACCATGCAGCGCCCTTCAAGGCTTCAATAAGCGCACCTTATTGTATGCCTTGCGACAAGCTCCACAAGACCTCTTGGGCTTCCGTGCATTTGGCGCCTTTGACAACTAAAATCAGAAAAAAGGAAGGGAAGAACCCACACAAAACAAAGTCCACTTTGTATAGGATTAAGCAAGGAAAATGAACAGAAGACCACAATCACCATAAAACATCATTCTTCTTACCTGTGGCTGGGTTAGAGCCATGTTCTGTAGCATCCTGACATAAATAGGAAAAAAAAAAAAAAACTCAAGTTGGGAAATACAAAATGATATGCAGAACTAGCCACTGCTAATTAAACATTTACAAAATAACTAAAAAATAAACATTGTTCTCCTAGAAGAGATTTAATACTCAAAAATCTTTTCCTTAAATAAGAGTATGCAGCCTGCCAACATGAAATACTTTCTTTTACTTGGACAAAAGAATAATAAATTCAGAATTTTCTGTGTATATACCATTATCACGACAAGATTGACTGTCTGTCTACTTCAAAATTGCAACATTTCCTCTAAAACAAGTTTTTGCATGAGAGAAACTTATACATAGCATATAAGGAAATTAGGTATCATACCAGCAATAAGCTGATCAAGAAAAATCCTGCAAGTCCTCACCTTCACTTAGAGACTTAGCTGCAGATAAGCACAGAATAAGTCATATAACATAAAAGAAACAAATCGAAATGGTTTGTGAGGTATAGGATGAAGTAACTCACAAAACATTAACATATACTTGAGATCATGAAGTTTATGGCTAGCAACTAGTAATGCTCACCATCTATATTTCTGCAAACTACATCCTTCTATACTGTTATGAATGCCATTATCTAAGTAGTACACGTACCCACAAAAAAAAAAGAGTCCCAAAAAAAAAAAAAAGAATCTCTAAACTGAAAGGTTACTATGTGCATCCAAATATCTATAGGCTGATAAACATAAATAAAGACATAAAGATTCATCCCATTTGCTGTTACGGAAAATTGCCATTATGGAAAATAGTACGTGTTTCTATTTTAGATGTACATGGAAAAGACTATCCCATTTGCTGTTGAATACTAAATGGACCACTCACAAAACTGGTGCGTCTATTGACCTGGATTGTCAGGTACAAACGTAAAGATACCCAAAAAAGTGTGGATTTAGGAGTTGACCAGTGAGGAAGCATCTTCAATAAGAATTTCCTCAAGTCCTTGGTGGTCAGCCTGATAGTCATTTCAGTGAATTTTGCTCGAGCCTCCACTATCTGCCAAATCAACCTGCTGCTCCACGAAGTTGTCAGAGTCTCCTGAAAAAGAATTCCTGCTTGCGTTATTATTTTCATGAACATCATTCTGATCCACTTTGGTCTCATCTCTGGTTTGTTCAGAAGATTCGATTTCCATTTTGACTGGTTGCTCAATTTTCTGACTAGGGCTTGGATCATCAGGGCCGGAGATTTTGCTGGGTCCAGGGACCACTGAAGAAGCTACTGAATAAAAAACTTCAGTAGAAGGTGATGATTTGAAAGACTGCTGGAGTGGAATACCCAAGGATGATGATGCTTGCATATTTAAATTAAGATTCAAAGCTGAAGAATTGGAGCTTGAAGCAGCATGATTGTTGTCATTATTGAAACCAGCATACTCAGGGCTAAGTGGACTAAACTTAGACAACTGTTTCTTCCTCTTCAAAAATTTCCTTGGATCCTTAGGCTGGTTAGGAAGTTGAGGAACTGTGAAAGGAGGAATTGTTGGCCTATCTACTCCAAAGAGTAGGCGTACTGATTGAGCTATTGCTGAAACAGTGGGAGGCAACTGAGGTACTGCTGGCTTGGTCGTAGGAACATTAACAGCTTCCCGAAGCCAGTGAGGAAGGTTATCCACCTTGGAGTTACAAGAAGCATCTTCTTTTGCCTCTGACCTCTGTTTTTCACTGGAATCAACTGTCAACCTGGACCTATTTTCATCATTACTTAGCGTATTACATGGACCTTGCAACAAGTCCAGAGGTCTATTCAGAAGATTTGGTAGCTTGTTGTACTTGGTCCAAAATTCGTTCTCCGCATCCTTTGCATCATGAGTCCTTACGCAATCCATACTATTAGAGGCAATACTGTTACTTGACGATGGATTGTGCTGAATTGGGAAATCCAGAGGCAAGTTCAAACCGCTTGCTCTATCAGATGGTCCAGCACCAAAATCACCATGAAAATTAGGCCCAAGCTTATCTGAACGCCGTGGTGGTACCGGTGGGAAACAATCATGCACCATGCCGATATGTTTACTCTCCATGTTAGGAAAACGGGGAATCAGGTCACCAGATCCTAACTGTATATCTGTTATATGGGAGCGCATCTGTGAGCCATCAATTCCAAGACCAGCAAATTTACTGCCAAACAGTGCCCGGTTCATTATCCCATCAGGAATGCATGGAAAAGGAGCGGCTGATGATTTTGGTGCTGGGACAGCACCAAAATCAAATAGCTTCTGCTGCTCCTCAGCCCATCTAATGGACAAATCTTCAGGAGTTCTATGTTTTGCAAACTTCAATTTAGGGTCACTAATCATTACATCCCAATTACCCCTTCCATGTCTCCGTACACCAATCCAAAGAGCATCAAGTTCATCTTCAGACCATGTATCTACCTTTAACCTTTTCTTCAAGAATTTGTTTCGACCAAAACCAGTTCTCATCATTATGTTATCAAGAACCTTCTTGTGATTCTCTGGTAATGACGAATGTGTGCTTGACATCTGACGCAAACTCAACACTGGAGGTGGCTCTGGCATTTGATGCTTATGTTTCATAATCTCATTGAAATGTTTTGTTAAGTCTGGAATCAAGGAAATATTTGGTAAATTCTGAATGGAATTATGAAAGTGATCCAAATTTGGTCCTGTTGGCAACATAGGCAGCATATCCAAGCTAGAGGACTTCATTGCGTGCTGATAAGAAAGTGGGAACTGAGGCTGCGACTTAGCACCAGTACCCAAGTTGGAAAGCAACATTTTCTCCTGAAAAGCAGAGAAAGAAGAGGCTGAAGGATCTGGAAGATTGGAAGGACCATTTCCCATGGAAAGTGCCGTTGGAAGCTGCATACAAAACACAACATTGCAAATGCTTTAGCAATTCAAGCTAACAGTCATAACCTACCAGAAACTAAATACTGTAACCCAGCGTATGAATGTTGAACTTACATGACTAAAGGGAAAATAGCTCTCAGGGGCGATGTTCTCAGGCCTCTGATGCAAAGCATTTGCATCTGAATTGGGAACAAGGGGTGGATCTTCAACAGTTTCTTTCTCTTTGCTCTTCAAGTCAATCGAAGAATTAGGATCCACATTAGGGACCCCCGGTAACTCTACTATGCCAGTATTTTCTCTAGATTGCTCCTGACGTGATGGTGGCGGAAGTTTCAAGAAGGACTGGAAGTTGCGAGGCAAATCTACCTGATTAGCATTGGGAGCGCAAAGTCCTAGAACAGGCAGATGGGAGTAATTGGGATTTTGAAATGGGTGGTTTGACAGGCTTTCAGATGTTCCTGGGGAGGCAAAAAGATGAAGATTGCTTCTTTGAGGTCTTCTGTAACCATGCTTTACAAACCTCCCTGTTCTTTGGATCTTCCCATCTTCGAGGGAGGCATGTTTACCATTGTCCGCTCTCCCAGATCGAGGTAGGGGTGTCTGAGATAATACATCAGATCTCTCACTTGGATAACTAATATCTATCACATGCCTACGGGCAAGGCGTTCCTTTTGACGCGCACGAAGTTCAGCACTAGAATAAAAGAGGTGAATCAGAATTTTATGATTGAGTGCTACATCAGGAAACACAAAAGACGATCTTACTATTTATCTTTTAGCGCACGGCCAGCAGGTGTATATACTGGTTCAGGTTCCTCATCTTCATCACCACTCTGTTTTATTAACACAACAAATTGGTCATAAATAGTAACTGATCAAACCATTAAGAGAAAACAAAATACTAAAGTTATAATAGAAATAGAAACAAAATTTACCAACCTTTGGGGCTAAATGGAGGTGTAGACCAAAATTACGTTAGGAACGACCACCCTACGGCTCTACTAATCGAGGAGTTAGTACAAAAACAAAAACACAGACTTCATCTCACTAGGTGGGTCAGCTGCATGGATCCTTGTACAACATTGTGCTCTATTTAGAGTCATATCTTATGTCCAGTCAAGTGACACAAGATAATTCCTCAAGGTTTCTATCCAACTGTAAGCAAGTGGTTAGTAGCTTACTCAAATATGTTGGACCCAAGTTGGATGTGGTCAGATCTGAAGGCATTTGTCCGGCAAATTTGGCTTCAGGTGGCTACATCGGACTGCTCAGATGGTGACAATCCCCTGGGAGCCAAAGTCAAGCCACGGACCAAATATGCCCATATCAGGTCGCCTCTTGACTAGCAACAAACATTCTTTTTTATTCAGGGTCAAGAAATAAAGGTAATGGTGGAAAAGGACTTTGAAAACAAACGATTTAGGTGCCATGAGGCACCGGCCATAGAAGAGCTTGTGCTTAGCCGCACTGGCCAAATATTATTTTTCATTTCTTATAGAAGTGAATAAAACATATGTATCCCCAAGGTCAGCATGTGGCCGGATCTATGTTTACAGAAACTTAGTTCATCTTGGCACCTAAAAGCTTGTTCAAAACAGAAGTTATATTGAGAAGAAGATATTCTAATGTGAAACATGACCACGCTGAGACATCAAGTTAAATGGTACTACCAACACTTGGCAGGAAGTGTCAATAATCCTAAAGAGAGGCAGATAAAATAGAATTATCTAAACAAGAAAAAAATCAAAATAAAAACAAAAACTAGGATGCTGAAGGCAACCTCCTTTCTCATAAAATGGATGTTTGCCTCTTTTAAGTTCTTTAAAAAAATTAACTCTTTTAAGTTCTTAAAATATAAATTAAGGAACCACAGAGACCATTCAGCATAGATCTATGCCTCTGTACTTAGCCTATCCCACAAGTCTTCCGAAGTAGCTCAGTCATCGAGCTAATAAAAAGGAACCAATAGGTGTTATCAATTAGTTTATTAGGGAACGAAAAAGGTGATTGCAAAAGCAAAACATAGCACACAACAGCAAGTAATGATGTTGCATTCAAAAAGTATAGTACCTTGCTTAAAGGTTCAGCTGGCAATGGCGCAACTGTTTCCTTGTAAGAAATTGCTTTCCTCAAGCGTTTTCCCCGTCCAAGAGCCTCTTCCTCCTCTGTCTGATACTTCTCCCACCTAATGCAAGAAAAGAAACTATATCCTTAGTAAACAAGTTTCAAAATCATATGCACACATACATGAAGCCCCACATTCTAGCCTACGCAGATAGTATCCAAAAGCAGGAGATAAAGCTCATAATCTTGCAATATGCAGCATAAGTACTAACTCACATCTGCAAGAAAAAAGAGAGGAATGCCCTGCCTTGTGATTCAATTAACAGAAGCTCTCATCTTTGAACGAGAGGTTGGTTTCGAACGCAAAGTGTGGCACTTCAAGGATGCGCATCACAGTGGCACTGTCTGGAGGAGGTATTAAGCTGCCACGGATCACGTGGATCGGGAGTTGGATTTATGGTGGTGGAGGAGCTAGTCCACATTTTTTGGTTTAACAGAATCACAAGTGGGCCCACGTTACTGAGATTTTCTGGTTATCTTTCGAAAAAAAGAGTAACGAAAAAGATATATATATATATATATATACTGGAGTAGCTAATTTCGGCATTATGAACACTGATATTTAACTTCTCTATGCATTCAAGCAACTCGCATGTTGTGCAATGGCATGTAATTCATATTGTGTTTAAAATAAGTAACCAAAGATTCTTCGCCCAAAAGGGTTTCTACAATAATTAGACTTGCCGTAGTTAGAAGTCGCAGTAAAAAGTTATCGCTCTGTGTAAGGAGTCATACAGGTTTCTACAGCAATAAAACACATATCAGATCATGTATTGCTCTATTGGGATTAGGATGAAGCTTTAACGTGATATTTCATGAATTTGTTCGCCATTTACAGTCTACTATTAAAGTACTGGTGAAGGTTCCTTAATTTCTCCTCCTTTCGCAATCTACCATCCATTTCCAAGTATCTTATCCTTGTTCTCCAACAAGTGCAACTACTTTACTGCCCAAGTGGTGTTAAGATAAGCGATGGCTAATTCAAAATTTCATACAACGGTGTCAAATTGTCCGTATAAGCAAACAAATAAATTTATACAAAAAAAAAAAAAAAAAAAAAACACACCTAAATTGGGACCAAGGACGGTAGATGGAGGGCCGGTGAGTATATACATAAAAAATAAACAAAATCTAATAATTTCAACTAGTCAAAGGCAGATTAGCTGTGGATGGACGCGGAACGACGTCATGGCAGCGAATATCAGGATTAGACTAATTGGGAACTAAGGAATTGGTCTAAGGCTTAGCTTATCAAAGTAGAAAGAGAAATTAGAGGGTATCAAACTTTTAATATATTTTTGGGGTTTTAAATTGAAATAACAGTATAAATTTGCAAGTTTTTGGTTTGTGTTTTTGCAAGAAACAGCAAGAGGAGGGAGGGATGAAGGATGAGAGATGAAGAGGTAGCTCCGGCAGGAGCGGACAATCAAGGGGGGGTGAAGAGAGAGAGGGAAAAAGAACAAAAATTCTTTTTTTAAAAAATTTAAAAAAAAAAAGTGGTGGGGAGGCACAAACGAGTTTCAAACTCGTGACCCCACTGTTTCTGTAAAGGATATAACCACTGTAAGAGATATAACCACCACACCACTCTGCTAACATAAAGGTCATTCGTTTTTCTAACTTGACTAAGTCTTAAAATACATATATTCACATATATATACCAACGTTTGGTACAAGAGCAGGGTTGCGCTTGACGACCCTACTACTGTGCTAGATCCACCGCTAATAGATAAGCCCCCTTCCATATCATCATAAGATTCTAAATGATGACATCTGTGGAATCCTTAGCATTCACCTGCTCAAGAATCTTCCCAACTCTTTTTTTTTTTGTTTTGGAGAAAACTGAACTTGGAATCAAGAGTTCCATTGCAGGAAGAATCTTCCCAATTCTTGTATCAAGGGCATGACATTCCTTCAGCTAGCATCTGGTTGACTCACAAATTTAGAGATGCATAAAGTGCAAGACATTCCTGTTGCCTGTACTGCTGCTTGCAGGCCGCAGGCTAGCCTATACTGCCGGCTGTATGGGTCGAGCAGACTCGGTCCGTGCAGTGCCAAGCGCTGGCACGGCTCTGCCTGGCGAGCTGCCAAGCCAGCACCTATGTGGGCCACTCTGGGCCTCCGGCCGGCACGGGTGATTTTTTAATTAAAAAAAAAAAAAAAAAAAAAAACTATGTCAAGTGCGAGGTAGAGCTTTCAAGCAACATCATGCGCTCGCGGGTCAGCTTGGCTCGCACGACTGCCACATGCTGAATATTAAGGACCGATCCGCATGGTCGTTCATGTGGGCCGCCCGTGGCCCATACGGCCAGCTCCATGGCCTGCGGGTTAACCACGGGCCACGGGCTTTTTTGCAACACTATGCCTATCCGAACCTGAATAACTACGGAGGCATATCAGCCCATTTGAGTGAAATAGCACCCACGTACGAAGGAAACACAAGGCCATTGGTTACTATTCAATATTGTTGCACCCAATAAAGCTTCTTCTGTACCAAAGCTCGAACTCTGCTAGGTCAAAATAAAAATGAGCAGGTTCAATAAACTCTAAGTATCTAACTTGATTTTTAAGCTAGAAGAAAAATACTTCTCGTGCAGTAATGATTCAGGTCAGGATTCACTCAAGGAATGCTTTTTGTTTTTGGGGAATCCAGGATAAGCAAATTTATGAGTATAAGCAAATTTTGGGGAATCCAGGATAATCAACTTGAGAAGTTATGATTATAATAGACAACATATCAACGATTAACCAGGACCTGGCAATCCCAAAGCAAAGGCAATAGAAAAACTCCATAAGAATAACACATTGAAGTCAGAAGCGCCAATACGCTTTTATAAGATACCTTAGACGCAGAAGGCGATCCCATTCATCCTCTTCCGCAGCATTAGTTACATTATCTCCCTTTGCTTCACATTCTTCACCGGCAATTCCAGCGAGTATGTCACTTGAACCGGGTTCCTCAATCAGTTCATCATTCCATTCCACTGTCTGGTAAGTAAAACAACAGCCATATTAGGTTCTAGCCTTACTTATTGACTATGCAGGATCATGAATGTTATACAGATCAAATGCTCAACATGCTTTAAACCAAGGTTTATAGTGCCAAGCTGTCCGTGTAGTGTCGTCCATGCCGACGGACATTTATTTTGTTCATGATAAAAATTAAAATAAATAGTCAAAATAAAGAAGTTCTTCATCGTTGCTCTAAACAATGACAAGAACGAAAGTTTGTCGCGTAACCTCACTGACTCAACCTTCGGACAAACACCTCTGATTAAAGCTGCCTTCTGCAAGAAGCTTAAGCAAAGATATTGTGCATGTTTGGAGAAGGGTCTTTACACGCTAGAGCAAGCTTATTCAAAAAACACTTCTCTCATATGCGTGCTCAGCAAGCTCATCCAACTACCTCGGACAAGCTCGTACCCAAACACACTCATTAACTAAGCATTTTCTCAAAAACAATATGGTGCCTAAAACAGGTTTGGTAGTTTTGAATTTTAGTAATGTGCAATGGACCCCGTATTTCATTGTTATTAGTACATAATAATAAGCTCAAATGGTGCAAAAAAGATTCAGCGAAACAGCACCAATTTAAGCAATTTTCACTTGGCACATATGCAAGAATAAGATTGACCAAGAAGCACAGTCATGATCACCATTTCTCTTTATAAACGAAAAACTTCATTACTGAATTCTTGTTGCTGCTTTTCACTTCTCATAAAATGGTAAATGAATCAGATCATAATAATGTCTCAAATTTCCATGTAACAGTTAACACATCTAACCCAAAAGGCACACACTTGCACTTGCACCCGCATTCTGTCCTTTATAAAAGATATAGATCTTGAATTCGTAGTTTAACTGCAACATGCATTTACTATCATCTCTATTATATTGTAAAGTTAGAATAATATTGCCACGACGCTTGCATCAATTTAGAGAATTACGATAGAATAAACAAGCACCTATACTTCACTTTCACCACAATTGCTGTCTCAGAGTTTCTGTTAAAACCCAAAAATGTTAGTCTCCCTAGTTAATCATTGCATTTGCACTAGATTTGACACCTCATGGATGGAAGGATAAAATGCACAGGCAAAGGATAGCAAATAATCATGAAGAGTAGCTCACCTTCACTGAACCAAGCATGTCATTTTCAACTTCCACATCCTGGCTTTCAGATATAGCAGACTGGATGTCTGAACGATCTAGCAATTTCAGTATGAAGTTTTCATCCCATACATTCTTTGATGAACCATCAGTGCATTTATCCTGGTATACATCTCCAAGACCACCACACCTTCTTCTGTGCTTAAAATCTTCCTCCGCAACGGCTTCTGAAATATTACTTGAATTTTCCTTTTGATCATTCACATTGGCACATTCATTCTCCCTAAAAAGTTCTTCGGTTCCCCACCGAAGAATATCCTGTACTTCCTTCTGTGACTCTGATTTGTTTACAAAAAGTTGATCAAGCATCAATTTTTTCTTTGCAAGTTGAAGAATGCGCTCCTCAACACTGGCACGGACTACTAGTCTATATACTAGCAGTCTCTTTGATTGACCAATTCTATGTGCTCTGTTCATTGCTTGAATATCAGCATGTGGGTTAAAATCAGAATCATATATAATTACTGTATCAGCGGTAGCTAGATTTATCCCAAGACCACATGCACGTGTTGACAATAGGAAAACAAATCGACTTTCATCTTGATTGAAACGAGCAATTGCTGCTTGACGATCTGCCACTGATACTGACCCATCAACCCTTTCAAAAGTCTTTGGTCCAAATTCTACTGTCAAGTAATCCTCTAGAATATCTAAAAGCTTCGTCATTTGAGAAAATATAAGAACACGATGGCCTTCTTTGTTTAAAATTTTGAGCATAGAATGCAAAAGTGCTAGCTTTCCCGATGCCTTGATACGCATTTCTTGTAGGAACTCTACAGATCCAGATTCTGGTTCTGTTCCTGGTATTAGATATGGATGATTGCAAACCTTCCTAAGCTGCATGACAATATTTAGAAGCGACTGATGAGTACCTCCTTTTCCTATGTTGCGGAGTATCTGATAGTTCTTAGTAAGCATAGCACGATAGTATTCTGTTTGTATGGATGACAACTCAACAGGAACAATACGCTCTGTTTTTGGAGGAATATTCTGCATAGCGTCTTTCTTGAGTCTCCTAAGCATATGAGGAGCAACAAGATTTTTCAACTCCTCCACTTTCTCAGCAGATGTAAGGTCGGTGAACTTTTCCTCGAACGCTGAAAGAGAAGGAAATGAAGTTGGCTGCAAAAAGTTTAGTAAGTTATACATCTCACCAATATTGTTCTGCAAAGGTGTTCCAGTTAGAAGCACACGATGTTCAAATGAGAATGAATTCAGCAAATTAAAAAGCTTGCTTTCAGAATTCTTAAGACGATGCCCTTCATCAACCACAAGAACTTCCCATGGGACCCCCCGGAGATGAGAAGAGTCAGCAAGAACCATCTCATAAGTTGTTAGCAGGACATTAAACTTGTATGACCTGCTCTTCGTTTCACCATTTGGATGGCAGGCGTGCCATTCATATTGACGAATTATAGCTCGCGCTTTTGCTCCTCCATGATACTCCACAACATTCAAATGAGGAATCCACAAGGCAAACTCAGCCATCCAATTAGGCATAGTTGAGAGAGGAACCAACACCAAGGTTGGTAACTTCGCACTAAACTCATAGTATAAGGATGAGATGAAAGCGCAGGCAGATACAGTCTTGCCCAAACCCATCTCGTCAGCAAGTATAACATTCTTAGACTTATGCCAGCATTTCCGCAGCCAGTTCACTGCTTCTAACTGATGGGGAAATAACACACCTCCTTGAAGCTCCTTTGGTTGCTCCATCAAGGGAAGAACTTCTAAACTGTCACCTTTAGACCCAGAAAGATCATGTTGGACATCCTTATTGAGACATTTTGACTCGAAATTCTTAAATTCGGTTATTAAGTGAGCGAACTTGACAATGACAGATTCATCAAAGCTCTCCCAAGTGCACTCATCGTAAGGCAAGCCACGCCATTTTACCAAGACCTCTTTAGTACCATCGCGAGTGCGGAGAGCTAAAATGCGTTGAGGAATACACCATTGTTCTTCACAAGTAGTAATAACAGCAGTACCATACTTAGCCTTGTAGTTCTCCAATTTTCTCTTTGCCAGAGCTTTGAGATCATTTTCGGAAATCCAAGTGTTATGAATATTTGATCGCCCCACCCATTTGACCAAAAATTCATACCTAATATTATTATTGTCTGTGAGCACAGAGTGCGGCAGTGGATCAGTTGCTCCACTTTGTGTACCCCCACCAGCTTGTTCCTTCAAGTTCTTTTTATCAGTTACATCGCATTTACGAGCTTCAAGAGAAGGCTCTTGTAGAAGACTGTCACTAGGTACAGCTAGTTTAACATCTAAATCCTCTGCAGGGATTTTCTCTACAGATTCCGCAATTTCTACTACATTCGGTGAAGATTTTGAACTTTCAACTGTGCCTTCTACATTGTAATCTTCAGACGGTCCTGTTGCTTCTTCCAAATTTTGGCCTCCCTGGGTAGTGAAATCTTCACTCTGAATATTCACATTAAATTCGGTATTCTTCTCATCAACAAAATCAGTAGCCTTTAAATCATTAGAAGGACATTCTATCTGTTTTGCTATCCTCTGATGATTATGAGGACTGGAACTTGGGTGTACTGCGGTGCTTTCTGATGGGCTTGCTAATTTTGTCTGTGAAGGACAAGTATCAGCTGTCATTTTCTGAGTGTGGCTACAAGACATCTGGAGCCGACATCCCAAGACGCGATCAACCTTTCAAATAGGAGGAAACAATAACAAGATCACATTTCATTGTTACCAGTTTAGGAAATATAAGAACGTCAGGGATTATTCATAAAGGGAACGAGATTCCAAGAAATAGAGATACCTGCTCACTAAAATTTAAGTGGGAATCGCTGCATTTAGTTATATTGTCTACATCAAGCCCTGGTTCATCTACCCATGTAACAGATGCTTCCACAGGGGAAATCTGAAGTTCAAGAAAGGAAAGGGATGAAGCCACCAACACGATTGCAGTTTTTATAGCATAATGATGTAGTGTATATTTTATTTTATTTTTTATTTAAAAAAAAAAACCTTCAGATACAGGAACAGTCGCCTAACTGGTGGATGAAGGCGGAAAAAACAAACGTAAGATAGAAATCTAAAGTGAGCACTCATGTAAGAAGGAGATGGCCAAAAACCATGTCAGACAAATTGAAGTAACGATGTACACCTAAATGTTCCTTGATAGAATCTCGACCTTCTACCTTTTAGCCAAATTATCTATGTTAGCTATTCGATTTTATTCCTAACTCCTACAATAAATGTATAAACATACACAGGATGAGAAGTATTAGAAAGATAGCTAGAGAAAAGAACTGAAGCAACTAATCTAGACTCGGAAGCTTCAAAGAAGAAAGAATCACTTTTGGATTAGAAATTGTCCAATGAAATATCGGAACAATGCAAATTCCCATTAGTGCTGAAAACTACAGGTAAGAAGATGAGATATATATTAGTAATCTTGGTGTCTCTCATTTGGTGATTACATTCCAGCGGCAAGAACAGGAAAAAAAAAAAAAACTAAAAAAACTAAAAATTCATTGCTCCAAAGAAACTAAGATAGGAATCTACCTCATGCCTTTTCAAATTTGAACCTTTTTTCGTTTTCAATTCCTTTTTTCTTATAGCCAAAAACACCTGTTCATCAGTTGATTTGCTATGCAACTTCGACTCTCGATCAGACATTTCTGAAACAATTTGTCCCTCCAAGTCGGCAGTTATTTTCATATTGTCCTTCTTACTAAATTTTGCCTTTTTCTTTTTCTTAGCATGCAACTTCATTTCTGGATCAGTTGTTTGGGAGACAACTTGTCCCTCCAATTCAGCAGTTATCTTCTTCCTGTCCTTCTTATTAACCTTTACCTTCTTTTTGTTGAATTCCTCAGTTGATTGGTGGCATCGAACAATGAATTTCAATCTCCTTGTTTCACTTTTAGATGACCCAAACTTCGCTTCGGGAGTTTTTTTATGGTGGTCTGATGTTTTAACGAATGATTCCCGTTTCTTTGGAGATTTTTTCTTCCAATCATGTGGAGAATTTCGACAATTTTCATTAACATCTTCCAGTTCTTCTCTGACACCATCCAGGGAGTCGTCCATTATTGAACCACTTGGCTTTTTACTACGAGCAGTACGAGCTTCAGAACACTCTGGGCTGTTTCCTGCATATGCACTTTCAGTATCGAAGGTATATTTTTGTTTATTTTTCGTCTTCATATTTGGTTCACTTGAGGATTTTTTTGATGCTTTGTCTGGACCTGGTGACGAATCTGAAGCCACTGAATCTTGAAAACTGCTTTTATCTTTTGTTCTGCTTAACTTAGCCTCTTCTTTGCTTGAGAACTTAACAATGTCTTTTTCCTGTATACAATATGGGCATTGCCACTTTCCAGGCGGAGTGCGCTTTCAAGGAACAAACAAAACAAATAAGTAAATTAATCAAACTGGAGGTTCAGGACTGAAAAGAAGAGAAACAGACTGTTACCTTGAGAGGTGGCTTAAGGCATTCTAGATGATAAGTTCGAGGACAACTATTGCAGCATAGTAAGTTCCCACCAAGATTGCATTCTACACATTCAAAATAGTACTGCAAGAGAGTTACTAAGGTTAATGACAGGAATGAAGTAACATTATGCTGCAAACGCAAAATGCAAGCAAAAAAAAAGGAATAGAAAGGACATAACCAGATCTGTATCAAATCCCATTCATCTCGCTCAGTTGATATTCAGATCACAAGTTTCAACACCCCATTTTGTCCAGACCGTCGGTCTGCATTTGGTTCGAAATACACCTATGGTGGTCCATGAAGCGCAATAAATTTGACCCTACCCGATCAGGTCCAACAAGGATCAATTAAACCCAATTCATTTAATTGGCCCAATTAAATCCGATTAAGCATAATTAGGCCCGAATAAATCCAATTAAGCCCATTTAGGCCTAATTAAGCCTAGTTAATCACAACTCATGCAATTACACTTAATTCGGCTCAATTAGTTTACAGGACCTAATTTGAGACAATAAAAATTATTAAAAAAAAAAAAAAAGAACAAAGCACGAAACATGCCATGGCTATTTTGACTAAGTCAGTCCGGATTCAATATATATATAAGGAGAAAAGGACAAAAGTTGTTATGGGGGAGATGTTGGTTGGAGGTCTATAAATACTCCTAAGAGGAAGAAAGGGAGGGGAAAAAAAAAGGAAAAACGAAAAAGGAAGAAAGGAAAACAAAAAGAGAGAAAGAGGGGAGAAGAAAGAGGAAACATAACAGAGAGGAAGAGTGAGAGAGAGAGAGTGTGTGCGTGTGTGTGTGTGTGAGAAGGATAAACCAAGAGAGAAACCGAGAAAGCTCCAGCCGGACTCAGCCTCCAACTCATCCAGCTCCTTCGCTGCTAGGCACCTACCCCGACATCTCAGACGACGTCGCTACACGCCGTCGAAAGTCGCACCCAAACGTTACATTCTCGCTCTTACACTTGAAACTCAAGGTAAGCCTCCAAAGAACATCTCATTGTCATCTCTACGCGTTATAAATCTTGGGACGTTGCCGTGGATTCGCCGCCGGCAAGCCACAACAGCCGTGGAACGAAAACGTAAATAAACATAAAATTGCACCACGCATGTAACTCATTACATTCATGACAAAATGAAGTTTCGACATTGCCATCAAAATCAACACCCTCCAAAACCTTAGGAATGACATATGCGACAGCGATCATCATCGGTTACCGAAACTCGCCAAAACTCGGCGAACTTGAAAACACAACAAACAAAGCTTTGAACGTGATTTTTGACATCTCAACGGACTCGTAGACATCACAAGCCGGAGCCGCCGCCAGTGATCATTTCTCTTACTTTCTCCTCTAGAAACCTCTTGCACCCCTTACACGTGCTCCCTTGCTGATATTAGCTAAGCTTTGGCTAACTTTTGATTATTTTTGTTTTAAGAAATAATTCATAACTAGTAAGGATTTCCACAAAAAAGACAAAACTCGGGTTATTAAAAATGTATATACGTACAACAGAAGTATTACTAAAGAATGGAAACACTCACCCCATCACTCCCTTTTTTCTTGTTAGCAAACTGGGAAATGTCGACATCACCTTTGAGCTTTTGTTTCCTCAAGGACTCTGACGACAGAGACATGCCTTCTCTCTTGTATGTTGACCCGAATGTAACTCGCTTTCTCTTACGTTTAGATACCCAATTCCCATCAATCATTTTATTACACAAGCTGGTTTCCCTCATCCTCTGCATTCAAGATCCTGTTGCAAATAAATATTGTCGCTTGAGATCCTTTTGTAAATAACTATTATTCCAACTAGCATGCTGAACATCTAGATACTATAATATTACCTATCAGGTAGCTTTCCTGCATGAAAGCACACGCCAGAAAACCCTAAAGCAATTATAGGGCACCAACCCTATTACGCTCCACATAATAGGAGAACAAATGGGATTTTCAGTCAGCTACTTGCATATATCTAATTGGCATGGTGATGGTAGGTAGATGGAACCTTCAACCTCAAAGGACAAGACCTCTAATTCCTATTTCCCTTTCCCCAGCTATTCTACAAGGGAAACAGTAGATTCATCATCCACTACATCAGGATTGGTTTGGTAGAATTGAATCCCATGACTTCCACAAGGACCACAACTCGTAAACCACGGGATAGATGTTCTGCAAAACATGAAAGAACAATCTTCAGGATGAAGTAAACAGATTATCTGCACCAACTAGAACCAGCCAAGGGAGAACATCATAAGCTCAGTAATGCTTCTCCATCCTCCACCAAAAAAAACCTTTTTTGGTGCTTTCACGGTTACATTTGGAGGAAAATACTAACACCGGCGTCATTTGATCAATGCTAGCACAACAAAAAATGACTGCCACCACCACAATTTCTCATTTTAGTCACAAAGCTGTGATTTATAAGTACCACAATACTACTAAAAATTCCACAGCAAAGTTTGATTTTGAAGACAGACCATGAGTTATTCTTTTAGTCACCACTCACCAGTAACTTGAGTAAAAGTTGTCCTCATACTCAATGGAGGCATCTTTAGCTACAACTAAAGAAGATTGACTACAAGTTAGTACCTATCTCATTCAGATATTCCATCTGCTGCAATGCAGCTTAAACTTTTTCACTGATTTAAACAAAGAACAAAGCTTGACTATTTGAAGTTTGCGTAGTTCTGCTACCAACTTGAACCACCACCCAAAGCAACCGATGTTAGCTACAATAACTCGAATCTGAGCACCCGGACAAAGATTGAATACAGGCTAGTACTTATCACATTCAGATATTCCATCGACTGCAATACAACTTCAATTATTTAAGCAAGAAACATAAGCTTGACTATTTGAAGTTTGCCTAGTTCCACTACAACAACTCAAATCACCACCAAAACCACCCATTTCTGCTACGAACAACTCGAATCCGAGCATCATCGATTCCCCCAATCAACAAAAGAAATCGCCAACACATGTGCAAAAAAAGGGAAGTATTACCAATTACCGGAAGAAGACAATCGAAGACGTGTAGTTCACATCACCGTCGAAGCTGGGGACAATCGTCGACAGATCAACGGCCACGGCGACAGTAACTCGCCGGAGAGATTGGGATCGGGGAGCGAGTGGGGGGAAGGGTGCTAGGGAATTTGGGGGTTTGAGGGCGAGAATATCGGCGAGAGTCGGCAGGGGGGGGATGGCGCGTGCGTGTGCATTCGTTGAGCGAAAGTGGGACCCCCCGCAGGTGAGGGTACGTATAAGAAGATGACACGTGGAGCACGCCATGCGAGGCGGAGTGAGGGAGGAGAGAGACGGGGGACAGCGAGAGGGGGGTGATAATAGTCGTCGCTGGTTCCATTCTCCTCCTCCTCCTCCCCTACCTCTTGCTCCACGTACCGGAGAGAAACAGAGAGAGTTGATGATGAAGTATGGGATTATTCTGCTTCCTTGCTCGCTCGTTTGCTTGCTCCTTGATCCCCCACAATGGCGACGTAAAAAATATAAATATATAAATAGAGTAAAAAGTTATTTTCTGTTTTATTTATGAAAAATACTTGTTGCACCCAACAACTCACACATTTAGTCACCAAAATAATATAATAATCACCCACCTCCTATCTTGTATTGTACAAAATTCAAGATAATAATTTTTTCTTTTATTTAATTAATTATTTTAGCTTGTGGGTGAATAAATGTGTGAATTTGTGGGTGTAAGTAGCATTGCTTTTTATTTATTATTGTCTCCTTCGTGCTCCAAATCTAAGCCATCAAGCCTCCCATATGGGCCGTACCCATCGCAAGATTGTAATGTATTGTATCGAAAAAAAAATTTTGGACCACCGTTACAGCGAAATTCGGAGCGAAGAGACGAATGACATGCAATGGGATTAGAAGTGAAAAAGAGCCGAGCTGGCAGCTGCGTTCAGACTTTGCACTCGAATTCATTTAAGTTCAGTTTGAATTTAAGTCTTTCTGAGTTTGAGCACTGATTCAAGTTCAAATAGTTAAATAAGCTAAACCTGATCATTATATTACTCGGCTCGTTTATCTAATTTATTAAAAAAAATTAACTGTACGAGCTCGACCTTGAGTCAAGCACGGGCTACTTGATGCTTTTGATCTGAGCTCAATTTGAGTTTGGCTCGAGCTCGACTCAGTTGATACAATCAAATTGAGCTCGAACTCTAGATTTTTCGAATCGAGTTGAGTTCGAGCTCTCCTCTGAAGCTCGTCAAACTCGAGCTCGAGCTAAACTAATCGAGCCGAATTTAAACTTAGCAGTGCTCAGTTTGAACTTGACTCATTTTCACCTTAAGTAGGGATACTCATTCCATCCGGACCGAATCAAATTGGACTGGTTCAAATCCGATTGAAATTCGATATAGATTGTGACACGTAGCGAGGAACGCATTAGAATCTCACAGGCCCAGTCCGAACCAGTTAAAGTGGGACAGGGGTTGAACGGAATTTTTTAAAAAAAAATTAATATATAATTTTAAGAATACACTTAAATATAAATAATTATATATAATATATAGTCTTCAAAAAATTCAATATAATTATCAATATTATTAAAAAAACTAGTTTTTGATCCGGTACCGACCAAATTCATAAATCCTGTCCGATTTTACGGTCCAAATAGTACGTGAAGAACGTTAGAAGTGGATTTTGTGGCATAACTTTCTCTGAGTTAATGGGTGCTTACTAATGCCATGGTCAACTCTATTAAATATTTTATAATGTCAAGGTATAATTTCGTTACTTACGTATTAGACAGTATAAATAATTACATTTATATCACGTTCGTTTAATGTGTAGCTTATGTCACAAAACAACAGGCTTTTTTTTTTTTTTAATTAATCACGAAATCGGAGGGACGGGCGCATACGGAGTCTCCCTATTAGAAATACTTCATCAAAATAAGCCACCAATTTCTTTTATTACCAGAAGGAAACTGAATAATTATTTCAAAGCACAGTTGTTGCAACTATATATTACGTGGAAATCATTAATGTAAAACCTGAAAATAAAATAAAGCCATTGCCAGCAGCTCCAACTGCATACATTTTCAGGTAGCAATAGTCAAAAAATAATTCCCAACCATGATACAAGCACTACTGCAAATATATATTAGCTCACATCCTTGATCCTGAATAAGTTATTTTCCTACTACTTCAAGGAAAATAATAATAAGTGAATATATAATATATATATCTATTAACTAGTATCGTTTCCCGAGGATGATGCCGATGATCATGGACACTATAGCTACTCCAAGAACAAATTTGAAAGCCATTGCACCATGAGGCTCTATCGTAACATGTGAGGGTGGATTTGAGACTGTCTGTTCTCCTTCGCGTCTTTTCTTGCTCTTCTTCTTTGTCGATGCGGATGTTCCTGGTGCAATGACTCTGGACTTCATATCTGAAACTCCATCTTTAGCCTGCTAATATAGATACGAGGATAGATGCTAAGAACAAGGTTTGCTATGATTTTACCAACACATATAAGCTTCTTTTTCATTAACAAACATGCAGTAAGTAAAGCTACAGTTGAATACATTTAAATACGTTTTTTTCCTTTTCTTTTTGTTGTATTTTGACGGAATTTTCTCAGTTCATCTTTATTTTTTGCTTCTTATAACAAATACCATGAAGTATAACGAGGATAAACATGAACATGCTAGAATGATAAATTATCCATTACGCCACGAGAAAAGCAATTTATGGAAATTTGAAATAGCGTTGCACGCTTTTACAAAGACAGGCAGATACATATATTCAGATACTAGCATTCTACTTATGTAGATCTCCTACTGCCGTTAGGATGTCAATTAAATAAGAAGGGGTATTTTAAGATGATTATTTTAACTGATGTCCAACAATTGGAGCTGCTGCGTTGTGATTTAGTTAATCAAGAAACAAAAAAAATGTCTCATGCTTGTAGATATTTATCAAGGCATAATTCAATACTTGCCTGCTCAATAGGCGCATGAGTTTCCATATGAAACTTATTCTCGAGTCTCGAAATTGTCTTCTCCATCTCTGTCATTTGACTCATCTTAAGTTTCAAATTCTGAATTTCTGATACTGCAGACATAAGCTTCTTCTCATCTTCAATACCCTGATCATTCACAAAAGATATAAAAATAGTATTAGTCAAATGAAATGTAATTTTAAATGAACTGCTTGGTGAATTGAATAAATGAAAGAAATACCCTGGGCATTTACAAAGCCCCTTCCTATATTTTTTATATCACTTCAACCCCTCTTTAAGTTTCAAAAATCACTTTAGTCCCTACAAGAAACTATAGTACTATAATGTGTAATAACAATGTTATAATAGGTACATCATAGTGCTGCATGGTTAAATGACAGCAATCCAGGCTAAACCACCATACCAATATGCATCGAGTTTAATTGCATTTCAGATATGGAAGGGTTTACCACACATTAAATCACATAGTATAAGTGGCAACATCAGGACCACATATCACAATCGGTATAGTAGTAATTTTGATAATTTATACGGATCACGAGATAAGTGTGCAGATCACGAGATAAGTGTGCAGATCACGAGACGAATGTGTGGTGAGATTAGTTGTGTGTGGTTTAATGTGTGATTTAGTGGGGGTGAGTAGTTTTTTCCGATATGAAATGACAGTGCTCCTGACACTGTCTCCTAATACTAACAGGGGTGAACTGACATTTCAAAACTTTGGTGGACTATCTTTGAGCTATCTGATAACAAGCTTCCTCTGATAGGAGCTAGCTTTATGTTACAACATAAGAAGGATGCAAGACTTGGATGATTTTTTTCCAATCATATAGTTATAGCAAGTACTGAAGCTTCTTACCTTTTGTTACCCTTGCTCAATAGGTATTATTTCTAGAAGAAATGGAAACATGAAACATTGGTTACATCGATGTACTTTATTTACATTGATGTAGCAAAACACTTCAAGAAATGCATGGGCTTTTTCCACAGCTTACTCTATAACATAAACAGGTAACACATCTATTAATCTCATATTGTGCTAGGGAAGAACCTGGGCTTCCGTGGCGCTATATGCAAGGTCTAGCTCCCTTTGAAGTTCCATTAATTTCTCATTTATAAATGTATCTCCTTCTCGAAGCATGTTTGCATTATCATGCAACTTGGAAATGAGGCCAGCTTCTTTCTCATCAGCAGCGAGTTGGGTGGTCTCAAGCTAATATGACAGGTTATTTAAAAATATTAACATCAATTATTTCAGATGGTTGCAATGTAGAAGCTCTTCGAGGAATAAGAAATAAGTCAATAACACAATACCTCCTCCTTAAATTTGTTCTCTGCCAACACCAATTGCTGCTCAAGTTCTAGTATCCGAACTTGCACCTCATTTTTATCAGCCAACGCCACCTTAAGAATTTCCAACTCAGACAAGAGAGAATTCTCCCTGTGCTTCTGATCATTGAGTTGCTTTTCCAATTGGGCTGCTGCTTCTTCAAGTTCTTTTTTTGCTTCTTGATAAGTGGTCTTGAGTGTATTGTTCTCTTCCATAACAGAAGTTATCTGCAGATCAAGAGTCATAGACTCAGAATGGGCTGATGAGTTCGATGCTCATACGACAACAGATACACGTATAAAAATATTAACAATTAGAATGCAATATATATGATCATAACAAAACATTTGTCACTACTCCCTACATAAAACACATTTGTGCCTAAAATAAGTATCAATTGTAAAGAAACTTATGCTAACCTGTGATTGCAGTTTCTCACCCTCAATTGCAAGCTGCTGCATAAGATCTTCAATGGTTTTCTTAGAAGACTGAAGCTGCAAAAATGTGTTGTCTTTCTCTTCACTCACTGAATTTAGTGTCATCTGTAATTCGTTCAATTTGGTCTGATATGCTGCCAACTCCTGAGACAGATTCATGTTTGCTCTTGCAAGAATTTCATTCTCGGTCTCCAAATGATGAGCCTTACTCTGTATGTCCTGAAAAAGCCCTTCTAGACTTTCCAATTTCCGTAAAGCCTCCTCGAGCTTAGCCTTGTGAGAGTCAGCAACAGAGGTTGATTCTTTAACCCTCTCTTCATAATTTTTCAATTCGGCCTCAAGATAAAGCAGCTTATCATGCAAGTCTCGAGTTTCCTGATCTTGTTTGTTTATCTTCTCAATAGCCTCTTTCAGCTGGTTTTCCTTTTCCTCAATGCGAGATTCTGCGGCAGAATGGAGCTCCAATCCTCTGGAATTCTCATCGGTAAGTTGAGCGATGGTTTTGACATGAGAAGCAAGTTTCTCAGCTGTTACCTCCTTTTCTGTTTGAAGGGAGCTCAATGACTCGGATAACTCATTAACCTTGCGCTCATGAGCTTCCAACTCTTCCCGGAGTTTAAAGTTGGTTCCTCCCATTAGCTCATTCTCAGAAGTCAACTGTCCAATTTTTATTTCATAATCCGATATCTTGCCTTTGAGTTCATCAATGGTTTTTTGTAGAGCATCGGAGTTCTCTGAAATTGCCAGTAAATTAGCTTGGTGCTGATGCTCTAGCTGTTCTTCCATAGAATGCAGGTTGCCTAATATCTCCCTCTCTCTAACAAATAAAGCCTCGAGATCTTTCTGCGCATTTTCTAGTTTCTCCTGAGAAGACATATTCTCATGGTCTAAAGATTCAATCAATCTCTCTGCTTGCATTAGTTTCTCATTTGCACTTCTTGACAAGTCCTCAAAGTTTTTTCTTTCGTCTGTGACAACAAGCAAGATATTTTCTAATTCTTTCTCCTTCTCATTCGCTGCTTGCAGCATAACTTCAAGGCTTGTTGATTTTGCCTGGAATGCTTCCAATTCAGCAGAGAGCTCTGAGACCCTGCTACTATACTGTTTTGACTCTGCTTCAGCATTTCTGCACTTCATCTCCATACTGTTTACTAACTGTTCCAGATCTTGTGATCGAGAATTAGCAGCATCAAGCAATTGCTCTAGTTCACTGATTTTGCTGCTAGCCTCCTCTGCTTTTGATTGAGATATCTGAAGCGATTCTTCAATCTCGAGATTGAGTGTATGGAATGCGTTGGCCCTTCTTTCATGTTCAGCACATCTTTCAGAAAGATCTTTCAGCTCTAATTCAAGCTCCGAAAACCTTGCATTAGACTTATGTAAAGAAGATTCCAACATATTAATTCTTTCTTCATAAGCTGTGATATGACACTTTGATAGTTGACTTTCCTCCTCTAACTCTCTTAACAATTTGATGAATTCCGCTTCCTTCTCCTTAAGCGCTTTTTTCTCTCGGTCTGTTTCCATGCATTTAACTTCAGCTGAAGTTAGCTGTTCTTGGACTTCCACATTCCTCTTCTCTGCTTCTATCAATTTTATCTCAGTCTCCCTCATCTTTGCATTAATCTCCTCCTGTAAGACATTAGATGTCTTAAGAATGTCCTCCAGTTCAAGATGTTTCTGATTAGTCATCTCCGAAGCAGCTTGAGATTGTTGAAGCAGTTCCTCGAGCGATTGAACCTTTTCCTCAAGCTCCTTATTATATGACAAGGTTTGAGAGAGAAGTGAATCAGTCTTGCCGAAGTTCTCTTCAGCCTCCTTAAGCTTGCCCTCTAGCTGGCTACATAAGCCCTCAGACTGTAATAATTTTGCATTTAAGTCGGCCAAATTTTGCTCGAGATTTCCTTTTTCTCCTGCCATTTTAATCAAGTCCTCCTGTAATTTCAGTGCCTCCATTTCTTTCGATTTCAAGCTAGCTTCAAGATACCCCTTTATCTTCACCTCCTCTTGAAGTTTCGTTTCAATCTCCTCAACTTTTGTAACCTTGTCTTCCAAGTCTTCTTTGGATGCTGCTAGCAGAGTTTCCAAATCTAGAACATGTTGTTTCACCTGTTCTTCAGAAGATCTATGAAGATTTAGTTGTTGTGTCAACTCCTTAATGGCATTTTCTTGTGCAACAAGCTTTGTCTCCAATTCTGCCACTTGTGATTCTGAATGAAGTAACTTCTCCTGAACGATTGAGAGATCCAGCGATGTTCGACTCAATGATTCCTGAACCTGTTGGTTCTCCGCAATCTTATTATACAGTCCTTTGAGCTCTTCCCTCAGATTAACCATCTGATCTTCCATTTTCTTGGCATTTGATTTTGAAACATTCAGCATTTCCTCAAACTCTAAAGCCCTTTTCGATTCAGACTCTGCAAGTGAACCTTTCTCATTAAAAAGCTCCTCAAATTTACGCACTTCACTTGCTGACGATGCCAGCTGCGCTTCAAGCTCTCCCATTTTTGTCCGAGAGCATTCGAAGTCTGCTGTTACCCTGTCAAATGCTTCTCTCAGATCAACCAATTCGGTATGCTTCCCTTCTTGAGATGCCAATTTTTCCTGGAGTGGCTCGAGTTGGGTGCGATACTTCTCACTGTCTAGTTCGAGCTGTTTGCATTGATTTTCTAGCTTTTCTAGCTTCCCTTTGGTGACATCAACTTCAGACTGCAGTGCTGTTTTTTCTGATTCTGAATCTTGCAATTTCTTAAAAACAGTTTCAAGCTGATGCTGAAGTTCTTTAACCTTCCCATCATCTTCAAGCAAATTCTTATCTGATTTTTCTAACTTCTCTGAACTAATATCAATAGCTCTATGTGGCAGTGCTTTATCAGAATCAGAAGTATCCTTAGTATCTATCGACTCCTTCTCAATCTTTATGAACTCACCATCTAAAGCAGCTTCCTCTTCACATTCTTCTTTGCTTGCTTCTTTTGTTTGTTCATGTGAATCACCATTTATTAAAACTTGTTCTGGATTCCCTTCAACCTGCAGTACTATGTTTATTAGAAAGCAGTACAGCAGATCTATTGATTTTTCAGTAAGAAATAATGGTTACATAAATTTTAAATTTGGGAACGGCTACATTGAATATGCAAACTGAGTGAAAACCAAATTGAAGCTAGATTACAAAAATGGAAAGATCCATAAACCTAAAACGCACACTTCACAGGACGGTTAGAGTAGGTACAGGAATGCAAAAGCTACGTAGATATCTATTCCTGTTAGCTACAAATTCAAACCTCAAAAATCTAAGTATGCAGAGTTATGACATGAATGTCATTGTAACTCGTAGTAGGAAATTTTGGAATTTCTAAATCACTTCTGTTTCGTTCAAGCTGCAAGCTTATATTTTATGGTCAACAGATACATCAGCAATATACTACCTTATTTAAGTCCCTACATAAAGTTATGGGGCCTTCTAAAATGTCACCGAAGAAATCAGTATATGTGGTTTAGGAGTTGAATCCTTTTCTTAATTTCTACTCGAGGTATACGCAGGAGAAAATCGCGGTTTGTTTGAGTTGCAACCTAGCAAAGTATCTAGCATATATAAGACCAAAGATTGGTATCAACACATTCAGAGAATATCTCGGCTGCAATGCAACCAACAAGCAAGAACACCTCCGCCCCTTCTTTTTTTTTTTTTTTTTTTTTTTTTTTTTTTTTTTTTTTGGAGAGAGAGAGGGAACCTCCACCCCTTTCGGGGTGGTAGAATTGGTTATTTTTATGTGGGACGTAAGTGCATGAGTGTGTTTATTTTAGTATTTATGCAGGATAAGTTTCACTTGAAGAATTTCTGTATCTTGTGTTAATTTCACAAATTTATTGATTCCTACTTCAAAATAGATTCTTCCAGCTAATATCTTTTCCTACACCTCCCCATGTTAAATACTATAATTGTAACTTCAAAGTGGCACCGAAGCCAAAAACCTTGTAAGCTAATTATCAACCTAGGTCCTCCTTGCTCGAGTATATGTCATTGGAAGCAAGAACAAAAGCAATGCTTCATTGTAACTCGGATGTTGATGGTGTTTTTTGGGAAACTGCACAATAGATTAGTCCATAGAATTTGTGGAACAAATAGACAAATTAGCTGTCAGGTTTATTATCAGCTGAAAGATAAATGATGACTTCATTACCGAACCCATATCTTTTTGAGGAAGCTGGACTTTCACTTCGCCTGAACTTGCTTGCGCGTCCTCCATGTCAGTTCCCAACAAAGAACTAGGCTAATTCTTCAGCCGTCACTGCCTATAAGCATCCAAAATACGAAAAAGTAACATCAACAGTATATCGCAAAGAATAAGAATATACTTATATATTACATATATATTATGAGGAGGTGCTTGGCACCCGAAATATACCATACAGTTTGGAGAAGCTTAAAACCTGAGCTTACACCAACTCATCAATGAGATTCTTAACAAAATAAAAAATATACAACAAAAATGAAATGCGTGCGGTGCTCAAATCAGATGAAATAATCCCATCCAGACAGGTATACTCATATTCACAAACAACATGTCACATAAGTTGTTTTTTTCTCGATAAAAAAAATATAGTTATGACACTTAGGGGGTGTGATGAGAGAGTGTTAGAGCATACCAAATCTAATACAACAAGGCCAGCTGATTGATAGCATATTCTTTTTTGGAAGAATCGGCTAAAAAGGAGAGCCGTGTAAGTTGTTTCAAGGCTATAAATATAATTTTTAGTTACCAATTAGATCGACCTTCACTTCAACTTACGATTCAATCTGGACACCTGGTTCATGATCAGATGGTCGGCAAATCATCTTTTTGGCATTTTAGGAAAGATGAACTTTATAAGCAAAGTTGCAACTTTTAAAAGCTAGTCGCAGGAGATTGAAGTTAGAAAGAGATCATCGGAGAATATTAATAGAGGATAAATTCGGTGCATGCATAAAAACTTGATCGACCAAAAGAAACCATGCCCGTAGCTCATCTAGTGAGTCTATGAACAGGTAAATTCTCAGATGATCCTGACCCCAACTTCACCATCCTAAATAGATCGTTATACACAGCGACAGGCACCACGGTGTACAGGCGGAATAAGTCCGGCGTCATTTTCATTTGTAAAGAACATATCTAAGATCCAAATAGAATAGGTTCATAAATTTTATTAAGTTCATTCAAAGTCAAATAAAAGCAAATCAACTAGTATCAAACAGATTGAAACTTAAAAACGAACTGAAAATTTACATGCAAAATTCAAAATAAGGGAGAACAACAAAATGGATTGAGCAGTTTATACCAAGTATCGAATTATTTACTAAGAAAAGTTCATTTTTAGTCGAATCTGCATCTAAAACTTCAGCACAAAATTTCAAAAAAAAAGAAAAAAGAGAAAAAAGAGAAGGGACTGACAAAAGTTAGAATTTCATACTTGCCTTGGAGATCGAACAATTAAGCGATCAAATTGCATTCCACGAATTTACTTGACTTTTGGGGTGATTAATAAGTCTTTTTCGTTTTTTGTTAGATGAGAAGACAAACAGGGAAGAAGTAGAACAGACATGGAATCATTTTATACGAGCAAGCGAACCGGCACATGATTTGGTAGGAATCGCGTTTCGATGTCGTGCAGAAATGGGAAACGTGTCTGTCAATATACCGGTTTAATTTTGATTCGGTTCGGTTCGGTTGGTAATTTGGTCCGGATGTTCCAAGTTTACTCTCTACTTTGAATCAAAACAATATTTGAATAATAACTTTTACTAAATCAGTATGAAAAACATCGTGCAAAAAAGATCATTCTAAGAAGAATGTGGATAAGGAATAAAATGTAAGAAAAACTGCAAGTAGTTCTTGAGAAAATGTAGAATATATCGTGAGAAAGTAGCCAAGAAGATCGATAAGGCTACGTACTCGTTAAGGATGGCGCAAATACTTGGTCTAGACTAGATAAGCATATAGTTGTATTAAGTGGGTCGCTCAGATTAAAGATTCTCCAATCACATTAGGAATTTGATCATATTATTAATTGTAGAATATTCGCACTTTAGTATCGATATTATATTATATGTTAGCCCAACTTAAAATATTTTGTTCGGGTCTTTTGTATGTTAACTCAAGATGGTCTTTTTTATTATTTTATTCATACTTCCTCTAATATTACAAATTATTTAATTATTATTTTTTAACCACAATGCTCTATTGTATATCCTTATTGATGTCTTCCATCTTGCTGGCCTAATCTCTGGCACATTGATTTGTATCTCCTCCTAACATCTTATCAATAGTCAATAAATCAAATAAACTAATTACGACTAGAAAACTTTAGACGTGTTCAGTTGCTGCTGATAGCTAACATTTTAATTTAGTTTATTTAGTTGATTATTTTTGCAGTTCTAATTTTATCATACATAAATTTTAATATTTTCAGGCTAAATTTAAATAATTTGCTATAAAACAATCTATTTATAAACTTCTATTATATAATTTACTAATTGCTTGCTAATATCACAAAGCAACTTGAATTTTGGTATGGGTATAGAGTAAGGAAAAAGCCGTTCATCAGGGACTTCTGACGACCGTAATATAATCGGAACCGTTCGAAATTTCTCAAAATATATATACACACATCTCGAGGGAGGCATGAACGATCCTAATTATATTAGGACCGTCATGTTCTGATGAACATATAAGTTAGACCAAACCAAGATCACTGGTCAGATCAAATCAAGTCGTGTCCAAACCAGTGAGAACCGCGTTCACAATGACGAGAAACCGTTTCAAAGTGGCAGGTCCCCGTACGTGTTCTTTACGGGCCAGCTCGGATTTTCGTCTTTTCGGAATGGTGGGCTGGCATCACATACACACGCCCCTAACGTTAACTTTAATTACGGAACTGCCACTAAGGCGGGCTGCCGCAGTCTCCTTTTTATTTCCGATTCTACCCCCGGTTAATTTTCTCGAATAAGAGACCAGTGGTGGCATAAGTGGAATATGCAAATAGTTGGAGGGCTGGTAGGGTATTGGGGGCCAAATTTGCGATTCCGATATTTAGGTGACTGTTACCTAATGCTATAAGAGGGAAAAAACCTTACCAGTTTAGTACATTCCACCACTAGCCCAACCATTTTGCTAATGTGGTATTCAACTATTTCTTATGAACATTTCCGCACGCGAATCCTTTTGCGATAAAAGCCTCCAATTTTTATAGTTGGTAATCCTCCGTTTCCTGAGACGGAAAAAAAAAATACTTTTTTTACGTAGTTTCCGTGATAATTTCATGTTTGGCCTCGTATTCTGTAGCGTTTTCCTTCCGAGGACAGTCTCTGTAGCACATGTGCCCCAATCGTCGTGTCTCGATAGCTCTCGATCATCTCGTGGTGTTTGCATTAACATTACCTTATTGCCGTCGCTCACAGGTGGGAAGTGAACTTCCCTTATCGTTTCTCTCATACAACACCTAGTTCGGCGGTCGCAGATGTCGGTGAAACAGCACCGCGTTGAGGTGCTGTGGGAATCTGATCTCGATGAGCTCTTCATTGGTATGCAGATAAGAGAAAACTCCAAATTTTTCAAATTTTTTGAAAAAAATTATCGGCCATTTTGTCGAGTAGATCAAATAACTTTAAGATGATCCATAAATAGCAGGAGCAGGAAATAAAAAATTGGCCAGTTTTTGGTGATCCATCAAGTTGGTTGTTTGAATTGATAGAATACACAAATGATTTTAGAAATAAAAGAATATGCACTTTAAAATCCAGTCGGATTTGGTTTTTAATCCTGGAAAGCAGATTAATTCGAAGGTTATTTTTAATTAGTACAAAAACTAACTTTGAATTCTTATGATTATAATAATAGATAAAATAATTTTAAGATGATCCACAACAAATTTTAGGAAAACAAAAAGTTATTTGTGTTTTTATATCTTTATAATTCAAAGTTGCTTTTCAGGCCACTAATTCAAAATAACACTTTTATACTCGTTGACCAAATAAAATGACGAAATTGTCATTATTTTTTTTTTCTTAAAAGACGATAGAGTTAACTTAACAAATACAATTTCGTTATTTTATATGTTTAAAATGGTATAAAAATGCAATATTTTTTACAAATTAAATTAATACAAATATAAAATAAAAATATCCCAAAGACTATCCTATCGAAGATAAGAACACAAAATGTCACATCTTTATAAATGATACATTGAAGAGAAAAGTCACTAACAACGGGGAGATTACATAGTGATGCAATAACATAAAAAATTTAGCCGCCGACAATTACAATATTAAAATCCTAATTACAGCTATTACAATTTTTTTAATACTTAATTCGAGCAAAAAAAATTTTTTTTTAAAAAAAAAAAAAAAAAAACCAATCAGAGACAAAAGATGATACATCTGCCGTCACTTTCTTGAGTTCTTCATTTCTGTAGCCAATCAGAGACGAGAGATGATGGAGTGGACGCCGGCCTTGACTTGTTTCTGTACACAAACGAACCCAAAATCGGATTTACGTGTCTACAACTAGCTTTCAATTTTTACACGAAAAATATTTATTATAAAAATTAAATTCAAGAGTTCCCGCAACAAAATTGAATACAGCGCACAAACTTTAAAGAAAATTCGTACAATCATATAATATAAAATCAAAATCATATATTGTAGGGTTAGAATATATGTGACGTGCACATCACTAAGGTGGAGAAAACTGTAAAATATATCCCAAAAAGTGTTTCAAATTTAATATAGACTATCTCACATGACACATGTATGATAAAACTCATGCTATTTTTACATGTTAATTGCCATATCAATATAAAGACGGTGTTATGGACGAAAGTATGAATGATATGCGCTTGTAATCGAGGACGGCTAACTTTAAAATAAGACTATTTCGAGATACCAACAGTAAAAATGGGCCTTTAAATGAATAATAATTCTTATTGTTAGAGACAGAAACAAACAACGATGAAATTTAGAGATACGTACTTTGCTCATTCATATAATGTCCAATTACCTGTTTGGCCTCTTAAGATTTCTCAACCAATCAATCTTTAGCGCCAGTGGCAATCTGGTAATTAGATCCATGAAGAGGGTCATCTACGTATTATACTGTGGATTTAAGGAAAAAGAAAACAAAGATGGTGCAAGTTTTGTCGTGGCCAGGCGCATGATGAGAGAAATTCGCTTTCCAGATCAGCTCTCCAGCTATTGGTCGGTGACGTCCTAATAATTAAGATTCTGGCTCATTTTGGCAAAAAGGTGATAGCAGCCACCTTACTACTAATCTATCCTATTGTCTGGAGAAAAGTTGCAATTTAGTGCCTCCAAATTGTCCTATTTCAAAATCATATCATATCTTGTCTGAACATCACGATAAAATCTCACAATGGTCTTGAATGTGATTCGATATATGGAATATTACAGTGCATAGAGTCACAACAATGTGATATACATAATCTAACACCATCCGACTAATATGCATACCAACCACCAACCTTTTCATTTATTTATTTTTTTAGAAGTCACCCCATATTCTTTAAAAAGAGTGAAGAATTACAGCACATTCCCCGACCTGACCAAGTGACCTTGAGAAGCTCCAAGCTAGCACCGCCACAGGTCGAGATGTGGCTCAGCAGCAACTGAGTCTCTACCTCCAATGACGGTTGTCACACTCCCTTCCCGCTCAACTCGGCCAGCTTCTTTGCTATCGCCTGTAAACGACAATAACATACTCAATGTAGTTTTTTCCATTAACAATTCCGAATAAAAACGTAGCATCAACCAACAAAATTAAGAATCAGATCAAAACAAATGATGAAAACCAGATAGATTGTTAATAATGCTCAGTGCACCCCCACTGCTATACAAAAAACAGAATCAACTGTTGTCGGTGAAAATAAATCATTGGTTTTTTTTTAAAACAAAAAGAAGAAAAAGACTAATGGTTAACTAATTCCCTAAAGTTCATTTGTAATTTTAAATTATTTATTTAATCAACCTGTTAGCTGATTGTGGGGTTTTGGTGTAACTTGCAGGAGCGCTAAGCATTAGTCCTTCCAAACCATTCAAATTAAGAAAGAAAGAAGGACGGAAGAACAAGAAGAAAGGAAGGAAGAAATCGATTCTACTGGAATCAGCTAAACTGACACACAGACAAGTCTCTTAGATAGTGTACCATAACTAAGACTAAATATATCCAAACCCAACAACTTACATCAGTTTGTGCAGCAAATTTCTCAAACTCGAAGACACGCATAGCTCCATTATAAATGATAGTTTTAGTGCCATCAAAAGTTTCGCTGAACGTTCTGATAGAGTCAGGTCCAACGTCAAGTCCCATCCAGCCATCAGGAATACCAGATGCTGGTACAACCTGCAAAACATAATGCAATGTCAACTACTTCATCGTATAAGGCATTGATAAAACATTACCCATAATTAATAGATCCTTAATAATCCAAAAAAAAAACATGCACTTCCACAGCAAAAACTTGTCAAACTACAGGAAAAAAATTGTCGTTAAAAGATTTTGAAATTTAGGTGAGATGGCCAAACCTTGCCTTCAGCATCAGCAGGCAACAACAACGGCAACCACATCAGTGGGCAACAACAAGGTGATGCCCTTAGACTTGGCTTTCTCCATAAGTGCTTTTGCAAGGTCAAGCTTGTCCTCCTCCGCAAGAGATACCCGACTGAATATCCCTGGACCTTGTTGAAAGTGAAAATCATTCCACCTCCTAGCAGAAGGGTGTCAACCTTCTCAAACAAAAACTCGACCACACCAATCTTGGTTGAGACCTTTGAGCCACCCACTATAGCACCAAAAGGCCGATGTGGATTTGCCACGGCTCCAACAAGATAATCAAGTTCCTGAAACAATGTAGAATATTTAGACATTTTTCTCCATACATGATAAAGGAACATGGATATAGTACTGATGAATCTACTGTTAGCAGGCAACGAAATAACTGGTTTCTTTGACTTAGAGTCCATGCTTTTTGAGTTTTAATAGTATAAATAATAACTATTAGCATGCAATGTAGGCACATCTCTTTTTTCTAGGAGACAATACAAATACGAGCCATGACCCAAAACAAGCAAAAAAAAAAGGGACTACCCGGTACCACAAGGGCTCCTGCGCGTGTAGGCACAGGCTCCGGGAAGGGAGCAGGCAATTTTTTGCCTAATATACATCACCATATCTTATTTTCGCAGGAGATGATTTCTCCGCCTTGAAGCCACGACCAAAAACAAGCCACAAGTGAACAAATTAGAAATTACGAAATGAAACAGCCACATCAACTTCATGGTAGTTGAAGTCTAAGATATTTGTAGGAAAGAAGGGTGATAAGTTATAGAATTCTTGATTCTAATTGATCTCTCCTTCTGCATGAGGAATCCAGCAACAGACGGCTTCAAGTATTTGGCGACTCCTTAGGTTGAAGCATGAGTTCTGTGAGCGGTGCCAAAGGCATCATTCACATAAAGATCAGCTAGAGCAGCCAGATTTGCAAATTCGGGATCATCCTTCTCTTCTTCCTTGTAAAACCTCACATTTTAAATAAGCAATACACCTCCCTCGGGCAAGTCCGCAACCAATTTCTCAACTTCCGGGCCAATGGAGTCATCGGCCATTTGGACCTGTAAAAGATGTGGCACGTTGAAACAGAGAGTCAAAAGAGGAAACCAGATTTTAAATACCAAGTAGAAAGAGAGGCACCTCTGTTCCAAGAAGTTCAGACAGCCTAGGCACAAGTGACTTTAAGCTGTACTTAGGAGTGACACCTTTAGGACATCCCTGAATGAGAAAAGGGAGTTTCAATTCCTCTATCACCAAAACAAAGAGGCGAGGTATGAAGTTTTTGTAAGAAACTTAGAATCATTGCTGCCAAAGGGACAAGCACATATAACAACAGCAAGACATTTGATTTAAGTGACTTAGGGTTTCTCTAACCCTACAATCAAAACCTTTGCCCACTTTTGGTTACACAATAACTTGCCAATTAGATCCCATAATGGCACTGAACAACATCATCCTTAGCTAAGTTAGGCCCAGTTTGCGAGGACGCTCCCATGTTTCATTGGCTCTGGAGGGGGAGGGGAGTAAAGTAACTACATGCACATACCCGCTTTCAGAATTCAGACCCGCACTAGTCAAATAGGAGGAGAAGGCTCCTACTACTAACATAATGTAACAAAGTTAAAGCAATCTTTTTTAAAATTTTTTAAGCTATGTTACAAATTAAATGTTAAAATTAACCACACCAGATAGTTGAGACTGAAAGTTTCACTGGGTCTTAAAGCAACACTTTGATTCTTAAAAGAATAACCGCGATGTGAAGAAACTAATGTCTAGAATACGGACCATGAAAATTATACAGATGCAATTGCATCTCGAATAACTCCCAAGTTCAAATATTGACAATCCACTAAGCTCTCCATACAGCTAAATTATCATAAAGAGAATCAAGCTCAAATAAGGATGCACAAATCTAAAAGACAACAAAAAAAAGTTAGTAAAAATGACTTTAAGAAGTTCAGCTAGATAAACTGATACAGAGAGGACCCACCAACATGCGGAGATGACCCAGCCCATGAAATAGTCTCACGAAAAACTATCATTAGACTGTAAAGATAAACAATCACTAAATAGAAGGATTCTTTTTTACTGAATTTACAATTAGCCCAACATAGTGATGAAACCCAAATAGCATAACTAGTCACCACACAAACTAAAATATAATCCGACATGCAAAGGCAGCTCACCGACGCTCTAATCCTAGCATCGTCAGTGATTTTGAAGTTATCATCGAGGGCAATATTGAGATCCACGCGAACAAACACTTTCTTCCCTCTCAAATCTGCTCCTTTCAGATCACCGACGCTCTTCTTTACCCCCCATGGTAGATTTTGAATTTTGAAGAAGAATAGCAAGCAGACAACAATGGCGATTAGGAGAGGAAATGTAATTATATGTTTATATAAAGGGAAAGGAGAAGTGGTGAATGGGGGATGGATATTCGCGTGAACTGTGCGAGATCTTCATGCGTCGCCGTTGATTTGGCCGACCGGCGGATCGCGATATGTTTATACGAAGGGAAAGGGGAAAGAAAAGAGTTTTGTTGCCGTGAGCATGGGCTTAAAATTAACTTCAAAAATAATTTAAAATATGCTTTTGGTTAAAGATTTATATCTATATATGGTGATATTAAGGGTTTCGTCAAAAAAAAAACAAAAAACAAAAAACAAAAAACCAAAAACCACTACTTTATAAAAGTCTAGCAGAAAATCTTAAACGAAAACACTAGCTCCTGAAATTAATACTGATATAGTTCATTCTAAACACTAATAGTTTCGTCCGAATATAAATGTAGCTCGTTATGAACACTCCAGTCCAAACATTACGATACAAATACTGACAATACTAAACTAGTTGACTGAAATATTAAACTGGCCGTTCAGAATACTTTTAAGTTCCAGACAATAATTTTTTTTTAAAAAAAAATAGGAACTAAATTTTACGAATTTTAAAAAGTATGAGCTTATTTGACATTCTTTATGTATACCCAATTATATATATATAAAAAAAAACTTGTTCATGTTAATATTATCACATGTTAAATTGCTTCACATAAGGTATGGTTTTCCATAGCACAATCAAATTTTGTCCTTTTACATGCATCTTTATTATTATTATTTTTTTAAATACCAAGATAAAATTTTACCTATTCTATCAGATATTACCACATATAACAGGAATAAGTATGTCACTGTTCCTAAGACGTGTTCGCGCAAGTTCCTGAATATACATGATATATACTCTTTTTGGCGTTTAAGTGGTGAGAATTTATTGCTAGTCGCTGTTGTTGCAATCCTACATAATCCTAAAAAAAGAAAGTATTTTTATACAAGCAAATACATGTCCCAAGTTGTGAACGGATGATATTTGTGTTATTTAACTGTAAAATAAACGAAATTCACTTAGATTAAAAAAAAAAGGGAGAGGCTGTGGCCCCAGGCGATAATGAGTCTATGACAGCAATGTGACGGAGAGACGTCGTCGGTGATGCGACGGCAAGGTTGCGAGGAGGCGAACAATCGGGATTTGGCGTTAGCAGTAGAGTTTTAACGATCTGAGACGCGAAAATGAATGAACTAGCATTCATACAGTTGTTAGCAGGGCTGAATGTTTGGTGGCGACCGTAGCATGCTCTTCATAAATAATAAGTTGGGAGTATGAAACTTAATAATATATAATAAAAATCGATCTTGATTGTCAAATACTTTAAAAAAAAAAAAAAGAGACAAAATGAAATGAAGGAACAGGACTTGTAATATATGAATCTAATTTAAAATTTTGTGATATGCTGGATCGTCATTGCATGCTATCGGGACCAGCGTGAGGCAACAAGCAATAATCTATGTTCTGTTTGCAAAATTTATATTATCCAATACTTTCATTTAGGAGCTCTTCTAAACCTGCAATTGAATTTTTGAAGGCAATGTTTTTAATTATCGTAGAATCCAAAATAACTTTTTTTTTTCGATGAAAAAGTACGGTCATTAGTCTTTAACAGTGGAAATAACTGGTAGACTATGTAACTTCAAGGCGAAAGTTTTTTATTTTTATTTATTTATTTTAAAAATAAAGTGGTTTTCTTTAGTTTTTTTTTTTTTTTCTCTTGGCAGAAGTAGAGAAGTATGTGAATCTGTATCTAAGTAGATAGAATTAAGATCCATAGACTTGTTGGAGATAATGAAATACTCCATTTAATTTTCATTTATAAAAAACTTATGTGGTTATTAGAACAAAAAGAAAAGTTGGTGATGAAACTGTTTGGTGAGATTTAAATGCAGAGAAAAAAAAAAAAGGAATATTTCTGCTCCTATTAATTTAGCTAGCTGGAAAGGGAAAATCTTTCACATGCCCGAAGAAAACTGATCCTGTTTATTCTCTTTGTTTACACCAAAATAAACTTGTTAAAATCAAGAAAATTTCTAACTTTAGTTTAGAAAGTTAACATCTAGTTTAGAAGCTTATTAAGCCATTCTTTTAAATCTTTATGTGTTATATATACACTTATCGAATTTGCTATATGTAACATTTTTGGAGATAAATGATGAAAAAAGAAGGAATAATTCTTCCTACTTTAATTTTAGAAGCTGAAGGATTTAGAAGCTTATTAAGCTACTATTTGTAAATTTTCAGCTTCCTTTCTAAAAAAAAAAAGTAAAAAAAGGAAAATTCAGTTTCAAAAAGTTTGGTGGCAGGCATGTGTTAGATATCTGACATCTAATAATCTCTTTCCCGGAGATAGAAAATATTATAGCAACATAGCTCAGATCAAGTAGCACTGCTTAACAGAGGCAGTCTGCATGACATGCATGGCTTTTACTCCACTTTCCATTTATAGAAATCCTAGTCTTTTCTAGGGTTTCCATAATAAGAAAATACAAGGGGTAGTAGTGTAGCACTTATCATGGCAGTGGACGGTTGACAGTCCACAACGGGCCTTCCCTTTCATGGTCTGTAAATGGGATGTGCGGAAGAGGAGCTCTAGGGTTTCAAGAAAACACCATTTTTCTAAAAAAATAAATAAATTTAAAGGTAATAATAATTGCATGATTTTAGCTTCTTCGTGACAAAAGCCAAGTGATGTTATATCCATTGATTGCGAAGTATCATGTTAAATTTGTTTGCATCTAATCTATTTACGCGGTTTTAAGCCCATCTCCGTTTAGATCATAAGTATATATACTACTTCACCTAACATTCTTCATTTTTCAAAGGGAAGTTGAGACGCAAAGGTGTTTTCAGAAGGCTTTTTGGTCTGAAATTTTATCATATTTCAACTATTTTGGTGATATAAGAAGCTCTCTCTCTCTCTCTATATCAATATATATATATATATATAAGAGCATATTCTTGCTGTTTTTGCAGATCCCTAACATAATTCCCTCAATCGGTTTCTTCTGTTTCTTTGTTCAACAGATAGATTTGCTGTTGATCTCCACGATATAATTTTGGTAAGCACTCAGACCTTCATATCATGTTTGCATATCTGCTGCACTAATCTACTCCTCGTTCTATATATTTTGAAAACACTTCAGAACTCCAAAAAATCTAAAGTTTTAAGTACTTGGTGAAATCAGCAAGATGTATGCATCAATTTTAGCTTTTCTTTTAGCATATTAGCTCATTATTATGGTACATTCAAGTGTTGTTTCATACAGTATAGCTTCATATCTTGAGAATCTCACCCAAAAGTAGCTTCCGGGAGCTGAAAGCCCTTTTTTAAAAAACCTAATCTCACAAAATTTCGATTATATTGCATTTTTTGGTTAAGAATACCTTAAAGTTTCAGACAGTATAGCTTCATACCTTGAGAATTTCACCCAAAAGTAGCTTCCAGGAGCTGAAAGCCCTTTTTACAAACCTAATCTCAAAAATTTCGATTATTTTGCATTTTTTTGGTTAAGAATACCTTCGTTTTTTTTGCAGTTCTTCATAACTCTATGATTTGAAAAAGTTAGGAAAGAAACTGAAAGTTGCTTCTTGGTTATTTATTAAGGTACTTACAAATGGAAGGTCTGGGGAGATCACTAAAAATGTTAGATCAACAATTGTTGCTATATATCTTGTTTCTCTTTTGTTAAAAAAAAAAAAAACGGAACCAGAAGAAGAATATTATCTAGAATCTAACTACATTATTATAATATTATCTAGAATCTAGCTATATTATTATAATATTACTAATAATTTCTGTTTATAGTACTGCCAGATATATTTACAGAAAGTTTCTTCTAAGCTGAAAAACCAGTGCAAAATGGTCCGTGGAAAGATCGAAATCAAGCGAATCGAAAACCATACGAGCAGGCAAGTCACCTTCTCCAAACGGCGGGGAGGCTTCCTCAAGAAAGCCAACGAGCTCGCCATCCTCTGCGAAGCTGAGATCGGAGCGATCATATTCTCCTCTTCAGGAAAACTGTATGAATACTGCAGTCCAACTACCAGGTACGGTAGTTAATGTTAGTTAAGTTAGTTATTTGCAGTTAAAAAAGATACGTATATTTCTTCAGCATGCCAGATTTGATTGGGAAGTACCAGACGGCGACGGACACTAAACTCGGACAGTATGATCATCACCAGGTTTCAGAAATAATTTTTTTACAATTTTAATCCAAATTAATTGGTTGAAAATTAATTCTTATTCGATTTTTTTTTGTCTAATTAGCGAATAGTGCACGAAGTGACAAGAGCGAGGGAGGAGAACCATAAGCTGGAGGCTGGCATCCGGAGTTACCTCGCCGAGGACCTCTCGTCGCTGACAGCCGATGATATTACCCATCTCGAGGACCAATTGGAGAATGCCATCAACAAGATTCGACATAGGAAGGTACGTATTTATGAGGATTAATTGTATTATCGTAGTTATTTTTGTAATTTAATTCACTCCCTCGTCGAACAGGATCAACTGATCAACCAACAGATCGAGAATTTGCAGCGTAAGGTATTTATATGAAAAAAAAATGGTCTTTTCAAAAAAAGAAGAAAAAACAATTTGTCCATTATCTTTTTTTATCAGAATACTAATTTTTGAGATTATTTTACTTCAAAATTATCTAATTATTATAGGAGCGTCTACTGGAGGAGGAGAACAGCCATCTCAGAAGCTACAATGTACAATCATATATGATTTTTTTTTTGTTTAAATATTTATCTAATTATCTACTTATTTGTTTATTTATATTATTTAATAGGTTAATGTGCATAATAATGCAACACTACATCAGCAATGGCTGCTGGCACACAAGGTAGAACCTGGAGGCTTGCCATTACTCCAGGCTCAAATTGGTAACTTCTATCTCGGCGAGTCGTCCAACGGCGGCTTTCGCCTAGAGCCCGCGCACCCCAATCTGCAGGAGCATTCCTTTCTTGGCGATGATCTGCAGCTCTAGGTAATTAACTCCCAAATTTCGTCCCAAAACTCAACCAGTAAAGTTCAGTTTGTTAGAAAACAGTTCAATTTTTAGCAGATTTATGCATGACCTTTTGGCAAAAATATGAAAGAAGTTATGGACCTCTAGCATGCTTTTGTCTTTGAAAAAAATACATTTTTCTGGTGTCCCGAATGATGCACTATCGCGGCCCCTCGGATGTGTATGCACATCCTGAGGGGCCGTTGATGGCCCTATGAACTTTTCGGATAAGATATGCATTATCCTAGCTACAGGCTTTTATATTTTTCAAAAATATTTTGCGATGAATATGATACCAAGTTAGCCCAAAATTTCTCGCGATTTTTAATTGAATCATATACAAAAGGTGAACTACGTCCCTAGAAGCTGAACTTTATGTTTCACATTTGGACCAACTTCTCGAACAACAGCAAAACTCTAAATTCTTTTTTTCTTTATATTTTTGTTTGAGTCCGTGACCGTCGAATTTGTCTTTCATCCGACATGTGGATCGGGAACAAAGCGAAACTCTTAGTTCTAATGTTTCAACTTTGGTTGTTGCAGATGCTCAGACCGGAATAGAAGAAGACATACTTTTTCATCAGATGCTCCAAAATTGCACTTTTGAAGGTCGTTTCTTATGAAGGTTGACACAATTATGCAAAGTATTACGAAATTAATCGTGGTTTGTGGACGTCAGACGATTATTATGTGAATAACGATTAGCCTCTGTGTTAGCTTGATCTCTATAATGGAAAGTATTCCATGACGTAATTCTCTAGTATTTTTACATACAATCAAGGTTTTTTTTAGCTTATAACTGCCGAATTCGATTTTTGTCCTATATTATGATCAGAAACTGAACAGAATGATAATCCCTACTAGCCGACACTTGTTGGGGTTTAAATCTCCAACTACCTTCACAAGAGATAAACCTCGGTCCCTTTTCAAAATCCAGTCCTGCAAACCAATGCAAATTGGTATATACAATCAAAGTTTATCATAAATAATGGTTCACTTCGAATGGAATTTGTGGAGGGACAAAGTCTGCTAGCCCAGTGATTAAAATATTAGGCATCTTTATATGGGTCCTATTGTTCGAAATACATGCTTATATAAAAGAAATCACTGAGAAATAACAACGTAGTTGAGTATCTGGGTACTTATTAAATTAAGTCTTAGTTTTATATTTTTATTTGAAATAATAAATAAATATATATCGGCGCGATTAGTAAGACACTATCAGTCCAGTAAGCACATGCTGGAATCTGAATTTATCGAAATTTGATTCGGCATTAATAACCTTGCTTCATAGAGGATTGCCCACATCGAATCGAATGATTCAAGCGTAACGATGAGACATATATGAAAAAACAAACTTAGAAATATCTAATTTGACTGATCAAGCGTGCCTTTTGATATTATGTTTGCAGTTACAAATAGTCGAACACACCAGCAGGTGCCAATCATAAGCTTATCATAGTTTGCTAGGAGGAAAACTGGTTGGTGATGATCTTGACTTCTTCTCCACAACTCTCGACAGAGCTTTCACATCCTCCTTTGGAATATGTCGCGGCTTGCTTAGCCACAGTCCTCCATCAACAACCACAGTGTGCCCGTTGATGTATTTACCTTCATAACGAAATGAACCCGATCACAAGATCAATATGGTTGTTCTAAAGAGTCACATTTTCTATACTGAGATGTCAAACAAATTAATTTCTTAACAATACATAAATTAACATCGTGTGAAATAAATTAGCAAAGAACGAAAGCTACCATCGGAGGGGGAATTAAGGACTTTAACTTAATAATCCATATCTCGTCTTGATTCACCGAAATCTTTTGAATGCTTATATTACATGGCAAGAAAACAGGTCGGTTTTGTTAAATTGGGCTAAATGTAGCATTATATATTACACTTCACTTGTAAATGCCGTAAAATTTTTTAGAAAGCTCATCATAGCACTCTCGTATCCTCATACATCCTTCCTTAACGACAAGAATAATCTACACATTCTAAATAATATATAGTTCATATATAAACCCACGTCTAGAACTTGCATGAAACTACGTAGTTCCTCAAATTGACATCATAGAAAGTGGTAGGTCCTTAGGATAAATGCACGTCTATACACCATGCCACATTATAACTCGAAATAGAATGTTAAGTAAAGGCCGGTAACAATTATTTTCTGAAGGAATAAATCCAAGTTGTACAACTTAATATGAGTGTGCATATCAGAACCTAACCCTTGTATCCATTATCACTCTTTTGGGGCTTTATACCTAGATAATGTTCATCTATGCTTAGATTGCACCTCCATTTTAAGCAAAGTTTCAATATTTTAGCTTCACTATGTAGCAGAAGTAGATAACAAGGTGAATCACAAAATAAATTTATCACGATATAATCCATTCCAATTGTTTAGCCTTTTTATAAAAAAAAGTTGTTAACATTTTATAACACAGAAGACAAATTGCTAAAAAACTACATAATATAAAATTTCAATGTAAAAAGCTGAAACGTTAAAAGATTGCAAGAGCAGAAAGTAAGCCGGATGAAATATAGCGACTAACCTGCATCAGAAGCCAAGTACAGAGCTGCCATTGCAATGTCCCATCTCTCTCCTAGTTTATATAGAGGCATGTAATCTCGTGTTTTGCTCTTCATCTCTTCAGGCGCAAGCTTCCTCATCCCTGGAGTACCTTCAATTGGTCCAGGTGCAATACCATTGACTCTTATATCGTAATCCGTTCCCCATTCCAGAGCCAATGACCTTGTGATGCTATCAACTGCTGCCTGCAAGAATAAAGATAAATAAATACATAGATATAATTCCCATTGTTGTCCAATTCCGCTAAAAACACAAGCACAACTCATTCACCTTTTGTCTACATAAAACATACCTTTGCAGCAGATACATGAATTTGGTACCATGATGCTGTATAATGTAGGGTTGCACTTATGTTCAAAATAAGACCGCCTTTGGATGGATCTTTACCGGGCGCTCCTTTCTGTAGATACTTGAGAGCTTCATGAGACACCGTGTATGTGCCAACAGAATCAATATCCAACACTGGGAAATCAAGAATCAAAGCTTCAGTCTGCCATTTTAGATAAAATAATTATAAAGAACTCACTTATGGGGTGTTTGGTTGGTATTTTAACCGCATGGAATGGGAATCGTAACCACCTATTCCGATTGTAGGTGTTTGGTTGAGAGACTATTGGAATTGTAACCGTCTGGAATAGGAATTTGATTCCTGTTATTAAAGGACTTCTGATTACCGGATGTCTCCACCGGTATAAAATTAGTAAATCTACCTGCAATTTAGTTCTGATTCCATAATGTACCAAACGTTATACAACTTGTGGTCATTCCCAATCCGATTCTACTGCATTCCAATTCCGATACCCATTCCGATTCTAACATACCAACCAAACGTCACCTTAAGGTATACAGTAACAGTTGTTAGGAGAAAAAAAGTCTTTTAGGAGAAAACGAAGTCGCCTCTCTGCGCAATTAGCCCATGAAATGTATAGACAGCAATGAATTGGGCATGAAAATGCTAGCAATCTACATGTCATTGCACGGCCTTCTGGTGGCCTAATGGATCAGCTTGACATACGCAAACAAAAGGCCCCAGGTTCGGAGCTGGGAGGCTGCATTAAATAGAAATATTGCATGGGTATACTCGCACGCACCTCCGTGCAGGACGGGGTATGTAAGATAGGGACTCTGTAGTAGCTGACGGGTCCCCCCACACCCTCCTGGTGGAGCTAGGTTCGAGATCAGCCGATGTGGCGAAGGACCGACCACTCCCATCTTACAAAATTTAAAAAAAAAAATGCATGTGATTTTACATCGTGCTTTTCCAATATGCATTAAAAGATTCCACACCTGTTCGAAATCCATTAGGTGATAAGTCCTCTGCTGAAGCAAGAAAATTTCCTGCTGCTCCATTGACGAGAATATCAAGTCTTCCGAAATGTTTGACAGTTTGTTCCAGAACCTGAGCTGCATCTTCCTTCTTACGAACATCACCCTCAAAACCAGCAGCCTGCAGGATTGTAGTGACAGATACAATCCAACACAGACAGAGTAAACAACATAATAATATATAGATCAAATACATCACTCAACTATTGTGAAAAATACATTAAACATATACTCTTCCTAGCAAAATAAAACCACATGAAAAGATACCTGAGATCCGAAAAAGTTTACTACTATCCTGCATGAACTGAATTTTATGCTGCTTGAAACTATGTTATGTTGAAAACCGCACTTCATTATTTTGATAGAACTTTCGGAAGCTATTGATTAGACCAAACACAAAAATTAGGACCCATAATCTCTGAGAGTTGGTTCCATCGGCATTGATTGATTAAAAGTTACATATTACACAAATAGCAACTAAAATGTATGAATCTATCTAATAACTAAAAACCCTAGCAATCATGCACAAGGCTGATCAGACATAATTTCATCAAATTAGATGTCAACTTATTGACTTTATCAAAAAGATCGAATTTTTGAGTCAATAAAGTAAAAGAGAAAAGAATCCAGGTACTGAATTTTGACGTAATCGATTTAGGGAACTATAATAATAACAAAAATTCATAAATATCACAAACTTGGATGCCTTGAGATCGGAGGGCGTTGACAGCATCCTGGATGACGTGGTGGCGCCTGCCCATGATGGCCACAGCAGCGCCGTGTTTGCCGAACTGAGTGCTAATTTCGAGGCCGATGCCGGAGCCACCGCCGGTCACCAGCGCCACTTTCCCCTTCAATATGTCAACCTTGAACGGAGATTCCATCGTCGCCTTTCTCTCTTCTCTTCTGTTCTCTCTCTCTCTCTGAAGTCAAACGCTTCCTCGGCTTTCTCTTTATCTAAATCTCGAGTTTGGAGAAGCTATTGAACCATCGTAGATTTCGATGGAACCTTTCGTGTGTGGACTGCAACTGTCTGTCCGTCGTGTTTGGAAGCTTTTCGTGGCTCGTTGTTAACCTCCGGCAGGCGGCAGCTACCAACAATAATAACTTATATATAACTATATAAATTAAATTATAGAAATTATTACATCACACATTAGTTTAAATATCTTTTAATTTTTAATTTTATTTTAAAACTATATATGACCTTTATTTTAATTGATAATAATTTTATAAAATTATAAAATGCATTCAACAAATATAAAATATCTAACATTAAAATACATACTTAATTAAAATAATATTTTATAAAAATGTCTAAATATAGATATAAATATTAATAAAAAATAAATTATATATTATATATTACTTACCAATAATTTTTTTAAATAAAACTTTTCATATATATATATATATATATAATATATATTTGTATTCGTACGATAAACGGTTATAAGTCATATACATATAAATAATGATATTAAAAAACTTAATTCTCTATTTTGTTATTTATATAAATTTTATTTTATTTAAATATTATATTTTATTCGTAATATATTATTAGAGTAGAAAAAAGATCAAATATTATACACAAAATAATTCAAGGATCGACGTTAAATGGTATAAATATATGATTAAAATTCTTTTTACATGGTAAAATTTTATTTTAAAATTAATATTATATAATATTATATATATATATATATATTATATATTATATATATAATTATTATTATTATACTACATTTTATGCTATATTTAGATTATTTTTATAAATTATTATTTTAATTAAGTATTTATTTATATATTAGACCTTTTATTTTTTTTTAAATAAGTTACATGACTTTTATAAATTCCTATCAATTAATACAAATGCCATATGATTTGTTTAGAATAAAAGTAAATATCTCATGGCATACTAAAAATTATTTAAAATGCCACGTGACATAATGACTTTCATCACTCAGTTTTATATATATGTATGTAGATTAAATAGATAGATTAAGGTTAAAATATAGATAAATGACAATTAAGAATATCATTTATCAGATTTATCCAATAGCATTTATCTTGTTATATAGTATTAATATCATTAAGGAAGTTAAGTATGGCCTTATGATTTTTCACTTACACTTGGCAGAAAAACTTTGGAAATACTATTCTTTATTGTCAATTTGATTATAGAAAAATTAGGACTGATATGGCGATACCATATGATTCCAAGCATTTAATTATTCTCAATTCTTAATATTTTGAAAGGAATCAATTTTTATTTTTCAAAGAAGTCACATAAAATATATTTTTTAAAATATTTAATATAAAAAAAATAAAAGTTGAACTGACGTGGTATTGTCTTTATCAGTTCTGATTTTTTAATAATTAAATAATCATAAAAATATATTTCTCTTAACTCTAAGTTTAGGTGTAAAGCTAGAAAGTCAAACGGTGAAACCAAATGCAACAAACATATGGGACATGGTTAGACAACGATCAAAAGAAGGAAACTTATAGGGGTTTTTGCATATCAGCCCCCTAATTTTTTGACCTAACAAATTAGTTCCTGAAAACGTATTTTTAAGAATTAATTTATATAATTTTTTATAAATCAGTTCCTAAAAATACGTATTCGACGGTGGGCCGGTTCGGACATGGTTTTTTTTTTCTCCTAAAAAAGCAGAGGGAAAATTACTGTTCAGCCCCCCCGTTTTCCGTTTTTGACTGTTCAGCCCTCCGAAACGCGTTTCCCCGCCGACGTGGCGGCGCGCACGTGCCGCCACGTGGCGTTTCGGGGGGCTGAATCGCGATACCCCAAAATTAGGGGGGCTGAACAGTAAATTCCCTAAAAGCAGATTATGTGCACTAATTTCTTCAGCAGTATGAATCTCGAAGCAGTGTCATCATATATGGTTAGAAAACAAGGAGTTGGATTGCTCTGCTAAAGAAGAAGATCGTCATATCAGATGGAAGTTGCATGATATGATATCTAGGGAAAAGCATCAAAGACCTCCTTTCTTTCTTTTTTTTTTTTTTTTTTTTTTTTTTTTTTTTTTTTGGGGGGGGGGGGGGGGGGGGGAGGGGAATTTAAATCTGATTATTCATTTAAATCTGAATTCATATTAAAATAAATTGATAAAAATATGATAACTTATTAAATAAAGAAGATATACTGATATAGAGAGAATCAACCAAATTGTTACTGAAAAATAAAGTAACTTATTTTGTGTATCTTTTTTAATCTGAATTATTATATTTGAATGAATTAAATCTAATCATTCAAATAAAAGTAACAGAAAGAATCAATGTCCAGTTGATCGGCATAATAGGATCAATTTGTTGGAATTGGTGTTGCTTGTTTTACCACCTAATTAGTAATCTTGTGTTAATTAAAGAATAAATTAAAATAAAATGGTGTGCATTGAAGGAAGGTGGAAAGTGCTCGTTTTGTGGTTTTCAAAGGAAGGTCTTTTCCAGAATTAGCATAAACAAATTTGGAATGGCGGCTGAACTGGCAACGTTTCTTCCATTTTATTAGGCACATTATTTTGATATCTTAAAATTCTTTAATTAATATTTTTTTAAGGAGTCGTGACTATAAATAGATCTCTTGGGGTTGTCCAAGAGATATATGAAGACGACGGTTTGTAGACTAGAATTTAGTCTACTGGAGATCGTGTAACGTCGAAGTGAGTCGGGTGTCCTTGTACTCTTAAAAAGACTGAGGGTTGTTGTACTGCCAATGTGAGATTGAGATTGAAGGAGATGTGTGATCCTTATAATCTCTTCTATGTTTAGTGAATTTCTCTCGTACTCTCCCCGTAGTTTTTCTCCGGTTTTGAAATTTTTCACGTAAATTCTTGTCTCGTTTCTTTTTGTGTTTCACATTCTTCTGTGAGTTTTTATCTTGATTTCCCAACACAATCGAACATGGAGGCGAGGATTAACGAGTGGTCATGCTTAATTTTGTTTTCTTGATCTCCCTGTTTCTTTATCAACTGCTGCACAGACTGCTCTTTCATTTTTGTTTTGAAAAATGACAAACCTATAATAGTTTTTGCTAAAATATTAGAAGTCTCAATGACAACTGAAGCGATCTGGTTGCTTGGGAACATTGTGCCTTGAATGAGGTCCGAATCTGCAAATTGTACTTCATTCTATTCCAAGATAGAAGGGTCCATAGAGGACTAGGTAGAGGAGCACATAGCTTTTATATGTAGCTCCAAACCCTTACATCGAAACCGAATATATGTTTGTATTGGCATATTTGGGTCAAGTCAATATATACAAGTATCCAATTAAGGTCCAAATATATAAATACACATGATATATAGGACATATGGTAAGCTACCTGTGAAGATTCTTGAAGAGTGATTTATATGATATATAGGACAATATCCTCATCGTCAGTATTTGCTAGACCTCGAGAGAGTTACACCAATGTACGTGAGCACGAGCAAAGTGACAATCTGCTTCCGTATCTAAAGATGTTATGGCCTTCCTTCGGGTTTTTTTGTATATTCGTAAACCATTTATCGAGCAATAGATATTGTCGTCTTCCTTTCTACAAGTTAGTTCTTTGGTTACTCTTATCAGTAACGTAAAGCTGGTCTGTTCATGTTCAGTTCCTATTCTGCTGCATACATATTCTCTAATTAAGTATGGCGACATATATGCCTTTTCTTTCTGTTAAGTTTCTTTGCTGCCTCTCAGATATGGTGGTTTTCTTGCTCTATTCTCTTTGAAAGATCAGAAAACCAGCATCAGTTCTTCGTAATAGGTCATGAATAGCAAACAATCAGCAATCGTTAATCCAAGACGATGTCTCCATCGGTGGAGTATGGATTAGGATCTCCTGCTGCAGGCTGCAGAAAGGAAATTATATGCAGCAACAGTAAGAAGAACAGTTGGTTTGTCCCCCGCTCGTGGGTTAAACGCTGCGAGTATGTTCGAACCCGATGAGCTGCCCTGAACTAGAAAATATGTCAAGTAAGCGAGTTTTAAGCTGGAATTGCTAATGTGGTGATTAGACAGGACGCCGTTTCTCTAAACCTAGTTCGGAGGCAGATGCAACGTGAGCGAGTTTTACTTTCTGACGACGATTGCGGACTGATAGATCGTAGTTACAAATGGTGTTTCCAGTAACATCAAAAGCTGGTGCACCAGAAAGACTTTTCATCATTATCTTTTTTTTTAAAAAAAAAAGAAAGAAGAAGAAACGGTTGGTGTTAGCAAACTTGAAGACCAAGATGAGGATCTCTTTGTTGGTTGTCATTATATGTTTGTTTATTAATAATGAGGTACAATAGAGTCTATGGTTGGCATTAGCTTTTGGAGACAAATATTAGATAATAGCACATGGGTGTTATCGCTTTCATTAATTATTATTATTAGGGCTTTAAAAGCTTAGCACATGCTTGTGTAAACAATGCCAGCACTAGGGACTAAGGACTGCACATTGATTATATATATATAATATATATATATATATATATATAAACTTTCATCAAGTTTTTTTACCGTAGGCAATAAACTTCACTTCCTCTGAACACATGTTTTCAGAGGTCATTTGATTTTATATATTTTTTTTTTGCATTTCTCAAGTAAACAGTTCCTAATAGAAAAAACATGTAATGGAAAGAAGGTTATCAGAACTTAAGACTTTTTTAACTTAAAAAATTAAAACTGTCATTGGATTGCAGATATATATATATATATATATATATATATATATATTATAAAATGAAACATGTAGTCTCAATGAAGGGAGAGGAAAAAGTAGAACTGAATCAACTAACTAAAATAAGAACATGAACAATAGAGTACAATTACAATAAATCTATAAAAAGAGCTATTTGATGCCGAGACTTTCCCCAGCCAAAAAATTACAGTCGTATATAAGATTGGGATTCTATTTTGTACAGTTTACTTTTCATTTTAACCGATCGGGGGCTAGTACCATAATCCTTTATTCCTTTTCAAAGAATAAGTGGTAACTTCTCAAAAAATAAATAAATAAATAAAATCAAATTACGGACATTGCTGGTAAAGCTTCGACTCTCTAACTTCCTGAAGTGGGAGGTTGATCATTCTATCTTCATGTGGCAAATTGCTCCTTTTCAAGCTACTTGATTGTATCTCTTGTTTTAGAGATGATATGAAGATAATGTCTAAAGAGAAGTATCACAAATGAACTAGTCAAGGTACATAAAAGTTGAACACACAAACACACACCACCGAAAAAAAAAAAAAAAAAAAAAAAAAAAAAAAAAAAAAATATATATATATATATATATATATATATAACAAAACCAATACTATGAATATATGTGGAGAACTCCTGCACCTCCACTGGAACTAAAGCTGCAAGATAGAGAACGAATGGTAACCTCATTCGTGTTATAGAGAAATACAAATGTTAGTTAAAATATTACAATGTACAGGTGAAAAATGCAACTGTAAAATGAGCAGAATGCCACTTGAATTTACCTTCCATATTCAGGATATATAGTTTCTCTGTTGATGAGTGAGGGATTGAAGCTGCCAAAATGATCTGATGTAGTCATTCCAAAGCTCCTAACACTCTCTCTCTCTCTCTCTCTCTCTCTCTCTCTCTCTCTCTCTCCATATTATCCAAAGACCTTGGGGTGATGGGGTGCCATAGATCTCAAGATGCCTCACTATCCTAGGTTTGACTCCCCAAGCGCCAGTTGCGTATTTACAAATACCGCACTAGCAGGTACGCGCATGTACGTCCCCTTACGTACAACAAGACACTCCCAGGTGTCCACCTGGAGGAGCTCCAAAAAAAAAAAAAATTCAACGAAAGACCTTGTAGAAACTTTTTTTTTGTGTCTCTTCGTATGTAATGATAATAATGTTTATCTAAGGTAATGTGTAGGGATGGAGTGATCACTTCTCCTATATTATGTATCACTATAGGAAAAAAAAAGTCGGATAATAACTAAACAGTTACTGTTGTTTAGTCATTACTAGAGCGAATTTTAATTACAGAAGCTTCTAGTGACTAAATTAAATAGCATTTAGCCGTTGGATCCTTATCACTAAATATCATTTTTCTTGTAGTGTATATACGAGTATATCCTAAATAAAACAAACAAAAAAAAAGAAGAAGAAGAAGAAGAAAGAAAGTATATCCTAAACAGCAAATGAAAACAAATACTTAGAAATCTTCAGTGGATAGAAACCAGATCATGCTGGCAGCTTCAACCTCTCACACCAACATATATATACAGTATATATTCATTACCACATGCGGCAAAATCGAGAGAATCATCGATCGGTAAATCGATTATCCACTCTCCAGAAGCCAGTAGCCTTAGAAAGCTTGAATGAACTTGTGGTGGAAGGAGGAGCCTGAGCCTCCATTGACAAGCTCAGCTTTCTGTCTTGAGGGTTGGTGCAGATATATAGCTTTTTATATATAACAAATGTACATATATAAAATAAATAAATATAAAGAGGAGGTTCTCTGATCACATACAGTTGTAGTTGTTCTCTTCTGATAATATCAGATCAGAACAACATTCATTTAGTTTTCAACCAATGGTGGGCACTCTTGGTCCCTTGCTTACAGCTAGCCACTGACAGTGACCTCCCTCCTCCCTTTTTATTTCTCTCTCTTTTTTTTTTCTTTTTTTTTTCTGAAGGATAAATTTATAGAGTTTATATAATGAGATGCTAGGAAAAGTCATAGAGGAACAACCAATAAAACGACAAAGGATCCGTTATCAGATACTCTCATCCATTGGACTTTTCCATGAATTATGAAGAACTTTTAATTGAAGTCCAATCATTTAAACTTTATCTTTTATATGCAACAAATGTTTGGTATTTATTTACACTATATGCTTTCAAACTTCATATATATTCATCTCATGTGTAATATATTCGTTGCAATGCTCCCCATGGCCCCCAAAAAGTCCACAAAATAGTGATAAGTGGTGCCGTTTGTGGAAGGTCCCAAGTTTCTACGCATGATGTGGATTAGGTCCGACGGTGGAGTAGTATAAGCACCGCTCTAAATTTATATATTGGCCGACTCATAGAATTGGCCCGGCCACCAAGATTTTTTTTCAAAGATAAAAGAATTAGAGGTCTTCATTGCAATGCAGGATTAAGAGAAAAAAATGAACTAAAAAAGATGGAATTCCTGGACCAAATTCGATAGCTTTACTTGCTAGAGAATAAAAGCAAGTTAAGGACATGCAGAGGAAAGAAATTACAATATGTGATGGCCGAATATAAGTAGGTTGGCGTTTTTATAGCCTTCGTTGGTATTTAATATTAAGACATCATCCCTACCTAATCGTGCTCTTTCCCACTAACCATTGGATGGATTGGATTCGCCGTTTTGCTATGTGCAGTAGGTTATTGACGGTGCGGATGTATAGGTTATTGATGACAATATATACGGGCCACAAAAGTGGACCACTTGTGGAACATGGTTCAGTTTCACTCGTTGGTCTATTAGTTACGATAATTATATAAAAAGTGGACTTACTACGACTAGAATTTTTCTGAGATAATATGGGCCACCTATGAATATGGTTCAGTTTCACTCGTAGGTCTATTTATTACGATAATTATATGAAAGTGGACTGATTACGAGTAGAATTTTTCTGCGGTAATCTTAAAAATAAGGACCACAGGCCTTATTCTCTTGGCTATAAATGGGAGACAGCACATGGTTTCCCTCTTGTATAGTTGTATTATAGTCCTATATTCTCTAGGATATAATGTACATGCAGACAATTCTTTGAAAGTAATATATAGTTGGAAAGGTATATGTAAATTGTGGAGAATGTACATTCAAAATGTGTGTTTGCATGCCCGCGCGCGTAAATACGCGCTCAATTACTTGTACAAAAAGTGAACTCATACAACAATTGTTACCTCTGTGTTATTTTGAAAGTTCGGGTTATAGTGTATACAACCATATCCGTAGACTACAGTATCAGCTTAAGTTTTTAGAATAGTTAATTAGGTCACATAATATTAGAGCAAACTGTCCTAGTGCCTATATCACCCTATTTCTTAAATTGTATGCATAATTGAAAGCACCAATATATATATATATATATATATATATATATACTAGCAGACGACACACTATCATAATGTGTATATCAAGAAAATAACAACAGAAATAAAGCTAATTGAATACAAACCATAAACACGAAAAGTAGGATTTTGCAACTACATAAATATTATAGTTGAAAAAAAATAGAATATAATGGATGAAAAAGGAGGGAGAGAGAGACGAAAGAGAACGAAACGTCGCTATTAGTTGAGGGAGAAAAAAAATTGGCAGTTCTATAACTTCATATATAATTATAAGCCACATAAATATTATAACGATAACTATAATGTATAACTTAAACTTACTTTTTATATTTAAATAATTAATATTACGATATAAAATATTACTAAATCTCCGCTTATTATAGATATATGTATATATATGAAGAATTTCTACTATAAACTAAAAGTATTCGACGGTAGAAAAGATAATATCCACATGCTTAAAGTTAAGAAAAAGACATGTTTATAAGAGTATTGTCTCATTTAATGTTATTGGAGCATACATTTCTTATAAATATGGCAACTTGCAGTCTCTTGTAGCCTCTTCTTTTCTAACTTCCAATCCAAGAGGATAGGGTGGTGAGTTGGTTGGGACCCTAATTTTATCCTTGCTAAGGTAAGGGTGTGGTATACATTCTTACTATTCCCGTCCACATGATACCGTATCTTTTTAAAAATAAATAAATAAATAAAAATTATGATAAAAAAATTTGTTTGTAATAGGTATAATACTGATTAGCTTACAAATAATACTGATCTTTGTTTTACTAACTAAGAATCATTGATCATTTTAATTTTTCAATATGGACATAATTGTTTTTTTTTGGGAGAATAGGGCACGACTCGTATAACTCCGCAACCGGCTCTATTTAGATGAGACTGACTCGTGGGCGTCCACGAGCTGAATCGTCCGTCTCATGTGATAAGACGCACATGTGTTTCCACCATCTTGAAGAAGACAGCGTTGGCGACACCTGGAGTCGAACATAGATGTGAATGATTCATGAGCCTCTGCGTAGCCAGTGCGACACAACCTCACCCTCCGTCAGCATAGAAGATAAATTTATGAGGATATTAGATGGTTTTATATCAATCAAAAAAAAAAAAAAAAAAAGAGGAAATATGTTTGGTTATGAATTATCATCCTCTCCAGAAGCTAACCCGTCCCTGCGAGCTTTTGTTTCAATATGATTTGGCTGCTGGTAGGGAGCTGCTACTCTGCAGGGTACCCTTCAAGAGGGGGAGGGGGGGCCCTGCTGAAGGGTACCCTTCATTATTACGTTAATAACTTGTAAATCCTGAATTGCATAGTTATTCATTCAATAAATCATCAAATAAAGTAGTGATAGATAGATCTTTCAATTTCTCCGAAAACAAAACAAGTTGACTTTGAATATCATATAGTCACTTTAACTAGCACAAAATTTCAATACTTGTTGGATAAAAGCACAAATTTTGGGAGAAGTTTTGGAGCTCTAGCATTTTGACTTGTATCTGATATGATTACTATATATTACATCACTTAATTTTTTAAGATAACCGAAAAAATCTCGGGAGCTAGACATGCCAACTGATCAACTGAGGATACCGCTCTGCAATACTTCACCTTCGAGTCTAACTTCCGAACCGAGTTATGTTCGATGGTATAAAAACTTTCATAGACGATATCGTTTGCTATATATCTGCTAGGAGTTGCGAGATTCAAATATAGGACCGATGTCCGGTTCTAACCATTGAATCATAAACCGAGAACATATTACTTCAAAAAGAATATATTGCTTCTAAAATTGGATTAATTGCGACGAATAATATATTTGTGCGACTTAGTTATAACTTGGTCTGTATGTAAACTAAATTGAAATAAAAAAAAAGACATCTTACCTAACAAATTGTGATATGAACATTCACATTAATTACTCATCATATTTTGGAATAGAAAGCCTGGCATGAAGTCAACCAATGACCTAACCTCATCGCCATCAACGTCATGTCTTTTGCATGGGTTTTTTATGGGCAAAACTGTCCAGTCCTATTTATTCTTGCACATTTACCATCTAGGAATGGAAATTTATTAGTTTCACCAAATACATACTCTCAATATACTAATAAAATCTCCACCGCATATTTTTTTTTTCTGGAATACAAATAGAGTGCTTTGTGATTCAAAATAGGAAAATGTTGTTAAGCCCGACCCACTTACCTGATTTGTCGCCCGAACGTGTGAAAAATACATTTCCCTGCGCAGTGAAACGCGTTTGTCCACGTGGGAAAACGCATTTTCCATGCATTCGGGCGACAAATCGGGTAGACTTGCTAAGTTTTTTATTGCTTAGGAATGTCAATTTATCTGGACCGTTTCAAAAACGATGGATATGGGAATAAAATTCCCCGTCGGAATTATGGATGGAGATTAAAAAATTATTTTCTATCCAAGTGGGAGAGAGTCCTGCCCGACCCTAAATTTTATATATAATATATGATCATATAATAATATATATATATATCGACTATGTATATTATTAGGATATTATAATTTATTTTTTAAGTATATATCCAAAGATAATAATTTTGATTTAACAAAAAAAATTGATTGGGTACGGAAATCTCCGTCCACTCGGATTCCTAGAAAGGGGATGGAAAATAATTTTCCTCTCCAATAGGGTAGGGACGGATATGGTGATCAAGTTCGAGATCGGAAATGGAAAATAATATCTAATCTATTTTCCGTCCCGTTGACATCACTATTTCTTGCTGAATTTCTAAGACAGAAACAGGTTCTCGATACCATATCTAAGGGCAGGAGTTATCAGGTCTTTGCAAGTGACCCACAGATGCTTCAATTGATGTTTTAGTTACCATATTGCAATCTACTTTCAATTTGTATGTATTTATAATGATATTACACCCCAGATCTAAAAACAAACATTCATTTTATACAGATCTGAAACAAAGACATCCTATACAAGAAATCCACTACATTATCATGTTAAAATAAAAGCTAATTATGATTTCCTCGGAAATACATCCACAGATACTGCTGTTGCAGAACGATCTCCGAAAGAGTAAACTTTGCACCTCTAAGTACATCTCTAAAAATCTGTAAGGTGAGACAGGAGCTATCCATTACCACAACAACTCTGTTATATCACCCACCAACTTTAGAGATATCTTTAGATGTGTAGCATCGTCTCTCCAGAATCTTGCATCACACAAAGCAAAGTTTTCCTGGACATGATGAGGGACAAATATGAAGCTATTGCTCCGATCATTTGCACCGACGTAAGTCTAACCCTTTTTCTTTTCTATTCTTCTATGAATGAATAAACAGTTAAAATTACTGTACAAGAGTACTAGCAAGCTATCTGCTAGTATCAGTTGACAAATTTCTGGAAGTTTTTTGAATGGTAAAATGATCTACGATCTTTACAGAATTAACGGGGTCAGGAAAAGAGTCAGCCTTCCATTTGCTGGGGAATCTCCTCCTATGGCTTGGCTGATGTGGCAGCTTCAACTCAGCCTCCCATTTTGGATCCAACTTCCATTCCTTGGGAACCTGCTCGATAACCGCATACAAGTAAATTCTACGGTTGCTGGGAGGTAGATATCAAATAAGATATTTGCCACATCAGAATAAATTAATCGCAAAAAAAGAAAGGATAAATATCGTCATTAGCCATCTTTAGAAGTAAAGATACTTGAATGCGAAGGATACTGTGCCGGCCGAAACCTGAATGGACTACACAGGCATCTCAACTTTAGCTAAATGGACGTCAACATCAGAGAAGGCCACATTAGCAAGTACAAGTACCAGATTGCCAATGAAATCTTCGGTTGTAGGGTTTCTTAGTTAAATTAAATTTCATATGATCAAAGCTTAGCCTGGCACAGATAGGCATAACTAAGAATCTAGGGTTAAGGAAAGGGCCAATAGAAGACTAAGAAGAGCATAGCTAAACATAGAAAAAGAAATTAAGATGTCATTGAGCATATATACTGCAGAAAGCCTATGATCATGGATGAATGTTCTTCAATTTCATCGGAACTACTCTCACCTGGTATAGAAATGTTCAAAATCTAGTATTAAGAAAGTTATATTCTTTGTGTTTACCTTGTCAACTGCCAAAGTAAACACTTCAAGATCACCATCCTCAGTGATATGGAAGCGAGTAAATGACTTATAGTTTGCAATACGAAGTGATGAGAAGGCTTCATCGAAATGAATGTGAAACCAGTTGATGCAAATGTACAAGTAACTTCCAAATATGAGAGAAACTACAGGAGTTGAAAGAACCCAGTAGTACAGAAACACAGAAGCATAGTAAATAATTGCACCACCACGAGAAAGTGACTCCATTCCATTCTTGCATATATTAGTCCTTGTAACAGCCATGACCTGATAAAATTTAATGGAATATGATTACACCATACATGCAGGAACAGAAAATGTAATTGTATGTATAAATGGATTAATAGTCACCTCTGGGACATCAAAAGCTGACATTAGATACTTAATACAGGCAGGATATAACCCAAATGTCCACTGCTCCATACGCGCTCTCAGACCAGTTGGATCTGGGAAATGCTCACTCTCCATTGAACGGTACCACTGGTAAAGTGAATGATAACCTGAAGATATAAAGACCAAACAATTAAACAGTAAACCAGTAAACAGTATGCGATAATCTACTAGGGAGCTCTAGCTAATCTCTAAACCTCTAGAATGAGGTGGAACCATCTCTGACCCATGTTACAGAACAAAGGACCAACCATACACTTTAGCACGTGATGGGGATAGGCGTTACCTCGGTCTTGGATGTTTCTTAGAGTTTATAGGATTCAAGCACCTCCTTTATCATAATACGATAAAAATAAATAAATAAATGCAGTGACAGAAGGGTAAACCTGAAGTAGCCAGTAGCCCATTGCGAATACACAACTCAACAGCCAGCTCGAGAAGTAGCATAAGCATTAATGCAGCAGTGATATGAGCAGAAACATGAAGGATGCCAATTAAAGCTCGCATTTTCCGTGATAACTTTGAAGGAACGAAGAGGAATGATGCCAACAACAATGCCAAGGATCCAGTTAAAGACACGAACGAGTGCTCCAACATGTATGTAAAAGCACTGGAGATAGTACCAAAGAAACTATAGAAACGCCCAGACCAGGAATCGTAATGCAAGATACGGTGCAGGTCACACTACAAAAGGAACAAAAGCATTGAATATTCATCCCCCTTCATGGAAAGGATAATTTAACCAATGAAATAAAGTTATCAGGGGAAGCATTTGCAACAATTAGAGTATAGTTAAAATAAAAAATGTACAAAAAACTAAAGCCAATACCATAACAAAATTAGCTAAACATTTCGCTTGTCAGATGACATTAGCAAAGATAAAACTGGGAAGCATATCAGTCTATTGCAATTGCATGCACTCACATGTCCCTTAAACTCTTATCTCTTCAGAATAATAAAACAAAGGTAAATCCTAATAGAAACAGTGATTTTGAAGCAGTGTACAGAAATGTTTTTGCAGAACTTCATGTGCATAAGACAGAAGAATTTCAGCTAAACATACATAGACATCACAATCCTAGTAAGTTTGAAAGGACAGATTCTAAGACCTGCATGGGACATCCTCGTAGATTTAAATTTCATAACCACCATCTTATCAAATTCGAAAGCACAAAGTAGGATTCAAGCTAACTCAGTCAAGAGATCAAATAATTTTAAAAACGAAATTGAAGGGTTTAATTTTATTAAAAAAAAAGAAGAAGTCATTTCTCAATCTGCAGAATCAACATGGAATCAGAAACAAAAAAAAAAAAAAACATTTCTCATCTATAAGACACGCACTTGATAACTGATATACATTTCCAATTATGAATGACAGATATCGCGTTAAGCTTCATATTTCACCGTAACACTTTACTGTTTTAGTTTATTTCCATCTAAGAACAGAACAGCATCTAATTCAAAGAAAGCTCACAATAAGCAGTCAGATAATGGGAAAAAGTTGACACCTGAGGAAACATTGAGAAGGCCAATATGAAATATATCACACCCCCGAAAAAGTCAAATTGCCAGTTCTTCTTTCGGAACTTCAAAATATTTCCAAGCGCAATCTGGAGAACAATTCTTACATATTAGATATTCTCAAACCATATTTGAGAGAATCGTCGTGATAGACCAAAGCCTACTTACAAAGAAATGAATAAGAGATAAGCTATCCGTCTTACCCTACTAGAATCATCATAAGTAGGATATGCAGCCTTGTTTTCGTAAGAAGTTCCACAGAATTTCTCAAAGTTTCTAAAGACATGCGTAGGATGAAGGAAGGCACCACCACAACCATTGACAAGCAAATGTTGTACATGAGCAGGGTTGTCAGACGGTACAAAAGAATGGCGCATGTAATGGTGCAAATCACCAGCTATGCGAAGCTTGCATCTTCCTTTCAGGTAATCACATATCAGGTGGGCAACATTTTTACCGCTTCTTTCATCCCAATACCAATCAAGAAGCCAATTTGGTTCATGTGTCATAATAATAACGGAGTCATTTTCGCCAAGCTGAAACATTTTTGTCAAAAGAAGAACTGTGAAAGAGTTTCCACACATGTAAAAAAAAAAAAAAAAAAAAAAAACACTACAGAAAGCAGCAAACCTATAGAAATTACCTTTTGATCCATTTTCAATAAGATGAGACCACACATAGTAATGCAATTACACAAAACTTTACAAAAAAGACAATATGATCCGAGCCAAAAGACTTCCTAAAACATCCTTAAACTGGGCTTTGAAGTTAATCTTGCACGCGTGACCATCAAAAGACCAGTTCAGTCAAATACAATTACGACAGTGAAGTAGAGCTTTACCATGACTCTGTAGTCTATCTTTGTATATTAGAGTAGTTGAATCAATAAACAATTAGCCTTCAGCGCACTAAATTATAACAGTCAATTACACGCAAACCATCCCAGTGAAAAAAACTTAAACCGGACTTTATCTCCTATCTGCATCCGCTCTCAATATTCATCTGCATACTGCAGCAAAGTTGTTAAGTGGTAACATTTATTAGGCAGATCTGATACAGGCACGGCCGACCTGTACCATGACTATGTAGTCTATCTTTGTATCTTAGAGTAGTTGAATCAATAAACAATTAGCCTTTAGCGCACTAAATTATAACAGTCAGTTACACGCAAACCATCCCAGTGAAAAAAACTTAAACCAGACTTTTATCTCCTATCTGCATCCGCTCTCAATATTCATCTGCATACTGCAGCAAAAATTGTTAAGTGGTAACATTTATTAGGCAGATCTGATACAGGCACGACCCGTGCAGGTCGGCCCGGTGCTACGTGTTTCGTGCCTAGGCAGGCAGTTCATGGCGTGCCTCACGGTTCATGCCGTGCTTGGGCACGGTGCACATTGAAATAAGCCGACTGAGGCACAAGCACGGGCAGGTTTGGTCGCGCCTGTGCCCGTGCCATGCCTATGTTGGGCTCACGTTTGCCATACCTGCCCCTTTTCTACAGTTTTATTTACAAAAAAATATCGAGAATAAAAAAATTAGCGAACACAATAATATGATTATACTATAGTAAAAATTTCTAAGTACAATATGGTTAGATTTATCATATCTTTCAATGTTTGTGTTAGGAAATTGAGAGTGCCCTTGAGGCAAATTTACATTAACAATAATTTTCGGTGGGAGAAATACCAACTCGTGGTTCCCTCCTAAAGAGGTTTTTCCACATAAACTATTGCATCAAAATATAATTACTTTTAACTATTAAAGCTTAAATTTGAGATATTGAAATTAGAAAACACTAAAAGTGATATAGTTTACTTAAACAGTCATATAAAACATATTCATATAAGGGTAGTTGTAACTTATAACAGTTATATAAACATAATAACATAGTTACATAAATGTATTAAGACTAAAGTTATTAACATATATATAATATATAAAATTTAAAAATAAATAAAATAAAACCAGGCCGTAGCGCGGCCGGTGTCCATGCCATGCCCAGGCACGGACAATGCACAACTTTTTTGGGTTATCAGGCTCGTGCCAAGAATGGGTCGAACAATGCCGTGCTGTGCCAGGGCACGAGTCTGATCCCGCTAGCGCGTGTTGCCCATCCCAGTTGACATCCATAGTCTACACACAATATTTTCCGCACCTATTGAAAAAAAAAAAAACCCCTCCAAATGGGAAGATCTATATGGGACCAGCAACCAAGTAGTGAAAAAAAAAGGAACTGTTGGTTTTACAATAGTCCATTGAGAGCATCCTGCATCCTTTATTTGTGACCAAGATATCTTTCCATTTACTTATATTTAAGATATGTGTAAACTACAAAGTTAAATCTACTTTTCTTTAGCCTTCTTCTACTCATGAGGTGGACAAGTGGAAAACTCAAAAACACAGACGCCGAAGACAAACTTAAATAATTAGTTACATTATACCTACAAATACCTAGTGCTGCATTACTAACCCATACATAAATATACCGCTTATGCAAACAGATGCACCTAAAGAAGCATTAACATAGGCACTGCAAAGAGAGTGCAAATGGAAAGTTCATAATCATACTACAGTCTTCTACATATTAAATATGTGGATTATTTGCAAAGTGCAAGAGATAAATAATGATATATACAATTTTTAGAAGGAGAAAGACAACACAAATTGGACAAAATAACTGACCAATTATGAAGAAAAGGAGAACTACCTTGCTTTGACATAACTCTGCAAAAAACCTGAACTGGTACACATCTATGTCACCGTGGAGGGCCTGATCCAGACCAAATACCCACCATCCACCTGGAAGTTGCAAGGCAAAATAACTTTTCTTCTGAGGCATAAACCACCCACCCAACCAGCTCTTATGGCATATATATCTCATGAATGTATGGAGCCCGTCAAACCAATCTGGTTAAAAAACAAGATTCACCACAATGGATTAGTGAACTTCACTTAACTATAAACTCAAGAAACACACAAAATGGTCACTTCGTGCCGCATAAAAAATCCTAACATTTAGTATGTGTTATAGTTTTTCTTAATTGTAAGTAACAACGAACCGTGGTTGCCAGGAATGACAAAACACTGAGGCCCGTCGTACTTCTTTAGATCTGCCACCCCATTAGGAATCTCTGGCTTATGTACAGCTATATGTTCAGCCTTATACCATGGTGGAGGCTGGAGAGCATACTCAAAAGGGCAAAAAAGACGCCTCTCATATGTAAATGCAGAGGGATTGGGATACCTGCAACAGGATGCAACAGTATAGAGGAAAATAAACATATGAAAAGTGATTCTTTTTCCATTTTATGACCAAAATAAATACGATTATGAAGTCTAACAAAACTATTAATTTAACACCATAAACAAAAAAAGTTGCTCACTACAAAGAATGTAGTTATATAAATGTATTCATTAGTAGATTTCTTAGAACTCAAGTCTTGAGTTTAGCTTTATTATAAATAAGATTGAATACATTTCATGCTCTCTGACAACCATAATTCTACGCAAATTGTTCAGCAGATTATCTGTTCCCGATAATTGAATCAAACTTTAGGAAGAACCAAGATTTGTGTCCAACCAACTAGGAGCCTTGATGGGATAAACTGCCACTTGGATTGCATAGATTGCACTTTTGGGACAAAAAGTTAGTGTAGCATTCACTATAATTGATTTATAGCATATAACAAAACAATTGCCCTTAAAGTAAAGAAAAAGTTATCTTAGCGTTCCTCGACTCTTATCCCAAAATCAATTATAGCAAGTGTTTTTGCATGGTTTGTGTTAGAAATATGCTATTGGATTATACGAATCATTTTGGATGATGCCTTTTGCATGGTTTGTTTTGCCAAAATATACAATAAAAAAAAATGCAACAAATTCAAAGACGGACTTTACCTATATGAAAGAACATTTATCTCAAGGGGAAATGTTCAAAATCTAAAACAGTGAAGCTATAAAAGACATCTAAATAAGCTCGAGCATAGATGCTCTGGATAAATTAAGACAAAACATCAGACACTATACATTTTACAAACAATAAAACTTACGCGAGATCTCCTCCAATGAGCAGCAAGGGTCCACGAGGCAATGCACGCCTTGAGCCATCTAAATTTACCCTGAGTGTAGGTTGGGCAAGCAACCTAGCCACAGTATAGGAAGAGTTCCCACCATCTCCAGTATCAGCCATAAAATCAAACCAGAAATCGTCTTTTGTGTTGAATTGATCATATAAAAGATCACTATATTCAGCTTCATCTGGAACTTTATTCATTGCCGCCTACTTGAACATTAGACAGGAGCAACATTAAATATATAAGCAATTTTGAAAAGAAAACTAAATAAAGAAAAGGAGTTAAGGATAAAAATCATAAAGTAAAATACATTATAAAGCAGTTACAATGAAATCATGAACTTAAGAGCTCTGACTTCTATAATAAGCCAGCCAACATATACAAACCCCATACAAATACCAAGCATATAGCCCTCTAAGTTATTTCTCCAACTCAAGAAAATGAAGAAGTAACACTAGACCTTACTTTGAAAGACATGCAATATTCTATAAACTGAATTCATGATACAGGACACATATTTTCCGAGGTTTGATAGCAAACATGTAACATTACCTGCATCATGCGCATATCAAATCGGCCAACAAACAAGGTCACTGACACCAAGAGGTCAAATGCTGTTTTGAAAAGATCAGCTGATGTCCTGGAAACAAAACCAAATACGTAAGAACAGGGTGTATATAAAACTAACTAGTAGGGAGGCACAGGAAAGTAAATAGCATACCCAGAATACCAAGGAACCATGTCCAAGAAATCAGGTTTCATTTGTTTCTTCAACTTTTTAAATTCAGGTACAGATGAACCATGCGTCAAAGCCCACCTATTAATTTACATATTCGCAAGTCAGATGCTAAAATAAAAAAAAATAGCTAAAATCGAATAATCGAAGTTTTCTACACGTTATGACTACAAAATAATAAGCTTCCTACTTATGTATGAGCCTGCATCAGCAACCTAATACCACAATTAACATGACAGCCATATAAACTATGTTAACCACTAAGCCCCCTATAATTTGCTAGATGCAGGCCTTGTCATTTTTCTAACTGGTTGCTTCAAATTCTAAGCATAATCTATAAATCATTCTTTCCCGCCACTGAACTGAATTAACTTTAACCCGAACTCGCAAATTCAACTACATTCATACACCACATTCTTTCCCCCAACAATGGACTGAATTAACTTTAATCTGAACTCCCACATTCAAACGACATCCATACTGGTCTTAGACAAATTCAAAACTCCTGAAAGTTCACCATTATAGCAGTCCTTCAACACTGAACAAGGAAAGGAATGACAATGTTAAAAGGTTTGATAATCGATGCATACCCAGAGGATCGCTCCACCACATAATTTGCCATATAGAGACCAATAAATGTAGCCCACAAAGAATAGATTGGTGATATCTCATCTGATGGACCAACGCATCCCGTGCAAACTAGCTGCAAAAAAATGATATTTTTAGTATAAGCGGCCAAAACATGCCCCGAAAAGAAAATTAAAAACCCAAAAATAAGAAGTGGAAGCATGGGAAGGGGCCAGGGAAAAGACAAGAGATCGTACTTCCCCATAGATGACCCATTTGGATAAAATAGGGTAATCACTGGCAGAACCAACTGGAGCAAACCAAGATGAACAAATTTGATCCTTAAACTCATGCATACGAAGGAACCTTGATATCCAAGTGTTTACTTCCTTTTTCTTTGAAAATGAAAAAGAAAACAAACTGGAAGCTCTCCGATCAAATGATTTTTCTCTTGACATAGCACGGTTACCGCAATGACTATAAAATACACAACATGCTATGCTTATGACCTGCATTAACAGAGCATTAACAGTTAATGAATAGTGTACCGGTTACAAATAAGGCAAAGACTCCTTGTGCTTTCTGTTGGCCTGTTTCTATACTTACTGCACAGTTTTGGATGATGGTTAAAATTTCAGGACGCTTGCCTGCCACACGAGCAACAAGACCAAGATACCAAAGGCCAAGAAATATAATGTGGAAAGCAATAAGAAATACAACTGAAGCAGCATATACTGTAAGAAAAAGAGATAGATTCATCCTCATATCCACTCCCATTGACTGAAAACTTGGAAGGTGATATAAAGCAGCAATAAATATCCAAGCAATGTACCTACAACAAAAAGAATTTTCCATCATTGATCCCTTTCCATTTCTTCAACTGCTTTAAAAGAGATCTTCTTTCATGCTCAAAGCTTGTGAAGGAATTAGTAAGATGTGCATACCATCGACTAAAATTTGAATAGCTTGGTTTGATCGTCTTCCCAAGAAATGGTGATGAAAAGCAATAAAAAAAGCCAATCAAACAGATATACATGGACCACCACTTAATATTGTTGTCCAGCTTCTGAATGAGAGTATGCATGTTGTCAGATGAGATGAAGAAAAGACATCCCACAATTACTGCGGTCATTGCATGCCTTGAATGCTCATGAGGATAAGGATACGCATGAGTGAAAATTGTCCTAACACTTCCCATTTTGAGGGTATCCAAAAACGGACCAATAGACTGTTTGTTTGTATCCATTGGATGAACTTCCTAAAAGATCATATCATATGATGCAGTTCAGCAGTCAAATTTGAGAAATCAGTAGTACATACTCCTGCAAGCAAATAGGAAAATATCGTTATGGTGAGCTCAACCATTTGTAGGGCTTGCCATAAAAAAGCAGGATCACACACAAGATCAAGGTTGTAAACTTAACTACAAACAAGTTGAAGAAAGAAGAGCAGACAACTAATCCAAATAAGAAGGTGACAAAAACGTACAATCATGAGTAATCTGTTTCTACTAGCCTGATTTTGTTATATTAAAAATGAAAGAGCAGTTATAATAAACAAGAAGCATGCAAATGCCTCTGCACCAATAGTGAATCCGAAAGAGGATTCCCTTTCACCCTTTGATACTGGGATGATGATAAGTGAAGCTAAGTGCTAATAAAAGTTTCGTTAGACTTCAAACAATGCATCTTTGGACATTGGTTTGTTCATGCAAGGATCCTTGTGTTGTGGTTTTCAATATCTTTGTTAATATAAATTAACTATTAATGTCTGGTATCATTTCTTTTGAAATGCATGAAGCTATCAGTAAAAATCTGAATCCACTAACTATTATCAATTCTGCCAACAAGAGCAAGCAGTCTCTTGTATGCCAGTTTATGCTCGTGACAAAGCATCACAGTGACCACTTCGACTACACTATTGTCTTCAGTAAATTACCAAAACCTAAAAAATGATCAACTTTCTCAACAAGAAATTATGTGCATAAAAATTTGGAGTATCCTACTTATTCTCACATGCAAGATGTAACCGCCATTCTTCACATATTTATACACCGAGTAAACTGTAAATGTATACAGTACAGTAACACTCTTGAAATCCACAGAAGAAGTTTGCTTGCTACACGAATTCAAATCAAACAGGAGGATCCCTAACAAAATAATAGCTTCACTTTAACATCCAAGTTAGAGCATTTTGCACAAGAACTCCTCATTTAACAATCAAATCAATCAAAGTAGACCAATTTACAAGTGCAACGCCTATATCAATACACCAATTCAATCCAACATCAGAAGCATCCATGAAATTTCATAATTCAGTAACAATTACATGTTTATTTGATTCAAAAGATAGAAACGGATACACCGGATCCTAATTCATCCGAACACTTATTAGCCAACGAACAACAAAGTTTATATGGGAAAACAACAACAATTCAATATAAATCTTAAAAGGGAAAAAAAACTGCAAAGAAAGATTTCGAAAAATTGGCTCACCGAATTTGACGAGCGAAAGATTGCAACGAAATTAGGAAGAACGAAATGTAGATCAAATAATAAGTTGATATTGGAATTGAATAAGGAATGCTGGGAGGAAAGGTATATTCGGCGAATGGAGAACAAAGGTAGATGCTGGTGAGGAATATTTTGCAGGAAACACCCTCGACACTTCGTTATTTCGTAGGTAACTGGGTCGCTTACGTTTCCCTCCAATAACACGGCTAAGAATTTAAAAAAAATGAAAAAGTCCTGTAAATTGGATGTTAGGTAATTGGTGGGGAAGAGTTAATAATTAGCGACTTTTCTTGTAATTTTTTTTTTTTTTGATAATAATAACTTTTCTTGTAATTGGTGGGGAAGAGTTTGTTCTGAAGTCATATGTCGGTGGTCGACCGTGCGACGACGAAAAGAAAATAAGCATAAATTTTTATTTTAAATTTCAAAAAACAATTGCAGGTTGATTATAAAAAATACTAGTTTTATATCCGTACGATGCACGGATGTTAGTCATAAATAATAATACGGATCTTACAATTTTTTATTATAATTATATATAAATTGATAGTTATTTTATTAACTTATTATATTTTATTCGTTCTATGTTATTAGAGTAAGAAAAAAAATACTACATGCTATATACAAAAATTATTTGAACTGGCGTGATATGATAGTGAATATATAATATATATATTACATTTTTTTATATATAAATAAAATTGTATTTATAAAAACAAATATATTATATAATATATAATATATAATATAATTATTTTATATTAGTATTTATTTATATATCTATTTAAATTATTTTTATTAAGTATTTATTTTTAATATTAGACTTTTTATATTTTTAAATAAGTTATATTTTTATAATAAATTCTATCAATTAATGTAAATACCACATGGCTCTTTTAGAATAAGAACAAATGCCACATGACACATCTAAAAATTATTTGAAATGCTATATGTATATATATAGATGAGATAACAAATAGATGTTTAATCATTTACGATCCACATCAAGGTCTTAAATAACTATAAGCGTATTCTCAATCCATTATGAAGGTAATTAATATTATTTTACAGAATATTTTTAAAGTGTGGAAAAAATTATTTAAAAAAATAAAGATTCATGCCAAATTAAAATTATTTTAAATAATGGAAATCTGATGGAGCAAGCCTAATAGTTATGTGGCATATTATATAATATATTTCTCTATCCATTATGAAGGTCATTAATATTATTTTAAGAATATTTTAAAGTGTAGAAAAAATTATTAAAAAAATAAAGATTCATGCCAAATTAAAATTATTTAAATAATGGAAATCCGATGGGGCAAGCGTAATAGATATGTGGCATATTATATAATATATACTAGCGGAAACACCACCCGCGATGCGTGTGAAAAAAAAAATTAATTTTTTTAAAATTTAAAAATATATTTAAAAATAAAATATTTAAAAAAATTAAGATATTATATATATACAGTTAATTATTATTAATTAAAATATATATTTAAATATATATTATTTTAATTTTATATATATATTTTTTAAATATTTTATATATATATATATGGGGTGGGGGGGGTGCACTGTAGCAACTCCCTCTCGCCCTTAAATATTATATTATATATATATATATAGATATATAAGATTTAGCACAGGATTTACCAGTATTATTTTCATGTAAATACAATTTAAGATAAATAGTAGGACCAAAGTGCAAAATTACTTCCTTCAATATGCCTGCTAGTTTGCATTTGACTTAGCCTCGAAGTACGGCACATGTATGATGCTCCGGCGGAATAGTATAACTAATATCTACTCGCACAAATCGTGCCGTGAATAGTAGTTTGATTTCGTTTACATATAATAATCACCGTGAATGTATATACTCTTGTCACAAGCATGTGAGAGGGCAACTTACCGATGGCACCAAGCTTTTGGGTTCAACGCGGACGAGAACAATGCAGCCGAATACAGCAGGTGGCGCAATCTCAACCGTCCGATCATGAAGAAAGGGACGCGTGGATCAAGATTTCGTGCACGGCGTCGAGGTCCGTGATTGTTTTTCTTTTCTTTTTTGTCTTTGACTTTTTTAATATTGTTGTATTTGCCAGTTTCCCGCGCAGAAATATAAGGACCTGCAGTATTTTCTCGCCGCGTTTTTTTTTTTTTTTTTTTATTTTGAAAGTTTAGAGATAGCGTGACAGTTCCGGCATCCGGTGTCAAATTCCAGTTCCAGAATGTGTATTAATATAACCCTTAAAAAAATCATATCAGTCTTTATAAATCCTAAATTTATTTATCTATATTGAAAAATTGAGACTTCTAGATTGATATAATATATGTCAATATCATCCGTGCGCTTATTTATTATGACAGTCGTATAAAATGGACCAATAACGGATAGAATTTTTTCGTTATAATCTTAAAAAAAAAAAAAATCCTAAATTTGAATTTATAGTAACTTACTTTTTTATCTTAAAGTTTGTATGAAGAGTATTTAGATTATTATATAAATTTTTTTAAAAATTATACGAAAATTTTGATATAATTTATAATTTTTATATTTAATTTTTTTAAAGATTTTTAAAGCTTTAAAGTCTTAGCGCTTTAAAGGTTAACCGCTAACTCAAAATTTTAGAGTCCAAAATAATTTTAAAAAAATATATATATATTTTTTAATGTAATTTATAACTATTGTATTAAAAAAAAAGTTTATTTTCTAAATATATGTTTTAGAATATTAAAAATAAGGAATTATAAAAGATATATTTATTGGTAAACACAGTTTCAAGGGAGGGCTGACATACAAGTTTTCCTAACAACTATATGCCTTTAATGAGTTATTATGCCGAAGAGGAGTCTGGAAAACGTCACATGAATGCGTTCATATTTCAAATATGTTTTTTTGTGGAACCTTTAATCTGAGAAAACTGATTAAAAACACACGAGTATATATGCACAAAAGTTCACATTAAAAAAAAAATTGAACAAATATACCTAAAATAAACATGAATCACATACATAATAAAAAAATAATAATGATAATAACAAGAGCAATAAAAATAAAAGTAAAAAGATAAAATAAATAATATATATTGATGAATCAATGTAACTATAAATTTATATAAAAATATTATAAAGTAAAAATATATATATATCGGATACTTCATCAAGAAATATTAAAAAAGTCTCTGCCCACACAAATATTATGTGCCAAGCACGAGCCATATAAAAATAGGCCGACGGAGTTCCGTTATTAATATTTGGGAAAATTGCATTTTAGCCCCCCCGTTTTTTATTTTCGACTTTTCAGCCTCCCGAAACGCGTTTCTCCGCCGACGTGGCGGCGCGCGTGTGCCGCCACGTGGCGTTTCGGGGGGTTGAATCGCGCGACCCCAAACTTAGGGGGGCTGAAACGCAATTTTCCTTTAATATTTTTTTGTTTTTGTCGCATGTATTGTCCCGATCCTTTACCCTTATGCAGGCTCGACGGATCATGAGCCAAGCCGAGTACAATGAGTAGTATAGGTCAGGGTATCGTCGGCGTCTGGTCCTCACGGTTAACAATTAACATGTTTATTTTCATTCATCGTCATCTCTATTGCATCATTTGCATGTCTTTTCCCTTTTTAACTTTCTTTTCTTACTTTTAAAAAAAAAAAAAAGGAATTATTTGCTTCAACTGGTGATCGGCATCGGCTGCTTACGGCCAAAACGAGTTATTGGCACCACATTATAATTGGGTAGTAAATACTGAGATTTTTCGATAAAAAAAAAGTAAAATAACATTGCTACAGTCCATTATGTTCTTATTGGTTTGTAACGAAGTTGTTTGTTATTCCATTATTTGTTTTTATTTATAATGATGTAAAACTCCGTCAATTTTAAATAGTCTTAAGTTGGTGGAGCTTTTGATTGTTGAAATATGTTCAGCTTAGTTACTTCATTTGTAGAGCTTTTGATATTACGTAGTGGACATGTTTTGATTCAGATCTATCAAAGATAAAGTATCTTTTCAGATGACTAAATAAAAATCTCCAGCACTACGTCAAGTTTCAGACTAGATAGGTTTATGTAATTGTCGTAACAAAAAACTTCATCGTTGATACCGAAACAAGCTTTACCTATCAAGAGAGTCACAATCGTCATAGTCTTTTGATTTAGTTTTGAAATGGCTGCTAGGAGATCCAAAATGATCTGAAGACACAAGAATCCTTCAGATTTCAGTAAAAAAGCTAATTTTTATTATTATATTGTACAAAATTGGAAGCTAGAAACCTGTTACACTGCAATGGGCTAATGAGGAACCCTAACTTACAATATAATTTAGATGTTATACAGCTCACTAATGAATCTTCAGTTACATTCTGCATTCGGCAAAAACGAAACCGATAATCTGGATCCCTTAGCCTTTTTTCAAACTTATCAAGCATTTTTTCAATAAATTTACCAATCAAAAAAACCAGGACCACCCCTAGAGAGCAATTCTTTTGCTGCATCTTTACCCATTGCTACCATGTCATCCTGTGAGTATGACCCTTCTCTTGATGTCTCCAGCACTAAAAGAAAAGCAAAAAAGTAAGACGACGTCAATTAAAATGCAAAAAAAAAAAACCCCGAAATTTATTTGAAACATCCCCAGGATTGTTGCATAAATACAGCTCAAAATGAACTTGATTGATTTTGGTAAAAAGCTTCAGAAGAAATTTTGGATCATAATAAGATGTGTGCAATAGGATCAAAGTACCTCGAGTTCCATCCGGGGAAGCTACTAGACCTCTGAATTTGCAGTCTCCGTCTTTGTCACGGTAAGCGTAACCAGCAATGGGAGTACGGCAGGATCCATCCAGAGTTTCAAGGAATGCCCTCTCGCAAGAAACAGCTAGTCTAGTGTCCTCGTGGTTCAATGAAGCTATATAATTGATCTGTCCAGCATGACAAATTAGGAATAATGTCAAAAAGACACTGTATTTTCAACTTTTTTTTTTGAAAAAAAAAAAGCCTAATTGGAACTTAAAAGTGTTCCAGACGGCTAATGTAATATTAACAGCACTTGTATCGTAGTGTTTGGGCTGAAGCGTTCACATCAAGCTATCTTAGTGTTCCAAGGAGCTATAAAAGTGCCTTCATTTGAGGGGCTGATTTGTTTAAGTTTTGCAAAACAGGGATATTTTAACAAACCCTAAATATTTACTCTACCGGTAAGATTCTCTTGTTCAAACAAAGTATAAGAAACCAAAGAAAATAAACTTTTTTTTTTTGAGATAACGATGCGAAACACCTCCCTGGGTCTCCGCTAACTCGCGTACCACAATTTTCTACGTAGACCTGTATGACCACTTTGAACCAAAGTGCGCGCAGGAGAGTAAAACTCCGTCCTGGCGTCCGCCCCCGGATCAGACATGGAGTACTGGGAGTTACCCAGCCACCAGCTTCCCCGCAACCGATGTAAACTCGCGATTGCAGGCAAATCCCCATTACAGGCACCCTGGGGTTCAAACCGTTCCGCGAGGGGCGGGGGACAAAGAAAATAAACTTGTTATGTACCTAAATAGCATCAACTGGCTCTAGCATTAGAAACACAAAGCACTTAAATGACAAGTGAGTATGGCAAAGTAATGGTAATGAGGACATAAAAACTTTCAGTGATTGTTGTTTTAAAAACAGGTCAATTTAGAAGCTAGACTTCATTATGCTAAAGTTCTCACATTTATGTGATTATTGTATATGCTCTGTAGGTCTGTGATCTATTACTCATCTAATGTTTCTCATAGACTTCCCGAAAACTACGTATTAGTCTGAACTGTTAGTTATTTTATTTATTTGAAAAGTTTCAAATTCTTGTTTTTCCTTGTTAACTACCTGCAACGGACTGCTATGCCAACAGTTGCTTCATTTGGAACCAAAGAACACGTCCTTCCGGAAAACAACTTTTCATTTCCTTTTTAAACCAAAAAGGTTATGTCTTTTTGAAAACAACTGAAGCTCTCTCTCTCCTTTAATCTCTATCTATTTTTGAATAAGTTACTCACATATACTTGCTGGACATTGTGGTACATTTGAGTACAAAGCCTCTCGATATTCGTGCTATTTCGGGAGTCGGACGGTCCGAGGGAGTTGTACCTTGGGAACGGAGTCGTTGTTGGAATGCCGGCACGAAGGCGGACGATACGTTCTTAGGGCAGCGATAACGTGCCTCTCCTTACCAGGCTTGTAAATATTTATATTCAATTGATTTTATTTATTTACTTGAATTTATTTTCTAACATGAACTGCGCAGAACAAGCTGGTTGCTAGTAGTACTCAATTAGGTCTGATGCTAAATTTAAAAAAATGCCGGCGATTTGTGCATAGAGTAACTTGAAGAGTAAGAAACTTACCATCGTCTCATCGTTTTCTCTGCAAGCAATTCCAATGGCTCCTTGGGCAACTGCTGGAAGCATTTCTTCAACAGATAGAATGGATGTGACATTCTCTGTCATACTTAGCCTCTTCAGCCCTGCTAATGCCAACAACGTTGCATGAACCTCCCCTTCATTAAGCTTCTTCAATCTAGTCTGAACATTGCCTCTGAAGTTAACAACCTTCAAAATAAAGTTACGAGTTAATGGTACTTTTGTATGATCGTTGATTCGTTGTCGGTCAATGTTGAGAACTGCACTTGAAAAGGTCAGATTCTTACTCTAGTAGTTAACCTTAGCATAGGCGTGAAGGAATTATAGTTCCTTTGAAGTTCACATAACACTTTTACAAAAATAATTTTTTTTTTAAAAAAAAAGAAAAACAAAAGAAGAAGATCTTTCAAACAAGCCTGCATAGTTCTATTACGCCGGCCAATTTTCTAAAGCTTTTATGATCAGGTAACGTCCTGAAAGAAATTTAACAGAGAAAAGCTAGTGTTTAAAGCAAAGCTAATAAAGATCATGGGTTCTCATCAACCTTGGCGTATATTAATTGCCTAAAAATGCTAATATTCAAATTTGAATACAAACATAATCCCTGAAAGCAATACGTAGTGAAAAATAGGAAGAATTAACATGTTTTTCTTGGATTATTTGCATTCCTTTCATCAAATTATTCCTAACTGAAATGTTGTTAACTGTCTCACACTTTCTGCATTATCTCTTCTACTGTATCAACTAACCAATTAATCAGTAGAGCAAAATATTTAAACTAAACATGACGGTTCTTCTAGAATGAATATGAGATGAATGGTTCAGATGACCAATGTATCACTAGAAAGCCAAACTTTAAATAAAGCTTGGACTATCTAACCTCTAGCTCGAAAGAACATGATGTCATTCAATTAAAAGGCGCTTGACGTAGAAACCCAACGGAGGAAACCACAAATCCAATCTCCATCCAGATTTATCACCAAATACAGAAGAGAGATTCTTTGGTGTAACGGTTACACCAGGTCACTCCGTGTAACAGCCTCTAAAAAATCTACCTAGAAGTATTTTTTGAAAAAAATTCAACATCAAAGTTGTAGATTTTGACGAAATCTACAACTTTAATGTTCAAAGTTTTTTCCAAAAAATATGTCTAAAAATATATTTTGAGGCTCCAAAGTTTAACAGATTTGAAGTGAGTTTAAAAACTGTTTTAAAACCCGTTAAACTATAGAAGCCTAAAACATCTATTTGAAAGTATTTTTTGGAAAAATTTTGAAGCAAATCTCATCAAAATCTACTAATTTCATTTAAAAAGTTTTTCCAAAAAGTTATCATAAAAATTTATTTTTTTTATTTAAACACGAAGGAGATATATGCTGACGTGGTGTAAACGTTTCATTGTAGAATTTTACAATACAAAAAGCACAGGCAGACCTTCACTAACAACAATAAAGGGAAAGGGATAATATTTGCCGAAACAATACCTTAAGAGATGGATATTTGTAAAGAATTTGAGCCTGTCTCCTTAGGGAAGCACTGCCGATAACGCTTCCAGAGGGAAGCTCTGCGAGAGATTTTGCATTTAAGCAGATAAATGCATCTCTTACATCTTCTCTAGGAAGGTTACACGGCAAAATCATTCCATCTGGAAAGTAAGTGGGCACATCCTTCATCGAATGAACTGCAATATCTATTTTTCCCTCCAAAAGAGCATCATCTATCTCTTTCGTAAACAAGCCTTTACCGCCAATATCAGCCAAAGGTTGATTCAGTATTCTATCTCCAGTTGTTTTAATAACTATTATCTCAATAGCTCCATCTTCAGCCAGCTCTGAGTGTGATGCCATTAGTTTCTCTCGTGTCTCATATGCCTGGGCAAGTGCTAGAGGGCTGTCCTAAACAAAAAAAAATTATAAATATACATATTATATAAATGACAAGAAAAAAAAAACAAAGAAGACCTGACACACACTTCCAATTTATTTGTCGCTAAAACAAAGAGAATGCATTGTACTAACATTTAAAACATTTTGAATAATAAAATTTGAGTATATTTACTTCTAAATAACAAAATCCAATATCTAAAAGAAAGGAAAAATTCCATAAATAAGTAATTTTCCAACTCAACGAACTGAACAGAAGTTGGGAGAAACACAAGGTTCACTTATAGGCAAAAAGACCCGTGTTATACAATCAACGTAAACTATGATATCAAACCTAGTTAAAAAATATCGATGCATGCATACCAAAACTCTCCTGTATGGCACAAAGGTTTCACCCTTTACCAGTAGATAATTCGTTCCAAAATAATCCAATTTACAATGAACCAGTTCTACAAACAGTTGATAGACCAATGAACAATGACATTACGGATAGAATTAGCAGAGGATTAAAACGTGTGATAACTCATCTTATAATTTGTGGTGCATAATTAAATTGCATGAACACAATTTGAAGAGGACCAAAATTACAGATAAAAAAGAAATTTAATACAACAAATAATGAAAATTAAACTCACGAAATACAATTTCACAGAACGATACCAAGTTTCAGATGAACCAATATTACAAACAGTTCGACGATTCGTTAGCAAAGCTGCATATCCATTTTCATAAAAGACCAACTTAGAGATGAACCAAAACTAACGCAAATTAATTGGGAAAAAGAAATTTAATTAAAACATATTTTTTGGACCAAAAAAAATCAATATAAAACAACTATACCTTCCTCTAGTGCCAATTCTAATGAGAGAAACGTTGGTCTTCTCCTCCTGCTCAACTGTCATAGCAGCTCTAGAAACCAAGTTGACTTTTTTCTTACAAGAATTTCTCAAAAATGACGAAGATTGTTGGAAAGAAATCGAGTAATTGGGCCTCAAAGAGCTACCAAGATTGGTTGAGGAAGAGAGAAGAGGATAGTGGTGCTGCGATCTCATGGTGATAATACCAGGAGTAGCCATTAATGAAGAAAAGAAAAGCCGGAGCTTTTTTGAGAAATAAAGGGAAAGATTTGAACTTTGAGAGGGGTTTTATTGTTGTTGAGATGAGGAAGGATAATGTTAGTCGCGAGCTAAGGAGATTTGGATTGGCCAATCCTCCTCCGATTAGATTCTTCATGTTCGATTCATTTTGTCAGAAGGTTTTGATGGTTTTTTACGATGAAAAGTTGAGAATTTCGTAAAAGTTCCTTTAAAAAAAAAAAAAAATCACATTTCAACCTCTAATTTTAAACCCCTTAACAAATCAACCCTTATTTTTAAATTCATTGCAAATTCTTTTTATCCCTCTTTCGAAATTTATGTCGGAGATATTTTAATTACTATAAATATTTTTTAAAAATAAAATTTAATTTTTAATTTTTAATTTTTATATTATTTTTTTTTAAAAAAAAAATTATGTATTTTTGGATGTCAAAGCTTCATTTGATTTTAAAATTAATCCGCTATCCACTAGAATATTAAAATATCAAAATACCTCTTTATATGAATTTTTGAAAAAAAAATTAAATATAAGAAAAATAGATTGTAACCGTAGTCTAAACTTTCGTATTCAAAATTTTAAAAAATATCTTTAAATAAATATTTTGATACATATAAAATAATTTAAAAAAATTAAAGTATTAAGTTTATTTGGCAACCTATGAACAGTATATGCTGATACTGGCAAAAAAAATAAAATTAGAAAAAAACTTCAATAGAACCAATCTAGTTACTACAAGATTGTTCTTCTTCTATTATGGGTTCTTTAAATAGCGCATATGCTTTGCAATTATCAACGGGAAATAAGATTTCAGATGGAGCCCTTTTGACGTTTAATATTTTCTTTCAGCTGAGAGAAAATGAGCTGAAAAAAGTGATTTTTTTTTTTTTTTACAAAAAAGCAGGAGAAAGTTTTAATTCAACTTTCGCAAATATTATTTATAAAGGTACGAAAAGTTTATCCTATTTGTACCGCATTGAAGTTAATATAGATCTTAGAATCTTGGTGGAATGAAAAAGCCAAAAAACAAAAAACAAAATGTTTCAGTTAGTAAAATATATTAGTAAATATATATACCGTGACGGTTACATAAAAAAAAAAATTATCTGCAGCCACGACAAGTTTTATTCTATGTTTATCAATTCTTTCTCCGAAATTTCATTTTCCTTCTAATTGTTCTACACATTCAATATTGTCTAAACAGTATTACAACTTATTTTTACAATGCATTAATAGTGATTTTTGTTACATTTATATAACACAAGTAAACAAAGAAAAATTACAATTTTATTCCAAGGAAAGAAGAAAATATTTAAATAATTGCCAATTTGCCAAAATTTTAATTAAAATTATTTAATATAATATGTACTTTTATATACTCTAATTAACTTAGACATAATAGAATGATACATCAAGCATCTCTTTTCACCTACTACGATCAAAATTTATCAAATTATGAAGTTGAAATAATTGTAAACAAAAATCAAATAAATCTAAGAAGCTATATTAAAATTTTATAATATTTAGTTATTACTTATCTGTTGTGATTATCATTCTTGCAGTTATTTTTTCATTAAAAAGCTATAATTTTAAAATATAGTTTGCTACAACTATTTAACTGTTTATTTGATTATTTTAAATTTTAAATAATATTTTAAGTATTTCAGTTCCTAGCTTAGTACATGTTAAATACTAGTCCTTAGAAAAATATGAGGTGTAAAAAAGTGTTGTTCTTTTTGAAAAATAAATAAACAAATGCTATATATATATATATATATATATATATATATATATATATATATATATATATATATAGAACGGCTAACAGTAACTAAGAACAAAAATTATCTTCTTACTAAGACCTGTTTACATTAGAGAAAAGTGAGGAAAGTGGAGAAAGTGGTTAAGTCACTTTCCTTACTTTCTCCACTTTCCTTATTTACTTAAAAAAGAAAGTGGGACAAGTGACTTTCCTCACTTTCCATTTACTATTCTTTTCTATAGGATTGTTACCTTCCCCACTTCTCTCTAAATTGGAGAGAAGTGGGGAAAGTCAATATATATATATATATATATATATATGATATTATAAAATATTACTAATAATAATTATTATATTAATAAGATAATATTATTAATAATAAAAATATACTATTTAAATTATTAGTATTTAAAAATTATATTATTAATACTTAGTAACTATTAATATATAACATATTTATTAATATAAATTAATATATGCATAATAATATATATTATTATACAACATTTATTTTATTTAATAATAATTAACATATTTTTAATAATATATTTATTCGATTTTAATATTTATACTATTATTCAATATCTTATATCATTATGTTATTTATTAACATATTTTATTAATATACTATTATACATATTATTAGCAACCTAGGTTTAATGATATTTATGTTAATATTAATACTATTACTTACCAATATCTTAATATATATTTTATAAATAATATTATATTACTAATAATAATAATAATAATCGCAATAAAATAAATTAATTATTAATAATATATATATATATATATATATATATTATTAATGGACCTTTTAATATTATATTAATAATATAATTATATATTTATATATTAATACTTTATTTATATATTACATTAATATAATAATATTATTATATAATATTAAAAATATAGTATTATTAATTTATTAATTTATAATAATATATTTATATTTTAATTATATATTAATAATATTAATATAATATATATCATTAATATATTAGTAATATAAAATTATTATTTATAATATATTTAAATTATTTTATTCACACTTTCTTCTCACTTTCCAATCCCAAGTAAACAATAAAAGTCAAACGTATTTTTCTACCACTTTCCTCCCACTTTTCATTCTTTCACTTTCTTCTCACTTTCCTCCCACTCACTTGCCTCACTTGCTCCACTTTCTCCAAAGTAAACAGCCCCTAAGTGTCACACAGGAAGGATCATAAAACCTAGTGATATTGAGATAAAAACAGCCTAATTTATACCAAAATTGATGCAACCATCAGTAAACTAGCCCCACGGGCAACAGCTAGCCGCAACACCAAGTCCAAAACCGGCTCCAATCATAAATCGATGACCATTCCAAACTCAAAAAAGTGAAAATCTTGTTAGCTTCTCGGATAAAATACAACTTGGAACTAAATGGCGACAAAAAGCATAAATAGACTCTATATACTTATGCAGGTCATTGAAGAAATACATCTCGCATGTTCCCGGTCGTCAACATAGATACAAATACGAACCTTTCTCTTCGCCCAGGAGCGAGTACAAGAAACGCAAATTAACTAAAGTTCGCTCGAAAGTTGGTGAGTTGAGTTTATATCATATGTCTCGCATATACATCGTAGCTACTTGACGGTGTTGCAAAATATCTCCTAACCGCATGAAGTAACAAAAAGAATTCTCCTCGATGAATCAATTTATAAGTGAAGGTGAGAAAAGAAGGTTCCTCCGAACCTAAAATGTGATTTGCTCCACAACCTGAAAAAAAAAAAAGAAAAAAAAGAAGAAGAAGAAGATCCAAATACCTATTGTTATAGCAAGGCCAATGAACAGCAGCATTAAGGGACTGGTGATTAAAAGACTCTTCGATAAAGAAAATACCTGGATTCAATTTTCCAAATGAAAATTTCCAGTGTACCCAAGAAAGAAGCCAGCGAATGGTGCGCAATCACTTTAATGTGTATCAGTTCCATCCTCTCTGCAAGTGACCAAAAGAAGGATTATGCCTCATTTATCGCCCTATTTTGTGCCTTCCCCACTCTATATGAAGATTAATGCAATTCAAATGTCTCAGGATGGGTGCTGACATTCAGGAGAGTAGAGTGCCAGATAGATTAATGAAGAGGGAAGGAGCTCACTAGAATTTGCCAAAAAAAAGGAAAACGGGTGAAAACAATCTGCTGTACTAATGAGAAGCAAAGATAGGATTAAGCTTCAGAAAACTCAGACCTACGATACGTTCAGAAACCTAGTCACAAAGATCTACAGATCTCAGGTAAGTCACAAAAGAGTCAGCAGTTCAAGCATGATTTCAAGGTAGTATTTATATATTTTTTGTAAAGAGTATCGTGGGGGAAAGTCTGTCTGTAACCGGCCCATGTTGGATAACCGTCGTAACTGATAAACTCATAGATGACACCAAACTATGTTCACCAACCGAAGAGTCCCCACCATTTAGCTTGGAAAGGTCCGTAGGACTGTGGTACCCACCACAGGTGGAATAAATCTTCCCACACCTTTGGGAAAGCCGCTTGCGAGATTTGAATCCGATACCTCACGCAACAAATTTTGAAATCTATAAAAAAGTGCATTTATAAGAACAAGTTTGGCAAATGCAAGATCATGAACCTCCTATATTAGATCACGTTCCCATCCAAAAAACAGCTATCTACTCAGTTGACCTAGAGTAAGAGATTCTGATTTAAAGAATAAAACTATGTGCAGTTAGTGGGACAAGAGAAGCTAGAGGTACTTAGGGAAGTGCATTGCCAATCAGATTGATTTTTTGTTTTTTTTAAACAAAACTTGACAAAGCAGAATTTATTGCTAGGTTACCTTTTAACAAAGCATAGACTGGTACTCACCTTTCCTGTCAAATTGCTTGAACAAATCCTATACTTTCAACTCTCAGGATCAGTCAAATAACCAGGGCTATCAATGTCCCCTGATTTGGCAGAAACAAAAGAGTCGGCAGATACAGTGGTGCATAAGCTAGTGGAAGTCTCATCAGAATCAGATATGTCGTCATGTATGTTAATATGCTCATCATTATCAGATGATTCTGAGCCTGAAGATCTCAACATAAGCTTATTTATTGCTGACTTAGCAGCATCAGCAAACCACTCATCTTCTGGAAGAGCACTGGCAAAAAAAAAAAAAAAAAAAAAAAACCATATTAGCAAATATATTGCAAACCCAATTATACAATAAACAGGACTAAACGGCCAGAAAGGGCACCTTTGAGGGTCAATGCCTCTAGAAGAGAAGGTTCCAATAGCCTTAGTTATGATAGCTGATACTGTTTGGTGGAAATGCCTTGAAGTATAGCCACCACATACCGCAATTTCGACAATGAAGTGCATATCAAGAAGAAGCTGAAATATAGATCTTTCAGGTAAAACCTTGAGAAACTTTATCTCAGAAGAGGAAAATAACAAAATGAAAAAGAACTCATTTAGATCCCCCAAAAGTTTAAATAATATAACCTTGTGTGATATTGGAATGTTTACTTTCAAGCTCAATGCATCATATCTAAACTGAGGTAACAATTCACAGTGCAGAACTAAACAGTTACAAACAGGAAGCTAACATAGTACACCAGCATCCAGGGACTGGTGGTAGGACACTTTCCCACAATAGGAGTGTACCTGCGCACAATTCCGGGAAGGGGAAATCCAATTGATCAAAAAATAAAATATAAAAAAAGCTAATATTGTTGTTAAAAGGCTAATGTAGTCAAAGATAAACCAGATGATACTTATAGGAAGAGAAGGGTAATTAAATATTCAGCCATTGGAGAAATAAGGTGAATTTTGGAGAGTGGTCGTGAATTAAGGGCCATATTCCAAGTTCACAGCAACTGAGGAGGTATAAAAAAAACAACTAGAAATCCTGTTCAACAAGAAGGTATCAGGAATAACTACCAAGAAACATAATCATAACAATATTAAAGTTCTGAAGCCATGCCTGCTGCAAACCAAAAGGCTGAAGTTTGATGGATCTATCTTCAAGTACATCCCAGAAATCCTGTTCATTTAGTAGCCAAATTACAACTGTCTCGGTTAGCCTACGCAACAAGACCTTCTGTACTTTCTCTTTCCCGAGCAAAACATCACCAGCAACACTTGCCAGTTGTTGTAGTCTAGCAAATAATGCCTGTAGCCATACCATTGTTAGAAAGAGTTGAAAGAATTGGAATTTATACACATTGTAAAGTAAAAATACTTAGAGAAGCAGTACAGTTATCAAAACTTAAAATGTTTACTGCAATTTTATAGCAATAATTTTTTTTTTACAATTTCTTTTATAGCAATTATAAGAAATCATAATCTTATAATTATTTTTTTTTACTTTTCTAGGGAGCATGATTGCAATACCAACAGAGAGAAATACATCACCAGCGGTGCTCTTCTGTGATTAGTGATGACTGCTACTTCAAATCTTAATTGTAGCCAACTTTTTCAGCACATAGGTTTTCATCTTTATATTATAAGGCTGAATTCAACAATCCACTAGGAGGGTTCAAAAATCATCTTTGTTATCTCTAAAGGGCTCAAGCGTGATTTTTTCACCTCACAAGCTTCACCGTTAATTGTTTAAAGAAGCTTAACTATAGTATTATTAGTTCCAAATGGGCATCTTAGATTCTATCTTTCCTTGCGGAGCAAATCCATCACCATGACACATATGTAAAGCCCACCTAGCTACGAGTATGGCATGTCAGGCAAATTTCTAAAGGTGTCAATAGAGAAGAATGATAAAATTTGGTGATGCACATGAAGGATGGATATGACAAATCCTAGATTGTGCTGTATCTTCTTAAAAGAAAAGTTGTGAATAGTATATCGTTCTGGTAGAGAATTTGAACATATGACCTATTTAAAAAGTTCAAAAATGTGAATTACAACATTTGAATTAGATGCAAGAAAGGAGATTCAGAGAGCCTACAGGTTTTTCCAGGTCCAGGAGTGGATATGGTATGGGATAGCCTATCATTAAAGAAAGAAGACAAGTAGAAATTAACAGACAGATGAAATAGTCCAAGTCGAATATTTATTTCACGAACAGACAGGAAAAAAAAGTCTCAGATAAATCCTGGACCCCTCTTATACTGTGATGATTGTAATAAGAAGTCTACAGGAAGAATATGATGCATGACAAATCCTTTTCATACCATGTTTTGAAAGAAGGAAATAAGAAAGCTCAAAAGATAAATCATGAAATGAATTACCCTGAATGGAAGTGAAGGTAGGGCATCAGGATCCCAGTAAAGATCCTCTCCTTTGCCCTCTAGGTACATCCGAGCATCCAACTGTGCATTTCCTTCCCTGGAGTAGATAAAAGTCAGGACATACTGCCTACAAAAATGATCTCTAAGCTTGTCCACTGACTGTTGGAGATGCCGCTTCCAATCTTTGAGTTCAACAGTGCAAAGAGGAAGTTGGCTACTGCTTTCAGGAGGGTCATCTCCGCTATCTGTTTTCGCAAGAAGTATTTGCGATACTGCCAACGGTAACAAATCGTCAGCAACCATGTATGCAGTTCCCAGTACTGCAAGTTGCTGAGCGTCAGTTTCAGCTCTGAAATCAATATTTTCTCTAGATTCCATGAGATTATCATCTTCAGAAGAGCTAGGTAGAGCTTTGATCAATATCTCTACATACTTATCGAAAAGCTGGACTAATTTGTTCATAATTGTCCCTCCAAAATGCAAAATGGCCATAGGTGTGAGCTGCTGTAATATATCCTGCCAAAGAGGGACATTAAAAAAGAATTTGAGTTGATTGTTCTCGAGATATGGGACTTATCACGCCAACAGCAGATTGCTATTACTTTAAATTTCTAAAATATCTAAAAACAAGTTCAAAAGAAATTCACAGGACAAGATTAATAGCCACATGGACGTAGAAAACGAGCATGATAGATGAGCAAGTCTCAACATGATAACCCATAATCTAATAAGATAAAGGAAGGTAATCTGTTGGAGTATATTAGAGACTGGCACTAGAAGATTTAAAAATCTAATATCACGGGAATTATCCTACTAGCTTTAGGAAACGTGAACAACTTACTTTAACAATTAGCATGAATTTCTTTCCTGTACTGGTAAGCATAAAATTTGCTGATGCAGACAGAATAAATGGGGTATCAGCTTCTGAGGACAAGACCGATGTATCATCATTTCTTGTGAAGTCAACTACTCTTCTTCTTGCTCGTCGGAAATTCATATCTATAACTTCTTCAACATAAGGACGCAAAAGCACCATTAGCAATTTTGAGAATTTAAGCCCTTGTGTTTCCAAGGATGAGCAATGACTAAGGCAAGCCTGAAGACATATGCAGGCAGAGCGAAGGGCAGCTGGGGTTTCAGCTAATGGAGCATTTTCTTTTGCTATATGGAGAAAGGACTCTATTTCATACTCAGCCCATTGCACTATCCGAGTGGTATATGCAGGTACATCTCCAAACAATAAGCAAGATTCTTTCATCGCAAGAGAGATGGCAGAAAAAAAAAGCTGTGATAGCGTTGCTGTGTAAGTTTCTGAGTAAACGGAACACAAAGGGAGAAAATTCTCGACCTTTTTCCGGAGACGGTTGCCATAAGCAGTCAAAAGTAACTGTTGAGCTAGGGAACTTTTCCCTAGTCTGATTAAACCAGACAATGCCTTCTTAAGTTCAGGGATACATACAGATGATTGCTGAGAAATCTCAACAAGCTGATCGACAAGCATAGCCTTTTTGTCAAGAAGGGTGGCCTTGTATGAAGGAGCTTCAGAAGTTATATCCTCAGTAAAGTCCTTGAGCTCTGCAAGTCTCTTTTCTTCTGCTTCAAAAGCCAATAATGCGTCTTCTACTCTATGCTCTGCTAAAAGAACATCCATTGTTTCCAAAAACGTAGCCTTATCATCCTCCAAAACTGCTGTGCTATCAAGTTCCAAAACTCGTATGTCCTCCGGATCAGAGTTCTCACCATTCAATTTTTTCCATGCTTCCAGCTCACGACATACTCCACTTATTAGATCTTGGACAAGAATTCCTTGTGCAGATACATGTTTCTGTAGTTCAATGATTTCCTGCTCTGCTTCAACAACTTCTTCAGATATTCTGCATTCATATTGATACATATGAGTAAAGCATTGCCATAAAGACTTGTATATGCTGGAAGCAGACCTGCATAACTTTCTTCCAAACTTTCATGAACTACAAAGACAGACTCTTACACAGATTAACATAATTTGAACACAAGGCGCAAAATCAGAGCAGAGCAATACAGTATAAATTGCTACTCAAAATTTCAAAATAAAGTAGCCAGAGTAATCAATTGAGTGAGGCATGCAGATTCAGTGCTTTGATACTTCACTCTAGCTTTAAACCTTTCTAAGAGGTCACCCCCTAAACAGAGGGTGAGGCGTCCACAAAGAGTCACCCTAACCATTTATTAGATAATAGAAATATGAAGATTACAGACAGAAAAACATGGATACTACCAGATTGCATAAGCAGTTAAAAATCAACGACCAAAAAGATTGTCTCAATACGTGCATGCCTAAATAACAAATAGTCAGCAATCAAACAAAGACTTTTCCTACTAGGTTTGTTCAGCTATATCGTTGAATCCCAGTCTGCTTTATTTAGAACCATGTCTCGTATACATATATTACCTCCAATGAGCTAACACGAAATGTTGTTTACATTAGTTTTTAATTCATTATTCAGTAAACTGAGATCTGTTTCATTAAATGCTGATCAAAATAGAGAAATACTGTATTCAATCTTGCACGTGTTACCTGAGTAGGCTTAAACAAAGATCAAGAAGACTTAAAACTTCGTACACTGAGATAGCTCAAGTCTATCCACATATATGATAGCTGATGTTCCAATTTTTAAACTATTACCTTAGGAAGGCTAAGAACTTCGATTGCATGTTACCAGATAAGCCTTCAACAGCATCTTTGAGATCCAGCAGTTCAGTGCATATTTTCCTTATCCCCTGCATTATAATTCAGTAGAAATCTCAGTGTTCCATTCTAGGACTATCTAAACATAAAAGATTTAGTCCATCTAAGCAGGAAAATACTCACAAAAGTAATAGTAGAGAATCAAAATAAAATTAAAAAAATTAAAGAAAAGATTCTATATGCTGCAGCAAGTTGGAACATGAAACTATGTTACCAGCATTGATGAGCTTAAAAAAAAGTAAGAAAACCTACTAGCCACCTGCACTTCTCCTTACCAGAATTTTATTGTGAGATAATCAAATAAAATGCACTTTACATACATTGTTATTACATCAAAGATATAGACACAAGCAAAATAAAGCTTATATTTACATTTGCACATACAAAATCAAGCAAACTTAAGTGACCAGATAATCCAAATTCCCAAATCCCAAGCAACTAAACCCAAGTACACAGTTACTAAATTTACCCAATCTTATTTTCCAAAAATAAAAAATGTACTAGAATCTCGAAGATAAGTAAAATCATAACATAAACCGAGCATTGCCATTAGAAAATTTAAAATCGAAAAGAAACATCGAATCAAAACACTCACGAGTCTGATCCAAATAAATTTTTCTAAAAAGAAAATGGACCTTTTCAGTGTCGGATTGATAGACAGCAGTGATACTGGATTGTGGAGTGATGTATTCGTGTGCAAAATCATCGTCTTCCTCGCTGCTCTCCATGCTGCACTTGCCTCAACTCGATTCCAGCTTAATTTGCCTGTGTTTTCTTATAATCGATTATCCTTGGTCTTTGCAGATGGTGGGAAGAAGATCTGCGTCGTTGATTCCAGAGATCTGGATCGGAAGTGACGAAACTCAGATTGATGAGGTCGACGTCCGACTTTGGATTCTATATTGATCCGACCCGTGAGGAGACCTAATCCGGCCCATTTGTCTGATTGGAGATTGATATTTTAAAAATGTTCGCTGCACATTGTCAACGGGGTTCGGGAGTTTGGTGCACCCATTCAGCTCAGGTGGTTGTGAAGCAGAATGTTAGCTACAACATGGCATCATATAGAATGATTTTCTTTTCTAATTATAATTTATTTTATTATTTTTTAAAATACTCAACATTTGAAAACTTTATTTATTTGTCGCTTAAATTTATCATGTGATCTATGAGTTGTATTAATTTGCATACTACACTAAGCAATAAAAACTGTATATACATCAGTGTTCTTTTTTTTAGAAATATTATTTTAAAAAAATATTAAAAACTAAAATGAAAATAATTTCAAATCAGTTGTTATTTATATACCATCCTTCTAAATAAAATGATTATTTTGATATATATATATATATATATATATATATATATATATATATAAAGGCTATTTTCAGATCGAGCTGAGAATAGTCTTGGTAAGCTAACATCTCAACCGTTAATCTTTTTGATTTAACGGCTGATATTTAATTTTACCCTTAACGAAATAACAATTCACACCGTTAAGTGTTAAAATTAAATCTCAACCGTTAAATCAAAAAAATCAACGGCTGAGATGTTAGCTTATCAGAGGCTATTCTCAGCTCGACTTGATAATAGCCTTTCTCATATATATATATATAAGAAAAAACATAGGCTTTAATGTGCTTAATAATTTTTACATGAAAAATATTTTCATCGATGAGTAGTGCTATATTTCCAACTAATTCATCCAAAAATGTACATATGCCTATGTGGCATGTAGGGTTTTTTTTTTTTATGTGTGGTGTTATGCCTCACTAATAAGGGGAAAAAATAATTTTAAAGTTGTGTGAGATGAGAAGACTTGTTAGTTAATTAAACTGGAATGTCGCAAATTTTCTTTAAAAAATGCTTTATGTAGGTGGTAATATTCACGCTATTTATAATACATAACATTTATAATAACTTTTTTTTATATTAATGTATATGTATGTACATTGATCAAACAATGCCATATTCTCGTAAAAAAAAAAAGTATGTATGTATACATGGATTAAATATATATATATAAATTAACATTATTATTTTTCACTAACATATTATATTTTATTTTATAGGACACATGTCTTTGTTATAGTAAGACCAAATACTATATAAAATAAAAATCTAATGTTATTTAAAGCGACACATGCCCTAAGGTGGCAATACTCATTGTATATATAGGTCTTTTTAAAAAAAAAAAGAAAAGAAAAGATAAAATTTTATTTCTGAAAATTCTTATTGTATAATATCTAATGTAAATACTTTTATCTTAATATTTATGTATGTGGATAGATTATTTTATGCAAATTGAATTTTATTTATTTATAATTAAATTTTAATATTTGATCTTTCATATTTTTTAAATTAGTTGTATTATTTGATAAGTTTTTATCAATTAATATAAACGTCATATTTTTTTTTAAATATTTATGCACCCATACGATATATGGATACAAGTCATATATATATATATATATATATATATATATATATATATATATATATATATATATATATATATATATATTATATATTTTAATTTTTTATATTGTTTTAATTTTTAATATTATTGATAGTTATTTTAATTAAAATATTATATTTTATTCTTTAAATGTTATTCAGTAAGAAAATACATTCCATACATAAAAATTATTAATAATAATATTGATATAGTTAAATTTTATTTAAGAAAATTAATATTATATATTGTATAATATGATTATTTTTGTACTTCTATTAATGTATGTATTTATGTCATTTTTATAAATTATTTGATTAAGTATTTAATTTTTTATAGACCTTTTATATTCTTTAAGTAAGTTATATAATTTTATAAATTACTATCAATTAATATAATATTTTGTCACTTTTTTAATAAGAAAAAAAAATACTATATAGCACACAAAAATTATTTAAAACTCAATGTGCCACAACGATTTTGATCACCCAATTTAATATATTTATATATGGACTAAAAAAGCCATGTGACACACTTAGAAGTTATTTAAGATGACACATGGCGTAACATGTTGATTATTTAAAACATTATTTTTTGAATAAAAAAAATTAATCTGAAAATTATATAGACAATATAAAGGAGAAAAAAATTAGCAATTTATAATTTACCGTAGAAAATAAGACATGTAATTGTATAATAACTATTTTACACCTTATATACAATTACACTTAGTTTAACTATATATATATATATATATATATATATATATATATATATGCACCATATTTATTGGTTTTTTAAAATTATTAAAAATAATTATTGAGTTTCACGGTAAAATAAAACAGAAAATCCACAGGGGAAAACATTCCCGGCCGTTGTGTCCGGGACCGGATATCATAATTTATGCCGCGCTTATCCACCGAATATCACCTCGAACTCTTCAAATTCTGCAGAATCGTAAGACCTCCTCTTGATCAGATTAGCTTGTTCCTAGTAATTTTTATTTTTATGGAAGTGTTTTTGTTGTTCGGTTTGAATTCTTCTTCGCGGAGCATTTAGTTTGGTGCTTAACCTAGATTTAATAATTTTGGATTTCACTCTATAAATCTTTCGGAATGCTATGTCGCATATGTATTCTAGGAAATAGATTGATTAGTGATATAATCATTAATCTGACATAATATATATATATATATATATATATATATATATATATATATATATATATATATATATATATATATATATATATATATAATATGTAAATGTATATTAGGTTGATCTCTATTTTGACAAATTTTGTATTTGGGATAGTATGTCTGGGCAGCAACCTGATCAAGTTAGCGAAAGTTCTTGTTCCAGTGGGAGTAGTAGTTTACAGGACATCCATGATGGATTAACTATCGGAAGCATCTTATCAAATGCAAATGACCAGAATGGAAGGAGTCTTGGAAGGCGTCTTTTGCATTTGGATTCTATTCAAGTAAGATTTTCCCTGTAAAAGTAGATGGTCAAATTTAAGATGTAAAGGCGTAGTTCTCGTACTCTGTATTCTCTCTCTCCCTCCTTGGAGGGAGAAGCGGGCCTACATTCTTACCCATGCTAAATACTAGATTGGTAGAATATAGCCCAGTGCAAACAGTGGGTTTACCATCTACAGGTGCATTAAGAGGGTATATTATGGAGTTTCAAAAAAAAAGAAAAGTTAGAATTAATTGATGAAAAACTCAGTCGCCATGAGGATGCTAGTTTATATTTGTTCCGTTGATTAGATGTTGCTCCCACTTGATATTTATGATGTATTCAACTTGGCATGAAGTTAAAGTGCCTATTTTCTATTGTATCTTAGCTTAACTTTCATTACTTGTTTCTTTTGTTGTTTACCAGCATACCCCTCGGATAAATAGAGAAATTCCTGATGTTGATGATGCAACTTTAGATCATGAAAGGCTATCTGAAAGGTATTTAAACATGTCCAATCTTGATTGATCTTATCTCTATGGCTGCTTTTAGTTTAAATCAGTCTTATCTTTTATTGTTTTCTATGTTAATGGGATATGCTTGTGTGTGCTCGCCTTTTGCAAATCTACTCTTAGCCTATCGTTTGGTTTGGTGCAGAGGGAAAGTGGAAATGCATGGCTATGGTATAATGATTTCATTATCTATTTAATAAGCATCACTAATGCAGTATGTCCCTTATATTTACTGCTTTACATGCTTGTGTTTCCAGAAACAAGATGCTATGTTTTGTAGAAGTATAAATGCGATGCTTATTTTGTGTGTTATTGCTTAGTATCTCTCCACTAGTGGAAAAAAAAAAAACCGGAAGATGCTGTTCGAAAGGGATTGCATAACGGAAAACCAAAGTGTAGTTGTTTTCCATATGTTTATATATGCTTTTGTACTGCATATAACGTCTATGTGTAATACTGGACCTTAAATCAGATTGACTACATATGGTTTGGCTGAGTTACAAGTTCAAGGAGATGGGAATTGCCAGGTTCATATCTCTTGGCCTATCTGGTTAAAATAATAGATGGTGCTCCTCCTGCAGTGGTGGTTGCTAATCAGAATCATATATTAAACGATTCTGCCTGATCCGGATCTTTTCATATACAGTTTCGTGCTCTAGCGGATCAACTCTTTCGAAATACGGACTACCACAAATATGTGAGAAAGGCTGTTTTAAAGCAAGTATGTATTCTGGACTGACCTCATACATTTCATCTTTTCCTTCTTATTGTAGCTCTACTATGATGGCATCCTATAAATTGAATTTGTACTGGCTATGTTAATTTTAGCTTCCTATGCAAAAAGATGTGATTCTAAATTGGCTCTTGACCTTCCAGCTTAAGCACTTCCAGCAATTTTATGAAGATTATGTTCCGATGAATTATAAAACATACGTGAAGAACATGAAAAGGTCATGTCTTGCTTTTATCATTCCTTGTCTGCTATGTGGATTAAAATTCTAGTTAATCAATTCTTATTCAATGTGAGCAGATCTGGAGAATGGGGAGATCATGTAACTCTACAGGCTGCTGCTGATCATGTAAGACGTTTCTGCTACTTTTTTTCTTTTACATGTACGTTGTAACACACTGTCATATATAAGTTTAAGTATTCTTTCCAACTTTTTTTCAGATACAAATGAGATACAGCTGATTGTTATATAGATGCTGATATAAGATATGCAAACAAATGTGATGAACAGTGCAGGTAGAACTGGGCAATTAGTCTTTCAGGATGGTAGCCATATTAGCGTAACAGGCTGGTTTATGGGAGTTTGCTATAGAAAAGAAGAAGTCATGAGATAAGTAGATTAGCTTCGGCAGTCAACAATGTTCATGCGTGTGTGTTTATGCCTTTATGGGAAAGGGGTTTGAACATATATACTTATTCGATGTTAGTAGCATATCATTTGGAGTTCGTTGTTTAAATGGACAATCAAACCCTATTGGGCAGATCTTTGTTTTACTTGGAAAAAATTAGACATTTCTTTCCTATCTGTTCTTTTTATTAGTTTTGAAACCTTATTTTGGTTTTTGCCCTTGTGTGTGTAATTATCGTAATTCTTTGACAGTAGGTACAATATGCGCAATGTCATAACATTAATTGGAGGACTGCTTGCATATGTGAAATGGAGAAATAGTGGACTCTTTATTTGTTTAATTTTTACGTTCATCATATTGTATCTATGAAGTCAATAATGTTAGACAAGTGCATACCCCTTCTGCATATGTACTATTCTAATGATTTAAATTAGGTATCTACTTGAGTAACTATTCTAATGATTTAAATTAGGTATCTACTTGAGTAACTATGCTAAATTACGTCTTGCAGTTTGGTGCCAAAATTTGTTTGGTTACATCATTTAGAGACACCTGTCTTATCGAAATAGTGCCCAAAGATAAAGCCCCTTCGAGAGGTAAAAGTTTCCTTTCCTTTTGGAAAAATCAGTTTGTGTTTGATTTATTGTTCCGTAGGATTGCCACCCTTTTCTCTCTGGCTGTTGACCAAGAATATCAAAATGTGCTTATAGTCTTTCTTGAAAACTTTGCGGCGTGATTTGATTACTGGTTACAAAAGTTCAAACTAAGGTTGCTGAACTTGTCGAAATCAACTGCATGTGTAAGGCTTTAAAAAAACCTGTGATCAGCAAATGCCGCAAAACTGTAGCAATAAAATGCCTCTGGCGGAGGACTTTCGACTATATAGATAGGTATATATCAAGCTAGCAAGTAATTTGGCGGCTGGCAGGAGAGCAGTATAAATTAGGTTTACATCATCTCACAAGGTGATTGTCCCATTAAGTAGAAGGTCAATACTTAGAAATTACATGCTTAAGCAACAGAGGACTAGGTTTGTATCAGAGTTAGGGGAGAAGCTTGTGACTTGTTGTAGATTTCCTCATAATGATAGTTTACGAATTAACCAAAACACATCAACTTATTGAAAATGATAGTAGGGGCCTTTAGTGCTGCCTAAGATGTATATTATGTTTTATGTAATAAATGGGCCTATGACATAATGATACATTATTGGTTACATTTTCTTAGCAGAATGGTTCTGTCATTTTAATCTCAGTCTACCTCGGTTTGTCAATGATCTATTAAAGTATAAAATCTAATTTGGTGATATCTGTTAGCACAGTAGCATATATAAATATTCCAGTTGCTGCATTATGAAACATTTAAAAAAAGATAATACTTGAGAGACTAGACATTGCAGAGGTATCTAATCTGAATGGATAATACTTGAGGGACCAGACATTGCAGACGTAGCTAATCTGAATGGTCTAATGTAATAAAATCTGATCTAAAGCACCTGTTCTTCTGCGCCTGAGTACATGGCATTAACTAGACTTTTCAGGGTTTTTTTTGTCTGTGTGATGTTGATACAGTTCCTTGAATAGGCTTTTCTTTTCTGATATTATATATTCCCATTTTAGATCTTCATTAACTTTTTTTTTTTGAGAAAAGAAGTCTTGATTAAAATCTTAAGCAAGTTGTCTTTTATTTACTTGACTCATGCTTATCCTGTAAAGTTTTTTCTTTTCAGTTTAGATAAAACCTTGTTTTTTTATGTCCTCACTGATATTCGTAACTCTCAGAGCTCTGGCTGAGTTTTTGGAGCGAAGTGCATTACAACTCTTTGTACTCATCTGACGGTAATATCTTTTTTTTCTTTTTCCATAATACCATCCGCATGTGTATTTTGCGTGCATGTGCCGTCGTCGACAGTTCTCTGTTTTGTTTCTCCAGATGTTCCTACTAGAGCTGTTAGGAAGAAGCACTGGCTATTTTAATTGGAGTTTTATCACATAAATCGTGAATTACATGTACATGTGTAGACGATCTTTATTACATGGATGTACAGCTTCTTTTTTTTTTTTTCACATTTTCATGTAGCATTTCCACGACTTTTTTTTTTTTTTGCAAAAATTATACAACACTCATTTTGTTGGTCGAGAGCACCCTGTTAATTAGCATCCCTCACACCATTGCGTACCTCGGGATGGGTGTAATGGTGTATGGGTGAGATATTCGTAGATTGGATTAGTTTAGTTACTTGTCTGCTTTGGCTAGCAACTCTAAATTTGAATTCTAGAGCAATCCCTAAATAGAGGTGGAAATCATGTCGACCACGTATTTTATTTGGTAGTCATATAATCTTCCAGATGTGTTGTGTTACAGGGAAGCAAGAGGAGTTCAAATTGGTGTGTGCAGGTTATATTATTATTATTATTATTAGGTCAAGCTTCCTGCCTGCTTTACCAATCTTGATCTTTCAACTGGCATTTTTTTTTTTTTAACTAAAAAAGGTGTTGCAGCTGAAAATTTGTCCAAATGCATTCTCTGTCTCGAAATCGATAAATTACAAATTTTGATACGATGGAAGCACCGGATAGATTTTTGGTCTAAATCGTTCATGCGCTATTTCTAACTACAATGACATTGTTGTATTTTTTAATTTTTTGAGACTATTATAAAAAATTTCTGCTCATGATCAATATTTTTTTGTTTGTATTAAATTAGTTCATGGGTGGTATTTATTTATATTTTATTGAAAAGTCATAATAGGTCCAAAGGTTTTAGTATAGATGGGATTTTTTTTAACATTACTGTCGGTGGCATTTATGTAATATGAATTTAATACTTCTATTTTATAAGATAGGCGTTCTCTGCAGTATTTTTAATCTTTATCGCCTATTTTTAATGTCTGTCGAGATTAATTTCTATATATATATATATATATATATATATATATATATATTATATTTCGATCAAAAATAGAATGCATTAAGATTAATTTTTTCTAATAAGATATTATTAAGATTCGAAATTTTGACTTATTATCTAAAGGGCATGTTTGGTTCGTGGGTAAAGGGATGGTAAGTGTTATTCGGGTAATACTTACCATCCTATTACCTACGTTTGGTGCATGGGAAATTATTACCTACGGGTAACAATTTCTTCCAAAAATGGGTAACTTGGTATCCACCTAAATAGGCGGGTACCAAGTTACCAGGATAACTTTTACCCTAAAGTATTTTATAATTTAATATTTTATAATTATTTAATTATTATTATAATTATTTAATATAGTTATTAATATTTTATAATATTATTATTTAATATTTATAATTATTATTATTTAATATTTTATAATTATTATTATTAGTTAATATTTTATAATTATTATTACTATTTAATATTTATTTTTTATTTAATATATTTCTATAAATATATTATTTATTATTTATTTAATATTTATTTTTTATATTCTCTCCCTTTCTCTCTCTCTTAATATTTATTCTAATTTATATTTTATATATTATGTTATTATAGTTTTTTAATTTTTTTTTAAATTTTTAAATTTTATTTTATATTTATTTTTATTTTCTAATCGCGCTAGTTAATTTAGCCAAAATCTTCGGCGTCTGCTTTGGATAAGAATCTTATCCTTCCTTGTCTGCCATGTAATTAAACAGGAAAGTACTTTAAACCTGTATAATATCTCAGCAGAGTACTTATCATAGCATAAAGATGGCCGCCTTATTATTAGCGGTAAAAAGAAAAAAAAAAGAGAAAAAGAATTAAAGGGCATTAAAAAGGAGAAAAAAAGGGAATAAAAAAAAAGGATAAACAACCGGAAGGAAGCTTAAAGTTAGTCCATCTTCCTTGTCTGTTTATCGCTAATTGCTTCTTATCTACCGCAACAACTATTCTAGATGAAGAAGTAAGGATTAATTGTATATCAGCTTTTCTATTCTCACCGATTGTAAATTATTCTCTAAAAATGAAAAAAATGTCTGACGTTGTATATCAGCTTTTCAATATCTTTTTTTTCTTTTCAGATACTGATTAGAGGATGATATGTAATTCTTTCAGAAAAATAAAAATAATAGATGATATTTAAACATAAATTATATTAATATAATAATATGTGACTTCTATAACACGTGAAACAGTGATCAGTGATAGTACTAACGAGTGAAAATAAAAAAGAGACGGGTCAAAAAAAGAGTTGAAAAGCTTTTTATTTGTAAAACAATAAAGACTTAGATATTGAACGTGCTTGAAAATTGGAGTACTTAAAATATTTTGAGCATTAACTGTCAGCTCGTATGTTAGGGACAGAGTGCGCTTTGAAAATGAATACTGACTTACAAATTTCAGAATTAGCAGAGCAATAAATGTTAGCTCGATTGGAGTGAAGCGTCTCAGAAAATATTATCGAATATGGAATTACGTGAGATAAATCTTCGATAAATTTTTTTGAAATTTTTTTTTTTTCTGTATCTCATGATATAAACTTTCAATCATAAAAAATATATATTCGGATTCTAAAACGTCGTTCGTGCCGCATGTGAGAGTTTTTCGTAAATTTAAAATTTCTAGAGTGATTTACGCTTTGATGAGAAAAAGGAGGGCCGTCTGCAGTTTCTAACCTGTATTTTTAGCATGTTGTATTGTAATTCCATAGTTTTATAAGATCATTGTACTGTACTAGTTGTATGCCCGTGTGATGCACGGATGTTAGTTATAAATAATAATATGGATCTTATAATTTTTATATTATAATTATATATAATTGATAGTTATTTTATTAATTTATTATATTTTATTCGTTCTATTTTATTAGAGTAAGAAAAAAAAATACTACATGTCATATACAAAAATTATTTGAATAGTAGCGTAATATGATAGTGAATATATATATATATATGATTACATTTTTTTTATATATAAATAAAATTGTATTTATAAAAAAATAATATATAATATATAATATAATTATTTTATATTAATATTTATATATTTATTTAAATTATTTTTATTAAGTATTTATAATATTTGACCTTTCATATTCTTTAAATAAGTTATATTACTTTATAATAAATTTCTATCAATTAATGCAAATGCCACGTGGCTCTTTTAGAATAAGAGCAAATGCCACACGGCACATCAAAGACTATTTAAAATGCCACGTGGCGCAACGATTTTGATATGACAGTTATTTATATATAATATATTATATTATATATATATATATATATATATATATATATAGTATAAACAACCTCCAAAAAGATAGTCTTTATATATTTCAAAAAAATTGTAAATATTACATAATAATAATTTAAAATTATATTTTTGAAAAAAAATTAGACAAATATTTGAGATTTTAAAATTTTAACTAATATAAAAAAAATTCAAAGTATTTAACTTCGAGCATCTAATCGCTTAATTATGACTATTTTTTGTCAAGAAATAATTTGACTTATTTTCAGGAATTCATAAATAAATAATAATTAGAAAACAAGTAAAAAGATAGGAAACAAATTACATTATATAATTGTCGTTTTCATGCATTTGTTTTAGGTTCGAGCTCACGATGGCAAATTCATACCGTTCTTTGCTGTTAATGAAAAAGTAAAAAAACATAAAATTTATATAAAAATAAAAAAGTTACATTTTTTATTTATATATTAGAAATAAACAAAACAAAATTATATTTTTTTAATAATTATTCTTTTAAAAAAATAAAACAAAAACATGAGTTACTTACTTTCTCCTCCGAATAAACATGCTCTTAAAATAACACTATCTATACTTAATAAATTAATTAATTTTAGCCATCATAAGTGATTCCATGTGCTGGTTTCTATTAAATATTACAAAAAAAGGACCACAACATTATTATAGCAGTCAATAGGTCCAAATGGGAATTGAGGATGATAGGTACGAACCCCGTGAATTTGGTCCTTTCCCTCCTAAAATTCTCAAATTTTGACCAAGATTTAATTGTGAATTTTATTAAAAGCACTACTAAATGCCGGAGTTCGTGATGAAGTTAATCATAAACATCCATTCCCAAATTATCTTAGAGAAGTGGTGTAACATATTGATGGAATGCGTAATTGTTATTTGGGATATTTATATTTTTTCATTTTTGATAATTTAAAAATATAAACAAAATATTATAAATATTTTTATATTCTATATATAATAACGTAATTGTCCTAACTAAGTTAACTGTTCAATTTTTTTTTAAAAAAAAGATAAAGATAATTCATCATTTTATAATGACAAGAAGATATACAAATGCTATTTTAAATAAGCGGTATAAAACACTATTTTAAGTCGGAGAACATAAATATGCAATTTTGAGTTATATAAAATAGAAAAAAAAAATACAGAGGCCTGTTGTTATTTAAACTTAAGTTTATTCATTTTTTTTAGATTATCGTGGTGGAACCCGTAATGCGAGCGTACGCTCCCATAAAGGCCTCAAACTTGCGAAAAACTTCCATACCCAGCTCCGACTGATGCTTTGGGATCCGAGTACATGCATTCCATAAATGGGGGCTCCAGCCACAAGGTACAAAGAATTTTTAGAAAATTCTGTGAGAAATTTTATCCGACAGGAGCTTAAACATGGGTGGTGACACTTCCTAAACGCCTCCCATCCAGTTGAGCTAAGCCACGTTCGGCAAGTTTATTTCCAATTGTATGGTACTGTATATTAATATTGACTAGATTGATGGTCTAAATATTCCATGGAATTATATTAGATGGATGTTCTATATAAAGGTTGCTCGAACAAACAAATTATGATGGATGTTTTGGATATTGCCCTCTAATATTTAATATTATAGTTTTATATTATTTGAGCTATTATTCAGTTTTGTTTGTTACCAATTTTCAGTTTTTTTTTTTTTTTAAAATTGAACATTATTTATTATTACTATATTTGTTTTCTTCCCTAACAGTTGCTGTTCACACCTCCGATTCCAAAGCAATAACTTCCTCTTTCTCTCTCAACCAAAGCACATGCCTTTCATCGCAATAAAAACTCCATCTTTCCTTCTCTCTAGGGTTCCCCCCTCCCTTTCTCTTGTCCCGGAATAAGTGATTTCATGCGAAGGGGCCAAGGAGAGATTTTGGGAATTTGGGTTATTTTCTGTGATTTGATCACTTCGGTTTCCGGATTTTTTCTAGATTTTTAATCTTACATGCGACAGTGTTAGGTATGAAGTATGAATTAATCTAGATTTTTCGGGATTGAAGTATGAATTAATCTGATCAAAGCTTAAAGGGCTTTCAGGTTCCCCAATAGATTTTCAAGCCTGAAATGGGGGATCTGAAAATTCGGAAAGATAACATGCATAGGGACTCTGAAGTTGAAGATGAATTCCGGAGTTGCTGCTCAGAAGAAGTTGAAGATTGGCAGGACTCAGAGGAATCATTAGCTGAATGCTTAAAAAAGGAATTAAATGAAAGCTCAGTAAGAATTTTCTTTAAGGGTGTATCATTGCCTGATAAAAGTGCTTCTGGAGTAGCAGTTATTACAGAAAGATCTCCTGGGAAACCTGTAATTCAAGTTCAGAAAAAGCTAGACTTTTATGTGGAGGAACTTGTTGCTGAGCACTTAGCATTGATGTATGGCTTGTTGGAAGCTCTAAAACATGGTGTTCAACAGGTCTTTGCCTACACCGATTCAGAAGAAGTGTACTATCAGGTACCTAATTTTGTGCTTATTTATTCAATTACATAACTAAGAATATTATAGTAAACTGAAGTTAATAAGAACAAGATGAAGATTTCACGGTCTCTTCTTGTCCTTTGTGTCAATGGTTGGCTAATTACAGAGATTCTCATATTGAATTGAATGGTTACTTTCTGTATTTTTTTTTCGTCTGGTTTATCAGTTTCATATTTTATATTTATCATGTTAATTACCGTATGTACAAATTTTCTGTTCTAAATTTCCTCAAGGATTTGCAATCTCTGGGACGTTTAGTTTATTTGGAAGAGCATGGTCCATCTGGTTATTATTATTATTATTTTTTTTAATTATCTAGATCTTTTATGTAGCACCAGTTGATTTTGTTATTTATGACTCTCAATCTCTTTTTGAAGTAGCATTTTTTTTCCTTCTCAGAAAAAAATAAATAAATAAAAAAGCAGCAGCATTTGCAATTATGCATGGTCCTGACTGTATTGAATACATTAACAGATTGCTGAAGCAGAGTTACTTGATGACCGGCTTTTAGTGGCTCTTGGACTAAGAATTTTGGAACATGCTGATAAGCTAGATGCTTTTGAATTGAAACTAGTGTCGACTTCCGAGAATTTGAGGCCACTGCGATTGGCTCAAGAAGCAATTGGAATTCTATCTCTTTCTTCTCATGAAGACGGCTTAATTAAAATTTGCCCTATTTGTTATGAGGAGAAGGAACAAACAGAAATGGTGAAAATTAGCTGTTCCCACAAGTTTTGTTCTACCTGTATAATTAAGCATGTGCAAGAACAGATACCAGATCTTCCCGTACGTTGCCCTCAGTTCACGTGTAAATACTACATATCATCCAGAGAGTGCAAGTCATTTCTTCCCGAGGCTTGCTACAAATTATTAAAACAAATAATGAATGCTATGGACTTACACATGGATAGAGTCTATTGCCCGTATCCCGACTGTTCAATGTTGCTCGACGTAAATTATGATATGTCGAGGCAGCATGATCTCAACTGCATCGAATGCATAGAATGTAACAGGTTTATTTGCTTAAGTTGTGGAGTACCGTGGCATTCTTCAATGAGATGCGAGGAGTATCAGAATTTGTCTACTCATGAAAGAGATGCTAACGATATTACGTGGCACCAATTGGTACAGAGCAATAATTGGAGACGTTGTCCACAGTGTACAAGGATCGTTGAGCATGTTGAAGGGTGTTATCGCATGACCTGCTGGTGAGTTATCTGAATTTAGTTTATAGATTATGTGTTTATGTAAATAAAAAATCAATTTGTTTTCCTGTAAATATCCATTATTTTTTCGTCCTGTCACTTTGCATGGAAAAGGTAAGATAATACTTAGCCATTTACCTGTTAAAGATGCATATGAAGTCGCTTACGTAAATTAAATAGAAGAAACATTTATAGTTATTTCCGCAATTATGTTAATCATGAAAAATGTTCTTGATACCTCTGCAAAACAATCGAGTCTTTGCCACTTTGAGTTTGTTCTGTTATCCCTGGAAATGTTATTTCCGCCATGGTTGTAGTTTGTCGCATATGAGATATACGGAGTGCTCTTGTAAAAAATTGTACTTTATAGCTGTTTTGGTATGTTGAGAATATTCTCAGCCGCAGCTTTTTGGCTGGAAGAATTGAAGGATATAATGTTTTATACCGTCTTCTTTCTCGTCTCGCAACTCCTTGAATAATTCCTATAAGAGAACTCCACAACTTGTGGAACTCTATAGATCTAGGAGTCTCGTGCAGCTTGGTTGAGGAATTTATGATAAAAAATAGCAGCACGACACCGATTTTTAAAAAGTGGGCGTCTCTACATTTTGGATGCCTTTTTATTTAATATTAATACACATCTTTCCTTTTGTATGAGATTTTATATAAATGTTTCATTCATATGAGAATTATACACATTGTTCATTTAAAATGAGATTCACTCTTCTTAATTTTTCATCTGTAAGTTAAGTCGTTCTTTTCCTTGCTTTTCATGGGACCCAGGTGCGGTTATGACTTCTGCTATGCATGTGGCGCGGCATACATGCACGGGCTTCCGGCTTGTCGATGTCCGCTATATGATGAACAAAATGAGGTGGGCCGCCTAGAAGAGCTCTCTGACGAAGAGCTAGAAGCAAGGAGATGGGAACCTTTCGATCCTCTGTCAGCAATCGATTCATATACCGAGCAAGAGAGAGCACAGCTGGCTGTTATACAGCGGTTCCTTGCCGGGGGATTCGGTTCGAACGAACAACAACCCTGTCAATCCCCTCCTCGTTGGTCGGACTCTTACGTTGATACAGTGAGAGAACTTCGCCAGCTCCCTTGGCTGGAGAGTTTTGTCTCAGTGATTAGCGATAACTATCACGAAGGCTTTATCCAATGAAATACATCTAAATATTGCAAAATCAATGTTATATTTATACTAGTTATATATAAATGATGATTCATAGTCATCAAAATCTTCAGCATGCCACAAATTACTTGGTGTTCTTTTTTTTCTGTTGCCATTTCGGTGTTTAGTCTTTCGGGTGAAGCCTAGTAATTTTGAATTATGAATTTGTGTATGTCAAGGATGTTCGATCAAACCACAGATCTTGAAACTTTGCGGCGGTAATCATATGACTGGCTTACTGCGGCTGGTTCTCCCTGCAATATGAAAATCATTTTGAAAACCTGCTTAGATTTTGAAGTTCTTAGTTATCATCTACCCAAAATATATGAACTATGAATTTTTTAGAACTTCAAAATATTTATTTAAAATATTTTTTAAAAAGATTTATATACAAAATTGTAAAGTATATTAAAATCTATTTTTTGAATTTATTTTTAAAACTTTTTTTTTCCTATTTAATCTTTTTTAAAATATTTATATATACGTGTTTGATTTTGTAAATTTTTTTTTTCCCTAAAAAATATGAACTTCGTTGGCATAGGCATGAACTTTTCGGACAAAATCCCATTTTATGGTTAACTGTTTAAGTGGAAAAATTCGAGAAAACAACCAAAAAAAAAAAACTTCATTCAACTGCCATAACTCCAAATGATCTTATAGAAGAGAGAAAAAGAGGAGCAGCAGCAAAGACGAATCCAACACTAATCTATCAGCAAACAGCATATTTATAAATCAAAACAACATTTCTGTAACCGATTTCATCGATCTTCTTTTTTTTTTTTTTTAAAAGTTATTCATCGATCTCACTGAAGCTCTAATTCATGGATTTTCCAAGAAAACTTAGCTGTGAAGACAACGCCAGAACTCAGAAGATATTGAATCAATTAAAAATTCACATTTTAGGACAAACAAAAACAGCTCAGTGTGCAACCCGTGATCTCTTGACCAAACAAACCCATAAAAAAGGCAATTGCGATTTCATACTACTATAATTTAAAATTATATTTTATCTTTAAACTTAAAATAATATTTTTATAGTTTAATTAATTATATGAAATAATAAGATTATTCTTATCTATTTTTTTTTGAAAGATGATGATAGTTTCGTTATTTAGTTAAAAAAAGTATAAAAATATTATTTTAAATTAGAAAAATATATTATTATAATTTTGAATTATCATGATCAAAAAAACATAAATAACCAAAAAAAGTTCTCACGAATCCTACTTGCAAAATAAATGTCGTTAGCATCCACGAACTCCTGAAGGGACCCCGATAAAAAAAAAGGGGAAAAAAATCGAATGTTTACATCATATATTCACGGAAAGCAACTCTGACAGAGTACTTCAAACAAGTGTTCTAACGGTGTGTTTACCAGGAGTCACGTAAGACTCAATCGCGCCTGAAACAACTTTGATGAGATTCAAACAACATAAACAAGAGTGAAGACTTGTGGTGATCAAAGGTGTCAATTTCTCAAAAAAAAAAAAAAAAAAAAAAAAAAAAGAAGAAGGGCGACTATATAAATTAACATTTCCTTTTGAGACATAATGTTAACTGGACGTTGCTGCTCTACTGGAAAATCAATGCACATGGTTCCAATCCAGTCCAATATAAAAAGCTTATAGGCATGGCACTGCGCCTTTGATTTATGCAAATACACTTCACCACCTTCATGATTTCAGTAATGAGAAACGAAGATTTCCAGCAAAGCCTCTTGCATCGGACAGTGATTCTGGTTGATCAGGAGCTGGACTGTAGAACGAAATGGTGAATCTGTAGATCTTTGATTGCATGGCGTTGTCTCATACGTTATCTGCAACACAAGTAAAGGAGTTCTTTCGCAGTCCATGTCACTTCTGCAAGGTCTTGTAAACATGGAACAATCTCTTTACTCAGAGGAAACAATCTGGAGAGGCAATCTGTTAAAGAAGAAACATTAGTGCACCAGAACATCAAGCAAATTCTTTTACCGAGTGAAGGCAAAGCAGTTAGGGAAAAACCATAAAAATATACTTTATTCAAGTATGTAATAACTTTAAAGATAACCGATTTCTCAAGATAATGTTGCATTTAATTCAAAGCTTTACAATTTGAATATACAATTCCGAGATGAAAGCAATTGTAGATTAGGCACCAAAAGGCCATGGGTTCAACAACGACAACAATCAAGTGTAATACTGCCCGAGCTGGGTTTGGAATTTAAAATGTAAGCAACCATATTCCGGAGGAGACTGTTTCCGTTATGAATCTCGGTACAAAAAGCCAAGGGTTCGAGGCGTGAAAACCACCATAGTGGCGTACATTAAGTAAGAAATTGTCCATCTCCTTTCCGGAGTCGGTGCCTACACGTGTAGGAGCCCTTATGGTATCGGGTAGCCCCTTTTAATTGTTAGATGAATGCACTTCTACTAATGCACACATACAATTTGCAGAAAATAAAAGAAAGATAAAGAGTATGATAAGGCATTACCTCATGTAGAGGATCAAGAATTTTCAAACAAGGAAAAATTTCAAAATAAATACGTATATGTAAGCTTATACAAAAATTTTATCATTATGTATATAGATTTAGTAAAGCCGCAAAAAGAAAGGGTTGAAAGATGAGTAGGAAAAAAAGAACAGAAACAAAAAAAACTAAATGGGAGGGGGAACATGAGTTGCCACTGGCAACCTCCCTTACCATTTCAACTTAAATCTTCTGATTATATTTATCTTCTAAATCGAAGACTAACCATATTGAGAATGTATAGGGAGGAGTGTAAGAGTCTATAGGATAACGATTACACCCTTCATCGTTATTTTGATCGATGCTATAAGATAACAAAAGTTTTATGGTTACACCCAACAATTGGAAAAAGCTAATCCTTTAACCTTATTGGATTGCGATAACTGCGATAGGAAGCCATGGAACTTTCCTATGTTATAAAGTAAAAACAAGATAGCAATTAGAATAACCTTACCAGATATCCTTGCATAATTGAGAAGTGTCAATGAAGCTATAATTCTTTCTTCCAGTGCTCTGTCATAGCTCAGGCTCTCCAGTAGTCGAGGTGCAAGAATTGAGCATGCCAAAGACTGGAGATTACTAGCATTTTTTATCATAGCAAGTGAGTTGCTTATCCATGCTACTGTAACAAGGCATGATCGAGCTAAAGAAGGGATGCCATCAGCCACACAGTTTGATAGAGCAACCAATAATCGTCTGTTACCACTTGTAAGCAATACTATAGCAAGCTTCCTCAGCCAAACTTCTGTTGCCTTCTCTTCTTTCTCCTGAACATTATTTCACAAAAAAAAAAAAAAAAAAGATCACGGCCTATGGCACTGTCATAAAACTATAAAGCTAGTTATCTTAGATAGGAGTCTCCATAAAAAGCTAAGTGTGCCCCTACAGCTTCTTATGCAGCTAGGTACAAAAAGTTTAAAGGTAGCAACAGATGGTAATTCTCATATTGCAACAAATATTAGCTCATCTAACTCATCCTTTCCATTATTATTATTTTTTTGTCAGAGCCACTTTGGTCCATGGTTTGACATCTCGGTCGGCACGCTTTGTGCTGACCGAGACGTCTCGGCCCGTGCCGACCGAAACACAGCCGTTTCGGCCGTCTCGGCCAGTGCCGACCGTTTCGGTCGGCACGGTCGGCACACATTTATTTTTATTTTTATTTTTTTTTAAATGAGTATCATCATGTTTATTTGTGGGATATGTGAATGTATTATGTTCAAACAACGCATGGATTAGATTTACATGTTTTAGGTTTCGTTGATCCATTTTATCAACCACACTGACACTCAATGTGGTAATAATTTATGTAATATGTGCTTTAAATTTTTAATAAATAAATGAGACTTCTTTTTGTTATTTAATTTTTATTATCATTTATATAATAAATCTTATATTTTAAAAAAAAAAAAAATAATTGTACGATTCGGCACGGGTCGGCACATCTCGAGATATGAGTTTATCGAAACTCGAAACGGCACGGCACGGTAAACCTTGCTTTGGTCCACCCATTTAGAGTCACAACGCCCAGAGTAACCTTAAAGCCAAGCCTCGAGACGAGATCAAGTCACAAGCGAGGGGGAGCCGTGGGTTCCTCAGCCATACCATCCACTGCGACACCTGTTCTTCCTTTTAAGTAAATGTTATTTTCAATTATCTATATCCAATGTATCTTGTTATCATTTATCATATAAATGAGCAATATACCACCGCTATAGTTCTCCTGTGACATAGGTTGGTTGTAACAGGCTTAATCCGAACAGAGTTACAGTTCCAGTCCGGACCAACTTACAGCCCAAGTTTGAAAGATAATATACCTGTCTTACGTACGCATTTGAAGGCATCCCTTTGATGTATAGTGATTCTGTTGTACCATCATCTAACCCAGCTCTCTTAAGCAACCATGTCTCAGCTATCGTTTTCCCTTCACTGGAAAACCTGCCTGCTAAGAGCATAAGGGCCCGACTACATTGATCTTGGACTCTCTTATTGTCTAAGCACCGTTCCAAGGCTATAATTAGTCCGTCAATGCTTTCGTCTCTATAAACACTATGTCGTAAAGGATCCCCCTGCAATATATGCATATTTTTATTGTACAAAAAAAAAAAATCCTAAAATTCAACAGAGCGCAAGATATGGTTTCTTTGGCTTACCAGGGTATCAAGTTGTAACAACATTGCCGCAGCAAGGGGCCGGTGTTGAAGTGGAGCATGTTGCAAATAGACCAATAGGACATGCATCGTGTTCAAGCAACTATCATTCTTTATACCATTTAGAAATTTGATGATCTGGCTGCTTCTGCATAATAGGAAAGAAAGTAGGTATTACCAAGAAAGCTTAAAAGATGCTAACACAGTTGTCAAGTAATTCTAGCCATAATTTCCAAGTTTCATGTTTCATCTTACATAAGAAAATGAGATATCAAGGACTTTGTTTCTGGTAGACTTGGCTGGAAGAGCAATGACTATAATCATCAAAAGTTGGCCAAGGAAATATGAAGTTTGTGTTTTTAGGAAAATATAATGATGGTCAAGGTGAAAGAACGAGCACATCTTCTACAAAATCGAAACAAAAAAATTGCCTTTAAACTTGAGGAGTAGGATCAATATATCTAAAAACGAGTGAAGGATAATAATAAAGCTGCTAATAATTTAAGTGACTATAAGAGATGTGGCGTTATGCGTTATCACCAGAAGCACGCCTACAAGAATAAGCAATCCAATATACGACATCCAGACTTCTCAAGTCTTCGTCGATGGATACCTATTAAGAGAAGCCAGCTCTGACAGCAAAAGAAGGGCGCTACCATCAGACTGCAATTGATTTCCTACAAGGAGTTTCACAATGGATGCTTTCTTTAAATTAGTCGCAAGGTAGTTCCTACAGCTTCCATCTGCTCGAAGGCACGCCACCAAAATTTTTGCAGCCAACTTCGTTTCATGAACATTTCCTTTCTCCATTCTTCGTACGAGTAAGCCCAAGCCACCAAGGGCAACCATTTGTTTTGCGTTCTCAGCATTTCTGTCCTCGTCAAAGCCCAACAGAAGCTGATCAAGGAGGTAAAATGCTGCTAACCTGGGGCTGTATTTTAATGTAAACAAATTTTCAAGTTGATTCCCATGTTCCAAAGTTTGTAGGACAAGTGGAATCCATTCCAGGTACAGCATTTGCTTTGCCTTTGGTTGCAGTAAGTGGAGCAAGACTACAGCCTTTAAGAACACACTCTCGTATCTTAATAACCTGAGGAAGATCTCCAGTTGTGGATCAGCATGTAGTATCAATTGCCTGTTGACCTCATTTCTTGCTACTAACTCTGCTAAAATAGAAATTGACAATTCTAAGACCTCATCATCTTTAGAAGTGAAAGCTATCTCCAGAATTCCTTCGATAACAGATGATGTTGACAAGGCTTTCTCGACTGAGGAGTCTCCATGGGAATCAAGCCAAGCCTTTGTGACGACACGGATAGCATTCTCACATTCGGTAAGGTTATCTGAGCTGGAAATCAGAACAAGTGCTTGACGAATTCGGTAACTGGAGTATCAGCACTTGATTCTCTTGCAACTGTAGGAGATTCTATCTTCGAAGGTTTAACACATTGACCTTTATGCGGTTCGCTGTTACACGAGAAATACCGAAAAGAGAGGGATCTGCGAGGTGGCGGTGAGGACTCCATTGTCACCTTTTTCTGTTCATGGTTAGATTGTTTTTGGGGGCTTCCTGGATCACTCTGTCTATCAAGAAAAGATAGTTGAGGAAATTCCAACTTCCAAAAGCAAGAATATTCAATATATTTAATGCGACACTGAGGAGAAGAAGTTTAGGAAGTTGAGTTCTAGAAGTTGCCAGAAGTGAGTCACTTGGATGAAGTAAACAATCCCTCTTATATTCAAGTTAAGAAAGTGCAAAACTCTAAAACAAATAGCATAAATAACAAGAAGCAAAACAGAATAGACACACACAAACTAATAACTGGAAGGTGAAGTATAATGTTAACATATCTGATAAATTGCACCCATAATATTTTAAGGAAAATAGAAATTGTAGGTTGAAATTTTGAAGCCACGAGTTAATGTTAAATTAATTACCCTTTTCCTCTCTGAAAAGAAGTGCTATCCGAAATTCCCAAGACTTGAAGCTGTGAAGATTTCCAAGATGAAAATTGCTTATATACAAGTGAAATGCAAAACAAGCATGATAGACATAAATGATCGCTACGAGTTATTCATGTAACATCCTTACATGCGCCGTGTATTACGGTTAGAGACTAATATTATGCCTTGTCTTTACCACGGGTGAAAACAAGCCGAGCTGTTTATGACCAGCTCGGGCTTAATGGATTCCAACTCGAGCCGAGTTTGAGCATGAAATCAAGCTCAAGTAATTAAACAAAACGAGTCTCAACATTATATTACTCTGCTCATTGGGCTAACGAAGCCAAAATGAGCTTTCCTATTTTATTAGAAAATATTTTACAGTAAGATTGCTTTAAACAGTTCGAGCTCGATGTCGACTCGAGGTCGGTCTAATTGATGCAATAGATCCAAGCTCAAATCGAGCACAGCTTGAGTCGACTCGAGCTCGGCTCAATAGATACAATCGCCAAGCTCGAGTCGAGTTTGAGATTTCCGATTCGAGCCGAATTCGAGCTCAATCTTTGAAATTCATCAAGCTTGAGCTTGGGCTAAACTAAACGAGCCGAACTTGACCTTAGTGGTGCTCGGCTCGTTTACACCAATAGGAGGGACTAGTTACTAGAGATTCTCTTGAACCAATGGCTATTACATATAAACAACTACACTAAGAAAAATTCTACAACGAAACGTTTACACCACGTCAGCATATCCTTATCATGTTTAAATAAAAAAAAAAAAAAAATTACGATCATTTTTTGGAAAAACTTCATAAATGAAACTTATAAATTTTGATGAGATCTACAACTTTTATATCAAAAGTTTTCCAAAAAAAGTGTTTTGTGATTTGAGATTTCAAAGTTTAGCGGATTTAACGGATTTTAAAACAGTTTTTAAACCCGCTTCAAACCAGTTAAAACTTTGGAGTTCCAAAACATATTTTTAGAAGTATTTTTGGAAAAAATTTAACATTAAAATCATAGATCTCGTCAAAATCTACAACTTTGATATTAAAATTTTTTTTCAAAAATATTTCTAAATAATTTTTTTCCAAAATATTTCTAAATAATTTTTTTCCAAAATATTTCTAAATAATTTTTTTCCAAAATATTTCTAAATAATTTTTTTCCAAAAATATTTCTAAATAATTTTTTTTCAAAAACATTTCTAAATAATTTTTTTTTACCGTTATACAAAATAACATTATATAAACGTTATATCTAAGAATCTCTCATACACTAAATAACCGGTAACTACAACCCTCTAATTTGTCTCTTTGCCACAGATTCAGACCTCCCAGCTCACATAACCAATCAAGATCCTATAGGTATAATACTCTATCACAAGAGCATCGATCTCAGCAAACAATAGAAATTACAATGAAAACAATTCCATTTCTTCAAATATTCACTGTAGTAAACAACCTGTGACTCACATGAACATTGTCGTCAAGCTTGCAGCTACACTCCTCTGTACCATCATCTTTCTCTGCACCATCGTCTTCCTCCTTGATCAATCTTGAACTATCAATTAGAAATCCGACATCACCCCCTTCGTCCCTTTCCAATGCCGATCCGAAAACAGCTTGAAACCTTCAGATAATTGATAGATTACTAAATTAAAACCAAGAAAGCAACGATTCTTATAAATCAAGATCATAGCAAATCAACATACAAGTTTATATTGATTGTAACCGGAGATGCCATGACCGATCGATTCAAATCAACGCAGCTCAGCCGCGACGGTAGAGGCACTGAAGGTACTGGCGGAGCTGGACCTTCGGCTTTGAGCCATTCTTTGTAATACATTGCAAATTTGGCAGTGCCAGAATCCATCTGATCATTGTAAACTCTATTCAATCCTCTGATTCGCTGCTCTTTTTCATCTGGATTCCATGCAGATACAAGCTTCACTTCTTTGTTGTACCAAACTTTAAGATGCAACAAGTGAGGAGCAAATAGATGCTCCCACAGATCGCTCAGCAGATTCTTTCTCGCCATGAATGGAGCATTATAGAAAACTTCTAGAAGGTGCCTCGCTAATTTGCAGTCATCCTGTTCGATCTTGTAAACGATGGCGAGGTAGAGGTGAGCGCAAGCGGAGAGATGCGCGTTGGCGACGCCGCCGGTGAATCCACCGGACCGGAGGGCAGCGGCGACGGCAAGCAGACGGATCGAGTTGCGGAGCGATTTAGATCGGCGGTCGCCGCCGCCGGAGGAGTCGGTGGCGTCGGCGAGGCGGTCGATGCAGTCGATGCCGAGCTCGAGGTTGGCTACCACCGCGTGCGCGGCGGCGGTGGGGCGGCGTGCCGCGGCGATACAGGCGGCGCAGCGTTCGCGTACAAGAGAGCGGAAGTCGGAGTCTCGAAGGAAGCGGCCGGCGTACGCGGAGAGAGCTGAGACTACTGAGCGGAGAGCAGCCTCGTCTCCGGCGTTGCCGTCCGCCGATGTGAGCAGAGAACCCGTCTTCTCCGGCGCGTCGGCAGAGGCAGTGCGGTTGAGCTCGACGCTGCTGCGGTGGCGGCAGAATGATAAAGTGTGAAACAAGGAACGATGTCCATCGCCATGACTGAGGATGTTGTTCTTCTTCGAAGTAGTAGTAGTAGTAACAGCAGTGCAACTGCTCAGCTTCTTGTCATTATTGTTGTTGTTAGTGTGGTAGATGAAGCCGTCGAGGGAGAGAAGGTCATGAAGAGATGCCATGGATCGATGAAGAGAGGAAGCAGAGCCTTGGATTTGGAAGTGGAAGCCGTTTAGATTGATGATGAAGGGGAAGTAAGAAGAGAACAAAAAAGGAGAGATGGCATGGAACTGTCAGACCTGCGTGCATGGATTGTTTCTGGGACACGATTAGACAGTACATGGCCATATTCCTTTTTTTATATATAAATAAATAGTCTCAACAAAAAATAACCACTAGAAATTATTTTATCAACTGATCAATAATCACTAGATAACTAAATTGTCTCCAAAATAATCATTAGTATTTTTGCCATTGAGCAATGGCCATGCACCTATGAATTCACCAACGAAATTGTTAATAATTAAAAAAAATCAAAAATACTTTGAAGATATATGCTCTCTTGAAATAGGATTTACAATCTAAAATTATTTTCTTTTATAATTTTGTTTTATCTATGGTCGAATTCATGGGTGGATCTTGGAGCGCTAGTATTTTTGTTATTTTTGTTATAATAGTATTTTTATTATTTTCTTTTTATTCTTGTGTATTTTACTTTATAATTATAATTTTATCCTTATTGCTATTTGGTTACTATTGTGTATAAAATTCTGAAGAGATCTAATGACGCAAGCTACCGTTTTATGCTCGATTTCAGTTTGAGCGCTCTTAATTATGTACTACATATCATACAATTTCCTTCTTTGGCATTTGCGGTTATATGTCCCCTTACATTTTTTTTGGTAAATTTAATTTTTTTAATAAAAGAATAAGTCAAACAAATAAAAAAAATATATAACATTTTTATAATAAGTTGTAATCATTAAAAGTTTAATTATTAATAATATCAATGTTTCAATTTAGTCAGCATATATTTTGGTTAAATATTATATAGTTTAGTACTTGGATTGTATATTTAATTATTATAATATTCAAATAATTTTAACTAATACAACATTTTAAGTTAATTGTTATATTTCCGTACTTAGCACAAGTTAAAAACTAATATCTAACACAGTTATTTTCTTCAATTCATGTGTAATGTTCCTGATTTCATATGCTTAGGAGTATGCTCGACGTATTTATAATACCTTCTATACATTGAGAAATTAAATCTCGAGTAAATTTAAACAGTAACGAGTCGATACACAGTACACTCAAGCATATCGTATCGGATCAAAATCCAAATTTGAATGTGCTGAAGATCATGGAAGGTATAATGAATATCCAAAAAAAAGTTGGATGATACAGAACGACATAAATTTAAAAAAAAAAAAAAAAAATTCCAATATTTGTTAATGGAAAATTATTGAGAATACGAGATATCAGATCTTAGTCCTTCAAAACAGGCATAAGGAATTTACAGTTAAGCTTCACAGTCTAAATTACATGCGTATTGGATAGAAAAGTGATTTTTTTGGATTGTAGAAGGTTTAAAAAAAGAAAGAAAAGAAAAGAAAAGAAAAACTTAAATATTTGATGAGTGATAAAAGGTTTCCAACGTGAAGAAAAATATACATTTATGCTTCTGCAATTGTAGATGAATATTGTTTAGTTAAGCAAGCCACATAGTGGTTAGATTGTCGAGTTTGATGTGCTTATTTTTGTAAGCATACGGAATTTTCTAAATCCAATGTGGTATTACTTTTTACTGTGTTATCGATTTAACTTTTTTTTTTTTTAAATTATCGTAAAAAAATTCTGTCTGTAACTGATCCATTTTTATTTCATCATAATAAATCTACTGTTTCGAACATGGGATTCTGCATAATTGCACTTAGTTTCATCATACATCCACTTCTTGTAACTTAGTGTAAAAACCAAGTCCTCTCATCATACAATTGACGACTATGAGAGTATGATTGAAGATGGGGAGGACATCGGGCATCCAATTGTTAGCTGTCTGCAGCTTGGTGGTACCTATAGGAGCTCCTTGGCATCTCTCTCTCTCTCTCATATCTGATAGGTCCTACAGAAGAGAATCACAGGCCACCCAACCACAGCAACCAACAGATCTATAATAAGTCTCGTCCGAACAATATCTGAAAAAAAAAAAAAAGAATTTGCACGGGCCGTTTTTATTACGACCGTCGGCCTACCCAACTTATACTGACACAGAAATATACAAAAACCACAGAGCAAGAATTTAAATCACATAGCGTACCAGCCAAAAAAAGAGAAGATACACAAAGCATACATGATTTGAGTGAATAAAATCCAACGACGATTTGAGAGAAACATGATTTGAGAGAAACAGCACAACATAGAAAAACAAGAACAGTACCCTATACAGCCTGATAGATAACTATATTTTTCATAAAAGTAAGGTTGGTTATTGTTTCTTTCCAATTTTTTGGCCTTCTTTTGACCAACCGTATCAATCAAAATACATAAATTCACTACATTCTCTGAATTCGAGTCGAGCTTTTAGCGACTCCAGCTACAACGGCTCACGTGCAGCTCAACTTGTTTACACCCCTACTCAGAATCATGTATTGCAATTTTTTAAAGATAATGTATGTGCATCATTTATTTCAGAGTTGCCCTCTGCCTTATCTGCAAGCATATATTCAAACCATTTTTCAGATTACAGAAACAATGAGAATAGAACACTATGAATGCTTTGATCTAAATCCATAAATCTACAATTTGTCTACCCAAAGGGAAAAAACGATAACATCAACACTCTTCTACAGAAGATTTCCATTCTCAGATGATTGCACGCCAACAATGGAAACTTCAATGATGTATATACCATTTTTGAAACAGAACTAGTCATGCCCGATGCAGGTAAGATCGCGAGATAAAATTACCTCCGTATTGATCACAACCTTGGATTGCTGCAATTCCATTAAGAACAGCATGAAGATTTCGATGCCGCTCCATCTCCCTGTCTACCCATGAGAATCATTCCGGTAGGATTTTGTGTTGGTTGAGCCTCAAGTATCCTCTTTGCTGAAATATGATATTTAATTGAGAATATAGATAGTTTTATTTAAGTCGCAAGGAGATACTACTTAAAAAGGGAATCTTTTTGCAGTTTATCAGACTGTAGTCCTAGAAGGAGAGAAGTATACCTAGTTCGTGGAATATATCATTGACATTCACTGCTGTCTTAGCTGACGTCTCCATGAAAAGTAAGCCATTCTCCTGAGCATAAGCTTTGGCTTCCTGGAAATGGATAACAAGTGCAAATACTCCCAATTACTAAGGAAACAAACACAAAAAGAAAAAAAAAAAAAAAAAAAGTATTTTGCTGCCAACCGTAGAAAGCTGAAAAGCAAGGTCAGAAATGCTAGAAAAGCTTAATATTATCATATATTTGGTCTAACACATAATATCATCATAATTTGTGAGCTTCAGATAAAGGAAGACATATCAATTACCTCGGAAGACACCTTTCTCGAATCCAGCATGTCACATTTATTTCCCGCAAGTGCAATTATTGTGTTTGGATTACCTAGGTCAGAAAAAGTATGTTGGATTATAATACCAATGGCTGCATATCTTTAGATGGTAATGAAAAATATTTTTTATTCACTTATAATGCACTTTTTACTTTCAAAATGCCCCATATGCTAATTTGTTTGTCAGCAGAACAGTTATATAGACATAAAAGACACAGAAAAAAATCCCAAGAGTCGCAAAATCCCAAGAGATTTCAAACAAGCACTTCTAAAGCTCAAAGGCCAATCTCCTTTGACAATGTTCACAAATAGAACAGAAAAAAAAAAAAGAAAGAAAAAGGAGTGCAGATAAGTGCAACCTTCAATATGACTACTTTATGGAAAAATATGACAAACTCAACAATTCAACCAGACATTAATAATGCCGCATAGAAATACCTTGAGCATGAAGTTCGTGAACCCATTTCTTTGCTCGGGTAAATGAGTCCTGAAAGACGAGCAGCAAACAAGCAAATATTAAGACTTTTTAGCAATGAACTGTTGTTATAAAGGCGAAGTATGATAAATTTTTACAAAATCTAGTAATACAACTAAGAATTATCTAGATGACCGTCAACAGCATGTGAATTATCTTTTGAAAGTGCTATTCTTTTTAGCAAAAAAGCAAAAAAACAACTATCAAAATATTGCACGTGAAATTTATATTCATGATATGGTTTCCGGCAGACTGATATAGACAATATAACTTTTTGATCCTGCTCAAGCTTATAACAACATATAGGACTTTCCTATGCAAAATGTGATAAAATCTTCTAGACTTATAAACGTACTCTAACCAACATCTGACAAAACAATTTCATCATTTTTTAATGAACTTTAGTTTCATTGAAGCTTCATTCCTCTTCTATTTCTTTCCGGTAGTCATCTAGAAAGAACCAGCAAATCGTAGATACTTGGACAAGTTTTCCTAACAAATGCAAGTGAAGTCACCATAGAAGAGTAAACAGAAAGCAACCACAAAGCATGGCGAGCAAAAGTTTGACATTTTAATCTCTTTCACTAACCGCATTAGTTATATCATAAACAACTATAGCTGCTGCAGCTCCTCTGTAGTACATTGGCGCCAAGCTGTGGTATCTCTCCTGCCCAGCTGTATCCCAGATCTCAAACTTGATAGTTTCATCTTGGACTGCGACTGTTTGAGAGAAAAATGCTGCACCAATTGTTGATTCCTGAAGGAGCAGAAAAGAGAAACGTAAGGGAAACCAGCGCAAGAAGTAGCTTACCATACAGAGAAAAAGGAAAAACATATCCCAACCTGAAATTCAACAAACTTCCCTTTGACAAAACGCAACACAAGACTAGACTTCCCAGATCCGACATCTCCAAGGAGGACCTAGGGCAAAAAAACAATGCAATACCTTTTCAAGAAACATTGAATATAAAAAAAGAAGGTACTAGAATATATATACGAATCACCAATGTGAATCTCTGGGGAAAAAAAAGCCTGCAAATGAAATGCTCTAATCTACAAATATGAAAAACTTCAACCAACACAAACAGAAAAGAACTTTTGATGTTCGTTTTGCGGATCATACTTAGACTATTAATTAGTGTTCTTTTTAAGAATAAACCGAGAATTATCTCTGATAAAGTGCAAGAACAGGAATGCATCCATCCCTCATGGAAGTAACGCCTTGTAATACCTCTTGATTCAATGATATTACTGAAAATATCACTAGCTTAAAGATGGATTCCATAGGAATTAATTTAGAAAACTAACATAAATTACAGAAGTAATATTAGCTGTCTAATTTTCTTAATTATATGGCACTGAATTACAATATGCTTGCATAATCTTCAGCGCGAGTTTTATAATAGTAATATTCAGTATGGATCTTTACCAATGAAATTGGTTGGCAGAGAAAAATTGTTAGACAGCATACAGGCTGTAATGATTCATTAGCAAACAAAAATTCAGTCATGGCAACATTCTGTAAATAAGGAGTCCGCCACGCCCGTGAAGAAGTGACCAAACCAAAGCAAAACAATTGCTATATAAAAATTAGAAAAGTTTATAATCTAAAAAGCTTATGCTGCAACCACCATATTAGTAGTCCTGTAAGAATCCAAAAACTTTGTGACTTTTAGAAAGTAGTCAATGCATCTAAAGAAGAAGTTAAAAAAAAGAACAACAATAACAAGATAAAAAACCGGAAAAGTTGAAAATTAGATAGACAAGGATAGCTACAAATAGGATCCTATCAAAACAGCCTCCTCAACGAATGGCTATCTGCAAGCTACCCTAACTATACCTTGTATTGTGCGACATTTTTTTTTATTGTGCTGTTGTTTTTGTTGTAGTAGTTGTTGTTATGGATATGCAAGTAAATATCTCGTCCATTGTTCGAAAGCTCTTCTAGATTCATGCAGTACACTACCAGCAACTTAGCAAAGATGCAATCTCTCATTATTACTTAATGCAGATATAAATGTAGCTAAACAGAAAACCTACAGAATAATATGTAGCAAAGATGCAATCTCTCATTACTACTTCAGCCGATCTTGTATCCATGACTGGGATGAAGGTAACACTATTGCCCCCATCAATGCAGATTGAAGAAGAATAGCTGTTGACTAAAGCATATACTTAAGACACAATTCTTGAGTAGCCCTTCTCCTGGAAGATAAAACTAATAACTTAACAAATTATTGGGAGTTATAGATTTTATGTAGTATATAATTTATATACATAGACCAATACCGAAATACTAATTAAGAAAAGCGTAAACAATCAACGAATTCAACACACACTGTCTTCTCCACAGCAAAAGAATAAACCCGAATTGAACTTTGAAATTTGATTATGCTAACAAACGTAGTAAAACAGAAAATTCGAGAAAAGAAACCATAAAATTTTACACAGACGAACGTTAATCTGAATTGCACGGAGGAGAAAATATCACGATTTAGAACGTCATGTTATTCAATCTATTGTTTCACAAAAAAGATTAAATTTCTGAAAGAAAAAAGAGAAGTTAACGGACCAATTTGGCGTTTTTGCTCTTCTGCGCAGGTACCGCCATCGATCCAAGAACACGATACCAACAGGCAGAAAGAAGAAGATTTGTGTTGGAGAATCGAATTAATAAAGCGAGGAATTTATGAACTAATTTGCTTTCTTTATTAGATGGACCTACTACTTATCACGTAAAGGAAAGTTCTGGTGTACGTTTGGAATAACGCGTGCCTGTTGTTGCTTAGGGGAAACCAGACCTCCTGATGTCAGCATAACCAGTTTAGCTGTTTGTGTGTTCTGCGGTGTAGCAGAACAAGGTGGCTTATGTTATGTTCGCGCGTGGAACGTGGAAGTCGGTGGGTTTGGATGGTCGTCGGCGAATGCTTCGGCTCCTTCTAGTAGTTTCTGGCATTCTGCCTTGTTGACTTGGTCAGCAAAAAATCTTTTGGGAAAATTGCGTTTCAGCCCCCGTTTTTCAAAATTGACTTTTCATCCCCCCGAAACGCGTTTTTCCGCCGACGTGAACGCGCGCGCGCCGCCACGTGGCGTTTCGGGGGGCTGAAACGCGCGACCCCGAACTTAGGGGGGTTGAAACGCAATTTCCCAAAAATCTTTTCCAGATGTTGTACTTGGATCATTTTTTTCCAAATAATTACAAATCAATCCTTCTATTTTAAAAACGCACAAATTAACCCTCTATTTTGAAATCACGTTTAAATACATTTTCAGAGGTTAAATTGTACGTTTCTAAAAGTGGAGAGACTGATATGTAAAAAATCCATTTTTTTAAATGAATTTTGCTTGGTAGTTATATATATTTATAGAAATTTTGTATTTGATGTTTGCTGCCCTTATACATTGATGTCTTTTCTAATGCATTCTCTTTCTTTTATTTAATAATACTTTTTTTTTTAAATTCTTTTTCTGTCTTTTTGTTGCTCACTAAGTGCATGCTCTCACTTTTCTAAAGTGTCTATAATCATGTTGTTAAAATTTTATATATGATTTTGTGTGCTTACTTGTGTGTATGTATTCTTCGGTGTCTTTTGTTATTGTATTAGGATTGTCGTCCTGGAGGCACCTTTGAAGTTTAATGTAACTTTTAATTTATGGATATGGCATAAGTATGATAATTTATTTTCTGAATTTAATTTGATATCTGTATGTTACTAGCAATTATCTACGTACCTAATGTGGTGATTTTTTTATAAAAAAAAAAAAAATCTCTAAAGCCCAAATATGATTTACATCACACCATTCATTTTGAGCGATAGACCTTTGTTCTAATTTCGTCATAACTTATAATTTCTTCAATGTTAGTATTGGGTATTAAATGTTATACAAGTTGATCTGCTCATAAATTGTTTGAGCTTTGCTAAAGCTTGATCGAAGAAGTCTGGGCTTTATTAAGATTTGAAATAGTATGCTCTCAAGTATGACCTTGGCCTAATAATTTAGTCAATTTTGAGCAGCTCAGCATTTGGTTGAGCACAATGGATCAAAATTTAGCTTATACCAAGTCGAGCTCCGGACTAAGCCATGTTTGGGTGGCAAAAATATACCAACCACTTTTGACAAAGCTTGCACTCAAGTAACTCGAACCACAGTTATAAGACGACTTTTCAAGTTCGGCGAGCTCAACTAGAGATTATGGTACTTAAGTAGCTAGCTGTCTTTAGCTATTATTATTTGGTATGTATCTACTTGGAAAATCTCCCAAAAAATTGAAAAAAGATTAGAACTTTCCATTGCCGGGATTTGAACCCGGGTCGTCTGGGTGAAAGCCAGATATCCTAACCGGACTAGACGACAATGGAGGTTTGAACAGGGTCTCCTAATCAATCATATATAGAATAAAGTGATATTACACGTCAGCAGGAGGTGGTCTCGTCATCCTCTCTCTCTCTCTTTCCTCCGTCGTCCGACACTTTCGCGTACACCACTACTTGCGCTCGCTTTTTCCTCCACTTTCTCCGCGAGATGGGATCGTCTGTGGTCCCGGCGATCTGGACCGTTAATCGGCTCAGCACGTATTACGAAAAAAATTTGATATCATTTTAACATATTGTTTAATATTTTTTCGAAAAATTTTGAACTACAACATTTTAGATCACATCAAAATCTATAAAAATCTATAATTTTTCATAAAAATTTATAAAATTAAATCAAATAAATCGACGAAAATTTAAATAAAATATTTCGTGATACGTGCTGGACCGATTAACAGTCCAGATCGCGACCAGCACAGGCGATCCCATCTCTTTCTCCGCTCCTGCTTACTCTGACTCTCTTCTCCCCCCACGACCGCGACTTCCACTCATCCCCAATATTCTCCACCACACCGCCGCCATCCATGCGCGCGCCGCAGGCAACACCCACGCTCGCCTCGTGCTTGCCAACCTCCGCACGCGCGCGCCGCAGAGCTTGCAATCCCAACCGCACAGGCGCGGGTGCCGCGATTCTCGTGCTCGTGCCCGCCACACGCCCCCATTTCTCTCACCCCCGCAATATCCGTATTACCTAACTATATATAATATCCCTACAGAGAGTAGCTAACACAGAGAAACTACGGCAACGAGTGCAATGGCTTCCTCGGACGGCGTCGAGAAATCTCACCCGGTAGAGGAAGTCTCACTCGTGGTTCCAGAAACCGATGAACCCAACTTGCATGCATTCACTTTCCGATCATGCGTCCTCGGCGTCGTGTTCTGTGCGCTCCTGATATCGCTCAACACTTTCTTCAGCTTCCGTACGCAGCCGCTCACCATCTCCCCAATCTTAGCCCAAATCCTCGCCCTCCCCGTGGGTAGATTCCTCGCCTTCGCCCTCCCGAACAAGCGCGTTAATCTTGTCGGAGACTGGGGATTCGATCTCAACCCTGGGCCGTTTAACGTCAAAGAACACGTCATCATCACCGTCTTCGCCAACTGCGGCGTTGCTTACGGCGGCGATGCGTACTCCATTGGAGTTATCTCGGTGATGAAGAGGTTTTATAAACAGAATGTTAGCTTTCTCTGTGCCTTCTTTATTGTGGTGTCGCAACAGGTAATTCAGCTACTACATATTAGAAAATTTCGCAAATAAATTTTGAAATTTTCAATGAAGTTTTATTTATTTATTTCTTTATTTTGCCTTGCTATTGTATATGAACGAAAAAGCATGCGTGAAGAAGTTGAAGTCTCAGGATGGATTGCATGCTAGATATACATGACAGACTATATATCTTACATGTATAAATGAGAACTGTAGCTTAAATTCTAGAAAAGATAGCTCACAAATTAAATTAGTTGAAACGATTGTCTAGTAGTGGGAAGGCTGCTGTGGCCACTTGGAACATTTTCTTCGCATGCCTTTGAGAATGATTCTAATTACTCAGAGATGAGAGCAATAAATACGTTCTTTTCTATTGGATTAGAGAAGCATGGTATATACAAGCTTGTTCAGATATTAGCATCTATGCTAATTAACCGTTAATGGAGAGAATGCACATAAATTCTATATAAAGATTAAAGTGGGGCAAATCATTGTTCTTATATAAGCTTTTAAGTTCCTGTATGATCTGTCTTGTCTTCCAATGCAGTTCTATAGGAAAAAAGAGCTTGCAAAACTTGTATGGAAATTTGTCCCAAAAACCTGTGTGGATTAAACTATGCGCTGCTAGCAGGAAGTTAACTGCATGATATTGAAAGTGAACTTGATTGGTTTTTTGGGTGAAGTTTTGGGATCTCTAACATTACTGTATTTGAATTGATTGAAGTAAATTAAAACATGGAGCTACTAAATGGCTTGAATTATTCTCTATAGATGTTGGGATATGGCTGGGCTGGGATGCTGAGAAGGTATTTGGTGAAGCCGGCTGAGATGTGGTGGCCTTCAAACCTGGCCCAAGTTTCTCTTTTCAGGTTCTTTTTCTTTGTTTTTATTCCTTTTCAAGAAAAAAAGGAATTTTGTAGATATGAACTTTCCTGTCACAGACTAACATAGTGTTAATTAGTGTGTTATTAACAATTGTTTTGGAGAGAAACGTCTAATGTAAACATGGATTAACTTAGCTATTCATAAATGCACAATATCTATTAGTCATATGCTACTTACTTGTAATTTAACTTATAAATGTAATACTTTTTAGTTGATTTTACTTATTTGTCTTCTATTTTTTCCAATTTTTCAGGGCTCTTCATGAGAAGGAAGCCAAGTCTGGTCTAACCCGAATGAAGTTCTTTGGCATATTCTTCACTGCAAGCTTCCTTTACTATGCGTTGCCTGGATATCTTATTCCAGTCTTAACATTCTTCTCATGGATATGCTGGATATGGCCTCATAGCATTACTGCTCAGCAGATTGGGTCTGGGTATCATGGCCTCGGGATAGGTGCATTTTCTTTTGATTGGGCTGGGATCTCAGCATATCATGGCAGTCCCTTGGTGACACCGTGGTCATCCATTCTTAATACAGCAGTTGGTTTCATCATATTTGCGTACATATAATGCCTCTGTGCTACTGGAAGTATAATACTTTTGATGCTCGAAAGTTCCCCATGATATCAAAGAAGCTCTTCACGTCCAGTGGACAGGTTTATGATGTTACAAAAGTTCTAACACCTCAATACGACCTCAATGTAGCTGCTTATAATAGCTACGGGAAGCTCTATCTTAGTTCCTTTTTTGCACTCTCTGTAATCGGATCTGGATTTGCGAGGTTTACTGCAACATTTACGCATGTGTTACTCTTTCATGGGCGGTAAGATAAGTCGAATCACCAACTTTCGGTTCTTTATTTCAAATCTTGTATTTATCCCTCCAACAAAAATATCTCGGTAGTATGTGATTCTAGTATTCCTTCTTAATGTTTTGATAAAACAGGAAAGGGCTTGCTAATTTAAAAACATAAATACTTAAATCCACAGCTGAAAATTCATGGCAGGACATAACTTTAATTAATTCGGCAATATATTTACAAACACTTCCTTTTGTTCTCTTTCTCGCTATATTGATTTAGTGGCAGACATAGACACAAGTTGTAACAAACACAATCAATCTTATTTTCCCTGCAAATTCAACACCATCAATCAACATGCTGAAATTACTGATCAGGCAAGGAATAATGGTTGCCTTTTTTTTTTTGGCTAATCAGTTTCAAGACGTTGGGCAGCCTACATCAATATAAGCTGTATATATTTTCTTAAATTATAACGTCAAATATTTGAAAATGTATAAATTTCCTGATAACAAGTAGTTTGACTTACATTAGTTGTTATCTATTTGCAATCCTTTTCTTGATTGATAATAACTGGCAGTGATCTCTGGAACCAAAGCAAATCAGCTGTGAAGGAATCAACATTGGATATTCACGAAAGGCTTATGAAGAAGTACAAAAAAGTTCCTCATTGGTGGTTTCTTATAATACTGGTTGGTAGCATCGGTATCTCCTTGGTGGTTTCATTTGTGTGGAAAGCAGATGTACAACTGCCTTGGTGGGGTATGATTTTGGGTGTTGGTTTGGCCTTCGTTGTTACCCTTCCTCTTGGAGTCATCCAGGCGACAACGAATCAGGTGAAGTAGAATTTTGGCTCTCTTTATAATTATTATCAATTCATGAAAGGTGCAAAGGGATGTAGAATGGGCTGTCAGTTCTTACTGCTTCTATGGTTTGTTTTTTTTTATGAAAACTAAAACTTGGTTTAGCCATGCTAAAAGTGAGCGAACAAAACAATGTGTAACTCATTAATTTGTGAGCTCATTTGACATTCTCCGCTGGATGAACCTGTTTCATAGTAACTATATAATAATAGCTAAAGGTCAACTTACTCTTGATCATGAATTAGATGCTTGGAGTTCGTGTCCTCTGCCCCTGGGTCGGGACGGCCGTGGCGCTCGCCTCAGGAAGCGAGCGCCCGGGTTCAAATCCCGGGGGGTGCCTGAAATGGAGATGTGTCCGGGGCCGCGTGTTTACGGCGGTCACGGGGAAGCTGGTGGTTGGGTAACTCACAGTACTCAATGTCTGGTCTGGGGGCAGACGTCAGGCCGTGGTTTTACTCTCCTGCGCGCATCTGGGTCCAAAATGGTCCTATAGATGTGCGTAGAAAACTGTGGTCCGCGAGTTAGCGGAGACCCAGGAAGGGATTTCGTCTCGTTATCTCAAAAAATAGATGCTTGGGCTTCGTAGCATTTTGACAATAGTGCGTTCATCGTATCTTGATATGAACAGCAACCGGGATATGACATGATTGCACAAATTCTGATTGGCTATCTCTTGCCCGGGAAGCCGATAGCAAACTTGTTATTTAAGATCTACGGTCACATCAGCAGTGTCAACGCCTTATCATTACTTGCCGATCTCAAGCTTGGTCACTACATGAAGATCCCTCCTAGGAGTATGTTCGCTGCCCAGGTAAATAAACCTCTCATTCTTCCTTGATGTACGTTTCTGTTAGAGAAATGCTAGAGCGACTAAAGTTTGTCCCGAAAATTATTAAAGTTCACTCAAACATGATATAGTTGAACTTATGCGTGATTCGGGATAAATTTAGACAACATTTGAGAGCTGTAGCGTTGCTCTACGAGTCATGCTTCTTTTTATTTGTATCTAACAGTTCAACAATTCAGCTACTGGGAACTCTGATTTCCGGGACCTTGAATCTCATCATTGCATGGTTGATGATGAACAACATCGAGAACATGTGTGACGCAGACTCACTCCCTGCCGACAGTCCCTGGACTTGCCCAATGTTCCATCTACAATTCGATGCATCAGTTATATGGGGTCTGATAGGCCCGGCACGTCTGTTCGGGCCTGGGGAGACATACCAGAATCTTTTATGGCTATTTCTAGTCGGTGCAATCCTCCCTTTTCCTGCATATGTATTAACCAGAATTTTTCCTGAAAAGAAATGGATAGCGATGATCAACATACCCATCATCGCCTACGGATTTGCGGGGATGCCACCTGCCACGCCAACTAATATAGCTAGTTGGCTTATTACCGGAACAATATTTAATTACTTTGTGTTTAGATACAGAAAACAATGGTGGAGGCGGTATAACTACGTTCTCTCAGCTGCGCTGGATGCAGGAACAGCGTTCATGGGGGTGCTGCTTTTTCTAGCTTTGCAGAATTCGGGAAAGAGTCTGAGGTGGTGGGGAACAGAGTTGGATCACTGCCCCCTGGCTAACTGCCCTACTGAACCAGGGATTGCGGTACCCGGATGCCCGATTTTCTGATATTTATAGGAGTATACCCAATTTCTGCAAAATTGAGGGGCTTTGAAAGTTTTTTTTTTTCTTTTTTTTTTAATTTAAAAAAAAAAAAGAAGATGAAAAGAGGAAGTTTGTTACTTGGTTAAGTTAGTTACTGTATGTCATTATTTTTTTCACTTTTATGTTTTGTTATACACTTTTGCTTAAGGCTATAATTTGGTTAATGTTTTATGCAGAAAGATAACATTTTTGATCCTCTAATTTTTTTTTTATATTATTAATTTTGTTCTCTAAATTCTATATGGATAAAATTGGTCATCTTTTTTATTTTTTATTTTTTTATAAAATAAGCGTTCGGTTAGATTTATATTACATCATGTTGTAGACGCTATAACACCCACTATTCGTCAGCTTACAACAATCTCTAGATTCAATTTTATACTTATTTTGAGAGATATTAATATTAATTCACTCATTCATCACCTTACACCTATCTCGAGACATCAAAAGCTTGTTTGACACGTCATTATCATTCAGCTATCTCAAAAATACAATAAAACTCTCTAATCATCATCTCAAGCCCATATACGGTCGTCAAAACACACAATACGCACCATTCATCATCTAACGTGCATTCTGAAATGCCGAAGATATCAGTCTCCACCATTATCTTATGCCAATAAAAATAAGATCCTTCAACAAAAAAAATAGTGCTATTTAATAAAGTTTCATCTCAATATGTTTCTGGACTAATGTTATGTCTAAGCGTAAATATCATCTCAATCTGTTTCTAGGCTTATATATTGAAACTAAGTTTGATCCGGCCCATGTTCTACCTGTTTTCATGCATATAATCCCAATTCACTTAATTATATTGTTTAATCAATCTTAGCACGAATGTCGAAGCGTTCACTTAATTATATAAACATATAATACATAAAGGAGTTTTGTCGAAAAACACATATTTTACAAAATGTTGACAAAAAAAACTCCTTTTTTGAACAACTTACGTAAAAGGATGTCATTGCTTCATACACATCGGGTTAGTATCGGCGAGACTAATCAAAATATCAAAAACTATGCATATAGTTTTGGCGGGCTGTACAATTATCCTTGGTTTCTTTGTTTCTAAAACTTACTTTGACATTGAATAATTGTTTATAATGCTTTCAGCCATATAAAATTACCCAACTTGGAGTTCATTTCAATCCAATTGTCATTTCTAACCATTTATTTAAGGTTGTAGAAGAGTGATAATACTCTGGCAGAGCATTTCTTGTGTAATCTATGATAACAAATGGATTATGTCAACTACTTTTAATAATATAACCTTTGGCCAAACAAATTATAGTAAGTTAATTAGCAGGCACGTGATGCAGGTTGTTTAATCTATCGGAAAGAGGAGGCGAGCTGCCGTCGCACAGCAGCCGCAGCGTCAGGAGGAGCCTGAACCAATTGAAACCGGTCGGGTTCGGTCCACCTATTTTTCAGTCCGGTCCAGCCTTCAGTCTTGTATGTGCACCAGTTCGGTCTCTGGTCTAGACCAGGTGTAGAAACATCATATAGGAACATATCAATTGACTAATTCTATGTATACGCGTCGGGCCCAAGATTTGATTCAATTACAAATAGAGAGATAAGTAGAGAGACCTGAACCTTTGCTTGTTCGAGTACAAGTTAAGCTGCAACATGCAAACAACTGTTTTTTTTTTATTTGAGTTTTGTATTTTAAATTTTATCGAGATAGGTATGATGGGTTGCAAGAGATGGATGATGGAGACAAATTTGTTCATACATAATTGTGAAAAAGATGTCAAAAAAAATAATTGTGAAAAAGACGTATGTTTCAAGATCTAGGAATCGTACTGATCCAACGAGACCTCACTCTCTTCAGACCTTTTTTTCTCGTTCCTCTTATGAAATGAAGAGGAGACAGCAGGAGCAAAAGCTAAGGATGTTTAAGAAAGCAAATTAGCTTATATATATATATATATATATATATATATATATATATATATATATATATATATAAAAGAAAAGGGAAAAAGAAATGGGTATGCTCAATGATGATGTATGAAAGGTGGGATAATGATCCATTGAGGCAAATGAAATGGTTGCAAGGATTGTTCTTCGATTTGATTTCTCATGCCGACTAAAGACTAGCTCTAGTACGTACGCATGCTGTCTTTCCATAACTCTGCTTTTACATTGATGTGATCTCATCTCATCTATCTTCTTGTTCACTGAAAAAGAAAAATTATATATCTTCCTTTTGATGAAAAGGAAAACAGCTTTATTTTAAGGCCATCCGAGATTCCCAAAAATTTAAAAAAAAAATCAAATAATAGTTAAATATTTAAAAACTTGGAAACTTTATGAAGCCAAAATAATAACTATTCTGTATGTTCCTGTGTACTTTATATAGACGCAATAAATTTAGGGCTTAGCATTTGAAAATAAAAAATAAAAAATAAAAAACTCTTGGCTCCCCAAAGCAAGGAATGCAATACATGTCTGGTTGTTGGGCATGAGAGTGGGATTTGATGTCATGTGGGGTGACAGACATGCATCATGCCAATGCATGCGTGCCCATCCAATTACTTGGTTTTTTTTTTTTTTCCCTCAGAAAGTGAAAATAATAGCACTCAACTCGACATTGAAGGCTAGCTATGTTCTTCATGCCTGAGGACGTAGCTAAGAAGGGTAGAATTTGATGTCATTTACTGGCGTAAATACATGCATAACATGTATTTATGTATAGTAATTACATGGTAAGTTGGCTACACTAGTCCTGCGCCCTCAGCCCGAGGGGAGTGGGTGTTCACCTCACAAAGCGAACATCCCGAATTTGACTCCAGAGGACGTCCCTTGACAAAAGAAAGACCCCCTGTATTTAGTGGGGAGTAAAATGGGCCATGACTTGGAGTCTCTTCGTGAGCGTGTATTAGAGTCTGTCCTACACGTAAGGATGTGACACATCGATTGGTGGAACAGTGATCGATGCCATCTGTGGGTTTATCTGTTACGACGGTCGCACAAAGAGAATATGTTACGTGCAGAATTTTCTCACGCTAATCTCAAAAAAAAAAGTACACCACAAAACGAGTATTGGAATCAAAACGAATGCATTACTTTTGGACCATTGGCTTTTATGAGAGAGGGAGAGAGAGAAAGTGAAGCTGTGAAATATTGAAGTTAATATCTTATCTAGCTTAAATTAGTGCTAGTTGTAATTTTATTTTCTCCCCATCTTTGCTTTTCATTTATACTGGCTGCTCTCTTTGGACTGTCTTTCTTGTATGTAGATGATTATTATTATTTTTTTCATCCGTCAGATCTCGTGGCTAACCCAGCGAGCTGGAGAACTATCCACCCCATCCACGCGAATTCGAACGGGCGACACCCCCCATTGGGGGAGGATTTTGAGGCCACGCTGCAAGGGCGGCAGGCTAGACGATTATTACTTATGGATTCTTACGTTAGTATGATAATAAATTCTTACCAAACAACTTAGGGAAAATATTATCCTTTGATCTATGAGGCATGAAGCGGAAATAAAATTATTATTGATAATTTGTAATGAAAGTATTGTAATTTTTTTTTTTGTGTGTTTGTTTTACTTTTTTATATTATTTATCTCATATTGTTGGAACCATTTGGTTCACGGTTTATATTTTTAATTTTTTGTTTGAATGAATTACGGTGATAGGATAATTACATCGTACCTTAGAATTTCTTTAAAAAAAGATAATAAATACTTATCAATCAGTATTGTTCCAATTGATTAGCGCGGTTAATTGCTAGGAGAAAATCATGACCTTGTTCTTTGTGAAGTGTATGTCAGTGGTTCGAATTGTAGTAATAATTGGTTGGAGAGATTTTATTTTAACATCGTTTCTGATCGAAATATATGATAGAAATCGAATTTGGCAGTCAAGATAAAAAAAAAAGTAAATTTTCTAAAAAAAGAGGAGAGAGAGATAGAGAGAGAGAGAGAGAGAGAGAGGATAGTCTAATACAAGCATTTGTGCTTGCACGTTGCCATGGTCATTAAGAATTTTTTTGTGTACTTATATAGCTAAAAATAGTATGAAATTAAAAATATATTAGTTTCAGAAACAAATTTGGGAAAATAATACTCAATGGAACTTTTTGAGAAAAAATTAAATTATAAATGACATTAGCTTTTAGAAGTTTTTTATTGTATTTTTTATGTATTTAGGAGTAAAAGATATTATTATTCTATATCACATTTATTAAATGTGCATTTAAAAAAAAATAGTATAAGACGGAAATACGGTAATGTTTTCTAAAACTATTACCATGATAAGATTCACCTATCATCTATAATTATACTGATCTAATTTATACAAATTCTAGAAATGAGATATGAGTTCATATATCATTAATATTATACTTACCTGATAATTATCTCGTGAGAAATAAAAATATTATTGCAGAAAGAATTAATATTTTCAGATTTTTTTTTCTGATAAGTTACAAAATTGAAACGTTATGTACGAGTTTTCACTGCTTTGTACTATATTAGTTCTATTCCCTTAATCACATCATAACACGTGTTCTAAATCATAATTTCCCAAACAAACATTTCTAACTTTTAATGCTAAAATTTTTATTAAAAGTTTTTTGTTACCCAAATAATTTCGATTTTCATCCTAATTCATATAAGGGTAAATTTGAAAGATTTGCAGTATTATATTTTGGAAAAACTTTTAGAAAGTAAAAATTTAGATCAACTATGAGGATGTGTTTGAAAGGACAAAATTGGAGCAGTGTGGTTGTAGCAGTTATAATTTGCGTTCCCTTTTTAAGGTTTTCTTAAGAAACTCCACTTAACTGCAGTAGTTGAACTGTCTAAAATCAAATAAATATGTTGTATTACGAAAATAAAAAATTATAACTTTCAGTATTTTTAACTGTTATATTTGGAGCTCTAGCTTTCAATTACTTCAAACCACATAGCCCCTTAACGAAGAAGGACTGGCCGAGTGCAGTTGATTCGACTGGAAGGGAAATGTTATAGAAAGTATTACTATTTATATTTGAATTTGGGTAGGGTAAAATCTCTCACACAGAATTTTTAAAATTTTTTTATATTTCGTGATAGGAGCTTCAGTTTTTAGAAGGTCTGTACTCTGATTTAAAAGCGTCGGTAGGGGCTGAACATGAAAATATTTCACGAGTTTAATATCTTACAAGAGTGTGCCCTCGCATTATAAATTTTACTATGATAATCTAAAAAAAAGAAAGGGGGGCTGATTCGCCGAAAAACTCCAATAATTGTTGCTAAGACAATGAACTGTGGCAGATAATATGCAATAATGGTTGCTAAGAAAATGATCTGTGTTTCTCAAAAAGAACATGAAAAATGAAAAGAAAATGACCTGTGATGGATAATATTTTTTGGGATATTTACTTTTATGCTATTTTATAATTCAAAATTATCGAAATTTATTTCATAATTTAAAATAGCAATGTCTTTGGACCTGTAAAATAATAATTTTTTTTTATCAAGTAACAAAATTTGATCAAATATATTTACCATACGAATGAGTCAACTAAAAAATATATAAATATTTTTTTATAAAAAAATTAATATAAAAATTATAGATTTCAATAAAATCTATAATTTTAATATTAAAATTTTTTAAAAAATATTTCTAAAAATATATTTTAAATAGTATTATTAATTTGCTGGTCTAAAATATCCATTTAGAGTTATTTTTGAAAAATATCTTGAACATTAAAATTATAAATCTAATCGACATATAACAATTTTTATATTAAATTTTTTTTAAAAATATTTTAAATATTGTTTACTATTATATTTTTTATATAGTCCAAAACTATTTCTTTTATTTAATAGAATTGAAAACTATACAAATACTATTTTAAATTAAAAAATAAATTTTAATAAGTTTTAATTATAGAAATATAAAAACATACATGAGTCATTTTTTTCTTCTCCGATTAGATACTCGATTTGACTGAGGTCCACCGAGTAACAGCGAAAGGCCCATTTAGGTCAAAACCATGATTTAACCTATTACCATTAACTCCAAGCTCATGCATAAGCCATCATGGTGAAGATGGTGACAGTCATGTGCTGGGTCTGCATTTATTTATTTATTTATTTTTTAAAGTTCAGTTTAGTCTTTTAAAAATGAACTACTATAATTTAAATTTTCAATTGAATCCCCTTTGTTTTTGAAAATATCTGGACAGTCCCCACCGAAAATAAAAATTGCTGATGAGTCCTCCCATCATATTGTTTAGTGATCAACCCCCTTCCACAAACTTTATTTTTTTGGACAAAAAAAATGAGGGAGAGGGTGTCCATGAAAGTTTAAAAAAAAAAGCAGGGCTGATAAGTAAATCCCCTTCTTTTTGTTTTTGATATTGACCGTTAAGTACAATTTATATCCTACAATCTAATAAGATAGTAAGCAATAAATGGTAGATTTTTAAGTCCAAACATTATTAAAATTCGAACTTCTGATCTATCATTCATAAGGGTTAGATTTTTAATCTCCTCATAGTACCGAACTTCGTTAACCAACTGTACTAACACTTATTAGTATTCGATAATATTACTTTTTTTTTTCATTTACACCTATTAAATATTGCCGCTTTAAAAAAGGTATTCGTCAAAATTGTTGTTATTTTTTTCGTTTGCGATATTAAATATCTGATGTGGTATTATTCAAATTATATCACGTCAATTGTTATAAAATTTTGTATTATGTATTCAATAAATACAAAAGAAAAAAAAACTGATGGTATGGTTATAAAAACTATTATATGAAATTCGAGGCTATCATGGACACGATAAAAAATTTAAAATTAAAGCAGTGCATTATGAACGTTCAGTGAATTAAACAGTAGCCCTCAAAATTTGTCCCGAATTCAAGATTGAGCTGAACCATGTGTCATATATTGCAGTGACTGATTTGGGACTGAGTTGAGAAATTTGTTCATAAATTTGGTAAGGTTTTACCTAGAAAGTACCAATACAAATACAAACATGGCTACAAAAATATTATACAATAGAAATATTATAATTTTTAAAAAAGTAGCGACAATAAAATAAAATAATAAAAACTAATGTATATTATTTAAAAATAAATAACATTAAATAATAAAAATAATGTATAATACAATATTTTATATTATTGAAATAAATATAAATCGTAAGAATTTAATTATATTAAAATATTATACTAAGTATGGATTTTGTTATTGAATGTTTATGGTATTTTCAGATGTGTATATACTTCATATAAGTTATTTTTAAAATTACTTATATTTTTAATTGTAGTGTTCTACCGGTGTTTTTTTTTTTTTTGAAAATTTCGTGTCTCATGTCCGTTTCGTATTGTGTTCCAGTACCAATGTCCGTATTTTTTAGCGTGTCAGACACTATTGTCTAGCATGTCGGTCACTCTTATCTGATATGTCCGATATACGTGTCCGAATTTTTTATTTTTTTTTTCGAATACTTATCTAACGTGTTCGATATGTGTCTGAATATATCCACAAAGTATCATTGTTGCACGCAATAGAATTTTGATGTGTTCATACTTTTTAGAATTTTTTTTTTAATTTTTTTTCAAGTACTATCACAGTATAAAAAATTGTTCTGAAACTAAAACTCTGTGTGTGTGTATATATATATATATATATATATATATATATATATATATATATATAATTTTTATGCACAGAATGGTTGAGAATGTGTCACAAATAATACGATGATTGTAGTTTGCTATGTTTTTCAAAGCAAGAATGCATAAGCCTATAATAGTCCTTTTTTATGACTTTAATGTAAAACATTTATGTCGTAATCTTTGTAATTGTTGGACTTTCATAGAAGATACATCTATAGATAACATTATTTTTTCCCTAACTATATAATTTCAATATTTCGACTTAAACTTATTTAAAAGTTGGTATTATTATCAATAAAATTATTTTTTTTTTTTATATTATAGATGGTGCTATTCAAAAATAGTGTTGTTAATAGATAGTACGTGGAGTAGAAGAAGGAGCATGCCATCACTGTAATTGTCGTCAAATAATAACATAAAATGTCACGTAAACTTTCTTATCTAAGGCTTGCAAAGAGATTCTCACATCATAGCATGTCATTTCTAGATTTGAGAGTTAACCAAACCCTAACGCTATATCAGAGCACTGCTAAAGGCCGGCATGATTATTGTGCTAGAGGTTGGTATCGAACGGTGGACGACGATTGTGCCCTATTTTTCATAAAAAAAAGGTCGTAAGTTTGATTTTCAATAAATATAAGTTGGAAGTGATTATCATATTGCTGTATTCTCGATCCAGATCGTATAGAACAAAAATCGAATTCAGTGGTCTCATATTTAAAAAAAAAAAAAAGAAAAAAAGAAAGGAAATGAGATGGGTATAAATGTGATTCATAAATCTCGTAATATTAACGCCCTCCAGCGTTATTATATTGATATTATCAGCGCACCATTTCTTCTCCAGTCTCATTCTATGCTATAGTGGCTACTTGAAGTGTTTTTTTAATCTTTTCGCTGCTGCCATAATTTAAAAAAAAAAAAGACAACTTTTGCAATGTTGCCGTAATAATAACCAGAAGAAGTTTATCTAATACTCAGTTTAGAGAAATATTTTTTTCCTCTTTATAATAAAATATATATATATTAGTAGCAGTTCTTGGAAAGTGAAGGATCTAAGATTTTGTAGACTATATCACCATCTACTGTAGTTTTTTTTCTATATAATATTATAAATAAGGATATTTACATGAGTAATACTGCATGACCTGGAAAAAGAATTGTTCATGAATTGACCCAAAATGCATCCGAAGATATGATCCAAAGATTGCGATCTGTTTCAACAGAGCATAACATTTTGAGGATTAGAGGTACAAAAAAAATACAAATTTAAATTATTGAGAGTATAATAGTATAAGTGCATCTGAAAAATATTTTTTTTTTGAAGGATTCTGCTGTAAATCCATCTTCCATAAATTATTACACAAATTGCCTAAAAAATAAGTTAATTTGATCATGACAAGACGTACTCTGAGATTGAAGAGCCCCTGCAAGAGAAGTGGCCCAACATGCTTCTAAAGATACAAAGACACTTTCTCTATACTTGCACCAAATTTAAAAATAAAAATATATTACAAATAAATAATAAAAAGAAAAATATATATATATATATATATATATATATATATATATTTTAAATTTAAGAAAGCAATGGATGCAATGGTTAGACGATAGGAGACACCTTCCATCAGGGGACAGTCAAACTGCACAGTATCATATACCATACAAACAAAAAAATGAAAAAGAAATGAAAAAGACTGTACAGATGCTTTCATGTTCATAAAAATGTTTGATACATTTATGGCATAGTAAAAGAAATGACTAGAGAGCAAAATAAAGGGCTCCAAGAAAACAAAAAAACACATCTTGTCAATGGAGATGTTTATGTCCATGACACAAAATCTATGGCCTCACCACTCTGCGGGTCCCTCCTAAGATCTCTCTCTCCTCTCTCTCTCTCTCTCTCTCTCTCTGCTTTGCTTTCCTCTGTCTTCATATAATACTCAGCAGCAGAAGCAGAAGTTGCAGAGTTGCAGCAGTAGAAGAAGAAGAAGAAGAAGAGAGAGAGATAGATTAAATTTGAATATGAGGGAGGGTGGGAGAAGGCAGGGGTTGGCGCCGCCGTGCGCGGCGTGCAAGCTGCTGCGGCGGCGGTGCTCGCCGGAATGCATCTTCGCGCCTTACTTTCCTGCAGAGCAACCGCAGAAGTTTGCCAACGTGCACAAGGTCTTCGGTGCTAGCAATGTCAACAAGATGCTACAGGTCTCGCATTATTATTATTTTCTCTCAACTTTGAGACTAATCCGTAGTAGCTCGCTCTACCTCGCACTCCCAATTCAAACCATTTTCTAATTACACCCATCCCGAGAGCCCGAATCTTAAACACTTCCGACACCACAATCTTCCTATTCCGATGAATGCTGGTGCTCTCTAATCGATTTTTGTTTTGCTGTAGAAGGGTCTATGAAAGTTTAATGGTTTTGTCGAAATTTTTTTTTTCTAAGATGTCATTAAACAAATAATAAACTATAATTATCAATTAACACCAAATTCTATAATTTTATTATACATTGTAATCAGAAAAAAAAAGAAATATCAGCCTTCGTTGAACTATAATTTTGGCAGCTGAATTCACAATTTACCTTTTTTTTTTAAAATACGATCTATTGAAAATTTTGGTTTGTAACATTAAATTTTTTTACTAGTTCAAATCCGTTCCAGAATTAAAGCTTATATAAACTTCACAGAAATTCTTCTTCATGACTAATTACAAGTCCTAAATAAATCAAGTAGGGGATTCAGTGCTAGTTTAAAGTTTATGCAATTATAATTTTAAAGTTTGAAGGCTTTTATTGTTATTTGTGAAATATAAAAATGCAGGAGCTGCCGGCGGAGGTGAGAGCAGACGCGGTGAGCAGCATGGTGTACGAGGCGAACGCAAGGGTGAGAGATCCAGTCTACGGCTGCGTCGGAGCGATCTCATCGCTCCAGCGACAGGTAGACATTCTACAGACGCAGCTAGCCATTGCACGGGCCGAGGCGGTGCACATGCAGATCTGGCACGCTGCGTACCTCACATGCTGCAGCACCGGCGGCGGCGGCGGCGGTGGAAGCAGCAGTCCTCAGGACAGCAGCGGCGGCGGTGGATCTGCGTCGACGACGTCCGGGGCTAACCTCCCGTCGGAGCCTCCCACCGCCACCGGGAAGCCTCTCTTTACCTTGGACATGGTCGTTGAGCATACTAGCATGGGTGAACCAATGTGGTCTTGTTGATTAAACTCACAACACCATAAGTTCAAATCTATGTTATATCTGGATTATCTAAGATAAAAAAATTATATATAAATATATTAATTAATTAGGTAGAAGTTGATTGGTCAGGTGTTGTTATAATGTTCTGAGACTATAATAGACCTGACTGAGATGTGGCCTTATAATGTATATAGTTGGCAGCAAGTCTCCTTTGTATCTTGTGAATTGAAGAAACTTTGTTATTCGGAATATTTTATTTTTATATATACGATAATTTAAAATTATAAAAATATATTTTTTATTTTAAAAGATAATATTTTTATATTCTATTGGTCGTATTAAATAACAAAACTATTATTATTGAGTTAGCTGCTATTATCTTATCTTTTAAGAATAAAAAAAAAGAATATTTTTGTTATTTTACTCAGTTAAGGATATATAATATTATTTTAAATTAGAGGGTATAAATGTAATTGTAAATTATAAAAGTTATATAAAACGTAAATGCCACCTGTTATTCTTAAAAGAAGAATGCTAGAAACCTTAGCATTTCTCCCAAAATTGTCCAATAATAATACATGAACTGTGCTGCTCAAAACCAAACTATGCAACGTTAAAAGTGAACTTCATTAATTTCGGGAGACACTTTTGAGTCTAGTATTGCTCATTCTAAGATTGAGCATCTTCACAGCAAGAAGGCGTCTAGAACTGATGTTTCTGGGTCGTCAAGACTCGAGCTCAATCGTCAGGACTCGGACTCGACGCTCGGATTGAGCTCGAGTCCTCAAGTTGAACATCAACACATTCGATCCAGAATAGCTGAGTACAATATATTCAATTTCTTGTGTTATTTTTTCTTGGTAATTATTGTATGCCGCTGTGCTCCATTTAGAGACATCGCCATTCAAATCAAGTAAAATGAGAGGGACTTCTCACCAACTTTTTTTTTTTGGCATATATCCATCGTGCTTTATTAAGGTAGTTGGCGAAATCTCCAGTGCAACCAATTAAAACACCAAATGGACTAGTGTCGAGTCCGGCACTGTTACTCTCTTTCTGAAAGGAAATTACCAGCGGATCGGACGTTGATTCTGCAAGTTCATCTAGTGACTTCCTAGAATTTGTAGCAATGTTTTCGTCACCATAACAATCTGATTGATTTATTATGGAAGATAAAAGTTTTGTTAGATAGCTTTGATCTTCGCCGTAGTGAATATCTAGTATATCATTTTGCAGAAGGCGAGTTGATCGAACACTGTTAGTAAATTAGTTTTGCGTCCGAGCAATCTGATCCATGTAGCCCACCTCATCTAGAAGAAAATTGTTTTGTTATTATGTTGTCAATGTAATACGGTCATGCTTACTATCTACTGGAGGTTGCTTCAAGTGCGGTTCCCGAGTTTTGAAAACCAGTTCGATCACAACAACAATAATATTCCAGTCATAAGACCCTTTATGTTTCGAATGAGACTGTTTTCATAGTTCCATTGGTCCGATGAAGCAAATTCAAAACAAATGAGCATGTAAGTACATAAGTAATTAGAATAAAAAAAAAATCAAACCGAACATGTTAAAAAAACACAAACCACACACATAACAAAGAGACTAATAATAGTAACAACAGTAACAATACAAGTAAAACTAAATAAAATAAAATAAAATCCCCATGCAGGACTCCATTTTGAAAACCAGCAGCTCTGGATCAAAACTTTTGCGTCATCTAACCTTTTTAAAAAAAAAAAAAAAAAGAATTGTGCACCTTCAGAATTGAAAATTTAGGATGAATATTAGTAGCTCTGGTATTGCTCTCCTATCTCCTTACACCCATCCCAAGAGGTTGGGTATCACCCATCCCAAGAGGTTGGTTATCACCCATTCCAACTATATACACATTCCCTCCCTTGTCCAATGTGATAATCAGGTAATGGAAACCGTCAACAATGCAACTCCATGACAGTGTAATTGCAACATTATTCCACTAAAATATGCTTATTATAGCAAAGTATAAGTTACAACTTCGCCATTTCGAATGTCTACTCGCAATATCATCATACAATTAACTACAAGATCGAACATATCCACTCTAAACAGAACTCTATATATCCTCATCTCAACTGCTGAGGGTACAAAGTTTTTTTCTTTTTTTTTAAAAAAAAAAATAAATAAAATAAAACTAAACATGTAAGAATTGCTTCATCACTTACTTTTCAGGTATGGAACCAAGTATAAGCAAGCATCGACCTAAAATATCGGCTGCTTGCAGTAATTCCTTTTCTGAAATTATCAGTGGAGGAATAAGCCTCACAATGTTCCCCTTACCATCCGTGAGAACAGGAAGGCCCGCTTCCCGACAAGCATCAACGACGGGCCCAGCAGGTGTGTCCAACTCTATCCCAACAATAAGCCCGACACCACTGATTTCTTTGACATGAGGATTATCTCCCAAAATTTTCCCCAACAATTCTTTTAGGTAGAGACCTTTTTTGGAAACACTGGCCAAGAAACTCTGTTCCTTTATTTTATCTAACACTGTAAGGGCAACATGACATACTAGAGGGCCTCCAGCAAAAGTGTTGCCATGGTCCCAAGGATTTACAGCGGCAGCTACTTTTTTGGTTGTGAGAACAACACCGATGGGCAGGCCTCCTGCAAGGGGCTTAGCAAGAGTCATCATATCAGGAGTCACGCCAAAAGCTTCATAGGCCAAGAAATAACCCATCCGGCCTATACCACATTGCACCTGATTGTAGATTTTTTTTTGAGATAACGAGGCGAAACCTCCACCCGAGTCTCCGCTAACTCGTGGACCACGATTTTCTACGCTCAACCGTTAGCCCGCATTGGACCTAGGTGAGCGCAGGGAAGTAAAACTCCGGCCTGGCGTCTGCCCCCGGACCAGACATGGAGTGCTGCAATATGCAACCACCAGCTTCCCTACAATCGTTGTAAACGAGTGGTGCATGCACATCCCCATTACAGTAGCACTTTTCGTGAGGATGGGAGTCGAACCTGAGTGAAGAAGGAATTTAGCACACGGAAAATAATAGCAGAGGGATTGCGCTGCCGGAGCATATTCAGATTAGTAACTTGAAACATAACCCTTTTTTTTTCATTTTGGGTAACTTTTACAGCAGAACATCTGCTATGTTGACATTTTTCTGATATACTTGAGATCAAGTAAGCTCTCGCATAGGACATGTCACATAATTCTACTAAAGGTGTGAAATTATCTGCCCAACTAACACAGAATTTCAGACTGGGCACGAAATTTTAATTCTTAGAGCAAGGACAGGTCAAAACCAAAATGTAAAACGATACTGAAGCAGGACCGGTAATGAAATGCATACCAATTACTGTGATGGCAGAATAGAACACCAAAAAAAGTACCTCATCAAACAACAGAAGGGCGCAGGCATCACGTAACATCTGAAGGAAGTCCTTGGTAGCACTATAAATTCCACCCTACCTTGGATAGGTTCTTTATATATTCCTTAGCCAGCTCTATATTCCCACATTCAATGAACGTGACACCCGGCATTACAGGTTCAAAGGGGATTCTATAGTGCTCCTTGCTTGTTAATGGAAGTGCACCCATTGTCCTTCCATGGAAACAATTGAGAATGAAATGAATTCTGAAACAGGTTGCTTTTCTTCAGGATGTGAATATCTCTGAAACTTTCTTGCAAACTTAATAGCTGCTTCGTTTGCTTCTGTTCCTGAGTTTGTGAAGAAAACATGATCTATGAAGGAACACTCTACCAGGCATTTGGCAAGTTTCACCTGCAATGTCATAGCACATTAATCTTAAACGGCAAAATCTTAGAATCATCTTGGAAGCCATAAACTAACCAATATAATTGTGAATACTTGGGAGGCAAATCTAATATAAACTTGCTTAATTTGTTCAAGGATGTCGAACATGAAATGTTTTTCCAGGTTATACAGTTGACTACAAATGACTTGGGCAGCCAATCAACAACTACATAAACAAAAAGATCAAGCATAGATGAATCTAATGCTACATATATGTTATATTTTCATCTTGATTTCTTTATATATTCCCCCAATAGAAATGCATGTAACTCCTGCAAAACAAATTTTAATTTTGGATGTAAACGCATATAACACCTCAACATGTTGCATGTGCGCCATGAACTCATGAATCGATTGCATCCTTACGTGCTGAATTTACAATAATGAATCCAGACTTTGATCATATGTCCACAAGCAATATTTTTAGCTGTTAACTGAAAACCTTTGAGAACTAAAAATGAAAAGCAGTTTGAATAAATTGTGTCCTAAGCAAAATGAGGAAGAGAAGAAGGGATGAGAAATATGTTATGATCGCATCAACGATCCTTCCTGAAGGCAAATATAGAAATTCTAGATAAAGTGAGCGACGTTGTCAAGATAAAGTGCTTTATTCTAGTTTAAAATGAGAATCATTACGTTTATAGCGGAACAAAAGTATATCTACTAACGACCCAATGACAAAAATAAATATTAAAAACATAAATACATTAATAGAAAAACCCATAGCATTTTCAAGTTTCAAATATGATTATAAAGACCTTGCTATTCAGAAAAGCTGTTAAGCTGCACTTCTGCGACCAGTTAAAAAGAATATGTAGTATGAACTAATTAAAAATGGCAGAATGGAAGAATTCAGCTCTACATGTAGTACACCCAAATGCATGTCTCATTCGTCATAGAATAATATTACACAAAACATCAACATTGACATGAACTAGATGATTACGCATAGAAACAATAGGAACAACTATAAACAAATTCCAAAATCAAAACAGGCTATACCTGTGGTATCGAATGGTAGATGTTGCTAACATGGGTGAGCCTTCCGGCCTCATCAACTACCGCCTTCACCCAATCAGGATCACAATGCCCTAACGCATTCACAGCGATCCCGCAGTCATGTCCGAATACTCATTACCTTCTAAATCATACAATTTGCATCCTTTACCACTCACAATTACAACAGGAGCTCTTGCATATGTCCCAACGAATACGTCGGCATCCGCCGCCATCACATCCTAGCTTCCGAGGAAGTCAAGTTCATCGGAAACTACGGAAACCGTTTTCGCCGGTGAATCGGAGACAATGCATGCTGAAATTGGGGAAAATCGGAGCTTGGATGGGAATACACTGCATTTGGATCCAAAAAGCTCATCTTGCATGAAAAGGGGAAAAGATGACTTTTTGACGGGCTATGAGTTTATTTAAAAGGCAGGGAAGTTCGATTTCAGGATGGACTTTTGATTGGTAAGTATTGAGTTTGATAATTGGATTGAATTTGGGGAGCTTTCGGCAGTCGAAGGACTGGAGTTGGAAGAAAGATTGGATTTTAACGGCAGGGTTTTGAGGTAGAGGAGATGGAAGAAAGCTCTTTGGTCCAATGTTGTTTACTTCTGCTTTTAATTATGGACAAAGTTCTTTGGTTTAAATACTTTAGTCTAAAATGGTACGAACCAATATTTGCACGTATTGAAATCGGTAAATTTGTAATTTTATAATTTCAAGATGTATGAACACATATTCGGACTGTTCTTCAGACAATTTGTCGGATCGAATAATATTAGCTTTAATTATTTGGTAATGAGATATGTAATTGTTGTAATGGAATTAAGACAATTTGAAATTCTCTTTGCTATATTATATTGGAATTAGATATAGAGCTAAGACCCAAATTATTATATTATATTTGGATTCAAGACCCAAATTATTGGCCCAATTACTACTCGCAGTACCCAAACGTTATCTCGTTCGACCAATTCCTCTCCGCCATCTCCATTTCTCAGAAAAATCGACAATTACTCCAATCTCCCGGCCATGGCCGCTCATCTCCAGCATTGAGCAAGCCACACATCCTCTGCACCATATCGCCGTGAGCCCGGGGCACAAGGTCCTGCTGAAGCAACGACTGGAGGAGGAGGAGGAGGATCATCCTCCGCCGCACCTCACTCAAGGAGTCTCATATCACCACCGTACATCTTCGTCTTCCTCCTCCTCCCGGCGGCATCTGGTGTATAGCGAGTATGAGGCCTTTGGAACGGCGCCGATGGTTAAAGGTTTGGATTTTGGATGTACTTTTCTAGACAGGTTTTTATGCTTGCTGTTGATAAAAGGACAGCTGATAAAACATGAAAACAAAGAACACAGCCCACCCATTAATTCCAATTTCCATTATTACATATAAATAGAAAACAATGTCTTCGATTATTTTGCTCCTCTATAAAATATGTAATTGCAATCTTTCAAAAAAAAAAAAAGATAAAAAGATAAAAGAAGGAAATAAATAATAAGATAAACAGCGGTTGCAGTGTCTTCAAAACCTCTTAAACCATGGTGTGTGGTTCCTTCTTCTCCATGTTCATGGGCGAAGCAGGCAGTGGTGCTAAGCCCGGCGGAGGCAAGGGCACGCCGTAAACCTGCGAGCCGACGCCGGTGCGAGCCTCCTCCCTTCCCTTGTACTTGCCAAAGAAGTAGCAGCCAAATCCCAGCAGTATGCTGAAGAGTATGAAAGGAAGGGATATCACTATAATGAAACCCATAATCCAAGTATATGTATACCAGCGATATCGCAACGGAGATCAAAACTCAAAAAGATTGCTTAATTTTAGAAGAAGAAGAAGAAAATGATTGAGTGAGGAGGAAGAAGAAGATCTATCTGTGCTTCTGAAAGCCTCGGAGCTTATGTTGTTATAATATATACTGTCACAGTTCTCTTTACCGTTGGCTCCAACGGTCCAATGTGTCCGAGTACCAATGTCAGAGGAATCCGATGGAAGGTGCAAGAGCCATGTGAGGTTTTAAATGGTGGGGTATTGTATACCTCCAACATGTAATCTCTACTCTTACTCGCACACCAAACACGACTTTAGGAAAACTATTTTCTTTTTACCTTACCAAAAAATGTACCATGTGTATGGATATTCAGTTACAAAAGTGTCTAAAAGTGGGTCGGTTTACGGTAATATAAGCCCTCGCTAATTGTCGAATCAAAACATACATAATGTAGCTTATACAAACAAACCTAAAATAAATAAATTACAAAGTATTATATTCTAGAGCCTCTTCGGCATCAAAACATTTAATAAAGCAAAAATTTCGAAAAAATCACATTTCATTTTGCAGCAAAAAATGGTTTATTTAAAATATTTTTTTTTTTCATAAATTTAGAGCATGTCTTGATATATTAGAAAAATATTTGAACATTTAAAATCATTTTTAAGCACCAGACGATGTTTTTTTGTGATTTCGACTGTGCTGGAGTTGCAGCAAATATTTTGTGTTTGACGACAAAATACATCTCAAAACGACGATTCCGAAAAGGTAAAAAATGTACCAATCCGACCACCGAGCGCAAAATTATGATAGTTTAAAGATAGCTATATTTCATATTTTTTTTTTCTTTCACATGAAAAGTTGGATTCATGATCCGTCAGATTCGTTGGAAAACTTGTTAAACCCTCTTCCAACATCTTTTTATGTCTTAATTTGAATTATACACGTAAAGATATCGTTTCCGAAAGTCGAAGTGCAGTGTTTTAGGTGTTATGAGGTGTTCTAGAATGTTCTGAAGGTGTTCTCGAATTTTTGTAGTTATTTTGGAATATTATTAAAGTGTTCTGATGGTGTTCTAGGGTGTTCTCAGTGGGCATTTTTGGGCTGTTTTAGGATATTCTGGAGTATTCTGGAAGTGTTAAGTGGTATTCTCAGGTTTCTCAAGTTATTTTGGAGTGTTATGGAGGTGTTCTCGGGTGTTCTGGAGGCGTTCTCGATGCACTATTTTTGGACTATTTTGAGGATATTTTGAGTGTTCTGGAGTATTCTTGAGTGCTCTGAAAGTTTTCTCAGATGTATAGATATATTTTGGTGCTTTCTGAAGGTGTTCTTGTCTTCTCCCACTAGATTTAGATATTCTAAGGAGAATACAAATTAGTAAAAGAGACAGAATAGGACATACAAACTAGGATATCACCACTTCTAGCTTGAACTAACAGCTTTTCCTGCTATGGGATCAAGCATAGGAACCTATTTATAGTGGAAATTAGAATTCCAGGCAGAAGTCAATGACCAAACAATACAGAGTAATCCACATTGGCAACTATGTATTTAGATCAAATACTGTCTACATTCAATACAACCGAAGCAAGTAGTCAGATATCAGCTTAATCAGATGTATAAACAATCACTGAAAACATGGTTGACTTTCAGATATATCAAGATTGAAACTACTTAATTACTAGAATAAGCTATCCATATCATGCTTTCAAATAATCAGCATCGCAAAGGTCAACTATATATGATAGTCTCTAGGAATGTGAGGAAGAAGACCTATCTCGGTGCAATCTGCATTACACCTTCTATGTCGGCAATTTTAGGACGTATTGATGTTATTCTTCAAACCTGAAGGCATGTCAAGAACTTATCAAATAGGGACTGGACACGACTTGTTCGAATTTTCAACATATCGCCGAGTAGGATGATATGAAATGTATCATAAAATTGAAAGCGTCTCTATTCATAAAGAAGCTAGAAACAAAAACATGTAGGCATGCATGCCATTATCACGTTCGGAAAACACCAAAATACATCCATAAATCTAAGAACAGCTTCAAAATACTCCAGAATATCCAAAATATCTCTTGAATAGCCCAAAGATAAGGCATCGAGAACACCTCCAAAACATCCCATAATACCTCCATAACACCTCCATAACACTCCAAAATAACTCAGAAATCCGAGAACGCCTCCATAACACTTTAAAACATTCTAGAGCAGTCCAAAATTGGTGCACCGAGAACACCTCAATAACATCTTAAAATAACTCTAGAAACTCGAGAACACCGTAGAATACCCCTAAAACACCTAAGAACACCGTGTACTTCGACTTTCTGAGACGGTATCTTTACGTATATGATTCAGACTCAGATATAAAATAAGCTGTCAGAAAAGGGTTCGACAAGTTTTCCAACGAATTTGACGGATCATGAATCTAATTTTGCATGTGAAAGTAAAGAAAAAAAAAATCATGAAATATAGCTATCTTTAAAATGCCATAACTTTGCACTGGGTGGTCGGATTATGATATTCTTTACATTTTCAGAATCGTCATTTCGTGATGCATTGTGCATCAAATACCAAGTGTTTGCTGCAACTTCAGCGCCGTCGAAATTGCGAAAAACGTCATCTTGTGTCTCAAAAATGACTAAATGTTCGAATATTTTTTCAATATATCTAGAGATACTCTAAATTTGTGAAAAAAATATTTAAAATAATATATTTTTGTTGTAAAATAAAACGTGATTTTTTCAGAATTTTTCTTAAAAAATTTTACGATTTTATTTAGACTAATGCGAGGAGAAAGAAACAAGAGTGGATCAAATGATACGTTTTGGCGAAAAACTGCAGTCATAAGAGAGCAAAAAGCAGAGCGCGTTTATCAAAACAAACTATGGAGTATTTGGCAAATTCACGCGCTAAAAGGATACATATACGCTAAATCAAATTAAGAGAACATATATATGTGAAATCTAATTAGGGGGCAAAAAAAAAAAAAAAAAAAAACACAAAATATACTTAAAAAAAAAAAAGAAAAAAACCACTAAAAGCTAGAGATCAAATTGTTGAAGACTAGTCGACTCTTGATCATTCATTATGTTGGGTTATCGGGGTCAATACCACATCAGATGCGCAGTGGAAATTTAAAAAAAATTTAATACAAAAGCCCCGTGTACCCGAATACAGGATCACATTGGTATGCTATAATAATCGAAACATCCACATCGCATGTAAAATAAGCATGACATAATAAAATTAATCTGATTAATTTATTACGATCCTATCATGCATCTAATCGCGGTACGAGTTTAATCGAAATACCTTGGCGGGTCGAACACGCCACGTAATAGTTCTCAGATTCTGATGAATTGAGCCGCGAATATACCCGGCCTCTAATGCAAGTCCACGCTGAAACGCTCGCGAAATCGAAATCGATTTTAATCTAATTAAAATCGGATTTGGGCCTTTAAACGGTTCGGCCCGTTTAGAAAAACCTCCTTCTTCTTCTTCTTCTTTTTCGCGTCCAGCACCGACCAGCAGAACGCCGTCCGATATTCACGCACGAGGCTCGCCGGCGCTGGCTCTGATCAGCAGCTATCTATCACCGTCGCCGTTGTCTTCTCAAGACGTTGGCGTCGCTCGCCGCCGACGAGAACGCTCCCGCTCGGTGCAACCGTTGCACCCGATAACAGCAAGTCTCTCAAACCGCCGGAGCCGAAGTCGTCGCCGTCGCCTCGCCGCGATATGGTGTGCTGAAGATCGTCGAAGTCAAGAACGGAGAGCAGTCGGCCGGAGCTTTCACCGAAACGTAGCAACTTTCGGTCTTGAAGCTCGCCGTCTTCTCTCTCTCACCGGCGTCGCACGCCGGAGGGGAAGGTGGAGGAGGGGAGGTGCTCACGCGCGGAGAAGAGCCGATCACCGTGCTAGCGGCGGTAGGGTTTGCTCTTCGTTCGTCGCCGCGCCGAGAGCCTTCACCGAAAAACGCTGCTGGGAAGATAACTGTACATACATATATATAATATATATATATATATATATATATATATATATATATATATATATATATATATATATATATTCATGTATTGCACAATAAATCCTCTCTTTTGCCATTTTGCAAAAACAGCCCTCAAGCATTTTGCAAAACCTTAGGTCCAACACTTTGGACATAGGCAAAAATAGTCCCTCATGTACAAAATTCGGTTTTTCGCGATCGTGTCTCATTTGCGTGTGACCCATTAGGTTCAGTACCACGCCGGCAGTGAATAAATAGTTAATTCAACTAATTAACAAATAATTAATTCGACCAATTAATTATATTTATTCACAGATCGTGGTTAACGTCTAGCAACGTGCCACGACCATCCGTGTGGTATGAATATCAATATTCATCACTTGAAACCTTTGTGTGAATAGTTTTCATGCCCTATAATCCTTCTGTTCCTTTCTAACATCCCGAATGAGCTTAGAGTATGGATATCCGTCAAACTCTAATATAGCTCAATCAAATATATCTGTCTTAATAGATTCGCTCGTCTGTGACATTAAGAACATTTCTTAATTCACATCGTATCTCGGCCAAGGATTTTCTGAGCTAGTTCTATTCAAAGACATATAGGATGTTCTCCTCCTTTATAGGAGGTGACAGATTCTCTATTGGTTATCATCTATCTTCATGTGCTATTATTTATACCCAGATGGTTCCCTTGTACAGCTGAGCTATATTTGGAAACACACTAAAGCACAAATCGTATACACATAAGATACTATGATAATCTCAAGTCTGAGGATCAATGCATAACTATCACACTAAAGAATTACCATTGACAGACTCCATTGGTATTCTTCGGGTAAGTCAGTTCAGTGAACTCATTCATCCAATGAGCACCTACACACTTGCTTCAGTGTCAACTACACGCGTAGTAATGAGATCACTACTCTCATCGTATGAGCAAGCAAGCTGTGTATTAGTCTTTCCGGTGACATTGAGCCCCTACTCAATGCACCTATGACTAAGAACATTCTGAACTTAGGTTTATAAGACATTAGGTCTCATTATCATGATCAACTATCATGATCCTAATTTTGTCGCCTTAGTCCATGGGGTTTATCACATACATTCATACAACATATTAAACATGACGATGCGATAAATAAAGAGATAACCATAATCAAGTAAATCAAAAAGGGTTTATTACAAAATATATTCGCCAAAATATCCAATATTATTGGCTTTTAGGGCATTTACTCTTTCACATTAATCATATATTTACACGACCAGGACAGTAGAGTTATTGGGCTAGGGTTAGCGCCATCATCGTCGATCCATGCGGCTGACGGATCGTCAAGAACGGAGGCGCCGCCGAAGAGGAGGCGGCGGAAGACAGCGGCGGAGCACGGGATCCGTAATGCGCCTATCTGGCTGTACCCGTATTCCTGCGCGGAGCGGCGGAGAAGCTCGACGAACGCTGGCCGGCTCAGCAGATCGGTTCTGACGGCGAAGAGTTCCTCGTCGTCGCCGACGCGTACGGGGACGTGCCCCGCTGGCACGCGGCGCCTCTGCTGCGGCGAACTTTGCTTCGTAGACAACGGCGCCGCCGCCGTGGATTCGGTGGTGTCGGAGACGCGCGACTGCCGTCGGATTAGCCGCTTCATGGGACTGATCGGTTAATCGAACCGGAAAAAAGGAGAGAACGTGGAGTATGAGAAAACTGGGTGATTGGTGCCTCTGTGTAGGCTCTATTTATAAATTAAAAACAGTGAAGTTTGCATCATGATTCCTTGACAATTCTTTTAGTCAGAATTCGCACCTATAGGCTATATACATTGTATATATCTTAAATTTACCAGTAATTATAGAATTAGTGGAGTCGTCACCAATGACAAGGGCTAAAGCTCTCGTAAAATTCTGATTCACGGTGGAGTTAGGAGTTGGACCAGTTAAAATTTTATCAATTATGTATGCCGATCATATTGCTCATCGGGTTGAGGAACAAAACGCTTACTGGCTAGAAATTACGACTACGCCATATCATCCAGTGACTATCAAACCCGATAAAGTTTTGCCTCGTTTATTAGTTTAATAAAATAGGGCTTTGCATTGCATCCGGCTGCTAAAATTATACATTATAGGTTATGCAAGTATTAAACTGACTTTCTTATTTTTGGTGATGCAGTATATTACGAAAAAAGCAAAACACACCTTCTCTAGTTCAACATTAAATTGCTCATTCCTCTCATTTAGGATTTCAAGTAGACCTGACAAACGGGTCGGGTCGACCCGACCCTCCTGCGGGTCATACAGGTACGGGTTGACGGGTATGTAAAGTTAGACGGATTATAATTTCGGAACCCGTACCCGTCCGCGGGTTTGCGGGCGTGTCTGCGGGTACCCGGCCCAAATTCAATCCAACAATAGATAACTATCTATAATCACAATTACAATTAACATCAAGCACAAAAAATAAATAAAATTAACCCAAAATAGTAGAATTAACCAAAAATTAGTAAAAATAGTAAATTTAACCCACAAATTAGTAAAACTTTCTTGAACTTTCTTGATTTTAGGTAGCCATGATTGTATTAAGATTTAAATTACATACTAGACTATATAGATATATTAAAATGATTTGTCAAAATTTATCAAACTTCATACATAATTTTAAATTACTAATTGTCATAACATAAAAAGAAATGTAATAGAATTATATAATAATAACTTCATGCCATACACAAATCTAAACAACTATGTCTGAGCTGTATATTACAGTAGCTATACCATTTACATCTCTTACAAAAAAGTCATGATAAATACAAACATAAAGAGCTATATATTACTATTATAAATATACACAAATTTAAACAACTATTACATAAAATTCATTTACAATTATTCTATATAATAAAATAAAAATTATATAATTGGATTGAAAATAAATTATAAATAATATTAGTGGATGCGGGTGCCGGCACCGTTTGATCCGCAAATTACAGATATGGACGGATGATATTCGTATTCAATATTTTTGTCTGAAATTTTTATCCGTACTTATCCATTTGAACGGACACCCATAGATTCACAGGTACCGGATGAAGTTTTGCACCTTTAAATTTCAAGTCCTGAAGGAAGAGGAAGGACGAATAATGCGAAAATTGCTTATCCCGGCCGGGTTGCACTTCTACTATAAAAAAAAAAGAAAAAAGAAAAAAAAGAAATGTCGGTAAAATTTAAAAAAATAGGATATTATGAGTATCGTTCTGAACCGGCTCCCCTGGTGCTAACGCACCAGGGTGTAGCAAAACGGACGGCATTGATCGCGCCACGTCAGCTAATACGGATCACGAGATATTAGATAAAATTTTCGTTCGCTTATTTGACCTATTTTTATATATTTTTAGGAAAAACTTTGAACTACAAACTAATAGATTTTGATGTGATCTACAATTTTACAGTTAAAATTTTTTCGAAAAAATGTCAAACGGTATGCCAAAAAGATGATCATATATATAATCATCTTTTTTGCATACCGTTTGGCATTTTTTCGAAAAATTTTCAACTGTAAAGTTGTAGATCACATCAAAATCTATAAATTTGTAGTTTAAAGTTTTTCCAAAAAATACATAAAAATAGGTCAAATAAGCGAACGAAAATTTTATCTAATGTCTCGTGATCCGTATTAGCTGACGTGGCGCGATCCACGCTGTATATTTCCCTGCACCCTGGTGCTAACGCACCAGGGGAGCCGGTTCCGTATCGTTAGGGAAGAGAGAGAGAGAGAGATGAGCGCAGATGATGGTACGGAAGGATAGGTAGTACGGAGAGTACGGTTGCGACGTTATATTAGATCTGATCCGGTGCTGTGTTCTCCAAACAGGCAGCATAGAATTGTTGACTTGTTGACCTGGAGAAGAGAAGTTGACTCAAAGGAGTTATTGTATCTAGTGTGATATGTCAGGACAACGGTAGTTAGATTTTGACATAATTTTGTATTAAATATATAAACTTTAAAAAGAAAATAAAAATAAAAATTTTAGTTATTCGTATAATTTATGTACTAATTTTTTTTATTTTAATTGAAAAATATTTTAGTAAATTTTATTAAAAATTAATATGTCTAGTAAGTACCGTATATTAAAATTTAGTTGATGATATCATAATATATATGTTGATGACATTAATTATAATTTTTCTACACAAAGGGGGTAGAAAGGAAAAGCTATTTAAAATTTAGTTGGGTTATCTCTCAACCATAATCACAGACCATTCTCCAACAAAATAAAAATAAAAATAAAATAGATGTAGAGGAAGATATATTTTTAGAGAATACATTCTTGATTATATTTTAAAATTATATATTTTACTTTACATTATTAACAATATGGAATTGGAACAGCCATTCTAATCGGTATAGAGTGTATTCGATTCAAAAATTAGTAATTATTATTTTGTCATTGTTTATGACTGATACCGCGGATTCATACTAAAAGTTCATATAATCTCATAGGCTAAATCTGAATCAACTTTTTGAAATATACTAATTTAGAGTTTAGGAATGATCCAAAATGATTTGATGATTGATGCAGATGACAATTAGAACAGTGCAAAAAGCATTTGAGATCTATCCAGCATTGTCCTGTTCCGAATTATGTTTTAATGTTAAGTACTTAATGGGTAAGATTTAATAATGTTTGGGCCTTCTTGAATAATAATGAATGTTTTGGCTTCTTCCAACACTTACCTGGATAATTGTATATCTGATAAAATTTCGGAGTTTCAGAATATCTATTTAAAAATATTTAATAAAAAAAATTTAAAAAAAATATTTTAATGTGATTTTATTTTTTTGCTTCAAAATACATATTTTAGAACGTAAAAAATAACGTGTTTTAAACGAGAGATTTATTTATTTCTAGGGATGGGTAATCTGCAAAGTCTCCCAATCTTATATGACCACCAGCAACAATTTCTAGATTTTTTCCTAGGGAAAAAAAACCACCATATAAAATTTTGTAATTTTACTATTTCACTAAAAATTAGCTGAAATATTAATTGATAGCATGAACACAACAGCAGATTAAATGGCTCTGCAGGCCCCACCTTCTAAAATTAAAAGAATTTTGTATGATGCATCTATCAATGTATAATTTTAGATTTTATATATTACACGGCCCATAATATATAGATAGATATGTCAGCCATTTGCGGCTGCGCGTTATGGTCATTAAAATTGTATATTTATATAATTGAAGATGACATTAAGTTAAAAATAGTATTAACTTTAAAAAAATGATGTTACGTTAAATTTGTTTGAGAAAAAAAATTAAATTAAAAATAATATTAATTTTTGGGAGTATTTTATTATAGTTTTATGTACTTATGAAATAAAAACTAAATCACTGTTTCTTTTCACACTTAACAAATGGTATATTTTTGGAAAAAAAATAGCATAAGACTGAAATGTGTTATGTTTCCTATAATAATTATCCATATATGATTCACTATTATCCATTATTGATCTAATCTGTAAATATATCAGAAAAGATATAAGAGTTCATATATATCATAGATATTGTACTTTCCTGATAATTATTCAGTAAAATATATAAACTATAATTTCAAAAAGAGATAATAGGGTCAGAATATTTTTTCTAATTTTTCTAATCTGGTTCTATAACCTATTAAGAGAAACAAAAAAGTTCATGTTCCATCCAAAACTATATTAGATTAATTTTATAAATTGTCTAAAAAATGATTGGAGGATCCAAATCTGCCATTTATAGTTATACTGATCTTATTTTATAACTTATCAGAAAAAAAGAAATAAAAAAAAAAAAATAAGTAAGTTAATATTCAATAAACAGAGATTAGTGAATTCAGATATGTCATTCATTTCCTAATGTTATAAACTATATAAAAAAAGAAAAATAGAAATAACACTTGAAAATGGTAAAATAATTATCACTTTACTTGAAAACTTCTCCGTAGATTTATTCAACTTTATAGATATGGTTATAGTTCTTTGCTATATACATATTAATGGAAAGCCACCACATATTTTCCTTTTATTTATACTTTAATTATAATTATTTTGGCAGTAGAAAATAGAAATCATCTGTGGTATGAGATGGGCGTATTCCTGTGGTAATCCTAAAAACATCCATTCCAAAATATTTACGGAAAAAAAAATATTGAATATAAAAAGTAATTTATATTATGTTCAATTGTGGAGACTTTTTGGCCTATCTGACAGCATTTTTAGAAAAATATATTATTAAATTAGAGACTATAACAGGATTTAATTTTTGTAATTATTATTATTTTTTTAAATACCTTACAATTAGTTATTTGAATTTGCATCAAAAAATTCCGTGGGCTTCATACCTTATGCGATCCTGACTCTTAGTTTGATGATTGTATGTAATAAGTGGTTTTCTCAGAAAAAAAAAAAAAAAAAAAAGTCGGGCAAAAAATATTAAGGGGTAATTATATATCAGCATTCCAACTACAAACTTTTGCTCAGATCAACATCCTACGAGTCGTTGCACCATTTCAGCAACCGCGCCAAAAACATTTTTTGTTGGGACAAAAATACTTTTATATCCATTAACACTTCGGAGACTCAAAATAACTATTTAAAAGTATTATTTAAAAATTTTTCCACATTAATATTTTAGATTTTGATAAGAGTTACAATTGTTATGTTGAAAGGTTTTCCTAAAAATATATATATATATATATATATATATATATATATATATATATATTTTTAGAGATTTTTCTATTCTAGTATGTTAGCTGGTCGACTCGCTATCAGTTCGGGGTCAATTCGTTATCAGTTCGGAGCCCTTCAAAATATATAGTTAGAAATATTTTTTGATTTTTAACCTAAAAGTTATAAATAATATTAAAATTTAAAATTTTTATTTTAAAAGTTTTTTCAAAAAGATGTAAAATAAAAGGCTGAAACGTAATTTTCTAAATATAAAGGACAATCCTCTTTTATTTCAGGCCCATTTTTTTTCTAACGTGAGAGGGCCATATATTATTATTACGTCTGTAAAATAAAGACTAAAATCAAATTTGTAAAATTAAGGAGGCTGAGTACTCATGGTTTGTAAAAGTAGGGGTTATATTATTATTTACCTTACTACAAATGCAGCATATTAAATAGAAATCGTATCCTCTGCCCTATTTTCTATTTCCAAATTATGGCCCGATTTCCAAATTATATCCAAATTAAATATGTATATATATTTTTGAAAATAATTTTAATATAAAAATTATAGATTTTGATAATTTCTATAATTTTTATAATGATATAATATTTCTAAATAAATATTATATGACTCTAAAAATATTAACGTCTTAATATATTTTAAAATCCGTTAAGATATAGTCCCAAATTATCTATTTGAAATTATTTTATAAAAATTTCAATACAAAAACTGTAAATATGTGTATATGTATTATTTTGAGATGCAGGAATAGAGAACGAGACATTAAGTGAGCACAGAAAATTTCTGTGCTACTAAGTAATGATAATCGCTGTTGACTATTTATTTCTCTCTCCAACATTGAAATTTTCATGCCAGCTACTCGACCAGCAAGTTAGGAAGTACGAACGCTCCAAAATTTCGTCCGGTGCAGTGTCCGACGCAGACACGTGGCGGACACGTCGGAGAAGTGTCCCGAAAAAAAAAAATTAAAAATGAAAATTCAGACACGCCTGTCCGAATTTTTGTTGGTTTTTAATTTTTTTTCTTTTTAAAAAAAAACTTTATTTTTTTATTGTTAAAAAAATAATATATAGTACTAACAGTAAGTAATATAATATAATTATATATTTAAATATTATATATTTATTTTTATTAATGTAGTTAGATTTTTTTTCGCTTAAAATTGTCTTAAAATATAAAATATTATATTATACGTGAATTTTATTATTAATGTTATTATATTATGATATATTTAAGTCAGTTATTTTTTTTAATTATTTATATTTTTATTGTTGTGTCCGAGCCGTACTTATATTTTTTTTTTTTTTCAATTATTATATTTCGTATTCGTATCATGTCCCATACCCGTGCTTCCTTATCGCGAGTGACTATTTATTAAGCAGGAATTAGAGAACCCAGCAAGTGTGAAACGTTTGAATCCGACGGCGTCAAACATTTACTACTTTGTCTCATATTCAACATACAGGGATTCTAAAGCCGTGACTTTGCGGGTTCTCCCTTTCTCACTCGCTATATTCTCCATCCAACGTAAGATCCAAAGCCCCACCACTCCCTACACCTACTTTTGATAGTTTCCATGAGCTCCCGACTTTAATTTAATTTTTTTAATTTAATTTTTTTAATTTAATTTTTTTTTTTTTATTGCAAGCTGGGTATAACTATTTATGTGTTGCCAATCTACTGTCTTGATCGAGCACTGCTGCGTTTTAATATTTTGTCTATGTTTTAAATTTTGATCCGCCATTCGACTGAAAAATATAGGATTTAAAAAGAAATCTTGCTTTGCAAAACTAGTAAAAAAATCTCTATTTTTTCAAAATATTTGGATTGTAGAAAACAATTTTGTGTATACTTGACAATTGCTATATTTAAATTTTCTAGAAAAATATTTTAAAATATGTGTATTTGGCTCTAAAATTTTTATAATCAGTAAAAACTTCGAATGTTTTAAAAGACATAGTTAGAAAAGCAAAAACCTTTATTTAGTACTTTAAAAAAATTAAATACCATCAAGTTGGTGACTAATAAGTTATTGCTCAAGTTGTTGAATATTTCAGCAAAAACCTTCCTAATTTTTTTTAAAAAAATTCTAAATATATATTTTCAAGTTCTAAAAACTAATCCGATAGTCCACTAAAATTTTAGAGTATCAAAATATATATATTTTAAAAATATTGTTTTCAAAAAGAATTAAATACAAAAAAAAATAGTATGATATATAATTTTAAATTAAAAAATATATCTAAATAGATATTTAAAATAAAAAAAAACTGATTTTAAACAAAATGTTTATTTGTAACACAGAAATTTTAAAAACGGTCTCTTCCTTTATCATCTAGCCACATATCCTGACACTTCTTTGGGATGCATGTCGCCGTAACCAACATATATGGGATGTAGTTTCGATGGCGATGTCTCGATGAAGTTAGTGGAGCAGCAGAAGGGCATATATGGCGAAACAAACTCACATTTCAAATTATTTTTTAAAAAAAATTTTAAACTACAAAATTATTCAGAAAATAAAATACATAAATTTACAATTCAATTTTTTTTAAAAAAAAAATATTCAGAAAATACTATACATAAATTTATAATTCAATTTTTTTTTTTAAAAAAAAAATTGAATATTATATTAATTTATATGTACGCTAATATTTTCCAAACAATGACTTCTGATCCACATGGGCTACATTTGAAACGACGACTTCTAACCCACATGGGCTACATTATGACTCTTCGACAGCAGTACCTTTTAAATTTAAATTTTATTTTATTTTTCCCTTCTCTCCACCTGCTTAACAGTGACTGATGTGATAACTGACAATGGGTGTTAGTCAAGAAAAATAACATTTATGTTAGTTTTTTTTTTTTTTTTGAGGAAATAAAAAAGAAGCCTAATAGGTAGTGATTCGACCCAATGAGTTTTAATTGGAGACAAAGATAGATTAAAAACTAAACATGAGAATTGTTGGGTTTGGATTTTCCTTCTATATTGTGGAGGATGGTCCAAATCCAAGTGCATATAGATAGCTTATATGGTATGGTATGTTCTGAAATTATCAGAAACATTATGGATTTTTTGGTAACTATGTAATAGAGTAAAAATCCTAGTTTTTACAGCAGCAGCCGATGGAATTTTGAGGAGAAGAAGAACATCCAAAGAAGATAGAGATGTGCAGGAATTTTGGGTATTTTGTCAACCTGACAAAATTTGATCAAGTAAGCGATCTGAAGTCTTTTACCATTGGATCGATATGAAAAATTGAACGGTGGTTCTTGTCTTACAGATCTTGGATCTGAACGGTAAAGATCTTGTTTGGAGACTTCTATCTGGGTGAATTCGAACTATTTTCACAGACCCATTTGATAAATTTCTTTATTTACTTGTTTGATTATATGCATCCTTTGTGTGTGTAATTTTAATTAAGGATCTTGTAGATTTTGATTGTGCTTGGCTGTATATATCTAGTATCCTCTAGAGAGTGCCGTTGAAATCTCTTGGTGATTGGTGGTGCATCTTTTACTTCGGTTTTGTAGTTTTTTACTATCCTATTTGGAGAGATTTTTTCACGTTAAATCGGTTGGTGTTTTCTGTGATTGTTGTACTTGATTTGATAATTTGTAATGCGGTGATCCTGTTATAATTGTGTGCCTTGTCCTTCCTTAGTTCGATAAGTTTTGGAAAAAATATTGCCTGCAATTATTTCTGATTGTATTATAGTAATTGTGCTTTTGCTGTACCGTAGTTGTGGTTGTCATTTTTCCCTTCATATGAAACCTTAATCCAACAGCTCAAAAACTTAGAATATATAATAATATAAGATAAATTTGTTGGTGTATGGATTGGAAAAACATCTCTGTTATTGAATATGTAAACCAAACTTCTAGTTGAACTATATTTTTCTCGACAATGATGGATATAAGCACTATCGTATAACGATTGGAGAAAGTCCCTTCATGTTTGTCTAATCCAAAATCCTAGTAAGTCAAATAAGCCTAGCTTTCGTCTCAAGAAAGAGAGGCCTTCAGATCGAATTTCACATTTATTACCGAAAATATATAATAATTTATCATCATATACCACGTTGAAGGTGATACTGGCTTTCGAATATGTATAGGCTGAAAGTTCAAAATTTTTTAATAAGTTAGTACTATTTGTGATTTATTTACTATTAAGACACAGAATAAATCGGTTACTTAGATTAAAGAGAGAGAGAGAGAGAGAGAGAGAGAGAGGGAGAGAGAGAGAGAGAGAGAGAGAGGGGTTGTTGCATATGCTTGTGGATTAAAGTGATCTATTACAACTCTTATCTGAAACACTCCTATATCTGATAAAGTAAGAATATTTATTTGGTTAGCGGTCAAAAATAAATGTCTGACAGCTGAAAATTAACTTGCATGAAGAGAGCACTATACACTTACTTATAAAATACCTATATACAAATATATTATCTGTGAGTATCACATCTGGAAGACATAAGACCTACAAGATCCTTGGTCTGAATGGTGAAAATATAATATTAGTAAAAACTTTCGACCCGGTTGGGATTTGTCTGTAGCTATGATCTGGTGGAATATATAGAAAGAAAGGAATGTAAGAGTCTCATCTAACAAATCTTGGCATGTAATTGATCACACTATTGCAAGTCAAATTAATCAAAATATGGGCGAGTGTGGCCGTGGGAAGAAAAAATGTCCTAATTGATTCATTTACTAAGCTAATTATGTAACTTTACTATTTTTGTTTTTTTTTTTTCTGTTCTTTCTCTTTGAACTATTTTGCTAATTTTCTTAGCTTCTCATTTTTTTTATTTTGAATGAAGTACTGTTTTGAACTACTTTTAATCTTATCTCAGATTTTCTAAAAAGAAAAAAAAAACTTGTTCCATTTGGTGGATTAAACTGCAAAGCAATGCCTAACAGGTTTTTGTTTTTTTTTGAGATTATCGTGCAAAAAATCTGCCCGTAATCGGTAACTTTTGTGCGACCGTCATAATTAATAAATCCACGTTGGCATTAAACTATATTTCACCAATCAAGAAGTTCCAACATTTCGATCTGTACAGATTCAAATGTCCGTGTTATCTTTCATGGGGTACAGATCCGAAGGCCAGAAGATCTAACAGGCTCATGTTGAACTGGTATATATATATATGTAACGAGAAAAAGACCTCACTTGTAAAGGTCTTAGCTTTCACACGTATAAGGTGTGCCCTACAGGAACATATGGCACACAGTTTATTTAGAAACAGCTAAGCAACAATTATTAAAATATTTGAACTCATTGAATCATAATAGTAGCTGCTTTGAACTAATGTAATTTAGACAACCTGATTGACCGTCCACGCATATGATACCGTCGTGAGAAAGGACCTTCTTTCCTGGATAACTTGTGAATTAGCCTCTGCCTCTCAAAATATCTAAGGATTGTTTCCTTATTTTAAAGCTATTATCTTTTACGTCTCAAAATATCTATTTAGAGCTACTTTCTAAAAAAAATTGAATAAAAAAATTATATGTCACATAAAAAAATCTATTCAAAATTTTTTTAAAAATACTTTAGATATAGATGTCCTGAGATTTTAAAATAGTAGCAGATTAGTTGCCAAATCCTTTAGAATTTTAGGATCTCAAAATATTTAATTAAAAGTAATTTTTTTTTAAAAAAAATGAATATTAAAGTTAAATCAATCAAAATTTTTTATTTATATTCAAAAAATTTTCAGTATATGTTTATATTGTAGTTAAAATGACTCCAACACAAAATTGGAGAGAGTAGTTGATTTATTAAAAATTTGAAATGAGTGATTAATTTGTAAGAAGTTTAAAATATAAGGGCTGATATGCAATTATCACTTCTTTCCTCAGATGTTCATGTATACAAAAAAATCTAAAATCTTTTTTCTTTATTCAAATCTCATTTTATTCTTGGTTACTGATCGAGCAACTAGAATCCATGCATTGGCGGCTTGAAACATTCAATTCTTGCCACCTTTGATACTTCTTTCGTTCTCGATTCGAGGATTCCTCGTCGTAAAGTATTCCAAATGTTTTAATCAGGGATTCTTATGTAAACGTATAAAAACAAATTTAGCCTGAAAATATAAAAGTTTATAGAGAAATCCTTAGTTCTGCAACAAAAGTTCTCAATAAAAAAAGGTAAATTTGACGTCGGCTATCTTTGAACATTTTATTTTATTATAATATTTTTTTTTTTGTTTTACCACTAATATATTTTATTATTAGCATTTGTCGTTGGTATTTTATTGCACTTAAGAAATATTAACTCTAGCGTTCTGTGATGGTGGAGAATTTTCTTTTATTATAACAAAGATAGGCATTTTTTTAAAACTTTCACGTCAGCGAATTAACGGCGACGGACGAAAAAACTGACGGCAAGATTATCGTGGAAATCTTTTTGTAGTTCAGGGTTATCGCAAGTACAGTTTAAAGTTCAGAATTATAGAGTCACATTTTTATAAAATTAATGGGTTAAAAAAGATATTTTGTCTAAGAAAAAATGGCTTATGAAGTTTGAATAAATTCAATTTCTCAAAAAAAAAAAAAAAATTTGAATAAATTCGATGATGTTAGCATGACAACTTTTCCTTGTATTTTTTTGACCTCTGCAGGATATAAAGCCAAGGTTCCCCTCACTCTATTAACCAACTATTTATAATTTACTGATTATTTTATATATTTTTAAGAGGTTACCAGGTCCTCCTGAAAGTTTAAGTTGCAAAAATAAGAAGATGTGGAAGAAGTGGAAAGAGAAGGGGCTTATATCTTACAAGAGGGTACAAGATGATCAATATTGCTTAGCAGAGAAGGCCCTTAAAGGGTATGTACCGGTGCTTGTCGGGCGAGAAGCTGCGGCGGCCGAGAGGTTTCTGGTCAGAGTTCAGCTTTTCAAGAACCCTAATTTGATTTTCTTGCTGGAGATGGCGGAGGACGAGCTCGGGCACTGCCCCCATGGGCTGCTTAGGATTCCTTGTGATGTTCAGCACTTCAGAAAGGTGCTGGCAGCTATCTCCAATTAATTAACTCTTCAATACATGCATGCATGTAAAAGAAAGGTATTAAAGAGAAATTATTAGTTTCTGATTTCGATATATCATGTTGTATCGTGTATGCGAAGCATATAAAAGGGGTTTAGATCATATGGACTTTTTATATTATGTATATCTTCAGTTCCATGAGCTAAAGATCTCATGCTTTTACTACTAATATGTAAAATAATTTAACGAAAATACAAAAGCTATTTATTTTGTGATTATGCTTCATGTTTTTTAAGATTAAAGGGGGATTGTTAAGTCCAGCCACCACCACTGAGCTTCACTCAAAATGAAAAATGAAAAAGAAAGATTATATACAGGAGTGCAAAAGGGAGTGTTTCTCCGAACACCAAAAAAAAAAAAAAAAAAAAAAAAAAAAAAAAAAAAAAGAAAAAAGAAGAAGAGAGAGAAGCCACAAAAGTTCTTAATTGAATCATCAACATTCATCTACAGACCTTCAAGAGATCCTAACAGCAATGACGTTGTTTACGATCTCTACAACGTTAGAACGTAGTTCTACATTTTCTTATTGAATATATTGGAAAGGTGTGGTGGATAATTTCCATCTTGGTTTATCATCGAAAAGAATCATAAATGGAAGTGGATTTTGATGAACATTTCAGCCTCTCTCTCTCTCTCTCTCTCTCTCTCTCTCTCTCTCTCTCTCTCTCTCTCTCTCTCTCTCCATGTGCTTCTTTTGGTATATGGAAGATCAATATGTGGATATTCGTGTCTTTTTATTACATGTTTTTATTAGGCGTGCCATGATCTTGGATAGATTGTTGGAGGAGAAATTTGCTTAGTCTATGCAAAATGTTGATATTTTGTGTTGATTACTGAGGGTGAAGACTCAGTTACGTACCTCTTCAATAACAAAATGATATACGCTAGATTAATGTCTAAAGATTCACTTAATAAGCTGGAGAAAAACATGGAAAAATTCATTTCAGGTTTTTAAACTACTGCAGCTTGATGGTATTTTTTTTAACCTTTAAAATGTACTTGAAAGGGGCAAGGTAAAACTTGATGAGGATTAATGTATAGCAGATACACATAAAATATAGATCAAAATGTTAGTGCTGTAATTAAAATTTATTTCTTCTTTTTTATGGATGACTACTTCTATCTCTATTGTAGGTGAGACTAATCTTATTTAGAGATAGAGTAATTTAGATAATTTTCTACCAACAAATCTTTACTATGAGTTCAAACTTCTGACATCTTACAGAAGTCTCAGCCGTAGAAACTAATTTTGCTAATTAACTGAACAAATATTTGTTGATTTTAAAAAATCACAGTCAAATGAACATGTGGAGATCCTCACTATTGACAAAAACATCTAATCTGATTTTCACGATGAACCAGAAAAATCAGGAACTATGTGATGTTAATTTTACTAAAAAAAGCATACAATAAATTTTAGCCCAATTACTAATAGGGTTCAGGGTTCACCTATGCTACTATATCACCAATGAAATTTCATCGGAAATACAATTTCTGTGCAATTATCGGAAAAAAAATTTGCTCAATCTCAAACCTCCATCCCTCTCTATCCGGAATTGAAATCCTCTTCCCTCAATTCAGTGCCCCTACTCCTAAACATATACTTATATATATTTTTTGAAAAATATGATAATATAAAAGCTATAAATTTTGATTATATCTATAATTTGTAAATTAAATTTTTTTTTTAAAAAAATTTATTTCGAATTAGATATTTTTGGGGTCCAAAATCTTAATTTCTTAAAGGATTTCAAAATACTTTAAAAATCCGCTTAAATTTTGGAGTTCCAAACCATCTATTTAGAAATATTTTTTGAGAAAAAACTTTTAATTAAAGTTATAAATCTTATTAAAATCTACAATTTTTATTTTAATTTTTTCTTCAAAAAAAATATATATAAGTATGTGTTTAGGAGTAGGGGCACCGGGTCGGAGGCAGAAGATTTCAATCCCTCTATCCTTCCCTATAAACAATATAGGAAAACCGTCGTTCGCCACATTTTCAATTTAAAACAAACAATAAATCACAAATTTTGAATTAATCTATAATTAAATAATTTAAATAAGTTTAAATATTTTAGGTCAAAATTTAGTAAATGCTCCTCTACTATGCATCTTTGGTATTCATATCTCTATACTTATTTTCGTAATTTTCATACCCCTTTATTATTAATTTGAGAACGCGATACCGCTGAAAAAGATTTAGGTGTTAATAACATTGATATAGCACCAATTAAGTATTATTTAATATTTTTTAATATTCTTTAATATAAGCAGGGTCAAACCTGGTCGAGCCATGTGGCTCGGCCTACACCCTTGTCTAGCCATGTGGCTTGACCTAATGTGAGTCATTTTAGTCAAATGATCACTATACTCCTACTATATTTTAAACAACAACGAAAAAAAATGCTAAAAAATATTTTAAAAAATTTAATTAGTACCACATCAGTGTAATTAACACCTAAATCATCTACAGGAGTATCACGTTTCCAAATTAATAATAAATGTATATGAAAGTCACGAAAATAAGTATAGAAGTATTAGTGCCGAAAGATGTATAGTATAGGGACACTTATTAAATTTTGGCCAATATTTTATGCTATAAAGTTCATCACTTTGGGACATACAATATACACTTTTTGAGACGCATGCTATACCGCTCGATCCAAGGGACAGATTTAACCAATATGATGCAGTAGTATATCCAAAGTTAATGCCGCTATTGCAGAATCGACGTTAGTCCTTGTGGGGCCTATGGTAGTGTATTGAGTGCTCTGATGACGCAGCTTTTCTTATTTTTGGAAGCAACAATTCTGACCAAGTGATGATTAGGAAGTTAGGTCAGCGTATCATGTCAAATATGATATGGGAATAGTCTAAATGTTCGGTCATTCCGTTCTAAGTTCCAACCATATGCTCCAGATCACACTACAAGACGAGTTCCTCTTTATCAATGATCCCCAGTCTGTGTTTCAAATGGACTGATTGTCAATCTTTATTCCATATCTGAAAATGACTAAATGAAAAGGACCGTTGAACAAATTAAGTGGCTATATATATATATATATATATAAAGAGAGAGAGAGAGAGAGAATGATGTTGACATCATTTGAATCTTTAACTGAAAAATAAGAAGCAATCTATTAGGATGATAATCCTTGTACCATATTCTATGCATCAATACGCGCACAAATATCTTAATATACATATATATATATATATATATATATATATATATATATATATATATATATATATATATATATATATATATATATATATATATTGATATTATCGTGGTGAAATTCGTAATACGAGCGTACGCTCCCGTAGGAACCTCAAACTCGCGGGTGAAAATTCTTGAGATTATCGTGGTGAAAATCTTTGTATCGGATTCTATGTTGACATCATTTTAATATATATATATTAAAAAAAATAACATGAAAGTTATAAATTTAATGAGATTTATTATTTTTATATTAAAAGTATTTTAAAAATACAATTATAAGTAAATTTTTTTGAGCTCCAAAATCTTAAAATTTTGACGGTATTTAAGAACTATTTTAAAACTGTTAAGGCTTTTAAGTCCCAGAACCAGAGCACCTAATTAAAATCTCTATTTTTTTACACCTATTAAGACTTTTAGAGTCTCAGAACCAGAGTACCTATTTAAAATTATTTTTAAAAAAAAAATTTAATATAAAAATTTTAAATTTTATCAAAATCTATAATTTTAATAATAATTTATTTTTAATATATATATATATATATATATATATATATTATATATAATATATATATATATATAATATATATATATATATAATATATATATATATATATATATATATGAGGTATTGGTGCACATAACAGTGCATAGAAGCCGGTGCATAGAATCTTAAACCATCTATCTGATTACTTTTGTTCATCGGAACCGTGATGGTTGACAGAAGCTGAAACATAATTTTGAGTGTATTATACATTCTAAAACAGGTTTATATTTTAATTAATAAATCCGTTAAAAACTCCGATGATCAGTGAGTTTTTTTTTTATTTTGTACACATGCAAACGCTAGAGGGGCGATCTGCATTTTATATTAACCAAATATATCATGAAGTCTATTTTTATAGAACCCTCGAGAACATACGTACTTGCAAACTCTGAAGATTCACGTATATAATCATGCTAAATGGGAGAGATTTTTGGGTGTAACGGATACACCACATCACTTTGTATAACGGTCTAAAAAAATCTATTTAGAAGTATTTTTTGAAAAAAAAAAAATTCAACAACTAAATTGTAGATTTTGACGAAATCTATAATTTTCGTATTCAAAATTTTTCCAAAAAATACTTTTAATAATATATTTTGGAGCTCTAAAATTTAATAGATTTAAAGCGGGTTTAAAAACTGTTTCAAAATTCGTTAAACTTTGGAGGCCTAAAATATCTATTTCGAAATATTTTTTAGAAATTTTTTTGAAAATTAAAGTTGTAAATCTTATCAAAATCTAAAAGTTTCATTTAAAATTTTTTTTTTTCAGAAAATGATCGTAAAATTTATTTTTTTTATTTAAACACGAGGGGGATATATGCTGACGTGGCGTAAACATTTCATTTTAGAATTCTGCGCTAAATGAAGTTTTCTTTAGCCTATATCTCTACTTTACTTGCATAATACACATGTATTAGTAAACAATTTGATTTTACATTTAACAAAATCACAACAACTTAAATTCTTCCCTGCATGTTTTGCAGCACTAAGAAGAGCGCTTCTCGAATAACATTTCTATGTAAAATAAATAGACATAAAAGAGAGAAAAAAGAAATTCACATAAAAAACATGTGGAGTAAATGGATTATTATGAGAAAAGGATTAATTAAAGTTAATCAAGTGGCTGCGCTACCAATCTAATCATTAAGAAAATTAACCCAAACAAGAAAATGATGTCCACGTGGACATCGCACTCATGACAATGATTTTTGAATCGTCACATTCAGAAATATTTTTGCACCAACAAGGACTTTCTCGGACAAGAATAAAGTGGCGGCAAAGGAAGCAACAAAGAAACAAATATATATATATATATATATATATATATATATATATAAATATGTGAGGTGTTTTTGCTTGATTTTTCTATGCATATATAAATAAATAAATAAATACATTATACAGGATACCAAAATTCAAATATTATTATATGGATAAGATATACGGTTCATGATAGTATTTAATTTTATTTAAACAAATTGAGAATATTACGTAGTCACTTTTAGTATATATATATTTTTTGAGATTATTGTGGTCGAACCCTTACGCCCAGCCGTGAACGACGCTCTGCAATCCGAGTACAGGCTTTCCATGAACGGGGGCTCCTATCACCAAATACAGAGAATTTTTAGAAAATCCTACAAAGATTTTCACCCCATACGAACTCGAATTTGGATGATGACGTTTTATGAGGAGCCTCCCATCCAGTTGAGCTAGCCGCGCTGGCAAATTTAATTTATTAATTATATTAACTGTTGAAAATTTAACATTTGCCTGATATGTTTTCCCTAAACATATAGAGAGTTCCAATATCCTGAATATATGGCATACTGCACATTTATATGATGTGCATAAAACAGTAACTTTTACACGTAAGCAAGAAGTGGATTAAAGGAATGTGCAAGGCAAATTCACCAAATTTCAAGAGTACTGTACAAGTAAAAAACCTACAGATATAAAAAATAAAAAAATAAAAAAAAAAACAACGTCCTTCTTAGTCATGCAACGTGTATTTGACTCTGTGTATCTCGTGAGCGTTGAATCCATGGCATGCAATCTACGAACACTTGGACCAAACTCTCGACTTGCCTTTTCTTATCAAACACGTACGCCCACTTTTTTATCTCCAAATCCTCTCCTATAAAAGCAAAGGAATTTCTATCTTGGTTCCCTCCAAATCCTATATTCGATCTTCCTTCTACCCCTAACAATCCCAGATTCACTTAGCAACATATAAGAACGTAGAAGTTTAGAGTTCGACGGAAAGCATGCAGTGGATTAATTGGAGAAACGAAGTGTACGAGAGGGTGATCGATCATCGCGATGCCGGAGATATTGACCAGTGGGTGAAGAAGAAGAAGAAGGAGAGAGGAGCGGTTGCTCCGAGAGGATTTATTCCGGTCGTCGTCGGCGAATGCGGCGAACGAGTTCTGATACCTCTGAGGGTGTTGAAGGAGCCGTGTATTATAGGATTGCTTGACATGGCGGCCATGGAGTACGGGTACCAGTCTGAAGGGATACTCAGGCTTCCTTGTGACGCTGATCATCTTCGCCAGCTTGTTAATACGAGCATCACCAAATTCTAAACATGTATTGATTTTTTACTTTTTTTTAAATTGTTTATAGACAGAAGAATTAATTTAGGGTTTCCATATATATATATATATATGCAGTGGCGGATCCAGGAATTCTGTTAAGTGGGGTCAGAAAAAACTAACAATATTTTATGATAATATAATAATAATAGTGCTAACTATTTAAATATTAAAAAATTTTAAAAAATTTACAAGTATTTTAATTCTGAATTACAATATAGAATAGTTCAAAATATCTACGAACGTCTAATAACACTCCAAAATATAAATTTAAACTCTGTATTTAATCGTAATAAATACAAAAAAAAATGAAAAAAAATCAAATTTCATTCAACAAAAAAAATAAAATTTTAGGTGTTCGTAGATGTTTTACGGTGTTTGTAAGTACTTATATGTATTACGGAAAGTTCTGGAGTATTTATAAATATTCTGGAATGTTTATAAGTATTTTGGAGTATTTTGAGATATTTGTGAGTATTTTATGAAATTTGGGATATTCTGAAATATTCGTGAATGTTTTGATATATACTTAAGTATTTGGAATGTTCTAAATAATTTCATACACAATTCAAAATAATTTTATATTTTTATATTTTAAATAATAAAAAATCACCATATAATACACAAACAATATATATATATATATATATATATATATGCACACAAAATCAAGTGGGGTCATTTGACCCCACTTGGTATATATTGGATCCATCCATGTATATATATATATATATATATATTCAGAAATATCTCCAGTGTACAGATTAGTAAAGGTTTTAGTGGAACTGTTGTAATGATATATGGATGATGTAGAAAATACAGGACATGTTTCTCCTTTTTTTTCTTTTTAAGAGACTGTCCAAGAAAACCTTTTCTGTAAAATGTGCATAGTCTATACTGTCGTACGTATTATTTAAATTTATAAATAGTATCGATTTATATTTCATTAACAAAAAAAATCTAACATGTCAACATGAATCAGGTCCAAATTCTTAAACATATAAAAAAATATTTGTATGATACGAATATGATACTCACGCTTTATGAGGCAGAACAGTAGTCCATATTGATTTTGTTGGTTTTCTAGATCTTACATAAGGCATCTATTATCATAACCTCCTCTATTTGTAATTGGATCGATATCGTTTATTTCAATGATTTGATGTATTGCACTTAGAGAATTTTTGAAATTTGAACCTTTGCTATATTAAAGATGCGGGCATCGGAATGTATAGGTACAATTCTAATATTCCATCATCGAATCCGCGCAACATTCAATTCAAGATGTACAAGAATTTAAATACATATTTATTGTGGAAAAGACTTGCGCCGCAGTCTATGATAAGAGTATGCATTGCACTGCAGTATATTCGTAAAAAAAACTTACACTTATATTTTTTTTTTATTCAGGGTGTCAAAGCTAGCAAAAGGTGTTAAAAATTATCAGAATAATATCAAAATGTTATATTTTAATATGAGGTTATCAAAAATTAACACAAACATGTCAAAAATTTTGCTAAAAAGTATTAAGATATAAGGTGTTAGATGTGTGTCAAAAATATAAACGACTAAAGTGTCAAAAATTTTTTGAAATGATTTAAGTGATATTGACATAATATGATTGGACTGGAGTGCAATTATACGAGGCAGTTAGATGATCAACCACCGTGCTTTATATGTTTATTTCCAAAAAAGAGTTCATAGAAATTAAAACAGATTAAATATGAAAAAAAAATACAAATTTAATTTGTCTTAATCGTTTTACATGAGCTTAGTTTTTGCCATCTTGCTTGCTTACCAGTTACGATAGAATTAAAACGATGGAGTTTGCACGCCTTCAATACCATCACTATCTTCTCTGCGTCGATTTGCTATTTTTCCGAAATAAAAAATGAGAACTGATTATTATAAGTATTTACGACAAAAAATATCATCTTTCTCATGGTCATCTTCAGCACAGATATGGTACGAAGATAAGAAAGGATACCGATACAAAACACTTTAATTTTTAAAAAAAATACAGGTACAATTCGGACATAATAATTAACAATATAAATAATTTTAAAATATTAAATATTTAAAAATATAAAAATATAATATTATTTAATAAATTTATAAAATATTTCATATTTTCTGATAAATTTAAATAGTAAAAGTATAATTGTATAAAAACAATAAAAAATAATATTTTATTATCTAACTATATTATATTACCGGTAAATTGTATATCAGCCTCCTATTTTAGTGACCAAACAAATTAGCCCTCGAAAACGTATTTTCAGCTGATTTAAAAAAAAAAAAAAAAAAAAAAAAATCAGCCCCTGAAAACGTATTTTCAGGGGCTGATTTGTTAGATTCGAAAGCTAGGGAGGCTGTTATGCAAAAATCCCTTATATTACTTACTGTTATATACTAAGAATATTATATAATATTTTATTTTTTAAAAAAAATGTTTAAGTAATATAAAAAAATAATACTGATATACATGTCAGACTCTATTTGGTGTGTCCGATATTCGTTTCAAAAAAAAAAATTATTTTTTGAACATTTTTCTGGCATACTCAATACGTGTCTGAATGTTTCCACAGAGTGTCGGTATTATATATTATATGGAATAAAATTTTGACGTATATGTGCTTCCTAAACGGCCACCATGATGCTAAAATTCAAAGTTGGTTTTTTAAAAAATTATTATGAATTATGATAATATATTCATTTTGAAAAGAGAGGGGTTTCTGAGGAAGATTATGCCGTACGTAGGAGTTTGCATGCCTTAAATCGGATCAATATTTCTTTGCGTCATATATATATATATATATATATATATATATATATATATATATATAGAGAGAGAGAGAGAGAGAGGCTATTCCAGCTCGGTCTGAGAATAGTCTATTCTCAGCTTACATCTCAGCCGTTGATTTGTTTGATCTAACGGCTGGATTTAATTTTAACATTTAATGGAATAACGATTCTCGCCGTTAATGCTGAAATACAAAGCTAGTTGAAGTATATATTTAAAAATGAAAAGGAGCTTTGTATATATCCTAATTGATATTCGAGTGGGAACCACATATCCGTTGCTCATCTTAGACTTGGAATATCCGAGCCCCTTATGATATAACCAGGTAAAGCGAACAATATTGATAGTCTTAAAAAATAAATTTTTCTTTAAAACATTTAGCTGACTTTTTCAAACTGGTATTTTTAATAAATAACATTTTTTTTGGAATCTTGGACCGCAAAGTGGTATGGTAAATTTCTTTTAGATCACGGTGGCTAAAATTCCAACTTCCAATCTATCTTTCGAACAGAAATTCTATGCCTATGCTTTATACCTCCGATCTCTATTCCGACATCCTAATAACTAGCTATATATATATTTTTGAAAAAAAATTTAATATAAAAATTGTAGGTTGATGAAATTATAAATTTTATATTGAACACTTGTTCCGAGTGCTCCAAAATTTTTAGCATCTTAACCGATTTTAAAAACTATTTTGAAATCCGTTAAGATTCGGAGTTCCAAAACACCTATTTAGAGAAATTTTTTTTTAAAAAAAATTAATATTAAAATTGTAAATTTCATAAAAATATACAATTTTTATTTTATAATTTTTTTCAAATTCATGCATTTACTTTTTTAAGAGTGTAATGATAGAGGGCGAGGTATGGAAGAGGGGCAAAGGATTTATGTCAATATTTCTTCATAAAGGGCAGATAGCGATCTTCTTACAGTATCCAATCTTACTAACTAACTAATTGGTATAATTAACAATTTGTATCGTCAATAAAAATGCTTCTCCATAATGAGCAGCTCTGTTATGTCAATTTTGAATATGCAATATATAGATAGATAAAAAAGTCCAGGGTCTTCTGTACCCTAATTACTTATTTTCTATTTATGAAAAGTTTTTTTTTTTTTTTTTTTTTTCTGTATCTATGCTAGGATAGACGAATATAAGTAGTCAATAGTATTACACATACCGGATACACTAAATATAATGATAAAGGACTTTACAAAATTAATTTTCTAAATTTTTCAATGCAAATAAAGTTTAATCAAGATTTTACAATAATCGAAGAAAAGTATGATAAAAGATTTTTTCAACATCTATTAAAAAAAAGCAAATAACGCTCCTTTCATCAGTTCATGGTGATCAAACATGGTTGTCTTTTATTCTTGGGGTTTTCTTAAAAAATTCCTATTTTATAAAACTTAAAACAAATGAATATATAATAAAATACTATTTAGCTTCTTTGATCATTTTCTTTGTTCATCTAGAATATTTTTTTTAGCTCATGAAATATAAAATAGTTCATCATAAATATTTTAATTAAAACACTACACTATAAATATTTGTAATACTATACTAATTGTTTAAAATATTAAACTAATCGTTCAAACACTTTTAAATTTTCAAATAAACTTTTTTTTTTAAAATAATAAAAATAAGGACTAATTTTGGAAAGCAGTTTTTCTTGACATTACTTTTTACTTTTTATTCTTTTAGTCCAAAAAGCGTGTAGATAACAAGTTAATGATTTTCAAAATTCAAAGTAGTCCAAATAAGTCACATGGTTCATGCACAAAGAGATAAACACACTAATATAAATAAATAAATATACAAATCAGTGTGCGTTAAAATAAGACCTTGACTGTTGAAACTTGTCCGCAGCCGCTCCCAACTTTCTTTTTAAAACCAAAAAGTATCTCACTCCCTCTCTCTCTCTCTCTCTCTCTCTCTCTCTCTCTCTCTCTTTTATTCTTTTCTATATAAACACATCTACGTGTTCACGTTATTTCACCAATATTAATTTCATACACTAATTTCTCCTAAAAACATCCTTACGACGAGCAAAGATAGACAAACAATCATAACATATACTATGACGAGGGTGAACTGGAGGATGAAGTTCGAAAGCCGAGCAAATCAAATCCTATAATTTTTATTTTGAATTTTTTTTTTTCAAAAAATACTGATACGGCGGTCAAAATAACGTAGCACAATAAATAAGAGAGGGACTAAAAGAGAAGAGAGTGAAGTAGGGGGCTGAAAGTGAAGAAGTTTAAAAAATATGGGTGTTTTGATCATTATCCCTTTCAGGTTTACGGAAGAAGAGAGAAGAGTGTAATTAATTTAGGCTAAAGGGGGTTTAATGAAAAAAAAAAAGTTATAAGATATTGTACAATGATAAAGAATTTGGTGAAGATTATAAGGGCTTCAACTGAAGGTGTCATATTAATTCAACTTTATTTTTAAAAAATATATTTGAATTCAACTAACATCATTCGTACAAATATAAAAAATTTATCCTATCTACAACCCGTAGAAAATAATATAAAAATTTGGACATATCTAAATCGAAAGAGTAAGATTCATTAGTCGGTCTAATATGAGTCGATACTATCCTTAAATTGGTTTATTATAATTGTTGTATAAAAATAGATTAATTAGGGGCAGATTTTTTCCTAATATAATCTAAATTGTTGTATAAAAATAGATCAATTAGGGGTAGATTTTTTTCTAATATAATCTAAAACGAAAAAAGAATTTGTGAGGTGCAGCCTTGGAGTTCAGGGAAAGAAATAGAATAAGTTTCACAATCAAGTACAAAAAATAAAAAAGTAGAATATGCAAATCTGTATCTGTACACTTTAAAACACGAGGTCAGTCCAAAACTAAAAGTTACATCTGAAGTTTACCTTCTGCTGATAATTTAATTTATTTTAACAAAAGTTCGTGCAACTTTTCTAACTTTGAAAATAATTCAAAACCATTTGGACAGAGAATATTTTTGGGATAGTTTATATAACATTTTTAAATGGGCCGAAGCCCATGGATTTGACCTATATAAAAGCTAACTGGGTCCTACTTTTAAGTTTGGAAGGATTAAATGGTTAAATACCTAGGAGGCTAGGACCCAAAGCTAGCATTGACCGGATCCATATTTTTTCGAGATTCGGCCAGTGAGACGGTCAGGAGATTTATAATGCCAGTTAGGTTTGTATATCGAACTTTAACAGAGTCAACGTTAGTAAATAAAATCGCTGCAGCATATCCTATACAAATCAAACTGAGACCTCCGCTGGGCGCTGGCAAATCTAACCTGTTTGGTTTGCAGGAGTTGAGGCTGCAGCAGTTGCAACCGCTGCAGTTCGCGAACGCGCGTGTTTGATTTGCTGCAGTTGTAACTACGCTGCAATTGCAAAGTGGGGTGTGCTGCAGTTGGAGGCGCGAACTGCAGCGGTTCCAACTACGAAAATTTCGGCCGTAGTTACAAACGCTGCAACTCAGAATTTACAGAAATAAACCTTTTTTTTTTCAAAATTGTAGAATCAGCCTTTTGGATTTTACAAAAACCTCGACCCTTATCATAAAAATTGGCATAATTAGACCCTCACATCACTAAATTTAGTAATAAAAATTAGTTTTATTCTCGCATTTTTCATGTTCGTCCAATAAAAATTTTTAAGTCAAAATATTGTTCCATTTCTTCAAAAAAAAGCAAAAAAAGAGATTTTGAAGAGTTTAAATTTGTTTGCAATTGTTAAAAATTTTCCACAGTATATAAAAATTATAATATAACATATTAAAATATTTTATAATAATAAACAAACAAAACAAAATTTGAAACTGCAAGGCTCAACTGAATCGAACCAAACATCAGATTTCAAACTGCAGTAGTTCGAACTGCATCAAACCAAACAGACCTATTGCATTACAAAATCAGAAAAATACAACTCCCAGCACTTCCAACTGCTGCATTTACAACTACGACTTCAACTACATCAAACCAAACAGCACCTAACTGAGATGTCCTATGCCTCCTGGTACTAGTTATTAAGTGCTTTGAACAATCCATTATGTAATAGGCTTTGCATATCTTGTTTAAATCAGGTTAATTGTGTCAATCTCAATTAAATCAAAAAATTTTGGTATATATATATATACCCGAATGCGACTAGAAAATTTTCTTTGGTCGGTTTCATATTGGATTATCAGCTTGCGCCAGAAATTGCCGCCCTTAACTACAACTTGTAGAGTAACGTCGAGTATTTGACGAGAAAGAGTAAGGTGCAAGATTTCTCAATGGTTGTTAGAGTTGAGCTATTGGAATATCCTTTTAAAAGAGCAAAGACGTTTTTTTTATTTTTTAATAATTATCTTCCACGAAAATCACCTTATCCACCTCTATAAATACTCACTTCATGCTTGCACTCTCATCCCACCACTTAAGAAAAACTTTCTTCTACTTAGTTATTAGGCTAGTCGATGAACATGTATAGCAAGGCTGCTGCACGATTTCTCGTGGTTGCTCTTGTAGCCATGGCTTTCTCTCAAGCCGCTGCAACGGATCCCACTCAGCTACAGGACTTTTGCGTCGCTGATAATTTGTCTCAGGGTACTCCAAGTCCCACTAGCTTTTCATTTTGCAATATAATTCATAGGTTTAAACAAGGCTTTTGGTGTCGAGTCAAGCCGAGTTTCGATAAACTCAAATTCCAACACATGTCGTGTCTGCTCGTATCATACCGATAACTGCCAGAACAGATATGTGCTGCCCATCAAAGGCCATGTCAACCGGCATGTCAACCGATGATTTTATTTGCTATGGATTCACTCGTGTCTTGTTAAAATCTCTCTAAAACACTGAAACACTGGTTGTAGCTAAGGCTCAGGATCTTCTACGTATTGCAAACAATGTCTTTATCTAAAACAATAACAAATATATATATATATATATATATATGGATGCATGCAGTCTTTGTCAACGGATTCGTCTGCAAGAATCCGATGATGGTGAAAGCAGAAGATTTCTTCTTCAGTGGCCTCGATAAGGCGGGAGACACGAACAACCAGCTGGGGTTCAAGGTGACTCCAGTGTTCGTGCAGCAGCTCCCGGGGCTGAACACTCTGGGAATCTCCTTGGCTCGCATTGACTTCGCTCCCTACGGCCTCAACCCTCCTCATACTCATCCAAGAGCTACTGAAATCCTGACAGTGATTTATGGCACACTCTACGTTGGCTTTGTGACATCAAATCCTCCCAAATTCTTCTATAAAGTTCTATATGCAGGTGATGTCTTTGTTTTCCCACAGGGGCTCATTCATTTCCAGTTTAATATAGGCAACACGCCCGCGGTTGCTATTGCTGGGCTCAGCAGCCAGAATCCTGGTACAGTTACGATAGCGGATGCGATATTTGGATCGAAGCCACCGATCTCAGACGATGTTCTTGCAAAGGCATTCCAGATCGACAAGAAGCTCGTTGATTGGCTCCAGTCTCGGTTCTGGATGGATAACTAGAAGATCTTCCTTCAGTGATCTTGCATGCATGCAGCTTATCTACGTTTATTTTTCGCAGTGTGTTGTTTGATGTTTGAAATAAGGAAGAACAAATCGATCCGCATCGGTTGCATGTAAACATGTACTTGTTTAATCCGATGAAGCCAAAGTGACTCTCATGGACTTTGAATGTGTCTCAAATTGATTTTTGCATGTTCAGTTAAACTTATTATCTAAAAGTAAGTTTAATTTTACACGAAAAAAGAAAAAGAAAAAGAGTTCCACATAAATTAACCATTATACTAATTGCTTAAACAAAATTGTTTACTGGGATGTTTTTCAACTTTTGGTTTGATATATTTTTAAAATTTGCCGATGTCACTTTATCTTAATATAAATCTAATCAGCAGAAATATTTTTCTTATTTTTGTAATTAATTTTTTTAATGTCTGAGTTAAACTTCACCAGATCGTTGAGTTTCCATTATATACTAGTTTTACACCCGTGCGATGCACGGATGTTAGTCATAAATATAAAATAATAATATAAATTTTTTTTTATAATTTTATATTTATTATTAAATTTAATAACTATTTTTATTAAATTTTATATTTTATTTATCACATATTATTAGAGCAAGATAATTATTACCTGTTATATATAAAATATAAAGTATTTGAGAATAACGTAAAATGATTATAATATCCAGTTGTATATATAATTTTTTTTAAAATATGAATAATTTTTATTAAAATAAATTTTATTATAAAATTTGTATTATTATTATTAATAGTTACGCATGTATGTAGATCATTTTTTATAAACTAATTATTATTATTTTTTTAAACCTTATTTAATCTTTTTATATTCTTAAATTAATTACGTGAACTCTTAACAGATAATGAAAATATTATGTGTTTTTTTTAAAGAAATACCAATTACACACCGAAAGTCATTAAGATGCCACATGGTGAAACTTTTTGACCACCTAATTTTATATATTTATAAATATTCATATGTTTTTTAGCATATCTTTAAATAGAATATTTTATATTTGTAATATTTTTAATATATATGTATATATATAATTGATAATATTCGAAAGGTTAAGTTGTTTTTTTAAACATATTAATTTTACATAAATTAATATTTATTTTATTAAAATATTATATTATATTCATCACATATTTTTAGAGCAAAAATAAATATCAAATAACATACCGAAAGTTACAACTTTGATCACCCCTTTATATATATTGTATATTACTATATATAAATTATTGAGAATTTGATAATGACATTTCAAATTCTTTGAAATAATTATAATTTATATTTAATATATGATTTTGATCACCCTTTATATATATTGTATATAACGATATATAGATTATTGTGAATTTGATAATGACCTTTCAAATTCTTCTAAATAATTATAATTTATATTTAATATAAGTTAAAAAATATATTTTAAATTATACATCTTTTTATGTTTAATAATATTTAAATTCTATATAACTCAAAGAGTTTTGAGTGCCATGTGGCACCTCTTATAACTCACAATATGCCACATGGCATCTCTAATATCTCACAATTTGACATGTGGCACATATTTTTAGAGCAAAAATAAATATCAAATAACATACCGAAAGTTACAGTTTTGATCACCCCTTTATATATATTGTATATTACTATACATAAATTATTGAGAATTTGATAATGACATTTCAAATTCTTTGAAATAATTATAATTTATATTTAATATATGACTTTGATCACCCCTTTATATATATTGTATATAACGATATATAGATTATTGTGAATTTGATAATGACCTTTCAAATTCTTCTAAATAATTATAATTTATATTTAATATAAGTAAAAAAATATATTTTAAATTATACTTCTTTTTATGTTTAATAATATATTAAATGTGCATGTGCATTGAATCAAAACTCTCATTAATAATATGATTAATTACATATTTATTAGATTTAAATGTGCCACATGTCAAATTGTGAGATATTAGAGATGCCATGTGGCATATTGTGAGTTATAAGATGTGCCACATGGCACTCAACTACTTTGATAGAGAGTTTTCTATATATATATATAGATTTAATATCCTGGTATTGGATAAGTTCCTTTTAGAAGTGTAATTTAATGTATTTTATCAGAAATAGCATGCGATTGTGAGAATATATAGAATTATATAAACTTTACTTTTAATTATGGCCCAGCGCAGACAACAGAAATTGTAGTTTAAAACAAATCATCACATTCTGATTTTCTATGCGAGCAAGAATCAAAAACTATAATTTTTATACTTTATCTTGAACATTTATTGATATTTTTTTTTCAAAACTTCAAACTTTTTGCGCCTCAACGGTCACCTCCGATTTGTTACTTCAATTTTCCTTTTTTTTTTTAAATATTTTGTATTTTTTTTTCTTCCATTATCCTAACTTCATTATATCTGAATGGGGTCAGCAAGCATCGCCCTGCCCATATTAAAGTTTGGCGGATATTCTGGGCAAATTTTAATTTGCGACAGTAAAGTAAAAAAAAAAAGGGATTATTTTTTTTAGAAAAATTTTTAATATAAAAATTATAGAGTTTGATAAGATATACAATTTTAATATTTAATTTTTTTTAAAAAAATACTTCAATATATATTTTGGAACTCCAAAAATTAATGGGTTTGAAGTGAATTTTAAAATTAATCAAGATCCGTTAATATTGAAGTCCTAAAATATATATTTAGAAATATTTTTTGAAAAAAAATATCTTCAAAATGAAAGTTGTAAGTCTAATAAAAATCTATAAATTTAAAAAATAAAAATAATTCTAAATATTTATTTATTTTTATTTTTTAATGCACACTGTGCAGATAACTAGCATTTCATCTTTTGAAAGTAATTAAATTATTAAAACGTCATGGTTCAGGACTTTCTATGCACCCCCACTTAGCCAAATTTGTCACGTGAGATATGAAGATATGGTGCAGTAATGTGTGGAAGGCACAACAACATTTTCCTAATCTATTATATTGATATGCATATTCGGATTAATTACTTGTTTATTGTAGTGGAGGCTAATTTATGCAGCTCTTAAGTCTGACTTCTTACTACCACTTCACATCTGTTTGTGTTTGACAAATCGCTAATCTTATAAGATCAATATTTGAACAAATAAATCTTACTTTTAAAATTATTTTTTGAAATTAACGTGGTAAAATTCGTAATACGAGCGCACGCTTCCGTAGGGATCTCAAACTCGCAAACAACCTCCACGTACAATCCCGATCGACTCTCTAAAAATTCAAGTACAGATATTTTATATGTGAAAGCTCTTGCCATGGAATATAAAAGATCTTCACAAAATTTTATGAAAATATACCTACTCGAACTCGAATCTGGATGGTAAGGAGAGGCTCAGTTGGGATTTCACCCTTACTTTTAAAATTATTACAAACATCCTCTTATTTTCAAAGATCATTTAATCCTTATTTTTTCTGATACGTCAGTAGAAAGTAGAAGCTGAAAATAAAGAGAGGCCGATTGATATATAAACACCTTATATTTTAATGATTCATATCTTTATTACTTAAATTTGTTTTATCACTTCAGCTAACCTTATCCCAAAATCTCATATATTCAAACCTTGCACCAAATAAAAGAGCTAAAGAGTCTACTCATCCTCACTCTACAATAGCCGGAGATAAGCTGGGCCCTTGATATTGGGCTCTACCAAAACTGCGGTGAATTTTTCCTGATTAAGATTAAAAAAAAAATAAAAAAATCAAGGTTTGCTAAACTTTCTCAAATAAACCTCTAGTGTTACAAAAATATCATAAATCAGTTCAACACACACATGTATATATAAAGTATTATTTAATTAAAAAAATATGAATATGGAAAAAATTTCTTTGTGCTTTATAATTTTTGTATATAGATTTTTTTTAAATAATATTTCTAAATAGATGATTTAAGACTCCACTTTCTTTAAAAAGTAAAATTTTCGGACCCTCAAAATACACTTTAAGTGATATTGTTTGAAAAAATATTAAATACAAAAGTTGTAGAGCACACTAAAATTTACATGATTTTTTTTTTTTTCAAAATATATGTATACATATGTGTTTTAGGTTGTTTTTATAATTAAAAAAAGAGGAGCTTATTACAAAAGCACGATTTGTAATTATCCATTTTTCTCAGCAAAAGGTGTAGGCTAGCGTGAATGGGTAAAAACAGGCATGTTGGCCAGGTCCGACGTTAGCAGCAACACCGTGCTCGCCAGTTAAACAGGATCAAAGCTTGTGGTTATTTTATTTGCACGATCATTATAACAGATAAATTTACGATACCAATTGTATATATTTTACCAACGAAAAAGTTTTGAATTTTTTATTTGGGTGACGCCTGAATGCTAATACTTTTATCTTTAAAAATATAGAAAAAAAAATATTCCATATTATGAGATTGCGAGATTAGATCCTAACATTAATGGCAGTTTTATCACCTACAATAGATATTTTTAGACGGATCATATCACAACTTGAATTTTGTTTTTTCTATTTACTTGGGGTTGTATTTAGTTCTTATATAATATAATTGGATGTAATTTGTCCACTATTGCTTAGTTGTATGGGTGTATCTCGTAGATTTCTTGTAGCTCGGACCAGGGGCGGATCCACTGTTTATGCAGGGTAGTCAATTGACTACCCTGCTTTTGGGATAGATCCAAGTATATATTGTTATATGTATATATATATATATATATAGAAGTAACTGCGCTCCTCTGAAAGTTTGCGAGATTGTCGCAGTGGCATAAGCCTTTAAGCGCACCCGCAGTGCATTGCAGGGTCGCGAGTTCGAGCACCGAAGCAGCTTTTGTTCTCTTTTATTTTTAAAAACTTAATTCCCGATCAGCTTAAATTCTAAATTTTTAACGGATAATCTCATTACGGTCCCTGTCTTAAATTTTAATATTACTTCAAATCCATATCTACAAATAAAATTTACTACAATCCATCACATAAACTATTTTTTACACTATAATTCCTTATTTTAATTATTTTTTATATTACTTTAAATCTCTCAATTATAATATTTTAATTATAATTCCTTATTTTAATTATTTTTTATAATTATTTAGAAATACTTTTGAAAAACGTTTAAATAAAAGTTAAAAAATTTGATGAGATCTATAATTTTTATAGTAGAATTTTTTTTAAAAAAAAATATTTCTAAATAGGTGTTTTGAGACTTCAAAATTCAAGTTGCAATTTTAAATTGTTTTAATTTTTTAATTTATGTTATTTTTGACACCTCAAAATAATGAATCAGAAGCATGTGTTGAAAAAAAATTCAACATAAAAGTAAATCTAATCAAAATTACAACTTTTATATTGAAAGTTTTCTTCAAAATATATTTCTAAATAATTATTTTGGGTGCTGAAAACAGCTGGATCTAACTGTAATTGAAACTTACGCTTAGACCCAGATACAATAAAATTTAACTTTTTGAACCCAAATTCAACTCTCTTTTTTTAACTTAACCCTTGTGACCACGCGTTACGAAGAGATTTTTTAGACTCGTAGATGACAATTGTAACATAATTCTATTTGTATTTATGTAAGATATAATACTTACGACGGCATATAATAATGTAATCTTTTTTAACATCAAATAATTGTATTTTAAGTTGTTCTCTTACTGGACAATTTTGTATGATATATATATATATATATATATATATTATATATATATTTGACTAACCTGCTGAAAATTTTTGGATACGCCGCTGGCTCGGACCCTACGCCAATATACGCTGGCGTAAGGTCTCTTTTTTATGAATAAAGACAACGATTATTTTTCAAAAAAATAATAATAATAAATAAATAATTCACAACTTGAATTCATGAATTAAAGATAAGACCGTGGGAGCCTTGGCCTGCGTTTGCCGGCCTAATTTCTAAACGAAAGTCAAATTCTCTATTTAAGGAACGAAATTTCTAAGCAGGATGAAACACTGTCAGAAGACATTTGAGAGACATATGATGCATTACGCAGCACTAAAGATTACTGGACAAGCGATTATCGAAGCTGAGTCCATGATTGAAGCATGTGACCAAGTCCAATTACTGAATTCAACCACCCCCAAAAAAAACAAAAAGACTGCTTCCAAATTCCAATCACAAGCCAAGTCCAATCTTCGATCTCCCCTCTATAAATAAACCCCTCCAAACCCATGTTTCCATGCAAAAACGCAACTTAGAGTTCTTCTACTCCTTTCAGATTCATAGCTGAAGAACTCCTCCAATACGAGCAATGGCTGCTGTGTCCTTCATTGCTCTAGCTCTTCTTGCGATGGCTTTCTCTCAAGCCATTGCAACAGATCCAACTCAGCTTCAGGACTTCTGTGTTGCTGATAACACCTCCCAAGGTACATATCATTTTTTTTTAAGGATAATTGCATATCAGTCCCTCTAAAAATAACAGCCGCACATTTCTGCCTCTGGAAACACAAAAACGAGCAATATGGCGGTACGCGAACGCGACACATTAGCACGGAAACACGTTTTCGAGGGCTAAAATACAAGACGTAAACTTTAGAGAACTAATATGCAATTATCCCTTTTTTTTCCATACACCCAAGTGACTTGGGATGTGCATTTTTGGTCATCTTAACATTTTTATTATTTTAGTTTGTCTTAAAAACTAATACTTATCGATACATATTTCCGATGCAGTGTTTGTCAATGGATTCACATGCAAAGATCCAACAAAGGTCTCAGCTGACGATTTCTTCTTCAGCGGCCTCGACAAGGCAGGAGATACAAACAACCAGCAAGGGTCTCAGGTGACTCCTGTGTTCGTTCAACAGCTTGCTGGGCTCAACACACTTGGAATCTCCATTGCGCGCTTAGACTTCGCCCCGAAAGGTCTGATCCCACCTCACTATCACCCACGAGCAACAGAAGTTCTGGCGCTGCTCCACGGCGATCTCTATGTCGGCTTCGTCACCTCGAACCCACCTAAGCTCTTCACCAAGACTCTACATGCAGGCGATGTATTCGTTTTCCCACAGGGTCTCATTCACTTCCAGCAAAATGTTGGCAAAATGCCTGCAGTTGCGATATCTGGACTTAGCAGCCAGGACCCCGGAGTGACCCTCATAGCAAACTCGGTCTTCGGTTCACAGCCGCCTATATCTGCTGAGGTTTTGGCGAAGGCATTCCAGATAGACAAGAACCTCGTGGCCTATCTTCAGAATATATTCTAGACCACTGAGAATCAAGAAACCTCGTCGTTTACTACCCATACAGCTTATGATATTTGATTGTTGTTATTATTCGTCTCAAAAGGAAAATTTGATTGTTGTTGTTCTTCAAAGATTTTATTTTGTTTGTAATTTGCTCGCTCTCGTTTAATAAAATTATGATATATATTTTGTACTATTATGTATCAAAAGTGTTTCATTGCAAGCTCTTGTTCGTTTCATAAATGGTATAGTTAATTGAGTGTAAAACAGAGACAAATTAGCAAAAAAACCAGTGAGATATGTCTCTCGCTATAAGTAAATGATTGGTTCAGTCCTAAAAAAGTACTCTGGAAAATCAACTTAGTGATTCATTCCAAAAGTTGATTTGTTAAAATTTTATGAAGCGTGAGCTTTTCGAGAAGACTGTTAACTAATATATAAACTAGCTATGAAATATACATGAATATATTATAAAAAATTTGAATTTACTGAATATTTTTTATTGCCTACAAGAAAAGATTCAAGGAAAAAACTGTCAAGGCAACTAAGCTCGGGAAAAAATGATTTTATGTAGTAGTTGAGGCACAAAAAGAAGGAAAAATTATGTTAGCTACAAGAGAGATAAAAAAAAAAAGAACTTTTTCAGGCTTCAGTCTGTATGGACACTGACTTAGAATTGATTATATTGTTTGGATTTGCACCAACAAACTTAATGCTTAACGTATGTGAATAGAAAATAGATTTCATATTTAAATGTTGATGTAAAAAAAAAAAAATCATAGAAAAAGATAGATTGAGTTCATATAACTGTTGAAGCAAATAAAAAAAGTAAAGGCAAAAAAAAAGAAAAGATTGAATTTATTTAACAATTTAGGCAAATAAAAAGAGGGGGGAAATGAATCGAATTGTTGCTAAAAAGCAAAAAAAAAAAAAAGAAGTAATGTTCAAACAGCATTACTCAAAATAAAAGGTTAGATCATGTGGCTTGCACTAGCTAAAAAATAAATAAAAAAAAGCATATTGTTTGCAAACAAAAAAAAGGAAGAAAAAAGAGACAAAAATAAAAAGAAGGGGGGAAAAAAAGAAATTGTGCACTGTTCACCCAAAAAAAATTACAACAACAAGCATTACAGATAAACACACACACACACACACACACACACACACATATATATATATATATATATATATATATATATATATATATAAAGTATTTGAATATTACATAATATTTAAAATTAATATATAATATAATATTTTATATATTTTAGATAAATTTAAATAGCTAAAATTCTAATTTTATAAAAACAAAAAAGAAAAATACTCTACTACATAACTATATTTATTTTACTTATTATTATGTACGGTTAATATTATATAGTATTTTATTTTTTAAAATAATCATAATAGTTTTTTTGAAAGATTAAAACTAAAAAATTAAAATGCGAATATATGTATCGGACACTTTTGTGTGGCGTGTCCAACATATATGTCTGAGTTTTTTTTATTAATTTTTGGACACTTATATGATGTATCTGATACGTGACCGGTCGTGTCCACAATACATTCGTATAGAATACTGTACGGAATAAATTTTAATATGTCCATATTTTCTGATAGTTTGGCAAGTCCCTCTCAAACAAATCCCCCATGAATACTTCATTACTTTGTTTCCCTGTCCAGTCCCTAGCGGCGGACTTCAAGGATGATACTTGCATCACCGCCCTCGCACATCTACGTACACCCCCGTGCTCATTAGCCCTAAAATTCCGAAGAAATACAGGATGGGCATGTTCCGGAACCGGAGGGGTCCGAGTTTGCACTCGTACATCTCAGCCATTAGACAACTCGCTTAATGGTTGCGAATCTGAGACTCGTCCAGGTTATTTTTCTGGTGCGATACGAAGAAGAAGATCATGAAACAGGCCTTCGACTGAAGCTGAACTTCGGTATAAATATGCCCAGTTTAAGATGAAGATAGGTTGACTTTTAGGATTCTACTGTACACCATGTTTTGTTCGGAATTTGATATAGCATATATTGTTGTATTATTGTACAGCTGATATTGAAAACTATCCAAAAATACTCCGAGCAAAGGTTATATTAACCATTCAATACATAATGTTTAGATAAAATTAATTAAAACTTTTATTGGATTAAAGTATCAAAATATACAAAGAATTATATCCAAAATCGAAGTATAGAAAATTGATGTGTTCCAAAATATTACTTAATCTCAGGCTAAATTGTACACCAAACCAAATGATATCTTAGCAGATAACAACACGTTTTTTTTTTTTTTGTTATCTGTTATCTGCTTTTTGTTTTTTAATTAATTAATTTATTTATTTTGCTTATTTTTTTTACAGAAAAATAGGAAACATGTCAGTCCGGACCACTATTTCTTTGAGACTAAGGCCCATGAACGTTCTCTCTTAAATCGTGATATTGGGTATGGTATTTGGGCTTCTATTGGGTTTACATGCAGACCAGCTGAGTCCAAGTGTAGTGTTAAAAATAATTAGAAATGCTGACTGCAAGCGCCTGTTTACATGGATTGAGATTCGGATATAGAAAGCTTAAAATAATTTGGAAAAGAGTAATGCTATATAGCACACCCAAACGTTTATCTTTCTGCCACCAGTGCAATTTTCCGATCCCGAGTCAGAAAGAACGCATTCGAGCAAATTTTTGGAAGAAACAGTTGGACGTTACAATATTTATCTTTAAAAAAAAAAAAAAAACTCAGGTTAATAATGCTGATGTTTTCTGAATTAGCTAGTGATGACTCTTTTTTACTATATGACTAACCAGCATTATTACAGTTAGTTAGCGGAATTGCATGCCGAAAGACGACCATAGTTTTTCTCACATAAACGATATATCAGAAATTTCAGTCACAACAAATATGAGTAGACTACCGTATAGCTTTATTTTTCACTAAAATTTAGAATAAAAATCGAACGTCACCGACCAAAAATAATAAATCTCTTTTACCATACAAGGTAAGAAACCTCTACCACCCTTCGCCATAAAGTGACTAACCTAAAACCTCACGTTGATCGGTACTAGACTAGATCAAGCCGTGTCGTCCCGCATGAGAAGACGTGTACGGGCGTCCGCACACACTCCGGAATCAAAATGATTGTTTTCGAACCAGTCGGACCAACAGTATTATATGAGAACAAAAATGCTTGTTCTCGTGGATTCACCGAAAAATCCAACCACACACACACCCATAAACTTGGATCTATCTTTCCTATTTTTTACCACTCCTATGGATGCCGCATTATATTTTGGTAAAAATTTTGGTAAATCTATAATGTCCCTAGCATTGCTCATCTGAGAACTCATCTGTCCTGCAATGTCTTCTGTGCAACGCATTCGAACATAAATTTTTCGTTGATTTTGGGAAACGAAAATGATATCAGAATTCCATAAGAAGTTAGCTTAGAGTGAAATGTAAGCACCAGCGCTGCCAGACTGAAGCATTCAGAAGGTGGAGATGCATCATCATCATCATCATCATCCTCCTCCTCCACTGTAGGTTCTTATTCATAAAGATAGAGAACGTGATATAAAGAACAAGCAGCAGTAACCTACCATGTTGATTTGGAGGTGATTCCAATTTATCATCAGAAAATGGGACCCTACTCCGTGTCCTTCGAGTGATTCAATCCCTGGCCTATCATATGAAGCAAGATCTGCTTCGGCTAGAAAATACGGCCATAATTCTGAAAATAATTAATCTCCATAGTTAAAAAAAAAGGGAAAATAAATCAAATAGGACCCATTCTTAGCAGGGATGGTGGTCGTGGGTCATGATGCAAGCTGTAATGGTAGGTATGAGACATAGAATATAATAATATTCTCGAGCAATTAATGATCTCCCAGGTAATTTCTACACACAACCAAAATTCTTAAGCAGAGTCTCTATGATCACTCGCCCACTATTTCTTTCCTTTTTTTTCTGAACTTAGAGAAGTCTAATTTGACCAAGTGATAAGAAAATTAAAATAAAATAAAAAATAACAGAAAATGGTGAGAGTAAATTTGAGTTTCTTTATTTATTTGAAAAAATAATGTGACTAAAGTAGTTTGAAAGATTTATTTGTAATTCCATAAAAATAAAAATATTCTTGTTTAATATTCTTATAGTTAAATTATTTATTAATACTAATAAATAATAAAAAACTTCTTATATTTATATTTATATTTTATTTATTAGAATACTTATTTACTAACTTTTATAAAATGTTGTTAATCAGACTTTATTAAATTATTATAAAATTTGTAATTAATAAATTTATTATCATTTTAATTTATCGATATCTTTACAAAATAAATTCATAACAATTGCTATCCATAATAGTTTATTATATATTTATATGCCCACGAAAGAGCATGTAAGCCAAGCATATTAATGCTACGTCCGCCCAAATTTCACTGGATCACATGCTTTACTTTTTGAGATAACGGTACGATCTATGCATAATTTGGCGAATTTTTTTAACGATTGAGACTCTGCTCCAGCTGTATGATTGAGATACGTGAACTTCCAGATGTTTTTTCAGACATTATTTTATACAATTTTAGAAAAAAAAAAAAAAAAAAAAAAAAAACTGAAATTTATATTTTGGTAACCAAAAACTCCACTATCACGGTCAAACATACTCAAAGCTCATTCATAATTTACTGGTTACAAAGAAATAATGCATCTTCAGAGGGTAAAATCTCTCTCAGTTTATGTCTGTTAATATAGTCCAATCTAAGTATTATTCAGATGGTAAATTATAAATTTCAAAGATCTCTCAATTTAGCCTCTAATAAAGAATTTATTCAAATCAATCAATAATTAAAACTTACAAGCGTTTTAGCAAGTGTGGTGTTGCTAAAAATAGATCATAATATTACAAGTAGTGTATTATAATGGTGGATTAAAATATTTCGGTCGAACTGTGTTGGTGTTGTGAGAAGTATACCATAATATTGTGAAATAAATTATAATAATACTATTAAATTAAAGTTTATATTATTGCACAATGAAATTGGAGTTGTAGAATATTAATATAGGATTGTAATTAAGAAAATTAAGAGAGACCGCATATAATCGGCATCTGAGAAAAGTCTGTGATCAAACTGAGATTGAAAGGATGCATTCAACACAAAAAAAGAGAAAAATTGCAATAAACTCCTGATTTTAAAATTATTACATATCAATTTACAGATTCAAAAAATTCTTTCAAACTAATCACTGTTTCGAAATTTATACAAGAAATATTTTATTATTATATAAATATTTTAAAAAAAATATTTATATAAAAAAATTGACGCGACCTATTAATTTTATATTCAAAATTTTTTGAAAATATTCTAAATATATATTTTTGAGACTTTAAAATTTTAACATATTTAGAACTAATCTGCTAAAATTTTGAAGCATCAAAAAATATTTTAAATTTTTTTTAAAAGTAAATAAAATAAATTTAAATATAAACTATAATATTATATTAAATTTTATTTAAATTATTTAAATAAATATTTTTTTTGAGATTATCAAAGTGGACTCGTAATGCGAGCGTACGCCCTCGTAGAGATCTCAAACTCGCAAAAAACTCCCACGTCAAGTCCCGACCTACGCTCTGGAATCCGAGTACATACCTTACATGAACGGAGGCTCCTGCCACGGAGTACAGAAATTTTTTAGAAAGTCATACGAGAAATTTTATTCCATACGGATTCGAATCTGTGTGGTGACGCTTCATAATATGCCTCCTATCTAGTTGAGCTAGCCGCGCTCTGTTAAAAAAATATTTTAGAATATAAAAGATAATAGATTTAAAACTAAGGGTTTATTCGTAACATCCTTGCCCGAGGCATGAACTACCATGTAAGTTTCCCAAAAAAGAATTAGCGGCTCACGTGAAAATGGAGAATAATGTTGGTGTTGGAGATGAGGTAGGAAGTCCCTGCCGTTGCCAGTAGCCAGTCATTTTCTCACGCTACTGTTGGTAAGAGCTTTCATTAAATATTAACAAAATATATATATTATCTTCTCTAGTGGAGGACCATTAATCATATCTTATCTTTTATTCCTTTTTTTTTTAATCATTTTTTGTCTCTTTAATTTCTCCATTTTATCCAGAGCGCTTTGAGCTGTTTTTAAAACGAAATTTAAAATCGTTTTTAAAATGAAATTTAAAGCTATTTTTGAATTCGTTAAATTTAAAGTTCTAAAATATCTATTTAGAAATATTTAAAAAAAAAATTGAACATAAAATTATATATCTAATCAAAATATTAAACTTTTATTTAAAAATTGTTAAGAAAAATAATTATATATTTTATTAATAAGGTCGTGAGTATGGTAATACCATATATATATAACACCATAGGATGAGCACTCTGAGAGATTTATATAGCAGACGCACAATTTTTATAAATCATAGTAGCAGGGAAAAAATGTCAATATGTTTAGATAAATATTTATAGTGTTTACATATGCAAATTGAGAAATAGGTCTTAAATTATTATATTGATGTTAACTAATTATAATGTCATATAATTTTGTAAAAGAAGATCGAAGAAAATATATATTACCTCCCCTATTTGTTAATGCAAAGTGTGGACGTATTAATAGTAAAGAAAAGATTCATCAAAGGTCATTGATTGCACTGATCCTATTTGCAAACTTTGGCCAATGATTTTAAATGTTTAATTATTTTTCTATATGTGCTGATGCATTAATGGAACATACAATGGATATTATTTGAAATAACATTTGTACCATCAAAAAGTTTCAGCATTATCGGATTTATATATAATATATATATATATATATATATGCTACTCTCAGCTAACATTTCAACCGTTTATCTGTTTGTTCTAACGGTTAAAATTTAATTTTAACATCTAACGGAATAACAATTCACACCGTTAAATATTTAATAATATCACATCAAGATTCGGATAATTGTTTCGGCGACAACAATCGGAACGGGTCGAAACCAATTCATGAACTAGATAGCATATCATTAAGTACCAAAACCAAGGCAAAAGGAGCAGATGAATCCGGTTACCGCCCTTCCTCACAATTTGCTCAACGGGGCTCCGATAATCACTCCTAAATAATTGAACTTTTTATACATGACATTGGTTAGATATTAATGGATAGTTCAACTGATTTGATGAAAAGCGGATCACTGCCCTTTCAAGATTGGAGCGGCCGGGGGCGGGAGGATGAGAATCTCATGAGATGTTGTCGGAGAAATCAATTGAATCGCTTATTAATTAAACTAAAAGAGTAAACCGTTGAATAAATTCCAACCCATCTCCTCTTTCTCTATCAAAACCAAAACGGAGACACTAATTCAAATTTCAAAAATACCTAAAACCGGAGGTGCGGTAAACGCACCTTTCGGGTCCCGTAACCACTCCCAGCCACTCGCCCGCCTACAAAACCTCCGAGCCTCCTGAAACCTCGCTCCCAGCTCTCTTCTTTATACCATCACCTCATTTCCCTGCCGCTTGCCGGAAACCTAGCCCTGTGCCTACGATCGCCGTAAACCTAGACAAGATGAGAGAGATCCTTCACATCCAGGGCGGGCAATGCGGGAACCAGATCGGTGCTAAGTTCTGGGAAGTGATCTGCGACGAGCACGGGATCGACCCCACCGGCCGATACTCCGGCGACTCCCCGCTGCAGCTCGAGCGAATCAATGTCTACTACAATGAAGCCAGCGGCGGGCGCTATGTTCCCCGCGCAGTGCTTATGGATCTCGAGCCAGGCACCATGGACTCGGTTCGATCTGGTCCTTTCGGACAAGTCTTTCGGCCAGATAACTTCGTTTTTGGACAGTCTGGGGCGGGGAACAACTGGGCGAAAGGCCACTACACAGAGGGCGCGGAGCTCATTGATGCGGTGCTCGATGTGGTGAGAAAGGAGGCGGAGAACTGTGATTGCCTTCAAGGTAAACAGATCTGTAGTTTTTGCTGGTTTTCAATTGTTTGTTGATCGCCGAATGCACTTGTTAGTGTGGATTTGCGTAGATCTGGAGAGATCTCTTGTAGAAGTCATACTTGCTTTAGGTGGTTGCTTATTTGTTTGTTAGTTAGTTTTTTCTTTTTCTTTTTATATAAATAATCATCTTTATGATCTCGATTTGTAGATCTAAAGTACATACTTCACTAGATTACGTATATTAAGATGTGTTTCTGCATTTCCCTGAGTTTATATGATCTTATGCTTGTTGCTTTCATATTTAGCTTTTTGTAGACATTTTCTACTTGTTTGTACCATTTTGGTGATGAAAAACAAAGTTGAAGATTATCATAATGGGAGGGTTGATATGAATTTTTCCTAACTACCCATTGTTTAAGCTCAGTTACATCAGAACATAGTAGCATGAGGTTCCTTGGTAGGGTTTATTTTGTCGTGACATTGTGCTAATTGCAGAGGTTTAGATCAATCTAGATCCACTGGTTTCCTTGGTAGTTATTATACGCTTTTTGTCTCTTAATTTTGGATATGAGATTCTTTTTAATCTATAGATAATAACAAAAAATATGAACATAAAATTTCCATCTCCTTCTAATTTTAAGTAACTTCGGAGTACTAGCTTCTCAGAAAGCATGTAAATGTACATGTTTCTGAGGACTCTGTTTTTCTAGTTTCTGTCAGAAGGTAAAACCGGAATTAGATGGAAACGTTGATATTGACATTTAAAGCTGTACAGGATGTCTAACCAACATTAATTTCATTCATGGTCTTTTGATTAGTGGATAATATTTGTCTTGTTATTTATCTGTTAGTTTTCATAGAATATATATGTTAATTAAGGTTCATGTTTTTGCCTTCTTTTAACAGGATTCCAAGTATGCCATTCTTTGGGTGGAGGCACTGGATCTGGCATGGGTACCCTTCTCATCTCCAAGATACGAGAAGAATACCCAGATCGGATGATGCTTACTTTCTCAGTTTTCCCGTCTCCCAAGGTTTCGGACACTGTTGTCGAGCCCTACAATGCTACACTTTCAGTTCACCAGCTCGTTGAAAATGCAGATGAGTGCATGGTTCTTGACAATGAGGCTCTCTATGATATCTGCTTCCGCACTCTGAAACTTGCAACTCCAACTTGTAAGTTAAACAATTAATATTGTCTTTTTTATCTACTTTTAGTTAAACATTTGCGGAGCTTGTTTCTTCCCTTGCATTTCTTGATGAGAAGGTGCCTGCAATTTGTATGCAAGCTTGTTGGAAATCTTAGTTGGATTATATATTTTTTTAAATAGTGTACAACCTCCCTTATAGTATCCAACTTCTATAGTATGAAATTCCTAAATTATATTCAGTGTTGCAAGCTTTTTATTTGTATGATAATTGATAAGTTGTTTCTTCTTTCTCCTGTTGTTTCATCTTAATGCCAGTTGGTGATTTGAACCACCTTATCTCCGCGACTATGAGTGGCATCACATGCTGCCTGCGTTTCCCGGGTCAGCTGAACTCGGACCTTCGGAAGCTTGCAGTCAATCTCATTCCTTTCCCACGTCTGCACTTCTTCATGGTTGGATTCGCCCCCCTGACATCTCGTGGCTCTCAACAGTACCGTGCCCTCACCGTCCCAGAGCTCACCCAGCAAATGTGGGACGCTAAGAACATGATGTGTGCAGCTGATCCCCGCCATGGTAGGTACTTAACCGCCTCAGCAATGTTCCGCGGTAAGATGTCCACCAAGGAGGTTGACGAGCAGATGATCAACGTCCAAAACAAGAACTCGTCCTACTTCGTTGAGTGGATTCCTAACAATGTGAAGTCCAGTGTATGTGACATCCCACCAAAGGGAATCAAGATGGCCTCCACCTTCATTGGAAACTCAACCTCTATCCAGGAGATGTTCCGCAGGGTCAGCGAGCAGTTCACAGCTATGTTCAGGAGGAAGGCTTTCCTGCACTGGTACACCGGTGAGGGCATGGATGAGATGGAATTCACCGAGGCCGAGAGCAACATGAACGATCTCGTTGCTGAATACCAGCAGTACCAGGATGCTACTGCTGACGAGGAATACGACGAGGAGGAGGAGGAGGAAGAGGAGGTTGCTGCTTAAGGAATTCTGTCCCTCTATTTTTCAATTATCTGTTGACATGAGGGATGGTGCTAATGCTCTTTTGTTTCATTTGGAGAACATTATGATATTCCTTTATCCTAGTATCTGTTGCATCAACTTATGTACTAATGTGATGTTCTATCAAATTCTAGGCGGTGAGTATATCTTGTTCGGTGTGGTTTTTCTATGTTATCCGCTCGACTTTGCCAATTTGCAAATCTGTAAGAACCTATGTGTCTTAATGGTTATAAAGTGATGTTTGTCAACGTCAAGCTGAGTAATGTGAACTATGTGATTGTGAATAGCTCATTTCTCATGTGTATTTCTTGGGAGTGTGTTTTTGGTCCCTGTTTTGGTTATGTAATATCTATCTACAGTACATTCTAAGTCATGGAATACTCCGTACGTACAACCTAATACCAAGATATTAACCCAAAAATATTTAGCAACACTTGATATATGAGCCTGGAAATCATTATCATAACGTAATGATGTACATTTACTTAGAATGAGCTCATATTTCAATCTTATTATGCTTGTATGTTATGGACATGATAAATCCTTAAATAATATTCCATTGTAAATGTATTCATCACGCATCAGATTTGATTTTCGACCTAGAGCGGTAAGCGTGCACATCTCAATAACTAAGATGCATTTGAACATGAATCTAATCTGTTAGATCTTATCATACTATTGCTTATTGCATGCAATTCTCTTTAGCGTTCGCGATTTGTAGATTCTGATGCCGGCACATGGGGCGGTTCCAACCCGTAGGAGTCGGCATAGTAGGCCAACTGGAATGGTTTTAGCTACCACCACAATGGTTAATATGTTAAGCAATACTGCAGTACACAATCAAGCCAGAACAGAACTTAATTTCGAAGTTCTTATTTTCAATTCATATCTAATTTAAAAATTAAACTATGGTACCAAAGTAATAAACCATATTCCTAACAATTTTGCAGATAAAATGATTTTCGTTTTATCCAAATACCAATGTTCACATAACATTTTTGGTACCTATGATCACTAGAACGAAACATTTCCCAAGGGTTGATTATTCATAATCAGGAATTGTAAATATAAATATAAATTGAAGCAACAATATTGAATATAGCATGGGTATAAAAAAAATTGGCTCTACACAGCATTTAAGTAAAATCCTCATTTATCTGCTATTCTGAAGCTAACCTGGTAGCTGATTAATTTAGGCACCTTGATGGACGTCTTGAATTCGGTGCTTAATTCAGCATGATGCTGATAATGGATGACTGCAACCGGATTTGCAGCCAAATATTTGTCCGATACAAGATATCGAAATATTGTATCATAAATAAAGGTGTTTCGCAAAATTACTTAAAAAATAAATTTAATGTGAATACAAGTGAAGCAGCTTCTCAGCAGTAACTGCCCAAAACAATTTGGAGAGAATCATAAAAACCAGGGTGGGCACTCATCATAGGGACAAAAATAATGGCAGCATATTATAGACTGAGGATATAATTTTGCTGCACTAAAGAAATTAATTTTACGAGACCACCGTTACTTCATTATTAATGCATCACGGCCCGGCCCAACTCCAATGTAGTGAATTGGGACACCGACTTCTTCTTCTATCTTCTCTACATACTGCCTAGCAGCAGCAGGAAGGTCTCCGTACTTTCTGATTGAAGAAATATCCTGCTGCCAACCCGGCATCACTTCATATTCCACCTGCCACATTGTCAATTAAAAAAAAAAAAAAACAAACCATTATGCCAAGTAGTGATACCGATCAACTTCCACACTTCCAAACCTATTTCCAAAGATTAATAAAAATGGAAAAAAAAATTGAAAGTATGTATTCAGGCTGTTTGAAATAGAAAACTTATAGCTGCCCTAATAACAGGCAAAAAGTAAATTTCAAAATACTACACCAAAAAAAGAAAACATGTACAGTCTAAGGGATAAAGATAGACTTTCTGATGAAAAGGCCAATAAATAGGTTGATGGGCCAATAAAAAGGTTGATGGGCCTTTCCAGGTTAAAATCCTTTACCTAGGGTAGTAATTTAAAAAATTTATCATGAAGATCAACGTTTCATCTAACAAAATAGTAAAATGGGACTTGCCTGTACTTGCTCTAAAACTTGAAGATCTGCAGGAAATGATTCTATCCTTCTGCCATCAATTAACTTGTATGACAAACCTAACTTGACTTCCGAAAGATTGGAAAGCACATCAAGCTTGGTGAGGTTAAGGGATGAAAATCCATTGATCTGGCAACAATATTTGAGTGCAACTATGTCAAGCCAGCCACAGCGCCTTGGACGCCCCGTTGTAGTCCCAAACTCCATTCCAGCTTCTCTAAGTAGGTCGCCAGCTTTGCTTACTATCTCGGTCGGGAAAGGACCTGACCCAACTCTAGTTGTGTACGCTTTGACCTGCAAAAGGTTCAACATAAGGAAAATAGAAATAAATAATTTATAATAATTATTCCTAAGAGGTACTACAAAAACGTTTTCTTACCACCCCGACAATGTCTCCCAAACGACTCGGAGCTATACCAAGTCCAGTACAAACACCCCCGGCTGAAGGACTCGAAGAAGTCACAAATGGATATGTGCCAAAGTCGATATCCAACATCGTCGCCTGACCACCCTCAACTAAAATCTTCTTTTTCTGCACAAAGGCCTCATTGATGACATGCACGGTGTCAGCAATAAATGGTTCCAACATCGCAGCGAATACCTTGTACTTCTCAACCTCATCCTTGAGCATATCACGATTATACTTGAAATTTGGGAACCGTGCAGCTGCATCCCTTAATAAAATATCTAGCTTCTGACCAAAGGTATCCATATGCCTCAAATCACAAACCCTTATCCCATTACGAATTGCCTTGCTCGAATAGCACGGACCAATTCCTCTCTTTGTTGTCCCAATAAAGGATTTCGCAAGCTCTTCTTCTCTTAGTCCATCAACAACTTGATGGAAATCAAACAACAAGTGTGCTCGATCAGACACTAAAATTCTATCTTTGCAGGAGATACCATTTGATTCGAGGCTATCAATTTCTTTAAACAAGCCAGGAAGATGTACGGCAGTTCCATTTCCAATTATACATAGAGTATCCTCATGAAGAATGCCGGATGGAATAAGATGAAGAGCAAACTTTTTCCCCTCCGAGTTATATATGGTGTGTCCAGCATTTGCACCACCCTGCCAGCAAAAACAGGTCTCAATTATGCCTTGAATGCAACAATAGTATTATTAATTGCATAGTATGACACATGATACTGTTAAGCGTACAAATAAAATTGCCCAACACAACATTGCGGAATTTTTAGAAGCAGTATCCGCACTAATCTTAAGCCAAATCAATCCATCACCATCCACAAAATCATATTTAAAGCAAAGTTACTCGTGGAACAAGTGTCTAGAAGAACGCGACTAGAAGATTACAAGAAAAGTAAAAATTTGTTGAATTTCAACTTTTGATACTCCAAGAGAAGTTGAAATCATGACTTTTAATTTGACACACGGTTCAAAATACATCTATGTCAGACAATACAGTCAAAGTCTTTGATATAACAGTGACTTCCATCAAAACACCCATTTATATAGACATTCGACCGCACTTTCAACTTAACCCCAACAGAAATGGCATCAATTCCCTATTTATGTACTCATAAAATATTATGGATCTTAAACAACTACTAGAAGGTTCAGTTAAATTCTTGAAATAAGTTTCTTAAAACAAGTAATAATAGTCCAACAAATCATATCTATATTGATCCCAATATATATAATCTTAACATGACTCAATCAATGGCATGCTACATTAAATACTTTCTAGTGTGGTTGTCATTGTCCAAAATTTTGCCCGCAACAGGCTAGTTAGGAGCTGTTAGGTCTAGAAATGACATCACTCAAGAGAGGTATGGGTAGGGCGAAGCAGAGTTGCCCGAAAATCATAAAAAACTTATAAAACGACCTCATCTTGCTTGAGCTGAATAAAGATGTCGTTCTGGCTCTAAAAAGAGCACAATGACGCACAAGGATCCATGTAGGCAACCCACCTAGTGTGAGAAAGACTTTCTTGTTGTTGTTTGTATTGGGATGGGCTATTACTCATTAAGCCTATCATATTAGGTTTAAGACTCTTAATAGGGCTCATGGGTTCACTCAATATGCCGAGAATTGGACCGGATGTTAAAAAGAGTCATATGGCACCACAGCTATTGTTTGTCAGATTGTTCCGATAAGAGAAAGGGCTGTGCAAAGTATCTAAGAAAGGCTGTCTAGTGGAGATAGAAAAAACCCAGCTTGTGCCAAAGCTACCTAGCGTGCAACGGCCATGGATATGTGGAAAAGCGTGACCTAAGCAGCAAAAGTATAACCTGAAAGTGCAACAAGCATAGCACCATTCAGGGTGATTTTATAAATGAAGATGGGTTAGAACACATCAAAATACTTGACATGCCGGCAACAGTTCCAATATGGCATATATCGAGCCAAAACCTGTAAAACATAACACCAATGGTTTGATGGATCCAATATATTATGTACAAGAGGGGTGAGACTGTAAAACTAGCATATTTAACATAGATCTATCCTTGATTTGTCCTTCCTTTCTACCATTCAATGAGAGAAATCACCTCCGACCTATTTCATGTTAGCCTTCAAGAATGTATAGTTCTCTAGTAAAATGGACCTACTTACGAAAGTGATGAACGTCATCCTTAGAAGGGTTTAGAAGGTAGTTTGTGTTAAGCACATAAAACTTATAGGGACATATTACAATACCAAATCCCGTATATATCTGCAAAATTACTATACTGCATTGTTATCCCGAGATCGTAACTTAAGGCACCACAGCTATTGTTTTTCAGATTGTTCCGATAAGAGAAAGGGCTGTGCAAAGTATCTAAGAAAGGCTGCCTAGTGGAGATAGAAAAAACCCAGCTTGTGCCAAAGCTACCTAGAGTGCAACTGCCATAGATATATGTTGAAAAGCGTGACCTAAAGTTAGCAGCAAAAGTATAACCTGAAACTGCAACAAGCATAGCACCATTCAGGGTGGTTTAAAAATAAAGATGGGTTAGAACACGTCAAACTACTTCACATGCCAGCAACAGTTCCAAGATGACATATATCGAGCCAAAACCTGTTAAACATAAGACCAATAGTTTGATGGATCGAATATATTATGTACGAGAGGGTGAGACTGTAAAACTAGCATATTTAACATAGATCTTTCCTTGATTTGTCCTTCCTTTATACCATTCAAAGAGAGAAATCACCTCCGACCTATTTCATGTTAGCCTTCATGAACGTATAGTTCTCTAGTAAACGGACCTACTTACGAAAGTGATGAACGTCATCCTTAGAAGGGTTTAGAAGGAAGTGTGTGTTAAGCACATAAAACTTATAGGGACATATTACAGTATCAAATCTCATATCTATCTGAAAATTCCTTTACTGCATTGTTATCCTGAGATCGTAACTTAAGGCACACCTTACACGATGCTATAGCGTCAATATCAGATTCTAAACAAAAATTTATTTCCAAAAAACGACTGATACATATTACATAAACGAAATTACCATTGGAAAGAGAAATACGAATAAGAGGCAACATGATGTGCTAGAACAAGCAGCAAAGCCTAGAAATCGAGGAGCCAATTATTATAGGAAGCACAAAATACTTATGCGGCAGTAAACACCCCAAATTGGCACTGCAACAGTAAGCCACAATAGACAATATGCAATAATCATAGCCCATGAAGAAACTTTACAATTTCAAAATAACAAAGAAAGAAGATAAGATGTTGCTATTATGCTAATCACACACATGGGTGCCACAAAGTTCAAAGAAAAAACACAAAGAAAGTACCAAGTTGGGACTAAAGCAAATTTTATTTTAATTTCAAAGAGTACTGGGGAGGAAAACAAACTCTGTAAGAGAGAAAAATAGAAACAAAGAAACACTATTATCTAGCTCGTAGCAAAAATCCATCCTATGCATTAAAAAAAAAAGTACTATATTATGAACTATAACGTGAGGGTAAACAGAAAACTTTGGAAACTCACCTGGCAGCGAGCGACTATGTCAAAGTGGCCTGCGAGAATATCTACAAGTTTTCCCTTGCCCTCATCTCCCCATTGGCATCCCAAGACAGCAGCTATCTGGCTCAAAGACCCAATGCGGTCAACCTCCACTTTCACTGACTCCAGTGCCTTCACCCCCGGCACCGCCGCTGCCGTCAACGAAACCCGCGCGCTCCTTCCAGGTGAGGCCTTCAGACAGAGCCGTGCGACGTGCACTCCGCCGCCTGACGGACAGCATTGAAGTGGGTGGGACCAGCGGAGGGAGGCGGCGGCGTCGAGCCAGAGGACGGAAGAGACTGCCATCATATGATCAGTGGGGTCAATTCATATAGCCACTGGGGTCAGTTAACCCCACTCAATTACTTCTGAAGAATATTTTAAAATAATAGAAGTCGAGATGACTTATCACCGCGGCGGCGCAATGGGCGTGGCCGGGTAAATGCGTTGCGAAGCCGGAGGCAGCGCGATTAACAGATGATATGAGAGAGAGAGCGGCTTCGCGATTAACAGATTATATGAGAGAGAGAGAGAGAGAGAGAGAGAGAGAGAGAGAGAGGGGGGGGGGGGGGGAGGCGCCGCTGCTGGTTAAGACGCAGAGAGACCAATAACACAAGGGGTGTAAAAACGCAGTGGTCTGGGCGGTTACCGTCCATTAGGCATCTATTAAGGCCCAACTACGTATTTTTCATTAAAGCCTCCATTGTGAATCTGTGATCCACTTGTAAATGTCCCTGTCGAAATATTCTTATCAATAATAATATTCCAAATCGAATTTAAATAATTTTTCATAGGTACAAACTTAAATTTCTATGCAATTAATATGTTACTACTACAGGAAAAAAAAAACAATTTACATCAGGAAGTTACTAAATATACCTTTAAAAAAGAGCGCGTAAATTTAATTTTTAATAAAAAAATATATAGGTAATTACAAATTACATCGAGTATCACTTTCTTCCATCTTTATTTATTTCATTTTTTTTTTTTTTGATGAATTTTTTTTTTTTTAAATTTAAGTGGTTGAGCTTTTAAGGTCATCGTGCTCGACAAAATCTAGAGTGTTAATTTGCTGTGTTTTTTCAATATATGTTTATATTTTGTAATAAGCACTAAATATTAATAAGTTTTATAAAGCAGAAACTATAAGAATATCACATATACAATTCGTAAAAAATCATATCCATATCAAATTCCACTCAGCTCCAGGACTTCCGCGTTGCTGAAGATGACACCGATGGCGGCTGGCGGAAATTCACGACAGCATCTGGGGTGGCAATGTGAGTGGCGTAATAATCTAACCCCCACATCAACATCAACTTGTGCCGTTCCTCTCCAACAGCAGCAATTAAATCCACCCCACTGAGCAGCGAGGGTCGGCAATTTGTCTGTTAGAGCTTTATAACAAAAAGAGGAAAAAGAATTATCCAGTCAAATTCAGCAACAAACACATTCAAATTAATATGGTTCCAATATATCTCATACAAGTAAAACCAACATCAAAATCGTGCACAAAGGCCTGCAGAAAAAACAACAGAAATTGGAGCAAATGCCACAAAAGTCACCATCTTCAGTAAAACATACATAGAAGTTCGAGAGTTTGAGAGAGAGAGAGAGAGCTTATTAATCCTTTCTCTTATGATGAGCTGAATCGGAACTGGCTAGAGGAACAAAAAGTGGTGAAAAATTATGGTGCTTGATAAATGTAAGGAGAACGTAAGTGTTTGCGGCTAAGAAGAGAAGACTTGCAAACCAAAGTTGCAAGAAGACATTCTGGCCTTTGAATTCAAGAAGATAACCCCACATTAGCCAATGAAGCTGTGATCCCATCCACACAATAATGCAGATCAAACCTTCCCATTTGAGCTTTAAAGAGCTCCAAGGAAGAATAAGAGGTAAGAGGCAGAAGAACCATACAAAGTACTGTGCAGTGATAACCTGTCAAGAAGGAAAACAGGAAGATAAGCACATCAAAATGACAATTAAGTCACCACATTATTCACCAAAAGAAAGAGATCTTCTGCAATGAACTAGCATTGACCACTAACCTTGTTGAACGCAACAAAAGCAACAGTCTGCAAGAAAAGACAAAAGGGGAAATCCTTTGCAAATTGTAAGACCACAGCCAGCTGCACCATCAGCTGAGGCAGAAAAGAGATGAGTTTTTCTAAAACTGAAAATCCTTGCTGATGGTGAAGATAAATGTGGTAGAAGTATATCGAGAAATTGTGCCTTGGATCAGTTCTCGTTAGATGATACAGCAATGCTTCATTAAGAAACTCCCATCCATAAAAATAGAAAAAAAGAGCTGTCCAAAAGAAGAAAATGGATCCAGAAACCAGTGCAAATAAAATGACATCTCTGTTTATAATGCTCCGGACGAGGCCCCATGGGTTGAAAATAGGTCTCCAGTTTGAAGCCAAAACATGCTTGCTTGATGTTGGACACCACAGGGTAAGAACAGGTCTCCTGTTTGCTATTACCTTTGGTTCAGCAAGAACTATCACCAACGGCAGAGAATATATAATTGGGTAGATGCGGAAATGGACAACAAGTCCATACCAAAATGCTGCGTGGAGTACTTTACCTGCAATTTTTAACAGCATGATAGGGATGAATATGAGTTAAGATATAGAATATCTACGAACGCCTCCATTCATTCATTATGCATTAAAGTCCTAATCAACGGAGAAAAAAACCAATTATAGTTCAGGATTGCAAAGCTCAAAAACAGGACAAATCGCTATTTAAAATTTCAAATACAAAATAAATATTTTGTTGCCATGTCTAGGATACATAACTATGTACATGACTTCAACATGGTGTACCTTGACCTAAATACTCTGCCATGCCTTGAGTTCAATTCTGTCACTTCAAATAGACTGCACTGTTGTTAATTTTTAGCTGTTTCAACTTCCATTGCTGATTAATATTTCAGGCCAACTTGAGCATGCAACATTTATCTCTTTACGTGCATGGGTCTCTTGAAGTTTATCCTCTCTTTACGTGCATGTGTCTCTTGAAGTTCATTCTCTCTTTACGTGCATGTGTCCAACAAATCATGCCCTTCAACTCATCCTTCTGGCCCACCTTAGAGCTAAAGAAGGGGAAAACGATCCATACAGAGCCAAGTTTAAGTGTTGCAGATCTCAAGTCGTAAACAAAAAGATAAGGCATCTCGATATAGGTGCTTTACCTAATTCAATAGAAGGCCTGCTTTATGATCCCACATTACCAGTATTACAAGTACTAATCATTTGCAATTGAAACTGGACATGTTCCAACATGGTAAAGGCCAGTACAAGCGTCCATCAGAAAGGCCGTGATCCGCATTCCAGCCCTTAAACCCAAGGGAAATTGGTAGGTTTGAGTGTGCAGAAAGAGTGTCTGTGGAAGGCACTGCAGGCACACATGGGGAGAACTAGATCCGCCCATGGTGATGTGCAGCTCCGAGGATGGAACGGGTACAACCCCAATCCAGGCGTTTGTATGGCTGGGTTGCCCAAACAGTTGGTCAGTCCAGGAGGAGGTTGCACCTGGTTAATGCCAAAGAAGCTGGAAGAGTTATCGCGCATCCTTTAACAGAAGCTCTAGTCTAAAATGAACTCCATCTATTTCGTTATATTATAGTATAGGTGCTTCTCATGTAAACCACCACTAGACAAACACATTATGCACTTGATGTCAACATATCAGAAAAAAATCAATCAGCGACACAGCAAACGAGCCACTTCAGGCACCGCACTCTACTATTCAAGACCACCTAAGATGCTAACAAACATTCATGATACCTTATGGTGCTGTTTGGTTGGCTGGAGATGGGTTGCAACAGCTGCAGTTGCAAAGTGGGCTATGAAATCCATCGTTTGGTTCGTTGCAGTTGGGGTTTGAGCTGCAATTCGTGCGCGCTTTTGTTGCAGTTCGCGCGTTGATTGCAGCAGCTGTAACTGCGAAGAAATTGGTCGTAGTTCTGATTCCGCGATTTGTGAACGATTGTGTTACTGTATAGTTGGGGTTTCGTCTGCGGTTCGCGTTACTCGCTCGCGCTGCACCAATTTCTTCGAGCTTTTTTTGCGATCGTCGTCCTTCCCTCTAGCGATCGTTGCCGGTCGCCTTCCCCGCCGTCGCCACCTCATTACAATGATCAACGAGGCCGATTGCACAAAATAGTTGCAAACTCTCGTGCATTCTCGCTAGACATCACCTCGAGCTCTCAAGATGGCGTCGATACTCCACAAATTTCTCAAAAATCCCTCTTCTTCTCCTTCATCCCAAACTCTGCGTCGCAACTTGTCATCCCTCCACCACTCATCTGCCGATTCCCCGTCGCCATGGCCGTCGCTTCCGATCAAGCACTCCCTAGCACCGCCATCGCCGTAGGTGCCGATCAACCAATTACCGTTATGTCCCTCATTTCCCCACTGCTTCTCCAATTACACTCCGATCTCCGTGATCAGGATCAAGGGTTTGGACGGTGAGATCAGCGGGAGTGGGGAGGATGAGGAGGTGTGGGCCGACAGATTGAAGAAGAAGAGGAAGAGGAAGATGAACAAGCACAAGTACCGAAAGTGTTGCATATTTGTTGTAATACTTTGATATTTTCCTTAAATTAATTCTAATTATGTCTCTGCGTTACCATTGGCAATATGTTTCACTCCATTGTATACTTTTATCTACCAATTACTTTGTAAATATATTTTTATGAATGTAAAAAAAAAATGATGAAAAAATAAATTAAAAATAATAATAATAAGGCTTAACTAGGAATTTGAAAATTTTTATACATACCTTATTTGTAACATTTTATAACATTACATATAATATAATTTTATAATATTTCATAAACCAAAAAAAAAATGTTTACCATGAGTTATCATATCCATCCAACTGCATCAAACCAAACACCAGATTTTTAATTGCATCACTCAACTGCATCAAGCCAAATAACAACTTTCCAACTGCAGTAGTTTGAACTGTGCCTAACCAAACGCACTCGCTGCATTACGAAAACAAAAAACTACAACCCCAGCACTTCTAACTGCTGCATTTCTATCTCCGTTTCTCAACTACATCAAACCAAACATCACATTTATATCTTTTGAAGTACAAATCATTACTCTAAGACCAAACATATATCAGCAACGAAACAAGTTCAATATATGAAAGCAAATACAGACAAAAATGCAAAAGAACAAACCACCAACGATAACAAATTGGTGGTTGAAAAGAATACTACAACGCCACAGATAATCAATGAAATACTCTCATAGAACATATAGAACCACACATTACATAGGGCATACATTCACAAGGACTAAACTTACACCGTTCATGATGCAGATGCAAATCAGTCAGCACGACAGCAAATGAGGGACTTCAGGTTACCGCACTAAACGACCTAAGCGTCTAAAAACATTCATAACGCCTTTTAGATCTTTGAAGTACAAATCATTACTCTAAGTCCAAAAATATCTAAGCATCCAAGCAAGTTCAATATATGAAAGCAAACACAGACAATGATACAAACCCACCAACGACAGTAAAATCTGTAGTTGAAAAGAGTAGAACAACACCACAGATAAATTCGATGAAATACTCTCATAGAACATAATGAACCACAGATCACATAAGGCATATATTCATATTGGAGTGAACTTACACCATTCATGATGCATATGATAATCCACAGGATCATAGCACAAACAACAGGCTCACAATTTCCTCTTGTGCCAATTGTAAATGTGAACGGGTTGAAAAGCCACGCCGCCATCGAAATCAAGCGAAGCTTCTTTGGAACGCCACGCATCTTCAATATTATGTTCACGAACAAACCAACCAAGAGATCTGCGGCAGAGAACAGCAATTTTCCCCATGATCGGTGGAGAAAGATGTTGGGAGTGAGTAAGAATGCGAGGAGAGGGGAGTAGCGATACGTGGAGCGAGCGAAGGGGGACCGGCCGGCGGCTGCGAAGGCGGCGGCGTCGGAGAAGACGAAGTAGTCGACGTCGGTGTATCGCACCTCCATGTTCGCGTCCTGCCACTCCCCGTACAACACCAACGCCACCCTCAGCGCCGCCGAGAACGCGATCATGCGGCCCAGATCCACTCCACCCATCTCAAGGTCAGTTTGTGAAGCTCTAGCGAAATCACTCAACAAGAAGGAGAGAACAGAGAAGATGGTCAGTGAAAGTGGACGTGGTTAAGATTTTGGGGTCGCTACACTGAAACCAGGCCCGTTTCTCAACAACATGGATCTAACAGGCTGGGCCGATCTCGTGTTCAAACAATGGGGGCTTTCTAAGCTTTTGTATTAAGAAGAATCTATTTGATTTAATATGTTATGAATTTGTGACAAGTCGATTTTTTTTTTATTTTTTATTTTTTTTGCTTTGCCGAGCACGGCTAGCTCAACTTGATGGGAGGAGCCTCATGAAGCATCACCACCCAGGTTTGAGCCCGCATGTGATAAAATTTCTCGCAGGATTTTTTAAAAATCCTCTTTATCCGTGGTAGGAGCTCCCGTTTATAGAAGGTCTGTATTCAAATCCCAGAATATCGGTCGGGGCTGATAATCTCAAAAAAAAGGACAATATTTTTAGCATTTTCCTCCATATGTCACATAAATAGTAAAAGTTGAGGGTGAGTCACCAAGGACGAGCTGAACTTAATAAGCTTGTCAACCACAGTTCTTCGGTATTCGTCTCTCATATAATTTGGATAAACACACGAGCACTCTTTTATGCTCGACGATGACTGTGATGTCTGTGCAAACCAGTATGGTGTGTAACACACATGTCTTTTTATTGCATTAAGCAAGGCTCCAATATGTCACTACAGGAAAAAAAAATCAAATAATGACTAAACAGTTACTATTGTGTAGTTATTGAGTGCGAATTTTAATCGCATAACTTGAAAGTGACTAAATTAAATAACATTTAGTCGCTGGATTCTTATCACTAAATGTCAATTTTTTTGTAGTGATCCCAAAAAATGGGTATATGACCAAAAATAAGTTCTTATTAAAAAAAAGTGAATATTAGGTTTCACTACTGATTAGACGAAAACCTTATATATTGAGAAATTATGCAATTATGCTTCTTAATATTTTCTCTTATGTAGTTTAGGACATGCACAAACATGGTGGGGATGTGGAAGAATCATCTTATCATCTTGCAAATTGGCGATTCTGAAATCTTTGCAAAACTTTTTGATTAAGATTCGTCTTTCTGCTCATGAAATCCTTATCTAAATTTATCTATATCTTATTGATTAAGACAAGACGGAGGATGCATGTTTAGGTTCATCGGTTGGTTAATATCCTATAAACAGTATCGCAGTTTAACCCTTTTACTTTTTTTTACTACCTATACGGAGGTCCAGTTAATAGAAATAAGCAGTTAATTTTTCCTTTTTACTCTTTTATTTTATTTTATTTTATTTTTTGCTGTTAGAGCAATAGTCTTTAGGAGCTAATCCCAAGAGCAACGAGAAGTATTCGATCTATATGATCATCTTCTGCAGAGTATAAAATTGAGCTTCAATAGATTTATTACCCAAATGCAATGTCTATCGAGACAATGACTACTCCAAACTCATGGAACATTTAAGCTGAAATAAAGCTACCATATGCAGAGAAACATGTCTGATGTAATTGACAAGTGATGCTCTACTGTTTATATATGTACCCTATCAGCAAACATGTGAAGAATGATTTCAGATAAGAAGAAGCACTTTTCTATTTGGATAAAGCTCAATGTAAGTAAGCATCACCCAAGGTCCATGAGTGATTAATGGTATACATATACTTGATGAATATCCAAAAAATTATGTCCCTCGAATAAAGTTATGAACGTGGAGAGTTTATCAAGAAGATCACTTTGGTAGTTATCTCATCGCAGTCGGAGAGATCGCCGGATTTCTGAAGAACTCTACCTACTGTATAATTCATATATATAAGAACATTGTACCCTGTCGTTCGAGGCATTTATTAATCATTTGCCGTGGCTTAGGCCGTAATTACACTAATGAACGAAGGGTGTTTTCATAGACTGACGGTGAGTTATGAGCGTGTGTCGGAGAGTCACCGTGCAGATCGGGGTCCACCGCCACGTGTGGCAGGCGCTCGTCCTTGTTCTTCTTCCCGAGGCCAACGACGCATCACGTCGAAGTCAAATCAATTTCCTTTGATCAGTTAAATCTAATCTAATCGCACAGATTTCAAAACGATCTTCTGAGCTTATGAGGTGGGGATCGCTCTGTTTTTCTACTGCTCTTTTTTTTGGCAAAAAGGATTGATGCGACTCCCTGTCAGATTCGTTTAATTGTTTTTAATTTCAATTTTGTCAGGTTTTGTTTTGATCTTTAATGGAGTAAAGAAATCACGAGCCATGGCGTATTTTCATGTGTTTCAATTTCTGGTAACTTGTGAGATTCTCCTCCGCTGGTTCTTGTTGATCTGTTCGATTAATTTTTGTTGATTTTATAATATGATAATGCTGTCCGTGTCGCTGCTATCCATCATTTTTTATACTGCCGACAATATATCTTTCTTACAAAATTATTGGTGCAACTTCATTCAGTTTATATATATATATATATATATATATATATATATATATATATATATATATATATATATATGTAAGAAAATTATTGGTGCAACTTCATTCAGTTTTATATATATATAATATATATATATATATAAAGATGTAGAAAAAGTCATAGCTTGCCCATAACAGGCAGACTGTATAGCCGAATCATATAGATTAGTCGGCTGAAATCAATCCACGGCTCAATTAGGACCGAGCAGGCATGCGAGTCAACTTGCACAGCCAATATATATATATATTTTTTTCAAATTCACCTGTGAGCGTGACATGTGGCTGTAGCAGCGCTGCTGATAGCTTTTAATTTTTTTTTTTATAAAAAAAAAATAAAATAAAAATTGTCCATACCGGCCAAGCCGACCAACATGGACGATGTGGGTTGTCAGACCGGCCAACCCCTAGCCACGGACGGCCCACAACAAGCAGTGTTGGACAGAATTCACCTGCACTTCCTGTATTTATAGTATATCAGCCCTACAATATGCATTAATATATATCGATTTCCATTACTTAGAAAGAGTGTTATTTACAATTATAATAATTTGGGTTTATTTTACTCTAGAATTTATTCATCTTTGTCAATAGCAGCATAACCCTATGTTTCATCCAATATGATTGAAGTCTTTCCATAGAGTAAATACCAGTAATGAAACAGGTTCTATAAACTTGGCATTTGATTAATTGAATTATAATCTATCAACTTATTTCATAGCAATTATTATTTCTTAGTCCTTGTCTATCATAAACAATGCTTGTCTCCTGCAATGAAAACTGGGTAGCCAGACAATTGCTATGCAGATTTATCATTTTATTAACTATTACTCTGGTCTGTAATACTGTTTATACTTTAGCATCAATTTTTTATTATAAACTATTGTAGCTTACTTTTGATTCGTATCGTGCGAAAGTGGATATGCTCACAATAAAAGAGGATCTTTATGAGACTGAAAGAGGTTTTGGACATTAATTTGCTTTATTTTTTAATATATATATATATATATATATACGTATTAAAATAGTTGAACGCCATATGTAAACTCCTATAATTTATAATGTGCCACATACCGTCTCCATTTATATGTAATATTTGTTAAACTTAAATATAATAAATATTGAATTAATTATATAATTAATATTACTTGATTCAATACACATTTGGCAAATTCATTATAACGAAAAGCTCATTTAAGTTACCAACGTATATTTAAACAATAAGTATGGTAAGTTTTACTAATGGATTTACGTGAGTTTAAGTTTAACTGAACTTATTTAAAATTATTTTGCAGGTTAGTTAGGTGAATAAATGCAGCAAATATGTCGATATGAGATTCAGTTAAGAATTATCTATAGTTTTGCAAGAATTAATTATTTGAAAATTTGAATTACTCGTATTATTATAAATTATAATAATTTCAAAGAATTTGAAATTTTATTATCAGATTTCTAGTAATCTATATATAAATATATAAAGATATGTGATCAAAGTTACGTGACATCTTAAATACAAAAAATACTGAACTATTAAACATTTTCTAATTTAACAATTATTCTAAAATTAACTTTATATTTTTATTATTATTTAAAAATATATACCTAATACATATGCATCGCACATATGCCAAACTAGTTAATTACTATTACTAGGAGATAAAACCGAAAATTAGAATTAATGAAACTTCTTTTTTTTTTGGATTTTTCCACAAATATCACCGCCCCTTTAGAGTTAATGTACCCGTTTTTTTATGCTTCAAAAAACTAAAAACACCACCTTAAATAATTATAATTATAGTTTATAGCAATTATAATAAGTCTTAATTAAATCTTTTATGGCTTCATTTACAAATATTACTAGCCACCCTATTTGGGGGAGGATCGATTACTTATACTTTTGACTACACTATATAAAATTCTTTTTCTTTGTTTGCCTGTGGATGTATTCGGCCGAAACATAAACGTCTATGTGTCTTACCATCTTATAAGCATGTCCACACTTTACGGTTAAATTTGTGAGTCTCAACTTTAAATTTACCCCTATATATTTCAGTTAATGTCAAGCAAGCAATAATCTTGGTGTCAAAAGCTTAGGACTTAGCATCGTTCCAAATGACATAAGCGTCATTAAAAGGTGGCCCTGTGTGCGAAGTTCTTCCGTTATGGAGGTTTTTGGAGGGTTACGATGTACACACTCATATCTACTACTAAGAGAGGATTTTTCTTTCTAACTTTATGAGAATTCAAATCTGTACCATCAATCTTTGAAGAGGTAACTACTATCAGTGCGCCGTTAGGCTCACCGCTCGGCTTAATGCTCCGCTCAAAGAGTCCTTTTCGAGAAAATTGCTATCTTTTTCAAGATTAAGAAGAAAACTAGTATAGTGGCCCATTACCCAAGGGACATGTGGTATCAAATGATTGATTACTGTACTCTGGTAGTTGCTGTCACACTTAAAATGTTGGAGTTACGCTAATTTATACTGATACGCATGAAGAAAATACGGTGGTCCTCATCAATTACTATGAAAACAGCTAAGAAACCAAGAAAAATTTGGTGGATGCTGAGAAAGTCTACACAGAATTGAAGCTTTATGCTGAAATTTTCGTTAGGTAAAGGTAGGGATGGTCCATGCAGCAGATTTGTCACGTGCTACAATGCAAGCTATCAAGTAGACAACTTCAGTTAATACTTTATTCTAGGTAGCAGGCCATGCTGTATATTTCACATAGCTCTCTCATTTATCTGCTTATTTATTGATTTTCTCTAGCTCTGTTATAATATTTTTCTTTAATGCATACATACAATTACAACTAAACAAAATGTAGTCCTTTTTTTTTTAAAAAAAAATAAAAATTATACTTCAAAATAGTAAATAACTGCATGTAAAAAAAGGTCTAACAATGAATAACTACAAAAGGATGAGCGAAGATGGAGTGGTACATTTTGATCACAAGTTTACTGATTCAATGTTGCTTGTTGTCGCATTGTAATTATAATTTTGAAGGGTCTAGTCATATCATATGGCATTTAAGTACTTGTAGCAAGCACTATTGTTTTGGAATGTTTTGGTGATGACATTTCCTACTTTTGTTCTTTGCTATAGTGCTTGGGGGGGCCCTGTGTCACCCCTACTGTAAAATCTTTTACTGAGTTAGATCTTTCATGGATATCATCTGAAAAACTTTTATGTACAATGCTTTTATTTCAAGCCGAGTGTGCTTAGAGTTAGGCTCTATTTCTAATCCACTCCACTTGGAATTTTTAGAATTTATGGATATTTCCTTTTGCAGTCATATCCATGGTTGCAAATCAAATTTATAAAGGCATGCAAAAGGGGACTTCGCTGTAAGGCGAAAAATCTAAACTAAAGCATCATAACACCATATTTGGAGCAAACTTTAATGGCTGTTCCATCAAAAGAAAACCCTCAAACGATTTTTTAGTTATCTTAAAAAGGAAATGAAGTCCCATCAGTCTACTCACCTGGCACTTACGGAGAGCATGAAGCACCATCTTTATAGAACCTTCTATTGCCTGAAAATATTTGATGAGCACTGATGCATGACAACTAATATTATAAAGGGTAATTATGTTTCGGCCCACATTTTCCACGATCGCTCGTTTCAGCTTTCGAAAATGAAAAAACATGCCGACGTTTTGCGCCACATCGGCACGTTTTTCCGTTTCTGAAGAGGTTGAATCGAAAAAATGTAGTTTTAGGGGGAGAGCTGAATTGTAACTTTCTTATAACTTGTATAAAAAAAAAACTATGTTTACATTTTTTCGTGATAGTTTAGTTTTAAGATTTATAATTTAGTTAAAAAACTGAACTAAATATAGAAGCATATCCATATGCTGATATGAATTTTCCAGCTGCTGTAAGTGGTTTCAAGAGTGCGAATCAACCGAAAATCGAATTCAAGCAGCATGTGAGAAAATAAATAGATACCAGGAAGCTAGAATATTAGAAAGAGGAAGTTTATATGCATGACTAAACAGATGGCTAACAAAGACTAGGGCATGTCCTAGACTAGAAAGGCTAGAACAAAATTAAGCTGGTAAACTGGTCTTCCTGTCTGGAAGATTTGTAGCAAATCATGGTACTGATTAAGACAATTTTTCACAACAAAGTGGCATTTAAACCTTCTTCAGATGAATGACATATCGGGGAAAAAAAACTAATTTTTAGAATTAAAGATAGCCTGTAATCAAAAGAACAAAGCAAAATAGAAGATAGTTGAGACTGATCAAGTATTCGGCTTCTCTGCTGGTTATATACACAGATTATAGAGCCTCTAGCCATGATTTTATTGTACCCAACAAAGCAAAAGTTCATGTCTTATAGAATGGATATCAGACTTAAATGATATCACCACTACCACATGAAAACATGAAATTTTCAACAATTGCAATGTTATCAGGATACAAGAAATTCCACGTGAATACCAGCTCTAGCAAAATCAGAGAGAAACCCTAAAATAGTAAGTGCGAGTTTCTTTGCAAATGATCAGGAAAATATATATATTCATAGATAATAATAACGAGTCTGATATCCCCTTAAGCACTAGAAATATGGAAATCGAAGTACCACACCACCACCTACATTTCTGAACTTCTAAGAGTAATACTACCACATACAAAAACACTATAAGCTGGTGGACACAATTAGTGAAGGACCGAGAGTGGTATGAGAGCTCCAGAACGGCCATCGGAGACGCCAACAACAGCCTCCTCATCTCCGCCATGCTCGCTGGCGACCATGCTCATCATCAACCCAGGATGGTGGTGGTGATGATGGTGAATTTGCACGTGTCCGAGCTCGAGCTCGTTCTCGAAGCTCTGATGGTGGTGGTGCATAAACGGCCGCAGTAAAAGCGCGTTAACATCCAGCTGAGTCGCCGTCAATGTTGGAAGCGGTGGGGGTGATGGCGGAATATTTAACGCCGTTTGTTGCTGTTGTTGTTGAGATTGTTGTTGGTTGGGGCGCTTGCGCTTCTTTTTCTCATAAGCTATGCCGCGAGCTTTTGCCTGACTATCTCGGACTTCACGGAGGTAGAGTCTAACGGCGCGGGCGCCGAAGGGGTTGGCGTCGGGGTGACCACCATTTTCTTCAAAAGCAGCACGGAGGCGGCCGACAAGGGCGTCGAGAGATCCCCAAGCTTGTTTTAGTGGGCAAGGGCACGGCGCCGGTGGCTGAGGAACGCCGAAGAAGGGGCATCCAGCGCTGTGGACTTTGGTTTTGCCGAACTGGTCTAAGTAGCGAAGGAATTCTAGCACATGCGCACCGCTGCACCGTGAAAGCTCCAGCGGCGGTCGGTGGTTGCGCAAGTACTGGCCGAACGTGTTCCAGTCCCGCCGCTTCTGTGACTCGTACCGACTCGGCCGCGCCTCCGTCGTTGTACAACCTCCGGCCCCGCCGCCGCCGCCGGAGTTGCCCGAGCTGTCTGAGTTCGTTGCCATGTTAAGTAAACCTTGGAGTTTTTGGTGTACTGTAGAGAAAGACTAACGAATAAGGAACGATACAGTGAACAAGGTTGCAAAATCCATGGGAGGAGTTTGGTGCAACTGTAGCTTGCTAGTGGAAAAGAAGCAACATCACAATTCTCCTAGTGTTGGAATGGGGGGTCTATATATGGAAACTAGTCCACAAGCTGCTAGCTAAAAAGTGGACATGGATCGAGTAGATCCAATCGAGTGCATGGTAGGGGTAGATAGAAATATGAGAGGGTTTATGAATAGGGAGATTGATGATAGAATATGTTTGAGTTTGAAGAAAATGATGGGAAATATTACATCACTGCTGGCTTTATATGGAAAGATCGGCAAAATTAAGCAGATCAGAGAAGGTAGAAGAAGAAGAAATAGAGAGGAAGAGATTTGGGGTTAGGCTTTATTACCAGGGAAGGTGAATGAAGGTAAGAGAGAGAGAGAGAGAGAGAGAGAGGGAGAGAGGGAGGACAAGGGGCGGAGCCCTTGAAATAGACATCCACCTCGTGGGTGTTATGACAGTCTGACGGATTCACTTAACCAATCACTGAACGTCACCTCAAATCCCTCACCTGCCCTCCTTTCTTCCTCCTCTACCTCCTCCACCGCCACTATAATTTCAGCTCAAGTTTTTCCAATTCAATCAAATAAATAAACTTAATTAATAGGATTTTGTTGTTTTAGGAGTCATTCTTCTAATAACTTTCCACACTCTTGAATTTGGTTGTTTAGAGTGATTCATGAGCTTTCAACTGTCCGTAATGTCCATTTATTAGGCAACGACTTTTTTTCGCTAGCAAAGTTCCTATTTAATTGTGTTAATGTTGTGTTTTTCTTTTTCGGGATATGTAATGGTTAAGTTTAATTTTTATCTTATATTTTGATTAAAAATTAAATGAAATAGCATATTCTTCAGTCAGAACTATTTGGGATTCAAACCGCGATCTGCCCTTTAGGAGGGTTCGAACACCAAATCTTAGAAACTAGTAGTAAATACTTTCTCGTAACATATCTACAAGAAATTCATGTTGAAAAATTTGAAGTTTACTTTTAACTTGGACTTTATGCCCCCACTTTTATCGCAACTATAACTTCGCATGTAGAATTCCTTTTTCCTTTTTGTTTTGTTAATATGTAGAATTTGTAATCAGCTGATTATATGTCATAAAAAAATTGTGAATTTATACAGCATTACGAATTTTTATGCTTTCAAAAATAGATTATTTTGTGTTATAACATTAATTTAATTGCAGGTCGTTAATCAGATACCACAGGATTTATATTAAGGAGGTTGTCTAAATAGAATTTAAAGAATTGCAGACAACAAAATAATCACAGTGGAACTTGCAGGAACATATAATGTTTAAATGGTTTTAAAAAGTAGGCAATCTAAATGGAATCAACATCATTTATTTGTGTTTGGGATTTAGCCACTACAATATCACATGCAGCACAGAAATATTCTTAATTCTTACAGTACTAGTTAGTTGGTTGCGTATTCATTCAGAAACACAGTGATGCACTCATGCATGCATATATGCAAATACCGAGGATATATAAGACACGTTATTATCAGCTCAAGCTAGTGATAAGATCAATAAGATCGTATTTAGCGTTTATTGGATCTAACAGTTAGATCAAGATCAACTACCTATATCTTATTTTGATCAACGGTACCGATCTATTCTCAGATATACAAATATCGATAATGTGACCTTACAGATCTTATCTTCAGCTTACCATATATATATATAGAACGATTGGAATTTGTTGCCAAAATTTCTTGGTAAACTAGTGCTTAGGTGGTCATTCTATTCAAAATATAAATCAAATGATGTTGGTTATGATTAGTTTTGACATCACAAGACCAAATTTGATTTCCATATTAAGATATTTATTTATTAATAATAAAGAGGGTTTAGAAAGTCAGCATGTACTATCAATGGCCAAAGTAGAGAGAATCCAATGGAAGAGGAGCAGATTATTGTTGGGAGAGCATTCAAGAAGCATCATATGATGCTTTGAGAAAGTTAGGGGGAAGTCACCACATGACCAGTCTCTTTCATTTGGTAGGGAAATGTAAAGGTGACCCAGCCACCATTTTATTTTATTTTTTCCCCAAAAGTTTTAAAAAAAAAAAAGAAAGAAAAATTCCTCACCTACCTTGCTTTATAATTAAGTTATAGTACCATTCCTCCTCATTGACACATGAGAATGGTAAAGTTTATTTCAGTCCCAAATTAGAGAAATTGCACCCCACTCCACCCAATAATTTAGGCTTACCATTTACCCCTTAAGTAGGGTTGAGGCTATCGTTGTATGACATGAATTATGCCTTAAATTTTCAGAAGTAGATTGTCTATAAGACTACAAACCAGTATTGATCCAGTTGGTTAGCATTATTGGATGCCACCAATCCCTCATTAAGAATAAGTTGGAGGTTTGAATCTCAACAAGCACAAATAAGAATAGGCTATTGTATATCATGCTCGAAATATAAAATAGAAATCGAATTTACAGTCACAGACTAAAAAAAGTGTATATGAGAATAGAGTGTTGAGTGGGTCACCATACATATGTCGTGGACCATGGATCTTACGACTAATACATGACTAAATCAGGGATCAATACAACACGTGAAACCTTTCCTAGGAGTGCTTGGTAAATTGCCGTTGTAGACTTCATTAAATAGTTGTTTGTCATTTCAAATATTTTGAACTTAAAGTTACATGCAAAGGATGTGCTATAGATATACATGTATTCAGTTGTAAGAATGAAGAAGCGTTAAAGATATACCTTCATTCAAAAATATCTTATATTGTAGACGAGTTCGTTCGCTTTATTTTGTAAAATTTATATGTATAACACAGGCAAAGAACCGAGAATAAGGCATGTTGTCATACTTGTTCCTTCTGAGAACTAGGTCAGACCTCGGTTTATTTTTTGGGACTGACGGATGTTTCCTCTCATGTCATCTTATAGGCCAAATTCTGTACTATATTAAATGTAATTTAGTTTACTTGTCACGTATGCCATATGAGCTGAAATGTTAAATCAAGAACTCCATAAACGTACATGCCCCCACTTTTACATTTATATAGTGGGTTGATTTTGTGGCTAATTCTTACAATACCAAAAAGGTGAAAACCAACATACTAAGAGTTGAGTAAAACCTAATACCGGAAACTATACATCTATAAATGCAAGCGGCAATATGAATTAGCTCTGCTTAGGGCACTTAGGATGAATGATAGAATTTTTATCTTATAAAATGGATATTTAAAATTCGAATTTTGCAAATACCATCTATACATATACAAGAGATTTTTTTTTCACCTGTTTTTTTAAAAGATAACACGAACATTTTTGTCCGATTACATACCCGAAAAAAAAACTTTCATGATAACTATCAATTTAGCCCCTCTTTTTATACCTAGTTGGTTCTGCCCCTCCCAACATTGCCTATTAAATAATATATACTATCAAATAATAGTACTTAAGTACAAATTTATTACGATATTTAAAATATTTATTGCAATGTTATAAGTATCATACATTGCTGAATAGATTAAGATATGTGATGATCATGCACCCCAAAAATATCAAACGCCTAGGAAAATTGTCTTTGTATATTAGGAGATGTGATGCTCACTAATAACCCTAAAAAAAATGTCAAATAAATAGAAAATCATCTTTGTAGTATGGCCTATACAATTTTTAAGATAATTTAAAAATTTTATTCTGTCTATATATGAAATTATAGATGGATCAATATGGTGCTCTAATATTTTTATAGATTAAACTGAAATATCTAAAATACGGTTGGTAAAAAAATCTTAGGGACCGTACTAATGGAATTTTTAAATATTATTACTGTAGTAAAAAATTATTAATATAATCTTATTTGTTATATTGTTCGCCGCCCCCCCCCCCCCTAGTGTCTTTCCAAAAGACGCCATTTGTGGTGACTAAGCAGAACAAAGAGCATTATTTCAAAAAAATATATACTTTTTTGAAAGAGCGTCTCCGTAAAAAGGATACTTCCTCATGCCGAGGATTTCCAGGCTGATTACAAAACTAATCTAAATAACAGGAAGAGCGTCTTTCTAAAAAACTCACTTTCCACGAAGTAAAGTGCGTCTTTCGAAAAAGCGCTCTTCATAGGAAGTGCATCATATGCTGGTTTTGGTTGTACTCAACGAAAGAGCATCTTCCGAAAAAACATCAATTTATTAAAATAATACTATAAAAAAATAGTACTAACGTCATTTTATTTTTCTTTGAAAACTAACACCAAAATTGGGATGAGGGGATTTTTAAATAGGAAAATTGTATATCAGCCCCATAAATTTAGAGATCGGCACAAATCAGCTTCTGAAAGTAAAAAAACGTCTAATGTAATTCAAGCGTGTGTTGTCACGCCGGACGTTTTTTCTATTTTTATAAACTAATTTATAATTTTTTAAGAAAGTGGGGGCTGATATATAAATTTTTCTTTTGAATTGAAAGTTTGGATAGACAGGACAACAGATGCATGCATGGTCTGTGTTCGTTCAATCTTGTCATGGCCATGAGGTCATGTCTCTCTCTCCCTTTCTTCCTCAAAATCTAGCTCTTTGGAAACTCTGTCATCTGAGCTACTATTTTGTGGGCCACTCTGCATGTGGAGGGTCCTCTGCTTGCATTTGATTTTTAGGGTATCATCTTTTAAATGATTGAGTTCATAGTGGTAGGGGTAGTTTCTCTCCCTTTTTTTTTTTTCTCTTTTTTCTTTTTTCTTTTTTTTTCTTTTTTTTTTTAAAATAAAAATTATTGGTTGCTGGTATAGGTGGGCAAACTTGCACGAGGCTCCTCTGTAACTCTGTCTTTGCTTTGTTTGACTCTGGACTGGAAGAAAGCCATGGCTGCGCAGGGGGGGGACATCTGGTTAGATGCATTTTCTATATTTGTATCGGAAGTCTTTTCTGCTGGTTATCTCCCTTGCATAGGTTTTGATATTTCAAGCATTTCGGTAGTCATTTGTCTCTGTTTAATTTATTTTAGATTCTTTAATAAATTAGGAAAATGGAAGCTTAAAACTTGAAAATGAAGATAACATGTAAAAAACACTATATAACATACATAAAAATCCGCTAAAGAACTTGTTGCAAGTTTCTCATTAATATAAATTTCATAAATTGGGAGATAATGTAATAACTAGTTTTATAAAAATATTATAATTAATTCGTTGCAGTTATTAGAACAAAAATAAATAGTATATAACATACATAAAAATTATTGAACGGAAGCATAAGATAATGGTAATATCCAGTTATATATATATATATTCAAGTATGATAAAAATTTATTTAAAAAATCTCTTATAAATTATATATAATATAATATTTTTTGATTAATTCTTACACTTATAGTTAAACTATTTTTATAAATTATAACTATTATTTTGATTAAGTTATTATATTTAATTTAATTTTAATTGTAAATTCTTCATATTCTTACTTAACTTTTAAAATTTTTATAAATTAATATAAATATTACGTGGCTTTTATAGAATAAAAATAAATACTATATCGTCTATAAAAAAATATTTAAAATACCAAATATTGCAATAATTTTGATTGTCGAATTGTATATATTATATATAGATTCGCTCGGAATAAAAAAATGAGAAGATTCTATCTTGAATTGATTGGCAACTTGACCACATGTTTATATATTATATGTATACATGCTCAACTTGCGCAAATTAGTATCATGATTATTATTATTATTAAAGTAATTAATCAACAAATTAGCATTTGTTTAATCATAACATTTTATCATAGGGACGTGGCGAATTTGACACCCGAGAATTTGCACAAAATTTCCGACAAATTGGTTTGCTGGCAAAAATTTAGCGGCAAAATCTCCTCTGATAGTGAGGTTTCTCTGTCTTATATATATATATATATATATATATATATATATATATATATACTTTTATATTTATTTAATCTTCTTAGATGACTTGGATGTTGATCTCAGACCACTTTTGGTTTCAGCATCTAATCTTAGATATATACAATATAAAAGCCTCCATTAACATCATCGGTGCAGACACTAGTATATATAAAGTTATCTTAGCTTACGTCAATAAATATTTAATGAAATATATATATAGTAAATAATTTTGCATTGTTTTGGCCGTTTATCCTACTATCCCAATTTTAATTTGCAATAAAAAAACACTAGGATAAATGTGTAGAAATTTATTATTGTCTACCAAATCTATTCCCCATACATGTTTGTCTATTGTTCTTCTAATAAATAATAATAGGACAAATCTCGTATTTTATTAGTTTATTCTATTCATCTCAAGTATATAGACTCAAGCACGTAGTAATTCGGATTTCCAGATGAATTCATTCCAAATCTGAAAATCGATTTGGAGAAGAGGTGATTGCCAATAGAGGGTTTAGATGATTGGAGCTCCTCTAGCCGTTGAAATGATTTTTAACACTCAATTTATTATGTCAATGAACAAACAATAAAATATCTCTACAACATGAACAAAGAAAGGCCTATTAGTCTCATATTCCACAATATGCAGTATCCCACATCAACATAGCAGCCCATATCAGAGCCCATTAACTTGACCGCCCTAAAATTAATGGACATTTGGTGAAATATCCTGTTGGCATATCCACTTTGGCAGGCAATAAAGGCTACATTTTTCTTTTCATATCAAGGGCTTAGTGGAACATAAATTACCCCAAAATCCAAATTCACAGAAGCGTGTATAAATGTACATAATTAGCATGTAGGACGAATGGTTAGAATTTTTACCTCCAAAAATAGAAGTCGTATGTTCAAATCTCACAAGCGTCATTCGTAATGGTACAAAAGATTTATCCCCTCTGAACCCTTCTATGGAGGGTAACATGTGGCATTTCGATAAGTTCAAATAAAAAAAAAATTGAGATTTTTCAGTTGGTATAATATAGGATGGTGTAATCCGTAGGTTTATTTATTATAATAGTCGCATACAAGTGGGATGGGTAGAAGCAGAGTTTTTTCACGGTAATAAAAAATAAAAATAAAAAATGTACATAGAAATTGTATATTTACCTCAAATATTCTCATTATTCCCTCAAAATCCCTTGAAATTAACTACAAAATTCTTCCGTCAAAATACTCGAAGTTGCTCGACGAACTACGGCAATGAGGAAAACAATTTTAAGACTTTTCCAACCAGATGCCGAGGCTCTATGGTGAAATTCGTGGGAAGAATATTTAAACAGAATACACGAAATAGCTCCAACTAAACCCAGCCAGATTTTTAAAGCTCGACAAAAATTCTTTTAGTTATTATTTGTATTATATTAGGAAGCAGCAATTTGTTGTTATCGCCTAGTTAACACCGTTTCAGAATTTTATTCGGTCGATACCTGCACAGCTTATAACCTATAAATTGTACTTAATTAACGATACATCATTAAAACAAAGAGGATACCAACTAATATTGGTTTAATTGATTAGTAAAATTAGATGTTGAAAAATAACTGCAGTCTGTTTCTCATAATAAGTAGATCAGAGGTTTGAATTCCAGCAAGTATGAGTTAGAAAGAATTACTATATCGCTCCGTTTCCAATCGAGATATATAATAAAAATCGAATTCGCATACAAAAAATAAAAGAGGATTGGTCAAGAAAAAGCCTATGCTTTTCAACAATATTTTACATTAAGCACCTATTTTCATAAAAACCTTACAAAATTATCCAAAATTCGTATATATAAATATATACTAAAAATATTTTGAATATAAAAAAATGGGTAAGTTCTATAACTTGTGTAACTTGTTTAAAAAATATTTTATATTAAAAATTTCTTCAAAAAATAATTTAATATTTTTAACCTATAATAAATTTATGATAAATTTTTATTGCGTCCGGGCGCTCTTTCTCCCCTACAGTTACAGTGTAAGAACTTGTCAAACATAAAATGTCACATAATCGAAGTATTAAACTTACAAATTATTTTTGACGATTTCCCAACATTCTAAAACCATACAAAAGTACCTGAAAATTAATCCCCATGACAAGTACAACGACAGTAAGAAGAACCAGAAATTGCCATGAAGCATACACGTATCTGTTCATAAATCTTCTTAGTCTGATCTTGTAATTGTTCTTGTTATAATACTCATTAACATCTTCAATTACTGCATCCAATTTAGCAACTCTTGTGAGCCTCACTGATCTGCTCATTCCGTTCCAGAGCTCTGCAACTTCTTTATCATTCTTCAACCTGTTAAAAACAGCTCCTGATCTCCTTAGAATCTTCACATCTTCTTCATCATCTATGATTCCATTCATCAACTCTATGTACCTTGTGAAAATCAACGGCCCCGATACGATCGACGTCTCATAAGCAACCAAGTTTCTAAACACTACTTCAGAGTTGACGTCAATCGTGATCGCCGGTAGTTGAAATTTCGATGTTTTACGATCAAAGTTAATAGTTGCTAGATCTCCAGTGGTTGGTGAAAATTTTATCCCGGCGCAAGCAAGTTCGGTTACTGAAGGGATAGTAATTTCTTCCATTAATGGCGGTGTATTCATGTCTGAAGCTGAACTTCTTTCCATTAATGGCAAGTTCTCCACTGATTTCTTAATGATGGTGAAAAATGGAAGGTTGGATATAATACTCCACGGAATTTTCACCAAAAACTTCATAGCTGTACATGCAAACAATCTACTACAATGCATTATGAAACCCTCTTTATCGGATTGCTCGTTGTTTTCAATCGCTTCAATTTCTTCATAATCTTCGTCATATGTTGGGACGAGTGTTCGATACAAAAGCTCTAGTATGTGCGAGTATTTCGATACATTGATCTCACGAACAGAGATATCCATGTTTTTAAATGGAGATATATCCTTTAAGAGACCAATTAACGAGGAAAATAGCAGTTCATCTCCTACTCTGGATGACGAACACTGTAACTCTAAAATCTTTCTCAAGAGGAACAGTGGGATTTGATTTTCCAGCATGAATATGTCACGAAGAATCATGTTATGGATAGATTTCCTCCTCTTACGATCCACCAAATGAGTCAACCTCGACGTAATCCTTTGCAAGCTCTTGTGATTACATATTTTCTCATCGCCGGAGTAAGCTAGTAGAAATTCAAGCAAAAAAGAAGAATCCATCGCCATCATCCACGCTAATGTCTCTGAGCTAATACTAAGGTAACGATGATAATGCGCACGTGTGGCCGGCGCAAGATCGGTGAAGATATTAACTATGTCAGTAAAAGCAACGTTATGGTGCAACTTTTTGGCGGCAAAGACTTTGTACCTCTCGGTTTCGCGGAGTTCTTCACGGTGGTGGTGGTAAGGTCCAATCGAAATCAACTGTGGCGTGTAGGATTCGGGCTTACATTGCAGTAGTGGCTTTGGAACTGCGGCGATGGAGACATAGATGTCATCGTCACCGTCGAGATGATCTTCTTCGAGGATTCGACGGATTTGGATCACCCATTGCTGTTCGTTGAAGCATGAGCTTTGGTTTATGGCCATGGCTGTTGGGAAACGAGAGACTAGATTTTTGTGGGTTTAAAAGAAATTTGATTGATCAAATTCTATTTGTTCTTCCGAGAACAAATGAAAACTGAAGTTTCGTATTGCATGGAGTTACTGCCAACACGTTATGAGAGATTCATTTAAGTGAGTTGAAAATTATGGAAAACTGAAGCTCATTTTCATGACATTCGGAGAAGCTTAGTATTTATTTACGTTTTCGTCGACAAAATACACATTTACATTATGAACTCAATATTTATTTACATTTTCTTCGATAATATGCATATTAGTAATCAATAATATGAGGCAGCAATCTTGTTCTACCTAAATTATGATCAACATGATTCCACAGGATCAATTTTTTTACGCCATCTTTCTACACCTCATACTGCTTCTCCCATAAAAAATTGACAAAAATCTGTACAACCTTTTTATAATGGCTAAACGTTATATAGTATGCAGTTGAGAGGTACACTTGTCAACGTATGATTAAAAGAACAATGTGAGGCGTATGAGGTTGGTAGATAAACTGATCCCTGATTCTACAACTAAATGACAAGCTTGCCATTTTGGTTGAGGGGCTTGAGATAACATGGGAACACTTAACTAGATCCTTCTACTCCACCTCCTATAATCAAAGAAATATTTTGCATGAAATTGGAGGAGGATGACTGTGCTGCTACATCATCCTGCATCAATGAAAATCCAGCAATATATTGAGATAAATGCCTTCTCGGAGAAATCATGGTCGAATGTATTCAAGAACAATGCAGTTTGATTTCATCAAGTTGGCTCATGAGGTACATAATCCAAAGACTCAAGATTGTAAGCTTTGAAGCTATGTAGCACGGATAGTCCGAAAAAGTCGATGTGATCATGTCCGTACATGTGTCAAACACGACACTTCTCGAACACTTCCAGACACGTATTAAACATGCCACGTGACGTGTCCAAAAAAAAAAAAAAAAAATCGGACACACGTGTCGTACACTTCTGTTCGGCATGTCCGACACAGGGTCGGTATTTGTATTATATTTTTTAACTTTTTAAAAAGAATTTTTTTGTTTAATTTTTAGAAGAGTTAAATATTATATTTGCATTTTCTGCAGGTTCCATAAGCAGAGATATAAATTTTGTTTTAGTACTATCAGTATAAAAATGGAAGGGGAATATCCTTTTCTATCGTTATTATACACACTCAAACAACAAGCCAATAAACTCGGTTAAGTTGGGGAGCGCAGTTGGAAGAACTTGTAAGTTGCTGGCTCAGGATCTAATACTTTCCAAGTTCGATTTTTCACTACATCATGATAGTTGTTAGAAAAGTTTATGCACCATCTCCAACGTATTGCGCACGTCTTCCTACATGTGCGACAGATTCATGCTTCAGTATGCTCATCTTTCTAAGCAAGCGTTGTTATGAGAGTTCAGTTAAAATTACTATCTTAACCCTGTAGGTGTGAAACAAATCCCACCCCCAAAAACAAAAAAAAAACTCCTGTTGAGTTTTATTTTGTTGTAAAGTACTTGAAAAAGAACGGATTGATAAGGATGTTATGGAGTTTACAGGATTGGTCGGCGGCAGTTTGATTAAAAAGAAAGAGCAAGTCAAACAGTGACCACATAAAAACACCATGATGCGTCTCTTGGCCGGTGGACAAATTATGTAATAAAAAGTTGATGTATCTGGTGCTACTTCCATGCGTTTAATTACAAAAAAAGAAAAAGAGTTAATAGAAAAGTTAATGTCATCTCCCTTTAGAAAATTTCCAATTTTTGCGAGCAAGTTTCTCATGCCAAAACAGAGGATGGTAAATAGTATAGGACCGATTCTCAAGTTTGAAAGCCCTGTCGTGCAAAAACAATCTTTTAACTCGATCTTGCAAAATATCAAGCAATAATATTATATATTTTATTATTTCTGGTGAGTTATGGGTTTTATACTTTTATGATGAACACTTTTGCAATTTAGTTATTTAGTCCCAAAATCATTAACAAGTGCTATTCCTCTCGTTTGTCTGATCTGATTTAGCTCAAACTCCTACACAGCGCGAGCGAGCAAGCGTAGGAGAATGTCTATATTATCCAATTTCGACTTGGTCGGTATTTTCTAGGGTTTTACAGGATTTTGCAGATGGTTGGATTGGAGGGAGAAGATGGTGGTAGGTCTTCTGATCCCCCCAATTCAAGTGCCGAGTTTGGGGCTCTTGGGAAGGACTTTTCAGGTTGAATTGTAATAACTGCTTGAGCTTTTATTATTACAAAATTGTATAACTGTGTTACGCTTGGATCTGGTGTGTTGATGTTTCTTTTAATTCTGTTTTTGGTTGACTTCTCTGTTGCTTTTATTAGTTCTTATGGTAAATTTACTGTTTTTATAGCTTTTATTGGATTGGAAGATCTTTTGGTAGTTTGATATTTGAATTGAATTGAATTTTAATTTACTGAGATTGTTCACTATATGTTCCTAGTCGTTTTTGCTTTAGTTATATCATTGTGTCTTTATACTTATGTCGCGTTTTTAGTTGGTCATGCAGTTAGGTATTGGTAATACCTTGACTTTTTTTGAGATTGAGAGTATTTTTGCATCGGTTTTTGGATGAATATGTTTGAAGCCTCAGATAATTACCGCAAGTGATTTTAATTTCTAAATTGCTATGGCCCGTATCAATTTTGATTGCATGGAAAACAATTGCTCAGATGTGATACATCTGGTAACAAAATTTGATAGCTTAGAAGCCTTTCAAACACATTATCCATCTGGTGAACAAGTCTGTGATCTAACGTTGTGTGAAATAGAATGTCCTATGATTTTGATAGTGGCAGCGAACCTTGAGTGACATCAGTATTCTGTTCTTACATATCATTTATTTCATGCGAATTTTTGTAAAGGCATAGTTACATTCAAGTTGAGGCTGTAGTAAGATGTATTTGCTTCTTAGTTTAATTATAATATGTAATTTCTTTATTCTGATTATTCTGCTTCTTAGAGTTTTGCTCATTTAGACTGGTTGAACTCTATTTTGTACGTTGGTCAAATTGATGATCACCTGGATTGATTTTTCTTATGCACATATGAAATTTGGTATGGTTGAGTTGTCTACTTAAAAAACATGCAGATATCTTGAATCCTTCTTTACTGTGCTTAACCCTACTGATTTACTAGTTGATACATGAAAATTAATTGTTGATGCCCAGTTTGATTGTTGATTTTGCAGATGCTGCTGTTTTTGATGCATCACAGTATGATTTTTTTGGGAAGGGCATCGTAGAGGAAGTTGACTTAGGAGGTTTGGAAGAGGATGTTCTTGATTTTACTGGTCTAGATGATCAATTATCTTCTTTAGACCGAGAACAGGTGATATTTCTATCGCTTCTCTTTTCAGGTCTTTCTTGTGTTACAATTTTCTTTTCTTTTATTTGTTTAAATTATTGAAGTTAGCACAAAAATTTATTTGATATTAAATATCTATAGTGTATTACATCACTTTGTTCACTTTTGCTTCCTTCCACATTTCACGTTCTATTTCCAATTCAAATGCTTATAGTCCAAATAATTATCCAGTCCTTTGCAACAAAGATTTTCTACATAAACTAAGAAGCTAATCTTGCTTAGTTACGCCTGCAATCTTTTGGTTCTCATACTTTTTCTCATGCAATGATGGACTGGCATACTTAATCTAGAAGTTGAATCAATCCTCTGACTAATGCCAGCTTATGTTCACTTGCTATGCAGTTTTAGACTTATAGTGTTGGTCAGCTATATGCTACAATAGTAACTTTAGCTGGTCCCTTGTTTGTGTGTTACCTTGGTGCATCAGGCTCCTTGTGCTCTCTGTTGCTGAGGTGCTTAGGTTTTTTTACTTGGTGCTATTGTTTCTGGTCACTAAATAGCTTTCATGGCACCCATATTAGCCGCTTTTAGCTCTATCATCCTAATCCTTCTTACCTTAATGCCTATAACATTTCACCTCTTCTAAAATGACACCTATAATCTTTGGTCTATCGGGTTTATGAGCTTCAAACTTCTTCTGGTCAAGTATGATACATTATATGCCTTCATAAATAGCTATTGATTGATTAGTAACTTTGAGTTTGTGCAACTGTGCTAGCGGTTTGATATTTATAATCATAAGTGGAAGTATTTTTGCAAGCTACAACAGCAGTCTCACATTTTGATACATGTATCTAGTAGAGTTCAGGTCTAACAAAGAGTTTACCAGATGTGTTACTTCTAGCTAATTGCTATTATTGCTTGATGTTTCTTTTTAACATGTTAGATAAGAGGCCGTCAATTTTTTATTCAGCAAAACCTATGATTGTTAAATATATATATATATATATATATATATATATAGAAGTTCTTCTCAGGGTTAGTACTGTTGAAAAGGCATAATGCATTTGCAATTGTATGTTCTTTTGACTGGGTTGCATGGAATTCAAGTTTGTGCATGGCATTCTCCTCTAGTGACTTCCTTGGTGGTAATTCACTTTTGCCTGTTGCAAACTTTAGCTAGTTTCACTGAATTCTCCCATTGTTAGAGGCTCTAGGAAGCATTTGACGAGGCTGTGCATTTGCAGGGAGAAATTATAGGCTCTTTATCGGATGTTGATGATCTCTCAAGTACTTTTTTAAAGGTGTGCATCTATGAAGCACGGACTCGGACATCTTTCTCTAAATTCTTACATTTGTTTTTTATTTCTGTTTTTTTCTTTTTTAAACTCAGTTGAACAGAGTTGGTGGTGAACCAAAGAGTACAGGAGTTATTGGTGAAAGGACATCCACTGCTAAGGAAAGTGAGTGACACTGCTGTATCTGCTACATTTAAAAGTTTAGTTCAGCTTAGCTCGTGTGTGAAGATTATGTTAGAAACTTAGAAATATATGTCCCAGTTTATCTTTGTTTTTAAGCTCTGTATGTTTTTCTCGTTCCATCCATCTTGTTAGTTATTTAACAATGTTTAAGGAGGCAAGCACTGGATGGCTGATTCTACATTTCTATTTATGTTACTTTAGGCTAAATGATCAAATCCATACTTTGGGGCTGATTGGCAAGAGTTCTCTACCTGTGGCTGAGGAATAAATCTTATCTAAATCGAAGTAAATTTTAGCTATTATTAAAGATGGAAAAACATTAGCTGGAGTATAAAAGTTTACCTAAATTAGCATGATAAGTTAAGAACAGTGTTTAAGAGGCAAGCACTGGACTGGTAATTCTATTTATGTTCTGTTAGGTAAAAAGAGAAACCCCCATACTTTGGGACTGATTCGCAAGGGTTCCCTACGTGCCAGAGGAATGTGAAGCCTAAATACAAATCCTATCTAAATGTCAATTATATCCTATATATCTTAAGAAATGGAAAAAAAACACTAATTGGTGTTTAGTACATTAACATGATAAGTGAAGTTCAAATATTGTTTTATAGAAAAACCGAGTTAAATTTTGAGCAAGTGGGTCAGTCAGAGGGTGATGGAAGGAACTTGTGCGGGTGTTAGAAGTGCTAACGTAAACCTTAATGTTGTTTTGGTTTTCATATACTTGTTGCAACTTTCAATGATAAAAGGCGAACCCAAGCGTGAGACCACTCTCTGCACCAGCCTTTTTGTTTGGCGGTCTTTTATCCAGGGGGAGGTGTGTACGCACCCATATCGCTAACTCGCGGAGGATGTTTCCCTCCTGCTTTGGCAGGATTCGAACCCTCACCAGACCACTAGATGGGATAAATCCCAACCAGTCGCCGCTGGGTTTGCCCCAGCTTTCAATGAAGAATTACATTATTCAATAATGATATAAAAAAGTTCAGTTCTGTTAAAAGTTGGAGAATGTAGACTACCTTTCTAGACTGTTGATGTTTAGGGTTTAGGTGAAATGACTGTTGACGTTTAGCAATCTTAAGTGAAATGATTGTTGTGATCCGAACACCTTTATAAAATGGGTGATTGTTGATTTTCATTTCCAGGCAGTGAATCTCAATGAGGTTCAGAAAACTGGTAACTGAGGCATTCTCGTAGCTGTCGAAAACCCTTGCTGTTGTATATATCTCACTAATGTATTGAATGAGTAATTTCCTATTCAATATGGTATATTTGTTGCCTGGTTTATGAAGCTTTTTATATAAAATAAGTTTGCAACCCCATTATCAAGGATTATAGTAAAGGGGCTTTCCTAGTTTCTATGAAGCTTTTCCCCTGTGTGTGGTTCAACAAATTAATGATATTCCAAGCAGTTCTTTCCACATCTATGAACTTGCATGTAGTCTTTTCTTCTACAAAAGATCCATCAACTTATACATAAATATTGCTTATATAGGCTCTTCTGCTACAGACTGGGCACTAGAGGCGGACTTCTCAAGCTTGGGCGATCAGCAAGTATTTACTGATGATGGCGAGGAGGGCAGACGTTGGTGGTCCCCTCATCCTTCTTTGTCTCAGCTTCCTGATGCTAAGCCCTTGTATAGAACATCCACATACCCACAAGCACCACAGCAACAGCAACAGCAACATGAGTCTTCTGAGCCAATTATTGTGCCAAAGTCAAATTTTACTTCATGCCCTCCCCCTGCTGGAAGTTCTCCTGCTTCACCAAGCTATTCACAGAACCACTTGGCTATAAGGCAGCTTAGTATGCCTTTTTCTGCACCATTTGTATCTCCTTCCTCCGGTTCTCATCCTCAATTTCAAGGACCATCGCGTGGGTTGTATTTCGATGGGAACGTGTCTCAGTTTAGCAAACCAGGTCTTCCAATCAATAGTCGGCAGCAAACTAATTGGTTGAACCAACCTAGTGCACGCCCAATGGAGTATCCAAATCTCTTGCCTAATACATTTTCACAGCAGCTACCTTGTTCTGGTGGTTTAATGCCCCCACCCCACATGTTGCCTCCGCAACAACATTGCTTACGCCAGATGCACCCATCTCCACCACAATTTAATCACATGCAGTCTCAGTTCAGTTCCCACGCCTCTCCTCCAATGTCGAAAAATTTTGATATGCTTGGAATGATTGATTTAAGGGACCAGCGATTCAAACATATGCATAGAGGGCGACAGGTCTTGCGGGTGGCTCAGCAGGGTTCTGAAACTAGCAATCAGAAGTTTGAAGGGTTTTGGACACAATTTCGATCAAAGTATATGACAACTGAGGAGATTGAGAATATTTTGAGAATGCAACATGCTGCAACACACAGTAATGATCCATATGTTGATGATTATTATCACCAAGCATGTCTTGTAAAGAAATCTGCAGATTCTAGGCTGAAGCATCATTTTTGTCCATCCTTCATTAAGGATCTTCCTTCACGTTCCCGTCCTGACAGCGAGCCACATGCATACCTTCAAGTTGATGCTCTTGGGAGGCTTCCCTTCTCTTCAATCCGAAGGCCTCGTCCTCTTCTAGAAGTTGACCTACCAGCAACATCCAGCATTAACAACAATGAGCAGAAATCTTCTAGACCTCTCGAACAAGAGCCCTTGTTAGCAGCAAGAATCACCATTGAGGATGGGCTCAATGTTCTTCTTGATGTTGATGATATCGATCGTGTTTTGCAGTTCAATCAGCTGCAAGATGGTGGTTCCCAATTGAAACAAAGACGGCAAGTTCTCCTAGAAGGTCTTGTAGCATCACTTCAGCTTATCGACCCACTAGATCCAGGTAAAGCTGGGGATTCAGTTAATCTGGCCCCAAAGGATGATCTTGTGTTCCTTCGCCTTGTTTCACTCCCTAAGGGCCGTAAACTGGTATGTCGGTACCTCCAGTTACACCATCCGGGTAGTGGTTTGACCCGTATAGTTTGTATGGCCATCTTTCGGCACTTAAGGTTTTTGTTTGGTGGACTGCCATCAGATTCTGATGCAGCAGAAACAACGATTAAGCTTGTTAAGACAGTTTGTTGTTGCATACGTGGCATGGATTTGAGCTCGATCAGTGCTTGTCTTGCAGCAGTGGTTTGCTCATCGGAGCAACCACCTCTTCGTCCTCTTGGAAGTTCTGCAGGTGATGGGGCCTCTCGCATAATTAAAACTGTTCTTGAGCGAGCAACGGAGCTTCTAGCAAACAGCCATACTGCAATTAACTATAGTATATCTAATCGAGCGCTATGGCAGGCATCTTTCGATTCCTTCTTTAATCTCCTGACTATGTACTGCTTGAGTAAGTATGATGGTGTCATGCAAACATTGCTCTTGCAAGTACCATACAAGGAAATTGTAGGATCCGAGGCCGCTAGAGCAATAAGCAGGGAAATACCTGTCGAGTTACTACAAGCAAGCCTACCTCATACCAACGATGATCAACGAAAACAGCTACTTGACTTTGCACAGAGGTCTGTGCCAGTTACTGGATATAACAACAATGTCAGTAGTACTGGACCGATGACTTCTGAGTCTGTACCTAGCTGAAGTTGTAGGCGATTTTCCTTTAACAAACCTGGTGCAACTTTTGATGTTGGCACTTGGCGGAAGCACGATGGTGCGGTGAACGTAGACAAATGTACTGCACTAATTGTCGTTTGCTACGCCTTCTGAAGATGCAGAATCTATTATTTACTATGGTAGTTTGTTGCGGTGTGATTCCGGTGCTCCGTCATAATTCCGGAGCGGTCATAATGGATAGAAGCTGTACAGGTATTTTGCACAAGCAGTTTCATTTTCATTTTTAGGTTGTAGGTTCTAAAATGTACTGCTGGGGGAAGGGAAGATGATAGTTCCTGATGCATGTTTTAGTTGGCAGAGGGGAACTTGATAATAATTGTCCGCAGAACTTGTGTTTTATCCCGATGGCTCCCTTGTCGCCAGCAAGCTATTTCTTCTCCCTCGGTATGTTCTTTACTCCCTGAGCTACATCACACGCATCTGCGACAATCTTCATGGACTTAGTTTTTGGTCATTTAATTCCTGCTGTAGTGTGCTCCTATATTCTACTAGAAACTACTATAATATACACTCTGTTGTACTACTTTGTAATGTATTCCGCTCAAAGAATAAATCTTCCTCTCCAAGCTGTTTCAGAAATACTCCAGCTGGAATTGTCTTCACCACTTCAATTTATTGTTGCTGTTTTTGAATTTATGACTTCAATTTATACCCGCGGCTAATCAACTTAACTTTAATGCTTCGTTGGAATTGGATCGTTGGGATATTGGATGGGTGCTCTACCATTATTTCAAAGTTGTATCTATTGTTTTATTTTGCAACATAGTGGAGAGATAATGTATGTGCCAAGTGGCCTAACCAAGTCATGGTCTTGCCTTACTTTATACGTATTATTATTCTGATCTACTATCAAGTTCTTCCCCCCCCCCCCAAATAAAAAAAAAAAAATTCCATATGTCAATGGAAAGCGTCGGGTCCAAGCCTTCCCAAAAAAAATAAAGTACATGATTGAATCAGACTAGTTTTAATTCCCGTAAGCTAGTGCAACTTGATCCAAGGAAGTCAATGGCATTGATGGTATGCTCTAACCATGTAGACTCCATCAATTGCTTTCATTTGATGCTTTTTCTTTTTCAATTTTGGAATTTAAAAGTGTATAATATATATATATATATATATATATATATGCTACCATTTGATAGATATTTATATCTATTGAGTAAGCATTTAACAACTGGCTTTTTATTCTAATGTTACCTGGCTATACTAGTTTAATAGAATAGTGCCATGGACCAACTAGATTTTGCCAGACTAATTAGTTGTATAAAATGGAGGTTTCTTCTGGCTTTTTTTTTTTTTTTCGTCTCGCATCCGCACTGCTACATAATGCAATATTAATCGCCCTATTTAGTGACCTGGGATGGATGCACTGGTGATAGGTATTCGGATGAATATGAGTGATAAATGGAAAAATATATGAGGGCTTTAACTAGTCGGATTAGCAAAAAACGTCCAGCATTTTTTTTTTTTTTTGGGGAATATTGGGATTAGCTAGTGTTTGACTGGTAATTGTTCTTATTCCTAAACTCCTAGTTATCTAATATTGCTAAAACTAATTTGATATACGTGTGATTGCATAAGTCTTGTAATTAGATGGGTGCATATAAGGAAAATTCTCATTTCACATGGACTTGGTGGCCTCCCTCATAAATAAACAGATCTTCTTTTTTTTTTGTCAAATATTAAACTATATCTTTTCGTCCTTTTTTTTTTAAAAAAAAAAAAATCTAATTTAATAATATATTATGCAAACAGTGTTGTTTACTTCACAAAAATTTCTATATGAATTTAATTGTTTGCACCCCTTTTCTTTTTTTTTTCCTTTTTTTTTTTTTTTTTTAAAGAAACCATATGCAGTTCTCCTTTTTTAAGGTTATAAATGAGGTTTTCATGAATCATGACTTCGGCAAAGAGTCATCTTTTGGGAGACTCAGACTCCATACACTAGAGTATAACTCTTTTATTTCCCAGTATCGTTCAGGTTCAATCAAAATAAAATTAAATTCAACTAAAAGCAAAAACAGCTTCAAATTAATAATACTAAAGTTCATTTAAAATAAAGTTTAACTCAAACAGCGTAAATTTAACTACAACAAGGTGAAGTTTAAATGAAAAAACACTGTGAAAGTTGACAGGAGCGATAAGATATGCTTTCTTCAATGAGCTATACGCGGCTTAGCAATGAATGTTGATTGATTTCGGGATATATTTTGGGAGAGAATTATTCTTGTAGGTGACGTATCTCAACCATCTCTATCGAGGCCACCATTATTTACCAGCACAATGGAATTTTGTATTCCCATTGTGTCATTCACTGAATGAGTCTCTGTCCTTTGGAGAGAGAGAGAGAGAGAGAGAGAGATCCAAATACAGTGAAAGCGAAGGGCAAGTGAAGTCAAATTATTCATATCTTAATTGTCAATTTCCCTATAATAGTGGAAATTTAATTATAATGTCACAACCTCCAACCTAATCAGGGTTGAAAATAAGTCGAGTCGAATCGAGTAATGCTTTGCTCAGCTTAGTTCATCCGAATTTAAGTTCGAGTCGACTTTGGCTCGAACTGATATTGAGATTAATAATAAATATATTGTGGATAGATACTACCACTCCTTTTTTTTCTCTTACGCAAATTTTATAACGGCTGTACGTTCAAATATTTAAATAACATTTATTTGTAGTAATTTATATTTTTATGTTTATTTTGTTGAGTTCACGAAACTATCGAGTCGAGAGTAAATATGACTCTATTTATTTAGACCGAATTCGAATTGAACTTTTAGCAAGTCGAGCTTAAATTACTCATAAACGATTCCACTCGTTTACGTCCCATACACCTAACCATGTTAGTGCGCAATTGACAGATCTCTCTTATATTTTCCCTCCTTTTCCTTTCACAAATCTCCAATAGATGGACGCGATCGTGCAGATAACATTAGTAGCTGCATAGACGATATTCAGTATTATACAGAATAAGGGTACAAGAGCCGAAATCAACCTCTTTGCACATATGAATGATACTTTTTTTTTTTCTTTTTTTTTGAGAAGAAGAATGATACTTTTAACTATTTATACTGCAAGCTTTTGTGCAGGCTTAACATATCTTTTGGATCGAGAGTTTGAAACATTAAATTCTCATATGTTTCGCATCAGCAAAATTCAAATGTTAAAGTTGCTATAAATCCAGAAAGATTTTCAGATAAAGTATTCGGACGCTGTAACGTTATTCAATGGATGAATGTACATTCAGTATATTTATGAAAATGCACTAATATACTTTTAATTTTTAAATACTGTCAAATGCCACGAAAGCACTAGCTATAGATACAAAATAATGAGACTTTTCATTCAAGATTTCAAAATAAAATAAAATAAAATAAAATAAAATAAAATAATAAAGTTGGTTGTGGGGATGATAAAATAATAAAATATTCATTTGGATTCCCTCAACAGAATTTTATTTTTTATTTTTTGTATCTATTGCAAATATTACCCGATCATTTTGATCAGACATGGAGGTCCAATGTCCCAGGTGATAACAATACATCAGATCCTGCTGGACCTGACCCACAAAGTGCCCCAACTGAGCACAGAATTTGTGTTATGTTAACTATCATTCTCAAAACCCCCCCTCTTTACACGTCACTTTCATTTCATGTCCTACAATACTTGTTATCTACCGAGCCGAGCCCAATTTCGATAAATTTAAAATTAGCATGTGCTGATCATGCCGGTTGAATCAACTGTGCATACACATACTTATTATTATTTAAATTAATTTAAAATTTTAAATATTCTGAGTTTGACCTACTAATAACTATCAGAATAAGCACGAGATATCTAGATCGTGATGACAGCTAGTAAAACCATGTGTATTATGTGATCATGATCATTTATGATGTTTGAGGGCATGCATCGTGATAGAATAGAGAGCAGTAAGTCAGTATATAATGTATATATTTGGACAATGTGAAACAGCAATTGAAATTTGATAGTTTGAATGATGACAATTTTGTTAGCCGGAAACAAAAATTAGCTTCTTTTTTTTTTAAATTATTGTGTAAAAATTATGTTTATAGCTAGTTCATTTTATAATTGTTGTAATAAATAAATTTACGAATAATATCGATTTATATTTTAGTAATCGATAAATTTTAGTATTTCTAAACAGATCTATTTTATTCTATATGAAATATAAAAAAAATAAATTTATTATATACTTACGGACGACGGTTGTGAAATCAACGGTTTGTGGTAGACGCTGTGGGCCAAAAATTAGCTCATGCTAGTTAGACTTGGTCCACATGGTTTCAATCGTTGCCACGTCAAAGGACCTTTGAGATGGATGCCATTAATGTAGACTTTTTAGTTGGAGTGTGAATTTTGATTGAATTTGAATTTAGATATTTAAATTGTAAGTTTAAGCAAAATTTGCAGGTGATGCTCGTCCTTAAAAGAGCTATTATTTATATATACTAGACTAGATGTATTTTATAAAAATGGTTTCACACAACAAGTTTATAATCTTCCCTTAATTTAACATTTTTGGTAAAATAATAATACATAACATTAGACGTGTCAACCATTAGGATCGTAATTTTTTTTTTTTTAAATTATCGTGGTAGAATCTATAATACGAACGCATGCCGTCATAAATAGTAATTTATTTTATTTTGAAAAAAATATTCAGACGAGAATTACCCATTGGAGTATTACATAAATATTAATGTGAAGTGATCAACGAAAATGAAATAAGGATGGACGATGAATAAAAAAAATGACTATAAAATCATTAAAAAAAAAGTCACGCATCCGGTCTACATCGCAAGAGAAAAAATACGAAAAAAAACAAGTCCTGATTCTAAGGCCACTTCTTTTATTTTCTAGACATGGGCTTTAAAAGAGAAGAAGAAAGAGTCAGATCTCTATTTCACAAACTCAAAAATTTTTCTTCTTCTCCTCTCATCCACCCTTCAAGGTATACTCTTGTCTCTCTTTACGATCATTTTTGAAGCAAACTCAACTGATAAAGTTTTTTTCTTGTTTGTTGTTTTTTATTTAACTCTGTTTTTTGGTTCAGGTATAAAGAGATAATAAATTTCGAATTTTGCTGAAATTTGATGTCGGTTTCCCGGCGTCTGGCTTCCTCGTTTTTATCGCCTTTTACTTCTGTTACCGTTGATTGCTTAATATTACATGGAATTTATTATGTGGTTCATTAACGATCAGTTTTCTTTCTTAAAGTCAAGGTTTTTAATGATATTCATTTGTATTCTTAATATGGAGAATTTATAAGGATCCTTCAGGACCTTGTGATCCTTCATTTTGCCGCCTTCTATTTCACTCCTCTTAGATTTTCTACATAAGATTTTGTCGTCGGTTTCAGTGTGAAAGGTTAGATTTTGCACTATTGTGATCCTTTTTTTTCCAGCATTTTCCTCATCTTATTTAGTTTTATTAACCGTAAATGTTTTGATCTTAGTGTGATTTTTGTCTCAGGATTTTTTTTTTTTTTTTTTTTTTGGAGAGAAGATTTTTGTCTCTGGTAATTGTCTTTTTCCTTGTTCTAGGTGTACATTATTTGACTTCAGTCGTCCTCTTGTTTGATATTTGTGAACATTAAGAACTTTGTTTTGCTGATTGCAATGATATATATTAAACTTATTTTCATACTCATATTGTGGTACAGGGACATAGTCTTGTTGGTTGTAGTAGATTTGGTTTGAGGTAGACAGGGATTTTTTGCCACAGGAAAGAGTTTGTTTTGATTATTGTGGATCCTACTGCAGTACTATATGAGATGATTCCTATGAGCAGAAATAGAAGTCAGCCAAGGGCTGGTAGATCTTTGATTTTCTCAACAGGTATTCTTTTTTCAGATTAAAATACAAATTTTCTGATTCCAGGTCCTTTCTATTTGTACTTATTTTTTCATATTACTTATTGTCTTCTTCTTGTTTTAAATTAATTAATGGTAAATTACGTTAGCTTTCTTTTTTTGCCAGTTAATGACTTTGAAGGTGTTTTGTAATATGTTAGATGTGGCATTTCCATGTTAAGATGAAATCAAAACTCAAGTTTTGTGGTGGTATTTTCTTTTTAATCTATATGTCCTTAATAAGTATTTATTCAACAATGTTTACTTTAGTCTATGGAGTAAAGTCTTTTATCGAGGATTAATTAGAGTATTTATTCAACAATGTCTCCTTGACATTTTTCCCCCTTAGACATGACTTTTTTATTTATCGATGTATTATTTCACTGCTCAGAGGATAACAGCAAATATTGCATAATGGAGACTTTAATAGAGATTTTACAGCATTTTCTATATGTTTACTAATACATTGTTTTTCTTTATTTTCACCTCGTCTAGCAACAGACTATTCTGAACAAATACGCAAACCTCATATTCTTGGAAGAGTAATAGCAGTTGCTATTTTCACTGCCGTGTGCATATTTATGCTAAAGCAGTCTCCTGCTTTTAGTGGTACAACTGCAGTAAGTGCTTACCTATTCCATAGCTTCTTCTCTTATTTCTTTTGTTTTGAAGTTTTAAATTGTGCTGTAAAAAGACATTCAATGTAAGCGAGAAAATCATTTTCTTGATTGCTCAAAATACCATTTCTCTCTTAAAACAGCATGAATATTGCAGTCATAACAATCTGATGATGTATTTCTTATTATATTTTTGCATCCATTACGCTTTAGCTAAGTCTGGAGGAAGCCAATAAAATTAAGTTCTTGATCTTAAGAAAAAAAAAAAAGAACTCGTAAATGCCAATTGATCGGCTCTCTGTAACTTTTCTAAGGGTTACAATTGCTTTGATTTAGTTCTATTGTCAACATATCCATTTGATGTCCTAATAATAGACAAAATGCTATTTGAAAACTACTGTTCTTTGTTAAGTTTGAACTAAATAGGCGCTTCTTTAATCAAATATAGATGAAGCTTTTGTAGATTCTGACATTACTCCCATTGGTTATGTTAATAACTTTGTTCTACACATTTTCTATCAGGCAGCTTCGTGGCTTTTGTTAGGCATTAATCTTTCACGAAAACCATTTTGTTAGGCTGGAAGCTTGGGTTAGTTACTTAGAGATTTGTTAGAGATCGAGGGTATATATGAACTATAAATTGATTAGTCAAGTTTCTAGTAGGACTTCATATATTTTGGTGGTCTCTTGGAGATACTTAGCAACTACTTTACTTTTTATAAGCTTATTATGATTTGCTTTGAAATGTTTACCTGGATGTACCTTAATGCTCTGAGGGTTTTATTGTTACACCCACCAGTAGATCATGTGACGACAACAGACGAATGTGTCAGGTTGTAGGTTTTCATGCTTTTGGCTTGTGAAAAGAATCGTCTCCAAAATCGTAGCATTTATTTTAATCGTCTCCCTCAATGAGAAGTCACATACGATTTCCGCTTATGAAGATAATATTATCAGTGTCACTTGTAAACAATTCCAGTTCTCATGTGCTGCTAGCAATTTCAGTATCATTATGATTTGCATTAACTTTTTCATGTCATCTTCCAGTTCTCCCATCGTGAGCCTGGTGTAACTCATGTCTTAGTGACAGGAGGTGCTGGCTATATAGGTTCCCATGCAGCACTTAGACTTTTGAAGGACTCCTACCGAGTAACCATAGTGGTAAAGCTACATTTATTCCCCAGCTACATACTTTCTTCATTTTTATTCTTAGATTTGCAAATCTGAATTAAAATGTTGAACGAGTGCTAATGTTTGCTACAAAATCCAGGATAATCTTTCGAGGGGAAATATTGGGGCTGTTAAAGCTCTGCAGCAGCTATTTCCAGAGCCTGGAAGGCTTCAATTTATTCTTGCTGATCTGGGAGATGCTAAAACTGTATCCTTCTGAATTTTAAATTGATGTCAGCAAACAAATCTACAGTAACTATACATATCGATGTGGGATTTTATTCTTTAACCTATGACATTCAGGTGAACTGCATTTTTAATGAGAATGAATTTGATGCTGTCATGCATTTTGCAGCTGTTGCTTATGTGGGTGAGAGCACACTCGATCCCCTTAGGTATTTTTTTTGTTGAGCTTAGCAAAAATTAAAATTCCATAGAGCATGCTCAAGATGCCGCTGAAATATATATATATATATATATGGGTGTTTTAGGGTAGTGGTAACATGCACTCTTTACTTTTCTTTTTACTATAAATGGATGCTATATAATTTTGTTTAGTTGGATTCTATTTTTCTGTATCGCCTTCTTATTCAAACTGAATATTGGAAACATGAAGCATGTAATTTGCTTTTCATTGCCCATATTTGTTTGGTTCATATTCAGGGTGGTTAATTGCAAGTTTGTGGAAACAGTTTCTTCTTAACAGAGGTTTTATGTAATAACCCTGACATGGAAATGAGTCTGAAATCCAAAGCTTTTATTAATGTCAAGTGACACTATATAGATCGTTAAACAGCAGAACCAGACAATTCTTGAAAATTCTTTGGCTCTGTTCGATGCTGTAGGTGATCGTGCCATTAAAACTATTCTCCCATTAAGCCATGTTACTGGTCAAACATGCATCTCATCTTGATATAGTTACTATTAAAAGTCAAGGGAACTACTAGTTTACTTCATTCATAGTGTAGTTAAAGCAAATTTTTTTTTTTTTTGGTAGATAAGCAAACTTTTATTAACACATGATTTGGAAAAAAGCAAATATTTTGTTTCCTTTTTATGTTTTAAAACAGAGATTTTGTTTCCTTTTTATGTGTCTTTGATTATACAAGCTGTCGACCTATGGTGCTCTTGAAATGAGATTTAATAATACATGTGTTAAATGTGATAATAGTTTCAACTTTTCAGTGTGCCTTTTGTGCCTGAACATTAATAAGCAATTATACTTTTCAATAGGTACTATCACAATATCACGGCCAATACTTTGGTGATTCTAGAAGCTATGGCAGGACATAATGTTAAAACTCTAATATACTCGAGCACCTGTGCAACATATGGAGAGCCTAAAAAGATGCCTATCACAGAGGAAACTCCTCAGGTTAGTAAAAGTCTAAAAAGATCCCTGTCATCCATGTGTTCAATTAATTTTTCAAAAAAAAGAATGCTTTTAATTAGTTCTATCATCTGATGTTTTATAAGATTCTGATCAACAAATTGGTTTCTTTTTCTTCTGCAATGCAGTTTCCTATTAACCCTTATGGGAAGGCAAAGAAAATGGCAGAGGATATTATTTTAGATTACTCAAAGAACAAAGACATGGCTGTCATGATCTTAAGGTCGTGCCTCAAATGATAATGTTACATGTTAAAATATAAGGGCGTCTAACTTCTTTCCTCCTCGTTTTTCAGATATTTCAATGTCATCGGATCAGATCTGCAGGGAATATTAGGCGAAGCCCCTCGACCTGAACTGCGAGAGCATGGCCGTATATCTGGTGCATGTTTTGATGCAGCACTTGGAGTCATTCCTGGGCTTAAGGTATTGCTTGGATTATTATATGTAAATTTTTTTTTTTTTTTTTTTTTTTTTTGCTTTGCCTTGGTATAGACTTTTTAGTGTTCCATTAAAAGACTAAATATTTTTCTCTATGTTATTATGCAGGTTAAAGGGACAGACTACAAAACTGATGATGGAACTTGCGTGAGAGACTACATTGATGTCACCGATTTGGTTGATGCCCATGTCAAGGCACTTGACAAGGCTACCCTTGGGAAGGTTGGCATATACAACGTCGGCACTGGAAAAGGTAATAAATAGTTCATCTTTCTCATCAACTTTGTTTAATGCTAAAAGAATCGAATAAAAACAAAAAATGCATTTTTACAGGTAGATCGGTGAAGGAGTTTGTGGAAGCATGCAAGAAAGCGACGGGGGTTGACATTAAAGTGGAATACCTTAGCCGTCGACCTGGTGACTATGCAGAAGTTTATAGTGACCCTTCAAAGATCAACCGTGAGCTTAACTGGTCGGCCCAGTATACTGTTCTCGAGGAGAGCCTTCGTGTTGCATGGAGATGGCAAAAGTCACATAGGAATGGTTATGCGACAACAACACCTTTGGCCCTGTCTCCTTGATTCAGCTATTTGAGGCAACTTATCTTGAGTTGTGCTACTTGTATAAATTTGATCGTACCATTAGTTCGCGTTTATTTATTCGACGGAGGAAGCTATAGTTCCAGACACCAGTCAAAAACTTTTCGTGCAAACCGTTCTACATGAATTTCCTATAGACTGGCCCAAGTTTGACGATGATAGTTCCTGCTTGCCAGCCTAAGATAATACTATTTGTGAAGCATCACGGAGGATGCACAACGCCAGCTAGCGCCATCACTGACGTCGCTCAGACGAAGGGGCAGTTTCATCTTATACACCGGCATCTTTTTTGTTCATTCAATTCAGGTGTTATAAATTGTAAAATTTAGGGATAATTGCATATTAGCCCTTGGTTTTGAATCATATTGCAAATCAGTTTTCATTTTAAATTATTCTAAATAGGTATTTTGAGGTATCGAAGCTAATGTGCCATAGACCATGGGTTTATTTATAAACAACATTTCAAGGAGGTGCTGATCTGCATATCTCCCTAAAATTAATGTTCTTTTGGGATAGATATATTACGACTTTGAACTATTCCAAAGGATTCTATTTGTTGGTTTGGATTAAATTATGGATAAACAGGTAATAAAGAATGAGGATGTTCCTATCACATATCTCCTAACTCTATTTATCTGGATTTTATCCCATTTCTATTTTTCATTACATATATCAGGGTTAAATGCTTATATATAATTCGTTATGATCATTCTAAAAATAAACGAAACTAAATGGAAAATGATTTGGTCGAATGAGCATTTTCATTTCTCAAACTATGCATGAATTCTCTCCAGTTCTTTACGTAGGATGTGAAGACAAAAGTTCAATAAACTATCTCATACATGCAGCCATTAAATTCTGAAGCAGGACGAGGTAAGTTTATTTACAAGTTTCTCAGAAATTCGAACTAAGCCTTCATCATCATGAATGGACACTATTTACAATAAACAACGTGTCGATAACATTTCAGTCATGAGTTCTGTCGAGATGGAATCTGGAAAGACTAGATATACACAGTTATACTATGAAAAATATTGTTCCCGTAGAATCCTCGACTTAAGAATGAAATCTAAGAAACAAAGATAATCACGCATATAATTTCACAGAATAAAAATTACGTTGAATACGTCCAACCTAAGCACAAAGCATACGCAGATAATTTAAAATACTATTAAGAATAAAAGATTATAAAGGTAGAACTAAATAAAAAAAATAAAATAAGAAGCAAAAAGTACAATAAAAAAATAAAATAAAATATACGATATTATCTAAACTTTGATGTCTATGACACATTCTACGACACCGCACAAAGTGCTCAATTCTGCAGTGCTTTTTTTGCTTCTAAAAAGTTCCTGGTGGGTGCAAAATAACCGGTGAAGAAGTGGTGTTGATATATATATATATATATATACTCCTGCAAATGTTGTAACATAGTTTGATTGCTAGTTTGCATTTTTTTTTTCCTGAAATATTTTTAAGGTATTGTCAAATTTGTTTTTATCTCATCATCTATTTTTTGAAAAAATCATTAATTTATCAGAATAACAATTCAACTAGTCGTTATTAAGAAAGGTAAATTGCTAAACCACCGGGATGTGCTTAACAGGACCAGAGAAGGATGGATTCATGACCATAGAGCACAAAAACGTTACAATAAATAAAATGTAAAATAAAAATCCGACCTGCCGGATTCGAACCAGCGACCTAAGGATCACTGACCACACTACAGTCCTCCGCTCTACCAACTGAGCTAAGGTCGGTTGTTGTCTACTCCCATTTATTTATGGATTACTTAGAGGTAAAACTTCAGATCACCTAGGTAGCACGGACACGGCACGACACGGCGACACGGCAATTTTAAAAAAAATAGGACACAGGTACGATTCGGACACAACAATAAAAAAATTAAATAATTAAAACATAATTTATACGAAATATTTAAATATTAGTGAATATAATGACATTCGATAATAAGTCTATTAATAATATAATTTCGCATTCTTGAAATAAATCTAAACACTAAGAGTCTAATTATATCAACTAAAACTAATAAATATACTATCTGAATGTATAACTATATTATAGTACTTACCACTATTATAAATAATACTTAACTCTTCTATAAAATAAAAATACACAAAAAAAAAATCTTTAAAAAAATGATATAAATACTGACACGCGTGTCGGACACGCCAAAAGAAGTGTCTGACACGCGTGTCCGATTTTTCTTTTTTTTATTTTTTTCCGGACACGCCACGTGGCGTGTCCGGGCGTGTCCGAGGAGTGTCGTGTCTGACACGTGCACGGACACGGACACGTCGATATTTTTTGAGTGTCCGTACTACATAGCATATCACAAAACAAATTGGTCCACTTCGATTCTGGAGCATGCGCAGCACAGGCAAAGTTTGAAGGAATTCAACGCAATTCATGGGGAAACGTTTTTGAATCAACAGTTCAGGAGGATGGTTTTAATCTGCTCAGAGAACTCCATTAACTTCGACATTGAACGTCCTGGTAAATCCAATGCAAGGATTAACTCATTCGCTATTTTCCAACGCATCCTATGTATTTATTCGTTTAATTACAAATTTTCTTGAGAAACCATGCGTACATGAATGCTATAAATAAGTCCTAGCTCAGCGCATTCTGAATCATAAGAGAAACTGGCTAAGTTTCAGACCATGAGTTGCATTATTGTCCTTCTGGTTCTCTGCAACATCTCTCTTCATGCAGAAGCTAGAACATTTCTATAGTCGTTCTGTGTTGTTGGTTGTTTGTTTCAGAACAGGGTAAGGAAATATAACTTGGGTGAAATATAGATTCAAGTAGGCTCAAAACAGAGCACTTCATGTATTATTGCAAGAAATATCTTGTACACTTCTCAAATTACGAAATAGTTAATAGCTGGCTCATTCTCGTTTGTCCAAAAAAAAAAAAAAAAAAAAAAAGAAAAACAAAAGCAGTTCTTTCAGCTGTAGATCATCTATTTACAGCATAAGTGGAAAATATAGAAAATCTTTTCAAATTTAAGCAACGTTGAAAGAGTTTGCAGTGTTCTCCACAAACTTCCTGGCACGCTTGAACCATCTCTTGTCACCAGCCTTGACTTTGCAAATGTAGAGCTTACCATCCGACACCGTTGCGGTGATGATCTGGTGCTTGCCACCTTCATTCCCGTCAGCAGTCCTCGTGAGCACCGAGATGTAGTAGTATGGCTTGCAGCCTACTTCTGTTGTGGAAGTCTCCAATATGTTTGCAGTTGCAACTACATCCTTGTCAAATCCACCTTAACGTAAGAGAAGCGCATAGAAATCAATATAACTGGTCCAGATAAGGTTGAAGATCCAAACAAAAGCAAATTAAAATTTGCAAAACCGAAATTCGGCAAGATGTTTATACTTGCAAAATATAAGTTGTCCTAAAATACACATTAAGCTAAACTGTAGCCACATATTCTGGTTCACAAGAAAATTATCAATGTTTATTTTCCTAATATTAATACATGCGGATGTACAGAAATTTGATCTATGGTTTGATGCTTATAGGATTGTTTATAAATGAACAAATTATAGATGTTTATTTTGGATTCTAAGTTTTTAAAAAATACTTCTAAATAGGAGTTTTGGAGTGTTGAAGATAACGGGTTGTAAATGAAGGGTTTTATATGTAAACAAAGTTTCGTGGGAGGGGTTGATATGCAAGCAAGTCTCCCAAGAATATTAGGCACAGAATAGTAACGGATTTGTTTATAAGTTTGGATTTACCTCTGATGCTGTCTTGCCAAAGTAAGCCTGCTTTCCCAGCAAGTAATCAACCTGAAAAATGAATCAAACTTAAAGAGTTCTTCAAAGAACTTAATAGCTCATACTCAAATTTGTATTTGGACACGCTTGGAATATGCATAGCCAGGAATTCATAAGTTGGCAAACAAGATGGGCGTAGATTTTAATTACCTTGGAGAGGAATTCCTCAGGGGAACCAAAGTCAGTGATGGACTTCTTTTCGGTTGGCTGGACCATGACCGCGAGGTTGCTGTTGGCATCAAAGTTGTCCTCGTACCTCAGCACCTGACCTGGGTACTCAACCTCTTTGCTAAAGTTCCATTTCGACGGGACTAACAGCTTGAACCCATCGCCAGCATACGTCACGAAGTCAGTGTTGGTTTTGGGTTTGCCAAACACATTAGCTGCACCAATATAGGCCAAGTTTGTCAATTTTCATTTGATTCACCCTTTTGAAGTTGTAAAAAGTACCAAGGATCTGATCGATTCTTCAAACTTCTGGAAAATAATTTATAGAAATTTAGAAGTTCAACAAATAAAAAGCTTGAACTATGGTCTTAGCATTTCAAAGTTCTTTTTGGCCAGTTCTTCAGCAAGATAAATCATGCAATACCGATCTCAAGCTGACTCGAGATCAAAGGTAATTTCTGATACATAATGACAATCAGAAGCTGAAACTTTAGCAGCATTTAACTATTTTAACGATAATGTTTACCTGCTTCGCCGTAGGCAGCATCTGCAGGGTTGACTTTTGCACCAACTGCAGCAGCTCCAACAAGAACAGTAAGAGCCAACCTGCGAGAAATCACTGCATTGTTCTCATCATCATAGTTCTGGGCCTTGCAGACAACCCGAGAAGTTCTAAAGCTCGGGGCGAAGCGCTGAAACGAACCCGTAGAGGCAGCAGTGGAGGGTGCAAGGTGGTGGAGGAAGCATGCAGATGATGCCATTTTTGAGCTCACCTCAGAGACTTCTTGTTTGTTCTCTGCTGGACAAGTGTTCTGATATTTTGGTTTGTGAAAAAGTATAAAGTCTGTGGCTCATGAATGGAGGATTTCATGCGAGGATGGGAGATATGGATCAGATAAGGTCTAACAAGCACTTATTGGACCATTCTTGACAACTACAAATTATAGTTCTATATCTTCGATTATGGGGTTCGTAATTGGATTTCCTCATGTTCAGGTGGAATTTCCATCTGTTCCAAGCATTTAAAAGCTAAAAAAAAGCTGCAAAAGCAAAATTTTACTGCTTAGAGAAAGCAGAAAGAAAATACGTAGAATTTGTTTGGTTTATTTGTGTCCGTATCTGATGCTATTACCATACTCGAGTTTGGTCCAGCTGAACAGATGAATCAAAACCTGAGCCAACTTGATTCGGCATTTTTTTTTTTCCTTTTTTGTGGAGAATAAAAACCTGAGCCAACTCAATGGATTAATAAGCTGAATCATTATCCAAGTTAATATTGCTCTTCTTGTTGTTGAGTTTATTGACTACTACTGTCTCAAATTTCAGCTCTTCCGGTTTAACTAGCAACAATTAGATATGGTATAGAAAACCATAAATTAAAGGAATGAAGAGTTCCGTCATGCAATTGCATTAGTTTTTGCCACTTCAACACAAATAATGGAAGAAAAGACACAAAGATGGTAAGATCATATATCTGACAGAAAAAGAATGGAAAAACAGTAGCTAAATGTGCTCATTTTATGTGTCCAAATTTCAGATTCAAAGAATTGTAACAATTACAATCACTTTCAAAGCATCAGTTGGATTTCACAGGGGTGAGTATACACAAGAATCTTTAAAAAGGAAAAATAAATAAATAAAGGAAAAATAAAGACTCTCTTTTCTGCATGTGAGGTTTCTAACTTTGAAAATTTACAGTTTGAACAAAGAATTAAGAGTATCTGTTTTTCGAATATATCTCCCTTGAGAAGCCAACTTGTCTGGAAGAACCTTTCATTTTAAATTACCTACAAAATATTGAAAGCAATCAATAACAGAATATGAGTGGGCCGTTCAGAAATTCAGCAAAACAAGTACTGAATAATACTTGAACTTTTGTAAATTGTGCTAAAAAGCCCTTGAAGGTAAAACCAAATTCTTGATTCCCCTAAAGTTCATGTTCCCTTTCTTCCTTATCCTTGAAGAGAAGGGTTATTTGTTGCAACTGCTCTCAAGTTACTGGAATATCTCTCGTATTGTAGTATGCTTAGCTCAATGACATACATCTTCAAGAGAAATAAAAATAAAATTGGGTTTGGGCCTCATGGTTAGTATAGAGACGGTTGATATTCGGTGATTTTTTTTTTTGTCCCTCAAATTTTAGGGCGATATGATAGAGATTATGACAATCTATGAGATATTCTATTTACTATTCAATGAACTGATGTCTCCTCGAGGGTACCGAAGAAGCGTAAAACAAAGTTCATGGGCATCTAGGGATAGCAGAGCACAATTTAAAAAATTCAAGTATCAATTTGGTGGTGCTAAACAGCTAATTTCACTTGGCATAAAACAGTCAGATCTTACGGTACCTAATCATCCAATCATGCGATTCTCAGGTAACTTCCAGCAGGAGGTTCACTTCCATAAAGGGTCCTCCTTAAGAAAGACTGCCTGTTAAGAGACCAGCTCCTTCTCATAGCTCTCCTCCTCCAAAGGGAGAAGCGAGCATAGAGAGATGGAAATCTGAAGATTATTAGAAGCAGCAGCACTAGAAGGATACAAATGATCATCACATTGCGGAAACCATCTTTATTAGCAGGGTTCTTCTGTGCAGTCCAAGGAACTCCGCCGACATTCATCCCAAAAACTGCAAAGGTGGTCGCAGAAGACGAGAAATATACTTTCAGGAAATCAATAGACAGTTTATGGGAATGTGTAACTCATTTAATGTAAAACCTAAGGATTTATTTGGAAAGAGGAAATACAGCTCAAAATTACAATAATCGTAAAGGAAGAAGTTACCTCCTGTGACTATGGACAATGGAACAAATGTCATGGAACAAAATGAGAGACAATAAAGCTTTCTATTAATTTGTTCTGCCTGCCAACTGTCAAGGGCAGTCTGAAGTGCAGTTACTCGACTTGTAATAAATCCTAAACTCTCTTTTAGCCTCCTAAGGCGGGCTATCAATTCTTCAAGTGCAACAATGTCTTCATTAGAAAACCAACTTTTCATTGCGCATTTCTCCTTCACACGTGGAAATACTTGTTCACCATGAGAAACAACCTGTTTATATATGTCAAAGAAACTACGTAAAATAGCCAGCTATATTAGTAGTTTACGATTAAGAAACAAACAACATCAAAGTCTTGACATATACTTGTGCTTGTCGTCCTATGTGCATCCAGGATACATGTTTCTAACTGAAATTCTTATTCCAACAAAACAACTGAAGAACTAGAAAACTACCTGTAGAAGCCTTTGCAAATTAAGATGCATCTTTGGGAATCTTCGATCATCCAACATTTGCTTCTTCAATATTGAACCACCTAAATTCAGATTTATAGGATCAATGCCTTGATGAACATATTCTAGAAGCCAATGAAACATGTTTGGCGGAGTTTTGGAGTTACTACTGTTTCACAGTCAAACTGTTTCCCTATGTTGTTAGAATTAATGAATATTGACCATTTGTAGGAAATCAAATAACACCATTTTGTATGGAAAAATGAGATATAACCATGACCACGTTTGGTTGTGAAATCCATATTTGACAAGAAAAAATGTGCCAATGTTATGCTACTAGCATAGTAAGAAGTCAATGGTCAGTCCATATTGGCCTTAAGAACTGAACTACCCTGCTGGATGTAAGTTATTAATTGCTCAATAAATAACATATTGGTCAATTTGTGTTGGTTAATTAGAATCAAGGTCAAGTATAAGTGATAAACAACAAGATGAGAAGAAATTCCATTGTGACAAAGATTTGGCTGTATATAGCATATTTAAAAGAAGAAGCTTGATCCACCTATCTGGGGTGCTAAGGTAGATTAGGCAGTAGCACTCGGATACAGAGTTGTGGCTGGTTGTTTAAGGTCTTAGAATGGAGCAGCAACGTTGGGATTGAAATCATTCAATTGACTGGCTGTCTACATCAGAATTTGAACTCAACCTCAAACAATCAGGGTTCCCGTAATATATAAGCGCAGATAAATTACGCATTCAAATTCATGGGAGCTATCTACCAATTGCAGAAAAAAGAGACGTAAATTATATTTACTAGGTTCCTTCATAGTGAATGAACATCAACAATAAACGTCAATACTTGGAAAAAAAAAAAAGAAGTTACCTTTATCAAGATCTAGCTCCACTGAATCCAATTCGATTTCAAGCTTTATTACAATATCTTGAACTTGATCCACATGCGTATCGATAATATGCACAATCAAATTGGACACAGTCTTTGGCACTGGATTATCGGCCTCCTCAGAATGGTTCATCGTTAACAAGAACTCAAGCACATGTTCACGAATCACAATACCATTGGGAACACCATTTGAATCATCCTTGACAAGATGTGGGTTCTCCACACTTGGAATCTCAGACAAGAGTGATTGTCCAGTAGGAGAGAATCCTAGTCTAGGAACCCGGCCTAAGGACACCGTGATAACCGAGTTCTCAGTCACTCTTGCTGCAAGTCTAAGAGTGAAATTGCTAGCAGCAGGACCTGGTGAATTAACTCGAAAGACCAATGCTCCATCTACATGACCACAAAAAGGGCCATTGCTGACCAGCGATAGGATGTCTTGTAGCTTGAGAGGTGGACAGAGGACATCTATAAGGTACTGAGCGGATAATGCGAGTTTCTGATTGCCCTTTGGAAGCTCAACGTGATACCAATTGAATTGGCTTCCCGTACCCTCAACAAGATCCCATTCTTTGTGGAAATAATTTCCAAAACCATCAAAATGATAAGCTCTTTTCCTCACCGCACCAGGAAAGTTTGTCTTGAATAGCGGAGTTTCCACCGGCATGTTGTCATTCAATTTGTCTTTCTGTATATCTTCTTGGTTCATCTCTTCCTGTGCAAGAAGTTCCATAATAAAGTCTCCAAATTACCACCAAAATTGTATACTTTAATCCAATCTCAGAAATTTTTTAGGAAAATCCCAACTTCTACCAATATCAAGATCACGATACAAACATCTGAATTGCAAACTCTTAGTTGCTGGATCAAGCTTGAACCAAGGAATTAAATCAATGAATAAGGAAAACCCCAAATTTATTACCTACCATCTATTCTTAACGAGAAAAGAATATGAGCTAAAATCAATTTGCAGAGAACTAAATAACCATGACTCACTGATGCAAAACTCTTCAAATCCAATCAAATGACAATTTTTACAGCCGAAGAATCTAAGCAAAGGCAAATCGAATTCTTACAGATTCAACATAATTCAGAATCACCATCCAGTTATCAATCATTCATCCACCATAATTCAAACAAATCCAATTTCAAATTTGGCGCAATTCCCAAATCTGTCTTGAAGATCAATGCTTTTGGATTAACAACCCCTGCATTGAAATTTCCAACAGAGGCCGGTCAGGAGACTGGAGGAAGGGAAAGAGAGAAGATGTCAACCTGGGCCTTGAACAATTATTCAATTTGTTATAGAGGTTGACAGGTAATGTGTGGGAGGGGAGGCAAAGTTTTTGAAAGAAGGGGAGGAGAACGTTGAATATTTAATATTTACAAAAGATAGCGCAGCAACGCGGAGTGGACGAGACGTGCTCATCACTTGCCGGCTGAGTTTGGGCTAGATATGGCTGGATCAAAGTGGGCTGACTCTAAGGTGATCAAGGCCCATATATCTTTTCGTATCAATATCAATATATATTCATTGATTGTAGCTGGACATCCACCCCAAGAGCCTGGGATTGTTTGGGACTGTACCTATTTTGGTCTCTTTTGATATGTTTGGCTTGTGCGCAACAATTGAGTTTTCACCGGGAGCCGAACTTTTTCCTTATCTTTTCATAGGTCTTCTTTATTCGAACCCACGTGGACTTAGTGGGGCTCACATGCTTCTACAACTACATGGTCGAAAGGATTGTACTCTTTTCCACCTACTGGTGTTTGGATTTCTTATTACTATCATTGTCAAGTCTTTTTTGAGCTGTTATTAAATGTTGCTTTCATAAATATGGTGTGGATCAATTAATTATCAAGACTGTATTAAGCTATTATATGACTTTTTTATGGTCGGGAGTTCAAATCCACACAAGTACACCTATTGGGAGGGAATTTTCATAATTATCTTACTTCTCAAGCGAGATTAGTCTCATTTGGATGGAAATATTCGTTGAGAAGCAAAACAAAACAAATTGCCTTATAACATGAGGGTTAGTTTGTATTATGCTTCTTGTAATCTTCTTACTACATAATTGATGTATCTCTTGGTGTGGGATAGAAATACTCGATGAGAAACAAAAAAAGTGCCTTATGAAATAAGGGTTAGTTTGTATTATGCTTCTTGTAATCTTCTAACTACATAATTGATGTGCCTCTTGTTGTATCTCCTTTAACGTGCATCAGCCATGGCTGGCATGAGATTTTTTTTAAAAAAAAAACAAATAATGATTTTATTCAAAAAAAAAAAAAAGGAAAAGAAAATTACAAGTTGTACGCGTCTTTCCTGTGACATGTGAAGCATACTTCACTAGATGTATCGCAAAGGATGATGACGTCCACCCTCTATATGAAATAAGTTTTTTTTTTAAAGAAAAAATATTGCAAGTCTATGCAATCACATGATCGAGCATTTCAGAGTAAAGACAATGAAGATAGAAAATATAAAAAGCATGTTTCCTGTATCTATGCTTCCCAAAAATGTGTTCTAAGTCACATCGGTAACATTGTTTGAGGAATCAGCACCGGTCCTTCGACAAATGTAGAGCTAATCATGACGTAAACACAAATGCATAGATCCCATTTGATGAAATGCTTCAATCATATCATATCTTTTATTTTCTGCATCTTTTTGATGCGCACCTGCTCTGATTTATTAATACATAAGCGGGAATTACTATCTACAGACTTCATATAATTCTATCGTCTGAGGACTTGTGTCATTTGCTTCCTTTTGTTGTTGAAGATAACAAGCACTCTCCTTTCTTTTCTATGTTCTTGAGCTGCTAGCTTTCGAGTTACTTTGGGGAGGTTTTGGTTCAAGAGCCTTCAAATCTTTGTTCAAGTTTAATAGGGAGGACAAGACATCCTCCATGTCTGGGCGTTCCTCTGCAGATAAGCAGGTGCATGTCAAGGCCAAACGTAGAGAACCGATGAGCCTCTCTTGTGCAACACTTGTTGAGAGCTGCAGGTCAGGATCTATGGCATCGAGGACACCATCTTGCCCATGGCCAAGCGCATTGGCAACAAACTGCTCCAAGGTTAGTGGAACCCCTTTCTCCTCTATTGTACTGGTTGGTCTTCTCTTCGTCAAGAACTCCAACATAATTATCCCGAAGCTGAAGACATCTGCTTTCGTGGTCACCCTCCGCATGTATGCAAACTCTGTGGGGTCAAAACAGGTACTTGTGAAAACTTCAAGAAGAAGCTGCTAAAGCATATATATTGCTAATTATGATATTTGTAGTTTTAAAACTAGATTAAAATAGTATGCTACAGCCTACATCTGCTTTTAAATTAGTATCATGTTTCCTGCTTTACTGTCTGCCTACAAATTAACACAAACAGGACTTTCGCTTGTATATTTGTTGAAGTACTAAAAATATCTTTTTGAGATGCGTGTATCAATTCAGATGCTTGTGAGGACACCTTATTTTTGTTCTTTTACCTTTCAAAGAAATGAAGCATATATATTTCAGACTTATGTGTACGCGCAGATTTGCGTCAGTAATATGATGTTGCATAAGATTTAGAAAACTGTAGTAATTCTTGAAAGAAGGGAATGAACAGTTATCGCTATTGGAAGAATGGGTAAACAAAATGCTCTGATTCATGTCGACTATAGATGTGCCTAATCACATTATTTATGCATGTACTTGGTTACAAATCTAACAATTAAAACTAGGAGTGTATGTTGAAATTAAGGATTCCATTATAGGTAATGTAATCTACAACAACTAGTGACTTCTATTGTAAAAAAACTTAAACCTTGTTTGAATCGCTAATAAGGCTGTTATTTACCATTTATATTCACACAGCACAAACTCCTCTAGAATTTCTAAAAAATTCAAAAGGGTGTTGCTACAGTACGCAAAGTTAGTCCACTGTTTAACTTCGAAGTTCTTTTTCATTTTCGGCAGAACAGTTTTGTTTTGCCGGTTTTCACTTCATGATTTACTTTGTGGTCAACTTCATTGCCTATAATATTTTTGAATACGTAATGACATAGACTATAACATTTTTTCGAAAAATATATAGTATGAGGCTGCAACAAGGTTGTTCTGAGCTAAAACTCAAAAGCATATCTTGATGCACATGTATGTAATTTACCTGGTGCAATGTAGCCGATGGTGCCTTGAAACGCAGTCGACGTAGAGTCACTTCTTCCACCTGGTAAATGCACGCCGAGCATACGAGAAGTACCAAAATCACTGACATGGGCCTCCCAGTCCCCATCTAAGAGAATATTGGAAGGCTTGAGATCACAGTGCACAATAGGAAAATCATAGCCTGAATGCAAGTATACCAATGCTTCTGCAACAGATGTCAAGACCTGCAGCCTCTTATGGAGAGTCCACCTTGATCGATCTCCTCCCTGTCCATGTATGACACTATCCAAATCTCCATTTTCCATGAACTCAAGCACCAGAGCTTTTAGCTTTGGAGTTTCCCATCCATAGCCTAAAAATCTGACCAAGTTTCTGTGCTTGAGATGGCTCAATATCTTTAGCTCCGTAATAAAGCTTTTGTCGGAGCTAACTGAAAATTGCACCAAGTTTAGCGTCTTCACTGCTATAAACTTCTCATCAAGTCTTCCTTTGTAAACACTGCTCAGTGTGCTGGTACCAATCAAATTTTCTTCACTGAAGGAATTAGTAGCATTTGCTAGCTCATTGTAGGAAAATTTTCTTAAGCTCGGGGCAATAGAAGATTCTTTGTTCATCCGCAAAGTCTCTTCAGCTATTTTCATTGCCGACCTTCTTGAGTAGAAGATGAACAATACAGCGGCTAATAATAAAGCAACAGCAAGAGCCACAATTATCATGACAAGGATGGGCACCTTTTTGGATGACCGGTGGCTTCTATGGTTGCAGGGAGTGAAGAATTTGGAACCACATAGCAAAGGATTACCCTGAAGACTTGACAGGTTCAAGTTTCTAAATACTCCTGATTCTGGGACTGGGCCTTCAAACTGATTGAAGGAAATATTCAGATGCCGCAACCTCGTAAGATTTGCCAAACTCTCTGGAATAATTCCACTAAATTCATTCTTAGAGATATCAAGGGATGCAAGGCTTCTTAGATCTCCTATATCCATTGGAAATTCACCGTCGAGCATATTGTTTGACAGGTTCAATGTATTGAGCATATCGAGCTGGGGGAAACTCTTCGGAGGCAGATGCCCGGAGAGTGAATTGGAGGAAAGATCAAGCGAATTTAAGTTGAGACATCCTTCCAGTGATTGAGGAATGCTTCCGGAGAGATTGTTGTTAGACAGATCGATGGCTTGAACCATTGACAAGCCCCCAAGCTCACTTGGTATAGGACCAATCAACAGATTGTTCGAGATGTTCAAATAGAACTGCAGGCGTTTCATACTAGCTAGAACAGATCCTGGTATAGGACCAGTGAGGTGATTGTAGGAAAGGTCCAAACAAATGAGTTTGCTCAAACTCCCCATGGATGTGGGGATGGAACCATTGATCAAGTTATCGTGGAGGTCCAAGTATTCAAGCGACTGGTTGAGCTTAGAGATCCAGTCCGGTATTGGACCTGCGAATTTATTCTGTTGCAATTCGAGTCGCGCAAGCTGTTTCAGTTCGGAAATTTGTTCAGGAATAGGACCATGAAGTGAATTGTTGAACAGCGAAAGCCACTGAAGTTGTGATAGCTGAGATATCTCTGCAGGGACTTGACCCGCAAAAGTATTCCTTCCCAGTTCTAATTTAAATAGCATGCTAAGTTTGCCAATTTCCTTTGGAATTACTCCAGAAAAAGAGTTTGAGTGGAGTTGCAAAATTTCTAGGCTAGCGAGCTTGCCTATTGCTGAACTCAGCGGACCTGAGAAGTTGTTCCTAGCCAAATCAAGTACTACAAGCTTGCTACATTCGAAAAAATCTTCAGGAACCACTCCAGACAGTCTGTTTACTCCTAGCGACAAATATGTCAAGTTCACCAAATTTCCCAAGCCAATAGGCAATTCACCGGTGAATCGATTGTACCCCATGCTTGCGTTGACAAGATTAGAACAATTTATAATGCTTGCAGGTATAGGACCCTCTAATGAATTATTGTGGATGACCAACTTCACCAAGTTGCGAAGTAATCCGATGTTTGATGGAAGCGGACCAGACAATGAATTGAAGCTGAATGTCAGATAATCGAGATTTGTCAAGTTCATCAGCGATGGTGGGATCTCTCCTGTTAACATGTTTTCATGGAGAGTGAGCGTCTGAAGAGAGCTCAAAACTCCTAGTTCGGATGGTATGATGCCAGTTAACTCATTCATAGATAGACCGAGATTTACCAATAACTTGCATTGAGATAAGGAGGATGGGATAGTGGAATTCAAGCTATTATCGTAAAGGTATAATTTTTCTAAATTGGTTAAATTCCCAAGCTCATAAGGGATACTACCGGTGAGCCTGTTACTATAGATGACGAGTCTAGTAAGATTTTTACACAGGCCTAGTTCTACTGGGATGTGACCAACAAATTGGTTTTCTTGAAGCTGAAGGATTGATAAACTTGAAAAATTTCCTATTGAAGATGGTATCGGTCCTGAGAGCCGATTGGAACTCAAATCTAGAGTTTTCAACTGCAACAGTGAACCAAAAGAAGGTGGCAAAGGACCAACAAAGTCATTCAAATAAGCTAGGAAAACCTGTAAATTGATCAAATTGCCAATATTCGTAGGAATTGTCCCGGTGAGGTTGTTTATGCTTAAAGCAAAGGCGGCGAGCAAGGTGCAGTTGGTGATGCTGTCTGGAATGCTACCATTGAAGAAGTTTGAACCCAAGATTAAGAGTTGCAGATTGATCAATTTGCCTAATTCTGGAGGAATTTGGCCTGACAAAAGATTGTCGTAGAGAGTGAGCCCTTGCAGCTGCAGCAACTGCCCGAACTGCGGAGGGATTCCCCCGGAGAGGAAATTCGACGTGAAATCGATCACTTGCAGTGTAGAAATGTTAGCAAGAAAAGGAGATATTGAGCCTCTCAGTTGAGTTTGAGATAATATTATGGAGATCACCGTGTTTGTTGTTGGATCACAGGTAATGCCAGACCAGTTGCAGTGGTGGGCGTTGCTAGACCAGTTAGACAGAGCTCCCAGAGGGTCGTCGGAGATGGAGGCTCTGAATGCTAACAATGCCTCGAGATGGGTGCTTGCAACAGAGCTTGGTGAAGCCATTAATTGAGGGAGGAGGAAGAAGAGGAGAAGAGGGAGTGGTTTGTAGAGAGAACCCATTTGAATTTTCCGAGGTTCAAATGCCAATGAGAATTTCTTGTAATATCAGTGATCTTTATAATGAGTTCTGACTTCTTAATTTCTTTTTTGTTGACCTCTTTTTTTTTTTTTTTTTTTTGAGAAGCCAAGGGATTATCATTTAATAGATAAATTATGGTCTTTGTTTGATGAAATGAGGAAAAGTTGGTCTTCGCCGAGTTAATTTACTAGAAAACAATTATGAGATGCATGGGCATGTGCCTAACTCTCTTAAATTATATATATATAAGGACAAAAAGGGTGAGTGCTGTCTGTTTGGGATTTTAAGGTACAGATTGGGATTTAAACAAATCTGTGATCCTTTATATCATCAATTAAACTTCAAAAGCTTTGATATTTAACTTGATCATGAACTAAATTTGCTCTAATTTGGATCTGTTTTATTGTAACCAGCACTGCAGGTTCCTTCTATTTCTGCAACATTACTGAAGTTGATAGAGGAACAGTATTCGTCGCCAAAGCATCCTGTCAACCTAAATTTTAAGGATAGTTTATTAGTTCAACATAGTATTAGAGTATAAATACTAAATTCAAGTATTCGCGAGAAAGTTGAATATTCAAATTTCAACAATATCTGATTGTGAGAGGATCTACAATTTCACTTAATATCCGATCGAGATGTAAAATAGAAACAGAACTCGACGGTCATAGACAGGAAAAAAAAAGTAAAAAAAATTAATATAAAAATTGTAATCTTTAACAAAGATAAACTAAATTGTTACCGTAAAATTCGTGTGTTTTGGTATCATGTAGTGTGTCAAAAGAAGGGATTTTGTTTGAAAAAGCCCCTGCTTGATATTGATTAAAAAACTCCTTTTTTTAGGAACTTAAAAATTACTCCAAAACGCATATATAAATATTTTTTTTAAAAAAAATTAATATAAAAATTAGATCATAATGTGCTTTATAATTTTTGTATTCCCAAATTTTTTTAAAAATATCTCTAGACAAATATTCTGAGACTCTAATTTTTTTATAATCAGTTAAAACTATAAAGCTGTAACATATTTATTTAAAAATATATTCTTTAGAAAAATTTTTATATAAAAATTATATAGTATATCAATTTTTTTTTGAAATTTAGAAATATTTTTTGGGTTGACTTAAGAATTATTTAGTGTTAATTTATATAAATTTTGAAAAATATAAATATTTTTACATATTATTCCAAAAAAAGGAGAAGATAGAAACAAACGTCGCCCGCCTATTGATACCCATACTGTGTGTTATGATTTGTATCACGCGCAAAGAGAATCACAAAGATAAGACCCCCGTAGCAGCCAAAATGACAGCTCGCCCACCAAGTCCAAACAAAGAGAGGAGACCTCAAAAGTCAAAACTTTGGCAAGTCGAGAAACAAGAAAAAATTGCAGCCCAATTTTTAAATTTTCTATAAATCAATTTTTAAAAATATAAAAAAAAATATCCGATAGGACAACGCACACACTATCACGACGCACATTTTCTATTTTCGGGACTTGTACTGTTACGTCGCGCATTTTTTTATTTTCAGGAGTTGATTTGTATCGGCCTCTGAAAATAGGAGGCTGATATGCAATTTTTCAAAGAAACAATAAAGGAGATCTAACATATCAACACTCATAAAATCTTTCAGGAGTTGATATATATATATTAATCCAAAAAAATACATATAAATTACATTAGATAAGTGATGGATGCAAAATATATAGTAAATATATGGATTACACAACTAATAAAGAGAAAATAATAAATATTATTTTTTGAAAATTACTGCAATAAATACTGAATGTGTTGTAGCCTTATAATAGACGAATTTTGAGAAACTACAAGATAGACAAATTAAGCTTTTTTTTTTTTTTCAATAAAAATATGTGCATAACCGGCCTATTTCAAAACACATAAAGCTTCGCCAGCATCGATTAACATTCAACCTGGCTATGTGTTGATCCATATCTTCACATTCTATTGAAGTTGTGATGATGCAAAGGAATTTTTTTGGATTAAGGATGGAAGATAATGTCCCTTACAATTTGTATATATAAAAATAGTTTGATTGTATGTATGAACTCTATATTTTTAAATGTGTCATTTGTTACAATATATATATATATATATATATATATATATATATATTATATATATATATTATATATATGAACTCTATATTTTTAAATGTGTCATTTGTTACAATATATATATATATATAACTATATATATATATATATATGATTTCAATTTGAGATATTTTGAGATTCGTCAGTGTAATTTGGACGCAAATCCGCTGCACCGGTTCGGTGCTACAGTTTCCTGCACCTACCCCCAAAACGTCAAATTAGGAATATTTTTTTAAAAAAATTTCAACATAAAAATTATATTTTTTAATGAGATTTATAATTTTCATGTTGAAAATTTTTTTCTAAAAAAATTTCTAAATAAGTGTTTTTGGTGCTCCAAAGTTAACGGATTTTAAAACAGTTTTTAAAATCCGTTAAGTTTGAAGTCCTAAAAACACTTATTTGCAAATATTTTTTAGGAAAAAATTTTAATATAAAAACTATAAATCTAATCAAAATCTATAACTTTTATGTTAAAATTTTTTTATAAAAATACTTCTAATTTGATATTTTGGGAGTGAGTTCAAAAAAAAATAGCACCGAACGGGTGCAGCGGATCTCGATCCGTGTAATATTATCATGCTGCCGACATCAACAGGATGGAGCTGAAATTTGAGCGCCCACATGAAGAGAACCTACAATTGTACCGGTTGTTATCAACCTTTTGAGTAGGGGCAATCTTCTTCTTTCCATTTCAACATCAAATGGCGGCTTAAACATCAACTGGAAATCTTCTTCTAGAAAATTTTTATTTAATATTATTTTAAATAATATTTATAAATATCAAATTATTTTTAATAAAATTTTAAAACTAAAATCCGCTCGCCATTTCCCACTCGCTATTTAGAATGGGAAATGGGTGCCACCGAAGCACGTGCGTTCATATTAATATCACGGTGGCATTATCGTCATTTACAATGATGAGATCTTACTCGATCTCGCCATTCTAAATGGCGCCATCGCTGGTGGATGTACATTCAGAAAGATGGCATCCGTCAGCGATTTGAATCTAGAAATATTTTTGGAGTATTTTAGGAATGTTCTTGAATATTTTTTTAGTGTTTTAGGGGTGGTTTTGGAGTATTCTATCTTAGAGATGTTTTAGATGAAGAAATTTTATGCTGTTCCCAGTAAAACTTATACGCAAGTGCAATATTTATACCGTAGCAAATCAGATAACAACGCGTAACAATACTATAAACGTGAGAATATCATGTAGAAACGACGTTAGAAACTAATCTCGCTGTCGGCACCTCCAAATCCCGTACTGCTGCAAATTAATATCCGCCGCCGACGCTGTTGCTGGTGGCTCCGCCACCATGGCCCACTCCTCCCTCCCCGACGATAGCACCACTTGTGCAGCGCCTCCCATTGATCTTAACCGTCGGCATTGTTGCCGGTGACTTCTCTGCACCACCTCCCTTCCTTCCTCATCGCCGTCGCCGCTAGTCTCATCCCTCACTTACACTGCCAGGCTAATCTCCTCATCCTCTCCGTGTAGATGAAATCAGATGCTTAAATGCAGGCACCGTTGCCGATGACTTCTCTGCCACCACCGCCCCCTCTTCCTCACCACCACCACCAGGCTAATCTCCTCCTCCTCCTCCATGAGAATAAAGTGGTTGCTTAAATGCTGTTAGCTGCTCTGTAACCTTCATGTGTCGTTCTTGCAAGGTGTTGTCCTCTAATTTCCTACGGTATAACTATTGTACTGGCCTATAATTATGTCTGGGGGAACATAAAATCTCTTGTTCTATAGATGTTCCAAGGATATTCTTGTAGTTGTTCGGAGGTGTTCTAGTTCTGCAGCTTGTTGGAGTATTGTAGGAGTATTTTTTAAGTGTTTAACTCAATATATCGTCAAAACATCTTAAAATACCTCAGAATATTCCAAAACATCGTCAGAATACCCCAACATACATCGACATCTAATACAAATTTGGGTGACACAGACATTGTGACATTGTCCATAAATCATGTTTTATAATATAACATTTATACAACATTAACAAAAAAAAAAAATATAAAACACATAAACTAACTGTATTTTTACGAATCTTTCAGGAGGAAGCTAGATTCGATGAATACTAATTTAAATTTGATGCTCATAACGAAAAATTTGTGATTTAGATGAAGAAATTGGAAAACATTTGAGTGAGGTGGCGGAGGGGGAGGGGGAGGTAGGTAGAACCCGAGAGGAAGAAGTTGGGGGAGAGGGAGGGTTACTGGGCTCGGGTGCAGGTTTAAATCCGAGCCGATCTCACCATTTAAATTGGCGAGATCTATCGCTGGCGGATGTCACCTTTCTGAATGGCGACATCCGCCAGCAACGTCGCCGTTTAGAATAAGGATCTCGTAATTCTAAATGACGATAATGCCACCGTGGTGTTTACGCGCGTGCCATGGTGGCACCCGCAAGCGGATTTTAATTTTAAATTTTTATTAAAAACAATTTTATATTTTCAAATATTATTTAACATAATCTTAAATATTTCTGGTTATAAATATAAAAATTATAAATTTAAAAGTTATAAATTTTAGCGAGGTCTATAATTTTTTTATTAAATTTTTTTTTAAAGCAAATATTTATAAATAGATATTTTGAAACATTCAAATAAAACATATAATTTTTGCCCGCTAAAATAAAGCCCGTTCTATATTCATACTGTATGAATCGGTCATAGCCAAGTCACATACGATTTGTCGAGGAAAAAGGATCTTCTTTGTTTGTTTCAAGGAAAATGCATCTAGTATTTCCATATCTCGATATCTCTAGTTAAGAAACATTATTTTTTTAATTTATGAAAGATAATAATAGAAAAAATATTCATTTAATAAGAAATAGTTTACAGATGATAATCACATAAAAAAAATGTACGAATTTGAATGATATGTTCAGCTTGTTGGCACTTGGCTCCGCTGAAGTATCATCGTTTACATGACTTAGAATGTAGCTTATAAGAGAAAGAAGAAAACAAATACTCAGTGCAATAACTTGAGCTTTTATTAAATCACAAGAAAAGCCACGTCACTTAATATATTTTTTTTTTTGGGGGGTCTAAAAGGTGGTGGGATCAAGTCTTTTATGTTTTTATTAGTTGATTAGAGCCGATGCTATTTACATCAAAATTTACAAGACAAAAATTTAGTATCCGCTGCTAGTAAAATTTAGGCGGTCATTTAAATCTTGCTGACACCGCACGATATAACTGATAAACTAGTAAAGTACAAAATTTACACAAAAAATTTGGTATAATATCAAGAAAATAAAATTTATTTAAAAAAAAAAAATTGCCATTTCAGCCTCTTATTTTCCGAGGCCCTTCCAAATCAAATTCTGAAAATAAAAAAAAACGTGCGCCGTGGTAGTATTTGCTGACACACCACACGTTTCCTCCGCTTCTCGAGACTAATTTGGAAATTCATGAAAAAAAGAGGGCTAAAATATCATTCCCTCTTTTTTAAAACTCACCTTGCATGTTTTCAATCATACATCAATATTTAGGTATCGTGTCAGCAAAATGTCGGCTACCAAATTCAAAATAAAAAATTGTCGTGATAGAATTGGACATGTTGCTAATGTTCCGGAATACAATTTTAATAATTTGGTGCTTAAAATCCATCCAAAGCATATCAAAGCAGGAAAATAATTCATAAACCCATCTACAAGAGCTCCCATAGACCAACCCCGATAATTAACTTTTAATATTGACTATAGATATAATTTGAACTATATTATTATGGTTTGTTACTTATTAGATATATATTTTATATTATAAAGTATAAAAATATAGAAAAAAAAAATATTTCTGGGGATAGATGTAAGTAATTTTATTCTCCCATTCAAATATTCTTAGACAAAATTCTATAATAGAACGTTTCGCCACGTCAATATATATCTTCTTCGTGTTTAAATAAAAAAAATAATAAATTTTACGATTATATTTTAGAAAAACTTTCTAAATAAAATTTGTAGATTTTAATTTTATACAACTTTCATATCCAAAAATTTTCCGAAAATATTTACAAATATATATTTTAGGACTCCAAAGTTTAATGAATTTAGCAAATTTAAAAAGTTTTAAAATAATTTATAAGCTCGCTTCAAATCTGTTAAACTTTGGAGCTCTAAAATATATTTTTTAGAAGTATTTTTTAGAATTTGAACACGAAAAGTAAAAATTTCGTCAAAATCTACAACTTTGATAAAATATTTTTTTTCAAAAAATATATCTAATAGATTTTTTTGAGCCCGTTATACGAAGTAACATGATATAACCGTTAATACCCAAAAATATCTCAGCTCTTAGATAAGGTAAAAAAGGAACAAAATGTTAGATCATGACAAGCATCATAAAAATTAGTAATAGTGCTTAAGGGTAAATTACCTATTTGGTACCCCGATTTGTATCTATATTAACTTTTCGTATCCCATTTTGCAAACACACCTCAGCGCATACCTCCAGCGAGAATCCATGACGACGCCGTTAATATGGATGACGTGGCAAAACGGTATAAATTGGGGTACCAAATAGGTAATTTATCCTGGTGCTGAAACAGTGGAAGCAATAGAGGGTGATGTATGACAAAGTATGAAGTGACGATATGAGGGGGGGAGGCATTTTGTCTGGCCGTGTAGGTTCTGTTGTGTCACGAGATTTTACGGAGCCTACGGCCAAACAGCCTGTTCCTCCTTCCACTGTACCTAATCGCCCCGTGCTGTCGCTGTCGTGCCTGATGATATATTATTCTCTCTTCTCCATGGCACAGAGCAACAACAACTTGGTTGATCATCCGCTGGACATGTGCGTCGCATAGATTATAGGGAAATATAGCATGTGATTATAGTCACTCTTCAAAAACTTAGTTTACGAACAAATTTTAAATTTACAATCCTTTTTCTTTAACATTCTAAAATGTATATATTTTAAAAAAAAAATTCTTAAGAAATTTTAAATATTAAAAATGTACATTAAATCAACATCTATTTTTGTTGTATTCAAATTTTTTAAAAAATTATTCTAAATGTGTTTTGAAATTTTAGCGGATTAATTGTTTAATCGATTAAAATTTTAAAGTCTCAAAATATCTATTTGTAGTATATTTTTTATTTGCAAAACCCATTTAATAGGTCGGATATTCGAATTACAGCAAGTAGGAGTTGGAAGGAACATCATACCACTCCATTACCGATCGAGATATATGTTAGAAAACGAATCCAATGATCGCAAACCAATAATAAATATGCTTTGAAAAAAATTTGAATATAAAATTTATAAATCACATCGAAATCTATTTCTTTTCATATTCAAAATTTTTTCAAAAAAAATTTATATAATAATCAAAATATCTTTAGTACAAATAACATAATAGGGGACTTGATTTGCAAATAATTTTAAAATAAGGGATGAGACGCTACGTTCCCTAGAATATAACTCCATTTCATAAAAGAAAGTTGTATGTTATCCATTTTAAAATATAATAAAATTAGTGTCATCTATTGGATATATATTATAAGTTCACCGAGTAGGTCATGACTAATCGTTTCTAAAATACACAAAACGTATATTCTGGTCCAAAATACAAGGATAAACCATGATTTAACTCCTTTTTATAGTATCTTAACAATTAATTTCAAGCAATTATCAAGTCAGTATATCTTTCAAACATACAATATACTTTTCAAGATAGTGAAAGTAATGAAATTGTAATTTCTTTGGAATTATTCCTAATTGGCTACTCTGCAGCAATATATGCAGTTGATTAAACTGGCAATATATTTTGAAAGGTGAATGTATATTTGAAGATTGTGAAGATATAATTTGGCAATACCAGAAATACATTTAAAAGTCAGGAACTTTACAATTGGTTTGATATATTTTAATATAAATAGAAGATTTTTGGTTACATTTATATCTTATGAATGACAAGTATTTGTGAGTAATCTAAATTTTAAAATACATCAACTTCAGTAATCCATTGAAATACACAAATAAACCATACCAAACCAGACCAAAGTCAGATCAGATGGACTGTACAGTAGTTTTCTAATATGGTTCCTTCAATAACAGGGCGAAATTTCTCCTGCCACTGTTACAAGATTATTTTAGGGCGATGCTACGCTGCCCGACCACTTAATCCGAAATCGCGCCCGAACGCGTTTCGGCACGCCTCGGGATCGGTAAATCCCCGACCACTTAACCCGAAATCGCGCCCGAACGCGTTTCGGCACGCCTCGGGATCGGTATTTACCGATCCCGAGGCGTGCCGAAACGCGTTCGGGCGCGATAAATACCGATCCCGAGGCACGCCGAAATGCGTTCGGGTGCGATTTCGGGCGAGGGGGTCGGGCAGCGCAGCATTTTCCATTATTTTACTATGCAACATTTTTTAACCATATTCCTTAAACTAATATCAAGGAGTAAACAGCTTTATATATACCCCATGATACACCGTTGAGTACAGATATATACCCGCAACAACTTTCATAATAATTTCCTCAAAATACGAAAAAAAAAAATTTTGCGCATTGCAACGGATAAGATTAAACTAGTGAGTGATATCTTTGAAAAACCATCCACCAATTGAGCTACCTACCGAAGGCAATATGGTTGGGAGTGTGAGTTCAAGCTCTCAGGTGGTTGTTTTTTTTTTAACATCTAAAGTAAACCCCAGAAGGAAAGAAGGTAAAGGCTAATATCTCCTAATGTATTAGAAAATCAATAGTGTACATATCCTTGTTTAAAGGATAATAAATCCAGACCCTCTTATGTAGTAGTCGAGGAACTCTAGGTCGATTACCCATTAAAACGTATTGATCAGGTGGGTTTTTATGCTAGGAATGGTCTGGTTTCTAACTTCTAAGAATAGCACAGATACATACTGCTGGCACGGAGCATGTGTGCAGGCTGTTTAGCATGTGCGAAAAGCAAAACATGTTGGAATCAATTGATTCAGTTCCCTCCCTAACATGGCCACAAGCAAATGTCATCAACATGAGAGGAAACAGCACTAGATATGATGAGGTCCTTACACAGCAACCTCCGGCACTACCATATGACTACAACTCATCCCACGATCCCTGATCCCATATGCCTCGAAAAATAAAACGCATAATACTATTTCAATTCGCAATGTACTTAACATGTTCACTTTTTGTTCAGATAGACATTAGACAAAATTAATACTATTCATTTCAACATATGTTATCTTCTATGCAGTCGTTGCCATGTTAAGGAGATCCTAAGCCATATATAGGACCACATAAGGTCTGGAATACTAATACAATCACAGACTCAGGATACTGCGAAAGGCCCTAAGCCATGGGGGCTAGGAGTTGGGCCTAACAAACTAAGCAATACAATTGAAATCAATTTAGACGCGTGGAATAACCCGATGAACTGCAGTAACAGAAAAGAAACCGATCAAATTCACAACAAACTATTTACAGGAAATTGAAATTCTACGATCCACAAATTAAACAACATTTTCAGATGACACATACACACAAAAAAAAAAGGAAAAAAAAAACGTCATTACTTATCAGCAGAATTAATTTCCCCTTTGTGGTGGTGAATCTTACTAACCTTCGACGACGTCAATGAATCCTCCGCCGCCTTCTCGCCGTTCTTGCACTTCCCAGCGGCGGAGCTTTTTGAAGCACTTTGCTGTTGTTCCTTCTTCTGAGGCGAACCGAACAGCTGGCCCAACCCGAAAACCGAACCGGACCCTCGCAGCGAGCAGACCGGCACGTTGAGAACCGGTGTGACCCGAACAACGTGAGCCGAGTTGGATCGCTCCACGGATCGCACCCTCGATCTCACCGGCCCGTTGGCCCAGTAGAAGCTCCCGGCGGGGCTGCTCGAGCTCCGCTCTAGTCCCTTGAAGACCACTCTCCCCGACGCGTTCATCCGCGGGCTCTCCCCCGCTGCCGCCGCCTGAACCCTCTGCCTCGAGACCCGCACTCGCCGGAGATTCCTCGCTCTCCTGTCCGAGTCGAGGGACAGTCGCGGGATGACGTCATCCGGATCTGGATTTGATGACGACGACGTTGAAGAAGGCGATTGCGAGTCCGAATCTCGGAGCAAAGGAACCGTCGCGGTCGAGTTCGACGATCTCGCGCTGCGGTTGAGGATCAGCTGCTTCAGAGTCGTCGGAGCAGGTTTGTCGGAGCTCGAGCTCTTCTGACCCGCCGCCGGTTTAAGCCGGCGCAAGCCCAGCAGCTCGCGCCAGCGGCTAGAGCAACGTGGTGCCCGTGGAGACGCCGCCGCCACTGCCGCCGCCGAGGGAATGTCCGTCTGTTTCTCCGGCAGCGTCTGCTCCGCCTCCGGCTTAGTTTTGCTAACTACCGCTGACGTTGAAGAATTAGTAGAGAGGTGAAGGGGGACGAGCTTGCCGTCGGAGAAGAGCTCGTCGGCGGGGAGCATTGCGACAGGGTCTTCCAGAACTAGCCGGAACTCAAAGTCTGGCGCGATCGCCTCGAGATCGGCGCCGAAGGGCTGAGAAGGTTCGGTGATGGGGTCGTCGTGGCTGAAGGAGATGCGGGGGCTGGTGTGCCATGCCGACTGGGGCAGGAAGGGCTCCCCCGCGGCCACGGCGGTGTTGACGGCAGCAGAAGCCATTGGCGGAATACAAAGAGCAACGACGTAAGAAGATCAAAAATGATTGCGATTGATCATGATTTGTGTTGTTATTATACTATTAAGAGCTGTTCCGAGTTGCCGGGACTTCTAGTTCAACTGTATAGTTCTAAATTTGCGGTCCAGTATAGTACTATTGTTCGGAGTAGGAGTAAATCCTAAAGTATCACACATTGATTGTCAGAAACTAACACCGCCATGCCGATCTCAAATTTAACAAGTTAGTGACCCTAACACCGTCGAGTTCATAAGTAGTATTTGTGTAATAATCTTAAAATATCTTGAGGAAGAAGTATTTGCTTATTGGCAATTTCTGGATCTGACCTGGCCGATGCTAGTTGTAGCTGATCAGGATGTTGGCTGTGCGTCTTTAACTTTTTAACCGTGTAAGTAACAGGGCAAGGCAGGGACTGCATGTCGCAGTTATTAAGATTCGTGTACGAACCCAAGGCTCTGGATCTAATGTCTGTTTTAACGGCGCCAAATTCAAATTCAAGCCCACCCGTTCATAAGTCTAATATCTCTTACAGCAAAAAAATAAATTTAAAAAAAAAATAAATTTCTTTTTTACGTCTAAATTCTCGCACAATATGATCTTCTGGATAGTGCCACGAGACATGCGTACAAGCTAGATAGCTATAAATAACCCAACACATTCTTAGAGATTTTTATTTGGAAAAAGTGAAAATATTTTTAGAAAAATAAATCAAGAAGAAGAAAAAGTTAGAATGATCAAAAGTGATGAGAAAATAAGATTTGAAATTTATTGTATATGAAAATGCTGGTAGTGTGAAAAGTCTTCTTTTTGGATTGCAGGCTAGAACGAAAGTATATGTGTTTAATTAAAGATTTACAGTATTTATTGATAACTTTTAATTTTAATATTAAAAATATCTAGTCAATTTATATAGTATTTGTCGATGTTGCAAAATTTAATAATAATAAAGTATATTATCATATAGCAGTATTATTAATAGTAACTGTTGTAAAATTAATATGAGTGATTGCTTTTTTTTATTCAATTTTTTATTGTTGGATAGTAGATACATAAAAGAATAATGTATATATACAAAATGACTTTTTTATATCATTTAGCATTAATATTAATACAAAATGACTTTTTTTTTCCAGTTTTTACTATTTGTTCACTTTACTCATCAAGATAGATAAACCTATCTGAGAGCTTGTTGGCTAAACATGTCCGCTTATTTTAGTGCTAGTATATAATATAATTTATTATCAAAAAATGTATTTATTTCATTTGATAATATAGAAAAAGAAAGGTTCGTGTAGATAATTGATAATTATGAAATTATTTGTTCAACCACAAACAGAGACCAGAATATGGTCCCAGTTTGTTTGTTTAGATTCAGCCAGCTTGTGTCACGTCTTTCCCTAATTTTCAGGGGACCTTGCTTTTGTCCCATTTACGTGATATATCACATATTACCTACTATTATATTATATATTTAATCCAACCTAACTAGTCCAGCTCTTTTTTTTCTCTTTTTCAAATCTTTTTTTTTTTTTTTTAAATAATAAGATAAAATCTTCAATAACCAACCAAATTTTATGCTACGTATTAGACTATTTATTCATTTATTCGGTGGACAAGGTCTCAACTTGAGATTGGTCACCTAATCCGGATAATAGTTAATATTCTTCAAAAATGTTAAAAAAAAAAAAAAAAAATCTCCCATCTCTATTTGAGAACAAGTTGAGTCCAGTTAATTGGGTGAAACAATTACATCTGCAACTATTTGGACACCTTGTTAGTGACTAGGTACTCTATCTATATATTAATATTAAAAAGCTGGATACGACAATTGCACTACCAGAAAATATACCAATAACTACCTCTTCATGAGGTCCTACATATTCTCGATTGGGATACTCGAAATATCGGCAATGATAGACTAAGTAAAAATTAGGGACAAAGCCCTCGCCTTCTGACCACAAAAAACAAAAAAAAAAAAAAATCTACCAATCACTAAATACTTTTATACTTCAGCAATAACTACCCTCCTTGTGCTGTACTAAAAATAAAAAAGAGCCATCTAAATTATACCATATCAGTCTAGATAATTTATTTGGTTGGACAGATACTGCACCTAGCACTGCTCATGATCAATCGTAGCAATAGATATAATCAGAAGTTAGATGAAAATTTGCCGTGTAAATAATTGAAAGAAATATGGCATAACCGTATTTTTAGTCCTTATTCATGATTTTAGTTTAATACGGTGTATTGTATGTGTCATATTTTGCTTGGTGCAGTATATTGTTCCTATGTCCTTGACGAAGTCAAATATGTGTGAAAATTGGCATAATGATCTATAAATGTACTCTATTCAATATCAATTCATCTCCGAAAATCAGAACAACGAGTGATAAAGAGAAAAATTGAACAAAAAAGAACAGGAAGAAAAGAAAAAAAGGAAGAAACAAAAAGAAAAAGTTCAAAGGTGCTTCATGGGATGGAGGACTGGGCCTTTTAATCCAGGGAAAATCACACATATCAGGCCTTACGGTTTAAATATCTTATAAATTAGTCCTTAATTTCGAATTCTTTACAAATTAATATATATTTTAAAATTCGTATACAAAAATATTTTAATTATGATATAAATAGTTTTTTAAAAATAAATATAAAAAAATAAATTTTAATATAATATACAAATTTTGTACTTAAAATTTTTTTTTAAAAAATAATTTTTAATAAGTGTTTATAACTTCAAAATCTTAGTTTATTTAAAAATTAATTCATAATCTATTAAAATTTTAGAGTTAACATATTTATTCAGAAGATTTTTTAAACAAATTTTAAATATAAAAAATATTTATATAATGTGATCGTAATGTTTATATTTACAGTATTTTTAAAAAAATATTTTTAAATATAAAATATAATATATTATAAATTAAAATTTCATTTGTAAATAAATTGAAAGGGAATGGGCTGATATGCAAATCTCGCATTAATCAGTGAAGCTAATCTAATTGATCTCAGACGGGTGGGCCCGCTTTGGATTGTGAGCACTGTCCACTGACAACTCCACCACCCAATCTGATTTTGCGGTGAACATGATTCCTTTGGTTTATCTGATTTTTTGGTAAAATCTGATATTTAATTTTGTCCCCTTACTTTGCTCAAAAGTGATATCCAAAGAGCTTTCTTTATCAACTGTATTTTTAAAGTTCAGGGATACCAAGAACACACATTTAAGAGTTTTCAAGTAAAATTGATCAAAATGTAAAGATGTTTTGTGCATTTTCCTATAAATTTGTGTATTTGCGTCAATGTTGTAGGTTACTAGCCTGATTTTATATTTGTAACGAGAGACATTTATATTTTTATATCCTCCATAACTAAAAATTATATATTTATATTTTCATAACTAAAACTTATATTTTTATATCCTCTAATTTTAAATGACACTTCTCAGTCTCTTTTGACCATGTGAAATGATATGTTCTTTTCATTTTTTTTTGAAAAAAAAAGAACAGTTTCGTTATTTTACTGAATCAAGTGACATTAAAACATTATTTCGAATTAGACGATATGTTTTTAAAATTATAAGTTATCTAGAGATAAAAATATAAAAGCCCCTTGTATTAATGTTTTTGGTTACTGGTATGAAAATGGACCGACACGGCCAAAATTGGGCTTGCCTATGGGTATAAAATGTAATAATGCTAACATGCAGTAACCGATCAAAACATACTCGCTGAACATAAATACTCGAAACAACAAATACATAGAAACATAGATCGTAAAAAAAAAAAATTAAAAAAAAAAAGGGGAAAAGTTTGACAATTTCTGTTGGTACATAGTTCCATGCGAATTTTATCAAATCTTATATATATGAATAAATGGACCAAGGAGTGGACATCAGATAACATCGAAACCCTATATTCAAATCAAACAACCGATCTTCTACATCAGGAACGCATGTAGGTGTAACCGATCAGTATTGGTCCAATTATATAATAAGCCAAACTGGGTGCTGGAATGAACCGCATTCTGCTCCTCGTAAGGATAAGTCAAGGGTGTAAATCCAAGTAATATCTAATTTAAGAGGTCTATTGTTTTGCTCATCTGGTTGAGATCTATGATAAAAATCGACCTCAGGAGTTATAGTCTAGAAATAAAATAAAATAAAAGTAATGCATGAATATGCAAAGCAATAATGCCACCACGTTACATATATATATATATATATATATATATATATATATATATATATAATATATATATATATATATATATATATATATAGCCAATCAAACAAATATAAACAAATATACTATCCAGAATGCGTCCCGCGTCCCCAGCGTGGGTGGTCCGGGCGCTCGCCTCACGAAGCGAGCGTCCCGGGTCGACTCCAGGGGGCGTCCCGTAAGGGTGTGGGGGTCGAAGACCCCCCTGTACCTCGTGGGGAGTGAAATGGGCCCTCTGGGTCTGCCCTACCCGCAAGGATGGGACCCCTCGATCGGTGGAACAGGGATCGGTGCCACCCGTGGATTTACCTATTACGACGGTCGCTCGAATGAGGGCCGGTTACGGACAGGGTTCCCCCACGATAATCTCAAAAAAAAAAAAAAAACTATCCAGAATGCGAAAACAAGTACACATATTCATTAAAAGTTTAATTTAATATTGAAGCACACCAAATCAATAAAACATAACTATTAATAAAAGTAAATAATTAAAAGTTAATTTACGAGGGAAGAATTATTGAAGGGGACAGAAGTAACTTTGTGATTTAAGAAAGCAGGTAAGGACATCAGTTGGAGGAGAACGAGCATGTTTTTTTTTTTTTTTTTCCCTTATTCTTTTTGGATATGTAACTGGAAATATAATTTAATCAACGGAAAGTTCCTCTTTTTTGTATTATTTCTTTATTACAGAGTAAAATACATGGATTTTGAAAATTTGACCAATGCAAAACGTTGGCCCTTAGGGATTATTTTTTAGATAACAAGGTACATTTTTCTAATCATTATATTGGACTATACTTAGAAGTAAAAAAAATTTTTTTGGAGGTACGTTGTAATCCAAACACGTCGTTAAGTACATATATGTATATGATATAATTTGGAGGAACGTTGTTATCCAAACACGTCGTTGAGTACATATATGTATAGGATATAATTTTTAGAATATTTTTCTAAAATTCAAAAAAAATAAATAAATCTCGCATTATAATGGACATGACTCAAATTTATAAGTGATAGTTCATGAACCACCTATCTTACAATTAAGCTGGTCAGGATCATTCGATGACCAGTTAATGTGAGGTATCTATATCATATATGTATATAATTGGATTATCAAAATTGTTACACCGCGTGATATTTGAGTTTTTGGTATGCCATATTGATAAAAATTTATAAAGTTATATAACTTATTCAAAGAATGTAAAAGGTTTAATACTAAAACAAAATACTTAGTCAAGTATTAAAAATAAATACTTTATAAAAAATAATCTAAATACATACATATTAATACAAATATAATTATATTATGATTATATTATATTAATTTTTAAAATAATTTTTTATGTATATATAAACTTTCTTTTGATTATATATATATATATATATATTCACATAGTACTTCAAATAAATTTTATATATGTCATGTGATATTTTTCTTGCTCTAATAGTATGTAATTAATAAAATATAATATTTTAATAAAAAAAATAATTTATATAAAATTACAAATATAAAAATGTAAAAACATTATATTTTTAATTTTATTATTTATATATATATGATCAAAATTTATGTATCATATAGAAGATGTAAGTTCGTGTGGGTGTAAAAAAAAGTTCATACATATAGCCTTTGGTCAACTGGTCTAGTCCAGGCAAATTTGGATGGGGACCCAAAAAAGGCATGTGACAAGGAAGTGTTTCTGGGCTCGAAGCCCAGAAAAACCGACGGCAAGATAAACAACAGGCACGGCACATGGTTTAATGAAACGATTAAAAGGTCGCATCACGTGTGTTTCTCCTTCTCAATAGTCATTTGGCAATTGCTAAAGAGTTTAACCCATTAATCCGAAAATCGTTCAATGCGTAAAAAATATATTTTTCCATGCGGTACGAAAATATGGATACTTACCCTTGGCAATAATCGCCCAAACGCTTGGTAATAATCCAGAAAATACGGATACTTACGCGAATAAAATATAATATACATATATATAAGCAATTTTTAAAATAATAGAATATAAAATATAGCTCATATGATAATAAAAATATAAATAATTATTAAATATTTAAACATCTGAAAAATTCAATAATAAAAATTATGTATAGTATAATATTTTACATCATTTAATAAATTTATAAAATAAGAGTCTAATTCTGTCAATAAATTTAGAACATATAACTATATTATTAGTTAGTTTTATATACTTCTTTTTATTTATATTTTTTTGAATATTTTTCTGACGTGTTTGACATATATCGATCGTGTTTGCGGCATGTCCATATCAACTATTATACATGACAATTTCGGTGCGTCCGTATTTCATAGGTAATAATTAAAAACAAGGGAAACTTAGGTAAAAATTTCAATAATCCAGCCGACTGTGTTTTAAAAATTACAGAGTGATGAATATGAAACTTGTCCCATACAGTGTTCAATATGAAAACGCCGTGAACATGACCCAACACATGTTGGACACGCCAAAAAATAAATAAATTTTCTATTTACTAATTTGATACATGTCGTCAAAAATATTACAGGATGCATATTTTTTTTGATCTTGACCGCGGAGTCTGATTTCTTTCCTATATCTCGACTGAGTACTGAGCGGTACACGGTAGACCCTTTCAACCATATAATGCTGGAATTTGAACCTCCGACCTATCCTTCATAAATGATAGATCTTTGATCTCCTCTCAACGTCCAATTCTGCTAATCAACTCTGGTTGGTCAGGATGCATATTTTTGCTGATATAACATTATAACATTTAGAGATTACAGTGCAAGAATTATCTTGCAAATATTTGTAGGGGATTTCAAATTTCTGTTATTATCTATCGTATAGGGGACGGTAACCTAACCTTTTGACCAGTCATCAACTTGCAACTATAACTATTTATTTGTTTGTATATTGATGATCTAATCTGTATATATAGATTAGATTAGGTACTCGAGTAGGTAAAATACATTCTTTTTTCTGTTTTTTTGAGATTATTGTGGTGGAACCCGTAATGCGAGGGCACGCTCCTGTACGTACCTCAAACTCGCTGAAATTCCAAGCCAAATCTCGACCGACACTCTGGAAGCCGAGTACATGCAGTCGTTCGAAAAATCATACGGGGGATTTCACCCCACACGGCCTCGAATCCGAATGGTGATACTTTCTGAGGTGCCTCACAACCGGTCGAACTAGCCGCGCTCGGCCAGTACCAAGATACATTCATTGCATTAAAAATGATATTAAACAAGTTCGATATCATAGATTAGGTTCAGCATTTACATTTCAAATGCATTGTTTTGAAGAACACATTTTATTTTGCTGTTGCATAACACATTTTCCAATATACTTCATCTGTTTGACTCTAGCTTCCTTAAATATTTTTATTTTCTAAGATGCCCGTGAAGATAGCAACTGTCTCATTGTTTATATTCTTCTGTTCTCTCATTTTAATCAATTAGATTCCTTTGATTTGCCGGCTTGAACAATGAAATAATCTTATGCAATGCCATTCGTGGATTACATGTTTTTGTTATATCCTGGAACTAGTCAACTGATGCTGCTGGTTTTTGGTCCAGAAGTGGATCAAATATTAGTTCGAAATGGTTTTGGTTCACATAAACCACGAAATATATCAGTTTGCGCACGTAAAGCTCCTCATCTACTTAGAATTTCCAAACAAGTTTCAAATTCTGAAATTTGAATTTAATACTACAGCTTATGTAACAAGCAAAGTTGTTAGTACGACCCTCCGATATCTATCTACCCCCAAGTCCAAGACTGAAACAATGATTTGAAGACGCTCTTATTGCTATCACTTTCTGATGTAAATAGTTCATATACTAAACAGCAATATGTTTAGTTTTAATGGAGTAGAAGATGAGCAGGAATGATTGTTAGGTATCTCATGTCACAGGAAAGACTTCATTCAATGAAAGATGATTCTGTTACGACGATGCATTATTGTGGTTAAAACTGAATAAAGAACGCCGTCGAAGATGGTGACTTGTCAGTTTATCAATTCTGATGTATATTTATTTAGACATTTTGTATTCATGATGAGGTTATAAAGATATTTTTATGTTTGCTCAACACATAAATCAATTTAAATGCGAGTATCTAATCCCTTGATAAATATTTCGCAACTTGTCATCAATAATCATCCACTATGTTGACTGGTAGCTCAGCTTATCTGTTCTATCTTTTTTTTTAGGTGGCCATGTGAAACTTTCCAGATGCACAAAAGATATGACATACAAGATTATGGGTGAGCTGTTTAATTCTGAACGTCAACTGCGTGCTTGTTCGTTTTGATTCTTTTATATGATTATATAGGGAATCGAAATATTTTTCATAGTGTGAAATATCTACTGTAAATTTTGTCAATTAATAATCTGTTACAATGTGATTCTGTAGCAGCAATAGCAAAAATTACAGATGTAATCTTCAGCATGAAATATGGATGCTGCCTAGCATATATAAAAATCCAAACTTGGATGTCCAAAGCAGAAATAGATGAAAATTCGCATTCATGAAATTAATATGTTTGGACCATCTAATCATTCCACATTTCCATCTGACAGTGATTTCTGCCTACAAACTATATTTTACAGGCATCCATTATCTGCATACTGAAATTGACAAAGTACCAATCAGGTCAGCGAACAGAGCATCTGTCTCTTAATCAAGAAATTCGTTTAAATGTGATGAGTTAATGGTGATTACAACAAAATGTCAATATTTTCCAAACAGTACATGCTTTCTGCTTATTTGTTGTATAGATTATGAAAGGAAGGCTATCATAAACCGGTTTTATGTGACTCAAGTTGACTTCTAATCACCCTACTTCAAACCAAGACAGGATTCGCCTAACTTATAGTTTGTCTGGGCATATATACTTGATTTCTCAGTACCTCTAGATGAGAAGGATTACTCTTTTCTTTTTCTACGCATATGGACCGAAGGAATTTTTTTTTTTTTTTTTTTTTTTTTTTTTGTACACATAGGAAACCTATATTATCAACAGTAAGGCTATTTACTGCAATAGCTAAAAAGGAGGATAATCTATACTTAACAACGTTTAGCTGCATATTTGCTTCATATCATGATAAGCTAGTCCCAATTCTTCTTACAGTTTAAAATGAAAAACCATACCTTTTTGTCATGTGTTATTCATCAGTTGACTTTCAAAATGCTGGCTGTACCAAATTTTCCTTCAATATATCGATGAACGGTTACTAAGCTCCAAGTTTACCTTGTGCAATGATTTCACTCTAAGCTAAATTTTGTTGACCAATAATTACTTTGACATGATTGAGCAGGACTTCTAGGGTTTACTGTATGTTCATATAGCTGATTCACAATGGTTGGTTGTATCATAATAACATTTGTTTTGTGAAGTCGTTTGTCATGTCGAACGCCGTTTGTTCTCTTTTTTCTTTTCTTCCGTTTCTCTTCTCTTCTCATATGTAACTCTGTCACTCCCATATAGCCGCAATTTGTGGTTATGTTTAGTAAATTAATCTTCTCAAAAAAAAAAGAAAAAAAAAACATTTGTTTGTGAAGTCAGTATTATTTCTACCGACAGTAAGTTATCTTTGACACATACATGACCACAAATAGTTGCGTTCGTCTCCTCATTTGCACTAATAAGGCGACTGAAACATAGATTCAGCAATAAAAATATTTCTGAAGATGTATATTCTTCTTCTGAAACTGTTATATATAACAATAAAAAAAAAAAATCTGGTTTCAGTCTTTGTGAATAATCTTCACAGGTATATCATCTTCTGGGCATTTGATAACTAGGAAGTTGGATGATTACAATGTTTTAGATGAATTAAGAAATTGTATTTTGATAATGTGAAATGTCTTAGCGTGATGCGTTGTGTGCTCAAATAGGCTATGAAATTTATTATTGTTGATCTTGTTTTAGAAGCAACTATATATGCTGAAGAAAGTCATAACTCGTAAGAGATTCTTTGCTTGTTCTGAGTTGATGAAGTAACACTGTTAACACTGAACTAGCGTTATAGTACGTAGCATACGCAAATGACGTTGGACTTGAATATTGCAAGAGATTGACCATTTTTGATAAATTTGACATGTAAACATTTTAGAATAAAATTTCCAGTTTCTTGTTTGGGTATATGCTGTTGGTGAACTAACCGTATGATTAGAATAACTGTTTGCGGATCTGGCTAATGGCATCAGCTGAGTTTTTTTTTTTTTTTTTTTTTTTTTTTTAAGATTATCGTGGTGGAACCCGTAATGCGAGCGAACGCCTCCGTAGTGACCTCAAATTCGCAAAAAACCCTCACATTCAGCCCGACCGACGCTCTGGAATTTGAGTACAAGCCTTCTATGAAAGGTGGCTCTTGCCAGGGAGTACAGAAAATTTTTAGAAAATCCTAAAAGAGATTTCACCCTATATGGACTGGAACCTGGGTGATGACACTTTTGAGACGCCTCCCATCCAGTTGAGCTAGCCGCGCTCGGTATGGCCTCAGCTAAGTTAAATACAAGCAGATCTACTTATGATTCTTTATGTATTGATTTTTGTTCTGTTGCATACTTCATATCACTTACTTGCTACCTTCCTCTTTTTTAATTTGTCTAGTTTGTTTTTAATTGCTAGACAGGTCTTATTTGGCAGAAGAGATGCTAATCTGTTCTTCGTGTTCCAGAAGTAGATTGTCCACTGTAAGTTATTTATAACGCTGTTGGTTGTGAGTAATCCCGGTGATTGTAGTAAATTACTAATTTCTGTGCATGTATTCAGATTCCTGTATCTTTTTCCCTGCCTCCTTGATAGATTGCATGTTAAGTTATTAACTACGTTATCCCTCTGCACCAAGGTTTAAAGTGTCGTCTCGTGATGTGTTTCGGTAAATTCCAAACTCAAAACGTGCCGAATATACCAAATTTATTTTAAAATATTATTATAATTAAAAAAAAAATTAATGAAATTTAAAACATAAAAGTCTCGATTACAAATTAAAAATACATAGTCGACTGCGAATATGGTTGATAGAAAGGATTTGCATAATCCAAAGCATTCAAATATATTTCATATGCCGTTCAAACATAATAAATAAACCTATTTATTTTAAGTATAAATATGGTGGTATTTCTAAATAAAAGATTTGACTGCTCTTTACAGACGGTTATGTAGATAAAAAAAAGTCGTGCTAACCGAAACGGTCGACGGGCAAGACGGCCGGAAAGGTCGTTTCTATGCCGGATCCCTACGGATTGACATGTGCGTGTGCCGTCTGGCAGCTTTAACCTTGCTCTGCACAAGGCAACAAGTTTTGATCTTATATGTTAGTTTCAAAGGTAGTGTGCCTAACCAACTTCCATTTCTGACTATTTTTCATCTTTCTACATTATGACAAAGACAATCTTGAAATCATTAGCTGAGCAAGCATATATAGTTGGTCTAACATTTCTGATGCACTAGTTGTACATTTGGACTTGGAATTAGGTGGATGTGAATTATTAAAGTAGTAAAACTACAAGTAATCCATTCCAGTTTAACAAATATATTATTTGCGAAGAAATGTCTACTCCCGTATATAAGATTGGGGGACTTCAATATCAGCCCCTCTGCTATTTGCTTTGGACAAAAAACTCCTCATTTTAAAACTATTAATTTTTATATTCCAAAATATATATTTAGAAATATTTTTTAGAAAACCTTTCAAACTGAACGTTATAGATTAATCAAAATCTACAATATGCATGTATTAATTTTTTTTTTAAAAATATTTCTATGTAGGTGATTTGAGGCTCCAAAGTCTTAACAGGTTAGTGAAAAATCCATTAAAATTTTGGAGCCTCAAAACATGTATGTAGAAGTATTTTTTTAAATAACTTTAAATATGAAATTTATAAATATTATCGAAACCGACAATTTTTACTTTAAAAGTTTCTCCAAAAAATACTTGTATAGTAGCTAAAATATCTATACACAATTTACGAGAGGGGTGATTTGTCAAAAGTTTAAGATGAATGGGCTGATCTGGTATTTACCCTATAAGATTAGGCAATTTTCAGCACACCATTACATACATGTCTGTTGACTTGAACCGTATTTAAATGGACAATCTTTCTTTATTCCATTAGCCTTTCTTTTTCTTTTTCTTTTTTTTCTTTAAAATATTTGCCGTGTAAAGTGTCGTTTTCGTTGACAAGAAAAGGAAAGCCTTATCATAATTGACTAGCAGGCCGCAAAGTTTACCATGGGCTAAGTTGCTGATATAAAATGTAGGGATAATTGCGTATCAGCCCCCCTATTTCGGGGGTTCGCAAATCAGCCCCCCGAAATGCGTTTTTGGGAGGCTAATTTGTAAAAAAAAAAGCAAATCAGCTCCCGAAAATTGCACAAATTTGAGAAACGGGGAGCTGATACGGTAAAGCCCCTAAAATGTATTTAGTACACTTTTCTAAGTAGACTCGGATAATATTGTGCTTACAGCATAATCAAAAAAAAAAAAAAAAAGGACAGAAGGGAAAAATATATTAAGTGCATCATATACCCCCCTTTTTTGGTTTTTTGCAGTTTCAAGCTAGCAGTTTTTTAGTTTTAAAATAGAATATTTTGTTTTCTGCTATTGTGATGTTATATGATGCGAAAACTATGAGGACACATACCAAATATGCGAAAAACCTTCCCCAAAGGTTACCTCTATGGACTAATTGTTTGTGTTTAGCAATTTTCTTAGTGGCAGAGTAGATGTGTTAAGATTTAAGATGTATGAAGCCTGATTAGGACCACTCAACTTGCGCAAATGTTGTCGTGTAGACGAATTTTGCTGATCAAATTGATACTGACTGTAGCATGATTGTATGATGTTATCTTATTCCAGTCTAACTGCATCTTAAAAAAAGTTGGAGATGCATTTGATGTAATCTTCTACTGATAGCCAAATTTATCATTGCTACTTTCTTTTAGCGAAATCGTCGTGTTCGGATAGAATTTTGTAATATTTTATAGTACTTTGAGAAGTTTTATTAGCTCATCAGTAATATTATAACCTCTTTTAAAGCATTCATCAGTATATAGCTTCATGTTGCTTGTGCTTTAAGTTTTAGCTGTCACTGACATAATATTTCTCAAGTTGTATGCTACACAAGGAACCAAAAAGAAACTACCTGAAAGTAACATCTAAATGTTCCTATTAAGGACTTGATAGATGCTTAAATCACTTTATAAATTAATGACACAATCTAGGATCTCTCTTCAAAGAATCAACTGATTTAAAAAGATAACTTAGGATAATATGTTCATAGAGATTACATGAGATCCTTGACATCAACATACATAAAAATTAGAAAAATGCTAACCCCTCCCTCTCCTCCACATAACAGATTCACCAAAAAAAATTACAAATATATGATTATAAAAATAAAAAAAATAGGGAGCATTTTTGAAAAAATTTATAATATAAAAATTGTATATTTTGATGATGATTATAAATTTCATATTGAAATTTTTTTCCAAAAAATAATTTTAAATAGGTATTTTGAAACTCCAGAGTCTAATGGATTTGAAGCGGATTTTGAAATCAGCCTTGAAATCCTTAAAATTTTGAATTTCAAAAAGTCCATTTAGAAGCGTTTTTTTTTGGAAAAATATTTAATATAAAATTTATAGATCTTATCAAAATCTATAATTGTTATATTAAAAATCTTATCAAAAAATGCTCTAAAATTTTTTTATTAGTGTGGATAGGTGGATTTGTGGGAGGGCTAGCATTACTCTAAAAAGTATTAGTATAGTACAGGCAAGTTGATATATATATATATATATATATATATATCGCATGTCATATCCAATGCAATAGGAAGTCAATGAAATATACTGTATAACAGTTGAGGTTTTGGAATTTTATAGAAATTGGGGAGATAAATATTTAAGTATTGTGAATCTCAAGTTCATTTAGTTTGGGGGGTGAATGTGATAGTCATATAAGTTATTTATCTTTTTATACTTTCGATAAATTAATATTATATTTTTATATTCTTATTATTTAAAATAGCACTTTTATATTCTCCTTGATCTTGAAAAATAACGAACGGTTCTTATTATTTTTCTTGAAAGACAAAAATAATTACTTTGATGATGATAGTTTTATTATTTCACACAGTACATAAAAATATCATTTTGAATTATCCGGATATATTTTTATAATATTGAATTATCGGTAAATTCCTCAAGTCATATTTGTTCATTTTCTATGAGGTAAATGATGAAGATTATGAGGGAGAGGAGTATTACATACTGTTTGTATCCGTATCATTACCTAATATCATTGAGTAATGCGTGCAGGAAACAACTAAAGTTTAGGTGATAATAAGGATATGAAGCAATCCGCCGAGAGATTGCATGACGACTAGTTTGGTTTCTTTTCTGACGTGTCGGTTCTCTTATTCCACAAAAAAAAAAAAAAAAAAAAAAAAAAAAGAAAAAAAAAGGGAGGAAAAAAAAAAGAAGCGGCAGCGGCGACTGTGATCAAAAGAGAAAGCCAACCAACCCTTGAGCTAGATTGCAAATGATATGCCAGATCTTATATAATAATCGAAAACTTTGTCTTGCAAGGCTTGTTATAAGCAGCAAATGTACCAATCATATAATCTTGCTTCATTGATTATCTTAAATCTAGCTGAAGATTGGATCCAAGATGCATATTCTCAGGTGACTTTTTCCTCCTGAGGTTGACATTCTTGAATTCTGATTGTATATGTCCTATTCAACTTAACCATATTTAGAATATTATTAGTCTATTTTTTTGACATAATTGTGTCTTATCATGTAAGCACATCTATCTTGGATATTTCTTTTTTCTTCTCTCAGCTCCCATTGGGGTATTATATGAAATTATTGTTAAAAAAATGACATTTCTTGTACAATTATTAAGTTTAAGAAGGCATCTTTTTATTTTTTATTGGTGATTGGTATACGTGTCTCGGCCAATAGTATAATACCTTAATGATGTACTAGATCATGGAGATCATTTGTGATTGTGATTTTTCAAAACTATGATTGTTTGGAATTGGTCTGTTGTTCCTTAAAACCATAATTTAAATTTAGCAAAATATTTATTAAAAAAATAATTTAGCGGAATAATTAGAAGTTTGGACTCATCAATCCGCATGTATACCTCACCAGCTCTGTTAGGTCCAATGTGGGCTGGGAGTGTACGTAGAAAATCGTGAACCGCGAATTAGCAGAGATCCGGAGGAGCTTTTGTCTCGTTATTTCAAAAAAAAAAAAAAAAAAAGCCTCGCCAGCTCTGCCTACCTGATTATGTCACAGACTAAAACCATTTGCCCATCTTCCAAGCTCTATGATGTAATCTCACCAACTTATCCACCCAACACATATCCCAAGGTTGATAAGCGTAGCGTGCTCAGCCGGGTTCATATGTCACCCGCGATTCTACATGAAGGAATTAAGATGGACAAAGAAAGAGATCTTTAAAGGCTGCATAAACTTGCCTAACATGAGAGGTTAGGCCCGACCTAGATTCGGCGCCACCTTTTTGCCGCACGTCTTGGAGGAACCGGGATGGGATCATGACCATATCCAGCCCATTTATAGGAAAATGTCTATCCAAGAAATCGGAGATCGGCCGTGGCTTATGCTTCACGAAATAAAAGTCTCATGATCGAAAAAATCTATATGCGTCAACCTAAAAAGATAGGATATTTATTCTTTTTGTTTAAAGTAGAAAGTGTTGCAAACTTTCGTATATGTCCAGATTAAAATATTAGAGCTACTCGTTTAGTAAAAAAAATGGTCCAATATCACATGCAATTAGTGAACTAATTACAAACAAAAGATTTTCACGAAGCCATAAAAATTGAAGGAAGAAATTAATGGATCAAAATAATGATAATAATGTTTCCTTATCTTTGTGTGATGTAATTTCATCTCTTGATTCAAAAGTTTGTATCAACATAAGTTGTTGGTTAAAAAACTTGTATGGTTGTATTATATCTTGACAATAATATATAACTATCCTTCTTTCTTTTTTTTTTTTGATTATCGTAAAAAATATTTATCTATAATTGGTTAATTTTCATACAATTATTATAGATAACACCAACTCGTGCTGCAGCAATAATCTCTTAAAGATCAGAATAATGACTTTGTTTTTGTTGATTCTTATATATGAGGGCAAAAGCAGACCATGACCGATGGAAAATGAGAAAGCTGGGAAGACATGGACTCTACGAATGTTGGACTAAGTATAGTTCCGAAAGCGGGTCCACAAGGAATAACGATGTCCGTCGGATATTCATCTGACGGTAGAGAAAGCAGCCAATGGAGCAGAGATCACGTGGGGGCGCACGTGGATAGAGAGGGTCGCCGGTGGGATGGTTAGCGCCGCAACTGCGGCCAGCGACGTCGCCTTCACTCCATGAAAAAGCTTGTGAACTCTATTCTCTGTATAAGCACGGTACTGTTCAAGATTATGTTCTACGACAGCAACCCAATCACACCAGCTAGCTGGCGAAGCTGAAATTTATAATATTTGAGCCCATGCTTATGATTAAAATCGATTCAGATGAGTGGTATACGTGTTCGCATGCATCCGATCACGGATTCAAAATTTGACGTCCAGATAATTTAATTATATGGTATAGAAACCATTGGATATGTTTTGAGAATGGTAAAATACTGGTAGAGGTACACCATTTTTGGCATGATATAGATCGCTTGTCTAAGCGCATACAATCGGATGTTTAAATTTGATAGTAGTACTTGAATGAGTGCTACCCACAAGTTTAAATGTTATGACAGTCGCATAAAGTAGGTCAGTTACGGACATAATATTTTCGCATAAAACTCAAAAAATAAAAATAAAAATACTGCATGCTTTGGTGCATGTCAGAAGCAAAATAAAAAAGTGATGATAAAAAAACAGTTTATTCATCAACGATCTTCACAAGATTTGCATGGCTAAAACAGTTGCATGGTTGCATGGGGTTTCTCTTGTTTCAATCTGATGATAATATTATCCGAGTTCAAGAGTACAAACTATTTTGTAAAATACTGACTTTTCATGCAAAAGAAATTGTTAACTTGTCTTTTTGGATATATACAATATAATAAAGAATAAATGGGAATATATCACTATAGGTGGTTTGGCAAATATATAATTCTTCTGAGAAATTAAACATGACATGAACCTTCTTTTTTCTTAAAGATCATGTTTTTTTCTATACCATGTGCGGTTCAAATGCATGCTCCGCTGACTTATTTTCGAGTGTGGCTGGATGTATGTGTGCTTAAATGTTGGTTATACTGTCGATGGTGCTATAAAAATAAACTATTTTATGAAATGGCTACTTACATTATATTGTTCGGAAAGAATTTATTACTGATCTTTAGTTTTTGTTGTATGTTTTCTACAACAATAAGTTTCTGCCCGTCTATCTTCTTCAAAGATAATCTAGTGGATTTTTTTCTGCTTGCCGCAAGCAAACGCCCCACCTCTTGGGTGGCTATAAAGCCTTGTTTTTTTCCATAAGAATACAAAAAAATTAGTTACCTTTAGTTATGTATCATCCTTCTTATTATTAAAGATTATACAAATCAGTTATTGAAAATTAAAAAAAAAGACTGATATGGTGGTGCGTGTGCATGTCGTCACGTCAGCGTATTTTCTATTTTTAAGACTGATTTGTATAATTTTAAAAATATTTCTGAGAAAGGAGAGGCTGGTACGCAACTCTCCTAATTAGTTAATAGTTATAGATAATTCTTTTTATGATATTTACCGGATTATTAAATACTACAGTAGTTCAAACTCCTTTTTCCATTACTGACTACAAAAAATAAAGACTCCAGTTTATTTCCCGAAGCCGACTGTTTCCGGATTAGTCGTTTCCCAATACCAACCTATGTGATGAACCGCGATTCCCTCTATGCACGAGGACATTCAGTCATTCATCCTCTTGGTTTTACAGGTTTGACTTGTTGCCTTCCTTATTAATACCCCCCCTCTTATCTGCTCCTTCTTAATATCTCATCATCATCAAACTGTTCTCTTCTTCTTCTCCTTCTCCTACGAATAATTATATGAATCTTTTTTAGAATTATTTTTTACTGTCAATCTTTTGTCTGAATATCAAAAGACAATCTTTTATGATGAGCTCTTTAAGCATGATAGAGGCTAGAATGCCTCCTGGATTCAGATTTCATCCAAGAGACGATGAGCTGATTTGTGATTACTTAGCTAAAAAGCTCGGTAGAATCTTCGCGGTCGGCTTCTTCGAAAACCCTATATTGATGGATGTTGATCTTAACAAGTGCGAACCCTGGGACCTCCCTGGTAAGATTACTTAACCATTTTCAGCTTGACTGAAATTATTATTTATCAAGTCTGAATTGTTGAATTAAGATGATAAGAGTTAAGATCCGGTTAGTTTAGGGAATAGACCTTTTGGACCATTTTACTACTCTCGAAGATATATATGAGGAAGCTTAGAGATCTTTCATGGTTGCACACTCTGGAGGATTATCAACCATTCGTTCTTGTTTAAGTGATATTACAAAAACATATTGTTAGTTTTTACTTTACTGATATTTAAACATCAAATAAATAAAAACTAACAATTTGATATGCAGTTTTAGTACTATGAAAATTGGCTGGTTTTCTTTTTCGTGGGTTCTCTTCTCTTTTTCACCTTTTCAATATGGACAATTGGTTTCGTAATGATACAAAATCGTATCTTTTTAGCTCATATTTTTTGGTTAATTAATTTATAAGAACAATCTATATATTTTCTTCCAAAGTAATATTATTTATGCCATTTTTTTTGCGACGTATATTGGACTATCATTCATTGAGATTCATGTTCATGATGTGTGACTGTGGCAAGTTGTATGTTATCTGTTATAAAAGCTAAAGAGAAAAAAAAGGGATTTTGCGTATATCATCCTCTTCCTATCTATTTTCTTTAATTTTCCTCTTCACTTCGATAAATTTATCTATCTAATAAGCACAAAGCACTGGCCTTCAATTCTATATTGAAATTTGTTTATAAAGCTTTGTTGTTTCATCTTCATACTGTACCTGTTCTTTTCCTTTTCCTTTTCTGTTACTTAATTAATTCTCTTATTATCTCCGAATTATACAAAAACATAAGGATGTATGTTTAGTTCATAAATTTATAATAATAATTCCATTTGAAACCCTAACCGGTTTAAAAGCAAGAACAAAAAAAAAAGATGGATAACACATTCCTGGACTACCATTCAACATTAAGTCACATTGTGTGAATCTATGCGTAACAAATTAAAGAACAAGTGACAAAAACAAAGTGCTGCCTGCTTTGGCAAATATATAGATCACGCTTTTCTTTCATTTTCGTGCTGTTATCTCCAAAGATCTTCAACATGCTCCATATTGCAACACATCCGCACGAACCTAGATGCATACAACCGTGCGCACCCACCATCCTTCTCTCCATGAATATATATTCCTGAAAAAAGAAAGCTATCATACGATCTTTTCAAAAAGCAAAAGGAAGACATATTCTGTTTTACCTGAAATAAGTATATGGTGATGTATTTTCCAGCTAGTGAATGACCACCTCTTCAATTCTCCTACGTCTTGTCCTATTTTTTAAGGCTCTTTTTACACACATAACAGCCAAAAAAAAAAAAAAAAAAAAAAAATCTCTCGGGCTTCATTTCTTCCAACTTCTTCATCGATCATATCTTCTTACGTACCCCTCCACATATCTCAGTATGTGCTATGATATCTTATGGTATGGTGTACTATATGATGATGGCTGCATGCGGATGACTATTGCCTGCACTATTTCTATTATACATATATATTTTTTTATTTGAAATTTCAAATGTGTGCATATATATCCTGATGATAAAGCGCCAACCATCCATTTATCCCATACCCCTTTATCCCATACACTCTTCTGTACCTGTCCCCAACTCACTAATAATTACCAGAAATTTTGATATGAGAATTTAACCGAAAAATTAAAGACAGAAAAAAGAAAACATAGAAGGAAAATTTGATTTTTAGGAAAGGGAAACGAAGACCAGGAGAGAGAGAGAGAGCCACAAGAAACATGAATGGGAGCAAAAGGAAGAACTCATCTGCAGTATGCTGTATGCCAAAATTTTAATTAAAAAAATGGCGTCGGCCGACTAACTATTTCTTTACAAATTTGAAGTTTCTCGTGAAACACCAATTGCTTACTGGTGCAATTCACCCTTACAAATTGTCCATATACATCTTCAAAGCATCGATGAATCTTAACATTTACAGCGCCCTTCATCTTATTATGTTCAGTGGAGGCATGCGTGGGCACGAAAGAGTACTACTTCTTCAGCCTCCGTGATCGAAAATATGCGACGGGGCAGCGCACTAACCGCGCGACGGTCTCAGGCTACTGGAAGGCAACCGGCAAAGATCGGGTTGTGTCGCGGAAGGGCGTGATTGTGGGCATGCGGAAGACTTTGGTTTTTTATAAGGGAAGAGCCCCAAGAGGGAAGAAGACTGACTGGGTCATGCATGAATTCCGCATGGAAGGCAGTCCCATTCCAGATATACCAAAGCTCTCTTTCAAGGTAATTCTTCTTTTTTCTTTTTATTTTTACATTTTCGATTCCTTTTTTTTTGTGTTTTCTTTGATTTGATTTTTCCGAAGGGAGCATGGACAACTTGCACTATTATGATTTGTGCTTGTCCTGCATCGTCCTTATCAGAGTTTGATTATGGTATTTTAATCATACCATTTGATCCATCATTCATGATGACAGTGATATCCAGTCAATTTTATAGGTGGAGTTATTTTGTTTATAATTCTTTTTTTTTAGAGATTTTGTAAGGAAAAAGAAATTCACGCTGCACAAAATCCTGCGGCGGCTTTTCTTTGCATAGTGAATATATATATATACATGTATTTACACACACACATATATATATATATATATGAGTTATTTTCAAGGCGACCTGAAAATGAGGGACTGCCTTCCATGGTTTAATGGCTCTTCAAATGCTTTGGTATTTGATTCATGACGGAAGATAATCGATTTATCATTTTTTATGTTTGATTTTCCTTTGACCCTGTACCTGCTATATATAATATAAATAAAGTAAAGCTGTGCAAGTTGAGGAATATTAGCTTTTGATCGGTAAGCATCTGGAAGTATTCAGAAGACAGGAAAATGATCAGAAAATGTGAGTGGAGAAATTAAGTTTCTTCAGACAATGGAGAAGAAAAAAAGATCGGTCTGAATTGGTTCAATAAAACCGTTTGGAAGCATATAAGTCGAAAAAGACTAATCAAGAAACTTACCAAGAAAGACACTCAATTTGGTAATTTAGAGGTTGATTTCATACGTAATTTTCGATAGCTACGGATTTGGCGTATTTCATAGTTTTTAATAAGTATCTCCATATTGAAATTGATAGAGTTATGTATAATGGTAACAAAACAAAGCAATCACTTTCGGAAGTATATATTTGTGCAATTCAACTATTAGAACCTCGCATAATTGACAACGAATAGATACATATCCTGTCAATTTATCATGATATTCCTTATAACCAATCCAGATTTTTTCTTTTGAAAAAATAAATAAATGAGATAAAATTTCAATTAAAACAACAAAATTTCCACATATTGTGCTGTCGTGCGGGCAATAAGTTTCCTAAAATGTTAAAAATAAAAAAACAATTTTTTGACTTAAATAATTGGATAAATATGCAAATAAAAACTATATTTAAAGGCATTTCTTACCATTTATATTTTCTTTTATTATCAGGAGGAGGACTGGGTCTTATGCAGAGTATTCTTCAAGAGCAGAGAGCTTTCGAACAAATCAGCAAGCATGGAAAGCTGTGATGATTCAGGCTCCTCTTCACTTCCTCCATTAATGGACACATACTTAAACTTTGACCAGAACAATGTGAATCTGGAGGGGTATGAGCAGGTGTCCTGCTTCTCCTACCCCCATGATCCAATCAGAAAGCCCTTGGAGAATTTCAACATTTCGCCTCAATTTGCACCGCCTTTCGATCAACTATCGACTGATAAGAAAGCCTTGAAGACAATATTCAGCCAGTTATCATCTGCAGGGAACCACTCACCTCAAACGCCAATATATAGATCCGCATGGAATTCCTTCGGAAGCTTGTTAGAATAGAAGCATGCAACATATTTTTGTGCAGGCAGTGTCTTATTCTCAAAAATCCAAAAAAAAAAAAAAAAAACTTTGTGGGCATGTGGGTCCTGTACAAATATACATGAATGTTATATAGACTAGAAGCTATTTTCTAATAGCAGAATCAAAATCAATATCAAATAACCTATTTTAGAACTCCTACTAACTTAAACTCTCCGTGGCTGGACCACTGTAGTGGGCGGCGAGCTCAGATGGCTTTAACAGATGATGTCGATATTGAATTTTCGTGGCGACAACAGCTTTAAAACTTAATTTGCATAGCAATCTGGTACTCAAGAATATAGATTTTAAATTATGTTATTATCTACAGAATTCAAGTTACTTGCCAACTGAAAATGAAATCAAGTGCAGTTATAGCTGATTGCGACACACGTTATAAGTACCATAACAACATTTGCACAATAAATTTTACAGAAAAAAAGAGATATGCACAAATAAAGATATGCTATATTTCGTCAGTAATGACGCCAACCAGAACACTATTCACCTAAAATGACCAAAAGCAACGGCTCAGCAACCAAATTCTAGCAATCTAAATAAAGACCAGGCTTTACTAAGTCTAAAATGTACACTCACATTTGTTGTCCTAGATGTATTTTGTTCTACACTCACATTCGTTTTTTTTTTTTTTTTTTTTGATAATTAAAACTCACATTCTTTGTCCTAGATTTACTTTGTTGCTCCTGCTCTTTTTCCTTATATTATCTATAGCATAAATCAAATAACTGTAGTGTTGGAGAACTACAAAGGTGGTTCATATTGGGTGAGCCTCATATACATAGAAACTGAAATTGTAATGAAGGCCAGTTTGCCGTGTAACCACGAATTTTTTATTTTAGATTGCGAGACAAAACCCCATCACAGGGTGTAAACTTAGACGTACCACGGTTCTTGATTTGCAAGTGGATGAAGTCTTTCAACTTGTAGAGCCTTTGATATCACATAATGGATAAAATGCTGAATAGCCATGGCAAGGAGACATCGTTCTCCATGACATGTGTGGTAGCTTACTATCTTCGCAGACGGTGACTAAAGCCCCATGCGCTCCTCAATCAGGCGGGACGCGGCCTCAAAGGCTTTGAACTGACAAACCATGGTAATGAACAAGCTAATATGATCAATGGCCATGACAATGGTTCAGCAATGTCACTAAGAAAGAGAGTACCTGCTCTTGGTTAAAGCGTTTCAAGTGAAGCATAAGAGCATGCCATGGTCGTCAAGATGTTGCTGGATAGAATCCGGAAATACATCACTTGAGGACTTGGATAAACCAAATAAAAGAATATACTGTTGAAATTCCACCTGGCCTAGCTCTGTATCGCAGTATAGGCATTGGCACCCTTGTACTATTCACCTGTCAAAGATACGAAACAATAAAAATATCAGCCTCCATTTCTAATATACGTAATATCATTTAAAAAAAAAAAAAAGATGAAAAATCATGATCACAATCAAAAGAATTGGTAATTACCTAATGGCAACCGCATTAGGTAACATAGTGACATAGATGATCAAAATGAAGATGAAGATAAACAGTACTCTCAGAATATTCGTATGTGTTCCAACACCTGGATAGCCTCTTGAAAATGCCTTATAAAACTTATCGGGATCGGCTTATCCCACCTGACAATGAATTGCTCCGATTCTTAAAACTTTCTAAGCATTTTTTATGTTCAATGCTTTGAAAGTTCACACATGACGCGCAAGACAGGGTACATAAACAACAAACTGGTTGCTGTTACATTGTTTTAGGCATCATGACCGTTTGTTATGTGTAGTTTTGCAATTTAAATAGCAAACAGCTAATTAAGAACATAAGAAGAGGGTAAGAAGATGTTCAGGGGAAAGTTGCAGAAATGTTCTTCCAATTTCTTATTTAGGTTTTAATTGAGCATTGTCATTGCCGTTGTTCATGTTATTATAGATGTATGTAGATTGAGTTGATTTCTATTTTTTTAAAATTTTTATAGAAGCGGGCAGTGTCATCATACCAGATCTGGTTCTACTTGAAAGAGAGGGAGATAAGTTATTCTCCGGTCGTTCAGATCGTATCAGCGATCTTTGGATCGAATAACTTATGCGAGAGCAACGGTCCAAATCTTAATTTTATCAACGATATACATATATACAGATAGATGAGTATTCTTAAATCAATATGAGCTCAGGTGGTATCATTGACTATTGGATTAAACAACTTGATTGATATCAACGTTTTAGTTAATTTATAAGATAAGTCTTGATTGTTAATCTCGACCAAACCGTTCGTTTCAATGATGGCTTGGATCTATATATATATATATATATATATATATATATGCAGCTTTACAGAAGAGCACTTACAAAGGCCACCACAATCATAAAAGTTGGTTGGAATATAATGATTATTTTGGCAGGAAGCAGAAACGGACTTTGGAGGAAGCAATGTTCAACTACGCCGATGAACATGAACTTCAATTAAACAATAATGTTCATCCTGTAGACCTGCCGCTGAAACAGGGGATGGAAACACAGATCTGAAGGAGAAATTAGTGTAGTTCAATTCAAGTTGATTCGCAAAAATATTACACCGTTTGTATGATCATCTTTTTTCCCCCCTTTTTTTTAAAATAACCGGAAAGATCTCATAGCCGCGCCTTGTACTTGACCAACATACGCAGATTTTGACCCTAGTAATGCAATGGCGTAGCAAGATGAAACTTTCTCCCCCATAAATATCAGATTATCTCTAACCACATCTTTGATCCATAGTCAAAGAGTAAACTTTCGTATGTGCGTTGCTCCCATATGTCGTTGAGCACAGATATATGTCTGCCATAAAATTTAAAATATTTTCTAAAAAAAATTATATCACATGCAGCATGCGGTACTCAAACTCATGAATGTTGATTCATAAGCCACCTAAGCTATCACTGGAGGGGCGTCCGGAGGGACGGGTTTGTTAGCATAATAGATGTTGCACCAACCGCATAATTACTAGCCATGTTCTTCACACAACTCTCCAGCTGCCCTGCACATGGAAGGATTGTATCACAACAAGTAGCTTAGCTGCTCTATGTCTAAAGCCTCCCCAAGAAAAAAACACCTACATTAACATACATTTGAATCAAATCAATCAATCTTCACATACAAGTTTTAGGAGTTCAAGAAAGAGAGAAGAAGATGTGCAAATGTGTATGCATTTGAGACATTTGCACATGTTAGAAGACAGAGTAGGCTGACAATGGTTAGTCCATAGATTAGAAGGCTATAAGATGGTCTAATGTTTTAGCAGTTAATTATGCACGAGCATACTCTGCACCGAATTTTATGCACCGTTCCTTACACCGATATTTTAAAACAAAATATCTATATGTATATTTTGAAAAAAAAAAAATTAACATAGAAACTGGATATTTTTTATGAGATTTATAATTTTTATGTTAAAATTTTTTTCCAAGAATTATTCTAAATATATATTATGGGATCGATTATAACAAATTTCTAATAATTCTGATGAATAGCAAGACTTTTAATATTTTTGTTGTTAAAGTGTAGGCTGTTAACATTTAAATAATTAGGAGCAAGGACATTTTCATTTTAAATTATGTTTTTAATGCATAATGGGGTGGGGTCCAATGAGTTAAACGAAATAATATGGGGAGTGTGACTACAGCTGATTATCAGTGACAAACTGCCAAAAAAAAAAAATTAAAATTAAAAAAAAAAAATAAAAAAAAGGAAAAGAAATGGTGAACACTGAGCTAAGAAGCACGGACACGGACACGGGGGCAGGGACACGACACGGCACGACACGGGGACACGACAATTTTCAAAAAATTAGGACACGGGTACGGCTGGGACACGGTAATAAAAAAATATAAATAAGTAAAAAATAACTTATACGAAATATTTAAATATCTATAAATATAATAACAACATAATATTCAATAGCAAATTCATATAAATATAATATTTCGTTTTTTTTGAGACACTAGAACACAGTCTCCGGTCACGAACAATGAAGCAACGCCCTTTTCCCGCACTAGAGAAACTAGAACACAGTCTCCGGTCACGAACAATGTCGATGCCGGTAAGCCTGTTCGTCTTTTAGGAACAAGAACAGAAGAAGGCGGGCGATGAGAGTGCCGTAGTGGACTGCGGAGCTGTGATCGTGCACGTGCCAACACGGCGACTGACCGTATCTGTAATGTGCCCGACACTACAACAAAAATCTGCAACCGGATTATAGTAAAATATTAGGTGGCAATCATCATTTATTCTAGAGATGAAAACAATCCGAATTGCTCATGAGAAGCTCAGACTCAAACTCTTTAAGCTAGGCTCGAGTTCGAGCACGAATTTAAGTTCGAATAATTAAACGAGCTAAGCCGAAGTATCGTGTTCCTCGGCTCGTTAGACTCATGAGCATAAACGAGCTTTTATATTTTCTTCGATTATCTTTTACAACAAAATTACTTAAGCGAGTTTCATTTAGAGTTCGACTCACGCTTGGCCTAATTCATACGATCAAGCCAGTGTACTACTGCCGGTCTAATTCATGCAACCATGCAATCATGCTTGGAGTTCGACTCACGCTTGGAGTATGGAGTACGAAGTGTACTACTGCTGTCAAAAAATAATAATTAATGGATTAGAAAATGGGCCTGATGACCCATGATTGTCCAGTTAAGTAGCCCAACATAACCTTTTAAAATACTTAATTTTCGGGTATCCGATCTATTTTGTTACTCATTAGAAAAATTCTACAATCAAACGTTTATGCCACGCCAACATATATTTCCCTTATATTTAAATTAAAAAAAAATAAATTTTATAATTATTTTTAAAAATAAAACTTTCTAAATTAAACTTATAGATTTGATGGGATCTATAATTTTTATGTTCAAAATTTTTTCAAAAAATATTTCTAAAATAAGTGTTTTGGGACTCCAAAGTTTAAGGATCTTAAAATAGTTTTATAAATCCATTTTAAATCTGTTAAATTTTGGAGCCCCAAAATATATTTTTAGAAGTATTTTTTGAAAAAATTTTAAATATAAAAATTGTAGATTTCGTCAAAATTTATAATATTATTTTTTTAAAAAAAATACATCTAAATAAAAAATTGTTAAGCCGCTACACAAAGTGGGATGGTATAACCGTTATATCCAAAATCTCTCCTCATATTCATTCATATATAACAGTTGGGAATAGTTTATAGACTTAGTACTTTGCATCTGCTTTGGATTGCTAGAGTTTGAACACGAGGCGTCATGTTCATATCTCACGTGAAATGAATTTGGAACCATATAAAGAACTTCTTTACTTTTTGTCCGAATTTTCATGTTTTTAAAAATTAAAAAAAGCATATCAAATAACCCCCACCTATACTCTAGCGGTATGGTATGTGTCTTATGAAATACATGTTGCAGGTTTGAATTCCATGAGTGATACTGAAATAGAGAATATACAATTTTAGCGAATTTTCAGCTAGAATTGCTAATGTGGTGGCTGGATAAAATACCAATACTCCACGCCTGGCTCTGGACGTACACCAGGCCAGAATTTTACTTTCTCACCGCAGTTACAGTCCAATGAGGGTTAATGGATCATGGTTAGAAACAGTATCCTCAATAACATTAAGTGCTGGTATATTAAAAAGATTTCGTCTCGTTATCTCAAAAAAAATCATATAAAATTCTAATTCACAAAACTTTAAGTCTTACTCTTGTGATTTACAAAAAGGTACCTTCCACTTTAACTTTTAGTTTGAATTTCGTTGCTAAAAAATATTGGGTAAAAACTTTTCACAATTTTCCTTTGTAAAATTACAATTCTTAAATCGGGTTCGGGCTGCATCTCACGTCTCTAATTCAGAAACAGATGCGAGCTAGTAGTCTTTTTTTTTAAACTATGATTTAGATACATAAAGTTGACTGAATATATAATATACAACCAACCAGCATTGGTCCAGTTGGTTAACAAAACTGAGTGTTGAAGAAAGGCCAAAGGTCCATCACTTATGAATGGTAGGTCACGAGTTAGATGTCTTTAAAAAAAAGGATAATTTCATATCAGTTCCCCTCCTTTTAAAAGTTTTTCGGATCAGCCCCGGACTGATCCGAATAATTTAAAAGAAAAGAGGGGCTGATATGGAATTGCCCCAAAAAAAAAAAATTCTATACCACCATCTAAAATCACTTTTTGATTTGACCGAATGTCAAAACGGTTCAATCAAAACCAAGGAAAAAAAAAAGTACTTTTAAGTCAAAATAGGGTGAAAAGCCAGGGATTAAGGGCAAGTGGAGCTACTTTTAAATCCGAATGGGTCCTCTTTTCTTTTGTTCTTCTTATTCTCAATCTACATATTCGATGATCATCTTAATTTTACAACCAACCAATGGTCTCAACTTTTTGAATAAGATAAAAAATAAGGGGATACGACGTTGATTGCCACCGATTTTTGGGATTATTCTAGCAACTTTTGAAATTTTAAAAATGATCACTAATCTACAAATTTCTATTTCTTTCCGTCAAATTGGTTTTATCAATGCTTGAATTCTAAATCTTTATAAAGTAAAGACACGTTGGAGATGTCGTATAAGAATTGCAACCTCACATGCTCCTCTTGGTGTCAATAATAACTTATTCTTAGTATTGTTAAGTATATATCCTTAAATCTTGGTTGAATAGTTTATAGCGCTACAAATCCCTTTTATAGTACGTAAGGAAACAACTTAGAAAATATCGGTATACTTTTCACTTTTAAAATATGATTCCTTGTCTAGAAAGTGCGGACATGTTAAAATTTATCACTTGCAGTGTTGATACCGACATTGTTAATTTAAACGTTACAGTTCTACCTTCCCAATTACTGGTTATGGCTGATCTGGCCATTCGGTTACTGGTTATGACTAATCTGACCGTCCGATGATTGGAATGTGATTTTTTTTTAAAAAAAAAAAAAAAAAAAACCTAACACTTCTTCTGCTCCCCTAAGTTGTAGTCTCAACTCATACCCTACTAATGATCCCTACCGAGTCCTTCAGTCCTTTACCATCATGTGCAACACCAACAGCCTAATCTTGCTAACCCTGTATAACTTATGTATTCTATATTACATCTAAAATAATATGTAAATATATTTCTTTAAAAAAATTTAATATAAAAATCGTAAGTTTTAGTAAGATCTATAACTTTTGTATTGAAATTTTTTTTTAATGAAATATTTTTAAATAGATATTCTGGAACTCTAAAATCATAATAGATTTAAAAATAAAATTTAAAATTCGTTAAGCGTTAAGACTTTGGAGTCCCAGAATCTATTTAGAAGAATATTTTGAAAAAACTTTCAATATGAAAGTTGTAAATTTCATCAAAATCTACAATTTTAATGTTAAATTTTTTTTTTTAAATATATCTAAATATTTTTTTTATGTGAAGATAGAAAATGAGGATAGAGAACAAAGGCAGAGGATTTAACCTTGCTAGGCATTGTTTTCTTTTTGAGGCCTTGTTCCAACAGGCCTAGCTACTCCTTGCTGACCTCTTTCTTCTTGTAAGTCTGACGCACTTGCTGTTTTTTAGTTTCCTTTGCTGCAGGCTTCAGCGCATGATTTTTAATGTAGCAAGCCTCACTGAGTGCCACAATTTGGAGAAAAAATTACAATCATGTGGAACGTTCTCATATACCTCCACGAATACTCTTGTGAGGTTTACAATCAATTATCTAATTTCAGGGGTTTACCTAAATCAGATGCGATTGCATAGGTCATTAATTTTTGTGTATTTATCAAAATATACTTTTTAATAATTTAAAATTATCAAAATATGTTTCTCTCATTCAAACTATTTTTTAATACCCCTTTCATTCTGTGAAAGACGAAATTGTCCTCGTTAAGTTAATTGTCCTTATTTTTACAGAAAAAAGTAAGGGTATTTTCGATGGTCAATGATATAAAAAGATTATTTTGAATTAAGAGAATATATTATAACAATTTTAAATTATAATGGGCATGTTTTGACAAATATTTCTTAACTTTTTAATATTGAAGTAGCAGTATAAGCCATACAAGTACAATGTGGAATGTGAGGACGGTGCACATGAAATTGTTTAAATGGTATCGAAAAGTATAGTAACATGAGGGACAAATTAATGGGACATTGTTGAAGAGGACATGCCAAGTGATAAAAGACAAGAATGAGCTATGAAGAACACAATTTGAAACCCTACCCCCTAATTTTTCCCAATAACCATGAGAGATCTTTGAGGAAGCTAGCCATGTGAAACCTTCTGTTTCTGTTGTTGTTTGATCAAGAAAAAGAGGAGGAAACAAAACGTTATGTCTCCTCTCACTCTCTCCTGCTTTGAATAGACCAAAAGCACCAGAGCCACATCACATTAAACCAGGTACACACATAAACATATAATTTCAGCAGCTTTTTCATTAATTTTTCTTTATTTATTTTCTATTTATTACCAAAAGTGCCAACAACAACACATATGTCTTCATTATCATACATCAATTAATAATTTAAATTTTTTGAAACTAAGGAATTATCTCCATTAAAAAGATTTCTATGTAGCTTCGTTGATACATACATGATTGATGAGTACAATCATACATGGATATTGTATGACAAATATAATAGTGTGCTACATACATGACGACACTTTTTTGCTCATTGTGTGGGGGTCCTATCTTTAAATGTAAATTTTTTGTTTTCTGCTACTTTGTCTATAACTTTTGAAGCCGGTCAACTTTTTTCATATTGAACTTTGAGCTCATACTAACGCATTCTCTCTAACCTTGAGATCAAGGAGTTCATAGAATTTTTATGTCACTCCGGATAAAACTTTACAAGTACCAGAGTATTTTTTAGGCATAATTTTTTAACCACAGTTGTTAGACTGTAATAGGAATTAAAATCTCGTCATATATTATTTTCTGATACTTCATTAAGTATAGAAACATACTTGTTATAATCTTTAGAGTGTTCTAGAAATTGGGAAAAAAAAAAATTCATTCTGCATTGCTCATTCTAGATTTTGGTTATTAAGCTTTTCAAAGGATATAAATCAGTAAACCGGCTTGGATTCAAAAAACAAAAAAGAATATTTAGGCCCATCTTTGCACATTGACTTTGCATATATAATAAAGCCGTTATTTCTATTTGAAATGTTTTAAACAAAGCTACAGAAGAGCAACACTTTTGATGTAATATATAGAAATTGTTATTATTTCAGAAAATAAAGAAAAGAAATAGAAATAGAATTTGTATTTATGTACAGTCACAATTTTCAAAAAAAAAAAAAATATGAAGGTAACTTAGAGAGCACCCAAGCTAGTTAACAAATTGCATTAAGAAAACGATGCAGTGTAACCAACAGTTTCATTGCTCGTTTGCGCATCATGCCTTAGTTCATACCAACAAATGGCTTCACAATGATCGGGTGGTGTCACCAATCACAATACATCGTATTAGTTGATCATCATGATGTTTAGCATTTCTCTGAAATCCATGAAAGAATTTGCTCGTTTGGCGCCAAAATCATATTCAAAACAGATTGAGTATCCTATAAAAGAGAAAAGCATCATATTGTCCAACATCGATCCAAAAGAACAATAAGGCAATCGACTACTGTTTTGATGACATTAACATAAAGAACGAAAAGTCAAAATTAACGGAGGAGGTAATTAACATAAATGACAATGATGAGACGCAAATTATGGGAAGTTTTTAAAAATTAGATAGAGAAAATAAAATAATCCTATAACTTCATGAAAACATAGAGTTAAGCTTCATATATACTATAAGATACAATCTCTAGATTATATAGCCGAGTTTCCTTGTATAAACAACACATTAGGATATCTTAGATAAACATGTAAAAAACTACATAGAAAGACCACAAGAGGTCACACATGCAAGTAGGGGTGGAAACTAGCCAAATTGCTCACAAGCAGCTCGAGCTTGAATTCATTTAAGCTCGGTTCGAGCTCGAGCCGAATTCACGCAAAGCTTCGAGCTCGAGTAATCAAATGAGCTGAGTTTAAGCAAACCTTCGAGCTCAAATAATTAAACGAGCCAAACCTGAGCATTATATTATTCGACTTATTAGGCTCGCAAACCTAATTGAGCTTTTTGTTGTACTCAAGTATCTTTACAAAAACTATTACTCCATCGAGTTCAAGCTCGAACTCGAGTCAACTCGGGTCGATTTGACTCGAGCTCAGCTCAGTGAAACAATCATGCCCAGCTCGAAAAGAAAATTTTTTGAATCGACCCGACTTCAAGCTTATTTACTGAAATTTGTTGAGTTCGTTCGAATTCAAACTCGAGCTCCAACAATGAAGTTAAGCTTGAGCTAAATTGTACTCGATTTGAACTCGGTTTGTTTTTACCCCTACATGCAACTGCAAGTAAATAACACACACACACACACACACACACACATATATATATATATATATATATATATATATATATATATATATATATATAGTGCGTATATGTGATTGGCTAGTGAGGTTGGCAAAAAGAATCGAGACTAATTCCAAGCGCCTCAAGACAAAGGTCAGTACAGAGGGGCATAAAGAAAAGCAATATCCCCTCAAGGAGGAGTCAGTCTTTTCTTCTCCTATTCTCCAGAGCTTTGATAATTTTTAATTTATATACACAAACATATATTGTATGGAGAGATACACAAAACACATTCATCCCTGTCCACCAGCTCAGGTACTACAAGGAACCCTAGCTAGCTAGGGTTCTTGCTAGGTCTTGTTGATGCGTTTAGTCTTTGAAACCAATGTATAGGCCACTTTAATCTCATGCCATTGTTTTTTTTTTTTAAGGAAATTATACAGACGATACCATGTTTTTAGGACTAGTGTTATTCTATATACATGCTAGCTAGGGTAAATCCTGACCCTCATGGCCTATATATCCTCCAACATCTCACCCCTCTTGGCCCCCCACCTCTCCTTTCTTTCCCCCCTCTCCCTCTCTCTCTCTCTTCCTCTCTAGATTAGGTTACAAGAGAGGAGAAGGTACTGAGATTTCTTTCGACATAGGAAGAGATTTGAGATGATCTGGCGTCTCTAGTTCTTGTCTTTGAAGAAGAAGAAGAAGAAGAAGCAGCAGTTGTTTGTTCAAGTTCTATTAGACACTAAAAGCTAGCACTGGATGACTCGTCGCACACTGAAAGGTGCGTGCGCGATTATCCTATGAAAGCACACGCAATTTGTTCATGTTTACATGAAGAGAGATGAAAAAACGTGAAAATGGTTGTGCCTGGCTCCCTGTATGCCACACAAGTAAGCTCAATCCACGGCTAGATTGGCTTCTTAGGTGGCGTGCGAGGAGCCAAGCATACCCCTCTCTCTCTCCCTCGCTTTCTCTCATATATATGAATGTATGGAGCTATTCATACACGACATAGTGTTCATTAAGGAAGATGTATACAGGATCTAGATGAGTACTGCATGATTTGAGTTTGTTATACTTAGAACCTTGGTCTCATTTCATTTCTTGCAGAAATTACAAGATTGCTGGTTCCGAAAGCGAGAACCATCTTCAAAGCATAATAGATTATTGAATTTCGTAAACGTCATGTAAATGAAATGTTGATGCTTTTCTCTTTCTTTATGTCTGGAGAAATTTCACTGAGACACAAACAATTCTTGCGACGTAGTTGTTACTTTGCTGCTTCGATTCATAGAGAATCATCTCAATTAGCTTTATTTTCTCAAACAGTATGTTAGAAAGCAAGCAGTTATTTCTCAAAAAAAAAAAGCAAGCAGTTTGATCTTGTCTTTTTTATTAATTTAACTCATGGACCTTCCATTATTTACTGCATCTATTTGAGTTTATGTCATGCATTATCCTATATATATTTCTTAGAGAATATATACATCACAATTTCAATGTCAGACTAATTAAAAACTGTTTTATATAATGCATATTTTATCGGTTTTTGCCCCCCCTTTTATGTTTCAAGAGAAATGACTAGTATAGGTTTGAAGTAAATTTGAGGAGTTCAAAGCAGGCCACAGACCCGATGAACTAATGAGCTAAAGAATCTCTCAGAGTTTCAGAGACGTCAGTCTCCATTTCTGCTCTAGATGAGACTTGAAAGACTCCCCTTCAATCTCCCCATTTCTTTGTCATCTGCCAGGAATGTATGCTTAGCTGAAATTTCTTGAACAACGAACTCATTTGAAAGTATATATGGCAGTCAAAAGATCTATCCTTCTCCATATGCAGAAATGAAAGCGTCTCCTGCCAGTCAAAAAATGTATATTCTTTCTTCATTTGCAGAAGTGAAAGCCTCTCCTGATCAGATTCTCCCAGAGCTCACATGCGATCACTTGTTCAAGTACTTTGGAAGTAGAGATCAGGAGATGGACAGTGACCATCACATACAAACATCTTCAACTTTTGCTTTTATTTTCTTTCTTTTTTTTTTCTTTTTCCCCCTCCAATTAACGTATGCCTTTCATTGTCCTCAATATATCATTATTTGACCCGATTTTCCTTATAATTAATCTTTGTTGACTTGGCAAGTATGTTTCATTGTCAGGAATATTTCTGTCACAATTCATTGTTGAACGTAATTGAGCATATATATATACACTCCATTTGCAATTATCTGGTGCTGTTTTTGGTTCTTGTGAGAAGCTATTCGTTTATGGGTTAGTAATGCAGGAAAATGTAAGAAAGATTTGAAGATGGATCTGAATATTTACTGGATTCATGTCTGTAAATGTTTAGAAATATTAAGGAATCAAAATCTTAATACAATTCTAACAGGAAATGTATTCTGTAACTCCACCTTTTATAATGCTGAAAAGATCTGTGTTTTCTAAATGCTTGATGTTTGGTTTTAAAACTAGTACTGTTATCTCTGCCAGCTTACACATTATTAAGTTCTACAGTTCTACTTTCTACGATATGTATAGATGGATGTATAATTAATGTTAAACATGCAGCTGAGAGCTGTTTCTTCCGATATGTACTTGATTTGGAAAACAAGGTAATTTCTTACGCAATTTTAATGTACTCTTTTTTATTCAAATCTGTTTAAAGCGTAATCTATTTTATATATATATATATATATATATATATATATATATATATATATATATAACTTGGTGATAAAAGTTGTTATACCACGTGAAATTTTGAATAATTTTTTGTGTGACATACGGCATTTACTTTTATTTTAAATAAGTTATGTGGCATTTGTATTAATTGATAAATAGAAATTTAAAAATCATATTACTTATTTAAAAAATATGAAAGGTCTAATATTACAAATAGATATTTAATTAAGATAATAATTATAAAATAATCTAAATACACTATAAAAATTAGTATAAAAGTAATATCTTATATATTATATATTATATAATATTAATTTTTAAAATAAAATTTTTCAATAACCATATATTTTGAATATGGTATTTGACATTTCTTTTTACTATAATAATATGTTGCAAATAAAATATAATATTTTAATAAAAATAAATTGTATGAAATTAAAAATATAACAAAAAATAGAGAATTAAAGTTTTTAAAATTATTATTTATATATATGATTTATAACCTTGCACCCTACGAGTGTAAAACTAGTTAAGAAATATAATTATACACCATCAGAATATGCTAAAAATACATGTTCCAAGCTCGTCCTTGAGAATGATATAATTCGCAACGAGAGCTGTATATATATATATATATATATATATATATATATATATATATAAAAAAAGTTAAGTTTGCTCCTGGAACATCGTGCTCGGAGCATATCTTTAGATTGTTACTTTGAAGCATTAGCATATTCTCTTGGCTACGATGGTTGGAAGATGTTAATGTGTTCGATTCGTTTTGGGTCAAGCTTTAGCACCTCGCTTGGTAGGTATTTCTAGTTTATGATTTATAAACTTTTTTTTTGTTCAGTATGATTTATAAACTATTTAGTAGCTATGTAAACTAACTCATGTTAAAGTCATATTTTAGCTCCAAAATTACTTATATTCCACCAGAAACAAAATTCCAATCATTATGAGTTTTTATTTTTATTTTCGAGTAACCTCTTTGAAAAGATAGATATAATATAATACCTATCACGATTCAAATCTACCGATCAAATATCACATAGTATTCTTGGCAGCTGGTCGCAATGATTATACCAACTTTACAAAAGTATGTCGCAAAAACTCAAAAATAAAATAAAATAAAATAAATACAGAAAATGAAAAATAGCAAATACTGCATCTTTTTATACTGCACGCACAGAATTTTTTTAAGAAAGGCCAACTAGTACCTCTAACAAATATTTTAATTAATGACTATACCATTCCAGTAAACTGTTTTTTTAAAAAAAAATAAGCTTTTGGCTGCAGAAAAGCACTGCTATTTATTAGAACCGTTAGTATTTTTTATACAATTAGAACCATACATCATGTGTCATGATATATATTATAGATATTCCGATACACTGAGTATGTTAATGAGTGTGTCAAAACCACCGGAATCTCCTAAAAATAGCTTTTCTGTACCAGAAAATTGCACCGGTGTAATTTTTAAGTGCATTTCAAACAAGTAATCAGAACCCTAAAAAGAAACCTTTGAAACTTAGATCTCTAATGTGCTCTTTTTTCTATGATTTTATGAAACTTTATTTTATGTTATTTCATTTCACTTTGCATTGCATGTGTGCCGCTCTGATCAGAAAGAAAGTAAAGAGTTGGGGGATGAGCAGCTTTCCATCTTTCCAAGGATAAGAGAATTTTCAAGTGGTGCTTTGAAAGGTACCCTACGACCATCAAAAGACACAAACCCTAAAAACCCAAATCCATGACTCTATAGAGCACCCTATCAGTTTCTATGATGCCATATTGTACTTAAATAATAGCAGTGGAGTGGAAAATTACCATTCAGTCCAGTTTCTAAGGTACTAGGATATGTATAAGAATATCCATATAATATTAATTATCAGCATGTAGAGATTGATAATTAAACATTCTTATATACAGAAGACCCTAATTTAATTTTCTTAGAACAATTTCAGTAGAGCAAAAAGGTATCTAGAATAAAAGAGGGAACCGAATGAGATGTGCAATACATCACACAGAACTTTAGGAACTCACTGTATTATACCAGCAGCTTTACTCCTGGAACTATTATATCATGATTGTTACTTTTAATAATTGATGTACTTCATTGTATATATAAGTAAATTGGGGTTATTGGCTTTGCCATGCACCCCAAAAATTCACACAATAAATCACACATGCTGACGTGGCACAATTAAGACCACACATTACAATGGATGTATCTGTTATTTTGATATTTTTTGATATTACGAAGAAATTATACGGATCACGAGAAGTATGTGTGATAGAAATTGGTTGTGTGTGGTCCATTGGGTAGTTTGTTGGGGGTGAATAATTTTTTCCTGGGGTTATATATATATATATATATATATATATATATATATATATATATATATATATATATATATATATATATATATATATATAAAGGCTATTCTCAGCTCGATCTGAGAATAGCCGTAGTAAACTAACATCTCAGTCATTGAGCTCCTTGATCTAACGGCTGCGATTTAATTTTAACACTTAATGGCGCCGTTAAATACTTAACGGCATGAATCGTTATTCCGTTAAGTGTGAAATTAAACCTCAGCCATTAGATCAAGAAAATTAACGGTTGAGATGTTAGCTTACCAAGACTATTCCCAAGTTGAGCTGAGAATATATATATATATATATATATATATATATATATATATATATATATATAAGATTAGAGTAGTTTTTCTTCTCAGAATAAGATAATATTTGTATTAAAAAAAATTATAGGTGATTGTTGCATAAACTTCAGAATTGCTTATGCATTGGTGACAAGGTTAATTATGACAAAATTCCAAATAGAAGCTAAGTAGACAAGTGGACAGCATCAGCAAAGAAGTTTCAAATCCTTTTATAACAATCATGTTTAAAAAAGGAAAAAATTACCTTGCCCTCGACATTTTTAGCACATGAGGAGGATATATAGCAATTGAACAATAGTTTTTCATAATCAAAATGAATTTTTTCTATCAAGAGAAGTAAAGCTTTAAATAATTAAATCCCGTTGATTTGGACCAATACCAACCTGCCACATATTGGATACATCATGCATGAGAATTCCTGTAGCCCGATGCATGCAGCATTGCAGTTCAAATCAGATATTTTGACGACTTGGGTTCATTATTATGTTTTGATGATATTGAATGATCCTTGTTAACATTATACAACTTAAATTTGGAATTTCCAAGTTTTTTTTCCAGCATAAGTAATATCTTTCTTTTATAAACAAAGAAGGAATTCCGCCAACCGAGAAAGTCCCACTTGTGAGGGAACCTAAAGGCCCAATTTTTACCCTTCTATATAGATACAAAGTAGGATAAATTCTCAGACTCACTTGTATAGTATGATCAAAGCTGCAGCCCCATTCTTGTATTAGAACCGCAGTTCAAACCTGATATTGCTGCTTTGAGTTCCTGTATCATATCAGGAAATTTTCAAGGGTTAGGATATTCAGATAGGCTAAAAAGTAGCAGATTTCACCTATCTTTGGACCGATTAGAGACACCGAATTGAACCTGTCGTGCTTAGAATTACTTGGAACTATGGTTGTGTGGCTATCTTCTGGTGTATTTGGCTAGAGCGTCAAGTTTTTTACTCAGCTTACAATCGTGGAAGGCTACTTATCATCTCGTGAGCATGTATCATAGCTACACGCAAAGGGCACAAGGTGGCGAGGATTCTTCTTTAGCTCCACAGTGGACACCTCCGCTAATTCCTGAGTCGTCCACATCCTCTACTCTAATAAGGGTGGACATATATATTTGGGGATGATGGATTTGTGTTACTTCTTCAATTGGTTTATATTGTAAATGGTTTAGTTAATCGTTCGTGTTGTCTATTCTTTTTATCGTTATATTCAATTGTACTAATTCGGATGATCTCTGTGTTGTTGGTTACACACTTGTTTTGCTCTCTTTATAACTTTTGACTTCCATGTCAGTCAAAATTGTTGTACAGTCCATTTTGTAACTATGTAATAGATGCCACGTGGGAACCCAAAGTGGACCCGGCATCAGGAGTTTTCCTTGCTAATCTCAAAAACATATATTTGATATTCGCGTCAGACATTATTTCAACAGAAGGAGACCAAAACTAAGCAAAGTTGGCTCTGTCATCCAGATATGCATGCAGTAGTTCATTCTAATTGGCGCCACTTTACGACATTTTTTATCTACGAATTAACAAACTAGTAATCCAGAAAATGAAGCTACATACTCACTAGCCCAATGGAAAGGAGCACCTGTGCATAAATAGGTATAAAGTGCGTATCGCTCAGTTAAAACTCAAATAAATGAAAATGAAATGTAAATTTACAAAGATAGAAATAAATGGTAAAATGGCTAAAACTTTTTATAGCTCGCCAAGACGTAAAATGGTAAATTTCAATAAACTCTGGAATGGAAATTGCGGAAATGAAAATAAGGGGACTAAAATTAAGTTAAACCAGAAGTTCAGAAACATAAACATAGAAAGACCTATAACACTCAGAGATTTACATTTACAGAAATAAATAGATAAAAATGAAGTGCACATAGAAGATGAGAGAAGGGCCCACAAAGAAAGAAATAAATGTTATTCTTCATGGGTGTGACTTCTGTACAGTGTATCTCAGGTCCTTCTCAGTCTAGGGCCTCAGGACTAATACCTTTCATCATAGTGCTGGTTTGTAACAGGGTCTTATTGTTTTTGAAGCAGCAGCAGGACCACATCCTCCAAACTCGATCCTTGTTGTCATCATAGACAACAGAACAATTTCCCATAAGGGAGTTTGAAGTACTGACACATATGAAAAGGATGCCAGCATGCAGGTCTACTGGACCAATATTTGGAGCATTTGAATAAAAAGAGTACCAAACAGCCTGGGAGGAGACAAAGACAAACAACAGTACACAAGATGATGAAGAATCACCCCACACACACACACACACATATATATATATATATATATATATATATATATATATATATATAAGAAGAGTTCAAATTAATATGCAGATCTAGCAAAAACCAAATAAAAGACGGTACAAAATGGTATAAGATGGAAATGTGTAATAAGGAATTCAAAAATAATATAGATGCCTAAGACTCTTATGTGTGTGGTTCAAATTAAAAGAGAGGTAGTAGCATCCCCTGATGCCGTTGAAGTCCTCCTAAGCCCGCATGAATATCGATGCTGCTTCATACAGAAGAGTAGTGCTAATCCTGATGCTTTTCTCAGGCCATCAACAGAAACGTAATGTTTGATAATATCAAACACTCTCGACGTGGAGAAATTGGATAACCACAGTAACCATATAGTAATTTCTTCGGAGTCAGATAATGTACATAGTGAGTAGAATGAAGGAGTATACGAGAAAAGGAACATGTATCTAAAATATTGAAAACAACCAATCGTTTCTGGTTCAGTGAATATGATACATGTTTTGGATCTGTCTCATGAGTGAGTGTGTAAATATATATATACCTGCAACTGCAACTCCAAATTTCTACAAAATTGAAACTAAGACACCAGATAGGAAACATGAATTCAAATCAAAATCCGGTGGTGGATCTCGTACGATGGTTGTTTATCACAATATCAATCTCCTTAGCTCACATATTTCTTCACTCTCTTTCACTTATTGCTGTGAATGTCAAAGTTGGACGCATCGTGGCACCTGATGAGGGTGTATCTATTCCAGAGGACATTGATATTGATGACGATGCATCAGTATTAACCTTCTTTTTACTTCCAATCTTGAGATCCATGAAATCAGAAACAAGGCCAGGTCTTGCATCTTTGTTTACTTCCACAGCCATCTCACCTTTCAGCATCTGAAGAACTATGGACATTGAAGGACGGAGCTTAGCTGCATCCTGTGTGCATAGCAGGCCGACCTTTAAGAATCTGCATGCCTCCTCCAGATCAACATCATCACCCAGAGAGGTGTCTATAATTCTTGGTAGCTCACCACGTTCATAGAGTGTCCAAGTCTGCAATACCAGAAGCCCATTCGTGATGTCGGGGTACTGTAGATGTATGTTTCAGGATCCGATCATTCAACATGCAACATAGAATGAGAAAACTAGAAAGAAACTGGAATTAAAAAGCAGAGAAAAAGTTCCATAGAAAGAACAAATTTATGAGCGTAGATGTTATCATTCTATAAGTCTCAACTTATCTCATGAGTTTTGTATACATAGATAGATTGATAGCATAGTTATGCATAGATAGATGCACGGCATCAGGGTCAGTAAACAGCTCCTGCTTCCAATGGCAGAAGGATAAATGGGGAAAGTATCCATTTAAAAAAACAAAAAAAAAAAATCTCCCAAACTGAAAGAGAGGTTAGTCCTTTGGCAAGCAGGAACCGCATGAGGTGAACTGAAAGAAAGTAATCACCAAACTTTCATGAAGACGCACTAGTATTATAAACTCTCGAAGGGTTAAATTCAGAAGCATGTTCAACCTCTATACCACGTTGCCATCCTAAAGCTATATCGATCATGGTGGTTTTCATATAGGCCTGGAGACAGATCTGGAAGAGCTAAATATGGAAAAATTGCTCAGCTTTAATATTTGGTATTATCTCCTCCAAATGTTGTAGTAAGCCAAGACACATGTACTACTGGCATATGATTTTGATCAAGGTTTTATGTGCCGAGCCGAGCCGAATTTCGGTAAACTCAGATCCCGGTACGTGCCAACCGTGCCGATGGTGCCATGCTAACCATGTTGATATATATATTTGTTTATTTTTTAAAAAATAAAAATAAAAATAAAAAAGTAATTTAAAAATTCAAATATAAAATTTTTTGACACGTGCCGTGCCGACAACTACCGAAACATGCACGTGCCGTCCGGCACGGGCTGTGCCGACCAGCACCGAAAACCATGATTTTGATGCTAGTATCAAACACATCCACTTTCAAGTCTTCCTCTACTCCTAACACATCACAGAAATTATGTTACCTTCTACACTCTTATCTTCGCATGATCCCTGACCTAGAGTGCTTCAGTGTCTGAAGGATACAAGAAAGCCCATGGTCAGATACCGGAACCTATACCTAACTACCTTGCCCTCTGATTCAAAATTCTTTACAATTTAAAAGATCAGACTGTCAATGTCTAGCATTTAGTTCGAGGATATGCGCCGTCTATGTCGAGAATGTTTTTCTGAAGATATTTCTAGAACGCATTATCTAATGGATTGTTAGAAAAGATCCATACATTTAGGATAGACAGCCAAGCTAATTAATTTGCTAACTGAAAATGCTCAAAGCATGTATTGCGTATTCCAAGATTTATGTGAGATTTACAAGATTCCCATGAATATAAAAGGCGATATCTTATATCTGAGACGCAATAAATAGCCTATCATATTTTCTTTATAAGCATAAAAACATTGTATTCTGAAATTTAAAAGTATCTGTTTTTCATTTAAACTTGATTTATGCTAGACATGGACCATTCTCTTTTTTGAGATAAGCAATTCACATAAGATTGTAAGTGGTGCCAAAAAAAACTTTCAACTACCTTATCCATGCTAGAAATGGATTACATAAAAGTTAAAGTAAAAACATCTACATGTGCTGACGAACATATAAATTCTCATTCCTTACCCTTTCAAGAAGAAATTGCTCTTCAGAAGGCAATCGTGTATTCGTATTACATCTGCCGCTAACTATTTCCAAAAGAAGAACACCAAAACTGTAAACATCTGATTTCCGTGTCACTTGTCCACGTATTGCATACTCAGGAGCCAAATAACCACTGTTACAAAAAGAAAACGAATTTTAGCAAGTCCCCTATTGGACATAAGGCATATAAAATTAAATTTAATATAACAATTCGTATAATTTATATAACATACACCTACCATAGATGCTGGAGACAAAGCTTACATTCTTATGATTCTAATCTTAAAAAGGGGGTCATCCTAACTTAGCACCAAGTAAGTGAAAAAAAACTAAATGGCAAGGAAAAAAAAAGAAATATATGCTCACATGGTTCCTGCTACCCGTGTGCTAACATGTGTCGTATTTGCTGGCAAAAGCTTCGCTAAACCAAAATCTGAAATCTTGGGGTTGAGGTTTTTATCAAGAAGGATATTACTAGCTTTGATATCTCGGTGAACAATATGCGGACGGAATTCCTCATGAAGATACGCAAGCCCACGAGCCACACCTATACAAATATTAGCTCGCCTTCTCCAACTGAACTGAATATGACTGTATCTTCCACCTGATAAGGCAAATAACGAACATTTTTTAAATCAACTGGTTCGACATTATGAATAGTAAAGCATAGATAATTCTACATACAAGAAGCCAGAAGCTAATTACCTAGAAGCGTCTGAGCTAGGCTATTATTTTCTAGATATTCGTATACAAGTATTCTGTGGCTTCCCTCCACACAGCAACCCAGAAGCTTAACAAGATTCTCATGTGCTATACCAGAGACCGTATTAATTTCAGTTAAAAATTCACGCACCCCTTGTCTTGATTCAGTGGAAAGAACCTTGATTGCAACAACTGTTCCGTCCTTGAGGGATCCCTGACCAGTCAGTCGGTAATTGCATACGAAGTTAATGAAGGGTATCGACTTGAATAGGGATCAGACGATTAAATTTTCTGGAAACTTACTCTATAAACCGAACCAAAGCCTCCTTCGCCAACTTTGTTGCTGTAGCTAAAATCTCCTGCGGCATTTTTCAGCTCCTTGTAGGAAAACATCTTTACATCCTTCATGCCTGAACTGTCTGAACTTGTTATACCTAACATAATGAAAGAATTCACTAGGTAGCCAAGAAAACAACTTGAATAATTTTATGTTAGATGATCAGTGGCAGCAGATGCTCGTTGGCAGATCTATGCTGCAATTAAAATACCTTCATTGTATTGAACAGTTTCCTTTTGCTTGGCCTTCTTTTTTGTAAAGAAAGGGAAACAAGTCATTGTTGTTCACTCAACCTAGGTCCTTTGTTGCTTATAGATGCAACATGAAGAATGGGATTCCTACAAAACGAACATAGAGATAAAAAAAACCTACAATAATTGATAAAGAAGATTATGTGCTACTAAGCTAAATAGAATCAAAATGGTAAAAAAAAAAAAAAAAGAGTCCATAACAGTGAAATTCTCTCTGTGAACTTCTCATAATACCTTGTCCATGTGGATTAATCCTGCTAAATAAGGTTACCCACAAGCTAAAGCGGTTATGCACATAACATGGCTGCAGTAATCCACATGTCAAGATAAATGGAAATTATAAACCAAGGTTACTATGCCTTGCCGAGCCGATTTTCGGTAAATTCCAAACTCGAGCCATGCCGATCGTGCGATGCCGAAAATAAAATATTGTTTTTATACTTCTACTAAAATAATTTTTTTGAAGACAACCGTAAATTTAAAAAAAAAATGATAAGGCAAGGTGCGGCTGAAATTGATCGATAGGATTAGAAAATAAACTAAAAAAAAAAGAGTAAAAATCGTAGGTTAAAAAAAAGAGTAAGGGCCAGGCATCTCGTTGCTGTCACGCAACTGTTCATCTTCCTCGGCGAACATTAATTAAAAAAAAAAAATTTTAAAAATTCAAGTGCCAACTATGCCGCCCAGCACGTAAAACCTTGTCATAAACACAAAAAAAACCTTAGTGACTTTTGCAAACTATCGACCACGTTCCACCCACTAAATGATGAACCAAATCAAACTCAAATTCGTTCATCGTGAATAACAGTCAGCTTATATGGATAATATTTTATATCCCAAGCATTTGCATAAGGCATCTTCACTATTTACCAGCCTCCATTGCCATTTAGCAAATTTCATGTACTTGGTTTGAACATACAGTCATGCCTCTTGGTCCACAATCTTGTAACAAGTAACCTAGCTAAGCAAACAAACTCGCCCCAAAAACCCATTGGACACTTTAACTACGCTTTCCTGCCAAGCAATTAGCAAAATATACTAAACATTGCATGCCTGGATACTAGCAGGTGGGCAGTTGGAAGGTTCATGTAACTTCCATGCTTCTTTTTCTAACTTCTTTCTGAGATTAACAAGGGAAGAACCCTGCGTTTTACAGAGCCTGTTGAGTGAGCCTTAGAATAAGTTAACCCTCAAGTGGCCGAAATCCCTCAGCTACACTGTCAGAAATCAGCAATGACGCACGCACAAGTCAAGACCCACGCTCAGGACTTCATTCCATTCCTATGATTTGTCTTGAGCTAGTGCAGAGATTCTTTTTCACGTTAGTTATATTTGACTCATATTCAACTGGATAAGTGAATAGATCAGTTTGTCATATCTAATACCTATTTGCTTCTCAACCAATGAAAAAGATCTACCGTAGCCTGCTTCAAAACCATCCCTCATGAATGAATCTTCAACGAAGGACCCACAAGGTCAACCTTGAGTAGCATTGCAAGAGAACACATGATCTGATCCCCACAGTTGCTACTCCAATGAAAGAGGAAATCCAATTACCAAACAAAGACTCATTAAAAATATCCATTGGAAAGATACCAGATGTTTTTTTTTTTTTTCTTTTTTTTTTTTGTTGAGAATCCAAGACATCCTAATACTAGATGAAATTCGTAAATACTTTCAGAAACTTTCTGCCATTCAGCCATTGCGTTCAAATACATCTGGTTTCTACGCAAAATACTTTCTTTTCTAACATTATCTAAATGCAATAAGGACTTCTTATAATAAACAATTGATTAAGAATACTTTTGTGGACGCAACTTAACGATAAACAAGTTGGACGTCAACATATATGCTGTAAAACTGCAACATCTGAATAGCATAGCTTATAAATAGAAGCTAATATTGCAGCATACACTCTGCATAACCATAGACTTACATTTTTCAAACACTAAGAATTTAAAAGAACGATGAGTCAAAAATAGTTACGGCTACATCAAAGAAACTTCAGGTTGGCTGGCCGCTGCTAATACAAAACTTTTGAATCCAAAACCTCTGCCCCAACTCTATCCCATCCTTTAACTCATTCTTTCAATAAATGACATGTGGTCCTATTCCGTGTAAATCACCACATTGGGCAAGATTAGCTGTATTTAACTAGATTATAGCCATATATTTCGTAGAAATGTTGTCATATTAGTTCATATTTCTTGAATCAAGCTACCAACCAACAAATTGTACTTAAATTTGATGACCATCAAACCATAGCTCTTCAAAGTAAACAAAACTTTATAAATGCAGGGGGATGGTGGGGTTTAAAGAAAATTTCCCAACTTCATGAAAGCACCATATGTTTACGATCAACATCTCATCCCAATTTCTTTAAAATACCATCTTTTGCCAAGAAATAATGTAGCTAAAACTCATTTGAAGACCAGTTCCCACATCAATTTAGGGAATGCTAAAATTACATAATTTCAAATCATTTCACACAAACTAGGAATAGAAATCAAACAAGTAACTCAGCATATACAGCAGTTACACAAAAAACTAATACCAAGTATAACAAAAAAACCACCTTAAAATCCAAAAATTATACGAAGTAGAAGCAATCGAATCAGACAAAAATACACAACTACCTTTCATATTTGCAAAAGGCCACCAAAAGATCTCCCAAAAAGAAAATATAAACCAAGGCGGGTAATTGAAATCCAGAGAGAAATGCTGCGCAGAACGGTTGAAGCAGTGCAATGGCTTCCATTTTTGTTCTGTCAAAGTCTAATTTATAAAAGGAATAATTAATTAATTATAAGAGCCTTTGACCTTATGAGAATGAAAGAAATTAGAATATAAACCGAACCGACCGAGTCAAATTAGCCCGACCGGGTCTGGTCCAGCCATTGGTTGATACCTAGCCATTGGTTGATACCTAGGGTGAAAAGCGGGCCAACCTAAGTAGTTCTCGCTGAATATGTAAAGTTTCACCCCAGCTCAATGCTTAAAACATATTTAAAAAATATTTTTTTAAAAAAAAATTAATATTAAGTTATAAATTATATTAAAAATTAATTTTTTCGTATCTATTTCTATTTCAAAATAATAATAATTATTAATTCAAAAGAATCTATTAATATTTCTGAGCCGAAGAGTTTGAAAATCTATATAAACATCAAAAAACCAGTCTTTGCAACGATTATTTGCGAAACGTGGGGCCTAAAAATATAATTATTAAATAAATTTTGATCACATGCATCATGAAAACAAGTCATCTGAAGCAGCCACATCACACATTGAGGTTGAACAATTCATCTGATCTTCATTCCATTTTCTCCGAGACTTGGAAATTTTCTTTCTTCCATGTAATTTAAATTGAACTTATATTAATTACGCCATAAGTATGTCATGCTCATGACTGCTTTTTCATCCTGATAATTTCGAATTGCACAATATTGGATAAGAAATATCGAGGAATTTCTACTCGTGATTCACTAGCAAAAACATGGCTCGAGTTAACAGAGAAGTTCATATTTAGACAGAAAAATTTTAAATTCCTTGCTAGGTAATGATGTGGTTCTAATAAGACAGGACACTGGGCCGGTGCCCGTGTTCGAACCGCGGCATTTTGTGCTTCAAGTGAGGAGGTAACCGGCCTGCCTTCTTTTTCCGCGAGCTTGTCGCTAACACGTATACGGATCAAACTCATGGTGAAGTTCATCTACCGGCTCTATAAGGCGATGGAATGATATGAACAGGCATGATAATCAATTAATTAGCACTCTAAATACTTTATTTTCATTTTCATGCACTTTTGATGGTGTTCTGTTTTATCATCTGAGGTGTAAAACGTGGTGTGAGATCTAGTATCTGCAAGCAGCAACATAATATCTGTCGCTCCATCAGTCTCACCTTGATATGCTGGTAGTAGTGGGGACGAGCAAGATCCACCCCCTTGGGATGGGTGCTTGGAGCTAAGAGGGGTACAGAATTTGAGAGATGAGATCCCCCGATTTCAGGTGGCACAAATTTTCAGCAGACAACAGTAATGCTGGCCTGAGTTTCTCACCTCACCCATCCCTAGAGGCCGTCTAACTAAATCTCGACCACACATTACAGGCCCTGTTCCACAACTTTTCTTCATCTGCTCTTACAGAAAACAAAGAACAAATAATGATTGAGTTCCCAAAATTTCTCCCAAGAATAATGAATTTATTAAACTATAGAGAAACTTTGGGAGCTTTAGTCTTACTATCCCGGAAACAAAGATGGATGCAAATTCTACTATATAGCATTGGATTAGAGATTCAGAAAACAAATAGTGGTGCAAGTTGGGAATCAAATACATATTTACTGATAAAAAGAAGCTGTAGATTAAATTTAAGGGCTAGCCACAACAGAACCATTTAGAATATAACTAAAAATTACACAAATTACATTTTATTTCCTTTGTTTAAGTACATGCAGAAGCCTAGAAATACACAATGATGCTTCTCCTCTTCGTTAACGCATGGTTCCTTTTGTGGTTTTGCCTAGAAGTCCATTGCAGGGTGCAACCTACAAGACTACAACCTCTACCATGATCCGTAGACCTTCGTGAATATATGAATTGAAACAAGAAATAAAAAAGACTCTTAATACAGCTAATTTGTACCTGATATAATGTAAAGGGATATATACTAACTGGAAAGGGTACACAGATTTTTGCTATTTCCTGTATAATTTAGATAGAAATAACAGGGAGTTCTGAATCTCACTATACAAAAGTTCGGCATCAAGAGGATATATATATTTGACCTTTTGAATAGCGTTAAGTGACATTCTCTCGCTGAGACACATTAGTATGTTGGATCTCGCTCGTAATGTGTTCCTGTGCTGCTTCAGTCGAAGGTTGACTTTCACGAACTTCTCCAGTTTGTTGCCTCTGCCGAGCTTGAGTTTGCTGCTGTACAGCATGTAGATTTTGTCTAGCTCTCCATCTAAGATACTCCACAAGCAAAGAATTTGTACTAATAGCGATCCCAAATCCAGTGAAAGAGGAAAGTAGGACCGAGAGCACAGCTTGCACCTTAAGCTGCAAAAGAATAGACCACGCGTTTACTTTCAAATATCGGCAGAAATAACTGAATTAAACTGTACGGCCATTCTAAATTATATTGAACTTACAATATTGTAAAATATGTGAGCAAATAAAATCACAGTCGCAAATTGGAAGGACGCGTAAGCCCAAATATAACTCCTGCTGACTGGAAAAAAACAGAAAACTTGTCAGGGCTCAGTTATAAGTAAAATACTTCGATAAACAGAAGAAGTGATGACATTAATCCAGTGAGGTGAGCAAAGCATTCAAATATCATCTGATAAAAAGTGATGAACTATATCAACAAAATATATGATGTTGAAAGAAAAATCTTTCAACGAAATAGCAAAACTACAAGACAAATTTCTCTGATTTCATTCAACTTCTTTATTGTCCATCTTTTACTGTAATCAGTTTGCAAGCTGTGGGATAGCTACTCATTGACATGGAGAAAAAATCCGTGTGTTATTATCAAAAATATTAGTGATGTAATTTGCTTTACATGTTCATTTTAGAAATCATGCAGTTGTAGTTTACGTAAGCAGAAACTTAAGAGAAAATCTATCTACATGATCACCAGTAAACGATTTATTGAACAATCAGATTAAAAAGATACCCATAGTTGAAGCAATCATGGATGAGAGAAGGCCCAAAACACACGAGAAAGGCAAAGATATTGCAAGAGCACGTGAACGTAGATCAGTTACCTGCACATTAAAGGCTTGATCAATATATAAATTAACACAATAAAGATGTCATGGCCTCGCTTACAATCATTGTCAGCTTAGAATCACATGTGGTTGTATATACATGGAAACGAGCACTACTAGGGACTTCTAATTTAAATTCAAAATAAGCTCTGATACAAGGGGAATCGCCCCTCGCAGGTGGCTGGGCTGGGTGGAGCTCTGGGTAAAGCATGACAGCCACCCTCCTTCGAACTTACGACCCACATTGTTGTTGTGCCGTGATGTGTCATGGCAATGGCTCCCTTGTTAGGAAGGCCCTAGGCCAATCTATCGCATGCATGATGTCGTTTAGGAGCTGGGTCCAAGAATGGGATAGGCTTAAACGCTACCATGTTTTTACTCAGTGGCCGCAAGATCAACACAAAACATCCAAATGTCCTATTCAAGATGGGCTTTCTCACACTTATCTCAAAAAACAAAATGAGGGAGAATCATCTCCACCAAAATTTCAGTTACAGGTCCACTATATACATGTAAAGAAAATTATGTCCCTCTCAATTTCATACAATTCTTTGGGATTCAAATTTAGAGAGAGAAAATTTCTCTAAATACATAGGTTTACAAAAAAGCTAGTAATTACGCACCAGAAGCTGCTCCAAGAAGCAGAAATAGGCAAGCATGCTGACCATCACGAGAACCGGTACGTCTTGCCACACCCTAAAAGAATGAAGTTGACATCATTTAGTAATTCAACAATAAGTCCATAACTTTGAAAGTGATCATGGATTCAAAGAAAACCTCGTTTCCAATAAATTTATACCATATTCTATGCCAAATTGGTGGTGCTACATTTCTAATATTGAAGAACTAAACGTAGAATTTTTGCAACATTATCATTACTTTTGAAAGTGCGATGCGAATGAAACGCATGCAAAGATACTTCTTAACTTTCACCTGTAGCGGGCAGCTTCTCTTTGTTGGAGCCCACTTCTAATTCTTCCAGTAGCAGTATTAGGGTTCTGTATTCTTAACAAAGCTACAGGCAAGTTTTGGACTTCCTGTTTGCAAACATCACACGTTTTATTCCCCTTGATGCTAAACCATTTTATAGCACAATCTTGGTGGGCAAGAGCGAGCTCTCCTTTGCAGCTGCATTCCATCTTTAGCGTTTCCCCACCCTCAGTGAGCTCAACAAAGCATATCCTGCACACAGCCTCTTCTTCAGGAATATCTTCTCCTTCATTTTCAGTTGCTGCTATAGTAGATCGGACAAGAGGGATCAAAGTGATGGAAAAAGCAAACATATCAAAACAGCACATTAATCTACTTAGAGGAAGAAAGTTCAGGAGATTAATGTACCTGTATCAACTTCTATACAATCACTCTGTGTGGCATCATTAACCACAGCAGGGCGAGGTGTCAGAGGAATCACGCGGATGAGACCAAGTGAGTCAGTCCTGTTCAATGTTCTAACTTTTACACCAACAGGTACAGAAAGCGACCGGCTAATATGTCTACGAACTTCCTGGTTTTGTCAGTGGAATAAAGCATATATATCAATATTCAATGTCAGAGCATGCAAATCTAAGAGTAACTATGGAACTTATCTTTGCATTTGACAAGTAATTAATATTTGAAAGATATATGAACATTATATGTAATATGGATTACTGAGTCATTCCTTTATGAAGCAATCAATAAACTGAAGTAACATAATATGAAGCGTTTAAGAAAGGTTTGACACCTCTTTAACCACTAAAATACAGAGTACAATTTAACAAACCTTTTAACTGGGGCAACAGAAATAAAAAATTCCAGATAGCAGCAAAAACTAAGAACTCACATCCACATCATGCAGGTCAATGACATGGCTTTCCGCGGAAGATGGAGGTCCTGCATTTGCCACTGGTGTGACAGGCAGAGAGTTTGTTTTTTTTGCCGACACAGAGAACACCTTTGAAAGTGAAAACGATCTGGATGTCGAAGGTTTATCTTGCTGTCCTTCTGAAGAAGATGTCCCTGGAACAAGAAGAATTGTTCTGTCATCTGGCGTCGAGTTCTTAGCTCTAAAGCTCAGCTGAGGAAGCAAATTCTTAATGGCTGGCTTTGTTGTCCTTGTTGAAGTAGGCCTAGGAGGCAAGCCTGCTCTTGTTGAACTGGGAGTTGTTAGCGGTGCAACATTTACTCGTGCTGAAGTAGACAGCGTGTTCTCTAACGTTCTTGCAGGTATTTGTAAGGAAGAAAGGTTAGGCCTTCTAGAACTTTGAGTTGTCGAAGTGCTCCCTTGGCGGCTGCTTTGATCTTGGTTAGCTTCCTGGAACTACAAAAATACTTACGTATTGATGAAATATAATAATTACAAATCTGTAAAGCTCGCACATTGATAAGCCTGACTAATTCGAAATTATTCAGATTGATATAAAGCTCGCAGCTTAGCCCTTACATAATTAGCTTTAGTACAAACAACCAACATCACGGTAGCAATCAGTCTAAAATACCACAAATATGAAAATTAAATACATGAAAGTTTCTGCTAAAGAACTACTTCTCTTCCATGGAAATCACAAACTATCTCCACAAATTGAAAGAAGAGAACAATTAAACTAACTCTTGGACCATCAGCGACTGAGTAAAGCATAGCTGTTTCTGTAAGTGCGTATCAAGTTTCAGTTATCAACTTCATACAAAGAACATCCATTATGAAACATATATCCCATAAATCATCAAAAGTAATGGAATAATCACAAGATGAAACTGACAAGAACATGATATTAATCCAACCAACTTAGACAAAGTTTAAAAAAAAAAAAGTAAAGAAAAAAGCAACCTGATTCGCAAAAGAAACGCATACAGAAAGAACATCTAATAGTTATAGTTTGTTTGCCACTTACCATTGATTTACACTTTCAATTCATATTCAAGATAGATATCAAAGTAAGTTAACGAAAGACATAGATAACTATTTTAAAATCTGTTTTAAAAACAAAAACAAAATATTAGGCATACAGATGCAAGCAACAAAAGTATCAAATCCAGAACCTACAAAGCTTTGAAGAGAAGGGGAAAAACTTCACTTGCTTACACTACAGAGAAGCTAGCTGTGATTGAGAAAAATTACCTGCCGGCCTACAGAATCTTCAGCAGGCTGGGTGGAAGAACCAGGATCTTCCATAAATTACTCTAAAGAAAACCTAAATTTGATGAGGAAAAACAAAAATTCAAAAATTTGGGATACTAAGATACCAAAAAAATTGGGTCTTTCAGGTGTGGAGGCAGAAGAAACTCTTGTTGAAGTCTCAGAAGCACTTTCCCTTGAGACAATGGTGGAGAGCTGAGACACCTGATTGTGATATTAAGCTAAAAGAGTACAAACACAGACAGTAATCAAAATGAAATAAATAATTAAGATTTTGATGGAAAAAAGGTAATATTTTTGTTACTAACGCGATTATTAATCCACACTATTATAGATGTCCTTCATTATACCTGTATTTTAATCTAATTTGGACAATTCATAATTATATACTATTTTAGATAAGACGTATGTACAAGCTATAAAATATTTATTTACAAATTATTAATTTTAATTTATAAACTATAAACAAACTACTTTATCAATTAAATTTTATGGATCTAGAACTTACTATTTATAAAATTTTTAATAAGTTAGAATCCACACAAGAGTATTGGATCATGAATGCTTCTCTAAGTTGGCACCAACATGCCACGTTTGCAATCACTTCTTGACACCTTAAAGTACATTTTTAACCTCGGCGCCTACCTCAACTTCACATTTATGTCCTGCAAAGAAATATTTTCTATACTGAAATTAGTGAGAGGGTAACTAGAATTCCAGCAAAAAGTAGTGAAAATGAAAAAGTTGGTGCTTAGATAAGAGAGTATCTTAATTTGATTCTTTCAACTGTACACAAAATGTATAGAAAGTCCGCCTGCATACATCTTATTCATCCTTCAGCTCCATTGGAATTTAATGTACGGATATCATTGTTGTTAAAGAATAATTTTTTTCTGAAAATTCATATATCTATACTAGTAACGGTTTATCACTTGATTCAATCTAAAAAGTTATTCCTACGATAAAAAAGTATCTATTATAAATAATGGAACGCACATGCGCATTAAAGTCAGTGCAATATTGTTGATACACATGATTCCAACGACATGGATAGTCAAAGCTGGATAGAAAGAGTTCGTGAGTTCTCGTTGATATATTATGAATTTAGCCATGGTGATTCGATTTTGGCTTACCATATTTAGAATTTATACCAGATTTGAAATATGGGTCTTCTATTATTAATAAAAATATCACCTAATAATAGAAGAAAATAAAAGCAAACAAGAAAACTTCGAACCATTTAGAAAAATACGAGAGAAAAAACTAAGATGATTGAATGCCTTGATTCGTGTGCTTTATAAATAGAAGGTTTAGAGAAAATATTGAGATTTTAGGAAGTTTGGTTCTAAAGTTAACTGAAAATTATTATAATATGTCTTTTCGATACTCTTGACGGTTATTTTCTCGCCATCTACTCAGTTTAGTACCTTGTGACTCCATATATGTGTGTATATATATATATATATATATATATATATATATATGGATAATTGAAACTGTTGTGTCACATGATATCTTAAATTAATTTAATATGACATAAAATATTTATTTTTAATAAAAAAAAAATCATGTTGCATTTAAATTAATTAATAGAAAATAAATAGATATATATATGTAATTATATTATATAATTTTAATATTTTAAAATAAATTACTAATATATATAAAAGTTTTTTATCATATATATAATTAGATATCATTAATATTTTATGTTATTTTTAAATATATATATATATATATATATATATATGATATGTGATAATGCATAAAGCTATGGAGCGAACAAAAATAAAGCATTGTGATTTGTGGAGCCAAATCCAAGATACAATGACTATTCCATCCTTGTCTTGTACGGAAATTAATGAGAGCAATGCGTATGGCAGACGTTCTGGCATGCAGCATGCTGCAATGACCAGGTGACCAACTTTTCTTCATAACTTTAGAAAAAAGCAAATAAATTAAATGTTTTAGTACAAAATAAAATAATCCCGTACGTTTATATTCTTAATTTAATTAAATAAATTTCTTTATATTATTAAAATAATAAACTTTATTTGTTTATCAACTTCCTAGGTCACAGGACCATGGTCGATCGATCGTTTGCTCCAGGAAGAAAAAATTCGAAGCTCCACTACGTTATATTAATCAAACTGTCTTGGACGACTTTTCTTTGTTTTTTTTTAAGTATAAAGTTTTATTAAAAAAATTCAAAAACAGATTTGATCAACAAAATGGTGTTTAAATTTTTTTTTATTAAATTTAACTGAAATTAGGATTTTGAAGGTTAATTTGACCTATTTTAATATTGAAATCAATTACAATTTATTTTCTGGGAAATACTTTTTTACTATTTACGACTGCATGAGCATCTGAACTTGAACTTTTAGATTTTTTTTTTCCATTTTATTTCGAGCCTGAACAATAAGAACGCATTTAGGTTAAGATAGTAGTTAAAAGGACACTGTCGGGTCCTAACCGTGTCTACGTTATATAATTAGAAAATATATTTTAAAATTATTTGTGTCTGAATAATATCAAAAGCAAAGCTATATTAATGCATATGAGGGGTCAAATTACTGTGCTAAGTTAGCTGGGGGCAGAAAGCTCAAGTTAGTTTAATAGTTTGAAACTAAATGACATGGACTGCGCCGCAACAAGGCCGTGGCCGCATGGCTAGTGCAGGCTGTGGGCCTGATTTGCATCCCTTAGAAAGAGTTAGAGCATAGGGCTGAAAACGAGTCGAGCTGTTCGTGCTCTGGTTCGAACTCGTTAAAGCTCGAGCTCGAATTTAAGCTCGATTAACTAAACGAGTCGAGTTTGAGCATTGTAATATTCGGATCTTTAGGTTCGTAAGTCTATACAAGCACAGTTGATATGGGCCTTTACATCCGGTCCGGACTGTTATATAAGTTGATTGAGCCCAACAAAATGTATAGCTGTTTACAATTTAATCCTAATTTTTATAGAAATTACAAATATTACCACCGCACACATTATTTTCGAACTAGGTACTCGAGCTCGATATGCTCGAGCTCGAGCATAATTTTTTTTAAAGCGAGCCGAGTTCGAGCTCGGCCGCTGAGCCGAGTTCGAGCTCGGCCGCTGAGCCGAGTTCGAGCTCGGCCACTGAGCCTCGTCGAGCTCGTGCAATGTCAACCGAGCAAAGCTTGAGCTAGATAGTACTCGGCTCATTTTCAGCCGTAGTATAGCATCAATTGAGCTTTATTCTAGCCATTTCAACTTATACTCTCATTTTTGTTTTCATTTGCAATGTCACGTTTTGCACAAGTTTATGAGATAAAGCCTCTACGTTAGGCAGAAAATTTGTATGTGTATCAAATTTTGAGTAAGGCCATGTGGAAAATTTTTTATTAAAAAATTTCCGTTTAGCTAACTAGAAGTTATTATTATTATTATTATTTTTGTTGTTGCTAACTTGAATGTATTTTTTTTTTCCTTTTTTTTTTTTTCTTTTGAGAGATTGCTAACTTGAAGACTTGAAGTTAGGGGCTGTTTACTTCGCGCGGAAGTCTGAGAAGTGAGAAGTGAGAAGTGAAAAATGAGTGAACTGTGAGAACTGAGAAGTGGCTGAGAAGTGGTGTTTTGAGTTTCTCTGTTTACTTGGGATTGTGAAGTGAGGGCTGGAAGACAGTTTCTTTGTTTACTTAGAGTTGGAAGTGAGGGCTGAAAGACAGTTTCTTTGTTTATTTGGGGTTATAAATAAATTGAGAAATAAAAAATATATTATATTTATTTTAAATTTATCTTTAAATATAATATTTAAATTTATATATTATAGCATATATATTATATTACACATGATATACTACATTATATATGTTTTACATATTATATATTAAATATATACTACATTATATATTACATATATTAAATATATATCAAATAAATTTTATATCTTGAATACTAAAAATTATAAGAGATAACATTCTCAAATTTGAACACAAAATGCCTACCGAGTCCACTCGAACAAAACCAAATGAAGCCCAAGCTTATAAGTAGAGCCCAGTAGGCCCACTCAAATTGATGTCATATGATTTCCGGCGGGAAAAATGTCCCCCGCCGGAATTCGAATCACCGCCCGCGAGTATCTCGGCACGCCGGCGAAGTTTCGGACCACTGTAGGGGAGAGACGGTGCCGTACAACTCCGTCGTACCACGCCCGGCCTAGAACACCCTTCGGGGACTCGCCTTATGCCCGAGCCAAGCTTGCTCAGGCAAGCAGATACATCCATATAATTTTTTTTTTTATTTTTTTATGTTGATTATTTGATGATTTGAGTTTACATTTTCGTTTCGATCTTGCTTATGTAGCCATGTTAAATATGCACTTTTCAGCTGTTCGATTTTAGTTATTTTGATATACCTAAATTAAAGCTTATCGTTGTTGATTCCTGTTACTTGGATCCTGTTTCTGTTTATTAACTGCCTTTGCTCAACTGATTTTAAATATGCAATTCCTGTGGTGTAGCTTTAATGATTTTCATTTTATCTAACAAATTTGATGGAAGAAAAAAGATGTGAAAGCGTATCAACATTAATACGATCAGTTGTTGGATTTGGATGCTTGGACATACCTTTCAATTCCAACTGTTACGACTCTTGCGATTCTGCCCATCATAAATGCCCAACATTCTTCGATCAAGCCAATTGCAGTATGCAGCTGGTATCAGTAACTATTCTTATGAAATTGAAATTGGGCTACTAGTATCTACTATTCGAATGAATGTATACATCATATGAATATACTTTTTTCACCATTCATAATTTGATCGGAAGCTTTACATCTAACTGCAGTTACGATATTAGGAGTCAATTGACACGAAACTAACACATGGATAATAAAAGAAGACCTTCTCAAACTATGTAGTTGGTGTTATCCACTGATGATTAGGAATTTTTGGGATCCTGTACACCAGCTTTATACTTCTTCGTCTTAGGAATTGTTGAAATGGGTATTTGGCATTTGTATGCACTAATCATTCAGGTGGATGTATTTGTATTAAATGGTGTTGTCCATTATTTATTTGCATCTTTTGTAGTTATCTGTCTACTTCAGCACATATGCCTCTTTGTAAGATTTAACAATTGGAGTCACTGCAATAACCTTTCATTCCCTTTTAAGAATAGAGATGATTTATTAGAAAATAAAAACTGAACGACATTCTGTTAATTTTTCACAAAGAGAAAGAGAGTTCTGATAGTAGTATATTGTCTTGCTGTTGATCACGTCTCTTGCATTTTAAATGAACTTCAAAAGTAACAGAGTTAAATTGGTAGAAAGCTCTATATCTAGCTGCAGTTACCATTTAGGAGTCTGGATATGAACAAACACATCGATTAAAAAAAGAAAACCTTCTCGAACTTTATGTTGTAGTTGGTGTTTAAGTTATCCACTGATGATATTGCTAAGATTGAGAAGTTTGGGGATAATGTCAACCGGCTTCATCCTTCATCTTTGAATTTCATTAAAATGGGTATTTGGCATTTGCGTGATGCACTAGTCATTCAGGTTGGTATATTATTATTAAAAGGTATTGTCCAAAGACTTCATTACTTTTTTTTTTTTTTTTTTGCTATCTGTGAAATTATCTGTCTACTTCAGCACATATATCTCTTTTGAAAGATTTTAACAGGTTGGAGTCACTTCCGTACCCTTTCATTCCCTTTTAAGAATAAAGATGATTTACTATAAAAATAAAAATCTAAAAACATTCTGTTAATTTTTACAAAGAGAAAGAGCGACTTTCCGAGAGTACTACTTTATTGTCTTGCTCTTGGTCATGTTTCTTGCATTTAATCATTTATATGCACTTCAAAACTAACAGTGTTGATGTTAGTTCATGTGTCCCGAGAGTCCTCTGTGTCATCGAATAGTTTGTCCCTTTAATCCTCCAGTTCCTGCCAATCAGAGTCTATAAACCACATATTTCTTCTATTAAGCTGTAAATACTGTATTGCAATATAGAACACGTGACTGTGCCTACTATCATACTTATAGCTATCAACCAATGATGTCAATTGATTCAGAAAATGCTTTACATGTTTTGTCAATTATGTTGCTCGTGTTTGCTTTCCTAATTTTTCGGATGTAAATGATTTGCTAGTGCTGAGTTATGATCTTTCAGTTGGTAGAGAAGAACCCGAACAAGGCTCTTGCTCTATTCTGGCAAGCTATAAACAGCGGAGACAGAGTTGACAGTGCACTCAAGGACATGGCTGCTGTGATGCTGCAGGTTAACCGAGCTGAGGAGGCCATTGAGGCGATCAAGTCTTTCCGTAACAGATGCCCTATTGAGGCTCAGGACCAACTGGATAACATTCTTCTTGAGATATATAAGGTACTGTTTTGTTAACGCTATATCTTATTTATTGCTTCACATGTCAATTGATTTACATGTATAAAATTCACTTTTACAAATATTATAAATGCAATAACGCGTTCTAAAAATTTCATTACAATTCATTTGTTCCTCTATGTTCTGTCGTCCTTAAACATTAATGTGAAGTATCACTGCCTTCTGGGAACAGAAATGTGGCAGAAGAGATGATGAAATCGAGCTACTCAAATTAAAGTTAAAAATGATTGACAAAGGGGTAGCTTTTGGAGGAAAGCCAACAAAGCTTGCAAGGTGTAGAGGAAAGAGAATAGTTGTTACCATTGACAAAGAAAAATCAAGGTAACTTGAGCACACTTGTACTGGTTCTCCGTAACATGATTCCGCTTTTATATGTGAAATAGAATGCTCAGGACTGACTTATTCGAAATAATGAACTTTGACAAGGCTGCTAGGAAATCTTGCCTGGGCTTACATGCAATGTGAGAATTACGATGAAGCTGAATTCTATTACAGGTAGACAACCTCCACAATGGGCATTTCTTATCTATTTGCAACATTTAAAAAAACGTGAGAAGAAAAGAACAGCAAGTCTGCCCTTGGAATTCAGGAAATTAGATTCTGGTTTGGCGGTTCCCGTGGATTAAAGAATAGCCAAGAGCAAACTTTAGAATTGTTTGTTTGTTAGGAACTTAATGACATATTAAATCTTTATTTTTGCTATCTATTTGAATGCAGAGAAGCTCTCAAAATAGAACCAGACTTCAATAAGCAATGCAATTTAGCCATTTGTACGATGCAGACAGGAAAGGTCAAAGAAGCCCAAGAACTTCTAGAGGGAATAAGAGATCCATTACTCAGATGCAGTTCTGAGACCTTCATTAAATCCTTTTATCGAGCTTCTGAAATGCTCGCGGCATTTAAGATAGTATCACCTCATGATGGGAACTGTGAAGCATCTGAGATGAAAGCAAGATATACTTTAAGCAGAAACAGCTCTGATGTGTGTCAGCGACCGTCTGAAGCATGCAGCACAGATAATCATCTGAGAGAACCCGTGTTGCTCATGCATGGTAATAAATGTAGAAATCAAGCTTTTGATCAGCTTGTCTCTCCGTCAGGATTTTGCAACAGAAGGTCAAACTTGTATGGAGAAGCATCATCTTTGTGCTCATCAAGAAATGCGTTATCTGTTCCAAGATACCATACCGATAGATATCACTGGTTTGAAGCAGAAAATCAGAATCCATCGTCAAGGCGTGGAAATACGCAGGTTAATAATGAAAGACGAGAATCAGGAGATGGCAAGTTGAACTTTCCAGGTTTACCTATTTCTTCTCGAGCCAAAGCTTCAAGGAAGCTAATATTTGAAACGTGTAACAAGGAAGACCAGCATCTGTTTGTAGAGGATGTTTCTTGTGATGAGGCTCTGAACCCACTAAATACAAACACTTTAATTATCAATGGTGAGAAATGGGTCAGAGCAGATCACGTCGGGGAAAAGTCTGCAAAAGAACACGGTTCAGAAACAAAAATTTTGAAACAACTGATTCAGCCATTTGCATCTGATGAAAATACGGTGACTAAAGTAAAGGCCACACCTCGGAAAAGATGCGAGAACAAATCCGTGTCTCCAGACATCTCGGGTTCATGTAATAAGCCCAGTCAAGAATCTTCCGTCCTGTATACCAAGGGAAGACAGTTAGAAAATGCCCCAGGAAAATCTGTGCATCCAACAAATTGCATGGTAGAGAAGGAGCAGACAGAGTGCAGAAGCAAAATGGATATATTTAGAGATAAGGTAACTTTTGGAAGTTGGAAAGGTGTTCAGGCTCAAGTGACAAATTCATCAACTTCAACCAGTCCAAAGTCACAGATAAAAACCACCTTTAGATCATCCTCCGACAGCATACGAGCATTGGCTGGCACTGTTGACGAAGCTGCTGCTATACCTGTACAAACAACGATGAGGTCCAAATACGTTTCCGAAGAAAATTTTCAGACACCATGCGTTTCCAAGACAATCTGCAGCAACTTGGCCGATGCACATTTGAGGACACAGCCACTTATGAGAACTGTGAGAAAGACATGGGCTGACGCGATAAAGGAATCAGAAAACAACACTATAGAGAATGCGAAACATATTGCGGAGAGTGCGAAGGCAGAAGTTAGCTCTGTCGACTTGTCTGAAGAAAGTCTGAGGACACAACCAGTAAGAAAGAGTGGGAGGAGGAGCTGGGCTGAGATTGTAGAGGGAGAGACTCCTTCTTGATAGAACACTATGCATTGTAACTAATAATAGTTAGTAGGGGAAGGAAAACTGCTGTTGTAATAATGCTAAATAGTAACTAGTTATACAGGGGCTGGAAAAATTGATTTCTGTTCTTTTTCTCAAAACTATTCGCTGGAAACTACTTAGTTTTATTTTTTAGGACTTCCGTCTTTATTTATTTATTCAACTTACCAATTCATCACACGTCCAGTTTACTATGCTAATGGGTCGGATTTTACTCGACATCCAACCCAAAAAAATCCAACTAAAAACACCTAATTTACATGTTCAGAACGAGTCACCTTTTGCGGTTTATGCAAGGATGTGTGTATTCTAACACATTGGTGGTCCTATGGCTATATGTCTTGGACATATTTATTAAAAGAAAGGTTCAAACTTTACCAGAATATCTCCTATTTAGGGAAGTGCTTCGTTCACAGCATTGCATGTCTTCAAACTTCCTTTTACAGAAGATCGCATTACGTTAGAACTTGCACTAAATTGTTCCTTTCTTTTCCTAACAAAGTTTAAATATGGAATATAATAAGTTATATATAGAACAATTGTAATGTATAATAGGATATATATATTATATATATATATTGTCAAAGCTGTAGATATAAATACATGACATGATCACCACATCATACAGTTCATTCCATCTCATTGAAGAAGAACAATGGGGAAGCCCTTCTGCTACTACCAGCCTGAGAAGTCCAAACTACTGTTCACTTTCATGGATCCAGATGACGAGCCATGGGCAGATGAGATCGACGGCTCAATTGATGACGGTTTTGACGGGCCACAGGTCATGATCAAGCTCAAGCTCAAGACCATTGAATACAAAATAAGTGAAGAAATTGAATCGGACAGAGACTTTCTGGATAAGTTTATAAGATGGACGGTGGATGAAAAGAAGTACAATATCAACTTCAATCTTTGGCAGTTCACAGATTTGTTTACTGAGCTCGGCCACCTCGACAGCACCAAGCGTTTGTTGTCTCAGGTGCCGGTGCCTGCTGGTGTTGATCAGGGAAAATGGGACAAGTTGTACCCGCTCGTTGCGACGTACGTTCGTAATTGCGTCCTACGGTATTATAATGCAGAAGACGAGAACAATCTTGAGATGATGTTGGAGATTAAAGCCGAAGTGTTCTACGTAGACCCCCAGTAATATGAAGTTGACATTGTTAGTTTACTAGCAAAAGCTCTGACAATGTAATTTTGATATTTCATACACGTACTTAGAAGCGTAATAAAGTATCTATATTTTTAATAATACTTACAATTTATGGGATAGTAAATCTGTTTGTCCGATATACTTTACAGCTTAACTTTGCCGGTGAAAAGGGCATTCCATTGCTAAAACTGGAAAAATGAATAATATTAGTAAAATTTCTGCTTTTCAAAACTTCTATAATTTAGTCTCTTTTTTTTCTTTAATTTTTCAAAACACCTCCGGTCGGAAACTTAAACTGTTATAGATCGTAGCGTAATTTTACCAACACTTATTGTAGCGGATTGAAAATTTTCAAACGAACTATAATAGTTCTCTTGCTAACTAAAAAAAAGTGTTCCTGACAAGCTAAAAAATGTTCTGAGAAGTTAACTCCGTGTTTTCTCAAAGTTGATTTGTTTCAAGTTCTGAGAAGCTAACTCCTTTGAAGGAAATGCAACCAGTGCCTTGTACAGACTGTCAACAAACGTCGGCCCTTACAACTCTTCTTCGTCTTTGTTTTGCACGCGCCAAGCATTCATATAGTGTTTAGATTAGCCTGCTCATCTTGCGGTGCGGTTTCTCCTGCACGAGCACGGATGCGTGCTCAGCCATGAACAGATACTCCAGCACAATGTGCGTCCCGTCCGCAGCAGTAAGCACGCGATGGCTTCTCAGACTTCACACCTTGCACCGCTTTAAACATACTTCTATAGAAGTTGACATTAGAAGCTCAAAATCATTTGTTCCTTTCATTTTCTACTAAAAGATATAAATGGAATACACGTCAATATAGCACGAGTACGTCGAACAACCTATACAAAGAAATGCAGAATTTTTTTATTTAATATTATTTAAATAATAATTATAAATATAAATTTATTTTAATAAAATTTAAACATAAAATTCACTCGTCATTTGCCATTTAGAATGGCAAGCGGATATCACCATGACACATGCAGCCGCGTAAACGCCACGGTGATATTATCGCTGAACGTCATGGTGGTATTATCGCTGAATGCCACCCACTCGCCATTTAGAATGTCGCCTTTTTGAATAACGATTTGCGCCAGCGATGTCGCCATTTAGAATAGTAAAATCCAACAGGATCTCGCCATTCTAAATGGCGATAATGCCATCGTGGCATTTATGCGGACGCACGTGCCACGGTGGCACCCGCTCGTCATTCTAAATGGCGAGTGGGTTTTAGTTTTAAAAATTTTATTTAAAATAATTTTATGTTTATAAATTTTATTAAAATAATGTTAAATAAAAATATTCCAAGAAATGCATACCCACCAAATCAAACAGTTTAGTCCATTTCATTTCATCTGAAGCAACAATTTAATAGACCTGCGCAAACAATTGGGAGCTTTTTCCCCTACTACCAGAAGGCCAAGTCTATCAGTCTTACTCCTCCAAGAACCCGTGCCATGGCCACAGGAGCATAGCGATGGTTCTTATGATGATAAACTTGGTAACAAACAAGTAGGCCTGATCTCAAGTTACCTGATGACCACCGAGTCAACTAGACTTCAATAACAAGTGCTTAGTTCTACAGAAGGAACTTCAAGATCAACTTTAATCTAAGACAGTTGTTAAATTTTACGCAGTATAAGACACTACATAACATTTGATTTATCCAGTTCTCCTACCAGATCCAGATGGTGTTCATCCTGAGGTGGTGCCATAGGTAGCCGAAAGTTCTGTGGCACTATCATGGGGAAGCATCACCAAGGCATGTAGGATATTGAGTAAAGACGGAGTTGTCGATATATACAACTCTTAATAAGTTGATTAAGCCTTTAGGTTTGCAACTTTAAATCAACATGAAGATCTTGAACAACATTAATCAATAACATTAAAATAAAAATTGAAAAAAAAAAATTTTTTTTGCTGAAAGCAACATACATTAGCAAGAGAAGAGGAGAAGAGCTAATCCTTTCATAAGAAATTTCAAAGGACCGCATGCTTTCTTTTGTTGAGAACAAAGTCCTGGATATAGGAAATTTACCCAGTTTGTTCATTTAGGATTAAGTTAAATTCTTTAGTTTAAAGAGTTGCAGTCCAAGCAATGAATAGTATTAGACACTGTAGATTCCCAGCTAGCCTTAGGCACTTATAATTTGAAGAAAAATATTTAGAACTCACTGCAGTGTTATAATACAGTTGAATTTCATGCAATGCATAGTTCAAAGAGTAGAGCTTTCTGGTTAGATCTGCATTTAAAAGTTTAAAATTTCCAGTGCAAGGGACTTCTTATAAGAACAATCCAGCACCCAGTAAATAGTCATAATAATTTTCACAAAATCAGAACCTTCAAAAGGATTTCATTCTAATTGTCAGAACTACCATTTTACTGCAAAAGAAAAGGATATATGAAAGCCTATCCACATAATATCATCGCCTCATCTTCTAAGTCTGCCGACAATCTTCTCTCCACATTCAACTGCAAATCTTACTCATTGATATATCCTTCCTTGCGTCCCTCGAATCCGGGACGCATGAGCTTCTTCTCCCGCTTCTCTATCCTTTTCATCTTCTTCTGATGCATCCTCTCTTTAATATTACCTGTTCGAGTTTTCTGCCTCTCCTCCTTCGATTTCCTCACATTTTCGACTCTCTCCTTCCACTTAGCCGCATGCTTCTGCTTCAGCTTCTTCTCCTTCTTAATACTCTCTTTTAATAGCTTAGGATCATCATGCACTTTCTCCCCAGCAGCCCTGCTAACTGCTGCTTTCCACGACTGTTTCTTCGCGACCCTTTCGCCCTTTTCTGGATCCTTCTTAGTTTCTTCTAGTCTATTCGCCTTCACCAAAGCTTTCTCTTTAGTAATCTTCTTATTTTTCTTATTCTTTCCTGGCCCAAGCTTCACCTGTCCAAATGATATATCACTAGCATTATCTTCCTTCTTAACCTTCTTTACTGCTACATCGGCATCATCGTCCTCCCGCTTTCTCTTGATCCTATCATTGTAATTCTGCTGCTTCTTCTTTTCCCTATTACTATTATTGCGCCCTGAGCGAAGCTCTTCGATTCGGCGATGCAATCTCTGGCGAAGCTCTTCGTAGGTGACTTTCCGTGGCTGGGCTTCAGAAACCCTAATCGAGTTCTCTTCGACAACGTTGTTACTGTCAGAATCAAGGGATTTGGTCAGAAGATCGAGGGTGGAGGCGCCTGCGTTTTGGGGATCGTGGCGAGCACGTCGAGATTTCTTGAGATTCTCGCGAGATTGTCGCTTAGCTGAGGCTTTGGCAGCTTTGCTGAGGCCCTGGAACCAGGGCTTGTCCTCGTCCGCGGGAAGGTAGAAGCGGGGGGGAATGAGGTCGACTAAGCTGTCGAAGAAGAGCGAGTGATCGCGAATTATAGATTTGAGGTCAGAAAGATCGAGCGCCGGGGTCGAAGTCTCCATCAGGACTCCCGTGCCGGCGGCGGAGTTTTTCTTCATTGGGGAAAGCGCGAAGAATAGGGTTGGTTGAGGAACTTCAATTGAGAACTAATTCGGTGCAAACTACTCCGCTCACTACGCCTTTTTTATTTGTGCGTAAGCCCCTTACAAGAAGGAAACTTTAATTGCAAGATTAACAATTTAAAAAAAGAGAATTAAACAGAACCGAAATAAATATATATTTCTAATTAATAAATTAATATATATATATATATATATATATATATATTAAAATAATAATATTTTTATAATATTTATAATTTTATATGAAATTTTTTAAAAAAAATATTTTTAAAATAGTCTTTTATGGCTCCAAATTAACGGATTTTAAAATAGTTTTAAAATTCGTTATACCCGTTAACTTTGGAGTCATAAAATATTAATTAATAAATATTTTTTGAAAATTTTTAATATAAATATTATAGATAGTATCAAAATATATAATTTTTATGTTAAAATTTTTTCGAAAAAAATATAAGTCGGTATATATTTTATATGTGAATGCAGCGAGTGGGTGCAGCAGATACGCTCCCCCTTTTGCACTACTTTCAATATTTAAACTCATAAAACAAGAACTTAATGGGTATAAAATAATATTATCCTTTCTTATTTACCCAAGTTTATATAGTTATATAAAACTGCTTATTATTATATTATATTATTATTTAAATCCAACCACTTTAGTCGCTAATATATCAGCAATGCCAATATCTCTAACATTTATTCTCAATTTATCTTTGTCATTTTGAAAAATCTTCGAATCATATTATTATTTATGATTTTATTTATTATATAAATTTATTTAAAAATAAAAATTAGAAGTAGATTATTCGTGCTAGCATATATGAAAGAGAGAAGATCAAGTGATCCATCAAAGTTGAGAGAAAATGGCGAGCTTTTGTGCTTCACGAGCTCGAGGATTTCTCAGCAGAGTTGGAGGAGGATCATTTTTTATTCGCGGCTTCTCTTCCACCACTTTTCCATCGCGAATGGAGGTTAAAGCTTCTTTTTCCGAAATTTCATTGGTTAATTTATTATACCTGCACAATTTATGTGCTGATGATCGCATGTGCCATAGTTGGAAACCTGATAGGGGTTTGATCGATAAAAGGCCAAATTTGTCCTAGTAGAGGAAGAGCGAATTCAGGTTGTTAGCGAATAGATTAAGAAGTTTGTGTTTTTGATATCCCAGAGGATCAGCTTAAAGTGGAAGTTCGAAAGATCTTGTCTTGTTCAAGTGCGTTATTTTGATGTTAGAAAATAGGCTTACTTGGGTCCGTTTGGTTGGAGATATCTTGACGAATTCCCACAAATTTTACACGTGGGAATGGATTCTATATTGATGAGAATCCAGATTACCTCAAAATTGCTTTCTCTATAGCCAAAAATGTAGGTGGTATTTCCTGTAAACGAATAAGAAATTTAACCTAACATGAAAATGTAACATTCCTAGGAATTGAATTCACGGGAGACCAGATTTTGGGAATGTAATTCCCATGGGAATTTTACAAAGGCAATGAACCAAATTTAACATGTAAATCTCATGCTCAAATCAAACCCAAATTACGGCTGCTTTAATAGCATGGCTACTAGTGATTTCTTAATTTGTTTGCTTTTGGAGCTGTATAATTTAGTTTCACTTAGCTGAACTATAATCAGATATTACCATGTGTTCTTACAGTAGTACATTTCATTCCAGATATTGAACTTATGATTTGATAGTGAGATATTTGATGTGTTTTCTCAATTTGAGTTTGTTTTTAACTGTTATCAGAGGATTGGATTCATAGGGCTTGGCAACATGGGATTTCATATGGCGAATAATCTTGTTAAAGCTGGATATAAAGTGACTGTGCATGACATGTACCTCTCTTATCCCTTGTTATATGCCCATTTGTTGATAATATAGTTGATATTTCAAGTATCTCTAGAAAGATGCTGATAGTTGTGGCTTCTTTAGTATGTGATACAGATTTGGTAGTAATATTTCTGTATTCATGTCCCTTCTGCATGTAAAGAATACACAATTGGTTAGTCAAAGTTTATATTCTGAATAATTATTAACAATAGGAATCTTTCGTGTGACTTGAAAATGTTTACGTAGGAAACTAAGAAGTAAGATGAGGCTTTCTTATGGTTTCTAGTAATGATAATGCAATGAAGAAGTTCTCAGAGAGGGGAATTCCGACGAAAGAGACTCCATTAGCAGTTGCAGAATTAAGCGATGTCATCATCACAATGCTACCTTCAGCATCTAACGTAAGCTTTTATACCCGTCTTATGCTTGTTTAAATTGGTGCTTTATGTTTGAAACTCCTCCTAAACATTTATATTCCTATTTGTATCTAACTTGGTTTAACTCAGAAAACCATCTTCTTACTTTGTAGGACATATTACTCTCTAGCTATATATATATATATATATATATATATATATATATATATATATATATATACAAAGTCCACTACCGACACTGTTATCGATACCAAATCATCGGTTCTCATTTGAGGTTTAATTACTCTGTTTTAGTGATTTAATTTCCTTCCTGCATAATATGAGTCATAGCTAATACCCTACCTTATGCCATCTGTTGAATATATTATTTTGTCATTAGTTATTACTTGTGAATGCCAATTCAAGTCCTGGGACTCCGGGCTTCCTTCAACCATCTGCTAAAAGATGGTAGGATTTAAAGAAGGCGTATTTATTCAAGCTGAACTACGGCCATTTTCCTTCGGCTATAGAAGCCTCATTAGTTTGGCCATTTCTACCGAAAAGTTTATCCAAAGGGGAAAATAAGTACACAGTTGAAAGTATCAAATTGACAGATGCACTTAATATCATAATGTTCTTTAGAACATCTTTTTTTCTACTCTGACTAGAGAGCATTTGGCATCATATGATGTTTAAAATAACATTATTATGAGAATATCATGGTATACGAAAGAAAGAAAACAGATAGAAGAAAGACCTTATAGTGAGCCATGTAACTAAGAGCCGGCGCTGTTTTTTACATGATACTATAAATATATTGGTTGTGCAGCAATGCAGCTTTTGCTGATAACTGTTTGCCTTCTATTTATCATTTTTTATTGAGGTTTGCACTTGGTGGTTCAACTTTTCGTGCTTCTACTGAAAGGTTCTCTCACTTTCTTGTCCAAAGAAGAATCATATAGTCATGCATTTTTTCAGCATTTATACGTTGCTTATCTGCTAACCTGGCGTGTCAATTGATGCACCTCTTCAGTGAAGCCAGTGAGCTAAACGGAAGATGAAATCTTTTTTTTTAGTTAATTATAAGCATTTCTGATATTGTGGCCTTTGATGCATTTAAATATGTAAACCATCTTAAATTCTAAAATATTCGCAGGTTTTGGATGTCTACACCGGAAACAATGGCTTGCTACGTAGTGGGGCACATCTAACACCATGGCTATTTATAGATTCTTCTACAATTGATCCACAGACTTCACGAAAACTGTCAATGGATATTTCTCAATGCCATCTGAAGGAAAAGAGAGGTTACATTATTAAGATTCTAAGGATCCTTATGCAGAACTTTCACAGCATACTTGAGATCTTAACTATGTGATGAGTACATTATACGATGAAATTACTCAATCCAAAGGTAGTTAGACTTCCAGTAAAATTCCTGAAACGCTGAGTTAGATTGGCTTACTAATCAGAGTTAGGTTGAGGCTGTGTCACTGATCTATATGGTTCAGGGCTGAAAGAAATTTTGAAAATTTGAGGTATACAAGTGATTCTAAGGATGCAGCTACACAAAGTTGTCAGCATATTGGAGGGTTCTGTCATGAATTAGGCAGGTCTAGACTAGAGACTATACTTTTTAAATTGTGATTTGATATTAAGCTTGACAATAAGTTATCTCACTGTAATAACGGCATGTGCTATGCAGCAGTAAGAAGCATGGGTGTAAATTGTAGAACTGCCATGTAGACATTATTTCACATGTGAAATCCTATCTTTAGATTTATGAGTCGCTGAATTCAGGATCATCGTTCTGAAAAGTGAAACTCTATTGCTTTTAGGGGCTTATCCTGTTGTTTCATCTCATGTATTCTAACTAAAAAATCACTCTTTTTTTTTTGTACTTATATAGATTATATGGATGGCCCTGTCATGCTTGATGCTCCTGTTTCTGGAGGAGTTCCTGCTGCAGAGGGGGGGACGCTTACTTTTATGGTGAGAGTCATGAGACTAATGTCTCTTAGGTGGTTCCCAAAGAGCACTTATTCTGATTATCAAGTTTTTTTAGCATATTTGTCCATACAAGTATACAACAACATGTATTTTAACTTTTCAGGTTGGTGGAATGGAAGAGGCCTATCAGATTGCAAAACCCTTGTTTCTCTCAATGGGCAAAAGGACTGTCTACTGCGGCGGTTCTGGAAATGGTGCAGTAAGTGTGCCCTCCGACCTTTCCTCATTGAAGATTAACTTAAGAAATGTATACTTGGCAGATCTGTATGGGCATGTTAGAGAGAGTGCCGATCCGGTAGGGTCGAAATACATGTTTTTTGCAAAAACTTACAACATAAAAGTTGTAGATCTTGATGAAATATGAAACTTTCATGTTGAAAGTTTTTCTAAAAAAATACTTCTAAATAGGTATTGTGGGGCTCGGAAGTTTAACGGGTTCTGCAAGTTCATTTTGGAACCTGGTAAGTTTTGGAATCCCAAAACACCTATTTAGAAGTATTTTTTGGAAAAACTTTCAACATGAAAGTTTCATATTTAATCAAGATCTACAACTTTCATGTTGGAAGTTTTTGCAAAAAATATGTATAGATACGTGTTTTAGGGGATTACGGTGCAGTCAACCCCATGGGATCGAAACACTGTTAGAGAGTTCTGGTCTATTGCAGAGGTGGTTGCTAAACTAGTATATTGGGACTGTTCTCAAAGAACTACTTTTGCATGATTATTAACAGGCGGCAAAGATTTGTAATAATATGGCCATGGCTGTGAGCATGCTTGCCGTTTCTGAAGCGCTTGCTCTTGGCCAGCAGTTAGGGATCAGCGCTAGCACATTGACAAGTATTTTTAACTGTTCCAGTGCTCGTTGTTGGAGCAGGTAACAATCCCATCTTATGCAAAGCATCTATCACGCTTTCTCAAGGTTCTTGAGTTGATAAGCTCCAACTATATGCTATAAACCAACTATTTTCTGATTTTTTTTAAAAAAACAATATAACAGTGACAGTTACAATCCAGTTCCTGGAGTAATGGCAGGAGTACCTTCCTCGAGAAATTATGATGGTGGATTTTCTTCGAAGCTTATGGTAACAAAATCTCTAGCTTCTCCCATGTTCTTACTATTGCTATGAAACCTTTCCTATTTATCGATATAGTATTATACGAGCTAGGAAGCTTAAATTACAACTTTCATCTAGCTTTAGGTGGAAGAATAGATTCTCGGTGAAGCAGTCTTTTTGCCAGTTTCTCATGTCAGGTATAAGGAAAACAATTGGTACTCAAGCGTTTTTTTATGCATGCGGGCCCCGCTACCTGCACTAATTCTGCCTGCTTATCATGTTCTCTTCGACTAAATAATTAATCTTACCTATTGCAACATCTGGAGAGAAAAAACAGCAAAATGACGTTACGGGGAAGTCAGAGATAGATATTTGTGCTGTTTTCTGTCTGACAAGATGGAGAAGCAAATGGATGCTCTCCAGTTCAAATTTTGGAGAACAATTGTTTTTTGAATCCAAGGGTTTATGATCTGCTTGATACCCTTCACCGGCATCCATTAAGATGGAGAATGCCCAAAGATTATGAAGTCCATGGTTTAAAATTTCCAATTTTGTGAAGAAACATCAACTTTTTTCCTTTATCCTGTCAGAGTGTATAACTAAAACTGTTTTCATTAAATGTTCACACATTTTCAACTCCGATGCATGCACTACGCATCACCCTGCTAATCGATTTCTGAGCTAGCATTTACAAATATGTCTCTGCTAGGTTTTAACCATAAAAAAGCCCTCTGCTAGGACCATTCTACTTTTTGCCCGTCCTTGATCTCGTTGCACTTGCTCATAGGCGAAGGATCTGAATCTTGCTATGGAATCGGCTGAGGAGGCTGGCTTCAAATGCCCAATTGGTTCTATGGCACGGGATATGTGAGCTATCTTTTCAATTAAATTCTTTTCTTATTTTGTTATTTGAATTCAGTTTAACCTTTTTTAATGGATTTCACATAATTTGCTGATCAACAAGTTTTGTTATCAGATATGCAGGATTGTGTGATGAGGGTTTGGAGTCGAAAGATTTCTCGTGTGTTTTTCGTCACTTCTATTCTGGCAAGGACGAACAGGTTAACGTCTGTTTTTTTTTTCTGTTATACTGAACCAGTTTTAGATCGTGTCGTTGAGCTGCTTGTAATTTCTCGCAGTAAAGCTTCAGGACTGCGCTGATATGGCATCGTCAGCAATCTGGAATCATTCACAAGCTCTCCCTGAACCTTCATCAAATTAGGAAACTAGTACCATGATTGAAGCTTGTTGATTATCCAATGTTGTATGAATTAAATTAACTTTTCTTATGCCAACAAATAAAATTCTTGACAAACATTTGAAGTTCTTAAACAAAGTTATGAAAATCTTGTGTAGTGGACAAGGAAATGTATTATTTAAACGTCCCATTTTGCAATATTGGTGGCAACTTTGCAAATTCTCTTTTTTAAAAAGAATATCCAAATAAAAGAAAAAAAGAATTCTCAATATTTAATTAAATTTACAAGTTACCTGAATTACTATCATAAAGAAAAACTAAAAACAGTCCTTTAGTTACAAATATCAACATTTCAATCAACCAAAACCACAGCTTGCACAAATACCCAAGTATATATTCCTGAAACTCTAGCTGCACCACAAAAAAACTAATAAAAATAAAAACCTTCAATATTTCCTCTCTCATGGAAGGATTACAAAGATAAGGTTTGCACCACCATATCAGGATCCAGCCACACAAAACATGCCATGTGTCCTAATAACAGACACAATTTGAACTTGCATATCTGATTTTGCCTCTCTCCATTTTGGTTAAGTATAGAAGAAGAAGAAGAAGAAGATAGAATAAGAGAGAGACACAAACACACAAATAGAAAGAGATCCAACTAACAAAAGAATTTTCAATGGCAGCGAGTATGATGTCTTCTTTGGCACTAAAACCGGCTACCCCTGTGTTCGAGAGGTCTTCGGTGAATGGACTTCCATCTCTGGCTAGATCATCTTCTTCTTTCAAGATTCAGGCTAGCGGTGGCAAGAAGATTAAGACTGCAACTCCCTATGGTATGCCTCAAACATTTACATATTACTTAGACTCATTCTACTTGCTTAAAATATGTGCGTTGCAAAATAAAAGTTTTTATGACATACAAATTTCATTAAGAATCATTAAAGAACTATTAGATCTTTTATTGCTGTTTTCTGTAGAATTTTGTATGTTGCTTAGTAAATTTTAGACATCAAGAGGTAAAAGTTTTCTGATAGTCAAACATTCTAATATGTTCATAAGTAGTTCATGTACTATTAATAAGCATAGCTCCTAAACTTCCCTTTATGAATATTAGATACTTTTTCATCTTTTATATATTAGTACATAAGATTTGATAAACAACAGGTCCTGGGGGAGGCATGAACTTGCCAAGTGGTCTGGATGCATCAGGAAGGAAGCAAAAGGTAAATCCAACTAAACCCTTTTTTTTATTAAAAATGTCTCTTTTTTTTATACAGCTTAGAACCACAACTTCTCTATGGTATCCCTAATTTCGATGTCTCTACTCGTGAACAGGGAAAGGGTGTCTACCAATTTGTGGACAAATATGGTGCAAATGTCGATGGCTACAGGTAATGTGCAATATCGTATTTCAGTATATATATATCCCAAGAAAAAGAAGGTGATGAATGCTTGAAATCAAAGTCATCAGTCTAATTAGGACATGGTTGCTTACTTTCTGGCAGCCCAATCTACTCACCGGACGAATGGTCACCTAGCGGTGATGTTTACGTCGGAGGTAAGTCATAATAATAAAAATACACGAGGATGCCATATTTTTGCCTTGAAAAATCCAATTAAAATTTGGTGTTTTTTGTTTCTGTAATTCTAATAATTGCAGGAAAAACTGGTCTGCTTATCTGGGCAATCACTCTTGCTGGACTTCTTGGCGGAGGTGCTCTCCTTGTCTACAGCACCAGTGCTTTGTCGCAGTAAATCCACCATATTTAACTATGTACTCAAACTGCTATACTCTCTCTCTCTCTCTCTCTCTCTCTCATGTATTCAGGAAAACAACGTTATTGTTGCAATGTAGCTTCTGAGTTTGTTTGTGTCAATCAGTAAATTATATGGCCGCTGTCTATAGTTAACTGTATAATCCAACTTGAAATTCATGTCAATTTAATGGCACCTGATAATTTATGGATGTTTGGTTAGATGTTTGAATAGGAATGAAAATCGAAATGGGAATGCACCGGTACACCTTACCATAGAAGTACTCGGAGATAACATACAAATTGATAAAAAGTTTATAACTATCGAAATCACATTACCAATGAAATGAGAACGATTTCCAATCTTAATGGTTATCACACAGACCAAACACCATTAATTGAAGTGATTTTCATTTCCTGTAGTTATAACAGGATGTTAAGTTCCTCCCATTTTAGCCTTTCTTTTTTTTAATTCGAAAAATCGCATTTTGCCACGACAGTCATTAACGTATTTTGCAATGTAGAATTAAACTTTGGCTGAACTAGCTTTGCGTTTGAAACTTGATCAAACCTAATCTCATCGCTTACAATCGAACTATAAAAGGTCAAGGTAACTGAATTGTCTGATGACATTAATCACAATATACTCAAGAATACCGTACAGTATTGCACAGCCTCCAGATAGACAACATTTTTGTGGGGACAGAAAATAAAAACACAAATTAAAGCAGTCGGGGACAGAAAATAAAAACACAAATTAAAGTCAGATCTTAAAATAATAGAGATCTAATATTAGAGCCAGCAATCTAAAGGATAATAATGTAAAAATACATCTCTCATAGTAGATCCACCCATCATACAAAATAACATACTCAAACAAGTCTATATAATCTTCTGTAATACTAAAAATCACAGCGGAGAGCGACCACACAATGAATGCGTTCACTTTGCTTCAGGAACAATGACGATCAATTAGAATAGTAGTGCTGAGTTTCTGAGTGGTGGAAGCCTTTGGCATTATTCTAAAAGCTTCAGAAAGGTTATAAAGTAATCCTCCCCGGGAAATCTGGATTGATACAAGTGGGTTCGCCATGCTAATAGAGGTCTACAAAGGAAAGAAAATTGTCCATGCATCGAGTTAAACTGTTTTTTGCTTTTAACTGTCAAAGGCAAAATAAATAGGTTAGATAAAAGAACTACGATACACAACATCAGCTGTAAAATAATCCAACATTAGATAACAACAGTATTCTTGATTGTATCCTTCATTGTCTATGCGACTCAAAAACAAAAAGAAAAAACACAAGTTTGGCTGCAAGCATTAAGCAACAGCAAATTGATTTATAATGCTAACTGGTGTCCACGGACCATGACTTGTGTTATCTTGAAATGCAAATGGATAGCACAATTTAATTAAGGCAGTAAAATATCATCAAATTACAGACTTTAATAAGAAAAATATTGTGGTATGAAAGGATCATCACCTTAACAATAGAAATTATTTTTTCCCACCGCCTGATACATTAAACTTGAAATATATGATATCTCCATCCTGAACAACATATGTCTTCCCTTCCTGCTTATACTTTCCCGCAGCCTGTACAACAATATCCAGACCAATCACCTTCATGTACTTAAAGACGAACCATACAGACCATATTCAATTAAAAAAAAAAAAACACACAAGCTGAGCTCTTGGAACCTATACCTTCACTGCAGCTTCACTGCCTAGTTCCTTCAAATCTTCGAACTTCATGACCTGTGGGGTAAAAGTACAACCAGTAAAGATCTTGGTTATGTATCATACCTTAGTAGAAGAAAATGTGACCAGAATGACAAGGGGAACCAAGGCTAAAATACTAGAAAAGGTAGCCATCAATGTAATTTGTTCGTATATAGTTTGTTTGAGAGCCGGCTGAATTATAAATCGCACACCTTATGTTATATTTTGCATTCCTTTAAAAAAATTGAATTACTCTTACCAGAAAATGTATTTGATCAACATAAAACCACCAACCTACATGAAAAATCCTTTTTTGGACAAAAACCAACATCCTTAATTATACGGTAAACAGTTTCTTCTTTGAGCTTGAAGGGCAATAAGGACTACAAAAGGCTTAAACATTTGATTTGCATTGTCCAGGAAATATGCCCAGTACCTCAGCACATATGAACCCCCTTTCAAAATCGGTGTGAATGGTGCCAGCAGCTTGAGGAGCCTTTGTTTGCCTCCTGATCTGCCAACACTTCACCTGCAATTGTGCATAAATTTCAAAACAGTTCACAAAGGAAACATGCAACATATAGCTCTAAGCAACACATTTTAAATTGCTGAAAAAGAGGACAACCAACTATAACACTTAACAAAATCAGAAGACCCTAAAGTCATGTTCAATAATATGTTGACTTAGTGTATAAAATCCTGACCAGAACAAGTCAGCTTCATAGCTAACACATGCTCAATTTCCAAGCTATCTTATTGCAGAAATACTTGGGAAGTTGGACGCAATGCAGGTTGATAATGATAAGGCTTTCCACACTGGCCTCAAGCATCACAAGTTCTTAATGTTTGGAAAAGCTATATATCTCATCTAGATCATAACATCTTAGTAGGATCCATCACTTGTATATTATGACATCATAACCCTGGTGAATACAAAGCGAATTATCTGAAATATTTGAATTTGGTATACAAGCTTCTAAAAGATTTCTTCAAGATTCGCTAGAAACATGTGTTTCCAACTTATCACGTTTTAAACCTCTACTTAATCTTATCGTTAACCATAGAAAAAAATGATGCTAAAGATTTGACATCTAAATCTCATTAAGTTCATACATTTATCTAGGTAAAACTAAGTTGTCTCTATAAGCTCCACCATGAAATCTAGAAAGACATTCGATTTTGAACTTTTTGGAGTGACGTGACTCGAAATTATAGTTAATTCCAAGCAGCAGTTTAAGGAGAAACAGTTATATGGACTTTTCAACATCTTAAGACAAAGAGTAGCACATAAAAATCAAAGAAAAGAAGAAAATAAGTAGTGTATCTGTCTTATCAAATAAGTACCTCATCTGGTCCAGCAGTAAAAAAATATATAAGATTGATTGCTGCAAATCCAGTCTTGATTATCTTTGGGATTGCACTGTTCAACACAAAGATGATTTAGTATTAGAATTGTCAAAGCCTACATGCAATATAGCATGTAAATATGTGCCAATTTGAATTTTTTTTGGTAGCTAGATGTGCTTAAGAGAACTGAGATTCTTTCAGCCGCAAACAATTTCCTCTTCGGACTTTACTATGAAGAAACACAGTTTAGAAAAGCACTGCAGCAGTAGCAGGCAATTTTACCAAGGTAGAGTGGTAGACGCTTATTTATGGAGCTGAAGGCAGGTCAACAACTATGTAAAGTTCAATTTAATAAGAATACTGTTATGTGCCAGGTTAAAGGGTCCGAGCCGCATAGAGACATGGATCAAGGGTTAAATCTGAGTTGAGTAAAAATTTAGGGATATGTATTATGAGACTTTTATATTAGTAAAATATTTGTATTATGATAATATTATTTGGAGTTATATTGGAAGAATATTTGGTATGATTTAGAGTGCCAGCCTCTATCAATATGCATATACTCTTTATTTATATGGAAGAAATCCATTTAGTTTAGATTATTTAATTTTTAGGAATAGAGTAATTGTAGAGCTGTCACCGGACCGCCGGTGTTTATTTGCCGTGTCCAGGCCGTCGACGGAAGCCGACTTGATTAATTCATACCAAATACAAAGAAACATGTAACATAACAAGCTCTGTAATAACTAAATTAAATTGGTGCTCATAACTTACAATTATAAAACAACCAAAACACCAGTAAGAGAAGTAGATAAAAACAATGTAGAAGTAGACAGATGGGCACAAACTTGGAAGTGAAGATTAACTAATATAGATTGGATTAACAAGTTACACTTGGATGGACCATAAGAAGACTCCTACGTACAAGATTTCCATATTCATCACCTATACAAGAATATAAAGATACCTTTGTATTTTATTTTCTTCGCAATACTTGGCAGCCTCGTCTTCTGGCATATCGGTAAGTTTCTGTTCCAAGACACAGCTAAAGGGTATGATTGGTTCACCCCCATGCTCTTGAACCCTTAAGACACAGAAAGAACAAAAATAAGGATCTTATAATGATCATAATGGCTTTATTTTTAAATGAGAGAAACCAAGCATACTTGAGTAAGTATGAGACTAGTAAACAAACAAATAAAAAAATATAAAATAAAGACAAACCAAGCATGTATCTTTGGAAGAAATTTATTCTTCTTTCTCTGATAGTCTTTCTCGTTCATGTTGACCTGAAAGAGCACATATCATAGTGAGAAAGAAATATCCAGACATAAGTCTTTCTCGTTCATGTTAACTTAAGCTAATGGAATGTTTTTGAAACATGAGCTACTATACATTGACAAAGTATGAATCCGCAATATCATAAACATGAAAAGGAGCTAATTTTACCAGATAAACAACAGGTTTGGCTGTCAACAACTGAAATGTGTTCAGGATCTCAACATCAGCTGCCTTCCAATCTCCTAAACGGACGTCTTTGCCACCCTGAACCCAAGCCTTAACCTATAGACCAAAATGCAGTACAGCAAAACAAGTGCTTAGTATGATCTTTAAAAAAAGGATAAGTACAAACTATATATGTGTGTGTACGGTAGGAATTTCATGACCATGTTATATAGAGAAATTACCAAGAGAAGGTTGGCACTAGGCATTCTGGTTTAGGAAGCCTAAGTTGACAAAAGGACGTTAATCGTCTTGCAATGGCTTTTAATCTAGCTAAAGAAGCTGTACCACCCAAATGGAGTACCAAAGGAGAACTTATTAGGGTAGGGAAAGGGGACGACAGTATTAGGAGGAAAAGATCTTAATAATAGTATCATCCATCTTTAATCAGTTGAAAGCAGCAATATTTGATTGCACAAATTTCAAGAAAAAATGAAATTTAATGGCACAAATAACATTATCACAACAGATTTAGTAAAAAAGCTTAGAAGAGATCATGTGTACCTTCTCACAGAGTTCATGCTCTATCTTTAGCTGCTTGTCGTTGCTCCTTTTCATACTTTTCTCAAGATCTTCCAATCTCCTTTCTATGAATTCCACATCCTACAAAAACGTACATAAAAATCTTCTGAAGTTGCTGCATTCTTCAAATTATACAAAATAATAAGGACTCTTATATAGAAATAAAGCATCCCTGCTTCCACGCTTAACCCGCATAAAATAAACATACATTCATGTAAAAATGCAGCGGGATTGATTGTTTCAAATCAAGAAAAACAAAGCAACACCTTGAGCCGTAATTCTTCACTTATGGTCTCCAAATCCCTAACAGGATCCACTGAGTCGTCGACATGGATAATATCAGGATCGTCAAATGCTCCTGTACAAGATGGTCTTTACAAATTAGCATTTAAACTTCATTTATGAAAAAAGATTGAATATCAATTAAAATGAAGCATTTACTAGCTAGGTCAAACATGATTGTTTTTTTTTTTTGGCAAATAGTGGATTGGACGGTAGCCTATCAAGCAATGCATTCTTACATGAAAACTGCAAGAAGTGAAGGCCACATAAACCAAATTTCCCGAGAGGGTCTCTCCAACAAAAATTGCATAGAATGGTCACCATTTTATCTAACACAACTTGAGGGTTACCGTCATCTTTGCCATTTTATGCATTTCAATACTTCTGATAATAATTTCCCTGGCTTATTTAGCTAACAGGATGAAGATTGTATTATATAGAAGACTTAAGACAATATGCAACCAAACAGGTTCGAGGTAAAATCATGCAAATTGAAGAAGCATTAAACTAAAAGGGAAAAAAAACTTCTAAGCTGCTAAAGCTTTGGGTAATCTTAAAAATTGCAAGTTTGTTTGACCAGAAAAAATAAATGCACATGTAGTTGATTCCGGAGCTTTAAGTTAGCTGATTGCAAGTTGGACGTACAGCCTATAGTTTGAAGAACAAGATAGACTTCGGTAGAAAATGGCTTCCTCCTTCATTTTCACCAATTAATACTGGGTAGAAACTTTTATTCTCACCAATAAATAATCTTAAACGTTCTCTCAATTAATATGACATTTCACAAGACTGAGGTTTCCTAAAATGATCATGATTCTCTACAAGATGCACCTGTCTCTGTAATCCCAAACTCATTTTATGTGAATTTGCATTCTCAAATTTAAAGATGTGGAGGTCTGCCACGGGGTCAATCAAACAAATGCCAAACGACTTACTTAAGACATGAAAAATTCCATCAACCGCACGAATATGGGACAGGAAGTTGTTCCCAAGGCCTTGCCCTTGATGTGCCCCCCTTACCAGTCCAGCAATATCGTGGATTTCCAGAAAAGCTGAAACCTGTGAATAGATCATCCATATCAGCTTTTACCAATAACTTTGAAGGGGAAAAACTCCATTACCAATCAATAGTATGTTATGAAACGAGTGTTTTCTTCCTAGTAACACCTTATATTTACATGAACAGAGACATATAATGTAGTAGCATGAAAATTTAACTCATCAACAATCCTTATATCCTAATATGATTGCCTTGCCTCCTTATTTTTCCCCATCGCTTATGAACTGAAAGCACAAATATAACCTGCCTATAATTCCTATTCCAGGATCAAATGAACCAGACAACATGCAGCATTCCCATTCCAATTCTGGGTTGAACCAAACAAAAAATCAGGATTATGTCATTGCCATTCTGATTCAAGGGTATACCATTTCGACTCCGACTCTGCTCGCGAACAAAATGGACCCTAAGAAGACATAAATCTCATTGAGTATCCACAGTCAGAAATACAAACCTCACTCTTCGGCTTGTAGAGCTGGAGAAGCCAATCGAATCGCTCATCGGGGACATTGATCCGTGCTTCGTTGGGTTCAATCGTGCAGAAGGGGAAATTCTCCGCAGGTATCGACAACTTAGTAAGTGTGTTGAAGAGTGTCGATTTCCCGACATTTGGTAAACCAACCTATACATGAAAATCAATAAGAAATCGAAATCAACACCAAAATAGAGTATAAAAAGAGTTCACTGTGAGGCATACGATTCCGATCTTGAGGTGAGACGAGAAGCGGCCAAGAACTGGGCGCTCGGCCGGTACTTCCTTCCCCTTGGCGGCTTTCGGTGGCATCTCCGGCGGAGATATCGCTAGGGTTTTGGTTCTTGTATTTCCTCTTTATCGCTGGCCCGCAGGTAGCTTTGGTGCTGTTTTGCTTGTCTTTGCGCAGTCGTTTTCCAGGGATATTGGCGTTAGATCGACGGTGATTTTTCCTTTTTTAATTAACACTAGTTTTCGTAGTCGCGCGTTGCGCGAGCAATGCCCGTGAACTTAAAAATCGATCAAGGTGTTCATATATAAAATAACAAACTTAATGGTTATGGTATATATAAATGGATTGTGAAAAAATTAAAAAATTTCAAATATTTTTTGTTGCCAAAAAAGAAATATTTATAGAAAAAGAATTATTGAGCCAACTGTTTAGATAATTAGGATGTAAATAAATTATTTCATAAAATAGTTGAGGCACAAAAAGGAAAAAAAAAAAAAAACTACGTAACTACTGAAACAAACAAAATAAGGGCAACAGTTGGTATGGATGTTGATTTAGAATTGATCATATTGTTTAGAAATGAAATAATAAACTGTATAATTATGGAGTGTATATGAAAAGATCAGTTTCAAATGATGAGGTAAAAGGCATAATTAAATAAAACACAAAAAAAAATGATAGGTTAAGTTTCTTTAACCGAAGCAAATAAAAATAAATAAATATATACCAAAAAAAGAAAAGATGAATTTTATTTAACAGTTTAGGCTCATTAAAGGCAAAGACTGAGTTTGATAGTTGAAAAAAAAAAAGATAAAAAGATATACTATTCAAACAATATTTCTAAAAAATAAAGAGTTGGATCTTGCAGCCTAAGCAAGCCAAAAAAAATCCTTGATTAGAAAAAAGCAATTGGAAGAAAGTAAGGCATAATAAAAAGAAAAGGACAAACAAGAAAAGTGCACTGCTCAACCAAAAAACTACCAAAAAGAAGTTGCAGAAAAAAAAAAAGATCATATACACATTTTTAAAAGAAATTATTATATATATATATATATATGAAAACTTTTTTGAAAAGTTTTTAAAATAAAATTTGTAGATTTTTATGAAAGCTACACATTTGGCATTAACTTTTTTTTAAAAAAAATACTACTAAATAGATATTCTAGGATCTAAAATTTTAACGGATTTAAAAATAAAAAAATTGTATTATGATACGTACGAACGTTATGTAAGGATCTTTCTTAGTAGAAATTTTAATATAAAAATTTTAGATTTTAATAATCTATAATTTTGATATCGAAAATTTTTTTTTTAAAAAAATACTTCCAATAGATTTTTCAGAATTCAAAATTCTTAACAGGGTTAAAATAAAAAAAAATCAAATTAAAAATCGAAGGGGCTCTTTGATGGAGGGGACAAGATAGAGGGGCAAATTGAAAAAACAAATTGATCTCTCCCAATGAAAATTTATATTATAAAAAATTATATAGTTTTAAACCTGTATTACGATAAGTACGAGCATACCAAATATTTATGTAGAAATTTTTTTAAAAAATAGTAAATATAAAATTTATAAATTTTGATGAGAGATACATTTTTCATATTAAAAGTTTTGTAAAAAACGCCTCTAAATAAGTGTTCTGAAGATCCAAAGTCTTAACATGCTTAAAAATAAAAATAAATTGTATTACGAATATGGGCGAGCGGACCATATATATATATATATATATATATATATATATATATATATATATATATATATATATATGTATTTTCTGAAAGAATTTTAAATATAAAATTATAAGTTTTGGTGATATTTACAATGTTAATCTTATAAAAAAAAATATAAAATATAAACTTTATAGATATTGATGAGAGATACACTTTTCATATTAAAACTTTTGTAAAAAATACCTCTATTTGTTGTGGAGATTCAAAGTCTTAACGGACTTAAAAATAAAAATGAGTTGTATTACGATATGGACAAGCGGACTCAATATATATATATATATATATATATATATATATATAGGTATTCATAGAAAAATTTTTAAATATAAAAAAATATAGATTTAGTGACATTTACAATATTAATGTTAAATTTTTTTTTTAAATACAACTAAATTGATGTTTTAGAGATCAAAAGTTTGAACCGGTTTCAAAAAAACAATAAAATTGGAGGGGCATTTTGATGGTGAGGCAAAATAGGAGGGGCAAATTGAAAAAAATCAAGATGAAACTGTTGAAAGAACTGTAGAAGCAACATTGGTGATTTATATATAGATAGATAAAATGGAAAAACTGTTGAAAATTCAATGGGTAATAAGAAGTCCAACTTAGATATAAGCCCATAAGAAACCACCCAAGTTTGTGATCTTCTAAATAATAATAGGAAGAAGCTATTGGCCCGACAAAAATATCCGAAAATAATCTCAACAGTATTTTTTTTTTGTATCTTGGGATCGGTAAATTACAAATTTATCGATCCCAATACACAAGAAAATATAAATTAAATTATTTTTTGGATTAAGTATTCGAGCAGAATAGTATTAGCTATAATAATAACAATTGGCCATCTCGTTATCTTTTGAGAAAACATCTCATCATTTTTATACGGCGAAAACTACCTGAACATGAAACACCCACTCAGTACACTGAAATATATATCAAATATAAATTTATAATTGGGACGTGCTCCAAAGTACGAAAAATTTGGCATAAAAATAACACGGTCGCACGGAAAATATATTTCGTTTCACGCGACGGAGAAACACATTTTTCATGCGTCTGTGTTATTTCCGCACCAAATTTTTAGTGATATTTAGTATTTCCCTTTCTAATTATATTCACTATTATTAATTAATTGTTAATAATTTATATAATCGTCTAAACTCGTCTCTCCTAACAAGTCTTTTTAAAAAAATAATGATTATGTCAAATAATATTATAATAGAACATTATATTTATTTTAACTCATATTAATAGAAAAAAAAAGTACTCACCCCTAACAAACTACACACAACCAATCACCACCACATACATGTCTCGTGATCGGCACAGTACCTTCGTGATCTGCAAAAAATATTAAATTACAGATATACCAATCGTGATGTATGGTTTTGATTGTGCCAAATCAGCATGTGTGATTTTTTGTGTAATTTTTTAGGATGCATAGTAAAGTTCTTTTTAATAACTAAAATACGGAGCTAATATAAATTAGTAGGTAAATATTAGATGGTTAAAAATACCATTAATGTTGAACTTACCGTCTGCAGTTATAGATTGCAATATGCAGGATCGAGTACCATCATCCTTGATATATTCTTTTAAAAAAAATAAAATAACTTTCTGAGATATAATATACATCTTTCAAGTATAAATTCAACATTAGGCTCAAGTCAGTCAAATATCGTTGTCAGAAAGAATATTAGGGTCTGTTTACTTAAACAGAGAAGTGGGAAAGTAGGAAAGTGAGAAAGTTGGAAAGTCAGTTTTCTTGTTTACTTTAAAAGGAAAGTGAAAAGTAGAAAGTTGGAAAGTCACTTTTCTTATTTACTTTAAATAGAAAAGTGAGAAGGTGAGAAACTGACTTTCCTTTCACTTTCCATCTCTATATAATTTTTATTTTTTTGACTTTCTCATCAAGTTAGGAAGTGGGAGGAAAGTGAGAGTCATTAACATTTAGTGATAATTATTAATAATAATTATTTTTTAAAGTAATTAAATATTAATAAAAATTAATTAATATATTATAACTACAAATATTATAAAAAATTTAAAATAATAAAATTTTTTATTATTTTTAATAAATAATAAATAATAAAAATTATAAATTTATATTCTTTAATAATAAAAATAAATATAATAATAATATTCAAATTACTATAAATAATAAATAATAAATAAATTATTTTTTATATAATGATTTTTAATGATTTATTATTATTTTCTAAAAATATAAATAAATAAAATTACTAAATAGCTAAATAAAATAAATAATAATTTTTTAATTATTAATTATTAAATAAATAGTAATTATTTTAAATTATTTATTAAAAATATTAATTATAAATTAGTTTTTATTTATTTTAAAGAATATTTTTAATTAATATTTAAGAATTATTTTTAATTATTAGTAAAAATTATTTTTGTAAATAAAAAATTTTACTTATTTTCCACTTTATAATTAAAATTTATTATTTTTAATAAATAATAAAAATAATAAATTTATATTCTTTAATAATAAATAATACAATAATAATAACAAGTAAATTACTACAAATAATAATAATGAATAATATATTATTTTAATTATATAATAATTCTAATAATTTATTACTATTTTCTAAAAATATAAATAATAAATTTATTAAACTAGCTAAATAAAATAAATAATTTTTCATTAATAAAATATTAATTATTTTTAAATTATTATTAAAAATATTAATTAAGGAATATTTTTTAATTATTATTAAAAAATTATTTTTAATTATTATTATTTAATATTAATAAAATTATTTTTGTAATATAAATTTTACTTACTTTCCACTTTACAAAACAAAGTAAATAAGAAAACTCAAATCTACTTTCTTATTACTTTCTTTTCACTTTCTATCTCATCACTTTCTTTTCACTTTCCATTCTACTACTTTCTTTCCACTTTCTTCTCACTTTTCTACTTTACACTCCAAGTAAACAGCCCCTAGGTTATGGAAATGAGCTTCTTGCACTTTTCAATCTTACAATCTAACAACTGATCCAGCTTTGCCGTGTCGATTCTTATTGTACTGATAATTATAAGAAAAATATATACTAACAATTGATAATTATCAAAAAAATGTATACGTGACATCCGGCACAGACTGTGACGAGATTCCCGGCCATCTTTCTTTTTAAAATTTCATTCTGAATCTAAAATTAGCTAATTGGAAATTTTTAGCAGAACTAATTAAGAAACTCATGAATTTTAAGAATATTAGCTGTTCAAGTAACGGCCTCTAACTGTCTAACAGAACGACCAAGTCAGTCTTCCTTGGTCTCTACCATCCATCACCTTAAACACCTATCCCAACGAGGGTGATTGGTAACCATCCACCGTATATAATTCGAAGAAGGAGCGACACATGGAGCTGATGGAGATGCGGCCTCGGAGCTATATATACATACTTGCAATATTTGCAAGTATGACGTCAAATCACTACTTGTAATTCTCAACAGTGTTGTGTGTTCATCTCGATCCGCCATGGCCAGACCTGGGAAGAAGAAGCCCAAGAAGAAGAACTCCAAGAATAAGGCTCCCGCCACCGACAACCATGACGTCAGCTCCAGCGACGAATCGTTATCTATCGTCGCCGATTCACCGTTGTCGTTGCCTCCAATTCGACAAAATCCTCTGCTCGCCGGCTTTTTTATGGACACGGCGGCGCTCCGCTCCTTCTGCGACGGCCTCATCACCGCCGCCGACAATGCGTCCCTGATATGTCAGAGCATGAGAGGACTCCAACTCGGCCTGCTCGACGACGAGCTTAGAAACGTTGTTCTCGACCTTCTGATTTCACTTCCGATGTTCCTAGAGAAGATCTATAACTCCATGGGCAACTGTCTCAACACAGCCGCAAAGTTGGCCTCCATGCAATATTCAACCGATAACGGCTTCCCCATCACCGTTGACGAGTTCAGTCAGCTTGGGAAGCTAATAAACCAAACTCCGGCGACGATTTTGCTACGACCCAACACTGTCGCTACAACGAAAGGGCGCCGCCGTCATCGGAAGAAATCCGTTGGTGGACTGCAGCCGAAGCAAATACAACAAGAGAGAGTGGGACCGATGTTTACGGCCATGAACGTCGGAATCTGCTTGCTGGCGGTGATGGAAGAAAGAATGGCTGCGCTGGCGGCGGTGCTCGAGCCGGAGGAGCTGCGAGACTGGGGGAGAGAACCGGAGGTTATGCTGCATATAACCAGAGAGATATACACTCAGGCTGAGGAGCTGCTGCTTCGGCGAGGTATCGTAGGAGAGAATGATGACGGTTTATTTCGGATGGAGTCGTCGTTGTCGGATGAGCTTGACGAGGTTCTGAAGGAGTTTTGGGTTTCTGATCTGATGAGTATGTTCAAAAACATGCGAGAGAGGAACAAGGGATTGCTGGATCATGCTCTATTGAAGATTAATTGACAGTTTATGGATAGATCAACCCTGCTGTGCTCTACTGCTGACATTTTATGATTGGTGTCTACAACGCTAATAGAAAGTTCACAACGTATTAGACGTTCTAATAATCTGCAACAATTGATTCTTGTTCTCTCAGAATTTTCTATAATTACTGGATTCCAATCGGAGAATGAGCTTTTTTTTCACTTACAATCTCCAAATATCGTAATTTATTATCTTCTATTTTTGAGAAAACTGCAAAATGTCCCAAACATAGAATTCATAGAAAGTCTGCGTACTTGTTGACGGCGAACGACGAGGAGGAGCTGCTGCTCCGGCGAGGTTTCAAGTTTGAGAAGCTCTCGTCGTCGGTCGGTCTGGTACTCATGCGCGTCTTCAGATTGCTGGTTCAGGCGAATTTATGAAACGTGTTCATTCTTCCGATCGTCGTCGCTTGTCCTCATTATCATCATCGCTCAAGGTTTTCAAATGAGATAATTAGCTAACTGTTGCTGTTTTCTTTAAAAACATAATAATAATAATAGTTAACTCACTGTTTGTCAGGAAAAAATTTAAAATGCACCTAACCTAAAATTTAATCCTTATATTAAATTCATTAAAGTTATATTTAAAAATATTTTCAAAAAATAAGACTATAAAATTATTCAAAAAAAATAAATATACAATTTTATAGTTTATGTTATTTTTTAAAAAAATATTTAAAATAATTCTTAAAAATATTAGTATTAATATTAATTTATTTTGAATAGTATTTATCCATTAATTAGATATATTATTTAATATTGAACAATAAATTTATGTATTTGATTTTTCTGAATAATTTTATAGTTAAAATTTTTTAATATACAAATTTAAAAAATTTTAGTATAAATAAGGAAACTTATTTCTTGAGCAGCTAAGACTTCTCCTTTGTTAGTTCCTTAATTGCCTAATGTCAATTTTATTTTTATTATGTAATTAAGTCTTTGTATTTTTGACGATTTATGCTATGTATTAACATGTGTTAATGTCATTATGAAGATGCAGATGTATTTACATATTACCCCTGAGATATGAAGATGCACGCATTCAGCTTTGAATTAGGAATTTGCTGTACATGTCAAACAGGGAGTTCATAAATATGTTTGACACACTTACATAAGTTAAAAGTTCATATATATATATGATCAAAACTATTATGTCACGTGATATTTTAAATAGTTTTTGTTGTGTATACAAAATATTTTTATATTGACTGACAGAAATTTATAAATATTATATAACTTATTTGAGAAATACAAAAACATATAATTTTAAAAATAAATATTAATTAAAATAATAATTTTTAACAATAGTATAAATACAGACATAAATTCAATACAAATATAACTATATTATTAGTGTTTTAAAATAAAATTCTATCCATAAATAAAAATTTTAATCATATATATATATATATATATATATATATATATATATTATATATATATATATATATATGTGTGTGTGTGTGTGTGTGTGTTGGCGGGGGTGGTACTCTTGTTTTGATAAAATATAATTTTTTAAATAAAAATAAATATTATTTTTATATAAAATTAAAAATATAAATTTTTTAATTATATATATATATATATATATATTATATAATATATATATATATATATATATATATATATATATATATATAATTAATATTCATGCATGTGCAAAATTGGCATACTTCTTTTCAATTAGTTTGATCCGTTTTGCGTTAAAAAATAATTTAAAAGATATAGTACCAAAAAATAATAAAATATTAACAATTACCAGTCATGCAACGGACTCCCAACTCTCTAACGAAACTCCTAACGTTTTTCCGTCAACATGCATCTTTTACATAAAACGATTTTTCGTCCTTCCGTTGCACTCCGCTCCCACCTCTAATCTCCACCATCTATCTCCTTCACTCCATTCCCAATAAGCTGAATCCTACCGGTCAACCGTAATACTACCGGCACTACATATATGCGTGTTGCATATGCTATTGCATTAATAATTTTCATGGTCTCTCGAGCTCTTTCCCATCTCTGCACTCTGCGGTATAGTGTTGCGTGTTCATCTCGATCGTCATGACCAGACCTGGGAAGAAGAAGCCGAAGAAGAAAAGCTCCATGACTAAGGCGCCGGATGTCGCTGTCAACGATGCGAACACGAACATCGCCATCGGCTACAGCTCCGCCGGTGGGTCGCTATCGATCGTTCCAGAATCACCATCATCATCATCATCTCCGACAGAACAGAACTTTCTGCTTTCGGGCTTCATCATTGACGCGGCGGCGATGTGCTCCTTCACCGAAGGCCTCAACTCCGTCATTCAGAATGCGTCGCTGATATCTCAGAGCATGCAAGATCTCCAACATGACCTTCTTGACCACGAGCTTAGAGACATCGTTCTTCCGGTACTGATTACGGTTCCAACCTTCGTTGAAACGATCTTTAAATCAGTGAGAAGGTGTGTTAGCATTACCGCGAAGTTATTCTCGCTCGAATTTTCAGATGAACATGGCTTTCCGATCGCTACAGACGAGTTCATCAACGACACTCCGATGCCACCGCTACAACTCAACAACACCGACATTGCGAACAAATGCCGCCGCCGGCACTCAACAAAATCAGGCGGTGGAGCACCGCCGATTCAAATACAACAAGATAGAGTGGGGCCAATGGCGGCGGCGATGAACGTCAGCATTTGTGTGCTGACGGCGATGCATGAAAGAATCGCGGAGCTGGTAGCGGCGCTGGAGCCGGAGGAGCTGAGAGATTGGGGTGGACAAGCGAAGGCTCTGTTAAAGATAACCGAAGAGGCGTATACTCTGGCGGAGGAGCTGCTACTCCGGCGAGGTATCAGAGGGGACAGTGATGGTGTGGTTCCGGCGAAGTCGTTGGAGAAGGAAGAGGAAGATAACCTCGACGAGGTTCTCAACGAGTTTAGGGTTTCTGATCTGATGACTGTGTTCAAAACGAAGCGGGAGGCTCATAAGGCATGCAATATCAACTTCTGATGAACAACTCAAAGTTAATAAAAAAAAATGTACTGCTTTTAATTGTTTTCCTTCTGTACTTCTTAGATAATTTTTTTTTTTTTAGCAAATTATCTCGTCTGTAATGCATAATTACAATGAGTGATGTAAAATTTGATTCTTCAGTTCACAATAATAAGGCTTCATGATGTCTTGTACCATAGCGATATCTTGCATGTCCCGCAATTACATTTTTTATTTCTATTTCAAAATGACGTTTTTTTTTGGCTGAGCTTCATCATCTTTTAGTCTCTCCAATAAATTATTATGTGTTCAAACTTTCAATGTCTTCTATGAAAGTACACCTTTGCCATCTTAAGTATACTTGTAACTTTTTTTTCCTAAAATATATTTGAAATGTTTGAAGATCGTGCTAACCAGATTATAGTATGGTATACCCCCACCAGATCGGCACCCCTGGAATGTGATAAGTTATTAGCTGCACGACCCACAGTAAAAAAAAAATATTATTTAGGATTTGGAAAAAAAAATTAATATGAAAATTATAAATTTTGATGAGTTCTATAACTTTCATATTAAAAGTCTTTTCAAAAAATACTTTTAAATAGATATTTTTGGACTCCGAAGATTAACAGTTATTAAAATATTTTTAAAATTCATTTTAAATCCGTTAATTTTTGGAGTCCTAAAATATCTATTTATAAGTATTTTTAAAAAAAAATAAAATGAAAGTTATAGATCTTATCAAAATCTATAACTTTAATATTAAAAAATTTTAAAAAATAATCTTCAATTTCTTTTTTTTTTTTAAATGTTTTACTGCATGCCGCGAAGATTAAAATTTGTCCTAGAATGTGGAGCTATATGTGTTTTAGCTATGCTAACATATATATATATATATATATATATATATATATATATTATATATATATATATATTATATATATATAGAAACCAGAAACGAGCAGTGGGAGTTCCAAGTGATTAATCCTCTCTTGTTTGTTCCTGCCCCCAGATCTCGACTGTTGTACAATTTGCTAAAACCATTTCGAGAATTCAACTTTTAAAAGCCCTTATACCCGTGACTCAAGATATATCAATGTCCTGGTATTATGTGCATTTTGGGTTGAATTGGAGAAAGCATATCAGCAACTAGAAGTGACGGAGCTAGTATTCAGTGCTGAGAGGCAATAACCGAGGACCAAGTATACGGGTCACGGATGGATGCAGGCCGATGCGCCGTCGGAGGTCGATATCGATTTAAGAAATAGGATTTAGAAATTGGAGTTGGGGCGGAGGCTCGGGTTTATATTAAATGGACTGGGCAGTTGGATGGAATTAAAAATTGAAATTGGGATGTAAGAGTGGGACTCAAATTTGGGCCGGAAAGTTGGTTGGGCAATCGTCCCAGAGACAACTAGGGGCTATAGTGAGTTTCGTATTATATTTTATAGGGAGAATTATGGATCACCCCTCCGACTTGTAAAATCTAATTTTTTAGCCCCTCCAAATTTAGATTTAAATGATTAACCCATATTTTCAATTTTCTTATTTTTTAACCCTAATAACTATCATATTTTAAATTCTGACGAAAATACCCCTATTATTAATATTATATTTTTTATAAAAAATTATGGATAACTCCATATTCTTCTAAAAAGTTATTTTTTAACCCATCATTTTTTAAACTCAATAATAACTCTTTAATTTTAAAATTACTTATTTTTCACTCTTTTACCCTTTAATTGAACACTAATACCCATATTAATTAAATTATTAATAAATTCTCTTTAAAATTTTCAAAACTTTCGAAATCTCCGGCTCGGCGGCGCCGATTATCGTTGCCATCTCGCTATGACGATCATGGCGAGAACGATCTCGGCGGGAACGATCTGGACAAAAACCATCTCGGCGGGAGCGATCGTGGCGGAGAGATCGAGAGAGAAGGTGCGCTAATCGGTATCACCGTCGGAGGTTTTAAAAAGCTTAAACACGTATAAACAAATATGTTAATAGTTTTATTTGTAGGGTTATTTGTGTCTATTTAAAAAACATATGGGTTAAAAAATAAGTAAAATTAAAATAAGGGGTTTATTATTAAATTTAAAAGACGAATGGACTAAAAAATAACTTTTTAAAAAATTTGGGAGTTATTCATAATTTTCCGTATTTTATAATCTACAACAGTTTTTGCTCAACAAACATATGTTAGAACGGTCTTCTTTTTAAAACTCGTCGCCTCTCATCATCTTTATAAACTCCTCCACTTCCAAACAGTTCGATATACTTCGCTTGCAGCACCACTGTTGCACCTCGTGCGTGGAAGAACAAGTCGAAGAAGAAAATATCCACGCGATCAATCATGTCGACGGGCCAAGAACCCTCCTCTGGCGACTCGATACCACTATCATCCTCTGCGATCGCCATTTCCGAATACTACAAGCTCGAAGACTTTTTGGAAGGAGCGAAGCTCGGACCACTATCATCCTCTGCGTTTGCCATTGCAAAATACTACAAGATCGCTGACTTCTCTGAAGGAGCGAAGCTCGGCTTCCAACAGATTTTACAAGTGTACCAGAGAATTGAGCAGCAAACTCGCGGGCTGATGGACGGCGAGCTGTACGACGTGCTCGTGATCCTGCTCTATTCCACCTATTGGTTGGCGAAGAGGTACAAATCGGTCGCTGACATGCTTGATAACCTGATTTCTGTTGAGTACTTCGGACGTGGCCTGCGTTCTCTCAATCTTAGCGGCGGCACGATATTAGATGAACACCTATCAACCCCGAACATATTTTTCCATAGCCAACGCCGACGATATTTGAAGGACGCCGGAGAGATGCCGGCGCTGCCACGACAAATCCAGGAATTAATGGTCGGCCCGCTTTTAGAAGAGTTGAACGTTGGTATATGTCTCCTTACAATCTTGGATGAAAAACTGGGACAATCAGGTCATCAGGTGAAGCCCGAAGAGAACTCGAGAAAATCACTGCATAGACATGTGCTGCCGCTGACAAAGTTCGCCAGGGAAAGGTATAAAGATGCGGAGTCCCTACTGCTCCATCGAGGAATCAGGGCGGATGATTTCTCGTCGTCGGAGCGAAGGACTGACACCGTTAGGACTACCAGAGAGGCTGCGATTAGCGAAATCGTCGAGTGCATGGGGATGCAAACTTGGAATGTTTTCCAGTCTATGTTTCTTCTGACTCAGAGTTAATTTTCTCTTCTGACTTAGAGTGCATGAAAATTACTTTTTTTTTTTAACTTCATATAGTTTAATTCTAACTGAACGCCACAACGACCCAACTAATTTAACGGTCTTCAGTTCCTTATAAATAAGCCATGCATTCACCTCTCTTCGTCCTCACTCTTGCTAGCTAAGATCCTCCGACTCTGATTTCTCTCCATTGTTTGATATCTCGATCTTTGCTTGTTCCGCCATGGGTAGACCTCGAAAAAATAAGTCCAAGAAGAAGAACAACTCCAAGCCAACCTTACCTCCAACCGTGCCTCCTAATGTTGAGCAAGAATCTACATCCACTTCTGCAATGGCGCTTCGAGTTGACCAAGAGACCCCGGCCACCTCCAGCTCTGTCCCAGCAACTGCACCGCCGACTCCGTCATCTTCACCGGCGCAACAAGCTTATCATTCTCTCCGCAACGAAGCCGTCGCTGGTTGCATACGCGACCTCTCCGACAGAGCAAAGATCAGCATTCAATTGCTCTCTCTGGTAAGTCAGATAATGTCGTCGTCACCCTGTAGCTCGAACGCCGCTGAAGCATCTCCGAGTGATATGAGAGTCCAGAACGACAGGCTGGCGCAGATGCTGGTCGACTTGAACTCTGACATTGTGATGCTCTCCACTTATACTGAACGCGTGGAGGAGGAGTTGGCGAGCATCCAGCCCCGAGAAACGAGAGATCGTCTGATGAATGCGCTGCAGACGCTGATTACAACGTACATGGAGATGGACGCAAACGCGGAGGAGGTGTTCCTCCAGCGACTTCGCTCGCTAGGGCTCTGAACGATCGATGAGGTTAGGATTGCGAAGAAACTTGCGAGTTGTTTGTTGATGAACTTTCTGGTTTTTCAAGCATCTTTCTTTCTGATTTGTTCTGCGATAAGTCTGATTCTGATGTCTCACCCAAGTTTTGCGTTGAATCAATAATGTTCTGCATTGACTTTCGCTATTAATTTTGACATTGCGTTTCGCTTTTCCGGTTTTTGAATTCGCTAGATAATGCTGGAGTTACTCTTCTCAGTGAAGAAAAGTCTTTGACGCGGGAGTTACTTTTGGTTCTTGAAGTATTGCAAAAAAGGAGTATGTGGAGGCACTACTCAGCGGCAGTGATTTTCTTTTGTATATATATATATATATATAAGATATTAGTACAGCTACCCATTTTCTAAACGAAAACCATAAAAAATACTATAATCAATTACCCATCAGGAGCTCCCGTTTAAGGCCTATACTCGAATCCCATAGCGTCAGTCGAGACTGGACGTAGAGGTCTTCCGCGAGTTTGAAGCACCCACTAAGACGTGTGCTCGCATTACGGGTTCCACCGGATTAATGTTAAATATATATATATATATATATATATATATATATATATATATATATATATATATAATCAATTAGTTTGTTTCAATAAAAAATGCTGAATAACAATTGGTCGAATCATATGTATATATCTAAGATAACGAGATGAAACATTTAATACAACAAAGATTAGAGTATTTTAGTAGATTAAATATAATTTTTAATCATAATTTTTGGATTCTATACATTTTAATCATAATTTTCTCCAAAAATCACGAATATGTGTTGCTCTATCCACTTGTGAGCTACTGAGTGTGACTTTGACTGACATTCAAAGTGAACATTTAGGATGATATTTGGGAGTTCTAGCATTAGTTTTTCAGAATAAAAGTTCTAGCATGACTTTAAACGAAATTGAGAAAATAATACATACTAAAAAGAGCATTATACAACTCTCCTGTCACCATACAACAATGTTTATTTTAGCTTCCCACCAAAAAAAAGAAGAAGAAGAAGAAGAAGAAGAAGAAGTAGTAGAAGAATACTAGAATTACATAACTGGCTACAAGCCTACATTAGTCTGAATTCACATAGTAATAAAAATAAATAAATAGTATACACATGCTTTCTCAGCATATCTCAAGTTATTCCATAAAGGTGTGTCTTTAATAATATTATTACAAATCATTGAGCTTTAGTCGGCTCATTTGGCTCATCATCTTCATCAAGGTAGATATTTTCTGCCATCTGCCATATCTGGAGGATGTTATCGTGAGCCACCGATGCAATCACCCAGTCCTCGCATGGGTTCCAAGAGAAATCATTTATCTTGCCTGTATGGCCTCCATGGATGAAAAGTAACTCCGGTGGGCCGTCCTCTGCATCCTCCGGGGTTTGCTCTTCATCGATCCTGTCAATAGAAGATCAACTTAACTGAGTGACAGAGACCAAGAAACTCAAAATGCCGCTTTTTCTGAAACCGTTTGATAAGTTATTAGCTTTGCGTAAATAAACAAAATTTTTAGTGAAATTTGAGTGTATCTCAAATATTAAGTTCTCATCCAACTTTTGCCTAGACCATAGTCACAAAGCAAATCGGATATCCAGATTACAGATAACCAAGATTATGCATTATGGAAGCAGATTATAGGATCACTGTGGACCTAATTAGAAAAACGAAGCCGCCAACTGAAACCATTTCAAGGTAATCTTGATTTTTTTTTTAATTGGTCAAGACTTTATGATCTATTAATTATGTTTTCAATTTTTCGAAAGATTCGTGGATATAGTTAATCGATATGATCATCATGGTAAAAGAACGAAATTACAAAATTGCGAATGCCGATAGCATACCTCAATTTAGTTAATGAGACCTAAGAAAGCGATCTATAATACTTGAAAAAAGAAGTTATTTGTTAAACCACCTGCTAAGATCCCACACCAAAAGCCTCCTCCCAAGACAGCAAGATGCTAATATAGTCTCGTTCATTGGACTCCAACCAACTTGAAAGACCTCCTCTCTGTATATCCCAAAAAAAAAAAAAAAAAAAAAAAACAAAAATAGACTAGCACATTCAACATGACATTCTAAAAAGTAGAAGAGAATGTAGAAGACAGCATCTATCACAAAGATTCTTACTTGTGTCCATCAAATGTATGCAATGCAGTGCTAATCTTGCGAAGATCAAACAACTTTACAGCTTTATCAGCTGAGCCTGTTGCTAGAACCCACTCATTAAAGGGATTGAATGCTAAGCAATTGACCTGCAAATGATAAAGCAAATTGACGTGTAGTCCCATAAGTATCATGCAGTAATCAATCATAAAAACAATCGCCGACTATTAAAAAGACGATGCTGATACTATTTAATATTTCACAGAGGATAGTTTTTTTTTTCTAAATTTCAGTATCATGCAAACTTTCTACTTTCTATGTACACCACCATGTAGCACCCCTTGCAATCTTATGTTCCTTTGATACATAGTTCCTTGATACATAAGAAAATAAAAGATGAGTATTTATGATCAGAGGCATCCTATAACAAATCTAATGGAGTTTCAGATATATTTAACTAATTTGGTGAAGCTGTTCGGAATTTCATTACTTTTGCATCTATACAAGCTCTTGGAAAATCTGCAGTACTGTTTAACAGAGTAAATAATCAGGTATATGGAACCAAAATGTTAAGTAGGTATAGAAATAACGTGCATTTTCAGCAACAACAAAATCAAATCTACCAAAAAGCAATAGCTATTGAAGTCAGACTGCAATAGCATTTTCAGAGTAACATGTGATTGTGAATGTAAATATCACGATACAACTAATCCGCTTAGGCATGATTGTGAATGTAAATACCACGATAAAAATAATCCGCTTAGGCAACTCAAAACCTCATTTATACATTAACAAGAATTGCAGATATATGAATGGAGGGAAATAGCCCAAAGGTACAAGTAATACCAATTTTTATATAAGAAAAGAGAAAATCTGAAATAAAATACCTTAAGAGATTGAACAGCCTCTAATCAAAGTCAGAATTATTCATCCATCTAAGTATGCTTCAAGTCACTAAAATAGGGCAAGAAATAGACGCCCAAGAGACACTTATAACCATCAAATCTTGTGTGTGTGCGCGCATTGTATAAATGCGGACAATATACACAAAAAAGTTTTTTTTTTTTTTTTTTTTTTTTTTTTTTTTTTTTTTTTGGGGGGGGGGGGGGGGGATGTTGGGAATGAAAACTGCCTTTTGAAGTCCCTCTCATTTTGCCCCGATGCATTTTCCCTTTTCAGATGGTGTCGTAAATGCTTAAGAAAAACAAAGACATCCGGATCGCGTCCTCTAAACTTATCCAGATGCTATTTAGCATGATTAGCAAAATGATCATGCTAACTATAAAGAACAAAAAATACAGTCACAAGTATATTTGGGTCTCTAAGTGTCGACTGCTTGTTAAAACTTTGAAGAAGAGGTAATGGATTGACATAGTGACAATACTTACCTCACCTTTATGAGCAACTACGGACTGGACGGGCTTATGGGAAGTTGGTGAACGGAGATCCCAGATAAGCAGACGCTGATCGTCACCAGCAGAACCAAACAGATAGTCATGTTTGAGGTGCCAAGCAACATCTTCAACAACCCCTTCATGTTCCTGAATCAGAGAAAGTCACATCAGATCACATACTAAGCATCATTAAAATTGGTATTTCAAAATAAGATTTGGCTCAATTAAGCTGGAGATCAGTAATACTTTCTAGTCTCAACTAGAGTTGAGACCCTATGAGGTGAGCACCAAAATTTCTCAAGATTTGAACTTGTGCACGGCGCTCGCAAGGAATTTTTAAGAACCTGAAGCCAGATGCAAAGCAATTTCAAAAAAGAGCTGGAGTTGGCTGCAAGTTGGAACCAACTAAATCACCCTGTTCGATGTGTTTTGTCTCGCAGAGAAAGTACTAACTTTCTTTTTTCTTTGGATATAATAGCATGCAGTATCATCTTCACTTCGAAACGTTAGCATGAGAGAAAATTTCTGTGAATCCCCACATCCTTAATGAAAGATGTGATATAAACCAACTACTTAAGTAACAGACTAACAGATAGCCTATTCGCATTTAATAGATCTCCAACAAGGAAAGAATGTTTATTTAAGCTATGCATTTAAGTCAATAATTTTCGTAAATAGATCCAGTGAATACATTCATAGGAAGTAACCTGGAAACAGCACTTTGTTACACTAAGTTTCTGCAATAATAACTCTCCTGAACAAAATGATTGGGCACTGCAGATAATTAAACGAAATCACTTTTTATAAAAAAAAATAATTTTCGCTTGTCAGAAATCGCTTTTTATAAGAAACAAAAGTTTCGCTTTTTATAACGAAATGAAGAAACTTAGTGCTTTATGGAATCACAACAATAAGGCAGAAACGAGCGAGCATGTAGTATACTTGAAAGACTAACCTTGAAAATCTGCAAAGGTTCAAGGGTCTTATTTTTGGGAGTTGCATTGATGTCCCACATGCATATCGGAGGATCATCTGAACCGCTAAGCAGATAGCCATTCTTAAGTGTGCTCCAAGATAGACCATATCCTTCAGTATTATGACCTTTTAATCTTAATTCTGGATTGCATGTGCCGGCAAGAGGAGGTTTTGAAGGATGCTTGCTATAATCGAAAACAAGAACATCAGCACTAACAGCCTTGGTTGCAATTATCGTAGGGTTTTGTGGCATATAACGAGCACGATTGACCTCTCCATCATGATTTATTTGTTGAATGATCTGCACCTGCAAATCAGAAAGACGATAAGTTTCATAATCAGAAATAAGAGGCAGTGCAGAAGGAAAATTATCAAGAATAAGGGTCTAATGTGCGTGCAATATTTCCTTTTTTCCCAGTTTCCAATTCTGGCAACTTATGACTGTAACCTCAATAATGGTATTTAACCCATTGTAGGCTAAATTACGATTTCAGGAAGCAGGCATAAGCATCAACAGAATGTGTCCCCTTTGAGAATAAGCATTAAATGTATCGAATCAATCATAAATTACCATCAGGAAGATATACATACTGCTTACAATATTCTCGAAGCTAAAAAAAATATTATTTCCACCTCTTCGACCGTGTTTTTACTTTTTTTATCGCATAAAATTGATTTATTGTTGATGCAAATACTCTTCACAGCAAACAATTAAGCCAAATTACAAAACTCGAACATTTTCTTACCCACAATTACAGATCCAGCTAATTACAACATCGTCCTGACCATTACCCAAAAAAACAACAAATTGTAGGTCTCACCTTGCCACCAGCAGCCCCAAACCCACCGATCTCCCCGTGGGCATCGTCATATTCCCGGGCATCCATTTCAGTGTCCCCAATTGGAAGTTGAACTTGGGCGAGCATCAAATAGTTGGGCTCATTATCTGAAGTATGAGTTCCAAGAATTATCTTCTGGACTGCGTAATCCTTGCCCGGCGGCTCTTCCCGGCCGGGCAACCATTGAACGGTGAGCGAGGGCCACTCCAGCGCGTGGGAGATCACCAAATCATACAAAAAGGGAGTATTTTTCTTCCAAATCTTGTACTCCTCGTTGATTAAACGCTCGTCCATTTCATTTCTGAAATCCTCATCATCCTTAGCCATTACTCTATTCCCCTCCAATCACAAAGAGGGGTTTGATCCTCAACTATCTCTCACCAAGTTCAGATTTTTGTTTTCTAAAATAGCTTTAGGATTACAGTAACTTTGAACTACTTGAAAAACTTTTCCTTCAATATTTCATAGCAATGAGAGCCTGAAAGTCGAGGAAGTTGCCTCCTTTTCACGATTTTTCACCTCAAATCTCTTTTTTTCAAGCGGATTTAGGATTCGAATAGTAGCTTTATTCACCGGAATCTTCAGCTTCTAATTTCTGATTGTATCTGGTTTGCAGCGCCAGCGGCTATGTGGTTTTGTAACTTTTGTTTCTACTCCTTCAGCTCAACTTCCCGAACTTTCTTGAATTTCAACTTCCATGAGTGATTTCGGAGCACTTTGACCTGGATTCTAGCCGGAAGGACGAGAGTAGCGGATGACAAGTAGGGTCCTTGGACCCAACCCACTGAAATTTGGAACATGTGATGTATGTACGTGTCGTACCAAAATTCTTATATAAAAGTAGTATCTTCAACTTATAATTGTTACGTATTTTTTTAAAAGAAATTTATTGCCAGTATTTAACATTGAATTATTATTTATTTTGATGTATATATGTATATATGCATTATACATGCCTATCTATAAGTCTTGGACGATAACTATATGTAGAGGAGGGGGGGGAGGGAAAACATAGTCAGCATAAAGAATCAGCCCATCTTTATTTTTTAGCCTCCCTTTTGCCGATAACGTTCTTACATGTAAATCCTATACATAATTTACTATCAAATACCGAGTTATCAGCATATCTCTTAACGTAAAGTAATTTTGGCTGTGCATTTTCTGCTTCCGGTTAGATGAGCCGCGTCCGTAATGACTATGTTGGCCGCCAAGATAACGAGAACTATCAGCAACGAGATCACAGCCATAGGGACGTTCGACAACTACTGAGCTCATGCTGTAGAAACATATTTACGATCTGTATTTAAGAGCTATCCAATCTCCAGTAAGTGGGGCTAAGCTATTGTACTTTTGCATGTATCATATATTCTACTGTGAACGATCATTCATGGCTCAGGCAATCTAATACTAATTTTTGGACAAGAAAACGTATATTGATGTTTACTTTCTGCTCATGTTTTCAACTTGGCGGTGCTTTTGACCGTCGGGGGCTGATCTTGATCATGCTACCCATTTGCTTACAGTGTTGTGTTTCCACTTCTAATCTTAACAAGTGAGAACATTGGAAAGCCCCGTAAATTCTTCGCTTTATAACTCATGTTTGTTTTCCTTCTCCATCACCTGTTCTTCTTCTTTCATTTTTTTTTAGATTATCGTGGTGTAATCCGTAACACGAGCTCACGCTCCAATAAAAACCTCAAATTTGCGAAAAATCTCCACGTCAAGTTCCGACCGACGCTCCGGGACATCACCTGTTCTTCTTAGGATGAACCTACCATTGGATTCATGTGTGGACTCCAATTGTTTTCAACACTCTTTTTGTTATGGGCCTCTCTATCCGTCATTAATCTCTTCTGAAGATCCTCCAAGACATCATTTTTTCAGTGCGGCGGATAAGGCTTTCAGATATTTCTTTATTTATTTAGTTATGTGTTTTTAAGTATATTGAGTTCTTATTTTTTAAAATTTTTTTTTAAAAGTATTGATAATTATAAATTAATGTATTTATTATACTTGACAAATTTGTATCTTTACATTTAAGTTTTAATAGATGTAGATATGATGTTTATAGCAGGAGCATTATAAAGACGACAATTCGCGAGCCACTCGACTAAACAGTCATGCATCTAAATAGGAAATAAGGTAAGCTTGAATATACACATTGCAGTATGTAATTGAGAAATTCCATTTAATTTTTTTGTCTTTAAATTTATTGGAGCACTTTTTTTAATCTTGAGTATTCTTGTTTACCAACCAGTACCTAACCCTATATGGGACTATAAAATGTAAAATAGTATAATAATATATATTTTGAATTTAATTAAAAATAATTAAACTATGTAATATTTTTAAAAATATAAATTTTGAAAAACAGTAATGCTAAACAATCTCTTGAACCACAGGAGTATAAAATTTGAAATAGTCAAAGAGTATATAAAAATCAAAATTCAATTATAATAATCAAATAACATAACAAGTAATAAAAATTATATTTTTGTAAAATGCAACATAATTTTTGTAAAATTATAAAGAGGCAAAAGAAAATCCCCAAAAAATAAAGGAAAAAAGTTTGGTGAAAAATGTACTGTTTTTTAAAACTATGTCAAATAAGTTTTTTAAAAGTTTTGAATATAAAAAATTAGATTTTAAATATTTGAATAAGTCCATAATATTTTTGGAAAACTTTCTAAATTATTTTAAAACACCCCCCCCCCCCACACACACACACACACACACACATATATATATATTGAAAATTTATGAATTAGAAAAAATAGACTGTGATATTTTTATAGTATTTGTATGAAAAAAAAATAGAAAATTGATACTTTAAAAATTAGATAAAAATTTTGGAATGTTAAAACACCTATATAAAGATATTTTTTTAAAAAGAAATTACTATAAAAATTATTGAATATTTTTTTTTAATTCATATTTTTAAATATTATATATATATAGTCTAATAGTTATTAAAAAATAGAAGTTTATTGTAATTACTGTAAAAAAAGTGGGACTGATGTAATTATTCAAAAAAGAACGAAATTAGTAAGAATGCCCGATCTAGCAGGGTGTCCTGCACTTTGCTAATTCTTACTTAACTCGTTCACAAAAGCTGTGCCCTTCGTTAAATTTTAACTCAATCTTCATGTATTCTTTATTTTTTAATCTTCTTCTTCAATGTTTCCTCCTCTTCTTCTCTTCTTCTTGTTTGGTTGTAGCCACTGAAACTCAAGAAGCTTCAGTAGAAAAGACAAAAAACAAATTGCTATGTTTATTATTATTTTTTTTCACTTCCTTCCTCATTTTTGTTATAATATTTTCCCTATCCCCCTATTCCCCTCGATTTAGGGGACCACTTTACACTGCAATAGTCTCTAATAAAAATAAGATCTTCGTGGATTTGGTTGGTGTTTGACCAAGGATTCCGGTTCCCTGTGCTCGTTGTTTTGTTGGGTTAAGTGGTTTTGGTGGTTCCAAAGCTTAGCTGCTGGACGGCATTGTGTTTTAGGTAATTCAAGCTCGTTTTAGGTTCAAATTTTGCTTAAATTTCAGATTTTTGGTGGCTTTGCTTTGTCTTCTGCAGATTTTTTTTCCTGGGGGTTCTCAGATTTTGAGGTGAGTTTCGAGATACCTTCAATACCTGTAGTTTTAGTTTTTTATCCTCTAAAGTTTGATATTTCGCTTTGTTAATGTTAAGTGATAATGTTGGTACTCTGTAGGCGTTGGTTCTACTTCATTTTCCCTTAATGTATGACTTTTTGTTGCTGAAATTAAGGAGTACCGATCTTCAAACAGCTCTTTTTTTTTTTTTTTTTTTTTTTTTGAGTTCTAGTGGTTCTTCTAGAGCAGAATTGCTCTACAAAAACTTTTATAAGATATTACAAATGAAATTTCGGATTGCAATTTTCTCTTTATAAAAAAGGTTTTATTGAAATGGTCTCATTGTTAGATCGGTTGTTTTATTGTGCGTTTAAATGTTTAATTTTCGGTGTTTTTAAGCTTTGAAGTTTAGTCTTTTGCCTGCAGTTTAGGTAGTCTACAAGTTTTTAAGTTCTGCATTTTGATAGACTGCTTCAGATCTGTTTAAGATGGCTTCTATGAAACTTGGATCAAAAGCCGACACCTTCCATCGGAATGGCCAGGCCTGGTATGCCATGTTCTTGTGCTTCTATAAATTACCTGTTATTGATCGATGAGATATTATTAGGTGTAACGGTCATGCTATGCCAGCAAAAGTAACAGCCTCCAAGCTTTTTTTGTTTGGCCAAGTGATGAACAACAATCTTGCTCATCTGATTGTGCTCTATAACTTTATAGCTTAAAGTTTTTAGAAAAGTGTCAACAATTAGATCAAATGGACTTTTGAAGTTGTAGTAAGGTCAAATGGATCTCCGAAGTCGTTCATAAAATAGACTTTTTGACTATGACTTTACTATGACCTTTTGGCCGTATTAAATTCTGAACTATAAAGTTGTAGAGTATATCAAATGAACACTATTGAAAAGATATATCGTAAATAAAATTTGGAGGCCGTTATAGGCCCTTACACAAGGAGGCCGTTATACTGGAGATTTGTTCTTCACAAATATCACAGGGAGACTTGCATATCAGTCCCTCCCTTGAAACCTTGTTTACGAATAAACCCCTCATTTAAGACCCGTTATCTTCGACGCCTTAAACATTTATTTAAAAGGATTTTTTAAACAAACTTTGTATACGTCAAAATCTATTTTTCTTGTATTCAAATTTTTCAAAAAAAATAAAGAATATTCTAAATAGGTGTTTTGAGACTTAAAAGTCTTAATTGGTTACTGGATTAATTTTTGAACCCACTAAAATTTTGAAGTCTCAAAACAACGATTTACATGTATTTTTTGAAAAACTTTAAATATACAAGTTGTAGATCACATCAAATTTTTTTTATATTCAAAGCTTTTCCAAAATATATTTATAATAGTCAAAATGCTCCTGAAACGAATTTCGAGATAGGGGTTGATTTGCAAGAAATTTGAAATGAGGGGGTGATGTGTAAGATGTTTCAAAACTAAGGGCTGATATGCAATTATCCCAATATCATATGTAATTGCGTTAATCTTTTACCTTTAAAATACACATCACTTTTTATGTTTAATTCATGATAATTATAGTGATTTAACTTTGATCTGTAAAACAAATATCGGTTTCTTACTTTCTAGTTATTGATTTTTGTTCTCTTGTTATTATCTCTTGTTTTCCTTGTTCTATTCTTTTTTTCTCGTCATGTAATTGAATGACAGCTCTTTGACGCCCTTGAAGAAATATGACGTGAAATTGCTTTTGTTAATACTAGCACTTTGGTTTTAGGTTCTTGACAACTGGCCTCCCAAGTGATGTTAGTGTTGAAGTTGGAGAGATGACCTTTCATCTTCACAAGGTATACCATAATACTGTAAAGTTCTATGATTATTTATCTTTCTTTTGCCGACTGACATCTCAAACAAACATCTCTTAACATATGGCTTCATTTATTTTCCCTCTTTTATCTTGGGACACCCTTTTAGAATATTCTTTTTTGCAAAAAAAAAAGAAAAAGTAATTGCTTCATGTATGTCTTTCAATATAAAGCAGGCGTAAGAGGTTCCCAAAAAAGGGTTTGGGATTTGGACTTTTTCACTGTTCAGAAAAATAACACTTTTTTATGGCATTGTTCAATTTATATTTCATGGTACAAAGCAAAAAGGAATGCTCTCTAGTTCCTAAATTCTCTGGGCAATCTCTTGCAGTTTCCTCTGCTGTCGAAAAGTGGAGTTATGGAGAAATTAATTGCAGAGAAGTCCAGCAAGGGAGATGAGGGCTGTATTATACGCCTTCAAGATGTTCCTGGTGGAGCGAGAACTTTTGAACTTGTAGTGAAGTTCTGTTATGGAGTGAAGCTGGAACTTACTGCCTCAAACGTTGTTTATGTTCGTTGCGCAGCTGAACATCTAGAAATGACCGAAGACATAGCAGAAAACAACCTAATTTCTCAAACTGAGAACTTTTTGGACCTAGTAGTGCTCCACAGTTGGAAAGATCCAATAATAGCGTTACAGACGTGCGATGATGTTCTCCATTATGCTGAAAACCTCCAAATTGTGGAGAAATGCATCGAGTCATTGGCTATGAAGGCTTGCACTGATCCAAGTTTATTTAGTCGGCAGCACGGATCTATGCAGAGCCCTGGAGGGAGTGTTCTGTGGAATGGAATTAGCACCAGAGCAAGACCTAGACTCTTCAATTCTGATTGGTGGTATGAGGATGTGTCTTCATTAAGCCTTCCTATGTATAAAAGGCTAATTTTGGTTATGAAATCTCGCGGCATCAAACTAGAAATTATCGTTGGCTCTTTGACTTTATGCTAAGAGGTATCTTCCGGGACTTAACAGACGCTGTAGTGTCAGTGAGAGCGGGAGTAGACCACCGAAGGGATTAACAGCTACTCTATCTGAAGAAGAACAGAAGAACCTTATTGAAGAGATCGATGGTATGTTACCTTTTCAAAAGGGCTTAGCATCAACCAAGTTCCTATTCGGTCTTTTACGAACCGGAGTTCTTCTGAAAGTAAACCTATCTTGTGTCTCGAACTTGGAGCGAAGAGTAGGAGTGCAATTAGACCAGGCTACTTTGGAAGACTTAGTATTACCCAATTTCTCTTATTCCTTAGAGACCCTTTATAACATTGACTGTGTTCAGAGAATTCTTGAGCACTTCATGGCATGGATCAGACTACTGGTGGGGCTTCGCCTGGTTTGGTTGATGAAGATCAGTTATAAGCTCCCCATCTTTAACACCGCTAACTACAGTAGCTAAGCTTATTGACGGATATTTAGCAGAGATTGCACCCGATATTAACTTAAAATTACCAAAATTTCACTCTCTGGCTGCTGCAGTACCTGAATATGCTAGACCTTTGGATGATGGCCTGTATCGTGCCATTGACGTGTACCTGAAGGTGATCTTATCCTATCCCTCCTCTCTTGTATCTAGTCTTATGCATGGTTTTCGGTGCCAGTAGGCACAGCCCGTGCCTGTTCCGGCAGTTGTCGGCACGCACGAACCGGCACGTCACGTGTCAAAAAATCTTATATTTGAATTATATATATATATATATATATATATATATATATATATATATATATATATATATATATATATCGGTACGGTCGGCACGGCATCATCGGCATGGTCGGCACGTGCCGGGATCTGAGTTTACCGAAACTCGGCTCGGCTCGGCACATAAAACCTTGGTCTTATGTGTGCGGTTAACAGCATTGAAAATTGCATGGGATGGATACGCCGTACAATAATTTAGATTAATGATTGCTTTTTATTCTTCTGTGATCTCTGCCCAACATTTTTGCTGGACCTTCTGTATTCTCATAGAGGTTGTATTATTTAAATCCAATCAATTTTCTTAATTTTCCTCATATTCAAGATCTGCACAGTGCAATTTGATTCGTTTACATTACAAGTTCTTGCTTGTTTTTGTACAGGCACACCCATGGTTAACAGAACCTGAGAAGGAACAGCTTTGCAGGCTTATGGATTGCCAGAAACTCTCCCTCGAGGCTTGCACCCATGCAGCACAAAACGAGCGTCTGCCTTTACGAGTCGTCATTCAAGTCCTCTTCTTTGAGCAACTACAGCTTAGAACTTCAATAGCGGGATGCTTCCTAGTCTCAGAAAATCTAGATGGTTCTAGACCCTTGTGGAGCGGAATTGCCGCCTCAGGTGATGCAGGTGGTTGGGTAAACACAGCGAAGGAAAACCAACTGCTAAAGGTGGGAATGGACGGTATGAGAATGAGGGTTGCTGAGCTTGAGAAAAAATGCTCGGATATGAAGCAGGAAGTTGAAAAGCTAGGCCAGGCGAAGAGTGGATGGACGCCGAAGAAAATCGGTTCTAAAATCAAGTCTGGGATGTGCAGTGCTCAGGAGAATTCAGTAAGTAATCAAAGGAATAAGATTGAGACCATTGACAAGGTGCAACCTAAGGTTTCAAAACATAAGCAACTTCTATCTTTGTTAAAGTAAGCTTCCTCGGCGACTTTACCGTGACTAATTTTTGCATCCCCAGGGTACTTTTTAATACTAATTTATTAGCTTCTTTCTTAGTCCTTGTTGTTTTCACCGTGTAACTCTTGATGCGAATGTCCTGCGAGGAATATGAGCCATTTGTGTATTTGCGATTAGTTTCTGCATAGTTGGTTACTTGTTTGTTGTCAAATTGATCGAATAACGGATACTCTATGTACGATGGCCGTAACTTTTGGATCACTGCTTAGGATATAATGGTCCTCCTGTTCTTCCATGGAAATGAGAACTACTAAAAAGCCATGAAATTATTACTGAAAACTGTTGAGAAAAACCATTTGTATCACCAAATAGTTATGATTTTGTGGTAAATGGTGTGGCTAGACATGGTAAAGGTATCGAGTTCGAGCCTTCACACAATCACTTGGAAGAAGTTGAATTATATTAAATTAGCACTATATCGCCTCGGTCTGAATTACCACTCAAAACGGAGTCAGATGCCAGAAAAGAAAAAACATTTGTATAATTTCTTTCTGTTCCGGGTACTTCATTATATTGAAGCAGACACTATCATAAACAGGAAGCATTGCTAATTACAGCAGCAATGATGTGGATTCGGAGGTATTATATGTGTATGAGTCCAACTTAATGTACCATGTCTTCATTCTACCGTATATATTGGTGTATAACTTAATCACATTTACCATCTGGGCATAATCGGTTAGCAGGATTGGGTACTGATAGACGATCACGGCCTATTATTTGTGAATGATTACTAAGGGATTTGAATCACAACAAACATTGGCTGGGAGATACTATTATTCTGTTCAGTTTTCGATCAAAATGTACGATAAAAATCGAACTTAGCAATCATAGACAAAAAAAAAGAAAACAATCTTAATTACATTTGGATTTTTTTTAGATTATCGTGGTGGAACCCGTATTGCGAGCGCACGCTCCCGTAGGGACCTTAAACTTGCGGAAAACTCCCACATCCAGTCCTGACCGACGTTATGAGATCCTAATACAAATCTTCCATGAACGGAGGCTCTTGTCATAGGGTAGAGGAAATTTTTCTTCAGAAAATTATGCGGGGGATTTTACCCTATGCGACCTCGAACCCAGGTGGTAACATTTTCTGGGGTGCCTTCCAACTGGTCAGGCTAGCCGTGCTCGGCCATTTGGAAAATTTTTTTTTTAAAAGCAAACGATTTAGGATCATTACCCTACAGTTTAGTGGGTGCACCATGTTAATAATTTAGTTAGTATCCTAAAATTTTACACATTTTATCTCGTGGCACTTAACCCACCATGCAATAGTGTAATTGTGTAAAGGTGCTAAATGCAGCAATATGTATAAAAGAAAGGATAAATTTGAAATTAAAAAAAAAAATGCTATGGTGGTGTCCATATGAATGGTTTGGGAAGAGGGAGAATCAGGGCCCAGATAGAAAAAGAGCTCCTTCTTAGTTAGCGGATCATTTTTGAATGGGCCTCAAATCCTCCGACTAACGAGTGCTTCTGCCGTTCGATGAACTACCTTAAATTTGACGGTCCGATTTCACTCTACTTCATTTTATAAAAAATATAAACTGTAAGCTCCCGGCTATTTCTGCCGCCGTAGGAGCAAACCCTAGCCCCTTCTGCAGTCGTTCCTCGGAGCTTCTCTCACGATCACATTATTAAAATGGCTTCGTAAGATTCTTCATTTTATTATTTCATTTTCATGATTTTGTTAATTTTCATGGTTCTTCGAAGTATGTTGTTTGTTCCTTAAGTTTTCTTTTTTTTTTGGGTGAATCGTTCTTATTTATTTGGATTGAGCTTTACAATCACCAATGTTGTAGATATTCATTAGGTGTTGTTTGTAATCTTGTTGTAATTAACTTGTGCGGCAGTGAAGATGGAGCTGTGGCAACCGAGGCTGCTGCCCCTGTTCTTGGGGAGCCGATGGATTTAATGACAGCTCTTCAGCTTGTACTCAAGAAATCTTTGGCACATGACGGTCTCGTTCGTGGCCTTCATGAAACTGCCAAAGCAATCGAGAAGCACGCAGCGCAGCTATGTATTCTAGCTGAGGATTGCGACCAGCCAGACTATGTTAAGTTGGTGAAGGCTCTCTGTGCTGATCACAACGTTCACTTGGTGACTGTGCCTAGTGCTAAGACACTTGGAGAGTGGGCTGGGGTAAATCTTTTTTTCTCCATAGTTCACAATTTATAAATTTAAATGTTTGTTGACTTGTAATGCATGCTCTAGAATCAGTTATGCAATAAATGCGGATGTTATTTTAAAAGCTGTTTCCTGAATGTAGTTACGTTCTGGTATGCATTTAGTTGTTCATAATCATGATTATATGTTCAAATGCTTGCTAAACTTGTAAGGCTGATACTCGCGAATCAGTCACGCAATGAATGTGGATGTTACTTTGAAAGCTGTTCACAGAAATGTAGATTAATTTTGAAGTAGCCTATGTGCTGGATGATTATTTATAATTTATTTAGTTAATAATGAATACCGCATTTAAATGTTCCTTTTGTAATTCATGTAATTTGCTTTTGAATTATAGCTTTGCAAATTTGATTCCGAAGGCAAAGCAAGGAAGGTTGTAGGCTGCTCGTGTGTTGTCGTTAAGGTGAGAATATAATTTTAGCATTGGAATTCAATTTTTATTTGCCTAGCACGATACTGACTATATGCTTAATATCCAGGACTATGGAGAAGACTCCGAGGGTCTTCACATCGTCCAGGAATATGTGAAGTCACACTGAGAACAAGTAATGCGGTGTTTGAGTGATGCTGTGACGCTCTTTTTAAGTAGTTCAGCGGTATTTGATTGTTGTGGTGATGCTCGTTTCAAGCTTGTAGTGGTCATATACATCGGGTCCTAGATTTTGTTTCTCTCTAGCTCTTTGAGGCTTTTTGTTATCCATGTGTTGATGACAATCTTAATTTAATTATCCTTAATTGTCAACCTATGTAGTTTTTCAATATTACTAGACAAAGAGTCGATGAAAAAAAAAATCTTCCGTCTCGAATATCTATAGCCAGTAACAACCTTTAAATGAAATATGAGATATTAAAGGGGCCAGTAGCTTGGCAGTGACCTGCCAATGTGGGCTGGAGCAGTGGGACTGAACCACACCCTGGGTTTACGCCAGTGATCGGCAAGCTGATAGCAGCCGGTAGAGGCGATTTCTCCTTCAGGAAGAAAGGGATTTACTAATCTGTATATGGAACATGTTTGTTCACTCGTTATTCTTGTCCTTGTGATTCATATCTAGATGAGAGTAATACTCTTCTACTTGCATGGTAATGGCAGGTTTTCCAAAAAAAGAAAAGAGTGAATGATTTTTTAAAGGAATTGTTGCTTTTTCTGATGTAATAGCGTATAGATATTGGTAATTCTTTGAGTATTTGTGATTGAGAGTGCAAATTGTTGTCAATATCATCGTAACTAACAACATTTTAATGAAAATCGACAAAAGATGTAGGTAGTATGAATCACAAAGTTGTGGCTTCTGAAGAAGTATGAACCTCTTCTGAAATGAATATGCATCTTAGATTTTCTCTTGAATTTCAGTTTCTGTTGTTGCTTCTTTTAAGTTCTGTAGTTCTGTTATTGCTTCTTTTATACTTGCAATACAAGCCTGATCGCAGCTCGGTGCAGGTTAAGGCCTTTCATGTTTTTATAGACTGTTCTGAGTGCTTTTTTTTTTCCAAAGTTTTCGATTTCATGCCATGCCGAGTTTCGGTAAATTCTGAGCTTGAGACGTGCTGACCATGCCGTTTCGATCATATCAGTAATAAAATACTATGTGTATATATTTTATTATATTTTAAAAGTTTTTAATTAAAAAAATAGTGGTCACGTGCCCTGCTCGTGACCGACGAAGAAAAAAAAATGCTGCCCCTATCGACGCAACTAGCATCTGCCGGTCGCGTCTATGGACGCGACTGTTCATCTTTCTCGTGAAACACACTAGTTCAAAACATTTACAGACTAAACTAGTCGAAACACACTGCTATCTATATAGAACAGTAGCAACAACAAAATCTTTTTACCGCTAGATCAGGTGGGATCGAATACCTGCTAGGTTGAAGATAAACAATTTAGATTCTACGATGTATGGAAAAAGCAGCCATTACACCAGCACAAAAGTTGCTGTAACTACAGATAGTTTATATATCTTCTACAATAAAATTTCATATCATTTATATTCATTTTTTAAAATTTTATGTTATTAGATCTGTTTTGCAATTTGCTAGTATTGGTATCTTGTTTTAAAACCTTATCGCTTTATTTTGGGCATTTTATAACGGACAAAAATCTTCTGTTCTTGGCTCGCATTCTACACAAAATATATATGTGTATTTTTAAAAAAATAAAATAAAAATAGAAGTTAAAATTTTGATGAGATTTATAGTTTAAATATTAATTTTTTTAAAAAAATAGTTTAAATAGTTGTTCTGGATGAAACAGAGTTTTCCTTTGTAAAAATTAGTTAATTATTTATTTATTTATTTTTGGGGATGAAACTGAACCAGCGAAGCTCTTCTTCAGTGTCTTCATTGTTCGTGTCGTCCTCATGTTCTACACTTGTCTGTTGAATCATCAAAGCCCCAGAAAGAATTTCGCTGATCATGGCGTCTTCGTCCTCAGCAACTGCGGCGCCTCTGCCGGAGCGGGACTGGGCTGAGCTACCGCACGACGTGCTTAGCTTGATCTTCAAGAAGCTGGGGGCTCTGGAAGTTCTCTACTCCGCTCAGGCGGTGTGCAGGGCGTGGAACTCCGCCGCCGCCGACCCTGATTTCTGGCGCTGCGTCGACATGCGCTCGCACTCTTGTCTCTTCCACAAGGTTCGCAACCACGATTCAATTGCCCGAAAAGCTATCGATCGAGCTGCAGGTCGCCTCGAGGAGTTCTACTCCGAAGACTTCTGCACCGACGATCTGCTGCGGTACATCGCCGCTAGGTATAGCAAATTATTGTCTGGTTGTCTCGTTATTTCTCACTGGAGGTAAAACTGTACGCACCTGACCCCTTGCGCTCTACAGGATTAATATCGAATGAAGGCAATTAATTACCCACCTGGTCTTGAGCCAGTCGAACTACCCCGAATTTATACACATTGGTTTTCATCCTTGTATTGTGATTTTTTTAAAAGAAAAAATCGAAATTAACGTTATCATATGTACTCATTGCTTTTCTGCGAGTTATATGACATGGTAGATGAACTGTGATTAACAGTAGCATCAAGTGTACTTTTTATTTACTTCGAGTCATATTTGACATGGTAGATGGTGTGATTAACAGTATCATATGACACCTTGCTTTACTTCTATTCACATGTCATAGTAGATGAAGTGTAACATGCCTTGAAATCTGTTGTCCTGAACTTTTATTTTGGGCATTAGCTAAGGTTTGCACAATTATTTAGTATTTATACGGGCAATACTGTGTGTTATTATTCATCATTCTAGGACATTAGGACTTAACCATTTCGGAACCATATATTCCTCTGGATTGCTTTATGATAGGATTGTTTTAGAATTCACTGATCTAGAGATAACTCACAACTTAAATTCTTTTATTTTTAAACTCTGTTTCAAATTTTCTCTAGTTTGCAGTGTAGATGCTTTTGTTTTAAATTCAATAGCATTGATTAAAATTCCTTTCGATCGCCCTGTTAAGTTATCCAGCCACTTCTCTCTTTTCCTCTTCCTCTTTGGCCGTATCCTAATTACGCCACTCTATTTTATTCATCTGTCCACCTTCATGAAGGTGAAGCTTTGGTTTTTCTTTTTTTTTTTTCGGTTAAATTAATTGTGTTCGGAGTATGGAGCATCACTCAGCATTTTATCTCTTGCTTTTGAAATCATTCATTCGTGTGTTTTCATGATATGATTTGAATTATGTACTTACGGTTTTTATTTTGTCTCGCATGTGAAAAGCCTAGTTTATCTATTACCCTGTTTGAAACTCTTAAACTACTTATTAAAGAGCATAGGCTTATTGATGCATACAGCATCTAATTTTTTACCTTTTTGTCTAACTCGTGATTTTTCCCTCGCAGGAGTAGCATCTTGAAAAGTTTACGCCTTTTATCTTGCACACTTATCTCAAAGGAAGGTTTAATTGAAATTCTAGACAGATATCCCTTGCTGGAGGAGCTCGAGGTTTCTTTTCCTTCAATATGTCCAAAACTGTTGGAACTTGTTGGCCAAGCATGCCCGCGGCTCAGCTGTCTCAGAGCAGATAATCGATATGTGGAGTGGTACTCGTTCTCTGATGACTCTGAAAGCGATACAGGCTCGTTCCGCTTCAACTTACAAGCACTTGCTATCGCAAAATCATTGCGTCAGCTTCGCAAGCTCCAGATGAGGGACAACGAGATGACGAATAAAGGTTTGCTGGCCATCCTTGATGGTTGTGTCCACCTTGAGTCACTTGACGTTAGAGGCTGTTATAATCTGAAGCTAAATGAAAATATTAGATCAAGGCTAGCTAGGATCAGAGATGTGAGGCTCCCATACTAATCTATGATCTATCCATGCTTATAAACTTGTCGATTATGAGTCCTCTGCCCTTGGCTCGTATTGTGCTCTTATCTCTCCTGAGCCTGCTTATTGCTACTTTATCTAGAATGTCCAGCATAATGTGTTTTGTAGTTTAGGGAATTTTATTTTGTTTTTGTGCTGAGAATTCTGTTGTACTTCATATATAGGGGGTAGTTGACATAGAATCGGATGTATGTATTTTTTTTTTTTTCCTTTTTTTTTTCTGCAAGGAAAAAAGATTCATTCATTAACATTGAGTACAATCAAGTTCCACTTGGTTTATGCACCACGAAGGTATTACAGAACACCAATGAACAGAGTCATGTTTTAATTATGCATTCCTGGCACAAAGATGAGCAGCTTGGTTACAAATCCTTCTAATATGCCTGATCTAATGCTCTTCAAAATTTCTTGATATTGATATGCAATCTGCTGTTACTATATCAAAATACATGTGTTTCATGTGTCCTTGGCAAGCCTTTATAAGTTCCAGGCAGTCACTTTCAATGATAATTCTGTTGAGATTAGCAGCTCTTACTTCTAGTAGAGCTGTCCTCAATGCTAATGCTTCAGCTAATCTAGGTGAGCCCTCAATGTTTATGCATTCCCATGTTAATTCAATCCATGGTTCGACGTTTCGGGCGGCACGCTCCGTGCCGGAGCCGCTGGAGCTCGGCACAGGAACGGTGCCGAGCCGGCGGCTCCAGTTTTTTTTTTTTTTATTATATTGTTCATTGTCTTCCTCGCGGTAGCAATGATTTAGATCACGCGCCGCGCGCGGACCTGATTAGGGTCCCCGCACGCGCTCGGACCATTTGTTTTTTTAATTTTTTAATTTTTTATAATTTTTAAAATGTGTTTTAAAAATCTATTATAATTAATTTTTATTTTTGAAAAAAAATTTAAATTTTTTTTATTTGTTTATTTTATATTTATTTATTTTTGTAGTTTTTTTTTACATTGTAATTTAATATAAAATATAAAAATAATATTTTATTATCGGCACGGCACGATCGGTACGTCTCGAGATCTGAATTTACCGAAATTCGAAATGGCACGGCACGGTAAACCTTGATTCAATCACCTCTCCATTAGATCTTCTAGCTATGATGCCAATTCCAAGTCCTCTGCTGTCCTGATTTAATGTTGTATCTGTGTTAATTTTTACATAACCTTCAGATGGGGAGGGGATCAAATTTATATGTCCTTCTTCATTTTGACATTATAGCCTTGTATAGTTGCATCAGTAGCTTCTTGGAACTATTTATCTGTTAAGGCTTTATATAATGATTCGATAGGATTCAATAATTTTTTATTGTACTTCCAGTTATTCCTATTCTTCCAAATTCTCCAAAGTATAAAGATTACCATTTGTAATAGTTCCATATCTTGATCTTCTTTGCTTGTTGTTTGCACTAGAGCCTGCCACCAATCTTTAACAATTAACAGTATAAATCCTATTCAAATCTTATGGTCGCCATCTTACAGAACTAAGTGTCCAGATTTTTTGAGCTCTTTAATATCTGAATAACATGTGAACCACAGATTCTTCTTCTAGACCACAGCAAGGACACCATACCTCAGTTATTTGCAATCTCTTATTCAAACATAGATTATCTGGCACAGCATCGTGTAAACATCTCCATAGAAAATGTTTGATTGTTTGGAACTTTCACCTTCCACAGACAACTCCAAGGAAATTCGTCATTCTCTATATTAGAGTTACTAGGTCCTGCATTTGCTTCTTCCATCCTCAGTTCCATGGATTTTCCCAGCTTGTATGCACTTTTGACACTAAAAATCCCTTTAGTGGAGGGCTTCCACACCATTGTATCTTCTCTATTTGTAACACTTATATACTTAAAATGCTCTCAACTGGATCTAAAGGGAGAAGAAGCTGAATTAGGGGGATATTCCAACTTTTTGTTCTTTGATCTATGAGTTCTGAAACTATTGAGACAGAACAATTTTCAGGTTTAACCGATTGTAGTCTGTAATCTTTTGAGAGGGGTAGCCAAGGGTCGGACCAAATGTTCACCTTGTCACCATTACCAATTCTCCAACAGCATCCTCGTCGAAGCAAATCTCTGCATTTTATAATACTTTTCCAAGCCCATGATGCAGAAGGATGAATCTTTACCTCCTAGAAGTTCTTGTTTGGATAATACTTCCCTTTTAATGTTCTTGTGACTAAACACTGTTGTTCTTTAATTAACCTCCAGCCTTGTTTGCAAAGAAGTGCACGGTTGAAAATCTAGAAGTCCCTAAAGCCCAGTCCTCTCATATCTTCACCCAAGAAATTCCTTTGTCCTTATTATTAGACTGCCACCAAAAATTTTAAGGAAAAATTACCGTTCAGCTCCCTCGTTTTCCGTTTTTTACTGTTCAGCCCTCCCCCCCACCGGAAATGCCATGTGGCGGCACGCGCGCGCCTCCACGTCGGCGGAAAAATTGATTTCAGAGGGCTGATTTGAAATACCATAAAAATATGTGGGCTAAACAGTAAATTTTTTAAATTTTTTTTAACCATGGCAGATAATGATTTGCAAACTTGTTTCGGCAACAAAAAACATGACATTGCATATGTTGGTCAAGAAGTCAGGACAGGTTTTACGAAAACTTCCTTTCCTGCAATACTTAGAAAATTATTATTCCAGTTTTTTATTCTGTTGCTGAAGGTATCTAAGAAGTACTGAGAAGTTAGTTAAAGCAAACTAAGAGATGAAGCATACACATCAAGAGAGTGTTAAAAAGACAAAGAAAGTACGAGAAGATAACACAAGAAGTACGAGAAACTAAACCCTACAATTAAGCAACAATATTGCTAACAAAAATTTGGTGTCGCCGCTCAACTCGACTGATTGGGAGGTTGTCACGAAGGTTTAAGTAGATCAGATTACTTTAAATAATCTCTCTTCAACTCAATTGGTTTCGAAGATTAGGGTTAAACTGATATCGATACATTCCTAGATAGAGTAATGTATATTAAAAGAAGCTGATATGTTGATCATGGAGTTTAATTTTTTAGCCAACTGTGATCACTTGGGGCTAAATCCATAATAAAGGACTGTTAGCATCTAGATTTTGAAAGCATCATTATAAAGCAAAATTGAAAGAAATTTTCATTTATATTCGAACAACATCATCAATTTAATTCCAAATTCACATTTCTTATATTTGAGCAAAAGAACTCAACGAGGACCTGCCTCCACTAAGATAACGTAGTTTATACAATTGTTTTATTTTTTTACATACTCCGAATAAAGATTCCCTCCCAAAATTTCTACTATATATTTCGAAAAAATCATTTTTCTGAAAAAAAAAAGAGCAACTCTCTCCATTCTTAAGGTGCAGTCCCTCTAAAAAACACTTATACAATGTTGTTATCCAAATGTTTAGAAGATGTTCATGAAAGACCTTGTATGTCCCGCGCCCCCAGCGTGAGTGGCCCGGGCGCTCGCCTCACGAAGCGAGCGTCCCGGGTTCGACTCCAGGGGGCGTCCCACAAGGATGTGGGGGTTGAAAACCCTCCTGTACCCCGTGGAAAGTGAAATGGGCCCTCTGGGCCTGCCCTACCCGTAAGGATGGGACCCCTCGGTCGGTGGAACAGGGATTGGTGCCACCCGTGGGTTTACCTGTTACGACGATCGCTCGAATGAGGGCCGGTTACGGGCAGGATTCCCCCACGATAATCTCAAAAAAAAAAAAAAATGAAAGACCTTGTATGGTGGACAAAGGGAGTGGCTCTTCCTCCCGTCATCCCATATGACAATGGTAGTTTGGAACATCAGGGGGTTGAATAGCCCTTTGAAATAGTCTGATGTAAGAAATTTTGTACATTCTCACCATATCTCTCTTTTTCGCTTTGCTTGAAACTAGAGTAAAAAAAAATAAAAAAAATGGTCGACTGTTATGAAAGTCTGCTTTCAAAGCTGGGATAGTTTGCATAATTATAGTGAAGCAATAAATGGTAGAATCTGAGTTTTATAATCCTTGCATATGGCACATCTCTCTGTGATTGTTACTGATCAAGTTTTACACTGTCAAATTACCAATGTGATTCATGCATTCCATTTCCAAGCCTCTTTTATTTATGGTTGGAACATAAGGGATCAGAGGTTAAAACTTTGGGATGACATTAAAAAGATTAGTGCACCCATGTCCAGTCCTTGGCTCTGTATTGGAGACTTTAACTGTGTTTTAAATAGTAATGAAAAGCTTGGAGGCAATGATATCAACTTGAAGAATGTCTCTGATTTTAAAGATGCTATAAGGGAAGTAGGGTTTGTTGATCTTTCATACAAAGGAACCTTTTATACTTGGTGTAATCAACAGAATGTGGATGATAGAATTTATAGCAAACTGTATAGAGCTATGGGTAATATTAATTTGGCTGATGTTCAGCAACCTGATATTGAGTTTCTAAGTTCAGGTGTTTCATATCATTCTCCTTGCAAGATCAGTTTTGATGCACATTATGTTGCTAAAGCTAAAATTTTTATATTTATAAATGCTTGGGGTCTTCTATGAAGGTTATGAGAATAGGAAAAAGCCATTCATCAGGGGCCCCTGACGGCCCTGATGCAATCGGGGCCGTCCGAGGCCCCTCGGGATGTGTTTATGTGTATCCCGAGGGGCCTCGGACGGCCCCGATTGCATCAGGACCGTCAGGGGCTCCTGATGAACAGCAGCACTCTAAATTATCAAGAAAGCTTGGACTCTGGATGTGGAGGGTACTAAAATGTATTGTTTTGTAAGAAAATTGAAATACCTGAAAAAACTGCTGAAAGATTGGAATAAGAAGGAGTTTGGTGATCTTTACTTACGAATAGCAGAGGCAATGAAGTCTTTAGTTATAGCTCAATCAAATGTTGCAAACTCCGCAGTTGACCCTCACTTTATTCTCACAGAGAAAAATTGCAGGGAGGCTCTATCCTCTACCATGACCAATAAAAAATTTCAAATCAGAAACGCAAAAGTATTGAAGTGTTACTAGCATTTGTATCGGAATATTCGGACCGAAGTGCTCCAGACAAACTATTTTAATTTTTTTATGAGCTAAAAAATATTCTGGACAAATTAAAAAGTATTGTGGATCAGCTAAAAAGGTATTTTAGGAAGTTTTAGTGTTTTCATTTGAATATTTAATTTGTTCTGAGTTTTGCAAAGAGTGGATTTTTTTAACAAAGCCCCAAACTTTCCCGTTATGCGACAGTCCAAACGAATATATATTCAAATTCAAATGACACCATCAAATTTAATGCAAATCCACACGCCTCTCAAAACCCTAGGAAAGAAAACCACCGATCATGGCTTCCCCCGCGACCCCACCTGCGTCGCTCTCAGAGGAGAGGAACTGGGCTGAGCTTCCGCGCGATGTGCTGAGCGTGATTTTGAAGAAGCTGGGCGCGATGGATGTTCTATACCGCGCTCAGGCGGTGTGCAAAGCGTGGCATTCCGCCGCAGCCGACCCAGAATTCTGGCGATGCGTCGACATGCGCCTCCACGCCGATCTCTTCAATGTTGCCGATCTCGATGCTATCGCTCGACAAGCTATCGATCGCGCCGCCGGCCGCCTCGAGGAGTTCTACGGCTACTGCTGCTCCGACGAACTGTTGCAATACATTGCTGATAGGTATAAAACGAAAATGTTCTCATATTATCTTATTATGATTGAAGTGTATGTGTCTGTACTATTTTGCTTCATACAACTCTAAATTGGCACTAAAAATGAAGCAAGTTATGTTATGTGCGTGATGGAACCCATGCTTAAAATGGAAATTTTGAGGCCTCTAAAATAAACTGACTTGAAAAATTAAAAATGAAAAACGCTGATAGTAAGTGCAATCATCTCCACCTGATAGCTCATGCTTTTAAATATTAAATGAAGATTGTTCCATCCACTTTTTAGAGGCTAAGTTAGATTTAGATGCATAATAGCATTCTGTGTAATTTGAGTGTCATCATATGAACGATTTGCTTTTCTAGATGAGTCCGTGGCTCTGGAAAATAATTAGTATGTTTGCAGGTTATGCAGGTCAGGCCATGGGTCGCTGTTCCTTATGACATTTTGCATTATGAATTATCAAAAGGATGGAAATTCATAGCTTTACATGTATTCCTATCATTTGTGTAGGGGCTATGATCCAACTTTGCCGATGGTATTTGTGAGGCATCCATATATCCTGAATGCATAAGCTAGTAGTTGGGTTACCATCTTATGTTTCTCAATGTTATCACAATTAACATGGGAATCACAATTAAAACTGTCGCTTTCACTTGAAACCATTAGCTCAATCTATTGAGAATGTTGTTAATTGTCACTAGCATTGAAATCACTTGAGATCCACGTTTCTTACTACTAAATATAAAGTCATCTTTATAGTTCGTGTCTCATGATGCAGTTAAGGAGTTGCTCTGCCCAACCATATGTTCCTTTATGTTACTTTAAAACTACACTGTGTTATGTGTGTTTCTCATTCTGGTGATGTTTGTGAGGAATTGACTTGATGGTCAGGAAACTTAGTTTTCTTTGAGATTGTGAGCTTGTAACGACCATCAGCAAGTACCATGATTACTAATTACTTTCAGGTTATGTTTAAACTTTTTCTGAGAACGGATTCATATATTTGGCTTTTATAGCATATCTCTGTTAATTGCTGGCTTTCATTTGTTATGATTTTAGTGTAAGATGCTAAAGATGATACAGATATGGGTTGCTTCCGTGTTTGAGACTTTAGATTTTAAAACTCATTACTTCTGTATGCTCTGTCATTATCCTTGGAATCTCTAGGTTTTGTGCTCTCCTTCCTTTGGATTCTGCAAAGGGTGTCATTAATCTGGTTGAGCATTTCTCTCTATAGCTCTCTAATTTGCCGTTTCTGATTTTGATAGTGTGCATGTTGAAATTTGCACGTGCTTTGTGGAAAATCCTATTGATCCTTTCCTTGAATTGTTTGGTGTTTATACTTTATACCCAGTCATGTATGACAATGTTTAACATGTCATATTATTTTTATGCTATTGTTTTTCGCTAGCAGGTGTTAATTCTAATAATAATGCTAATTGGTGTCAAGTAAAATAATGAGTCATTTCTTTTGGTGATGCTAATCCCATCAATTCAGTAGCATTCTAGGTGCACCTTTTATCACTAATTCGTCACTATTCTCTCAGGACTAGCACCTTGAAATGTCTACGTCTTATAGCAAGCAACATCTCGGAGGAAGGTTTGATAGAGATTGCACGCAGATTCCCCATGCTGGAGGAGCTAGAGGTTACTCTTGATTCAATTGGTGACAAATGGTTAGAATCTGTTGCCGAAGCATGCCCACGGCTTAAATGTCTCAGAGCAAATACAGAGCGGCCTTATTTCTCTGAGCCCCTCGATGAATATGACTCCGACACTTATGCAGTCGCAATTGTGAAAGCAATGCCCCAGCTCCACAAACTTCAGATGGTGGGGAACCAAATGACAAATAAGGGACTGCTGGCCATCCTCGATAACTGTACTCACCTTGAGTCCCTCGATATTAGACGATGTTATAATGTCAAGCTAGACGAAAATCTAAAATCTAGGCTAGCTTGGATCAGAGATGTGAGGCTACCACATGATTCCACCCATGACTACGAAGGTATTTTCAATGCTGCTGATAATGAGATTGATGGAGAAGATGCTTATAGCTCTGATGACCATGGCTATGGTTTTGAAGAGGAGTTTGCCTATGACGATGAAGATTGGGACTATGATCATGAGATGGCTATGCTTTTCGATCAGTTGGCCAATGGCAAACATTCAGACGAGGACGATGATACTGATTAGCTCTTGGATCTAGCAGGTTACCTTTTCTTTTTGCTACTCTTGCCCTCGGCACGCACGTAGTACTGTTCTTAGGCCTCTTCAATAAGTTTATTACAAACCAATGCATGCTTTAGTTAACATGTAATATCACATAGATTTCATCATTGAATGTTTTGGTGTTACAACAATTTTGAATTTAACACTTTTGAGTCACATAAAATGGAATATTATACTTGCATATGGAAGATTGAAGTCAGTAAATATGACTCTCAATGACTTTCTTCTGGGAACATAATTCTACTGCTGGATATCTCTGCGGCCAATGTGACCATTGTTAAGCCATTTGTTATATATTCCGTTACGTGTAAAATTAAATTTCATCCGTTAGATCAAGGAGATCAACGGCTGAGATGTTAGCTTATCACTATTCTCAGCTCGACCTGAGGATAGCTTATATATATATCTATATATATATATAGGCTAGCTCATCTGCGATGAAAGCATATGTCAAGATACAAATCAAGAATAGGTAAATGTTAAATAAAATGACAACCCATAAAGCTTCACATGTGAAATTGGTGGCCTGGAAGGCTTGCTGACATATAATTGAAAGTAAAAGCTTGGTCATAAATAAATATAAAATATTTTTAATGTAAAATAAAATAATTGCCTGATAAAGACTGCAATACCTTCTCTTTTTACTGATGATGTGGGGAAAGCCCATCAGATACGAACATGCACATAGCACATCTTGGTTCCTATACATTTTTAGTATAAACAATACTAAAAATCTACACAATTTTCTCCACAGCTATGAGAACCAAAGGCTCTATCATTACTATCTACTTGATACTAAACCATCATTGCCCGCGAGCATCTGGTACTTATCTTTGCGAGATAGATTAGTGCACTCGAACCCGAGTGCTAGCCCTATCGACTTTTGAACGTGGTTAGCTACATCATAGCTCGATTTGGGTTCGTCCAGTCGCAACCTATCAAGGAACTCTAGCCTGTAACAAGGGCTAGGGTTCATAAAGAAGAACAATGAGTCCAGCCATTTGTACCCTTTTACCGTTGTGCCGTAGAACATTCCGACCTCGACACTGGCTGCAACTGGTACGATATTCTCTGTGATCTCGGCGAATAATGGGCTGAACCTGAAGCGCAAAATATTAATATTTAGTATTAACCTCTAATAATCATAGTTCATATTAACTACAAGAAAGTAATAACATGTTACTAGGGTCAGGCTGACCTAACTTGAAAAACATAAAAATAAAAATAAAAAAATAAGAAAAAAAAACCAATAAATTTCGGCTTATCCAACAAAAATAAACTATCCAGCAATAAGTGCTTTTTGGACAGAATCTGTGTTGGTTAAAATATACGCAATTATATTTTAAATGAGACTGTTTTCTGAAAATTCTAGCTCGAAAAACTTACATTCAAAATACACAAGTATACGAGTAAGATTTTCGATCAAAACAAATTAATATAAATACCATAAAGGAACGTATCAAATTCAACTTTTCTAACAGAAATATAATAGACCAAAAAATTAAAATAAATAACATCATAACTTACCTAAGTAGATATGGCTCTCTACATGTTGTCCCCTCCGGGCAGACGACTAAGTCGCCTCGATCAAGTGCAGCTCGCATCTTGGCCCGATCCTTTTCCCGATCCCGGTCCAATCGGATAGTCGGTATCGGTGAGATCAGCTCAGAAAAACTACTCAAACTATAGGTGAGTGCTGAAACTTTGCGCTGTAGGACAGTTGATATGAACACTGGGTCCAATAGGGTTCTGTGACAGCAAACATACATTGTGCCGCAATTGTTATGGGCCTGGGCTGAATTCAATTGGGCTCTTATTCGGAGTCCGATAGCAGCACTGCCCATAAAATGTAGTTGGAAAGGCAAGAAACCAATGAGGATCCTGCAGACGGCTAGGATGATGCCAGGTGGCAGCCAGAAAAACCGAAAGAATATCCAACGGCGTCGGAAGCGCCACAAGACGGCCGTCGTGGAATATTAGTGGTTTAGGGTAGTCCTTCAGCTGCAAGGGCGATGCCTTCTCATTTGGTGGAATTAGATGGATCTCCTGTCCAGTAATTACATATTAAAATTAACTACAAAATAATTAGATATTAAAATCCATATGATTATAGTTCTTTAACAGTTATTTTTTTTTAAAAATAATAATTTAATGTTATATATGTCAACTGGAAGGCTATGATGGTCCTGCTGCCTTCGCAAAACTAAATTTAGGTACGTTTGAAAAAAAGTTGAAAAATTTACGTTTGATTACTATATATGATTTTATATTTTCAGTCTTGAAATTTTGGAGTAAAAGAAAAATATGTCTAGACCGTTAAAATAATATTGTTTTTTAAGTGTAAATTAAATAAATTGATCATTCTATTAGAGACCTTTTTTTTAAAAAAGAAACTTCATATTTCAAAACTCTGATCTTTCTCTTCCTAATTGTATTTGATATTTTAAATATTAAAACTATGAAAGTAATATGATCATGAGGTAGTATATATAAGTACCCTGCACAAGAACATGAATGGGTGGTCTCCAAGCCCATCTCCGACCCCAAGATCGACTCCTCCGTCCCCTCCGACCGCTATTTTCAAAGCTTCAAACTTTCTAACGCCTCCGGAGATCAGCCCCTCCGGCAGCGCCACCCCTAAACTCCGCCCTCTGAAAGTTCTCAGCTCCGTCGCAACAACACCATCGACATTCAAATACTCCCTCAGAAACGGCTCCACCATCGTCCTCGGCATTCCCGAGATCACATACTTCGTTCCCCCGCAGCTCGTGAAAACTTTGTATGCGCTCTCTCTAACGTCATATTCATGCATGCACCAAGCAAATAAAAAGTTAATAATATATATATAAATATATATTGATGAACATTTTAGAATATGTATGACGACTGTATATATATATATATATATATATATATATATTTATAATATTACCTAAGACCTTCTAAGTAAAATTTCACCAACGTGGCCTTCGCAACAGCTTTCAAATCCGCCATTTTTATTCCGAAGGTGGAGACAAAGATCATGATTTTTAAAGAAAACTCTTCGAAAATTCTAAGTTTCTCAAAGAGAGATAGAAGAGGAGACATTAAGAGCAGCAGAAGAGCTCGTATGGGGCCGCCGGCTTCTATGGCGACGAGCATGAAGTAAGGGAACGAGCTTCTCGAGACGAGCAGAGCTCCTTCTAGCTCTGCGGCTACGCTGTGCTTCTCCCTCGCCATTGACGACAAATCAATGAAGGATTTTAGGTTGAATTTTGTGAGTTTGTGTGGGTAAGAGTGGAGGGGTATATATATTGAGGAATGGTACTTTCGCGTGCATGCTTTTGGTGAGTGGCCATGCAATCGTTCATACATTTATTAGGGTTGGTAAAATGTAGCAGTTGATTACTGGAGCTGGAGGAAACATCCGTTTGATTTGGTGCAGAGATAGAGGAAGGTGGGAAGTGGATTTAATTTGGCGCTATACACGTGGCATCAATTCAGTGCGCGGCTATCTGCGCTTCTGCTGTTGTGAAGCTGCTCTTTTGACCACTTCTTTCCGATTCCAAGGTTTTTAAAGCTGCCCCGGTAATGAAAGTAGGTGATTTTGATTAGCAGGTCCGACTTAGAATCGGTATCAAAATCGGAACGTTATTGAAATAGAATAAAAATGCTAACAAATTATATAATATTTAGTATATTATAGAATCAAATTAAATCTCAATTATCCTATTTGTTATATAAAAATAAGATAAAATTATATTTTAATTATATGTTTGATTTATATTATAACAAAATAAATAGGAGTAGCCTCGCGCTCAGCACGAATGGCACGAAATCCTCTCCCTGAGGGGAGGGGTTCCGGTTCGAACCGGGGTGGGTTATGGGGGGTACTGTTACCTACGCAGGCTGGGTTAGCCACCTGCTCCTTCGGATCAAAAATAAAATAAAATAAATAGAAGTAGCAAAACTAATAATCATTTTTATTACTATCAAAATGAAATACTATATATAAATAATGATAATAATTAATATAAATTAATAAACTTTTAAAAAATAATTTTTAATTTAAACTAAAAAGGACGAAATTTAAAGAGTTAGATTGTATAATTATTGGAACTTTGAAGTTAGTTCTCACTGCCGTACATTATAATCACCCATATTTGAGATTGTTATTCTCACCATTATATATTATTTTAGAATTTTTAATATAATAGTAATAAGTTAGGTAGTTTCTTCTCTTCTTTTTGTTTATTTTCTAATTCTCAACATAGATTTGTACTTGAAACAATTATATATGGGACGCTATTTTTGTACCGTCTAAATGAATCCTACTTTTTGTCATTATTACTAAATTAACCAAACACACACACACAAAAATTAACTTTTTGTCATTTTCTAAAACTTGTGTATTTTAAAATATTTTAAAAAACATCTGCTTAATCATTTTTAAAAGAGCTCTAGATATAATAAGTAAAACACATCAAAAATTAACTTTTTTGTTAAAAATATTTATAATGATTTTATAAATTTTGTTAAAAAATATAAGCTTATTTATGGTTTTAAAACCACAGGCCATTTTGTCCCGCACCGACATCTCAGTTGTATGCTCGAATTTTGATATCCGTAAAATTTTAATCCCGTAAGGTACAGATCAGTAAGTCTGTCTGTAAAAAGTGCAAACGTCAGAAGTGTACAATTTTCTGCTTAATTTATGAGCATAATTTGAGCATATAAATTAAATATGAAGATTCGATGATGGAATCTAAGTGTCACCTACTGGTTTACATGATAATAGTCGCATAAAGTGGATCGATTATGGTATAATTTTCTTTTATAAAAAAAAAAAAGAAGAAAATCAGGGCTTTTCCAAATCGCTTTGTACATGGTGCTAAATAAGTAGTTTGCTATTTTTGAAGATTAGATAACTGTTCAGAAAGCGTTATCATCCGGATTCGAGTATGTATATGTGAAATTTTTTAAGGCTTTTTTAATAATTTCATATATTTTATGGCAGAAGCTCTTCTTAATAGAATATATGTACATAAATCCTAGAGTGTCAATCGAAATACCATCCAGTTCAAAACTATCCACTTTTGTCCGGTATACCGCCATGCTTAAAAGATTAGCAAAACGTCCCAATCTCGATTTTTTTTTTTTTTTTTTTTTTTTTTTGATAATCCAATCTCGATTTTCTTGGCACCAAAAGTGCCGCCAAAAAAGTGAAAACGCATATTTCACAGCTTTGAGTTTGGCGCCAAAAAGCACGCCCATTACAAAGTATATAATATATAATATATATGTAGAATATCTATAATATTATAGTAATTATGTGTTGTGTTTCACTGAATAATTATATTTTTGGTCCGAAAGAGATAGAACAAAATAATATCTAATACTATATAATATTTTAGTAATTATATGATGTGTTTCACTGCATAATTGTATTTTTGGATAGCATTATTATCTAAGACATTTTAGTATTATCGTCGTTCTATTCTTTACATAATTTAATATTTTTATTAGGTTGATGTTCTCTTTTTTTTGCTGGAGTAGTAGCAATTTCTGTGAAAATAAAATTTGAGAAGAGAAAATAATTGTTGTGACCGATAATACGACAAAAGCAAGATGGATGAGTATTTGATAAACGGCTGAAAATGTCTATTAAACACTCCGTTACGTGCCGTAATTGACCGTAACTGATTTGTTTATCAATTGTATAAATAGAATCTGAGCCGATCGTTTTTGCGCGTTTAATCACAGCAGCATATCCGACAAAACTGGACAGTTTTGAACTAAATTGGATCCGGAGATTCTGATCTCTTCTATAAAATGTAAGTTCGTATTATGGATTCATCTCGATAATTTTTTAAAAAAGATAGATAATTGTTGAGACCAAAAAGTGGTCCGCCGACTTTCTTGCATTAAAGAGAATTCCAAGCAGGAAATAACTCTCTCTCTCTCTCTCTCTCTCTCTCTCTCTCTCTCTCTCTCTCTCGTGATCGTGAAGAGAACAAAAGAGAAAGGGGTTACGTAAAATTAAAAAAAGGGGCTTTGTGACTAATATAAGTTTTGAAAAATATAATTTTTTTGGCTATTATTCTTAAAATAATTGGCCATTTATGAGGTACGCGCTTATCGTGTATCATCGCATACATACATACTATATCTTGTGCCGCCGCAACCGACCATTTCACGAAGACAACATTCACACATACAATATATACATTTATATATATTCAGAAAATTATTTAAGAGAAAGAAATTAGTGTAAAAAGTTATGTAAATTCCAGTTTTTCAGCCGATATTTCACTTTTGTTGATTTGAACTTATCAACAACTTTTGGATTAGTTCGATGAACAGCGGATGTTGCGTCTTGTGTAATATAACGTTGATTGAGGAAAGAAAAAACATTTTTATTTTTAGGACTTTAACGGCTCTAATACTATCAACAATTTTCCGTAATATATGTGATATATATTTTGGAGCGCTGATGACATTGAATATATTAGGACCGTTAGGGACCACAAAAAGAACTATTTTTTTCTATAAGAATTGCTATTTTTCAAAGTTCTTTTAACTTCAAAATTTTAGAACTGGTATGATATTATGCACATAGCCCATCTTTGTAATTAAGAGTACGATAAGGAGTTAAATGCAAGCCGAAAACTTGTTTACACGCTATATATCTATGTAATTAAAAGTACGATAAGGAGTTAAATGAGAGCCGAAAACTTATTTACACGCTATATATCTGGCATCATTAAACCTTTCTCATTTCATTAGCCAACTGTTCACCATGCCAACGCAAACATAACATGACACTGACCTCACTGTATCAGAGCATGTAGAATTATGTAGTTTTACTGTAGCTTGATGGCATTTTTTGACAACTTTCAGCTGCAAATTTACCCGAGTTAAATCGTCCGACAATTGCATTATAATCTCTCTATATTAATAACGTTACGAAAGTCTTTTTCTTAAAAAAAATTATACTTTAATTCTTTAACACCATTTATAATATATTTTAATATATTTTTGATATCTCCAACACAATACAACTGATATTTGTATTTTAACATATTTTAGTAAGTTCCTGATACAATTTAATATTTTATGTTAAAAAATAACATATTGATATTTTTTTTTATTATTTTTAATATTTTATTGATAATTTTTGACATCATCCAAAAAAAATCTAAATATAAGGCAAATTTTTGTCTTTAACAGTAGTTCAAATCTCCCTTAAATTATATTCTGACATTTGTGACACGTGGATTATTCTCCTTCCATAAATGGAACTACAGTACATAGCAGATATAGATATGTATGTTGTATGATATGAACTACAGTACATAGATATTTATGTTGCACTCTTAAGCGGATCTAGAATCGTGTACTTTTTTTATTTGGAACTGCAGTACGTAGCCTCAATAAAACGAACAATTTAGCCCTGCTGGGCATGATCTTCTAACTCCACTTCATAAATTGTTCCCTAACACATATAAAACAGTGTCCAAGACGTTAGATCCGAAGATTCTACCTTATAAAGCCGATATCTTATATTCTAATCTTACAAAAAGCAAAATATGAACTTTCAAACCTATCTAAAATTTTCCAAATATATGCTACAAGAGTTGCATAGATTAGAGTATTAGACCGATTATCGGTAAAATTTTGACGAGACAGGCTACAATTATGGCACTCCGCATCTGCATTGATTATGCCATGGCAACTATGCCTTTTGTTTTTATCCATGCAACTATATTGATGATATCGATGCACATTATTTTTATTTTTAAAAATAAAATATAAAAATAAAATTAAATAATTAAGAATGAAATTTTTTAGCACATTCTGAACAGGTCCTAGCTAGTATCATAGTTATCGGAGCAGGTACATACTAGTAGGCATTGGATGTATCGATCATCACGCAAAACTATGAAACAGAACATGTTAATAGATTTCACACAAAAAGTAAAAACAAAAGAACAAAACCAGCTTAGCTGATTATGCAATCATTTAAGGTATCAGTTTTTTCTAGCAGCATTGATTAGTCCTGATCAAAGAAGATAGACTTGAAATCACTCAAATCACCAAAATAAATGATAAAGACAACCACATTTAATAAAAATCCTAGTGACTGTTTAATAGGAAGGACCACATAATCCATCCAAATTTGTCAACAAGACTAACAGTGTAAAGGTTTCAAGAATTGAATCCACTGGCATCATGAAATCAACTACTTTCGTCGGCCGTCCTGTACAACTGCTTTCTTCCTCCAGGTTGCTGTACTACAATCTGCGTTCTTCGCAAACAACACGCTTGATGAGCCATTTTGTGGTAATGCGCGAATCTCTATCATTTGGCCCTAATGAAGTGACCACTTGAAATCGTGGCTTAAACAGCAAAAGCAATACATTTAGTCTACATAAAAAAGATCCATTGCTAGATTTTTTCACTCAAAAATTCAACTTTGAATATTTTTTAGAGAGAGTTTCTAATATAATTTGAGTTATTCCAAGTTGATATTTTGTTTACTTCAGATATTTTGCTTTAGTACTACGAATTTGTGATTCCAAACTTCCACACAGAGCTGTTGTAATGGTCTGTTAATCTGTATTTAATCTGTTTGTGGATATAATGGTCAATTAGTCTATCTATCATAGCTTAAGGGAAGGAAATAAGCCAAAAATAAATGCTTAATTAAAAATACTAACCCTTGCTTTGGTAGTTATTGAGCTTTATTTTGTCTTGAACTAATCCTTCGGCTCTTTCAACATAATATATACATGCATTTATCTTGGTTGAAGCGGCCACTGAATTTTACATTGTTACCAAAAAAAAAAAAAAAAAACCATTGCTACGCTATATTTGACCCAAACATTACTATATTGCATCATTGTGTTTTTTTTTCCTTAAAATCCATGTAGTTCATGGGTCTGTTTGACAGGATCTGTGAATATGACACCTAAAAGTAAAGTCAAGGTTTAACGAGGACAGCATTCGTCTAAAAGTACAAACACAGTATCCTTCAGTAACTAAGCCTAGTACGTGTGCTCCTGCAAACGCACATCCAAGTTCAAGGGCGAAATGAAAATTCAGAATTTCTGCAATCAATTTCAGCTGAATCGGGATAAAGGGTGGCTGAAAGTTATGTTGAAGGGATAATGATAATCGGGTATGGTACATTTTTGAAGTTTCAGAGAAAGTTCCCAAAATTTGAGATAGTATATATCAAGATATCTTTAACATAGCTTTTGAATTTGATACATGCAATACAATGCAACTAGTTAATGCATGAATGGTCGAGCATATTTGAGACGGTAACAAACAAATAAAGCAAAGGCTGCAGCAAACCTTGACTATCATGCCAATTTCATGATCTTTATAACAAAGAGCCCACTAGTTTGGGAGGTTATAGGGTCAAATCTCCAAGAATTTGGAACCCTGCCGCTCCTACAGGGCCAATTCCCAGCAGCATCTATCACTTGAACCTCTGTTGAGAAAACATAAAATCATGTATCATTACACTTGCACAAATATAGTTCCTAGCTGGTGCAAAACAAGCAAAAGGCAATGGCAAAAAACAAGTGTAATGCCAAAAGTAGTTATATAAATCTAATAAAAGGATCAATATGGGGCAAGCCCAGCGGGGCAGTGGTAAGGGTTGTCCCTCACTACGGCACTGGTGCGGGTTGAATCCTGCTGAAGGCTAGATGGAAACATCTTCTGCTTGTAGTGGACACGGGTGCCTATGTTGTTCCTCTCCTAGCCTGGAAAAAACTCTTGCGAGTTAGCGGGAGCCGGGAGCGGCCTTGTGCACTGGGTTCGCCTTTAATAAAAGGATCAACATGCATCGACATGAAATGAAGGATTTCCGTCCTTATCTTACACTAACACACTACCTGACCACTCTTAAAGTAGTAAATGTCTACCCAGGAAGACTGCCTTTGGTGCCGCTGCTTACAAGAAACTAGATATTTGCTTTACTTGACAAAAGGCGTGCACATTGCTTAATCAACCATCGATGTTGAGATGCGAGATGGATTTAAGTTGAAAAGCAAACATGGTCCCTGATTTGTACGGACCAAGACAAGACATTGCATCACCATAATCAATATACCTGCAGAAGGGTTTCTTGAGAGAAACAGCTCTACCACATCTTCATTTTGGCCAACAGTTAAACTGTTTATGAAAATAAAAGTACTTCATTAAGTTGAAGAAAGAAAAAGATCAAAGCAAAGCACTATGTAACTCCTAACTTAAAATTATTTGGCTCACGCAAAGTGACTAGTGCATTAAAGATCCTCTTTGCAATAGTCCTAAGTAATATGATTCCACAGCTTAAGAAAAAGATGTGTTGACGTGCATAATACAAATACTTGCCTGCAGGTTGAATAAACCAGTAACCCACCAGCTCTCAACAATCTGAAACCATTGTTCAGAAGGTCTAACTGCATGTAACAAAGATATGCTGAAAAAATTAAGCTGGCAACATTTACGATGGATGAATATCATAACAAGTATATATTCATCATATGAAGAGCTACTTTAAGAGAGTACACTTACTACCAGCAGTTAATAATGGCAGTTCGGGTTTTGGAAAATGGGCGAACAGGTACATCTCAAGAGAAACACATGCAACTATTTATAGATTAGATGTCAGGCTAGATAACATCAGAACTGAACTTGTCTACTTCTAATATTCAATCCAAGAGCACACACGAGATTTAGCAAATTGAACATTTAGAACTCAATTTGTCTACTTCTTGAAAACAACCAACTGTAAATAAATATAAAAAAGAAAAAAAAAGCGTAGGTGGTTATGAATGTTGGCATCCCAGTAGACAGAGTGGTTATGCTTTAGTCTGCTTCAACAATGAGAATCACATCGCCTAGATTTAGCCATCTCATTGTGTCTAATTCTCAACAAGTACAAGATTGCTTGGGATGGTGAAGAGTCTGTTATGAACCGATTCGGATCGGCTCACGTCGGCGGCCCGGACGCGGCGAAGATAACACCGGCGGCCCGGTGGCAGCTCTACAATTACTTTACTCCTAAGATAAAAATAATCTAAAATTACTATTCTTCTTCCCTAATGAAAAGTAAGGAGTACAAGGAATATTTATAGGGACTAGCCCACCAAGAACCTACCAAATTCCTCTCCTAAAAACCTTCCTATAATATCTCCTAAATACCTTGCTAGATATCTTCCTTAAATAACTCCTAAATATCCTTCTAAAATAACTCAAAATAATATCTTTCCTTAATACAATATTTCCTAATACAAATATTCTACTAAATAATCTCCAAACAATATTCCTAAAATAACTTTGCTGCAGAACCCTAATATTTCCCTCATCCTCCGATTTGTATCTTCGGACGGCTCAAACTCCTTTGATCCCGTGCATAACATTCCACCCCCCTTAGAAAGCAACCTTGTCCTCAAGGTTGCAGCAGTGAAGCTCCGAGAAAATTGATATCGTCCAAACCACCGAAATAGATAAGTTGAGTGAAGTTGCAGCTGGTCGGGCTTGTGAAAGTAAAGGCTGGAAATTTTCATGATGACATAGAGCCAATGTAGCACGAATCCAATGGTCGAGGAAAAGTCAACTTCCATATCCTCGATAGTTTCCTCATAGTATCCATTGTGGCACAACTCAAAGAACAAAGCTAATCGATAAGTAAAACGAAGTGAGGTGCAGCGATTCCTTGCTCTTTTTAGCTCTCCCTGAATATTGCCTTTGAGACTGTCAATAAATATTTCGATAACTTGTTGTTCGGACTCAAATTTATTGTCAACCTTATGTTTCGTAAACTCAATCCAATATTGCGCCACTGAAGTAACCTGCCGAATAGTGCGAAGATTGCGAAGGCGCCAACTGTTTCTGTTCTCTTCTAATTGTTTGGTGACTCTTTCACAAATATCATCAAGTTTATCCATTAATTTCTGAATGCCGTCTGCTGATATAAGAGGTGCCGATGCAGATGGAGGTTGCGGTTCTGGAAGAGCTTCGTAGTGATATGGTAGACAAAAACTCTCTTGGGATACCGAAGGAGTACAGTAGCTCGGTGGTGGCCGGGAGGAATAGTTCTGCTGATTCTGCTGAGGCGCTGACCAATTAACAGCTGCACTAGTTGCATTGGTTGGTATACCAGTCTCCACAGCATAAAAGGCTTTATTGCAGTTTGGGCACAGAAGGTTATGGTTTAAATAAACCCTAAGATACTTATATTGCATTCTGCACTGACCACACGATGTCCAGAACGTATCTAATTTCTGTTGACGCGTTGAATTAGCAGCATCAATCACGGAAGTATTAGTAGTTTTCTGACTTTTGCCAGTGGACTGTGCGGAAGGTGATGCGTAGGAGGACCAACCCGGTGGTTGTGGTGTGTTCCAGTAGTGAGACATAGCAATTTTTTTTTTTTTTTTTTTTTTTTTTTTTTTTTTTTTTTTTTTCTGGTGGTGATGGTGGTGATTGGTGGAGATACGTAGCACAGCACAGCGATAACAAGGATTCGGGACCGACTGCTCTGATACCAATTTGTTATGAACCGATTCGGATCGGCTCACGTCGGCGGCCCGGACGCGGCGAAGATAACACCGGCGGCCCGGTGGCAGCTCTACAATTACTTTACTCCTAAGATAAAAATAATCTAAAATTACTATTCTTCTTCCATAATGAAAAGTAAGGAGTACAAGGAATATTTATAGGGACTAGCCCACCAAGAACCTACCAAATTCCTCTCCTAAAAACCTTCCTATAATATCTCCTAAATACCTTGCTAGATATCTTCCTTAAATAACTCCTAAATATCCTTCTAAAATAACTCAAAATAATATCTTTCCTTAATACAATATTTCCTAATACAAATATTCTACTAAATAATCTCCAAACAATATTCCTAAAATAACTTTGCTGCAGAACCCTAATATTTCCCTCATCCTCCGATTTGTATCTTCGGACGGCTCAAACTCCTTTGATCCCGTGCATAACAGAGTCTAACTATAGAAGTGCATTAAGGTACTAGTGCTAGAGGATTTAGGCTATATATAGGGCAAAGTAGGATGTCAAGGTTATTAAAACACAATGTTAGTGAAGATGAAAGGCATAGGACACACAAGCAGATGGCATTCGTGGATAAGCTAGGTAGAAAGAAAAATATGTCCTTAATTTTTTCCGTAACGAGTAATATACTTCTCTAGACAAATTTCAATAGTACAAGTGCAAAGACTGAGCATTGAAAGCTGAGAAGATGACTTGTACTTATTTGACTAGTCTACCCACAAAGCCCAATAAGCATGTTCACCAATTATACAGTAAAATAAATCTTAAGGCTTACATAGACACTCAAATAGACTAAGTTTATTGCTGATTAAATGATGAATCTGACTAATCTGATAATCACATGAGTTCCAAATCTGTACAGCAATTGGCAGAACAATAATAGTCAAACATCATATCATGAAAGAATGCTAAAACATTGCGCTGAGTTGGATAAATGTGCAGATAATATATACTTTTCAGGAATCCAAATCTCTCTAATGGATTCCTGAGAGATTTTTGGATTATTTGACAGGATAAAACGCTCACTGAGTCGTCAGCACAGCTCATGAAGTCGTAAATCATGTTCTCCTAATATTACTAATTAGGTAGACTGGACAAAGCAGCCATGCTCTCTAGTTGTGTATGATCTACAAAATAGTTAAAAAAAACTGTTAGTAAGATTGGTTACCTGAAGTTGCATAAGATTTTCTACTCTTTTTGCATCCAGTACTCGACGTTGAAGAGTTTCCCAACCCCAATACTCAAACTTGTGGATGTGTTTGATTGACCCATCATGTGTACACTCTGCATCAACAAGAACCTAAACATATTTAAGCAAAAAAAGGAGATCACAATTCATTAAATCATAGTTCATGAATCTTTATTATCAATAAGGCTCCACTATCTAATCACAAACCATACCCTACTGTCCTTGTTGTACTATATCATAGAAGATACAAGCAATAGGGCTGCATGAGCTGCAGCAAAATTAGGATTCATGAAGAGTTTAGAAGTACTATTATGAAAACAAATACGGCATAAAGACTCTGAAAGTAACAATGTCAAATTATAATCCTTAAGGAAAGCTAAATATGATTTTATAAAACGATCTTTTTAGATAAGCTCTGTCATTACAAAATTGAATACTGTTTATTAAATTGAAAGGTCAAGCTTTACAATCCAAGATAAAGATGGTCAACATTTAAAATTGAATTACTGTTCCTTAGTACTAGTGAAGGTTAAATTTACAATTTGTAATAATAGTGTAAATTTCTGCAAAATAACAGTTACTGTACATAATAGTAACTTCAGGTTGAGTTTTAGTATAAAGATATAATAATTCTGATTTACAACTTCACATGTTCCTACATTTATGCAGCATTTATATACCTATTTAAGCCAGACTTCAGAAAAGATAGGATAGAGCTAAGGCATTACCGATTACTTTTGCAACATTAGCATGTTCCAGCATACTGGTTAAAATCTCTGCCTATCCAGATTTATCATTTATAGACAGTTCCTAGCATTTGCAGTTCTTATCCCCATCAGAAGTTTAAAAGATCATACAATGTGTCTTTAACTTTGCAAAAAGAACGTTTCAAGCCATGATTGCATATCAATCTCAAATGCATAACTTGCTTTGCATCTTTAGATACTTCTTTTTTTTCTTTTTTTTTATGTGTGTGTTTGCTATCGATAGAGTAAAACTATAACGCCTGGTTCTATGACTATCATATAGCCGTTCTGTAGACTACCTTATCATAGCCAAACTCAGAAGGATGACTATTATTTTCCGCAGCGTATAGCTCACTTCTAGCAAGCCCAACAACCCCCGAGTTGTTCCCATAAAAGATCAGTTCTGGTTCTGAAGTTGGTAAAACTTGACAAGAACCATCAGGTTTTTTTAATTTTGCAGCTTCTTTACGCTCCTTCCATCGCCTCTTAGAGCTCCATTCCTTAAACATGTTTGAATAACTCCTAGCAGATCCACCTGTAACAGTTAAAAGTAAATTGTGACGAAATTGGCTACACAAATGCAAGATACCTTGAAAACAAACTATCTTCATATTCTTGTAAACGGAAAAAACCACGCAAATTGTTTATAATTACATTACATGATCTGCTGTCCAACCTAACAGGCAAAAGAGAAAATGAAGTTCCATCAGCTACAAATAACCGGCACTGATTCCCCAGAGCGTATTTCAATAACATTGTACGGCAGGCTGCTAACCGGTGTCTTGCCACATCAACTCCAGTCAGAGATCCCGAGCTACCAAGTAGATCAGCAAGCATGCAAAGCTTAGCACCTTGCAATAACAAAAAGAAAGCATATGCCACATCTAAGTAACAACTTCAACATATTTCAACTATAAGCTCAAACATGAACATGCATAAGAAATCAATAATAGCCTCCTCAAAATTCGAACAATGCCATTACGAACCATTAATCACCTCTAAAGAATGGGTTATACAGACAGGCTTGCTTAAAGATAATCTTGAGCATTCATTTTGATCTTGAAAATTCCCAACTGTTAATCTTGAGTCTTACTTCCAGAAATTTTAATTATTCGTACCTTCCTAAATTAACAATTCATTTTGATCATTTTCATGTTGATGTTTCTGTTATCTGCCATCTTAACTTGAGAGTAATCAAATTATAAAGCCTGGTGGGAGGGGATGCATATGCAGCCATTGTGCATGATCTCTTAATAAAGAGGAACAACCACCAGTCTCTCAGATCTGCCCCATAGCCACTAGCTAGAAGCATCTGTATCCTTTCCACTTCAGGAACCCACACATATAAAAATAAATTCAAAGAATAGAAAATCACGACCAAAGTTGCAACACAAATGCAAAAAGAAAAATATTGCAATCAAAGGGCACCAATCATTCATTTCTCTAATGCATGAATAACAGGCAGGCCTGCTACTATCACTTTGAATTAGAGACATATGGTGCACGCTTAATAGGCAAAGCTCCCCTATCTCATTTCTCATCCTTTAGGGTGTGCATTCCAACTTAGAATGCATTATTTGAACCACCCTTCATTTTGTCAGTCGTATCACGATCAAGATAAAAAAGATACCAACTGAGATTGTCAGGTAGCATTGCCTTCAATGGCCAAGTCCAGCTTCTGGTATATGCTACCCCATGAAAAAGACATATTAGCAACTCATTTATATTACAGTGTTTGGTTAATGAATAACTCATTTATATTACAGTATTTGGTTAAGGAAGATCGTTACAAGAATACAACTATAACATAAGCATGCATAAAACCCTGTTACGAATAAAATAAAAGTCAGCAAGTCTGCAAAATATGACTTGAATTAAGCATGCTTAGACTTCAAATATAATTGCTTGAGCCTTCTGAAATTAGGAACAGTGGTAAATGGGGAAGAGGTGATCTAATGACAAAAAATGCAGACTTTACAAATAATGCATGCAGCCACATCAATAAACCTCCATATACCAATAAGTATTTGAGAAAATCATACCATCAGGGAAGACACAGCATAATATGATAGAATTGAGTCAAACCTATCCTTTTTATGATAGAGCTGTCAATGCCACTACTCATTTCCACTACTATGATCAAAGGGCATAAACTGTAAATTAAAAATGCAAACAGCAGAGCAACTTATTCCATGTGGTTGGTTGCAGCTTACACCTTAATCTAACTTAAGTAGCTTGTAATTGCATGATACTCCTTGTAGCATATGAGCACAAACTACTAGCTACGTATTTAGAAGCTAAATTTGAAAAGTTATAAATAAGCTACTTTACCAAAAGAATCTCACAATTTAAATTTGAATTGTTATACAATAGACTATCTAGAATCAATTTAACAAACTGCAACTAAACAAATCCTGTTATAATGATATAATCACAATGAATTTTGATTACCTGGTGCAGCACAGAGATCAAGTATGTGATCTCCTGGTTTGACATTCAAGGCTAAGACAGCAGCACCTGATGCTGCATCCATTCCATATATCTGATATAAAATGCCAAATAAGTTCATGAAAATGCTTTTTTGAATATCCAAGAACAGCAAAATACAAACACGGGGAGAAGGGCATTCACCGTGAAACAAACGACATAGTTATACTGGTTTAACGTAATTCTACCTTGATCCGTGCTAGCTTATAAAAGTTTCCTTGAACCTTTATGGCCGTTCTTTGCTGACGTCAATTCTTCAGCCAACGTAAAGATGCAACTTTTTCTATCATTCACTTTCTAAAGACACCAACATCATTGCATGAGTAATATTCTACCCATCATTTAATTTCGCAAAACATTACATTACCGAATTATTCCAACATTCTGTCTTCCATTTTGTCATCGTTACGGAAGCAATATACTTATCGATCATTCCGTTTGCATATATTTTGCTGTTTAGATATTAACTACAGGACAAAGCTACCAAGGATAAATTATATATTTATGATAAAACAAATGAGTTAATCAATTCGTTTAGCCTTCTTAAAGATTAAGATAGAGACCTATGGTGACAAAGATGAAGAGTTGAATCTTGAGAAGAAATATCACAGAGCAATTAGCATCAATCAAAAAGGATTTCCATTATGAGAAACTTGCTTAAAGAGATTCATGAAACTAGAAAGCTAAATATTTTTCCTAATATAACGAGTCGAAACCCTATTAACCTCTTGGTATCACGACAAGGCACGAACTAACTATCAGTCCCTCAACCTGTGGGGTCCTTGGCTATCACGCAATAGGTAAACCAACGAAACTAATTGAGTTGTATGATAACGACCCCTTTTTTCCCAGTTCTAATTATCTGAGTCGTGTAGAAGTAATTTGAAAACGGCCATTTCAGTTGATATAGACTTACCAGCAACAATTCTTTCATCTATTTGTCGCACTGAACCAGATATCCTAATGGTTTTATATACAAGAGACAAAACATTTTCACTAAGGCATAAACTCTTTAAACTTCATTAAGAAATGATAAATGGTTACATTGTTATACGTGCATTTTGATTTTGACACCACTTAGTTATGGATAATACTACATTGAAAATAACCAAGCAGAAACAGGCAATGGTGAAAATTGGCACATACTTTACCCATCTTGTATGCATTGGTGCTGGCGATCTGAACCTGTGGTGGCATTGCGTAGAAGCCAGGTAGCCAAGAAACTCTCTCTATGTCACACCTGAGCTCCTTTTCGATCTCAGGAACCTCAGACTCACATCCAGGTTTGACTCTTCAAATATGGAACTTATGTTAATAACGCAAGGGGAAAAAAAAAAGAAATCCACTATTTCTGATATCAACGTAAGCAGAAAAATCATCACGGTACACTTCTAAAATGAACAAAAACGAAGTCTCCCACTGGTGCTTCCAGCTGTTGGCACTTGCTTGCAAGCGAGAGGTTGCAAAGCCGAAACTCTCAGTACCCCTTCTGGGGCAAACAGCATTCGATGCTGTCTGCAGAACATTCTAAGACGCCGTGCATAACATAAGTCAGCAGCAGCTAGGTCTCACGATGGAGCACGGAAAGCACCAAATAGGTTGGACCTTCACATAGCGGGTCTACCCGCCGATATTTCAGGAGATATCTCAAAATAATAATAATAGGTAAATAACAACTTAGACAACAGAAACTTGAAACAAAATCTAAAGAAACCTTATATAGCGTGGGACATTGTTGTTGAACGAGTAAATTGATGGGTCGATCTCATTTGCTTTTAAGAATTGAAGAAACGCATCGGGCAGCCGCAAATTCTGTTCTTGATTAGAAATTTTGGGAATCGTAGAGACGATCTGGTTCTCCAATTGACTCATTCACGTCTACCTTCCTGAAACCATGAGCGGATCCACCATACAAACAGTGAGGCCAAAATGAAACCACTCAAATATAGGGTATCGGAAGATAATACAATACCGTGTTCAGCTGCGCTATCGGCGGATGGAGAAAAGCTCAGTCGAGCGGTGGGGACGTCGTTATGGACGGGAAGAGATGGTGTAGAAAGACGGTAGAAGCGCCCCTCGAACTAGAGACCCAAAAATAAATAAATTAAAGCAACAAAAAGCAAAATTAACGGCCAAAACAAAAAATAATTAATAATAATAACTTTGGTACAACTTTGTGCTATTTTCATTTATTGTATTACTGCTACATGCACGAAAATTACCATAAATTATAAGTTTCAATCACACATTTTTTATTTTTTTGAATTTTCAAAAAAAAACTTTGAAAGCTATAGTATGTATATACATATATTTTAATGACTTATAAAACAATGGTATATATTTTAAATTTTACTTTTTATTTATAATCTAAAATTACATTAAAATTATATTTATTAAAATAATCTGCTATTTATTATTACAAGAAGTTTGTCTCAACTCAAAATAATCTCTATATATTATATATATAAAACTCTATCAAAATAATTGAGTGTCATGTGGCACTTATTATAACTCACAATATTCCACATGGCATCTCTATTATCTCACAATTTGACATGTGGCACACTTAAATATAGTAAATATATAATTAATCACATCATTAATGAAATTTTTGATTCAATGGACATTTAATATATTATTAATAATTTATTAAATATAATTTATAATAATTTATTTTTACTTATATTAAATATAAATTATAACAATTTCAAAAAATTTGAAAAGTTATTATCAAATTCTCAATAATCTATATATAGTTATATACAAGTGATGAATATAATATAATATTTTAATAAAACAAATACTAATTTATATAAAAAAAATTAATCTTTTGAATATTATCACATATATATATATATATAATATTACAAACATAAATTATTATTATTTAAATATATAATAAAAAATATATAAATATTTATAAATATATAAAATTGGGTGGTCAAACTGTTACACCATGTGGCATCTTAATGACTTTTGATGTGTAATTTGTATTTTTTTTTTAAAAAAAAGTACATGTTATCTTTATTATCTGTTAAAAGTTTGAAAATTACGTAATTAATTTGAAAAATATAAAATGACTAAATGAAGTTAAAAAAATAATTAATGATTTTATTAAATAACAATTAGTTATAAAAAATGTTCTACACACATACATAACTATTAATATAAAGTGATAATAATATAAATTTTATAATAAAATTTATTTAAAAAATTATCTATATTATAGAACAAAAAATATATATAACTAGATATCATTATTATTTCACGTTATTTTTAAATAAATTAATTATTTTATATATAACAAGTAATATTTGTCTTGCTCTAATAATATGTGATAAAATAAAATATAAAATTTAATAAAATTAATTATTAAATTTAATATTAAAATATAAAAATATAAAAAAAATTAATATTATTATTTTATATTGATGATTAATGTCCGTGCATCGCACGTGCAAAACTAGTAATAATAATAACTTTGGCAGATGGTACGGCCTTGCAAGAATCTTAGTCCGAGTTTGGGCTCAATTGCAGGCCGTAACTGGATCCACAGTACCCAACTAATAGTATCTCGTAAGTCGTAATGGTTGGAATTACGCAGTTACCCTCCCTTGTGTTCCACCTCGCCTGCTTATAAAGCGGTGCAAATGTCCCCAGCTTCAGAAACCTCTCTCGCTAAAACCCTAGAAACCTTCAATAGGGTTTTGCGGTGCTCCGTCGCCGCTTTCGTTTTTTCTGAATCAACGTCTCTATTTCTGGTAAATCTCTTCAAAATCATCACAAATCTGCAATCAAGGGCATTTTTTGCTAGATTTCGGTGTTGTCTGCTTAATGTTCTGTGATTTATGTAGAGTTAGAAACTTTGAAGTTGGTTCCTAATTATTTGTCCTCTCTGATTTCGATTCGGCGTTGATTTATCTCTAATGAAGGTTTAATTTGCACCATCCCCTGTTTTGTTTCTCTATTTTGATTTGTTTCTTCAAGGTTTAGAGTTGATTTTGAATCTGTGATAGGATAAAGGTTAACTAGGAACCTTATTCACTCTGTATTTGTTCCAATGGTTGAAGGCTAGTTTTGTTGATTAGAGAATCGGCGAAGCTGCTTATCTAAACAGAACAGTGTAAAAATACGACTCACCTTAATTACGTTAAATATTCATTATGGATTGGTGCTATAGTGTCCAAAGTTAGGCGCAATGCACCCATCCCGACACTATCATAGCTAATTTGGTTTAGTTCACTACTGTGGTCTAGGGAGGGGTTTGTGCCTAACTTTTTAGTCAACTTCTTGGCGTATACTATTTCCATTTAATATATATTGGTTACTTTCTAAATTGTATTGGCCATAATACAAACTTCCTGACATTGACTATCTATACATATGTTGTAAGCTTCCTTCTTCTTTAGTGCTTTTTGTGATTTTTTTAAACTAGTGTTTTGGGTGAATCTGTTAGTTCGCAGTTGTTATTGATGTTTTTCTATTTCAATACTAACAGCTCTTAATCATGCTCAGGTTAAATAATTCAACTTGTTGCCATGGGAAAGTCCAGCAAGAAATCCAGCGCTGATGTACAACTTGATTAAGCTACTGTAGGTAAAGACTATCTTCTTTTATCCTAAGTTTAACAATCTATCTCCCATTGTTTTCTGGACAGGTTGCTGTCATCAATGCTACTACACCTGTTAAATCTGGTAAAAAAGGTAAAACTTAAGAATTGGACAATCCACATTATGATATCATAAAATTCCCTTCTAATGTGAATTTTCTCTCTTTAAATAGGTAAGAGGAGTTCGGAGGAGAAGATAGAAAAGGTTGTTAGCACAAAGAAGCAAAAGGTGGTCACTGAAGAAGTGGTTAAAAAACAGAAGGATGAGCCAAAGCCAAAGAAACAACCTCTGAAGAAGCAACCTGAGCCTAGCAGTTCAGAGGATACCTCTTCAGACTCTGATTCAGAAGAAGAGGTAACTTGTAGCGAATTCATGATTGCTTATTTTCTTGAGATGTAGATGTTGGGTTAGAGGCTTTTCTTCGGAACATTGGGCTCTTTATACGAGCTAGTCACTATTAAATGATGGGTTGTGGCAATTGTGTCAGGTTAAAGTTCCAGTTAAAAAGGAGGTTGCGCAGAAGGTGGTGGTCAAACAGGAATCTAGCAGCAGTGATGAGTCGTCTTCAGATGAGGTGAGCTGGCATGGACTATTCACAACTAGGATATGTACTCTGTGCTGCATCTGCATCCATGGTTTCAGCATGTGCTCTCATTGGGTGTAATTGTTAATTTAAGTTAGAAAAGACATCGGACCTGACATCCTGTGTTGCATGCTGTCAGGAAACCAATGGCAAGGCTGCCCCACCTCAGAAAAGGTTGGCAGCAGGTGCTGATAAGAATGGCAAGCCTGTAGTAACTAAGAAGGCACCAGAATCAAGTGATGATTCGGATTCAGATAGTAGCTCTGATGAGGATAATGTAAGCGTCATAGACATCGCTTCTGAGAATAGGAGGCTTCTAAGTGCTTTTTTTTAAAAAAATTTTTTTACTTCCATGCTATAGTAAGCTGGCTTATCTAAGTGAGTTTTATATTCTTTTATTGACAGAAGGTTCCAGCGAAAAAGTTGGCTGCTGCTTCTGTTAATAATAGCAATGGCGTTGCATCCAAGAAGAAACAGGAATCTAGTGATAGCTCCGATTCGGATAGTAGTTCAGATGAAGAGCCCGTGAGTGATGCTGTTGCTTTTACTCCATTATGCTAATGAAGGTTTTAGCTAATAGTAAAGTCCCAAACTAAAATGGACCACTTTGCAGAAAAAAACTGCTCCACAAAAGAAGCCTACTGCTGCAGCCAAGAAAGCAGAATCTAGTGAAAGCTCTTCAGAGAGTGAGTCAGATGAGGATACTGTAAGCAAACAAATCTTCATGTCACTGCATGCACTTTGATTGATTCTATCTGTTATTATGCTGGTAATTCACCTTTTGTTTCGGTGACAAATATATTTGATCTGAAGAGCGTCAAGGTGAAGATTGGCGCATCAAAGAATGGGGCTGTTCCTTCCACCAAATCTACCACAATCAAGAAGACCGAGGAATCAAGTGAGAGTTCTGAAAGTGATTCTGAGGAAGAAGAGGTAAATTTTGGGCATTTCATATTGATTTTTTTTAATTGTTGAATGATAACTAGAACTTTGTTTTTGTTTCCCATTTGTTTTTTTTTTTATAAACCTCCCAGGTTTCTTACCTGGCATTTTTTTTATAACACGAGAGTTTGGCTTTTGCATGTTAGTTCAGATGTTTTTTTGGCTATTGGTATTGTAGTACTAGGCATTATTAAGAAATGAGAAGTTCAAACATGCGACTGCAACTCCATTATGTTAGCCAATGCTGACTATATGCATTTGTCTGCAGGCTCCATCAAAGGTCACTCCAGCTAAAAGAGCAGCACCACCAGCAGTATGCTCTATTCCTCTTTGTCTATTTACATGTTACCTGGACAATGAATTGTGATTCATGACTTCTTTTTAGATTCAAGTGTTCCTATGCATGCCATGCTCTCCTTTGATTAAGACAGTAGTGGTTATTAACATTATTAGTTTTCTGTACCAGAAAACAGAAAGTAAGGCTGCAAATAAGCCAAAAGATAGTTCAGATGAGAGCTCAGAGGAGAGTTCTGAGGACAGTGATGAAGAACCGCAAAAGAAGATGAAATCTGGTGTAAGTGTTGCCTTGACCACTTATTGGTTGTTTTTAAGCATATTTTTTGGCGCCTACATTTGATTTTCTGATGCAAAGGTTGCCAAGCCTGTGGCCAAGACAACCAAAACAGACAACAGCAGTGATGAAGATGATGAATCCTCTGAAGAAAGTTCGGACGATGAGCCCACAATGGCAGATAAAAGCAAGGTTCAATTGGAATTCAAGTAATGCATGTTCATGGAGTTTGTTTTAAACAATTGGGCTTATTTGCGTCCTTTGCCAGCAAAATAAGAAGCAAACAGCAGAGAGCAGTTCTGATGAGGAGGATTCGGATGAGGAAAGCGATGATGAGGAGCCAACAAAGACTCCTAAGAAGGTCTGTGTATGCTATTGTCAATCTACATTTATTAAGTAACTGCATGTATTTTCTAATTATATATAAAGGTTCAATTTGCCCCTTGGAAACTGTAACTGACTGGTCAATTGAGATTTAACAACCAGATTCTTGAAACTGTTGTTGCTGATATGCAGGACAATGATGTCGAAATGGAGGATGCACCTTCAGCCAAAACAGAAACAAAGAAAGGCCTTACAAAATCTGACATGGAGGTACTGATTATAACTTGTAGGATACTGCATTTTAACTTTGAACTTCAGAAAGTGTTTAACAGATTCTTTCAATTTTATCATCTGACAGGTGAGGACTCCTGCTAACAGTTCTGGATCAAAGACATTATTTGTTGGTAACTTGTCATTTGATGCTGGTCAAGAAGATGTGTATGTTGTCTTGTTTTTTTCTTTTCTTTTCTTTTTCTTTGGAATTGGGTTGGGGGATTGGGGGGGGGGGGTGCAACTTCCTGCTTTTCTACAAGAATTGTCATAGTAGAACTTGCTCACTGGTATTTTTTATCTTTAGAGCAAATTTCTTCCAAGAAGCTGGAGAGGTTGTTGACGTTCGCCTGGCTACTTTTGAAGATGGACGTTTCAAGGGTTATGGTCATGTGGAATTTGCCACTGCAGAAGCTGCACAGAAGGTGTAATAAATATCATTATTTTACCCATTATTCAGGCTTTCAGTCGGCCATATTGTGGACTCAGTTAGGTTTTTTGAAACTTGAAAGATATAAGTTAATTAGGAAATTATGGCTGCCCATTTTTTAAGCTGATCATATAGTATGATGATAAAGCTCTATCTTGTATATGATTGTTGCTGTTCAAGTTTTCATTTATCATAGCTCTCCAAATTAACACAAGCTTATTATCTTTACCTTTTGTAGGCTCTTGAATTGAACGGGAAGGATTTATTTGGCCGTGGCGTCCGTCTGGATTTCGCTAGTGAAAGAGGGTCGTACACCCCCAATACCGGGTACTTAACTTCTCCAATCCCTGTACTATTTTCTAGTTATGCATTATAGCTCCTGTTGGCTATCAGCTGTGTTTGATTCATGAGAGAAGCATTAGAATGATTATGTGCCCTTAATGGCATTGTGTTCATGACGTAACTGCAGGAGAGATGCGAATTCTTTCCAGAAGGCTAGAAAAGGTCCAACTTGTACAGTTTTTGTAAGAGGGTTTGACAAGTCCGTCGAAGAGGATCAGGTGCTGCACTGTGTTTAATCGCTTACACTTATTTGTTACTTGTTTGTTGTGCTACATCTCATCTTTCTGCAACGCTAGATTCGAGGAAGTCTTGAAGAGTATTTTGGTTCATGCGGAGAGATAACACGCGTTCACGTTGCAAAGGACTATGAAAGTGGCGCCCTTAAGGGGTTTGTGTTCTCCGCCTTTTAATTTTTTTTTGATGTTTAGAATTATAGTTGAGTCTTGGATTAGGAATGGTGGAGTATTTATGCTTTTTCAATTCTGTATTGTTGATGTTGAATCAGCAGACTCTAAACAGTAGTAGTTTGTATGCGCTAGAATGCTCTTATAAGCAATGCCAAAACCGTTTGACATACCAACAAATTTAACTTGCAAAATATTTATTTTGCCCAAGTATGGGTAGCTTTATTGAAGTATTCCAAAATCTATGGTGCAGGTATGCTTACATGGACTTCAAAGATGAAGATGCATGCCACAAGGCTGTGGAGCTTAGTGGCTCGGAACTTGATGGCTACTGCTTGACTGTTGAAGAAGCTAGACCCAAGGATGATAGCAACTTTAGCGGTGGTAGAGGTGGTGGCAGAAGTGGTGGTAGAGGTGGTAGAGATGGCGGCAGAAGTGGTGGTAGAGGTGGTAGAGATGGTGGCCGCCGTGGCGGCCGTGGTGGCGGCTTTGGCGGTGGCTTTGGTGGTGGCAGGGGACGTGGTGGTGGCAGAGGTCGTGGTGGAACCCCTAATATGAAGGGTGCTGGTACACCAAGCCAGGGTATGGTTTTATTTTCCATGGTTTTAGGTTCACGGAGGTGGCCAGCACTGCCATTTTCTGGCCTGAGTTGGCCCTCCAGTTTTTTCCTATGGCTGTGCCGGTCCTCTCCCAATTTTTTTTTATAATAATAAATAACGGGGTACTGTTCTTGATAATAACACGTCATGTGCAGCGACACGACCTGTGAGGTCGGGGCGCACACAGCGATCCGCTAGCTCAGGTCGCAGCGTGTGGAAAACCTTGTTATTTTCCAGACATGGTTAATCCAGAGAGGCCTTTAACTTCTGGACTAGCTGTGTGTACACATAACATTTCAACCGAAAGAAATAGCTGTAGGGATTTACTTATAAAGTGATGAAATTTTAATGTATTTTGCAGGGAGAAAGACAACGTTCGGTGATGATTGAGGTCGTAGTCTCCAGCCGCTTGCATGGTGGTGTGCTATGTATCCCTAATTACAGTTTTGATCTTCCTGTACTTCTTTTCACCCGAGTGGATTTCTATGAACTTGTAGTTTATTCTTATGTGATTTTATGTTGGGTGACAGAACATGAAATAATCTTAGTCGTCTGTTTAGCGTACGAGTGACTAGTTGTTTGTATGTCTACTTTTCGAAACGCGCATGTAATGGAACTAATGTGCCGGCTGTGGGATATGAGGTGTAATGGCAAAGAATGGAACCTGCAATGTCATGGCAGCTCGTCCTAGTCGTCCCACTCTGCAGGGATGAAGCCTGCACTATTATATTCTACTTGCTCCTCTTGATTACCCACACTATGCATAATTGTTAAAGGGCTCCCAAATTGTTATTATTTATTATTTATCTAGCATCTTCTATTTATATATGATTAGAAAGTAAGCTTTGTTCATTCCATGGATTCTGCCGTTGAGTGAAAGGTAACAGCTCTTCGTTTAATAACGTGTGGTCAACTGAAGTTTAGTTATAAACGATTAATATTTTGTTGTCCTCAGTGGGCTCAAATTATTCCTCAGTTATCCCAACTGGCGTCTAACTCTTGCTGCCATTCTTATATTTGTGATCGCTTCATCCCAGCTGTGTACCCAAATGCACTGGGTAACATGTAACTGGCAAATACAGGGTTTGGCCCATCGCATCTAGGGCTGCCAGGGGAGCTTTTATTCGGATTCGAATTTTGCAAGCACTATATTGGTGACTTATGTTCTTTATATTCCGTAGGTGGTAATAAAAACTTTCGAATCAGTTGTGACGGAAAGATGAAATTTTTATGGCAGTGGATTTATTTGTAAGACCGCAAGCACTTTCGAACCAGAGATTTATTTGTTATGGCAGTGGTACGAAACTTGACGAATATGGTTAAAAGAATACAGGTCCGTGTTCTCTTATCTGTCCTGTGGAAACATAGGCGACCCTGTATCCCGTTCAACGGTTTTTATCGAGCAACTCCTGGTGTTCGACAGATACACAAGATGCTGCAGAAAGCTGATAGCAGCTTTTGTGGTATACGTTTTTTGTTTTTCCTTTCCTTCCAAAATTTTGGAATATTAATGTAAAGAAGCTGAAACACTCTAGGAGGAAACCAACTTAAAAGGAAAAAACAAAAACAAAAGAAAAGGGAAAAAAATGGAAAAATGTGAACAGTTGCATGCATAATGGTGAATTTAGGCGGTAAATTGTTGCTTTTAAGAGTTTCCTGATTTCTACTTTGAAGTTTTTTTTTTAACGGCTCTATCCAAACCTTGTTCAGGTATTTGAATGACTTGTTGAAGATATTTCTTCAGGTCGCTTTGAAGGCATAATGAACGAGCAGAAGATGGTTGCTGTTGATACGATCTATCATGTATACACTGAAGTGGACCTCATTGTTGGTTATTAATGGTTGGTTTGGTGGAACCGATTCTCATTATTTGACAACATAAGTAGGTACATCCTCGGCTATAAGTAGGTTCATTATAAGTTTAAACGAATTCCCTGTTTGATCACTTAATTTAGTTGGTGATTCGACCTTTCCTATTCCTTTTAAATTATGCCACTTTGTCGGATCTGTTCTTGCCTTGTTCTATGTTTAGGTTGATGTTTGCGGCGATACAGAAATCGTTAGTTTTAAGTTTAGTGCGATGGTTGGTTTAGTCAGTAAAGAAAACAAGTATTTTTTTACATGGTTAAGCTGGCAATGCAGGGTAAGTCCACGGGAGCCAATAAAGACTCCATTAGTGGCATTATACTGGGTGGAGAAATAGAGAGGGGAAGTAGAAGAGATTACTTGTAGAAAGAAATTTTACAAAAGGAATGTTCTCTCTCCACTCTTCCTATATGGACTATGGAGGGGAATTAAAGTCTTTTGACTTGCTTGCTTTTTTGCATGACTGAGGGTGTATATATAGTGCTTGCTGACCCTCATTTATTAAATGCATGCATTAACTGTAATATGACAATTGAGAGAGGATTAAGAAGGTAAGTGTCCAATCGTAGTGCTCCGCGTGGGGTTGCTTACTGTAGACGAGATTTTGCTAGAAATTCTTACCTCTGATTGGTAGGGTAAATGGCGAAATGACAAGTTGGTCGATGGCGCGCGTTCCAAAGACATGTGCACGTGGGGGTGTAAATCTGCACACTCGTTCTAATCACCGTGCAGGTCTACACCTTGGGACATGAGCATAGGCCAGCCGCCAGGTGTCATGCTGTTATTGGTTATCTTATTAATTTCCGTGGTAGTCATCGTTAGAATCTTAGATGCCGTGGTGGAATTAGGGTCGGAGTCGGTAGGTGGACTCTGGTGGGCTTCTTCGGCAGCCTTTATTTGGGCTCTGAGGTCTATCTCTTGTCACACCAGAAATTGTTAATAACATATTCTTAAAGATTAATGACTATATATTTCTCTTGCTGCACAATACTCACATAAATATTATTCAACAATGGACATTTAGGACTCTTACAACCTATATATATATATATATATATATATAAGAAATGAAATTACATAATCTTCATTCACTCAAGGTGAATGAATCAAACATAGATTTTTTTTTTTTTTTTCTTTCTCTAATAGCTTATGCACTTCTAGCTCATCAACTCAGAAAACATCTAGAGGCCTCATATCAGAAAACTAAAGACCCCGAAAAACCGAGTCAAGCAAAAAAAAACCCAAATTTCTTTCCAGATCATACACTATTTAAGCTACCGGGCGACGTTTTTGGTTACTCTCCGACCAATCCCTACCGCGCAGCGTTGAGCAAGAAGAGTTCCTGATAGAGCTCGATATACTATCCATGGCTTCTCTTTCTTCCTCTGCGATAGTGTCTAAGATTTTAGATACCTTTCTCCTCACCACCATGACTATCTGTGGTGGCGCCACCTCTGTTATAAACCTCACCGCCTGCGATTTCGCCATTGCAGATATCTCTGAGTCTTGTTAATGGAGCTCGAATCATGCATGAGCAATGGTGGTTTATTCCGAGGGAAAGGGGGGGAGGGATCGATTTATAGCCAAAGACTTACTACTTACGGTATGAGTCTCATACACTGAATGATCAATGTGGCGATGTGCGGTGTGCTATTATACAAAATATCAGTTACCGTGTATCAGAGGAACGCACACGGAGCACGCAACAGTGAGGTACGTACAAGGATGAGCTTTTCGAGACAGCCGACGGGAACTTTTAGCATTAAATTTGAAGATTGGTAGTATACGATACGTGCCGCGGATTGACGGCGACGTGCATGGCCATGCATATCCTCCCGGATCTCATCTTGTCGGCTAAGTTTGACAGATAGTATAGTAGCTCGTGCAGCTCGTCTGACCGTCCATCTCTAACACTGAACCCGAGATTTTGAATATTCTAGCATCACCACCTTACATCTCGTTAAGGAGAGTTGGATGGAGCTATACTTAAGTGCTGCTCGTCAGCTAGCCAGTAATAGTATCCTAGAATTTACAGATTAAAAATAGTAGTAAATCAAATATCAAACTTTAACCAAACATTGAACTGCGGACACATGTTATTTATGAATAATTATTCATAGATAGTACATGTATTGATGTAATTTAATGATACAGTGAAATTAACATAAAGTTTTTCATCCATATTCTTTTAAAAAAAAAAATCATATTGATTCTTATTTTAAGTTTTTATATCACTTAGATTCTTCAAAATATCGGATTCAAATTTAAGATATTGTTGAGTTAAAATAGAATCAGGTGCCACGGTTTAAGCAAAGATATCGCACATTCAAAACAGCATGCTGAAAATTTAAAATAGATATCAGTAATATCAATGAAAATTTTTCCATTTGTGGTTTTCTATAATCATTGTCACCATTAATTATTGGTGAAGTATCAGCATCAGTAAATTTAAAGCCACAAATAATTAAATAATAAAATTGTCTTTGTTTGCTGTGTTAATCATTTCGATCCATGGTATATTTCATTATTTTTTTTTATATTTAAAAAGATACAAGTGAAAGAGTTTTTGTTTTCTTTTTAAGATTTAAGAGAGGAAACTATGCCTATAAATAGCTCACTTTGTGCGACAGTCGTAACGCATAAAACCCTCGTATGTCACTCACTCTAGTTCTACCATCAGACTTTCTCATCTAATTCACTCAAACAATGGTTACACATTACAAGACGAGAGAAAGAGTTATACATGGGTTCCTTATTCGTACACGCATAGGACGTTTTAAACTTTAGAGAGGGACTGAGATGGCACTTAGGCTCCTAGTGTCGCAGTTGATGATTCAACTGATCCAGTGCTTTATAGGTTTTTTTTTTTTTTTTTTTTTTTTTTTTTTTTTTTTTCTGGAATAACAAATTGAAATCTTTCTGAGACATATATCCAACTATTTTATAACACAGTTTTGTAATTATAATTTTTGGAATAGTAAAACTATATATATATATATATATATATATATATATATATATATATATATAATGTGATTCAAAATGGGCCAAGTTTCACCAGTTACTCACGTGCATGAGGAACATCAAAGGAATAACATGAAACTTACGTTTGAGACGACCAAGACCCATGGAGTAATGCAAGGCCAACCTGATTTGCTAGCATTCTTCTTTCCCTTTTGCTTTTTCATGATTATGTTATCCATCACAAGGGAAAAAAAAGAACTCAAATTGCTGTTGCATTATCCACATTTTAGTATTATAAATCATTAAAAAAAGTGAGCTACATATTAATAAGGGGGCACAATTTTTTTTTTCTTTTTTTAAAAAAAAAAACTTTGTGGTGGATGCTGATGATTTAGAGAGGAAGTGTGATGAAGACATTATGCGCGTGCAGACAAAACTACAATCTTAGATGACTGGATCATGAGGGCAAGCTACAGTAGACAAGTTTCCAAGTTACTGCATTTAATTTTTCTATAAAAGTTTTGGAATTTGTCAAGTTAGAACCTTGTAGATTAATTTTGATGATTACAGAGCCCTCAAGTTTGCAAGGAAAACGAATACACTGAGAATTCCTGGAAGTGAGATTGTGAGAGTGGAAGTGAGTTCCTTAAGGTACCTGCCTATGAATTTGGAGCTTGACTCTAACCAAGAGACAAGCATGCAATGGATTTTAGGATACGAATTTAGAGGTCACAGATTACGAATCCACTATGTATTTTTTATTTTTATTTTGGAAAATACTACTCACCCCCAACAAATTACCCAACAAACCATACACAATCAATCTCCACCATACACATACTTCGTGATCCGCACAACTTCCTCGTGATTCGCACAAAATATCAAAATTACAGATATACCCATCGTGATGTGTGGTCTTGATTGTGCAACGTCAGCGTGTGTGATTTATTGTGTTATTTTTTGAGGTGCAAAGCAAAGTCCTTTTATTTTTTTAAAGGTGTGGACACTACCTTAGCTTTAATGAAAAACCAAATCCTTAAAAGAGCGAAGGCAAAGATGGTGAAATTTTTTTAATTTTAAAATTTTTAATTAATAATTATATTTTTAAATATTTATAAAATTAAAATCGGATAATGCCGAATGGTATCACTACGGTACTGCCACGTAGGCTTATAGTTGTCAATTAAACATACGACTTTTAAGCCAATTTGATGATAGATACCTTTGCGTGGCACTGACATCATGCCGCTAGTTACTCAGATTTTAGTTTATAAATGCTTAAAAAGTGATTTTACAAATATAGTTTTAATTAAAATAATTTAAAGTTCATAAAAAAAATAATTTAAAAAAAAAAAAAAAAACAAAGGTGCAAGTCATGAGACTATGAGTTCAACTTGCGTTACCCTCCACCAACTATATCTTTCAGCAAATTATACATCTGATATTTATGCACATCATCTTGTATAATGAAAAATCAAAGAATTGGCTGCGACCATCACATAATTTACTTCACAAAGCTCTTAGTTCACTTCATGCAATATTTTTGGAAGGGTAATGCTACTGAGCCGGAATACTTATTATGAAAAATAACCCGATTTACATTTTTCCGCGCCTCGGGATTGGTAAATCCCCGAGGCACAGAAAATGCCGTTCGAAAATTGATTAAAAAGAAGACAACATCTAAGTAAATGCTTGATGCATCTTTCTAATAAAACTAGTGTAACAATGATGGCATACAAAATGCTATCAGAGGATACATTATGCTCTTTCTATGTAATGAGAAAAATATGACCTAAGAGTCAAGCAGTCGGTTAGCAAATAAAACTTCTTCATCTCTGATAGTAACCGAACTTTCTTCATTTTCATTCTCATCATCGTCATAATCATCAAGATCATCATCTGCATCAATCTCTGCTAAGTTGCTTCCATTAATTTTTTTGTGAATCAAAGTAGCTTTATTTTCTTCAAATAATCTGGATTCTGTGTTGTTCTCATCGTCTGATAAATCACCAGCTTTTGGATCGATTGAATTGTCACTGGCATAACCTACTAGCTCTTGAGCTTCTCGCTGTTCTTCCGGTGTTTTAGCCAAAGATAGCAGGATGTTCATTGCTTTTTTATCTGGCGGCACTCCATGGGTGCCCATTTCTTTATACCACACCACTGCACTACCAAAATCTGAGTTTTTACCATAAACATCCATGATGGTGGTGAAAATGGTCTGGTTCGGTTCGACACCTCGCATTCGCATCCTCTCATACACCCGCATCACTTTCTCAATATTATTCGCTTTTGCATAACCTTTCATTAATGTTCCATACATGACAACTGTTGGTTGAAAGCCATCTTGCTTTATTCTTTGGAAGAATTTTTCTGCTCCGTCCATATCACACGCATTTACATAAGCAGAAAGCATTGTGGCATAAGAGCATAGGTCAGGGTAACACCTGGAATCAAGGCAAAAATATGAACTTTGAGAAATAAGGTGAGAAATATAGCATACACAAAGAGTACCGCTAGAGTGCACCCGCTTTATTACCCTCTTTACACACTCCCTACTCTATGAGAGCGAATCATTCGCTGTGGCGCGAATCTCGGCCGTCCGATTGACGTGCACGTATCACGATATTTTATATAAAATTTTCATCGACTTATTTAACCTATTTTAAAGCATTTTTACGAAAAATATTGAAATAGAAAGTTGTAGATTTTGATGTTCTCTACAACTTTGTAATTGAAATTTTTTCCAAAAAATACTAAATAGTATGTCAAAAAGATAATCAAAATTTTGACATACTATTTAGCATTTTTTGGAAAAAATTTCAATTACAAAGTTATAAAGAACATCAAAATCTACAATTTTCTAGTTCAACATTTTTTGTAAAAATGCTTAAAAATAGGTCAAATAAGTCAACGAAAATTTTATATAAAATCTTGTGATACGTGCACGTCAATTGGACGGGCAAGATTCGCGCCACGTGCAAATCGTCTGTGGCGATTTGCTCTCCTACTCTATAGTCTACACAATGGTGATAAAGGTGATTTAGCACCTTGGATGGGTGTTGAGGGATGAATGAGAAAGACTCAAGGAGAGCGATAAGTGGGTTTGCGGGCAAGGGAAAGTAAAAAAAGCATTATTGAAGCAAAGAGGTTAAGAGAAAGTACTTGTCTCTCCTCATACTCTTGAAAACAGTCCGAGCTTCTTGCACCATCCCAGATATTGCAAAAGCATCAAGCAAAATGTTGTATGCTTTACGCGTCGGCCTGACGAAGCGACAGCAAGACAATTTAGGAGATGATATTTTCAAGCTAAGATAAGGTACAATGTGCTGGAAGTATTCCAATAAACTGCATACGAAGAGGCCTACCATCTTCTTATATACAAAAGAGTTTATTACAAGGAAATTTCAGATTCCCTAAATTACAAAGAGTTTATCTATGGTTATTTTTAATGAATACACTCACCATAAGTCCGTAAGGCCAACCACATCCAAGAAAATTGTATGATAACTTCCCTATTCCTACTAACTTACCACTCCAAAACAATTTAGGGAATTCAACATGATGATGTAGATGTAGGAATAAAACTACCATAATAAACCCTAAAGGAGGTGGTTTCTGGACACCTCCTGCATCTGTCCTGCTTCCAGTGCGCTAAACTTTAGCAAACTTCGTGATCTCTAACACATGAATCTAGCTAAATCAGATTAAACTACATTCGTTTCTTTCAGATAATCTGCCAATTGTCTGCATAATATTCTCGACTAAAACCATTAAAAAAAACATTTTCTTTAAAACTCGCCAATTTTTTAGAATTACTGAAACCATGTATACCAAATAATGTACTCATATAATAGTTATAGCAAGTGGACTTGTGATCCAATTTACAATGCATAACTTCCACTTAGATAACCAAACTCACTGTTATTAAGCATGCAGCGAATTTATGATTTACTGACTTCGAGAATTAAGTAACTTTTCTTCTTTATACCATTTGCTACTTAACATCTTCTCTAAACTGAAGTGTTTATAAGAAAAGGTTTCACCTGGCTCTTAATATCAGCTACTTCAAGTTTCTGACCATAGCAAAGAAGTAGGGTTATGAAGATAAGAAAAGCACCTGACACCAGCATCTAGCATCTCCTCAAAAACGGCCAAAGCTTCATCTTCTCTCCTGGCTTTTCCATACGCATGTATTAGCAGAGCATAGCTTACCACATCTGGTCTAAGTCCAGCTCTTTGCATCTGCAAGAACACTGTTAGGACAGCTATTTTAAGTGAATGATATACAGTGGTTCTCACGGACATTCAGGAAACCTTATAGTCATATGAATCACAGTTATATTCTTCTACAGGCTACTGTTTATTGTACACGAGATTCAGCTTCGAATATATCTACCTCTTCGTGGTGCACCGGATTTTCTATTTCTCCTTTCACTAAATAAAAAATTTCCAAACATGGTACTTAATAGAAAACATCTACATTTACACCCATACTTCTAATGCAATTTGAATTTTAAAAGTTAAAGAACACAATATAAAACTTCTTTAACAAAGTATATCCCTGCCTCAAAAACTATTTAATCTTCTGCTGTGTTATCATAACTTGGTAAATGTGTAGCAAGGTACTACTAAATATCCTGCTGCAGAACCATGCAGTCTTCTCTTAAGTGCATTAACGAACTTTTAGTTATGGACAGAAGGCAGCTAATTGCCTACACAAGATCTAAAATTAAAATACTTGTGGGTATCCTCCCTAGTATCCAAAAAAACAGAACAAATATATGATTATGGTTTTGATATCACCCAAGAAACTGGAAACATAATGGAGGGTAAAGTACCTGATCATATATACTAGAGACCTCCTTGTAATTGGTTTCGAAAGACATTAGGCTGTTGAATGTGACAGTAGATTGAGGAACTCCTTTATCACCCATCTGGGCAAATATTCTGCGAGCTTGATTATAATTCCCAGCCTTCTTGTACATGTAGATCATCATATTAAACATTTTCTGGTCTGGCTTGAATGCAGACCTCTCGTCATTCAATAGCTTCTGAAAAATTGCCTCAGCTTCTTTGTACTTGTTTCCCTGTATTAACAAATTCATTATTCTGATACACCATAAAGGGGAAGATTCATGGATAATAATTTGCCATGATCAGGAATGTCTCTTGAATGGTCATGAACTGATTACATATCAAGCTATGTGGCTTGAAAAATACAGGGCAGAATCACTGAAAATACTATACGGATTACAGAAAATCGATGAAGTACCTCAACAAAAGTTTTTAGGATAATCTGATAACTTAGTGGGGATGGCTCCGGCCCTGATGCCTGCATTCTCCTGAATATTGCCTCAGCCTTGTTGTACTGTCCAGCTCTCCCATAGGCTTCCATCAAAGCAGTTTGGGATATGACGCTGGGAGAGTAACCTTTCTTGATCATATATTTCAAAATCCTCTCTGCCTTGTTGAAGTCTCCGAGCTTCCCATACGCTGTAATAAGCATCAAGAAGTCCATCTCGCTAAAATCCCACCAGTGTTGGCTACGTAGCCACTCAAGAATCTAAGGAACACAAAAAGAATTAACAAGGATAAATTTGAGAAAAATTATTGCACGCACCGCGTTCACCACGTCATCCCGTGCACCGCATACATCTACAAACATTTTTTGAAAATATTTTCAATATAAAAAGGTGTAGATATTGATGAGATATACAACTTTTATGTAGAAATTTTTTTCAAAAAATATTTCTAGATAGGTGTTTTTAGACTCCAAAATTTTCATGAATTTAAAAATATTTTTTTGTTGCTAAGATTATTTAGCCCAAAACTTCTACTAGAAATATTTTTTCAAAAAAAAAACTTTCTACATGAAAGTTGTATATCTCATCAATATCTATAATTTTTTATTTTAAAATTTTTTCGAAATAAAGCTTGCAGGTGTATCCGGTGCACAGATGACGTGGTGCACCGGGTACGTGCAATAACTTCTCTAAATTTGAATAAAGAGTTTAGTCTGTATGGAATATTTTTAGGGTCAGATTTATTTTTTTACCTCACTAACAATGTTCCACTTCTTAAGCTGTTTAAACCTCACAAGAGTACCAAGAACGATGTCTCTTGGAAGTGCATCCCCGCCTGATCTTTGTTTCCTCAGGACTTCAACTGCAGAACCTGATTGCTCGATCTCTGCCATCAATCTCCTCCAATTCTTTTGCTGTGCTTCGTCTGCACCATCCTTGAAAACTTCCAATTTCTTCCTCCTCCTCATGAATTTCCGTGGAGCTAACATTGCAAGGGATACAATCTCAAATCTTCCTTTAGCCTTAACATTATAACTATGACTGTTTGCATCTCTGAGTATAGTTCTTTTGCTGAATGCACAAAAGATACAGAAGAAACTCACTTAGGTATTTCAAAATAAACTACCAGATTAACTAGAAAAAGGGAAGAACATATGAAGATAGGGGGAAGCTTCAAGCACAACTAAGTAACACATCCATCTCAACTACTTATAGTCGTAAACCGCTAATTCTCCCTTCTCATTGTCTCTTAAATTTGAGGCTGCAAGTTTATTACATAAGCATCAAGTATGCTTTCAATGAAGCTTTTAATGGTACAAGCATTCCTTATATACATATATTGCACTGACAACACATGGGCATATTCTGAGTCAATTAGGCGTATCGATGGGACTAAAAGTGGAAAATGAACAATTATAGCAGTTTAGGAGCTAAGATGGATGACTAATGACATTGAAGTACTTTAATTAAGAAAACAGTAAGTCGAGAACAGAAAAAAGGAAAAAAAGAAAGCATAAAAAGATAACCTGAATTTTAAACTGTTTAAAAGAACAAATAATGCCAAGCACAGAGCTACCAACATTTATCATCGTCCTTCGATTAGTTGCATATATTCTCCATCAAGCTTGATATAGAAGCCAAAAGCTATCTAAGTAATAATAAAAGTATTATAGTAAGTATACATACATAATTGAAAAAAAAAAAAAATCAATGTTTTCATATGCCAAAAAATCCTAAATCACCATTTATCCACAAAGAGAATTACAGTGCACCTCCAAGCAACCGTAAAACTCGAGAAATGAGTTGGAAATAACGCAAGTTATATATACTATATAATTTCACGAGGGGGAAAATAAAACAGAATCCGATACATAATTCTCTCAGATTTGAGATGGAAGCTTACCAGATATTCGATGAGAAGGAAAGAAGAGATTGAGAGGCAATTGTTTCCATATTTTCTGAGAGAGAGAGAGAGAGAGAGAGAGAGAGAGAGAGAGAGCCTTATCGAGAAGAGGAATGGGGATAAAACCTCCCGCTCTCCTGTAAAACCTCCCCAATACCCACTTGTGGTGTGAGTGGGATAACAAAGGGTCGGGTTCGTGACTTATCGGGTCTTCGATAGAAGTGGAAAATATCCATACCACAGTTCCGACCAAAAATTTTTAAGAAAATTACTATCCACCCTCCCTCAAACTATAAAACTTACTAATCAACCCCTCCCCCATCACATTTCCATCACATCAACCATCATTACCAATTTCAACTGCATTCGGACAAAAATACCCCTAACTATTTAGATACCGAGGTCACCTATTTAGAAATATTTTTTGAAAAAATTTTGAATATAAAAGTTATAGATCGCGCCGAGATCTACAACTTTAATGTTCAAATTTTTTTCAAAAATTGCTTCTAAATAGGTGTTTTTGATGTCCGAACTATTTTCAGCGGATTTCGGACCGAGGTCTACACTTCGGACCCCAAAAACACATATTTAGAAATATTTTTTGGAAAAACGTTCAACATGAAAGTTGTAGATCTCATCGAGATCTACAACTTTTATGTTGAAAGTTTTTCCAAAAAATACTTATAAATAGATATTTTCGATATTCGAACTGATAATACATACGAGAATATTTTCGTCCGAAATTTTTTGAAACAGCAAATGGGGGGCCTATAAGTAATAGGGGGGGCTGATCAGTTAAAATGAAATATTAGGGGGGCTGATAAGTAAATCCCCCAAATTTTTTTAAACGTACATTCTTAAATTAACTCAACTAATTACTAATGCATGCATTATACCATCAAAATCGGTCAAACAAACACTTATTTATATAAAAATAAATCGTTACCAACAACTATAATATTAGCCGGTCAATGGAGTTTTTAGTTGACTTGTTTTCGGTTGAAAGTTCGAAGTTGGAACTTGGATCCGAGCTATCTATCATTTTGACTTTCGATTAAATGTAGCATAAATATTTTATTTTTTCTTTTATTTTCTTTTGAGAAAACAAATATTCTTGATGAGTTTTCTAACATAACTTACAAATATTGATTATAGAGCATAGGTATAATCTAAGCCTGGTGGCATTACTAGAAACCTTATAATATCAATTATAAGTATTATAGTTTTGATAATATTATATTCAGTAATATATGTTGTTAATAATATATATATTGTAAATTAGGATTAGTGAAAGAGGTGTGGATACTTTTATTTTTTTTGGTCAAAAGAGGCGGGACAAGATCCTTAAATCTTTATTACTCTTGAAATAACGAAGCCAATGACATCAAAATGAAAATTGACATATAAAGAAAAAGTATATATATATATATATATATATATATAGCAACTCGGACAAGAACACTGTTGACGGTGAACCTAGCGTAGGACATTTCATCCAAGTTATGAACCATTTAAAAGGAGCTCTTATACGTACCATGAGCTAAGCTTGGTGAACCATTAAAATATCCACCATCTATTTTCTTAGGGATAGGTTTGTTGTTGAGGTGGATATTATTCAGGGGATAATATATAGGTGATAAAGATTTTGAGAGAGAACCTAGTTGAATGGTAAATATTCATGACCAGCAACCAAAAAGTCATGAATTTGAAACGTAAAAATCAGTTTATGCAAAAGAATTTTATGGAGACTTATATAAGCCATGAAATTGCCGACACTTTCAGAGGTTGTGCCTACATGCGGGAGCCTTTGTAACGGGGGCTCCTAAATCCTAATCGATGATAAAGACAGGGTCGATGACCAAGAAGTATAAATTATTTATACCAAGCATTCGTCTTATGGCTAGATCCAATCTCTTGATCCCTGCACGGAGAGGAAAAAGAATTTCACGCTCTCCTTGCTCCAGACCTCCTAGAAAAGTATGAAAAAAAGGCAAGGAGATGCAGAAATAGTACTTCAAGATCCGTTACGCATACAAGGTCTTTTATTTGTTCTTCGCGCTTTGGCATAAATCTTTTCGGTTCTTAAAAAGGAACAGTTTGAAAAGCAATGGTCCACCATCTATGCCAGTGCAATCCTTGTTAAGGGCATATCAGTTGCATTAAGAAACTGACGTAGATGGAGTAGCAGATATAATACTCATAAAATCTGTACTAATACGGAAAATATATAACGTACTGCTATCAGACACTTTTAATTTTATTTTTATTTTTTATATGATATCTGCTGGGTTCTACAGGGAAATGGGGTACTATATAATATCACAAAGATGTGAAACAGATTGAGAGACAGCCAGATAGGTTTCTAAAGAACAACCCGGGTTGCAGTTTGCTAATATTATATCTTTTTCAAAAAAAAAAAAAAAAAAAAAAAACCCGCAATGTGGAGTTATGTATTCCATCTCAGTAACCATTGGATTTTTGTTGCTTTTAATTGTTTTTAATGTTTTCTTCTTCTGTTTATCCTGCTCAAAGAAAATTTTGGTAAAGCGATGAAATCATGCATTTTCTCAATTATGATAGAGATCAAGCGGTGGTAGAGTGTCGCGGTTGGCGGATGTCACGGTGATAGGAGACCTCAGAAAGTCTCATACTATAGGTTCGACTCATCATGCCGTCAGTTGCGCTTTTACGATGAAACACTAGCAAATATCCTTAAGACGGAGTATAAGGCCCATCAAAGACAAGATTGATTTGGAGTCAACTCAACTACTAACTTACTATCTAATAGTTAACAGAGTTACTCTTTTAGTAAAATTTTTTTTTAATCTCAGCTGAAAATCTTTGCTTTCTGGAATTTGATAATAATATCTGATTATGAAAAAGAAAAAAAGTTGATCTCTTTCCATATTTTTTTTTTTATTTTGTCAATAAAACGAAGTAAGAGAAAGAAAACGAGCTCGGAAGAACACCATGCACGCAGGCTTCTTTTGATAATAAGTAAAATCATTTCGTAAATTTACAATGGAGGGGTTAATTCCAGAGCATGCATGCATCTAGAGCCAGAGAGCACCAGCTTGCTTGAGCAAGGGGACTAGCGAGCCATTAATGTGACACGCCATCACCTTTTCAAGACCGCCGAGGAGCTTCCCGCCGATAAACACCGACGGCACGGCGGCAGCAGCCGACGGCGCTTGCAAGAGGTGCACGAGAGCCGCTTGGACTTCGCCGCCGCTGAGCTGGTCGATCTCGTAGACGGCGGGAGCCACGCCGAGGCCGAGGAGCAGGCAGTTGACGACGTGGCACATGCAGCAGCCCCTCTGGGTGAAAACTACCACCGCGCTTCCCGCCACCATTCTTCCCAGCTTCTCGTAGCCCTTCGCCGCCGCCGCCTCCTCTTCCACCGCCAACCTCATACTGCTACTATGTTATTAAACCTTCCCTAGTCAAATAAGATGAAGAAGAAGATGTTGATATGGAAACGATGAAACTGTGATATAATAATACCCTTGTGATCGGATCTCTGTTGCTGTGAGCTTAGGGTTCTTCGTGGGTATTTATAAACGTGGATGAAATGGCTACATGGGTGACACTCTCTGACAAAAGTATAACACAGAGAACTTTATAAAATAGGCATTGATAATGCAATTTGACACAATGACATATTGATTAAGATATTTACCAGCGTTTGTTCTAATGAAGTCATTCAACAACTTTTGCTTCTAAAAAAATCCAGGTATTCGAGTTATGGCGAACCTCAGCGATATGTGCCAAATTACAGTCCTATTGTGCAAATTCAATACCGGAACCAGATAAAAAAAAATAAAAAATGCAATGAAAAAGATGGAGATGGAAATGGACGTGGGACTGGTACGGATTGTTTTGCTTTATATGCACATTAGATGGTTGCAGAGACGTCCGTCGATCGCTGTTGGGGCGCGACAAGCCGACACTTAACATCCTGCGCGCCGCCCTCTCTCTCTCTCTCTCTCTCTCTCTCTCTCTCTCTCTCTCTGTGCTTTGTAACTGCTCAGAGGAGATCATCAGCTGCGTGATCTGATCTTCTCAACGATCTAAAGCATCTTTAAGATTATTTTAACTATGAATATGGCTACTCAGCTCAAAAATTCATTGGATGGTCAAAGAAAAGCAGTACATCTCAGTCTCGAACTGCATTTAGACCGTGCGTTGATTGAATGATCTGCAGAGTTGATATCAGTTTGCATGAACTTAGCTTTCAGAGGGTCGTAATTGGCTAGCGAGCTATATATATACAAACTTTTGATTTTATATAGTAAGTTTAAGAATAGTTTGAAGAACCTAATTTGCTATCTGCTGAATACTATCATGCATGTTCAGCTACTTATGATCGATAAAAGAAAGTGAAGAAGGTCAGACATCAGAAATGTCAGGTGCAGTTAGATAAAGTGTGATTGAATGATTCACCCACCTTATTACCATGAATCATGACCATGATCAACTTCATGGTAGCTGTCATGGTTAATTAATGATGTCATATCGGGTGCTATTCTCAGTAGGAATTCATTCATGGACTTTTGATCTCATATAATACCACGCTCATGCATTTTGAACATATATATACGAATTTTTTTTTTTAATTTAAAATTATTTAAAATAAAAAATACGAAAATAAAATTAATTTTAAATTTTTTTAAAAATAAAACCCACTCGCAAGTCTAACTGGTGAGAGTAGTCAAATGGTAAAGGCTTTGCACTCTCAATCAATAGGTCTCAGGTTCTAATCCCTATACCACCACATATTTTATTCTTATTATTGCTTTCTTTCTTGTCGTCAATTATTTTTTAAATTCAAAATTTTTTTGCTAATTTTATATTTTTAAAATTTCATATTTGTTAAGTTTGATTTCCAACACTCAATATTTTTTTAGATATTAATATTTAACTTATAATTTAATTTTAAATATTCAAACTTTATAATTTAATTTCAACTTTTAAAATTTCAAAATTCAAATTACATCAATATTTAAATTTAGTATTTAAATATTTGAAATTTAAGAAGTTGAAAATTAAATTTAAGTCTTTAAATTAAATACTGCTCTATGGGATTAATATTAAATCTTGAAATTAAAATTCTCAGATTGCACATTCAAAATAATGGGATTTGAATTTAATATTTAAAAAATTGAGGTTAAATTTAACTTTGAAATTAGATTAAATATTATATAAGAAATTTAAATCCTACATGATGGGATTAAATAAAAACAAATATTTTTTTGAAATTAAAATCTCAAATATTAAATTTTAAAAATATTATTTTTCAAATTTTTAAAAATATTAAATTTTCAAATTTCAAATATTTTTAATTTTAAAATTCATATTCCGATATTTTGAATGTGGTAATATGAGAATTTTAATTTTAAGATTTAATATAAATCCCATTGTGCAGTATTTATTAATTTTCAGCTTTAAATTTTAAATATTTAAATACTAAATTTAAATCTTGATTTTCGGAATTTGAAAGGTGTAATTTGAATGTTGGAATTTGAATTTTGAATTTAAAAACTTAAATTAAATTATAAAATATGAAATTTTAATATATGAAAATAAATTTTAAAAAAAATAATTGAGTGTTGAAATGCAAACTTAACAAATATAGAAGTTTTAAAAATAAAAAATTAGCAAAAGAATTTTGAATTTAAAAAATAATTGACGACAAGAAAGAAAGCAATAATAAGAATAAAATATGTGTTGGTGTAGGGATTAGAACCTGAGACCTATTGATTGAGAGTGCAAAGCCCTTACCATTTGACTACTCTCGCCAGGTAGACTAGTGAGAGCACTCTCGCCTCTTAAACTGGCGAGAGTTCTCTCGCCAGTTTAACTGGCGAGAGTTGCCACGCTGGCAACGCACAGATAGTTTAACTGGCGAGAGTTGCCACGCTGGCAACGCACAGATACGCGCTGCCACCGTGGCACCCACTCGCCAGTTAGACTGGCGAGTAGGTTTTATTTTTAAAAAAATTTAAAATTAATTTTATTTTCGTATTTTTTATTTTAAATAATTTTAAATTAAAAAAATTCTATATATACATAAGGTCATTTTTATTGAAAAAACATAACAAATTTGTATATTTTTATGAGATTTATAATTTATTTTGAAAAAATATTTTAAAATAGATATTTATGGCTCAAAAATATTAACGACTTTAAAAACTATTTTTAAACTCAAATTTTGAAGCCGTAAAATATATATTTAAAACATATTTGAAGAAAAAATTAAATACAAAAAGCAATATTATCATTTGTATTCGAATAAGTTATCTTTTTTTTTTTTTTTACTTTTTAGAGAATCCAAGCAATATTATCATAAGAGAAGTCATTAAGGATGAGTCCTTATAGGAGATACAAAGCAAAAACACAAATCTTATAAAGAAATAACATTCTTCATGTTTGTTGCCGTCTGGGCCCGAAAAATAGCAGTGCTCATTTTATAAGTTATCTTGTAAGCCCAATTTTTTTCACTTTATCTCTTGCAGATATATATCCTTTCAGATGGTGTTTTTCTTTTAAGAGTATTCAAAGTATACAATAATCAATTTTAAAATGCATGACTTTTTAAATTTAAAAAATAAGAGCAGGATTCAAATACCAACAACAAATCCTGTTTTACCGACGGAGATCACCAAACAGTAACTTTTCACGAATGATAAGAATAGATACTGTATCAAAATTTTGTCATCAAACTCTGCAGCTCAAATTTTAATTTTTTGATGTTACCGGCGGTTTTGAAAAGCGGTTTTATCCAAAAAGCATATGCTTTTTTAAATTGTATCAAATAGCTCCCTATTTATTTAAAAAAAACTTACAAAATTACTATAAAATCTATATGTATAAATATTTTTTTGATATTTTCTACAATTATTATATTCACTTATTTTTTTAAAATTCCAAATAAATAGTTTAGATCTCAAATTTTTCGGTAGTATTTAAAAGATATAGAGTGCATTTAAAATATTTTTTTTTATGTGTGTATTTTTATTTAATTTAGTAATTATTAAAAAAATATTTGGGATGAAAGTATAAAAGTAGGGGAATATCAAGCAAAAGCATGGCTGGAGAGTAGCTGATGATGAAGCAGCAGAAGGGATCGAGAAGAGTACGATATTAATGAAATTGTATCTACATGCTTGGCTTTTTGTACTACATCTCTTTAATTGATCAGTCTCACAAATCGACGAAAAAGAGGAGATAATAAATAAAAACAAAAAGATAAAGAGTACTCAAAGCTAGAAAGAAGATGCATGTAAAGGCCAAAAAAAAAAAAAAAAAAGAGGAAAAAGTTCAGGCCTCCGCTGCCGTTGCTGCTTCAGCTGTCCCATGCCTGTCTCTCTATCGCTGGTTCATCCTTTTGGTAACACTTAGCCAGCACCTATATATATATATATATATATATATATATATATATATATATATATATGTATATATTCACTTGTTATTTATCATTTCTTGCAAATAGTGACTCAAGGGATGAATTTAGGAGCGACAAAAACAAAGCATGCGGCCCATGAAATGATGCCATGGCCCTTGCAGGGAATGCTCTCTCTCTCTCTCTCTCTCTCTCTCTCTCTCTCTCTATATATATATATATATATATATATATATATATATATATATTAAATTTGCGAGAAAGTCATATAAGTAGTTGGTTTACTTTGTGCAATAGTTAGTAACACGTAAATTCTCTGATAACGCTCATTTCAATTCTACTATCAGATTTCTGCATCCGATTCACATGCTCAATCACCGCACATACATAGAACAGATGATTGTACACATTCTAATTCTTGAATCTTTTATAAATAGATCCACTTATTTGCACACTACAAAATAATATATTAGGGACACCGAGATTAAATAGGCGAGCACCCAGCCGTTGGATTGTGAGGGGCCTCTCTTTATATATTTTGCCAAGAAGAATAGTATATATCGTTTAATATTTGTCATCATTCTTGTCCGACTTATTCGTGAAGTATGTTTTGAAGGAATAACTGATATGCAAGTCTCTCCTTAATCTGATGCTTGTTATCTTTCAGGACGTAAATCTTCTTACCATGATTATTATTTTCCAAAATTAATCCCGAACTAATCCTCTAAAAATCAATCAATTTTTCTTTGTAGATTATCGTAAAAATATTATATACGTAAGTGATCTATTCTTTATACGATTATTATAATAGACAAATATACAAATATTACCAATATATAATCTACCAACCGACGAGTTTCAACCATATATTATAGTTTTTACCATCTAACTCAACAGTGTTAAAAACAATGACAGATGACTCAAAATCAACAGAGTCTATTATTAACCTATGATTCAACTTTTATTCTATATACACAATGATTTTGGGATAACTTTTGGATTTTTTGAGCAGTGACACTGTATATCAGCACCAAGAGGGCTGGTCACAGGTTCGTCTAAAGACGCACCTTCATGTGCTTCTGGACTCGTAGACTACGTATGGACGGAATTTTCAAGGGTCGTTGTATAGGCCCCAATGCCCTGCAATACCACATCCCCTAAAAATTGAAACTTTTTCATTTGAACTTAGAATGATCATGTATACCTTTTTATTTCAAGTATAGTGGATACATTGATTTTATAATATGTATGCCTTCGCTCCACCTTTCACTCACATATCGCTTCCTTCTTAGATATATGGTAAATATTGGTTCAGCCTTTCAAAATAGATATAGCGATGAAGTGTAAGATATAAAAGGATTGTTCACGCTTTTAACGTTTCGATTTGCTAGACTTATAATAATATGCTCATGGGTACTAATAAAGTTTTTTTTTTTATTTAAAAAAAAAATCTTGGTAAGTTGGGAGACTGTTTGGTGACCATGATAACCTCCAATATTCTTGGTAAAGTCTAATTTTCGACATAATCTAGACGTATCAAGATATAAATCATCTGTCCCCAACCTCTGCTTCATTCTCTGTCTCATTATTCTGATGAATAACATATATATTATGTTTTTTATTTAATTTTTTGTATATATTAAATCTTATCCATTAATTATAAGTAATATGACATATTCTATTTATCAAAATAATGAAATAAAAAATCGGACAAAAACTAGGACAGAGAATTTGGATTTCCCTCTGGTACTCTAGAGAAGTACCAATTTGACAAATTCAGCACCAAAAAAAAAAAAAAAAAAAAAAAAAAAAAAAAGGAAAAGTAACCTTTCTTTTTTTCACTGTTACCATGCCGAAAGCGCCCTTGCTTTTACCAGTAGCAGAAAGCTGTATGGATATGGTCCGTCCGTCCCATGCTCACCAACTATCATGCATCACAAATGCAAAATAGAAAAATCATTCATCATATAATCATAATACAATTGGAATTATTCATATATATATATATATATATATATATATATATATATATATATATATATATATATATATATATATATATATATATATAGTATTTAGTATACAGATGTATTACTATGCATTTGCTACATATTTAGATAAAATAGTACCTATTGCTCCAGCTTGCTCAATTATTATTAGGGGCATGACATAATGTAAGCCATTCATTGCATATCAGGTTATATGTGATATATATTCTACACAAAATATCTTTTTTAATCCCAAAACTTTACAAAAATATGCATATATAATTCTAAACTTTAAACTGCACTCGCGATAATCCTGAACTACGAAAAAACGCCCACGATAATCTTACCGTCAGTTTTTTCGTCCGCCGCCGTTAATTATCTGACGTGGCAGTTTTTAAATTATTTTTTAATCAATTTTTAATTTTTTTAATTTTGTGGAGGGACAAATATGTCTTTATATATATTTTTTTTAATTTTGTGAAGGGACAAATATGTCTTTATATGTATTTTTTTTTAATTTTGTGAGGGACAAATATGTCTTTATATGTATTTTTTTTTAATTTTGTGAAGGGACAAATATGTCTTTATATATATTAAAATTAATAAAAAAAGTAATTTAAAAATTGCCACGTCAGCGAATTAACGGTGGCTGACGGAAAAACTGACGGCAAGATTATTGAAGGCGTTTTTTCGTAGTTCAGGATTATCGCGAGTAAAATATAAAGTTTATAATTATAGAAACACATTTTTGTAAAGTTCAGGAACTAAAAAAGATATTTTGTCTTTCTAATATACGATCTAAATTGGATCAGAATCATCACAAATATATATAGCATTTTATTCTTATTATTATGTTGCTTTATTTAAATTTTAATATTGATTCCATTGAATTTCATGTTAATTGAGTTAAATTTGAATTTTAGTTAAAATTTTCAGTGTTACTTTAGTTAAATTAAAGTTGCTACTGTTTTAATTGACTACACACTGCATTTGTTGAACTCGAATGATAATCATTTGATGTAATAACAACTTGGTTATATTTAGATCACCTCTTTTTTTCTATTAGCAAATATTATACAGTAATTATATTTACGATAGATCTAAAAAGACCCTGAGAAAAGCCATCAAATTTCTAAAACTACACAAAGATTTAGCTATCGATCGAACGGAAAGACAGCGTCAAACACTGGGTTATAAAATAATTTTAAAATCTGCTTTAAGCACGTTAATTTTTGAGATCCTAAAATTCCTAATTATAAGTATTTTGACATAAAAATTATTAAACTCATCATCTGTAAATTTTATACTGAAAATATTTTTTAAAAAATCACAATCTATTTTTTAAATTTTTTCATACGCTCGTGCGTATAGAAATCCCAGTAACTTATGGATCAGCCTCATATGTAAATTTATTATAGGTTCAAACAAATTAATTATTACTCTTTCTTGAACTTTGTATTATATTTAATTTTATATAAATATTTGCATTTTCAAATTATTAATTAAAAATTTTAAAATCAATACACATGCTATAAAGTTTATTAGAGCAAAAAAATGTCTCACATACACAACAAAAACTATACTTTGTTAGATACGTCGTTAAATGGTAACGAACGGGCGATCTACCCGTAATATATATATCCTAAAAATAATTTAAAATAATTTTTAAATTTTAATTAATAAATCTATATTCTTAGTTTAGAATTAAAAAATATTTTTTATACCGAATTATTATATATGTTTTAAAATAAATCTAGAAATACAAATCTTAAAAAAAAATCTGAAAATTATGTAAGGAGAGAAAAAAATGGACATTATAATTTTTTTATGAAATATAATTCACACATATTTATAATAACTTAAATAAATAATTTAATTTAATTTAATTATTAAACAATTATATTAAAATGTAAGGTATTGTCAAACCATTCTGTTACGTATGACAGATATTATCCAATTTTTATAATGCAAATGGATTAATACTGAGAAAAGGAGTGGCCAAAAACCGGGCGAAGGAAATTTACTGTTCAGTCTCCCTAATTTTAGGGTGTTTCAAATCAGCCTCCGAAATCGGTTTTTTCGCCGACGTGGCGACGCGCGCGTGCCGCCACGTGGCGTTTTGGAAGGCTGAACAGTAAAAAATAAGAAATGGGAGGCTGAACAGTAATTTTCCCAAATAACAATGGCGTTGGCTTCCATTCTTAGCTAATCCACTCTTCCGTCCGCCGCCGCCGCCGCCGCCGCCGCTGCGATGGGATCCAACGCATCGCCCACACCTCCGGCTTCAGGTTTGTTTGATGACTGATAGAAAATCGCTTTAACTGCTATAGAATTTAGATTTTCTCGATTTTGTTTGGTTTGATTTCTCCTTCAATTCTTTGACCAACGACTCCCAACAACTTTTTCTTATGAATTATGTAACCGAGTGCTATTTTGGTGCTTAGAGTAATCTACAAAGGTCATCTGTTTTTCGTCTACTATGGATTTACAGGATAACTTGGATTGAATTGGTTGGGTAGGCGTAATTTTAAGAGTTTGCCTTTTGTGTGTGACACGAAGTTCTTAGATTGTTGTGGTGATCAGAGATGCTTGCTCTTCAGCTGATTGAATCTGCAAGCAAAAGTATGTGCGCTTGAGCTGTTGAATAGCTGATGCTTTGTTTGGAACAGCTGTGATTTACTCAACAGTTAAGAGGGAGCGAATAATTCATAGAACCATGTCCCTCTTGAGAACAATTGGAACGAGTATATATATGGATTGAATCCCTTTTTCATCTTAGATGTGGTGTTGCTGTTATTAAACCAAGTAGCTCATCTGATATTGTAACTTGCAGTCATGAGCTAACTTTTTCAATTCAAAATTTGGAATCGTAAATATGCTATTGCTTCTCTTCATATATTCGAGGGGGATAGTTCTTTTTAGCCTGTGTGCTGTTAATTATTGACACACAATATGTTATTAATAGTCAAAATTTTTGAATTTATTCAATGTGTAGCTTGTATGAGAATGTAGAAATTTAGGTGCCTAGTAAAGGGAGTACATTTTCAAAGTGTCCAGGACACGGTTTGTTTCAGGGATGTACAGCAACATAGCTTATAAACTGATAGTAATATATTATTTTGCTTAGTGAGAATTACTGCGAACTTCAACAAGAAACTCCCATTAGAATGGGTTCAACAGTCATTCTCCAAGAGTAATGGAAGAGGTTGCAACTTGCAAATTCGGTCTCTCGAAAGCAATACAATTGGGGTTCAGCAGAGAACTTTACAGACATGTATTTTTGCAAATGAGAAGAGGGAATCACAGCTATATTAGATATTTAGTAGCAAATTGTGACTACATAGTTGTGCTTGGATCGAAGAGGTAACAGAATGTTTTTGTGTGCCAGATGACCAGTGGTCGTTAGGATCCATTACGAAATGGGTAATACCATGGGTTTTATTTATTTATTTATTTTTTTTTTTTTGGGTGATGGTTGCCTTTTGCTTGTCAAATTGTCTAGGACCAATGATATACCAAGCATTGCTGTCTAGTTGGGAACTTTGTTAAGAGAAACGAAATCTGTCCTACCATAAGTGGCTTGTGACCTTCAGGTTTTTGGTGCAACAGAATATTTTGCATTGCAACTCCTATCCAAAAAGATCCAAGAAATTTGTTAGCAGCTTCCCAGTTTGCTGCAGAGAAAAATTTTGTCAAGCAATTTGAAGTTCAAAAATTGGTTCTTAAAGACATGTACTTATAAAATTGTCATAGTATTGTCAGGTTCAATGGGCTACACACGTTTCAAGTTGTAATAAATCTCTATATGTTAACTTAAAGCATCCATAATCACGGAAAACTGGTAAAAAATAGTTGGGCTGATATATCATTTTTTTTTTCCAATTTTAACTGTTGGAAATTTAGAAGCCATCCATAAACATTGTGTTACTTTTATCTTTTAGGCTCTTCTTTGTTTATTAGCAAGAATTTAAAACCCTAAGGCAATATTGAACTGCAATAGTACAATTTCCTCTCTTTCTGATGACTCTTTCAGGTAATGCCCCTCCAACGAAACCTTGGGAACGAGCTGGCACCTCCTCCTCTGGTCCTGCACCCTTCAAGCCCCCATCATCTGGCAACACTAGTGATGTTGTTGAGTCATCTGGAACTTCAAAACCTGGAGAAATTGTTCCTACCACCGATAGGAATGTCTCTGTAAATAGAAATTCTTTTACCAGACCTGTTCCTTCTAGACCGTGGGAGCAAAATTATGGAAACAGTTATGGAGGTATTCCAGATTGTAAACTACTTCCTTTGACATTTCTTTTACATATAATGAAATCTTCAACTTAAATACAGGCTATGGTTCCAATATGACCTACAGCTCTGGCTTGGGCTCGGGCTTGGGCTCTAACATGTACAGCTCATATGGGGGAAATGGAAGTATGTACGGTGGTGGGCTTTATGGAAATAGTATGTATAGAGGTTATGGTGGGCTAAATGGAGGTTCTGGAATGTATGGAGGCGGCATGTATAATAGTGGGTTTGGGGGCTCAATGGGTGGCTATGGCATGGGGATGGGTGGTCCATATGGTAATCAGGATCCAAACAGTCCATTTGGATCCCCTCCACAACCACCTGGCTTTTGGATGTCTTTCCTTCGCGTGGTAAGTTCAATGACTCTTTAGTCTATGCAGCTGCATACAGATCTCTTCAATATGTAGAAGTTATCGTAGATTAAAATTTTGAATGTTTACAAGATTGTACATGCCTAGTTTGTTTTGATTCAATTATCATTTTGCATATCTAAGTTGATTTTCCTTGTATGTTACATTAGAAGTTGAATTCTGTAAAGTTGGTTGATTTTCTGGATATTTGCATTCCTTGTATGGGCTATAGGGACTTTCTGGATGCAGCACTGACATTTATCGTAAACTTTTCTTGTGCTATCATTCTTGACTTGTATGCTGTTAACTGGCAGATGCACGGTGTAGTGGATTTCTTTGGGCGCATTTCAATCCTTATTGACCAAAACACTCAAGCCTTCCACATGTTTATGTCAGCTCTTCTTCAGGTTTTGTTTTGAATACCAAATTCGTTCAGTCATTTGCCATTTTTTGAGATGGATTAGAACAAATTCTAGATGATCTTTTTTTTCAGCAGCATATTTATTCTTTTACTCTTTCATTTTAGATATGGATTAGATACAACTCTAATGAATTTTCATCCCGCAGCTCTTTGATAGATCTGGCTTATTATACGGCGAGCTTGCGAGATTTGTGTTAAGATTACTAGGGATAAGAACAAAAGCAAGAATGCAAGTTGGAGCTGCTAGACCTTCTGGGCCAGATGGCCATGGACAATTTATAGAGGGGCCGAAGAGTAGAGGTAATGGCGAACAATGGGACGGGGTTTGGGAAGACGACGGAAGCCAAGGAACCTCCTGAATAAGTGAACAGCAAATGGATGCGCACAAAGTGTAGTCAGCAATTAAAGTAGTAGCATTGCATTTGCTTTGCTGATGTTTCAGTTACAAATATCCGACAAAACCTTGCCTATGTAGCATTAGTGAAATTATGGTTATGGATCATGTTGAATAGTGCCGACTAACTCGTGTTAGTGACACTGTTGTCTAGATGAAATAGGTGTAGGATTATATGTTGTGTTGATGATGCTTTTTTTGGTTTTATTTCTTTGTATTACTGTATTGATTTTTTTTTCTATATATTACTTGTATGTTGTGTGTATCATCTTTCTTGCGCGTGCTTGAGTTTTAATATTTTACGAACTTTTACTTATATATCTGTATGTTTGCCTGCTTGAGTGCTTAGTTTGAGGCAGAGAGTTCTACAGAAACAGCCTCTTGCGGAGTTTGGCAGTCTATATTTTATCCTTCTTAGACTATGTCTAAATGGAATTGTATTGGGTGGTTGCTGTTGATGATTACAAATATTCTTGTTGTAGCCGCTGTATTTTATAAGTCTCTTTTATAGTGTAATCATAGTTCATAACTCATTGTTCCTATGTATAGTTTCCTGTCTTCTGTTAAGACTTGGGTTTGGGTAGTATTGTTTTTAATGCTCACGCTTCTTTTAATTGTGTTTTCATCGGTACATGATTTGATTTTTTTTTTTTCCCAAAAAAGTTCCCAAAGCTATCTGCTAAGTTATTGTAGTCCTGATGTATCTCAAGTTTTTTTTTTTTTCTTTTCTTTTTTTTTTTTTTTTTTTTTAAAAAAATTTTTGGTGGGTGCGTGTGTGTTGGGTGGCTAATATTAAGACTAATATTACAGGTAACTGATGACGATGCTATGCTGACTTCCATCAAGCCATTGGTTCTTTTAGGGGAAAAAAAAATAACGAGACGAAATCTCTTCTAAAATATTCCAAATTAACCCATACGGTGCGACCAGTGGCGGATTCAGAAATTATATTAAGTAGGGTCAGAAAAAACTAACAATATTTTATTGTAATATAATAATAAGAGTGCTAACTATTTAAATATTATATCAATTTTAAAAAAATTATAAGTATTTTTATTCTGAATTATAATATAAATTAGTTCAAAATATCTACGAACGCCTAAAAACACTCCAAAATATAAATTCAAACTCTGCATTTAATCGTAATAAATACAAAAATAAAAATAAAAAAAAAATCAAATTTCATTCAAAAAAAAAAAAAAAAATTAGGTGTTCGTAGATGTTTTACGGTGTTTTTAAGTACTTGTATGTATTACGGAAAATTCTGGAGTGTTTATAAATATTCTAGAATGTTTATAAGTGTTTTGGAGTATTTTGAGATGTTCGTGAGTATTCTATAAAATTTGGGATGTTCCGAAATATTCGTAAATATTTTGAGATATTCGTAAGTATTTAGGATATTCTAGATAATTTCATACACAAATTCAAAATAATTTTATATTTTTACTTTTTGAATAATAAAAAAATCACCATATAATACACAAAATACATACACATACAAACAAACATATATATATACACACACACACACACTAAATCAAGTGGGGTCATTAGACCCCACTTGGTATATATTGGATCCGCCAGTGGGTGCGACCACATTATTATTCCATTTGGTCGCATCCATGTAATTGAAACTCACCAGAAATATATTCTCAATGACTGATTGAAAGTCGGTCGCTAATTCAACAACCGACTAAATATCGGTCGCTGCATGATATTTTCAGTGTCTAGCGGTGGGGAGAGGAGGAAGTGGCCCTAATCCGCTTGTTCTGCAAGAAGTGTCGAAGAGATCTTTTCGTTGTCGATGCAGACTGAGCCAACTGCGGCAGCAACGGTGTCGGCGACATCGTCGGCGATGGTGTAGTAGGAGACGGAGACGGATGTGACCCTGAGAAGATTGGAGGGGACGATGAACTTATTCTTTCCATATCCTTTTGCGCCATGCATATAATTGTTCGCGCCTATTTCCGGGGAAATAAATTTGTTAATTTAGCGGCACAAATTGTTATATAAACCAACACGACAACAATGGTAGATCTACCGGCTCTTATTCTATAAAGGATAGATTTTAAAATACAATCTTTTTTACCTTAATAAAATTTAATTCATAGATATTTTAATGAATTTTAATATTGTAAAATAAAATTAAATAAATAACAAATATTTTAAAAAGGTAAAAAATGTGTCAAATAAATAATTTACAAAAAAAAATTATTGGGTCAAAAAACGTGTCAAATAAAAAAAAAAGTATTTTCAATTTACAAAACTCGTGCCTTAATCCAGAATATGGGCCAGATAATTGATTATCCAATTTTGGAGCACTATTTCTTTTTAAAATCATTTAAAGTGGATCATATATAGACAGAAATAAGTGAGAAATAAATTCAATCAAATACTTTTTGTATTTTCTCTATATTTAAAGATCTGGAGAGTTAGAACTCCCTTTTCTCTTAAGATCGTCAATTTCAGTTTCTATTCTACGTCTTGGTCGGAAACGGAGTAGTACAATAAATTTCTCCAAGCTCATATTTATTGATATTCAAACTTCAGACTTAATCTTTTCGAAGCAGAGACCGTGATTTTTTTTTCCAGCATATAGTATCGCTAACCAAATGAACCGAACTGTGGTCCGTTGAGTTAGAGCAGATATTAAGCCTACCTGGTTCTCTGTGATGTTGCATGCGCAAACTCTACCTTCATAGAAGATGGTCAGCTTCTTTCGCTGCTGCTTTTGCTCCTGCAACATTGCCGGCGGCTGCACCGGCGTGCTGCTCGTCCGTGCTTCGAGCCTGCATGCATAATTTCATATACAAATACATTTTTTTTTTCTTTTTTCTTTTTAAAGAAAAAGCTTCACGATGACATGATTGTGATGAAAGTTTTTGAATCTCTTAGTACGTACGCCAGATGCCGGTAGGAGCTGATGTCGAGAGCCGGAGGACGTTTTCTCCGGCCACCGCCACCGCAGACGCCTAGGGAAAGCTCAGTATCGCAGTATTCTTCCTTCTCCACCATTGTAGATTGATTAATCTCCTTTCGAATCTCTCCGCAACGAAATCGTAAAACCACTTCGGAACTGCAGATCGTGAAAAGAAAAAGCAAGCGATCGTAACTGTGGATCTGCAAGCAAGAAGAGCAAGAGAATAAAAAGACTGAGGAGGTGGTGGCAGGTCTCCTATGTATAACAATTGGCTTCTTTAAAAAATCGCCCCAAAGGAGTCTCCGTACTAATTAAATCGGATCAATAAATAATAATAATAAGGTTAATATTTGAGATCACGGATTTTTGTACACGAAATTGTAAAAAACGTATTTTGTGTCTGAAACATATATTTTACGGTCACAAAAAATATTTTTTTATCATTTTTATATGCAAATCCATGCGTGATCCATGCTCAAAGTATTTTCCTAACAAAAAAAAAAAAAGCAGGGGCATTTATCACGTGCGGATTCCCAACCATGCCTATCAAGTAAAAGAAAATGTGATACACCTGTCACTTGCTATGCTTTTTCATTGCCACTACATTTGGTCTATCTTAATTCTCTTTTTTATTTATATATTTTCAGTTTACTAAATAGAGACATGATCTGTTGGGTCTTACTTTGTACACTTTGGGAAATGCTTTTATATTAAAAATATTCTCAAAAAATACATCTAAATATCGATTCTAACCATAAAGTGGCGAGAACTCGAAAGATATAAACCGAAAAGGGATCCACGTCCGCAATGGTAATATATAACAACATAAAAATTATTTTTTTTTTTTTTCACCTAATTATCTTTAAACAAAAATCCATGTGTTTAAAAAATTAAAAATAAATATTTAAAAAAGAACATAGTCATTATAATTTACTACAAGCAGCATATGTATCAACCACACAGATAACAACAACTGAACTCAGCCAGCCACTAATCACTGTAGTTCTTGTAAAAGATGAACAGTCAACAGAATGCGTAAACTTAGAATATGAAGCACTGATTTATACTCATTTCTTATATTTAACAGGAGCTTGCGTTCTACAGGAGGGGGCAGCAGGGAACAAATGCACAGGCTGTCTGACCCTCGCCACAAAATATAAAATGAAAAAAAAAGAAAAAAAAAACTGACTTGGATGGGCGGCGTTGCAAGTAAATTAAAGAATCGGCCTTTGATAAATTCAACATGTCAAACTCTTAAAGCTTCTGATATCCGGGCACGTGGTAGTTAGTATCAACAATGACAAGGATCGACAAATCAGATGGATAGGTTTCCGTAGCATCTGATAATCAGACTTTGATCCTCGTATGCTCGACGTGTTTCACCTGCTGCTGCTTTAAAGAATCCATATTTTGATACATCACTATCCGGCTACAGCAGCATGAGCCCTTTTATCTGTAAATATGTCTACAAGTTGTCCCTGTACAGTTGTGAGTTACTCGGTATTTCCCGCAACTTCTGCTGCTCTTTGTCGCATCATCTCCATAACAGCAGCCCTACGCCTCGACTCGGATTGCTGCTGCATTCTTTTCAGATGTTCTCTTAAATCCCTAAATAGAAAAGAGAACTACTTAGTAAAAAAAAGTACAAAAAGTAAAAAGAAGAGAACGAGATGTAAAAAACTAAAAAAGGCAATACAGTATGAAGTCAGGAAAAAAAATTAAAAAAGAGTAAAAGATAGGGTAGAAACATACTTGCAACGCGGTACAAAACATCCCGGGTTTTTGCAAGCTCGGGCGTGGAGCTGAAGAAGATACCACATCTTTTTGCAAAGAAGGCACCCACCCGAGGCGCGTGTCTTGCACTGGATGCCATGACGAAAAAGTCCCTTCACCTTTCTGCAGTTGGGGTATGGGCAATGCGGAACACGGCACTGAGATGCATGGACCAGAAGGTCAAGCATCTTACGAAGCTGCAAGACGACCACAAGAACAAATCAGAAGAAAAACAAGGCATAAATATCTACTTATCTTGGGATTAAGATAAAGCCGTCACACTGAAGGGGAAGCCTAACAATTTGAAGTGCTACTTTAATTATTGGTGTTCATTACAAATTTAGAACAAATAAAATTCATCTCAGGAACTCCTAATTTAGTTCATTCCGTATGGATTTCATTTCCATATCGTCATCTTGCAATGAAGCAATTCAGATAATAGAAAGGCAGTGACAGTCAGAAAATGTGAAAGTTACAGTACAAGTAAGACTAAGTTCAACTGCACGATCCAACAAGTTAACAATAAGCCGGTAAGGAATTTCAATTGTGTAAAGTAAGATCACCTGCAGAACACGTTGCTGCCTGGCTTCTTTATTTTGTGCATCACGATCAGCCGTTGACGGATGATTCGTCAATTTATGAGGATGGTCGACGCCGCCATTCTTCTGATAACAAGCATTGCATACATCATAATCTGGACAGACTTCACAACGCCATCCCTGACCAGTTTCGACGTCATTACGGCATACATTGCAAGTGGTAACAAAGGCAGGTGCGGTAGGGTTGTGAAGATGATATAAGACCATCATTGAGGAGTGCTTAGCACGCCTTAGGGTGTCATACTGATAGTGATTTCCCTGACAAAGGCTGAGGAAAGCCTGTCTGGTATCAAAAAATTCACTCTCTAGAATCTCGTCTTTATCCTTGGTGTCCGCAGGCACGTCAGTTATTTCAACCTGCTAAGGGTTTATATATCAGTAACCGTATTGATAGACCAGGTAGAAAGCATAACAGCTTACTTTAAGAAGCTGGAACTCACCGGAGAGAAAGCATGCTTATCTCTACTATTTACAGGATGCCTCTCTCTTTCTTCAAGCCTTTGTTCTGAGCCATGGCACCTGCAGGACAGACAAAAAATAAGGCACTCTCAAAAGAGTTACATACAATAAATCATCGTACGAATACGAGGGCGGACGAATAGGATATCTCCCAATGAACAGTCAACAGAAGAGCCTGAATAAATTTTTCTACCTTTAGGACTTGCACATGCCTGACTCTCAGACAAAAAACCCAGTCAGAAGAGTAACTGCCTGAGGTTGCAAGCTAAACAAACACAAACATCATGCAAGAGACCATTTTTAAACTCTTATGGTCACATCTCTTACCAAGTTACCATTAATCATAATTTGTCAGACTCAAACTTACGATTATCCTATTAATCTCCAGCTACTTTATGATTGTTCTTTTGCTATCTAACAAACCACATTTTCTTGTTTTTTTAAAATAACCAAGCAGTCATCCTACAATAAAAAACATAACATATCATGGGAGGCCTTTCTGGATATCCAATCAGTTAAAGATATAAGGAATCACAACAAACATACATACACAATGCCTAACTCCTCCATAATCAAAATAACATATATGATGTGCACATTAATGAAGGGAGCAGAAAACTGAATGAAAGTGTACGAGGAATATTCATTATAAGATCCAAATGAAACATAGGGCATAATATTCACGCTACCAGAGAACTTCATTAACAGACTAAAACCAGAAAGTCAAAACCACAATAATTTATTTTTTTTTAAAAAGAAAAAAGCAAAACATATACTTGCTTTTTCTATCATACAAGACTTAATCTATTTAGCTAACATGATAGAGAAGTCATGGCATGAAAAACAGATCCAGAATGTTTGTTTTTTAAATAAAACACCAGAATATAACATCTTAGAGCTAGGTTTATGGCCATCACCAGTGGTACGTTATCATCAGCCTAGACCAAAACATTAAACACATTAGTAAACAAAAACATCGTACAAATAAAGCATAATGAAGTTCAGAATCTTCAGATCATTATGTTGCATGCTAAGTTTTTAGCCCTCAGATCGTCTCCAAAATGTTCAGATCAAATTATCTTTTAGAAAATGTTTCATGCATAACTTAGAACATATAATATGAGAAGGAATTACCTATCACATAGTTGAAAATTTTTGCATTGCTTGCAAACCCATCGTGTGCCGGATACCATTAGAATGCAACAATGTGTGCACGCATGCTGTAAATGTACCATAATAAAATCTTCCTTCATGGGGTAGATAGTTTCACCAAGCTGCACGAATGCATCTTGTCAATTAGTAAGCTCTCGAATCAGCTAACTCTGTTTTATCACTTAATAGAAAATGCAAGTCAGTATCCATTTTCGACAAACAACAATGAAGGCCATTGCATTCTGCATGGTAGCTCACTCTTGAAAGCATTCTAGTTTCTTATCAAATCGGCACACTTATCCTCTTCTGAAATTATCAACACGGTAATAAAAAGATGACACGACATGATTAAAGGAGCATTGCTAAACAAACCTTTTGCATTAGAAGAGCATCCTTAGAAGCATTGCCAGAAAGATCCGTATGACCAGCAGCCTTTAGAGCTCTTTTTGTAATAATTTTCTTTATTTTGCCTTTCTTTAGCTTATTTTTGCCATCCTCTTCAAGCTGAAGTTGATTGATCATATCTTCTGCAGCACCTGGCCAATAATCACCATCGAAGTATGGTAAACGAGCTGCTGTAACCTTAGCCTTGCATTCACCCATGCTCACAAAGAAATGATCATATAAATTTGTCAAATCTGCAACAATATTCTCATTTGCAGCCTTCCGAAGCATTGCCAAGTACCTATATCGAAGAAGAAAGAGTAAGAATATTGCACATGTTATTGACATTCAAATGCATGCAATTCTGCAAAAAGAAACACCGCCATGGCCCTCATATACACAGTGCACACTAACTCACCACTCTCGTAGCTTATCGGACTTGGGTGTCTTTTGAATCTCAGGATGGCAATACAAAATATAATCTTCACCCTTCAGAGGAGGGCAAGCCCATATGTAGCAACTGGTAAAACCCCTTTTCTTGCAATAGTCAAGATAACCTATCTGATAACGTACAGAAAATACTAGCGTTAATTCTCATCAAATTTCCCAAGAGACAGTTCACTCCAGCTAAATGTTGAAAAATTAGAGATAAATAACACCATAACCAAAACGTAAAGTGATAAAGTAATTCATTTACAAAATAAGGAGGCTGCATCTTACCAAAATTTCATGGTAAACAAAGGTACGGAGAGCTTCTCCAGTTACTGCTTTTATTTCAGGCCGAAAGTACTTGACAGAATCTAAATAGGATAGATAGACGCGGCGCTGATTAGGAAATTGGCATTCCGAACCAAATTCTTGGACATACATGCCGAAGAGGCAAACTTCTACACCCTCTATCTTCTGAAAGAGCAGTACAACCTGGAAAATGCCAGTGAGATATTGTAAATTGCTAATTACTACAATAACTAAGAAGATCCAAGCAAACATAGCAAAACTTTTCTGTAACTGTGGAAACATAACTAGTACAATGCATACGAAAAAAAAAATAGAGCTTCCTATACCTTTGATTTATAAGGAAACTCCGTAGGATAATTTTGTTCCTGAAATATCTCAAGAAATCGTTGCTTCACCTCCAGCTTTTTATCCACAGACGAAACAACTCTCACAACAAGACCATCAGCATTAGGTACCTGACATTTAAAAAAAGAATCAAATTATATTTGTAATGCACATATCACATCTTTACGGACCCGAGAAGTAGTATGAATGAATTACAGCATATCAAAGGGACACTAACCATAGAACTTGTAAAAGCATAACAAGAAAGCTTCCTTTCATTTTAAGCAGAAAAACTAACAGGAGTGCATACGAAATTGTAATAAGTTGTAAAAACATGTAATGCATGTAGCAGTACAACTGCAAGGGAATTACTTAAAGAAGGAAAATTAATAGATACTATAAATTTCCACCAATCTTATCGGAAATAAATATATTAATGAAATAGTCATTTAAGTCAAAGCATTAAATGCCAAAAAGATATAGAATCCTCCAGATTGACAGTATATATTAGCATATACTACACGGTCGCTTATCATGTACATAAATAAATATTACCTCGTCAACAGCTTTCCCGAAATGGTTTGCTCTATCTTCTCTCTCCTTCTTTAACTTTATAAAAAGACGTTCTTCTATGTGATCACTGAGTATAGTTCTTGGCAAATCTTTTGCACCAAGAACCGCGGATTGGGGCAAGGGCACACGCTCTCCTCTTTCTACTTCTTTAATGTAGCAGTTTGGGCAAGTATATTCTGCCTGACCTCCATCATTTCTCCGTCCATTAAAAAGCGCACAAATCTGATGTTGCCATGCTTCACATTTATCACATTGGACCCACTGAAAATAGGGAAGAATATTGATTAAATACTAATACAGCAAACCATTCAATTGCCTCCAGCACAAAGAAGAGAGTGGCATGAATATGATATTATCTATAAAGATAGGCGATAACTTTACCCATTCTTCAGTTTCTTCATCATTTTTCTTTTTCTCAAGCCTTGCTTTTTGATAAGAAGAACCATCCACTTCAATTGTGTCACCACGTGCTTCGTTATAACATGGAATGCAGAAGTAATGGCGCGTATCACCACTCCCTATAGTGTAGTACATTGCATTGCGCTTGATGCGAGCACCACATTGAGAACAATAAATTGGTGGAGGATCAAAGGTGAGTTTTTCCACAGCGCACAATTGACAAGAGTTCTCATTCATCGTTCGTTCCATAGCTTGATTTTTTTCAGCCTTGGCTTTACTCTGTCAAAGACCAGAAAGAAGTCCATATAAGACATTGCTTGAATTTGAATTCAAAAACTTTTAAAAAAAAAAAGTATGCAAAATGAAGGCAAGAAAATTGAACAGATGAAATTAATCAAGGAACGTTGACCTTAGAGAATAACCAAATAGGCCAATCACAAAACTATGCGCAAAAACTAAAAATAAAAAGTAATAATCTTGTAAACAAGAACAATGTACCCAATAAAGGTAAGCTTACTTTCTGAACAAATTCATCAAGTTATGACTCTCTTATCAAGTTAGAGCAAAGAACAACAAAAACATGTTAAGAAAAGCAAATACGCTAATTTATGTTTTTGGCTAACTGAAGATTATTTTCCCTATTAAAAACAAATTGATGATCATAAATGAAAAGGGATAAAAATAATCTTGAAATTTAAAAATGAAGAAATACGGACACAAACAAGCGGACACAAAGAGGCTTGAGAGGATAAACACCTTGAAAGTTGAAACAAAGTAAGACTAAAACAAATAAACTCCCAATAGCCGAGATGGCATTCCCGAAGTAAATGGAAGTATCCAATATGAACAAAATACCTGTCCGATCCACTGTCTAAGGCCACGAATGTGCTCTCTAACTTGCTCTGGAGTAAATAGCTCAGTCAATGATACACCTTTTATCTTTGGCTTCCCTGGTTTATTTCCAGCAGCTAAATCAGTTTGAGTAGCACTTTCTTCCTGTTTTGTTTCTAACTTGGGTTGAACAGTTTCTTTCTCGACAAGCAGTGCTTCTTGCTTCCTGTGAACCTCGGCTTCATTTTTAGTTTCAATAAAAGGCGGTGCAGCATGAACATTCCCTGAACTATCCTGAATTCTATCAGCATTAGCAACTGGAGCTCCACGTGACAAACATGTTGAAGAATCAAGTTTAACTTCAACAACCTCTGACTTAGCAGGAGCTGCAATGTTGGGCTTTTCCAAGGGCTGCTGCTGATTCTCCATGGAGAAATGTGGCTGCTTCAGACCTTGGGTATGAACTTGAGAGGGTTCCGTCTTGGGAACAAAAGAAGGTAACGAATGCTGAAGTTTTATACGTTTAGAAGATGCTTGTAAATCGTTATGAGAATCATCGAATGAAGCAACTCCATTAGACACTTTATCTGTATTTACAGCACCATTTGTCATCACAAGGCCATTTCTAGAGTTTGAGGCACCAGCATTAGATAAAGCACGAGTTTGTGCCTCACATTTTATCCTTTTCCGCACAGGCATGCAAACAGGGCAAGTTGTAACTCGGCAGGTCTTATAGTGATGATAAATCTTTTTAGTATTTACGCATCGAGGATAATTGCATTTGCTTGTTTGGCACCTCATCACATGTGCCCACAAATCCTGGACAATATAGCAGTAAATTTCAGGGCATGATCCTTTTTCATATGGACAGCTTCGGGCATGAATCAAAAGTAAAAGCCACCTCATTTGTTTCAAATAGTCTTGCTCTTGCTTGGCATTTCGTGGTCCAGACGATAACACATTCAGAGATTGTGTGGTGGCAGAATTAGGAAGAAGACATCCTTCAGAAGGAAGACAATGTTGTTGAACTTCTTTGATTTTCACTCTTTCATGAAATTCGTCCTGAGACTGCTGCGAAAATGACAAGCTGTTTTGCTGTTGCCAATACCCCTGCAAGAGCTGATTGGTCTGGGATCCATTTGTAACACTAGAATTATTATTTGGCAAGTTGTTGGAAAGATGTGAATGCTGCGCAGGAGGATATAACTCCTGAAGACCAGATGTATGACCAAGTAAGTGGGTGCCTTTCAAGTAGTCACTTGAGGTTCTCTCGAGGGGCTGACACTGAAGTTCTGAAAGATGAATCTGCTCCTCAGTATGCTGGATCAGCAAATCACTCTGCGATTGAATGGAATTACCCGAAATTAGCTCTCCCCCATAATTGGAATTCATCGATGCTGGCCTGGACATGACAGACGTGGTCCCAAGCTGTTGATGCTGCATGTTCTGCTGTTGCTGTTGATGAAAAAACTGTGTATATGATTGAATTGAGTGTTGCGGTTTCTGTTGTTGTAAGTTTTGCATCTGATGTGGTGTTCGCACCATATGTTCTCGACTTGGCTGTACAGGTTGAAAATTCATATTATGCAGGTGATTGGACATTTGTGAAACCATTCTTGGAATCTGCTGCACTTCCTGCAATCTTGCATATTGGTTTGGCAAACCAGGGGTATTTTTTGGCCTAGAGAGCATATTTGCACGATTCATATTGTGACCACTCATTGGAGATGCAACAGATGATGCAAGATCATACATGTCCTCATTATCTGTTAGAGATACATAATAAGATATTCATTTTCTCCAGGGGAGAAGAAAACAATCATTTAGAATACAGTACGGCAGTGAAGTGTTCTATTCTCAAATAAGAAGTATTCCAAATAGCATAATGAAAGAGCGTATGCATATAAACTGCTAATAGAAACCATGACGATAATAAAAAAAGCAGATAATGTAGTGGACAAGGAAGACATAAAATACAAATGAATTTACTTGGTACTGTCAGTTGGTGATGCTGCTGATCAGGACGTTGCGAAGATTTTTCAGAATTACCAAATGAAGTTGTACCGGAGTACCCATCTGATGTCATGGACCCACCAACAAACTGCAAGTCATTTCCATATCCCAGACCCCCATTCATGACCCCATTTGTAAGCCCATATGAAGCCTTCTGCTGCATATTGGACCTCATTCTGGCTGCTATAAGCTCTCCAGGATTTTGCAACATATGGCTGTTCTGGTTGCTACCATACTGCTTTGCTTGTTGCTCCTGCGGAACGAGAGCAGACGTCGTACTAAAAATTCCAGATCCACTAGAACAATCAGCATTTATTGCCACCGGGTGCATATTGTTTAATCCTGGTGTTGGAATCATCTGACTTGGTTCTCGTTGTAGACCCATTGATGATACAACATTACTGACACCGGCACCAAATGCAATGTTGGAAGGCATATGCTGGTAGCCGTTAACAATTGGCCCTATGAAATAAGGCAATTCAAAACTTGCTAATGAAATAAACAATTATAAAGGCATAAAAGAACAGCAAAAAGCACTTACCGTCAAACACATCAAAAGAGGCATTATATTCCATACTAGCTAACGTATCAGGACGTAAACTACCCATACTTGCTGGTGCTACTGAAGAAGCATTGCTGCTGGATATCATTGTGTTGTCTACAGAATAGGAGGCTAGAGAGTTTGCATTGCCACTATGAGGCATACCAGGTGCAGGGGTCATCATATTTATGGCAGAGGAAGCGTGAACAAAAACCCCTCAGCTATCTTTCAGATCAACCTCCACAAAATCCTGAAGATGCTGTTCCATGATCCGAATGCAATTTTTGCTACGTTTTTTCCTGATTGCAATTAACAATCATCCTTCAGAGAGCAGAAACCTGATGATAGAAAACTAAATGAGATTGGAAGTTGGCACAAAATCAATAGCCTAACATGCTTCCATTATTCTATGATGCACGGACACGGACACGAGAATACAACATGAGACGAAATAGACACGGCGATTCAGCATCTCTCAAAGGTGCTTGGATACTTCAAAGCTGGTACAAGGCACTTTTTACATATTCTGTTCTCGTTTGTAACAATATACAAAGACTAACGGCCATAAATATTACAGCAATTGGCAAAAGAAAAAGAAAACAACAAGTCTTACATAACAAAATATAGAGCAACGACCATCAAGTATAGCAGTAACATTGACCATTATAACATTGAATAGAGATATCACAACAGAAATTGGAATATATAAATTGTCAATACAAAATCGAATTAAATTAGAACTTAAAATTACTATTTAGCTGCAAGAAATATATATTATCAACTGGATTCTCATCTCAGAAACCAGACATCAAAATATTGAAACAAGTACTTACTAACTTCCTAACCTTAATTCGCAGCGAAGTTGGGGAGTAGATGCCACGAAGAAGATACAAGTCCGACTGAGAAGTTAGGGTTCAAAAGGAAAACAAAACAATTACCCCAAACCAAGAATTTCGGTCGGGAAGATGTTGAGGCGTCGGAGACGAGAGTGCCGCCGGAGAATGTTCTTAAGATGGCCAGAGAAAATGCGCCGGAGGTTGAAGTGTCGGAAAAAGAGTCGCAGGTGAAAACCAGAAAGGTAAGGGTCGATGATTTTTTCCCGATTTGATCGATCAATTTCTCGCCGGAGGAGACGCGTCGGGAAGGAATATCGGGATTAGACCGCCTTGAGATCGAGATCTAATGTCAACTGTGCAGCCCATTGGGCTGAATGCATGGCCTACTCTGCAGATTATGAGCTTCTGATGTTGATGATTTTACGGAAACAGTCTCTTTCCTTCTATAATTATGAATATCTATTCTTTTAATTATGATTAGGATGTTGTTATTATTGTTACGTATATGTAGATTATGAGTGTGGTTTAGAAATTATGGCAAATAATATTCACAAATAAATGTGCACAATTATCTGGTGGTTATTTTGTATTGGCGGGGTTAAACTCTTTTTCGAAGTGTTCAACATGCACATGCACGAAACATATTTAGTAGTTATATGTATAATTTATTGGCACTTAATTTCGTAGAAAAATATATATGCCGTCTATTGAACCTACTTATTCACATAGCCATTGGTAATTCTAATAGTGAGAAAAAAAAAAAGACCATAGTTATTTATGCATATGGCGGCTTAGTCATGCCAAAAATGTATAGTATGGTTTTTATCTTGTCAAAAGATTATAGAGATGTGAAAGTATCCAATTTAAAAAATGCGACTCCTAATGAAAGTTTAAGCTCATAATAACAATAACAAGTGAAGTGAACAAGTTTATTCATGTGTTCATAAGTTTAGCTGATTAGCTCAATGTACTCAATCAACTTCGAGAAGAAAAAGTGTGTCGGCAAGTAATTTACATGGAAGAACAATCTTGAACAAACCACTGAATCATTGAAAATGGGAGAGAGGAAAACAGGTTGGTAGCATAAGTTCTTGAAATTTAAAATTTCATACAAGATTTTGGCCTCATTTTCATATGCATATATGTAAGTTTTAGAGCTCGTCTAAGAACGCTCGTTAGAGTTTTGAGTGCTTGAATTCTCGGTTTGAATTTCATCTCCGACCAGATGTGGATACGTTGTCTAAGCACGTGTAATCGAATACGTAGGTCTAACAATGAAATCAGGATGAATACTGTACAAGATTTATATATTATAACAGTCATATAAAATGGACCGTTATATGCATAATTTTTCTTATAAATCTCAAAAAAGAAAATATAAATATGGATAGGAAACTCAGGGGGAACCTACGGGACCAAATTCCAATCAGGTTATTGGGCTTAGTTTTACGTTCAGGGTCCAACTCCGGCCCATCCGTGCTAAAGGCCGACTAAATAGCCGTCTTTTATTGGTTTCGCAATATTTACAGTGATGTAAGTATTTGTTTCTTTTAGTAGTTTTACATGCTTATTATTTATTGAGTTTCAATATCAAAGTCAGTTCAGTCCAAGCGCCATATATTAATTTCCAAATTAAAGTCAAAGTTTTAGTCTTTTATATGTGTTTTATTATTTTGTAGTTCCAAATTTATTAAAAATATAAAAAACAAACTGAAGTCGTAGTTCAAATCAAAGTTTAGCTAAAATTTGATTTGAACTATAATTTGGAAGACATTTTCTAAATATTTTTAGGAAAATTTATAAAAAATTTACAATCCACATGCATAAACAATTTTTTCTTAAAATTGTATAAAAATAGAATAATTAGAATATTTGGCTTTAGAAACGGTTTTTGAAGCCAGCTTCAGAATTTCTCTTTTTTTTTTTCCGATTTTTATCTGTAATATCATAATTTAAAGGAAAAATTGTGTTTCAGCCTCTAAATTCGTAGTTTACAATTTAGCACTCGAAATGCATTTTTGCGCGACGTGACGTACGCACATCACCATATGATGCGTTTTCATATTTCGGAGAGCTGAATCGCGCGACCGCGAATTTAGGGGTGCTGATTTGTAATATTCTATAATTTTTTAAATTATGATACTATAATTGAGTGTGAGATAATATTTTAGGCGTGGGGTTGCGGTGATATGTTCAGTTCTTTCCATTTCTTTTCCGTTGGAACAAGCAACAAACTCAAACTGCTATTTTTTTTTGGGAGCGGAAGAGGGACGGGGCGAATACCGCGCTTGGCCGAGCTGAGTTCGCCGGAGATGTGGTGATGTCCCATTTCTGGATCGTGCTCGGGCAACTCGATTCCCCCGATTCTTCTACTATGGTAATCAAGCGGATGCCATTCAAAATCACTATAATTACTCGCCTTTAGGTTTTCCAACTCGTGTAATTCCTGCAGTCGGCGTCGTCGAAGAGGGTGATCACTCGAGACGAGTGGGAGAGAAAGGTGAAGGATGTGATTATTAGAAAGGAAGACATGAACAGGCTCATTATGAATTTTCTAGTCACCGAGGGATACGTCGACGCCGCTGAAAAGTTTCGAGCTGAATCTGGCACCGAACGTATCCTAACATTATTTTACTTGTTTACTTTTTTAGATGTTTTAGAAAAGTTTGGTCTTTAACTGGTGGTTGATAGCGGATGTTGATCTCGCAACAATAATGGATCGCATGGAAGTCAAGAAGGCTGTGCAATCTGGCAATGTTGAGGATGCCATTGAGAAAGTTAATGATTTGAACCCTGAGGTATTGTATTTTATTTGGGGATGTTCCTCAGATGCTTGTTTCTGTAGTATATGTGCTGCTCATTTGGCAATTGCTATATGCGACTGTTAAGAGTAAAGCAAAAATGCTGATGATGAATATAAAAGGCGCAGGGGTACATAGTCTAATCGAGAAGTTAGGATGCATATAAGTATCATCTTTGTCAAATGTCAAAATCCTGGACTCATAATGTTTGGAAATTGTTGACCAGACCAATACCAGTTTTGTACTTTTATGGTCTTCTGAGCCTATCTTCTTAAATGTCAAATGATGTTCCTGTTAGTGAATTATCTCAAAAAAGATGTTCCTATTAGTGAAATCTGTATTTCTTAGCCTACTTTTAGATAAATAATTATGGGGTATCCATGGCTCATCTTGTCGGTGTCAGGTTCATACTATTACTTTTGAGTATAGTAACGATAGCAAGATTTCCAGTTATGATTCCTAAAGCTACTTTCAATCTTAATCTGAAAATTATTACCCTCGTTACCTGGAGCATGGCTTTCTAAAATAAGTGCCTTACATGTTTATTTTAATTATTGCAGATACTGGACACAAATCCACAGCTATATTTCCATTTACAGCAACAGAGGTTGATTGAGTTGATTCGTACTGGTAAAGTGGAAGAAGCTCTCGAATTTGCTCAGGAGGAACTTGCACCGAGAGGGGAGGAAAATGTAACCTTCTTTAGCTCTTTTGTCTTTTTGAGATATTTACTTTATACCCATTAATATATTCTGGAGGTGTTTCTGCATATTCAGGATTTATTTTATTCATTGTACTTTTTATTTGTTAGAAGAACTTACGCCTATGTTACTTTGGGATGTTTTGGGCTTCCTTGCATGCCAGCATCTGGTAGTTGTTACTCTAGTGAGCAATCTCTGATGAGGGAGGCAACTATGCTTTAAGATATCTAATTTATCTGTAATGGTTAACATGCTTCAATATTGAACTTTTGCAGCAAAGCTTCTTGGAGGAATTGGAGAGAACAGTTGCATTATTGGCATTTGAAGATGTGAAGAACTGCCCATATAGAGACCTCTTGGATGTTTCTCAACGGCTAAAAACTGCAAGTGAAGTGAATGCAGCCATTCTTTCTAGCCAGAGCCATGAGAAGGGTTGGTAATTTTTCTTTATCGAAAGTTATTTAGTAAAAATAATGAAAATCAATATCTGCAGCAATTATAAAAAGAGAGATATTGGAATGAGAGGTTTTACATATTGTCAGTTATTTAGTGTTGGACACATGGGAAGTGGCCGACATAGGTGTGCAAATTTTTTCCATATTTTTCATTTTTTCTACTACAATCGAAATATCATATTTAAATGAACCTAAAGCAAAAATAATCTATGAGTACTAAACTAATAACACTCGAAGAGGGAAAAGAAATCCCAAAGGAAAAAAAAACCGACCTTCTAAACCGGCAGACACGACCATCTACAAGTAGTCTATAAATTTGACTGATACAAAACTATTTGTGAACTTTTTTATAGTATGATCAAACATTAAGCACGAGAATTGTAGGGAAATTGCTATTCTTGGCAAATAGTGGAATATAGATTTAGAAGTTTGGTCTTCACTCTTTAAGCAATAACCACACACTTAGAGGAATGCTTTAAGCAATAACCTCACACTCTCAGTAAACAAGATGGAGAAAGTTGAGTTGAAGATGCCCGCTATCTCTTCCAGTATTTGTGGCATTTTCTGCGCAACTTCTAATTTAGCCGACTTGGGATGGAATTAGTGTCATTTTGGAATTTGTAATTCCGTGCAAATGTCGTAACTGCTAAATCAATCTCATGTGTCTCGTGAATGACACTAATATTACTGGAAAGCAGCAAAAGCATACAAGTTGGGCAATAGATGTTACAAGTTCAGAAGATAGGGCTCTGTGTGAACTTTTTAATTCTATATTCAGAGGGTCCATAATGCAAGGGTACATAATGATATTTGGGTAAAGTTGTAGCTTTGATCTGGTAAGTGAACGCCAAGTGCAGATAGCCGCTTAGGTGGATCTTAAATGGACATCAAAGGACAATTTTGCCTTAAGGTGCACAGAAATTAATTTTAGTCCCTCAAGCGGACGCTAAAGTGCACATAAATGGTTGACCGATGTTACTCTTTGTGACCTCTTGCAAGAGTTACTGGTTTTATCCAAGGTTTTAGGTGCCGGACAGCACGCTCAGAATGTCTCGAGTTTGGGATTTACCAAAAGGCGACTAGAAGCAGCACCTTAAGCCTTGTGTTTTATTGCATGTCATTTTATTCAGTGTGAAGTGGGCACCTCTGGAATAGTTTTAGTGTTGTAAGTCTAATCAACCTTTTTCTCCCCATAAAAAAGTTTTAAACTGTCGTTATAGTTCTTAATGATCCCCCCCCCCCCCCCCCACGGGATTATCCTATAGACCGTTGGAGCTAATGATCAATGTTGTAATTCTTTTTATGTTTTTGGTCTTGGCAGACCCTAAACTTCCAAGTTTGCTGAAGATGCTGATATGGGCCCAGAACCAGCTCGATGAAAAGGCTGCGTATCCTCACATCAACGACCTTTTTACAGCGACACTTGAGGATCCAGTCATCTGAAACTACGAGGATTTCCATAAACAAGGTCAGATTCATTTACAAACAAACAATACGGTGTGGAATGGAGTTTTATGTAAATAAACTCTTGAATTCTTTTACTTACATATCGTCATGTGATATTTTTGCTAGGACCAACTCGTGGTCTTGTGTTCGTTACATTCTGCAGTCTGGACAATATTTCTTTAAGATGTGTAAGAAGCCTGATAGGTTTTGTATGTGAATTCTGAAAGTTCATCAGAGGATGCACGTCAGTTGTTATATATCTGTTTTTAGTTGGAGTTCTTTAGCTATTTAATTCCTTTAGTTTCTTACATATCTGATAAAAAAATAAAAAAATATAATTAATTGAATAATTCTTATATAAGAAATTTCGGCACGTTTGTTGCTAATGCTGATAACTATTGAAATAGAGACGTGCCGTCAATTAATAAGCGAACAAGATGCTGTGAAAATTTGTCCTTTCTGGTCTCTCTATTTGAAAAGAACTTATTATTAGGCTGCTATTATTGTAGTATTAAAAAAAAAAAAATTTATACATTGTCTATCACTAGTGGGTCGATAGGCGGCCTAGCACTGTGTTAGTTTATTGGATCAGTCTGTACATTGTCCATCACTAATGAGGCATACTTGGGCTGAATTTCATAGGCCGTAACCTTGCACTTTTGTGTTTCCTTTTCTAGGCCCCAAAACCTGCACTTAATGGACTTATTTATGTAAGCTATATGCAATTGTACTTATTTGTTCAGTTGTATTTCCTGTCAAATCTTGTGTCTCTCCGCGGCTTTTATATCCCATCCACTAAGTTAATTTCTTTTAGATTAACGAGAAAAATTAAGTCCATAACCAGTCTATTATGTACAACTATCGTAACACGTAAACTCTCGGAAGGCGTTCATTCATATTTCACAATTACATCTTTGCATCCGATTGATGTGTTTAAATAACGCTATATATTAGACAGATATTGTACATCCCTCGTTGCGCTTAGACCACAAACAGATCACTAACCTGTATTTCATGGGATTAAAATTCTGTGGCCACTGGGATTAAAACCCGCGAACAATAGAAGCTTGTGTTTGTTAGTGTTATCATAGTATTGCACAGTATCACAAGTTAGTACTGTGGAGCTCTGTTGTACAGCACTAACTTAATTTTTAAGCAATCATAGTTTAGTTTTTAAACCAGAAAAAATCGTTATTAAAGTAATGTAGTAATTTAAGCAACCTTATCACCTTCATATATCAACTAGACGGGCATTACGAGTAGAGGTGGCAAACGGGTCGGGTCGACCCGACCCGCCCGCGGGTCAACGGATAATGGGTCATACGGGTGCGGGTCGGCGGGTACACTATGTTTGTCGGGTTCCAATTTTGGTACCCGTACCCGTCCGCGGGTTTGCGGGCGGGTCCGCGGGTACCCGGATTAAAATCTTTCAATATTTAAAAATAATAATTTTTAGAAAAAAAATATTTATAAATACTTTTTCAAAAAACTTATAACATAAAAGTTATATATCTCATTAAAATCTATAACTTTTATATTGAAAGTTTTTTCAAAAAATATTTCTAAGTATTTTTTGTTCCAAATGTTAAATATAAAATTTCGAATTTGAAATATATGTATTTCATGTTCCACCATAAAAATACCTATTAGATATATTTTTTGAAATTTTTTTTAACATATGACTTATAAATATCATCAAGATCTACAAATTTTATATTGAAAATTTTTCCAAAAAATTTTTCTAACTAAATATTTTTAGGTTCCAAAAATTAAATCTGAAAATTCGAGTTTAAAATTATACGCGTTTTATGTTTCACCCATAAAAACACCTAATTAAAAATATTTTTTAAAAAAAAATTTAACATAAAAGTTATAGTCCAAATGATATCTATAAATTTCATGTTAAAATTTTTTCTAAAAAATACTTCTAATTATGTATTTTTGGGATAAAACGTGAAATTAAAAAAAATATATATAGTTAATGCGGGTGCCCGCGGACCCGCGGACATCCGCCCGTTTGACCCGCAAGTTGCGGGTACGGGCGGGTGCTACCCGTATTCAATATTTTTAACTAAAATTTTTATCCGTATCCGCCCGTTTGGACGGGTACCCGCAGACCCGCGGGTACCGGGTGTAATTTTGCCACCTCTAATTACGAGGCTCTTTGAATCATTCTTTGTTTTGTTCATACGGCTAATATAATATTACTAATTTATAACATAATATGTTAATTAAAATATTTTAAATAAATAAATAAAAATAATTCAGACAAATAAAATAAATATTCTGAAAATTAAATTAAGTATTTAATCCATGACGAGTTTGTTTAGATTTTGCAAAAGATGGAATTTCTTTACATAACCATTTTTAATTTCTACCTTATTATTCTTAGAAATCACCTCCATTAACTCGGACTTCATAGACTATATACTCAATTGCTCATCGATCTCCGCCTCCATTGCTCCATCCGCCGAGCTCCTCTATATATTTCCAACCTCTCAAACAACTCACATTTCCTTCCCCCATTCAATTCCCCAAGATATATTAACACAATATCAAGTTATAATGGGCTGCTTAGCTTCTCCGGTTATGAAAAATAGCACCGCCGCCGCCGCCGCTGCCTTTTACATATACGCCGTATTCTACGCCTCCTCGTCAAGTTCAGGCGGCAGTAACGAAACCTCGACGCCGTCGACGAACTTTCTGTACTCCTACAACCCTTCTAACAACACCTGGCTTCGATTCAGCGAGATACCGGGGATCCCGTACAGCAGCGCGATCACAGGCTTCGTAATGATCGCGTTATCGAATTTTATCTTCATTATCGGCGGGCGTTTGTGCTGCGGAGACTCCGATGAGGAGGACATTGTTTTGGTTCGATCTGAAGTGGTTCGATACGATACTAAAACTGGAGAGTGGTCAACGTGTGCGCCGATGAAAGTTCCACGGTTTGATTTTGCATGCGCCACCAGTGGCGGCCGGAAGATCCATGTCGCAGGTGGGCAGACCGCGGTGTCGAACTCCATCGGGACATCCGCAGCGGAAGTTTATGATCCGGCGATGGATACATGGACGGAGCTGCCATGTATGGATGCCCGGCGGTACAAATGCGCCAGAGTGGCTTGGCAGGGAAGGTAATGTAGAAGTTCCAATACTGCTATGAGATATAATACTTCGGATGTAAGTTTCAAAATTTACATTACACCAATTAAAATTTATATTTAGATATATATTTTTTTAAAAAAATTAACTATAAATTTTATTCAGAAAAATAAAGTACATAATTTTGTTGTTTAAATTATTTTAATAAAATATTATAATATATGTAAAAAAATAATTATCAAAATATAATAGTGTAAATATTAAAAATATTATAATATATTTTTGAATAAATTTATAGTTGAATTTTTTTTAAAAAATATTTATAAATATAAATTTTAATAGATGTGATATAAGTTTCGAAATTTACACCAATAACATTATAAAATTTCTCACTCTGAGATGTGCTTTGGTTCTACTTTGTCTTGCTTGGTTAAAGTTTTTATTCTTTTCGCAATTTAAGAAGGTGTGACCAGTCAGGTTATGCCCCGCCATCATCGATGATCCGACTCGAACTAATAAACCGAGATCAACTTACAGATCTTTTATTTTATCGGAGCTGCATTCTTTTGCATGGAGGCATTGCTCAGCATTTGGGTCCTGTAGGTACTCCTCTGTGGATAATTGGAAATTAATATTTAGTTAACTTAAGTCGGTTTAAGAGGCATCTTGGCTTGATATATATCGACAATTCTTTTTTTTTTTTTAATCTTTTCTTTTTCCCTTCTTCTTCTTCTTTTTTTTTTTTGGCAGCATGCGTATATGTACTTTAGAGGAAGTGGAAGAGCTGCGAGATGAAGCGCGGAGCTTATCGTGGTGTATGAGGGGAGCATTATGGACAGACCACATGTACGTAGAAAGACGTGCTATTCTACGCGGGAAATCTGTTGTGGGTCTTTACGTTTCTCTTCTTTTTTTTTAAAAAAAATTCATAAGTTTATTTGTATATGATCAGCTAATTATAGCAGCGCTTGCTGGAGAGTGTGAATTTGGCAAATTCTGCCCAGAGTGTGAATTTTGGCAAATTATGCCATCATTTTAAATGGTGCGCAGGCGCGCCGCAAAAAAAAAGAAAAATAATATGGAATTATTTTTTGAAAAATTATTAATATAAAAATTACAAATCTCATCAAAATTTATAATTTTTATGCTAAAATTTTTTAAAAGATAATACTTTTTTTTTCTTTTTTTTTTTTGGTGTGCAAGAGCGCATGGCAAAATTTGCCACTTCAAAAGGTAAGCAATGTTCTGGAGTGGAAGGAGGCTTTTTCCAAATAAAACATTTAGTAAAATTTTCTATGTTTCCACAAATACTATGTTATTCAAACACTAGTATAATTTATATGATGTCAATAATATTAATTTTGCTTTGCGATAATTGCATATCAATCATTCCTTTCTATGGACTTTACAAATCAGCATTTAAAAAAAAAATACACTGATATGCCAAAACGTGTGCGATACTACGCCAACATATTTTTGAGTCTCCAAAGGCTGACACTGTCATGTCAGTACGTTTTACCGTTTTCAAGAACTACTATGTAAAGTTTGGGAAACGGGAGCCGGTACGCAACAACCTGGCCTTTTGCTTTCAACAGGCGATGCCGCTCTGGCCGGCGGCTTTGCGCCACTAGGAACGTATCTAGGCACTTGGTCAATAGGGTGCCATATACTTGGGTCATCTAAGACATAAAAATTGACCAACGAACGTCTGCTAAGCACAGTTTTTTCGACAAAACCCACCTTAAACGAAAGTTGAAAATTATCTAAGTCCCTCCAAGTTATTAAGTATTTGAATTTAAAAGTGAATTTCCATTCAAACATAATTAATGAACAAAAAAAATCAGTTCTTTACCAAACCAACTCTCAAAATTTTCTCTTAGCAATTTAGATAAATCAAATAATAAAGAATATATTATTTTATATGTTTCTTACAATTACATAATAATATAAGAGACACTCTTAAAGCACACATATCAAAACACAGCATAGACTCCACACTCAGCTCTCACAACTGATTATTTCTCAAACGCATGGAACTGATAAAAATACCCCACAAATATGCAACAAAACAGTAATTTGGCTACTGAACTTATATATTCTCTATAGGTGAGAACAAGCATTTCTTGCAGTCGGCGGCGAGGAGCTCCGACGTCCTATAATCCCCTTCTCCGCCGACGACCGGCATATCGACTCCGGGCTTAGCGGAGCTCCGGTAATCTGGTTGGTAAGTCCGGCCAAGCACCCCCTCCACCTTCTCCGACAACCCGAAAAACCTAAACTGCACCTCCAAATGGACAAAACAATTGTTCTCCGGGATTCCGTAGCCGTGAATCTTATCGTCTTCTTCAGTAACCGGCACTGCCTTTATCGATACTTCAGCAATATTTTCGATTGTTACCATGGCGGCATTGAGGGTAGCTGTATTAGATAATATATAAGAGAATCAGAAATTGCTGTATTTAATTGTTGTGTTTATCCTATACTAGTTAGAATGCAGTACCTGCGTTTCTAATTTATTTGCATTAAATACAAATAGAACAATTTCGTATCCAAATTTATTCACCTGTACGTTCAATTGAAAGTTTGGTATCTTGGGATTTCCATGAAGATAGGTGGCCCTCGGGAAGGAGTACGGCTTCGCCGTCGTAGGAGAAGGTGAGGTGGTCAACGCCATCGCTCCAGGCAGCGGCAGAGGCGGCGGAGATGTTGAAGGTGTGGGAGGAGAAGAGGAAGCCGAGGGATTGTATCCAAGTGAAGTCGCGGGAACGGGCGGCTGGGCGGAGGCCGATGAAGCGAGCGTTGATCTGGAGGGAAGGGTCAGAGACAAGGGCGAAGTGCTCGTCCTTTGCGCCGTGGAAGTAGAAGACGATTCCGTCCCCGCCGATGAAGCGAGGGTCATAGCAGCCCGAGCCCGGCCCGTTGCAACTCGGCTTACGTCCTGCATGCATGCATGCACATACACATATCATGAAACAAATGTAGAATGGTAGAATACTTCGTTTATTCATCATACGGAAAACTGGAATCGAACCACTAATATTTATGTTTGACAACTGACCTTTGCAAACAGCTTCGCACTTGGGCGAGTAGCAGTCAAGATAGCAGGCTTTCGAGTTAGGGTTCTTAGGCTTCACGTAGGGACACTCGGCCGGGCACTGGATCACTCTCCGGTAACACGGGCTCCACCTCTTGGTACACGTCATCGAATTCGGACCCTTTATGACTTTCGGTCCCTTCGGACTCTTCGGAGTCTTCGGGCTGTAGCTTCCTGCAGCTTCGGCGACATCTATTGCAGCAGCCGCCAATATGAACACAAAAACGGCTACAAAGGCACTTGCAGAAATCATCTTGTACAGCTACTCTGAATCTTAATCACGTAAAATGAAAAGAATGATACAACTGGTTTGTGGTGGACGATGTGGAATCCTTGGAGGCTTATATAGAGGGGTTTTGTTTGGCAGTCAAACTTATAAGTACCAGAATTTAGGCAGGGAGGTAATCTGACAAAAGGGCAAACTTGTCCAACTTTGGGGAGGCAGATCCCCATTAGATTCAAGTTAGGCTTGACTTCTAAGGTATTGCATCTTTGCTTAACTAATTGTTTATCCTTCGTTGACTACTGCGACAATAACATTTTAATGATAAATCTGGCAAAAATGGGTTTGAAAAGTTTTACATATGCGTAATAATATTTTGGAAGAGGCTATTTTTATAGATTTTTTGGGTCGAAGTAGTACAAATTCAGGATATACAAATATAAAAATTTGCATAACAAAAAACCAAATCCGAGTAAAATAAGTACAAATTACGTGCACATAAAAAATGCTCCATGTTACATAAATTCGCATAACAAAAAAGTGCTTAACTATATTCGGATATTTTATATCATAATCTTCCTAGTATTTGGGTTTTGACATATTAGTTTATACGTTTCAAAACTTTTTTAAATCAGTCTTGTATTTCAAAAAAGCCCATAATTTCTACCTAACTTTGCGAAGCTCAAAATTAGTCAGTGAAATGTGACCTATTCGGTCAGCTATCCATGTACTTTTTGTACCAAAAGTGGGTTACTGTGAGTTCGTTTGTTATTTTTAGGCTAATGATTCTTACGTCTAGCATTACCAATTTATTAAATTTTAAGTACCACTTATTCCACACGGGGTTCTTCATCATGTTGAAGGTCAATTTTTAAGCGGTGCTCATTTTGGATGTAGCAGTGTGCTTGACGCCGATTTTTGGGGATGCTTAGTGTGCTGGAAGCTGAGTTATGGAGATGCTTGATGGTGCTGGAGTTTGTCTTACTGCTACAAGAAAAATGAGTTTTAGTGACAATAATTCAACAACTAAATACTATTTAATTTAGTTACTAAAAATTTTAGCGATTAAAATTCGTACTATTAATGACTAAACAACCATAACTGTTTAGTCGTTATTTGATTTTTTTTTCTTTTGGTAGTGTGCCCAAAAGCCACCGGGAAGTAGTACTTGAAGTTTAGATATGCTAAAAAAGCCAGCGGCCCGCGGCCCATACCGCAGTCCGGCTCGCCGAGTTGCAGGCTGGCCCGCCTCGTCGGCTCGCTGGCAGCCCGTGCGGGCATATACTTTTTTTTTTTAAATTTCGGCCGGCCGAGCCGAGCCGGCGTAACTAGGGGTGGGCCGAGCCGGCCCTACCCACCTTTAGCACCGTGCGGGCCGGCCCGCAGCCCGCATCAAAACGTACAGGTTTTGCAACACTATTGAAGTTGGCTTCTTTTTGTCGGCAAACTACGTTATGCTGAGAAACTACAATAGCTCGAGCCAGAAATTTGGTGGTCGCATGCACGGAGTTGAACAAGCAAGACTGGGAGGTGACTTTGAATCACATATACCGGAATTCTAATTAGCCTCTTGATTATTTAACTAGTAGAATATTCTATTTATTCCTAGGATTACATTCTCTTGTATCTCTTCCTGATCAATGGCTGTTTGTTTGCTACAGCTTGATGCTCAAGGTATCGACCCTTTAACATGACTAAAGAACTAAGGTACTAGCTTTACCTTCTGATTTATAGGGGGAAAAAAACACTAAGTCTTCTACATGGCAACGATGAACAAAATTGGAGATGAGATTATCTTCAGAGTGTTGTGTCAAAATTTGTATTATTAACACGAATAGCCCAATACTTTTTTGGTAGAATACGGATAGACATTTCATTAGGATGCGCCAAAGATTTATGTAAAATATAGGAAGAGGATCTAACAATTTTCTGGTACTTTTCAAAGGAATTAAATAGGAAGTCAATGGCCATTATATGACATATTCCTATGGGTTTCTTTATTTTTTTTTTTAACATGTGGCAGGTATTCCGACTTATATTATGTACATTGAACGGAATTTATTTAAAATATTAACAACAATCGCTATATTATATTATTTCTTTTTAGCATCGATATATCGTCTTAATCTCCTATCTGGTTCAACTTAGAAAGAGGTTATTTTAGTTTTGATATTTAGGAGAATTTATCTGCTGTATATAGGACGTAGATATACGGTACGAAATATTATTAACTACCATATTTAACGATAAAAAGTGCCGCCAGCCGCCAAAGAGGGTCTAAAACGGGAAACAAAATTATAGGGCACGATGTTTGTTGTTAGATTAAAAGGATAATTGCATATCAGCCTCCCCTAATGCAAGTCGCGCGTTTCAGTTTCCGAAAACGTGAAAACGCACGGCGTGCCACGTCAGCAAAAATGTATTTTTCGATACTGAAATGCAAGACGTAAATTTTGGTTGCTGATATGCAATTATCCTAGATTAAATGAGCATCTGAGTACAGCTGGTGTCCGGAACATCATGGCATGCTTTGCGGATTTTTATATGAATGATTTGATTAGACTATAAGCTTAAGGCACACCGACACCGGGCCAGCCCAAGTCCAACTTCACAGTTTTGGGTCAATCATGGACTTTAGCGTTGTGTCGGTTGGACCTGATCTATTTTCAAAATTTGTCTTAAACTTGCTAAGAATTCCTAATATTTTTTTAGAAAATTATTTAATACTTTCTGAATTTAAATTAGCTAGTTTGAAATTTAATTCTAAAATGTCGAAGTTCTAAAATATTAACTATACATATTTTTAAAAAATAATATAAAATGATAGAAATTTTTTTGTTTAATAGTTGATTTTTATAATTATTTCGATAGGTGGATGAAAATCTGCATACTTCTTAGAATTGATTTCTTTGGGCAAATTGAGTAATAAAAATGCAATATAGCTTCAAATGTAGTGCTCTGTAAGGAACTTCAGTGACGTTGAAGTCTTTGTTATTTGCCTTATTCTTTGGACGCATACTGCTGTTTTGTTTAGAGCTAATTGAAAATTTGTTTTATGCAGGTACCATTTTAGGCAGATATATAAGGATATTATATAAGTTTTTAAGACAAAAAATTAATATATGAAGTCTTTTTTATAAAAAAAAAAAAAAAAAAAAAAAAAAAAAAAAAAACCTGAAAGTATAAATATAATATGTGTTTTTTAAAAATATAAAGTCGCATACGTCAAGTGCTATGGAGCCTTCTCGTCCTCGCCACTTCACTCTTCAGCTTTCTCCATTTTCTTCTTCTTCCAGTTACCATCACCGCTGCCGTCGACGTTTTCACAGCTGAATTCTACGGAGAACAAGGATCGATGAGGGCGGTGGTGATATCTCGTTACGGAGGCCCGGAGACCCTAGAGGTACGTGAGCTGCCGGATCCTGGCGTCTTTGACGATGGTGTTCTCATCGGTGTCGCCGCCGCCGGGATAAACAGCGCTGACACCCAGCAGCGGCAGGGAACATACTCGTCTCCCGCCGGCCCTATACCTGTTCCTGGCCTTGAAGTCTCCGGCACCGTCCTCGCCGTCGGCAACGCCGTTCAGCGTTGGAAGCCAGGCGATGAGGTGAATCTATAACCTCTTCATTATTTTCCTTATATTAAGTTCTTCGCATAGCAAATGATAGTTTCCAATATCTTGATTGGAAGCAACTTCTGATCCACGTTTTTTACTTGATTATTTTCTTTTCTTTAAGAAAAATGTTACTGAATTTTTTCAAAAAAATTGAAATTCTTTGGAGTATTGAATAAATGTTCAATTGAAGTATGCTGCATGAATCCCTTCAATTGTTGCTCCAACTCGACTAAAAAACAACGTCAAATTCAACAAAAACGGTGATAAGTTCAATTCTACCACCGTAAAATTCATCTAATTAGATTAAATTAACTCCAGCAACGTAAAATTTATTAAAATAATTAAATTTTAAATATAGGAATATTGTGAGCAAAAGTAGGAATGTTTCACAGAACAATAGTTATAATTTCTTTTAACCTACAAGAAAATAGTTTAAAATTAGTTCTTAAAATATTATCGTGGGGTTTAAGCACTCGACTTCATGCGAAAAAGTTTTTGGAATGGATAAGTATAATTTCAGATCTCAAGGGTGGATGTGCGGATAGGATTTGGAGATATGTGCGAGATATTGACCGAGGTAAAAAACCTATTTGTTTTTTTTTTTTTTTTTTTAAAAAAATTGAGAAATAGTTAGAAACCTTTGTTGTTCAATAGTTCCTGGTCGTTAGCTGATGGTTTTGACAAGAACAACCCCCTCACATAATAATAAAAAAAAAAAAATACACGTCCTGTTTGATGCCAGTCAATGGATCCTAGCACACCAACGAAATGAGAGCGGTGGTGATCGCGCCGCCAGAGAAACTCGAGCTCCGGGAGCTGCCAGAGCCCACCGTCTCCGACGACGGCGTGCTCATCGAAGTCGCCGCCGCGGCGATAAACCGTGCCGACACCCAGCAGCGGAAGGGCAAGTACCCTCCGCCCGCTAGCTCATTTCCTATCCCTGGCCTCGAGGTTTCCGGCACTGTCCTCGCCGTCGGTCCCTCCGTCCGGCGGTGGAATCCCGGCGACCAGGTTCATTTCCACCCTTGTTTTTTAGAATTACGGCAAGCCAGTTTTTGTTTGAAATTAACTACGTAATTTCTTGTGCAGACAAAGTTTTTATTAATGCGTACAGAACATCTAAAGTTGGTTATATTCTGTTAATTTTGGGATTTATGGACTTTATGATAACGGATAGGTGTGCGCATTGCTAAAAGAGAATGGATATGCTGAGAAGGTGGTGGCGCTGGCTGGCCATGTGCTTCCTAAACCGGATGGTGTCTCCTTGATTGAAGCAGCAAGTTTTCCTGAGGTTGCTTGTACTGTTTGGTCCACTGTGTTCATGACTTGTCATCTTTCAGCAGGCGAAAGCTTCCTGGTATGAAGTGTTTATGCTACAATTCATTATTAGTTTTGTCAAATGCAAGCATAGCAGCAATTAGATTTTCCTGTCAATAAGCGGAAGCCGTGTACCATATAGTGTTGCTGAGATTTATAGAATAAGATGTATAAGGAAAATATTCCTATTTTACTTCTTACTTTTTCATGCTCGAGATCAGTTTCTTCAAATTCTTCCAGAAACGGTGTGTAAACATAATATTAGGCACATATATGATTGCAACACATGGAATAGTCTAACACCTAAGCTATCCTGTAGTTTACTAATATTCTCTTGTTTCCACCACTATATGGGGTTGCTCTGATCTTCAATGGTGAGTTCCTTTTCATACTGCTGGGAACATGGGTAACAATGATGTTAGGAATGGGGCTGCATCAGTTTTGGAATCCTGAAGGGTTTTCTTGGGCTCTTAGAGTTGACAATGTAGCAATGTAGTCCTACATTGCTGTGTGAAGAGATTATGCTCAAGTTGAGTAAGACAGTTCATCCAGCATACGGCGTTCTTTAATCTTCAACTTTATTTTATGGATTGTTGTACAGTAGTATTTATAAGTTCATATCCAATAAGTATCAGTGTTCGATAGTCCTTTGTGGTTTTTTTGTTTGCTTTAATATTTATCGCTGGGCAAAGTTATATAGCATGTTGCATACCGCAGAAATCTTCCAAGTCTGGATAACAATGGCTTTGATGGGCAGGATATAAAGGTTTTGTTATGATCCTAAATGGACTTCGCCCACATCCATAGTATAGGATATGGATGTTAGCCTAAGTAATTCCAAATTAGTGTAGGGGATATTGATGTGGGTAAATATGCCTTTGGATTCTCCCTCCTTACAAGCTAGCAGAGCTGAACACCATGACACCCAGTTAAATTGTGCGGCGGATGATGACACTGACAGAACAATATTCGTCCGAGGCTAGATCTAACACACAACCAACACACTTGGAGTATGGGTGGTGACGTCGGTATTGCAGTGTTCGAGTGGGATAGGTTAGCACACAACTAGCCTACAGTAACATTGGCTACGGAGCATGGTGGAATGTTACGATCCTATATGGATGTTAGCCGGAGTATTTTCACATTATTGATATGGGGTATTGATGTGGGTATATATGGCTCTTGGTTTCTACCTACTTAAAAGCTAGCTTTTGAGATGTAGCTCTTCAAAATTCATAAAAAGAATGTTATAGAAATGATGGAAATAGCCGACCGAGCGCAAGTTGTAGTTGTGTCAGAGTCTAGGTTTAGACTAGTATGAGGTTATTAGAGAATATTATTTGTTTATACAGTATTGTAAGAGCCCATCTAAGGTAAGAGTTATTATTTAGTAGGATTCTTGATTTGATAGAAGTCTAAAGAAATGGTTTACTCAGATAAGTTGAATCTTAGGAGTACAGCAATTTGTAGAACCACTACCAGACCGCAGGTTGCCGAGAGAACCAACCTAGTCAGTTCCTAACATGTTTCTTTCTAGTTTCTCATTAATTTCGGCTATATTTCAGGTTCATGGTGGAACTAGTGGTATCGGCACATTTGCTATCCAAATTGCCAAGTACCATGGTGCAAAGGTCTTTACGACAGCAGGTTTGTCGGTAATACGTGCATAGTCTTATTGAGGATCAGTGCAAGCAACTTTGCATTTATAATTTCTGTCTTAGCAGGAAGTCACGAAAAGCTAGACTTTTGCAAGAGCCTTGGCGCGGATGTGTGCATCAATTACAAGACTGAAGATTTCGTTGCACGTGTAAAAGAAGAAACAGGAGGGAAAGGTAATGGTAGTTCCTCTATTAGAGCTTGGCCCTTATCGTGATCATGTGCAGCATTTTATGAGGAACCAGCTACCTGGCAGGCAATCTAGGCATGTAAATCAACCCTACAAGTCGGCGGCTAGAAATCCTTGATAACACCTACTAAAACTAGGACTTCTATAGAATATCAATTAATCTACTTAGACTCTTACAGTTCGTAACAAAATCCATAGTTAAATTCCTATGTATCTTCTAACCAAACTTTTACACCAATTTTCCTAAGAAAATAATCTGGCAAATTACACTGCTACCCATCGACCAAATTTGCAATTATGATTTGAACCATGCGTTGAATCTGATATCGACATGTGCAGATTAGAACACCATAAATTACTGAATAGAGAATTAGGTATCTGTGGATATGATTATCAAAAGTGCTGCTATGTAAAGGTAAACACTAAACAGTACCCACATTGCAGTGAAATTTGCCCAAAGAAAAAGTAAGAATAATACTGAACTCATAACTGTGCGCTGAAGCTATGTCAGCAAGGAAATCTGATCAGATCTATCTCTTTATACAGGGGTTGATGTGATACTGGATAATATGGGTGCATCATACTTGCAAAAAAATCTTGATAGCTTAAATATAGGCGGTAGAATATTTCAGATTGGAACACAGGGAGGAACCGTCACTGAAGTTGATCTTACAGTTATGCATCTGAGGCGCCTCACACTGCATGGTATGTTTTTGCACTTGAAATCTTTCATTTGTTTCAAGTATTTTGCTGTAAGCTAGGATGGATGGGTTGTCCTTTTCTTTTTCTCCTCTGATTCTGAACGTTATATTTTATTCGAGAATCGATCAACTACAACCAATTGGAAATACTTCTCAGAAACTACATGCAGGTCTAATTTTTTTCATGGACTTACATTCCTCATTTCCACTCAGGTGGGAAGTCGAAATTCTCGAAATGAAGTTATCTCTAGCTTAGTAATTCAATTTCATATATCTCGTATTTTCTAAAGGAAGCTGCTAAAATATGCTATCAGTAATATGTTATTTACTTGAGATATTTTAGCACGGAGATTATACTCCCAAGCATGGTTTTCGGTGCCAGTCGGCACAACCCGTGCCGAACGGCACGTGCCTGTTCTGGCAGCTATCGGCACGGTACGAACCGGCACTGTACGTGTCAAAAAATTTTATATTTGAATTTTTAAATTAATTTTTTATTTTTATTTTTATTTTTTAAAAATAATAAATAAATTTATATTGACACGGTCAGCACGACACCATCGACACGGTCAGCACGTGTCAGGATATGAGTTTATCGAAACTCGACTCGGCTCGGCACAGAAAACTTTGCTCCCAAGTGAGTACCTTATATCTTATTTACATTAACATTGATTTGTCAACTATGTATACATGCAGCGGGAAGGCTTAGAAACCGTACTCCAGAAAATAAGGCGGAGATTGTCAGGGAGGTGGAGAAGAATGTCTGGCCTGCCATTGCTGAAGGGAAGGTGAAACCCATTGTTTACAAATCCTTTCCCCTTTCCGAAGCTAGTAAAGCTCATGAACTCGTCGAAAGCAGTGCTCATATTGGCAAAGTCCTGTTGATTCCATAATTCCTTGTTGAAGCTCTATCAGTATGACATCTTGTAAAGTAATAAAGCTTTGTGTAATTATATAACAGTGATTGTTACTTGTTGCCTAAAGATGGATACTTAATTACTTATTCTATATTCTAAAGCTTCCTGTATCTGGTTTATTACCTCAGGTCAGTCAACTGACAAGGTAGATCTCCCAAAACTTGCCCCGAAACTATTACCAAAATCATCCATGTAGTGAACTGTGTTATTCGGAAGCCTTTTTTTGCCTTTTTCTATCCGATTCAACAGCAATTATATTCTGGTATGGGTTATGGAAAAAGTAAGATATACGCAGCTATGACCGGATGTTAAGAGACATTATGGGATGGCATGGTGTTAGCGTTTTGGTTATGCATATAAAGTTTTTGGAGCGTGTCTTCTTTCATTGCAGAAGGCTTGTCCACTTCTGTGTATCCGCAAGGACTGGGTTCGAATTTTTACATCTTAGGAAGTAAATTATATTTTGGTATGAGATCAAGCGAGGTTATAAATTGCTCTGATAATAAATTGCAACTTGGAAGCTAAATTGTATTCTGACCAAAGCAAGGTTATAAACTGCTTTATCAGGTCACATTAGCAACCATTGGATCGTAAAGCTTTATCAACGTCAGCAATTTGAATTTTATCTTTTAAGACATAATCTTGACCATTGATTAATATAAGATATAAACCGTTAATTTCATTTAAATTGTTCCTCAACATAAAAATAATATATATATATATATATATATATATATATTATATATATATATATAATAATTCTAGCATTATACTCTAATCATTTATAAAATCAGTGACATAATATACGGCCACCGAGGACAGTGGAACAAAACAGTAGTTTTTTATTTTTAATAATAGCACTTTTACATCATTTATCTTTTTTTGTGAAAAGCTTATACTATATCTCACTGTGCTGCATGCATATTGACTGAAAATTTTAAAGCTGTAAGAATAATAAATTTTTTAAATGTGCTTATATTGTACTACCTACCATATAAAAAAATATAATGTTGCTGCCAGCTCTTCGATCTGCTATAATCCAAAATTGTCTTTGACGTTAGCTCTACCCTCTGTGACTCTGTCTGCCTAACTCAGCTGTGATAAGGAAAGATTTCGGTTTGACTCTTCTTCCCTTCGGGATCGCGGACTAGTATAAGCATAGCTCAGAAAACATGGCCATTCAAATTCGTGGCCTCCGCTTTCTCAATCACACGTGCTCTTCCACATATTTTTGTTCGAAACGACCATAGCTCGTCAGCAATAGGAGAAGTTATGTATCACCTCTCTGTTTTTTGAAAATGTATAAATCAATTATTGGAAACAGATAAGCGCGCTGAGGTGCAACACGCGCGCGCCACAACATTAAATGTTTTTTTCTATTTTTATGGACTATTTTATATAATTTTCGGATATAAGAGGGCTGATACGTAAGTAGGCATTAGTAATATGGACTTTCTTTGTAGCGGAGAACTTGATCACATGAAATTTTTTTGTTAGTAATACAAAATTACCAAACATTTTTTTTAGGTTATCGCAGTGGAACAGTAATATGGACACGTTTTTATATGAACCTCAAACTCATAGAAAACGTCTACGACCAATTCCAATCGATGCTCTGAAATTCGTGTACATAACTTTTTCTTTCACAAAGTATAAGAATTTCACCCCCATATAGTCTTAAATTCAGATGGTGACGCTTTATATGACGTCTCTATCCGGTCAAGCTAATCGACAATTTTGATACGCAACGTTTTTGTTTTGTGATAATCTAAAATAAGATAAGTCACATTTTTATTTTGGTTTTCTCACTATTTATCACATGAGGAATGCTTTTTGCGGAGAACCTGGGCGCAAATTGTGCACGAAACTCAACTTAGCATTTTGTCCCGAATATCATGAATTCTGTGTTCGCTTGGAAGTTTACTTTCGTTTATAAGTTAGTGTTCAACTCGCCGACAAGTCTATTCTATTTTTCGGTCCCTAATATTCAAAACCCAAGATCGACCTTTTCTTAGTGACCGGCCGCACCATTCGACCTAAGATCAAATGCAACTTTTTCATATTTGCACATTATTATTAGTATTTTTTATCTTGGCAGAGTTGTGTAGGCCTTTCGTATGAAACATTAGACAAATTAGCATCTCCAAAGTTTAATGGGTTAACGGATTAAAACTCATTAAGATTTGAAAGTTTCAAAACACATCTTTAAAATTATATTATAAATTTGAAAATTTTTATCAAATTTATAAATTTTATGTTAATTTTTTTTTTTTTTAAATACCTATATAGTAGTCAAAATGATTTAAGCATAAACACCAAAAGTGATGCTTATTTGTAATTGTAAATAGTAAATTTATAATATAAAGATTAATTCTTATGAGAAGAAAATTTGAGGAGCTGATATGGTATTTTGTCCCTTTATTTTTTTAGGATTAAATCTACCAATCATTTCTAGATTTTAGATGATCTTAACAATTATACTTTAAAATAGGCAATTAGATCCTAAATTTTATAGGAAGACTAGTGTATCACCCCTCTCTTGAAACTTTATTCACTTATAAATCTCTCCTTTACGATTTATTATTTTCAACGTCCAAACTCTTTACTTATAATTATTTTTTAGAAAAATTTTAAATATAAAATTATAATTATGTTTCATGTTCAAAAGTTTTTCAAAAATAAAAACTTTAAAGTTATAACAGGTTCACAAATTAATCTATAAATTTTCTAAAACTTTAAATCCTTAAAGTTCATTTTAAAATTTTTTTATAAAAGTTATAAATTAGAATGAAAAAAATTTTATTAATTTTTTTAAAAAAATATATATATAATAATTAAAATATTCATAATACTAATTCGAAATAAGAGCTGATTTGCAACGAATTTGAATATGATGTTGAGTTGCGAGAGGTTTCAAAAGGGTTGATATACAATTATCCCAATTTTAAATTAAAAGACAATATTTTTTACAATCTTTTACTTTTTAAAAAAATCAATATCTTTATAATTACATATAATAATCTATAATTTAGAATATAATTACTACATCCGATAACTTAATTTTAAAAAAGGCAATGTATTTTAAAAAAAAAATCTAATTTTCTATTTATGTATTTTTAACATAGTTTTAGATTTCGGTCGGCACAGTCAGCGCCGGACAGCACGTGCTTGTTCTAAAAGTTATCGGCATAGTACGTGCCGAAAAATCTTATATTTTAATTTTAAATTAATTTTTGAATTATTTTAAAATATAAATAGATATATATCGACACTGTTCGGCACAGCATTATCGGCACATACCGAAATCTGAATTTATCGAAATTCGAATCGGTACGACACTTAAAACTTTGATTTTTAAATAAATTTTAGTTTATCTAAATCAAATTCAAATGGTAGGAGCTTATTATTTCTGTATTTTAACAGATTGTAAGAAAGTCACGAGCTTTCTGCTTTCCATTCGCGTGCTCCTATGCGCCATAAAATACAAGCGAGGAAAAGAAAGGCGTAAAAAGATTCCCTCACTGTCTCTTCTTCTCCCTCCAAAATTTCCGCCGTCACGTCATGCAACCAGCGCAGCACCTCGGCGGCGCAAATACCTAAAAACCCCATTTTTTCCTTATTCATCTCAACACCCATCACCAACCTTAACCGATAATAAACTGCCACGTCTACCATCTTAGCAGATCTTACACGTGGACGTCATCTCTTATTATCTTTACAGTTTGCTGTTCTTTTTTGTACGTCACAACTTGCAAGCCTGAGATGTCCACCCGTCGCTCGATCTTTCCTGAAATATCCCCACTTGAAAACTCTTATCGCTCTTATTCGGAATCATACAAAAGCGAGTATAAAGAGAGAGAGGGAGAGAGAAGGGTTTCGAAAAGAGCGACAGACGGGGGGTCATTATGGGAACAAAAGATGACCTGCTGTATATAAAAGGCAACGCCTACCCTCCGCAGCGCGTCCCTTTCTTCCCCACCAGTTTCCGAGGTGGGGTTGATGCGTGTGCGATCCTACTTCTCTTTCTTCTTCCCCCTCTCTCTCTCTAGTCTACTTTGTTAGATGATATCTCACAATGAGATCCATATCCGCTTGAAAAAATCTCATCTTCACAATCCTCCATCTTTTCTTGTCGAAAAATCCGCGCCATCACGACATTTTCAAGCGATAAAGATCTCCGAACAAGTCTTTGTAGAGAGATAGACTTACGGAGAGAGAGAGAGAGAGTTGGAGATATGGCGGCGGCGATGATTAACGGTGACGGCGGAGCTCCGCTATTCGCGGAGGAAGAGTTGAGAGAGATCGCAGGCCTCGAACGTGGTGCTGACTTCGTCGAAGTAACGTGCGGATGCACGAGCCGCCGTTATGGGGACGCCGTAGGCCGTTTAAGAGTCTTTCTCTCCGGCGATCTCTTTGTCACGTGCCAGTGCACTCCTGGCTGCCAAGAAGGTACTAACTTCTATAACATTTTGGCTTACTTTTTCAGGTTTTTTGAGACTGTTGGATTCAAAACTCTGTTGTTTTAAGATCCCATGCACTCACGGTGTTTGATATAGCGTTCGTACATGCCTACATTGTTGTTATCCAACAAGTTGATGTTTTCCCGTGAAGTTTGTGGGCTTTTATGGTTGGATCACAGCGTATAGTGTACTACTGTTGGATGAAAGAAATTATGTACTCTGTGCCTGTGCAAACGTAAGTTGCTGCTGTGGATATTAGGTTGTGGGAACATATGTGCATGAAATCATAGGTAGTGGATGCTGTTCTTGGGGTTGCATGATCCTGTGTCTCATGGTTTTTGGTTCAAGAAGCCTAGTTAAAAAGTTGTGAATCTTTATGATTTTTCATTTGACAAATGGATAATTTATATCCTCTGTGCCTGTGAAAAACAATGCATGGAATCATCTTCTAGTGCAATTCGGATGCTGGACTTGTGCTTGCATAATTGCACACTCCTAGTTTAAGCTTCATCTGCCTCACTTTGTGGCGAAATTCTGGGCCAACGTCGTGGGAAATAACATTTTCTTAAAAAAAAAAGCGTGTCCAAAGAACTTCTTTTGATTCTTCAAGGTATGCAAACTTATGTATTGCATCATGTTTAAGGCAATCTCGATGCTTTATTTTGTGTTTGCATGAACCTGCAAGCAATGCGTTATGGGTTGACAATGGCTCTTGGGTCTTTGTTTTACATGTAATCGCCTCATCTGGACCAATGAAGTGAAACATATCCACTGCCTCTGGAAATTTAAGCTTGTGCTCGAGTCCTAGGTTGCCTAAAGGACTCGAGCACCAATGTTTTCAACAAAGCTTCACCAATATTTTCACGTATACTGATAAATTTCACACATAAGAGCCATAACAGAAGGGAAATAATCAATTATCATGGAAATCTTGCCGTTTCCTTTTTGTTACAATATTAAATCCAAATTCTATGATACGATTATGAAAGTATTTAAGCTGGATTTACCTCCCGGACTTTACAATCTATTATTTCTTTTTGTGTTTGCAGATAACTTGACTCCATCTGCTTTTGAAAAGCATTCAGGTCGTGAAGGTTCACGGAAATGGAGGAATAATGTATGGGTTATAGTGAAAGACGAGAAAGTTGCATTACAGAAAACGCCTCTGCTCAAGTACTACAATCAAGCATCAAAAGTTTCTAATGGTTCCCATAAAGGATCGAATACACGGCTATCACATCGTGATGAATTTGTTTGTTGTACTAAGTGCAACAAAGAACGTAGATTTCGTCTACGTACCCAAGAGGAATGTAGGATATACCATGATGCGTTGGCAGATAGTAACTGGGAATGCTGCGACTTGCCATTTGAAAAGTAAGTTCTTTAGATCAGGTAGTGCGGTATTAAATCAATTATTATCTTAATATGTGTAACAAAGTTCAAAAAGGTTTTTGTATATTGCCCTCCGCACTTGGGTCAACCGGATGGAGTGTTTCGCTCAGAAAGCGTGCATCCCACTCAGGTTTGACTCCCATCCTCGCGGGAAGTGCTGCCTGTAATGGGATGTGCATGCAGCGCATATTTACAGCGGTTGTAGGAAAGCTGGTGGCTGCGTATTACAGCACTCCATATCTAGTCCGATGGCGGACGTCAGGCCGAAGTTTTACTCCCCTGCGGTCACCTAGGTCCAATACGGGCTGACAGGTGTGCGTAAAAAATCGTGGTCCGCAAGTTAACGGAGACCAGTGGGGAGGTTTCGCCTCGTTATCTCAAAAAAAAAAAAAAGGTTTTTGTATATTTGGGAGTAGAGGGACTCCAGCAAGCGGGGTAAAGGAAATATGACATGGTTCAGTTTTTATTTGCATTCAAGGCCAAACTATGGGAGTAGCAGGCCTTATTTATCCATTTCTGTACTATGGTATGTGTCATTCAGCAGAAGTCTAGGTCCAAGTTAATGCATTACTCGGAGAGCTAACAGTTCCAGAATTTAGAAACCAATTAGATTTTTTTTTTTTTTCATTCGGCCGTGCATTAGGTGAGAACTGCAAGGCGTAATGTGTTTATATGTAGAGCTGCACTGTTATTTTTATTTTCATTTTAGGTGCACTAATTTAGAAACTTCAACAATATTATGACAATGCACCAAATATAAGATTGCAAAGCCTACTTTGAGAGAAATAGAAGCATGCTTACAGTGGGTAACTAGGAAAAATAATTTATTTTCTTGTGAAACTAAAGAAAGCATGACTTGCTCCTTGTACCTACCCGCTTGATTAGTTGCCTCTTGACCATGGTTTGACGTCTCGGTCGGCACGCTTTGTGCCGACCGAGACGAGTGCGTGCCGACCGAGACGAGTGGCGGCACCGGAACGGCCGAAAGGGCTGTTTCTCGTCCGTTTCGGCCGTCTCGACCCGTGTCGACCGAAACGGTCGGCACGGTCAGCACACTTTTCTTCTTTTTTTAAAAAAAAATGAGTATCATGTTTATTCGTATTATAGGTGCGTGTATTATGTTCAAACAATGCACGTAGATTTACATGGTTTAGATTTCGCTGATCCATTTTATCAACCACATCGACACTTTGTGGTAATAATTTATTTAATATGTGCTTTGAGTTTTGATAAATGAATGAGACTTCTTCTTGTTATTTAATTTTCATTACCATTTGTATTATAAATCTTTTTTTTTTTTTTTTATAATTGTACGATTCGGCACGGTCGGCACGTCTCCAGATCTGAGTTTACCGAAACTCGAAACGGCACGGCACCGTAAACCTTGCTCTTGACTAACGACTATCATACTATTGCGGACTTAGTGCATGGCATTAGGAAAGGATCTTATGCACATAGTTGAGCCAATTGATGAGTTCCCCATTAAGTTATTTCTATGATTTTTTTTTTATTTTTATTTATTTACCTTTAATGCAAACCTGGAGGGATCCACGCGGAAGGTAAAGGGTAAACCTTCGAATATTATTGATTACTAAAGCTCCCATCATACAAAGGAAAATTCTACAATGTCGATCCTGTTCATTTGTACAATTTGTATAACTGTGCATGCTTTATTTAGGCCATGCTATAATTAGCTCTTCAAACACTGAATCTTTTTGTTTGTAATCAACTTTTAGCTTATCTGTATCATTTTTCTCTGTTTACTGTGAATATAAACATACAGGGTAGGAAAAAAAATTGCATCCTAAGGCTCATCTACAAATTTAGCATTTTTAGTTGATTCGGTCAAAAAAAAAAGATATTGGAGAAAATAAATGGTTGGCCGTCTAACCTTTGAGTTAAACGCTGTTAATTAGCTGCTATTAGGTAAAATTTCACCTTTGTGCTAAATCTCAATGCAAGTAACTTGCTTGAAACATCTACTAACTGCTGCATGTATTCTCATATTAAAGTCTTTTTTTATAAGTGGAAATCTTTTCTTCATCTTAACTTATTATGTTATCCGTTGCTGTCGGGTTCAATAATTACTAGATTATTGAAAAATCTCTATAAAGCACAGACAGAGACAAATTTATTTATGATAAATAGTCCTTTGTCAATTCTTTTTTGTTGTATCAGGATTACATGCGACAATGACGAAGAACGAGCAAGTAGGAAAGCCATCAGAGGTTGTCCTCGTGCGCCGTTATGTAAAGGATGCACGACTTGTGTATGCTTTGGATGTGAGATTTGCCGCTTCTCAGACTGCACTTGCCAGACTTGCTCCGATTTCATGCAGAATTCGAGCTCCTAAGTTCATCGCGGAATCTCTTCTTTTGGCTCAGAGGTGTATCTTACAATGTTATTAACTCCATTTTACAGCATTAGCATTCATGGAGAATTATTTCTACTCTAAAACTTCTACTCTTCCTTTATTTGTATCTGGTCTATGAAGACATCTGGTGGCTGCTCAAATTAATTCTTCACCAAATTTAATGTTCAATTTTCATTAAAAGATAAGTGCAACTTATTTATTTGGATCTAGTGAAACTTCTATATAGAGTACAGTAGATAGGAGATGTTCATAAACTAAATCAAGCCAAAACAGATAATTAATAAGTATTTTTTTTAAATAATTTGAGTATGAAAAAATACGTTTGGTGTGTCATATAATTTTTATATTGAAGTATTTTTTTTCAAAAATATTTTTTTAAATATGTGATTTAAAGTTTTGAAGTTTTTACTTGTATAAGAATTTTGGAGCTTCAACATATCTATTTAGAAATTTTTTTTAAAAAGTTTAAATATAAAAGTTAGTAATTTATGCAAAAATTTACTTTTCGCATGTATTGGCGTCTTGGATCATAATAATACAGCTGAATTTCATACCTAATGTGAATATCAGTATAGTTCCATCATCCGCAATGCTAAAGTTGTATTTTAAATATATAATGTGAAGTATGGGTGAATTTAATTTATCTGACGTGTTTTATGAATTCCTTTCAATTTCACTGTGAACATATTAATAAAATTGATTATCTCTAAAATGTTATCATAAATTAAAATATAAAAAAATTCAATTAAAATGGATATTATGTGATCTATTTAACTTATCTAATTTAATTTAAAATATTTGTGAATGAATTGGATAGATAGACAGTTACTAAGATAAATGGATACAAAATTTACTACCTATATAGACAAGAAAAAAAAAGAAAAATATAGACATTATAAATAGAGATTGAGGATATAAATACATAGTACAGAGCAATTTAAGTTTGGACGCATTCATTCCTAATGGATAATTATTTTTGCAATATATAGAAGGATATAATTTAAAATATAATAATTAATTTAAATTATAATTAGATATAATTCTAAAAATGTAAAAATAAAACTTTATGATTATTATATATATAATTTTTTACTATTGCGCAGTATATGGCTGCAAGACAAACTCTCACCATAAATTAGCAAAAATAAAACAAAATAAATAAAAGGGGAAGCAATATGGAGTCGAGTCTCTAGTCTACAGCCAAAAGAAGTATCTAGTGACAGGAAGCCTCGAAGAAATGAAAACTCCCAGAATACCACTCATCTTCATCTCAAAAAATCACTCTTCTTTATCTCTACACCTTGTGAATGAATAGTTCTTCACCATGATCACACTCCAAGCTTGCATCGCTCTTGTCCTGCCTAGCTACTCTTCTGATGACTTGGTAGCGAGAAGGTGCTGCCTTGGGATTAGCACTCCTTTATCCACAAACAGCTCCTCCTTTCGAAGACAACGCACAGAGATTTTATACAGAAGAAGTTCAATTGGAGCTCTAAAGTTTGGGTTTTTTATTGGAGGCGGACGAAAACAGACGAGCTTTTCAAGCAAAGATTGGATTTTGACAGGGAGGAGGTTGGTTGCTGTGAGGGCTAACCCTAATCCTTTTGGAGGCTTCAATGGTGGTGGTGGTGGTGGTTGGGACAAGAATAACACTGCTAGGGTTCTGGTGAACCTTGCTTTGGCTGTGGGTTTGACCTATCTCTCCATGACTGGCCAGCTGGGTTGGGTATTAGATGCTATTGTATCAGTCTGGGTAAACAACTGCTTCTTTGAAATTTTTTTAATGACGTTATGTTGATAATAGCTTTCATTTGTTCATGTCTTGCCTGTGAATGCCTGCCTCTTTATATTATGTAGTTCTATGTGCGGATTACTCTTCAATCTCTATCTGTTCCATTTAGAAAACATGCAATTGATATCAAGAGGAGATATTATATGAACGAGTTCATAACAATCGTTATCCCTCATTTTTCACTTGGAATGGGATGTGATAGCCTGATTCATTAATAGCTTGCTGATATTAATAGAGTAAGACTTTAGAAAAAATATTTCTCTTTTTTTTGTTAAAGTTGCTGGTTATGAATCGAGAGCTTATCTCTATTAAAGAATAATAATCCTTCATTGTATTATAGTATTTTTTGGGTTAGTCTAGTAGTACTTGTAGACACTGGTATCCTATAATCCTAGTTTATTTGTGTGCATTAGGACCCCTGAACTCTTGATATATGCCCAATTCATAGTTTCATGCTGTCTGGTGGGAACTCATGGTTAATAGTTAACTTTTCTCTAGAAACAAAGGGGGGTGTAGCAATTATTGACCATCAGAAATGCAAATATAAGCAAAAGAACAAATAAAATGAACTGCTAGATAGTTTAAGTAACTCTATGCTAACTAGGTTGTTTTTTTGTTTTTGACAGTAATTTTAGATTTTGTATGTTGGTTGGTATCTTTATTTTACCATCATTTATTACATAGTGTTTTGATTTGTCCTCTTTTGGTTGTGGTCTCTTCTTTCTTCAAATGTAACAGGCTCACGACTCATTGCTCAGGAATATTTGATATATCTTTTAGTCCTGCAAGCTAAACAGTTCATTAATGTAGGCATTACGCAATACCAAATGATTGCTTTTTTTTTTCCTGGAGCTTTGTTTACTTGTTATGAAATAGCCAAGGAATGCCAATAGCCATGGCGAAGTTTGTAATGACAATTATCGACTTAATTAATCAGTTACGCCATGCTTAAGAATGGCATGGAAGTTGAGAGAAAGCAAAAGGATATTCAGAAGCTTGCATCTTTTCGTATTTGTCAAGACCATGCAATTAGCTTCTTCATTTAATTAAATACCTATTTTGTTTGTTTATCGTTCTCTTTATTAATTGATATTTTAATAAACAGTTGCTTGCAGTGATTCTGCCCATAGTGGGTCTCGGTGCCTTCTTCTGGTTTGCTGGACGAGATATTGTTCAGAGCAATGTAAGTTTATGCTACCTAATACTGCTATATTGGTAGTTTATTTGCTAAGTCCATAATGTTGGAACTTTCACTGTAGGTAGGGTTATGGCAATTTTTTCCCTGTTTATGGGTTCTGTAACCCCAAAATCTCAGTTTTTTTTTCCAAATAAGATTATGCATTTGTGGTCTAAATCGACTGCTAAAGCAGAGTATATATTGATCGTAATTTTTTTCTCGTTTGGTGACCTGTCACCAATTTCATGAACTTGGAAAGAAATACTTCCGGTTTCATAATTAAGATCTTATTTATAGTACAAGGAGCTATATATAAGTTTCCTCTCCATCTTATTACTTGCTTAACAGAGAGCAAAATTTTTGAACATCGTGCTGGATTAAGTGCAACTATGGAGTAGTTTAATTACCAACTTTGTCATTAATGGGCAAGATGGGTTTGAGGCAGCAGTCTCACAGTTAGTATATTTAGACAGGGATGAAGGTAGTGGTAGTACATGTTCTTGTTTCCAGTTCTTCGGCTACTAGAGCTTATATTATATGAACTTGTTGATTTCTTTTGTTTCATTACTGATATCTTCACTATACTTTTCCATATCCATTGTGGTTAGATGAGAACTCTGAATTCTCTTTAGCTTTTGACTCCTTAATTGTCCAAAAATATATCTTAGCTAATAAGCTTTCGGTTTTGTTATATTTGCAGTGTCCCAATTGTGGAAATGACTTCCAAATATTTAGGTAGCTAAAATCAATTTTACATGATCAATTGGTTTTTCGAATTCTGATCCTTTTTTTGGTTAATATAGTTTGATGTCTTTTAGACATTTTCTGTAGGTCTTCTTTGAACGATGGACCACAGCTCTGCCCTTTTTGTAGCCAACCATTTTCTGGTATATTTATCCCTCATATTGAACTTGAGCATAGTTAACAAATTTTTAGCTTTCACTTTAATGTTATTTCTTTAAAGAAATGCTTGGTAGTAAGATGTTTTTCTTGCATGTGGTTTATTAATTTTACTAGAAAATTTTAAAAAAAAAACTGCAGCTTCTTGCAGTTAGGATGCTAAGACTATCTGGGTGCATGTTAGATTCATATTTAGCATTCAAGAAAAAGTAGGAAATGAGTACTAAAACGAAATCATTATATCCGTGTTTGGCTGGGACTAGGGACAACTTCATTGCTAGCCTGATGAATTGTGGCTGCGAAGCGTGGTGGAATATTATGAATATGAGCTTGCCACATCACTAAAAGTGTGACCCAAAATAGCCCCACATCCTTAAAAAAAAAAAAGCCAACCCTTGGAATAAAGGCCACTCCGGCCCCGTTAACTTGCAAGGGTTATTTTCAGGTTCTGGAGGGACAACGTACGCACCCATGCCCGCTACTAGCGAAAGATATTCCATCATATGCCACTGCGCCGCTGGGCTCGCATCCATAGCATGATATTTTAGTTGTGGGTTTATATGTCTTTTTTGGTCTCCCACCTTACAAGCTAGCTTTTAAGGTGTGGCTCTTCTAAGGTTCTATAATTGTGAACAACTTGGTAAGTGTGGTTGTTTTGGTCGTGCTTGATTTATTTGCTTGTTTTGTAAACTTTTGTACCGTATGCTTGTATGACTTGGGTGTTGCTTCATCACGTCCTCATGCTGGTAGAGATGCTAAAAAAGCCCGCGGCCTGCAGCCCGGCTCACCGGGCCGTGGGTTGGCCCGCCCGCGGCCCCGGGCTAGGGAAACCAGCCCGCGGGCAGCCCATGTGGGAATATATATTTTTTTTTAAAAAAATTCGGCCGGCTCGGCGGGCCGGTCCGTGGCCTGCATCAAACCGTGCGGGCCATGGCTTTGTAATACCCTCCCAAGACTCCAACCAAGTGGGATTTATCACTTGAATGATGTTGTTATTGTTTTGTTGGAGATGCGTGTAAATGTGGTGTTTGCATGGGGTGGCTTGAAAAGTGGATTGAGGAGTTGGTGTCCTGTAGAACTTGCATGAATATTTGAATTGACATATTGAAATATATCCATCCATCCGATCTTATGTTACTTTAATCACGCTCTTCATGTTTTCATGTCTTTAATTCTTTTATAATCCTTGCCTTCAATAAAGATAAAATAGAGGGAGAGGTTTAGAATCATGGCTTCATATTCTTAAATGCTCTTGCAAAATTCAAGTGCAAGGTGACAAATTTGTGCGAGAAGCTGCTAGGTTTTCTTCTGACAGGTCAACGCCATATGCACAAACTTTCAATGAATACTCACCTAGATCTGAGAAAGGTACCATGACATACTCCCTGTGTTTTTTTTTTCTTCTGCCCCTCTGCATGCACTGACAAGACCCACTATGCGTATCGTTCATACTGACGGGCAAAACTGTATGTCCAGGCAAGGGCTCTACTGCAACAATAGTTGATATCGAAGCCGAAGTGAAGGATATAGACTCGTAGATACCTTGAGATAGAGGTAGCTATTCCTTTTTCTTATCTTTCATATTGGAAAGATTTGCTCACTTATCTTATCAGATTTAACTCCACCATTACACATGTTTGACGCGTACCCGAGTAATCAAATATTGAATTTTTTTTTTTTCTCGTCCTCCTTCGTGACAATAAAGATTGACTCTAAGATCGTCGTCTCAGCTTCAAGAAACTTTCTTCCTTTCATAGCGCTCATCCATAGAAAAATCCTTGACCTTTCAATAAATGTATTTAGAGTTCTCATTTAACAACAGTTGACAAATTTTTGCAGAGTTTTTACAAATGTATACATCTGCTATCATAAAGTATCTTCATCTTCCTCTCATTCAAGTGAATCATTTTTCTTTAATATTTTCCAGTTCATGCATGCATTAAGCTTGTGTTGTTTGTTCAAAGCAGATATTGCCATCAAACTCAAGGAACCCCATTTGGTGGAAGATTTGAATCAGTAACAATTATGTCCTACAATTTCTACTCAACCTTCACTTCTCCAGAACAAATTCCAGACACCGCAGCGGTGCAGCCCACTTTGGAGAATATGGAGCATCAAGCTTTCCATATAATACCAGTCATGATCTTGGTCTGACTTGCTTGCAACCTATGTATTAATCATTGCGGTGCACGATGTTAGAGCGAGTAATTTGATTTAATTTTGCTCATGAGCGTAATCTGGAAGCTGTAACTGGCTGAATCACAGATATTTTGGTCGGTGTCTCTTTCTTTGTAACGTTCTGTTCTTAGATGTGAATATTGTCGAAAACTAAAATAGCTGTATATAAGAACTTCTAATTGGCTTGTAGATATGTAGCAAGAACTTAATCCTCCATTTGGAAGAAAATTTGTTAAAAAAAAACAATGACGGGAGTTAGCCTCTTTTATTATTATTATTATTATTATTTTTAAATGTCTTTGTTTTCGTCAATGCCTTATTGTAGGAGTTGATTATGGTGGCGCCGTTGGGCAAATGATAAATTTGCCCTCCTAAAGTGGGTGCAGTAAAGAAAATTATTAAAAAGTTCTATATCATCTATTTAGGGATATTGCAAACAATTTTGGAAGGTCGGAGTTATAGAGGTTTATTTAACCCAGGTGAAGGAATTAAACCGTATTTTTTGCTTCTTTTTTTTTTAAAAAAAAATAGAAACCATGGCCTTGTAGTCATCAACGCCTTATTATTGGAAGAGTAGCTAATTATCTGGTTTGGTGCCAAACTAAACCTTCCAAATTTCACCAGCAGCACTCCTTCCTCTAGAAAATAAAATACAAAATAAATGGAAGAAACATATATTTATTTTGGTTATCAAAAGTACATGGAACTCCCCATACATTTGATCAGTCTGTCATTTGAAGTATTTAGAAAACATGGATATTTTGCAGAGTATGCTCGCGGCATTTTGCGACTTGGTAGATTGCAGAGTTCAGACTTAAGAAATGCAAGTTCACTCTTACAAGTTTTAAGTAATGCTAGAGCTCTTAAAATTCTCCCAACATTTTAGTTTCTGAATACACTGTTGCAGTTCAGTTTTGAGCAAGAAAAGTTTGGATTGGTGGGATGGATAATTGCAAATCAGCGCCCCTCCTATTTTGGAAACACACAAATCAGCCTTTAAAAACGCGTTAAAACGCATTTCGAAAGGCTAATTTGTGCGTTTCCAAAATTGGGGGCTGATATGTAAAAAGTCCAGCTCCAGCAGCTAGGGTTGTAGGGATGTACACGTTAGGCTTCAAAGCATTAGAGGAAAGAACTATAGAAGATTAGGCTGCATAGCAGTACTGTGATGTATGATCTAATCCTGAAGTTGCTTGTCCAAATCTCACTGGTGAAGGCGGCTATGCATCTGCCAAAAAAAAAAAAAAATAATAAACTAAAAGTCAACTTATATGAGATGATATACCAAACATTACCTGTTTCTGATATTCATTATTGTTAATTATACACAAAGAGTTTTTTTTTTTAAAAAATAAATAAACAATTCGGCGCCATCTTCTACGTCCGCATCGTCATTTCAGCAATGGTTACAGACCATAATCCGTGGAACTAGAATACGAATTGGCCAAGAAACTTCAACTCAATCTCATTGTTATCTGTCCAAGTTTGACTCTATGGTTTCTAATTCGAAGCACTTATTAATTTCAGTGATTTTTTTATTCTGCTTTGGCATTTGACCTAACCATTACATTTAAAAAAATTTCAATTCCTTAGTCCTTGTAGTGATCTCGTATGACAGAAATTCTCGAATTCTTGTTTCTGCCACTGTTTATATGGGTCTTAAGGCATTAAAGATCATCCTGTTTAAGTAGAAAATTTTTATACACAAACTCTAGTGCTTTCAGCTTATTAATACACTTTATAATGACCAATTTTGTGATTATAAAGTTGTTTTCAGCCTTTTTTTTAAGATTCATTCAATAAACCATGTTCAGATTACTTGTATTACAGAAGTAGCCTGAAAATACATTAAGGTCATGTTAAAAAAAAGTAATTTCCTATAACTTGGAATATATATCATTGTCTCATGACAGAAAGAGTCTGAAAGTAACAATAAAATTATTTCTGATAAAATAATTCGGTATTTATCTCATTGGAGGTTTTGTATCATTATCTAAAATAAAAGTAAAAAAAAAAAATAGCAGATAAGGTATAAAAACAAAAACTATTATATTTACCTTCTAATTCCTACACCTCCAATTAGTGGGTTAAGATTTAAAAGGGATAATAGGACTGAAGTTATCCTTCATTATCATTCTTTACTTTTCTTAAAAGTTCTCCATATTTAATTAATGTGTTACCTTCCTGAAGTTTACATCTCTAAAATATATCCAAATTATTCTACCTTTCTTTTTTCCCCCTTTTTTTTTACCTCCAATATTAACGAACTATTAATAAAGAAGATTGTCTGCGTAACATAAAATTCCTTCTATGTCGCTCCCAAAATTTAAAAAAGAATTGCATAATGGACGTGGTAGAATATAATCGGCCGGCAGTTTAATAAATACCAGGTTAGTTCAAGAGAGAGCATCTCTAAACAAAAAATATTCTAACTCGAATATTCGCCGAAAATATTGTCTAATTCCATTTGGTCATCTAATTAGTTAAGATGTCATTGTGCGGCTGAATAAAGAGAAAGAAACAGCTCCACTTCCATGCAAATCGAATAATCCAAACAATACGTTAAAATGCACAATTATCAGCCTCAAACTAATAAATATTCAATCTTAGCCTAATTTGTCAACCATGAATATGCAACCTCACAATTTTCAAAGTCAAAATATTCCGTTTTGGAAAATGTCAAAAAAAATTCATACTTTTCAAAACTGGTACAAATCAGCATATGCGTTTTCAATTTTTTTTAAAAAAATGATCAGAAACTCAAAAAGTGTTCCACATGGCTAGTTTAGGATTCTATAGAGTTAGTTTAGAACTGCAGATTGCTAGTGTAATGTTACATATGAACTATCTTAGTGTTCACATGAGCTAAAAAAAGTGTTAAGGACAAGTTAGAAAAGTGTTCCGAGTTAAAAAGTATGGTAAGAAGCTAACTTAGTGTTTCATTTTATGGGTTGATTTGTCTAGTTTTGGAAAGCATGGTTCTTTCTTTCTTTCTTTCTTTTTTTTTTTTTTTTTTTCTGACCAAACCCCTCCTTTTTTTTCATAATTTATTCTGTCTACTTGGTTATAATTTGTACTACCCAATAAAATAAGGCCTAACTCTAGAAAATAAAGACCTGTCCAGATTGGAAACATAACAAACAAAGTGGAATAGAAGTGAACATATACAGGAAGCAAAGTGAGAGTTCATAGAGAGTTATAAAGACATGAGGTCGGGGTCCTTCTACAACCCAAAGAGGAGCACCATGGCTGCAAATAGCTTCAGCAGCAGTAGAAAGAGGCATTACGGCACGATGCTACTGCTCGCCTTAGGAGCAGCCGTGCTTTGTGTGGTGGCCTTGCATAAGATGAGAGAACGAAGAGTTTACTCAACCCTCCTGCAGGATCGAGATCACCAAGTACTAGCCATGCAGCTTTTGCTAGAGGTAGGGATTTTTTTATCTCTATTATTATGATTTTTTTTATTTTTGGTACCTTCTTCTTCTTCTTCTTCTTCTTCTTTTCTCTATCGGTACATAGCAACCAATCCAAATTAAATCTGGTTTCTGCTAGAATAGTATCATTGAAAGTTTGAAGAAGATGACAGGGCTGGATGTTGGAGTCCTTGGGGAAAGATGTTTATGACTTTTTTTTAAAACATTTAGTACATTTTGTTTCTAAAATACCATATTCTTAGAGAATTTTATGATAGGTGGAAAAGTGGAAGAGGGTTGATCAATCATTTGAAGAGTTCAGATGATTTCTGACTGCAAGTTAATATTAATTTTCTTATTGTTTAAGTGCCAAACACAGCTTTACAAATTGTAGCACTTATATATGTTGTTTATTAAAAAAGAAAAAAGAGAAACTTTTATGCATGTAAAGTGTAAACTTTGAGTCATATATAGAGCTCAATGCAGATATTCTTTTAAAGTTAAATCTAATAGGCAGCTCCTTTTTGACATAAACAGACGGAAAGACAGAACTTGAACGAGATGAAAAGAAAAATGGTAGGTTTGAAAATGAAGATAAGTTCATTGGCAACCCAAAAGTCAGAGCTACACAAGCAGCTCATGGAAGCGGAGGCCAAAGCCGCATATGCAGATGAAATTCAAAGAGAAAAGGAGACCGCGATCGCAGAGAAGCAGACTGAGATTGATGTTTTGACTGCAAAAGAAGCACAGTTCGACAAGTCCAATCTTCGAATTTCAACTCTAACGGAACTCTTGAAACAAAAAGAAGCTGAAATTGATGAACTAAGGCAACGTCTCATAAACCAAAACAGTAATACTAGTTTTCAAAATAGTGAACAGCAGGGTCCCAAATTGCAAGAAACACAATTAGAGAAGCCGAAAAGGACGGTGACAGCAAACAAGACAATAGGAGAAACCACAGACAGTAATCCAGATCAAGAAATGAATGGTGAAGAGAACGATGGTTCTCAGAAAGGCCAGTGGGTGAAGTTGACAACTAACACTGATAACACGGATATAAAAGACGGTAAAGAAAATGACGATGAACAGTTTGAAAATGTAGAGCAGATGAGTTATGAGAAACATAATACTTCTCTGAATGGAAGCAATGGCCGAGAGGTTTCTGCAGAAACAAAAGGTCAGGAAACTGACACGAGACCTCGCCATGAAACTAGGAGCAGGAGAAGGCGCAGAAGAAAGAGAAGCGTAGCGAAGGAAACAGAAGAAAAGAAGAATGAAGAAAATGTTAACAAAGAGCATTCTCAGACAGTTCAAGCAGGGGGAGATGTTGACAGAGAATCTGTGTTTATTGGGGAATTAGAGGATAAAAACGAAGCAACTCCTGCAAATAACGATTCCCCCAATGGTGATATCTCTAAAGAGAATGTTGAAAACACTAATAAGTCAACTGTTAGTAGTGACAACATACAAAAAGCTGAAAACACTAGCAAAGAAGAGATCTCCAACAATTTGCAAGAGCATAGTTTCAGATTTTCGAATGGAGACACCGAAAAAGGAGTAAAATCGGAGGAAACAGACTTACAGAACAAAGCTTTCACTGATAGGAACACCACCAACACTCTTGACGATTCGAATACAGGTTCTGCTGATGCTGCCTCTAAAAGCGATGAGGAGGCTGCAAAAGACACAGCAACAGACCACAATAGTGAAATATAGAAGAAACCAAGCACTTTGGAGCACTTTGGCTTATAGATGAAGCAAATCAGTTGTATAATACAACCATTTGAGTAAAAAAGCTAATTTTACTATTCCACTTATTCGTATACCGCTAGTGCTTTGCTAAAACATTTAACATACAATCTTTTTGTTTTCCTCATCTGACCCAGTACTGATTAATTATAAGGAAGTTTTAAACGGTAGATATACAATTCATAATCGGTCACAATGAATCAGTGATTAAAATTTGGAACTTGTCGTACACTTTCACGAGAATTAGGGGATCTACGTTCGTCAATGATATGGTACACATAAACAAGAAAGCTCTCGCACAAAAACATCAAAGAGTACGAAACAACCACAATGTCCTGTATGATTTTCTCAATAACTGCATCAAATCTTAGAACAAACTAGAATTCAATAGAAAGGAATTTAAAGATCAATAAACTAAAAAGTCAGTCAAAGGCCGGAACTACAATCAGGAGAGTTACACTTGTCAATGGAAAGCCACCGAGCAGAGCAAGATACACCTTTCATATACTCGTGGACTGTAAAAAGCACAATCGAGGTGCCAAAAGTTTTCATCATCCACAAGAAAATATGTGCAAACTGATTTTACAAGCATTGATCCTGCAAATATATCAGAACGCAAGCAATTCTTTTCACAGCTGAAGCTCCCCCAGCTCACAACATTCTTTTTTCATAGGCAAGATAACATATACAGGGATGACACAGAGAGCCCAACTTGATAACAGTCTCACCATGAAACATCAGTTTAAAACCCAACAATAACATCATCAAAGTCTATACGATTGGTAAAACAATAACGCAGATTTTATGAAGCTATGCGAGCAGAAAAACCTGTTATATGGCATCACCGCTTAACCTCATTATACGCTTCAAATATCTAAATATACCCCTATAGCTATTTTTTTATTGAGAATCACTCCTATAGGTTTTGATCAGAGAATCAAGGATAAATCATTGTGCAAAACATTAAGTCAAAGTATACAAGCCAAAAGTTGATCAACCCTAAGAAAGAAAATGGAATCAAAGTTGCAATGTCTTCGAAAATGCTTATTATCCTCGCTTTTGCTGAAGAAAACGACAACTTCACAGTCCAATGTCCTAATGCGATGCTGCCTCTTTGGGACCCTGCAGGAAAGACAAAAATGAGAAAAGTTACAATTTTTACAAGAAAGAGGTCTAATTAAGGAAAAATGCAACCAACGATTCATGACATAGATTGTAGCCATATTGTTGTATATCAAGATATTTTAAAGCAGCAAGTCCTAGAAATGATGAGCAAGAAGCACAATGCTCTATGTCCTCAACAAGTTGATCTTTGACAGAGAAGGTTAGGATTTTAAATAAATGAATATGCTTCAAGCATTAAAAAAAATTACCATAAATTTAAGGTTTTTGAGAAACGGAATGAAAAAAGGGAGAACACCAACCAATAAATAATATGATATTTTAAGATGGTAGTCCATCATTGATAGCACACGTCGCATCATACCTCATCTTTCTTCTCTTTCTTCCCACCAAAGAGCTTGTAACCGCCGTATATTAGGAGACCCCATCCAGACAAACTTGCCAGAACAAACTGCAGGCAAAGTAAAAAACTTATGAACTTCGAACATATGTTTTTATTCTCTTATGTTGCAACTTATACAGTGCCATCAGAAAGCATAGAAGTATAAATAAATAGCAGCAAATATGAATGCTAGCACAACATCTAGACAATTTAGCCACTTATTGTTATTCGGTAAACAAATGCCAGCATTTGCTATGTTTAGTTCGTAGTTCTGCAACCAAATTGTTACTCCAACCTGGGAGGACTCGTATCCAACTAATAACAATGTTTACAACACATCAAACTCTTCCTACATATTCCACTTTCTCGTAATTTCTTAACCAATGAATTGAGGAGCTGACTTCAGCTCATGAAACCAGATTTGAAACAAGAACTAAGAAGTCAGATCCAAGTGCCGTCTTTTTGCTTACCCATCTCATGTCACATTTAATGATGACAAGAGATAACACAAGAACAGAAGTTTGTCACATAAAGATTAAATAATTCAGCTTATGCATAAATATAAATACAACACAAATAAAGTTGAAGAGCTCACATGTTCCTCCTTCCATCTACCTGGGTTCAACGGGTCTTCCCAGAGGTTGACCCTTGGGGTTCCATGGTGATCTGCAAGAAATCACATCATCCATATAAATACGTTCCATTTCACATTAAATAGTAAATTGGCAAATTCAATATCATTTGCACAGCAAGAATAAACCAAGATCAATGATCGGGAAGATAGTTCAAGAATAAATTGGTAAACATGACAAACATAAAGTAGTGCCTTTGGTCTGAATACACTCACCCATCTCTTCGATGAATTAGCAACCCCACATTCTATTTGAGTTCAGATATCACTTTAGATAACCAGAAGTTGGCATTTCAGTTTAACCCATATGAAAACTTTGATACAATAATATGGATCTTCGATACAACATCCAGAGCATTGTGATAAAACAGTGATCCTTAAAGCATTGTCATTTAATAGTTTACAAAGTCATTTGCTAGATAGCAGTGCGGTAAACCGTCTCCAACCCTTGTCATTTAAGGTTATAGCACTTTTGGTAAACCGTCTCCAACCCTTTTCATTTAAGGTTATAGCACTTTTATGTCTCATTTTTCAGGGTCATACGTGAAAAGCCAATCTACCTAGAGAGGGTAAATTAATAGAAACGTCCTGAATGGATCAAATGATAAATCAAACCAATCAAGATGAAACAAAGGAGCACACTAAATAATTATAAAAATGAGCTAGAAAATGGAGCACCTACAAAAAAGGCTCATTAAGTGAGTATGTTTCACAAAGCAAAAAACAAAAACAAAATAATAATAATAATAATAATAATAATGGAATGTTAACTACTCATCTACTGTGTCAGACCCACATATATCACTTAGAATAATGATTAACAAATTAAAAAGAAAAAAAAAATGGAGAAATCTAGTCGCAAAATGACACTCAACATGTAAGTTCTATTTACATTCCACAAACATAAAGCAATGCGAACTATGATACAACAATTTTTACAAGAAAAACCGTGAACATCTAAAAATAATAACAAGATAAGCCTAAACTCTTGAAAACAAACAATACATTCATCAACTATTATTTTGAAATACGTAGCCCTCAGATCTCATAGCTGGTAATAATCATCAGCTACCAAACAATGGTTTCTCAATTTGAGCAAGGGCACATGATAAGTAGTCCTAGTAGGAGTGGCAACGACATATTCTGAAAAGGGTTTAGGATTAGGATTTAGGGTATGAATGTTATTGTCAATGCTGCTGCTGCTGCTACCAGAATGCAAGAGTATGGAATCGTTGCTCAAGGAGAAAACTAGCATAATACCTTATTGCTCAAAGAAAAACCATGTAGCTGCTTCAAAGAGCAAGATTTGCATCACTGGGCATTGTCTTTGAACAATAAATCATCCACTCAAACCCCTAGTTGCTAAAAGTATGGATGAAATATGGGAATAATATTTTTAAAGAATAGGCACCTGATTTATCATGAAAACTTAGAGAGGTGCCACCTTATCTAACAAGGCTAGAAACTAGCTCACATCATGATTACTCTTTTCATGTACCCAACTACAATTATGTTTAACCAGGAGAGTGGCATGCCTTGTCTCTATACGATATAAGATATACAAATGTCAGTCACCAGTAGAGCCTAAATCTTCAAATCACGGTTAGCTATTCGAATAATAGAAGTTTTTGCACATCATATAGTCTTTAAACTAGTAACAAGTATCCAGCCTTGTAGGAAAAACACTTAAAGTAAGCTATTAATTAACAAAAATTCCCAAAGCATATGGAAACCGATAGAATGAAATTGGAATCGCTAATCCAAATTAATCGAGCAATTTCAGATCGAACTGTTCCTAAATCGCCGGCTTAAAATCAATACATCAAGAGCTGATCGACCAACTATAATCTACAAGCTATGCACATAGAGTACAAAGAGAGCATCAATGGCAAGATGGTGAGCAAATAACGATAAGAATAAATTGAGAAATATGATGACCTCCCCCGCCTCCCATGGAGCGCCTCGGGATCCGTACAACGCTGGGATTAGAGGAGCGGGAGAATGCCCTCACGAGCGCCGCCCGTGCTGCTGCCATTGCTGTTACTGCTGCCGCCGCGAGAGAAAGATTGATCGATATCGAGGAGGAGACGGTGAGAGTCTGGGATTGTAAAATGTGGTTTATACTTTATACCGAGCATTATTGCGAAAATCGACAGCGGTGCCACGTGGTCATTGCTCCAAAACCTACGGCATGCAGCTGCACTTGATTAGGTTGGGTGAGCGTTTGATTCGATCGCGAATTGTGTCGATCAAAGTTACGATCCGTAGCTGTCCCAGGACGAAATTCAAAAATTATTTCCATTCTAACGAGGCTAGCTCGATCGATTTGTGGGAGCTTCAGAAAATGTAATTATCTGAATTCAAAATTATGTGCGACGAAATTCAGAAAATATAATTATCTGAATTCAAATTATGTGCCACGAAATTTTTTATAGAATGTATTTCTTAGCAGCCTAGCAGGAGCCTCTATTTATAAAAGATATGTATTTAGATTTCAAAATATCGATCGAAGTTTAACGTGAAAGTTTTTTATGAATTTGAGGTACCTACGAGAGCGGACGCTCGTATTACGAGTTTGTCAGATAATCTCAAAAAAAAAAACAAATGTTTCCATTCAACTTTAAAATTTGTCCATCAATTTGATATTATATTAAAATGAGCGCTGATGGGAATATTCACGTATACCTTTTTGGGTATATAAAAATTTTATCTAAATATCGGATCTAAAGTAATTTTTTAAATATATCTGAATGTATAAATGAGATATCTTTTCTTTTAAAAAAAGCAGTTTTAAATAGTCGAACTGATTTTAAAATGTCACAAAACTTTATTTAATAAAAAGAAACAACACTATTTTTTTAACAAAAGTATTATTAGGTCCGATAAAATAATCCGAAAATAGTCCGAACGGTATTTTTTCGTACTTCTGATCGCAGATCCTGAGACGCGAAAAAAATATAAGTCGGACAATTTCGAATTAAATATTCGGACCTAACCTAATAATATTACTCATTTTTTATACCCATCGTTTTTTTATATATAAATGTCTATGTTGGGAATTAGATGATGAAGTAAAACTTGGATTTTACACTTTAAAAAAGGGCATAAAATGTGGGAACTCATTTAGCCCAGTTTTTAGCTGTACGATTTTTTGCTGAAATTTTACAATTACTTTCTATGCAGTCAGCAAAGGCACAAACTCATAATTCTCCACCTGGTAAAGATAGCTGCTTTTAATTTTCTTTTTTATAAAGCTCTAAATAAAACTTATTTTTATATATTTTATAATTTTATAATTTAAACAATGGCAAATTAGGTCAAATAAAAACAGGCACTTGCTTGGTTGCCAGTCGTTTGGTGCCTCATCGGAACCGAAAATCAACTTCCTCGTTTGCAAATCTGGATTTTCTTTATCTAATGGCCCGTTAAAAAGCCACCAACACTACACCTGGTAAAGGCCCGTTATCGGCCCAATAATAACGCAATATAAACGCCCAAGTCGTACAAATTCTAGCACCGTAGGCTTAGGCTGGATACTCGGACAAGCAAAGCAACAACTAATCTGTTTGCTCCACCAAGGGCTGCGACGCTGCGATCCACAAAATCAGAGATCAATGGCTTCAGAAGGAGAAGAAAGCGAGCAATTGAGCCAGCAAAATCTCCGCCCTGAGCCGGCAAGAGACATTCGGCGGTACTACTGCGAGTTTTGCGGCATCTGCCGATCGAAGAAGTCCCTTATCGCTGCCCACACTCTCGCACACCATAAGGTACACAATCAAGATCGAATCGCACCGACTCCGAGCTATACCATTGCTAGATTTCAGGAGGGGTTTTAATGTCTTTTTTAATTTTAGGACGAGCTTGATAGTGCGAAAGCCGGCGAGGTGGAGTCGGAGAAGGGAAATGGAGGTAACAAGTGTGATGAGTGTGGAGCGAGTTTCAAGAAGCCGGCGCACCTAAGGCAGCATATGATGAGACATTCAACCGAGGTTTGTATTCTATGAGAACACATACCGAGAGGATGTCTCACACATCCCCCACCATTCGAGGAGTAGCAGCTCTATTGTAGGTTGAAAGGTTGTTTTTTGTTTGTTGGTTATTGGGCTAAGATTCTGGTTTTGCAGGGATTTTTTTGTGTGAATGATGTGTGAAGCATTGGATCCCATGTGATGAACTCCAAAATGCCCGAGGTGGATTTCTTGATCTTGAATGGACTAGTATCAGGATGGGGGACCTCCTGAGAAGCTCCATCAAGATACCTCAATCACGCACTTATGTGTCAATTGAGGTTTGCTCTGAACTGTTGTAGTCGGCCTCATTATGTGGATAAATTTAACTTTAGAATTATAGGTGGATAGCTTTGAGAAGCATTTATTGTGGTTTGTAGACCTCTGTGTCGTGGAAGAAATTTTATCATGATATTCATAAACCAATTATCTTTTCTGTCATCAAATACTTAGCATTGAATATAAAATCATAGACCAAGGCAAAAATTAGCGGAAATATTATGTTCATAATTTAATCTTAACAATAAGCCTACAATTTGTTGGTCTATATTTAAGACAGTAATCATTGTTGTATTTCACAATTGTTGCCTGTCATTCTTTTATAGAATGCAGTAAATAAAAATTACCACCTTAATTCTTAAATTAGTGCCATCTCATTTGGAATCAGTAAAATCCTCCATTGATTTGCAGTGATTCTACATTCGATATTATATACCTTGGTGACACTAGTTCATATGTCTGTAAATTGAACCTCGTTTCTTTAATGTTTACACTGTTGATGGTATTATTTTCTCAATATGCTTTGCAGAGGCCATTTCAATGTCCTGTTAATGATTGTTGTTCGAGCTATCAAAGGAAGGACCACCTGAATCGTCATGTACTCAAGCACGAAGGAAAGCTTTTCGCTTGCCCTATTGAGAATTGCAAGAGAAAATTTACAATTCAAGGCAATATGATGAGACATGTAAAGGAATTTCATGGAGACCGGCCTTCAAGTTTGGGTGCGAAGCAGCATATATGCCCAGAAGAAGGCTGTGGGAAAGTTTTCAAGTATGCATCAAAACTAAGGAAGCATGAGGATTTGCATGGTAAGCTCTTACATGCCTGGTCATTATTTCTTCCTTTTCTTGATTTCAGCCTCAAAAAGCCTCCTGAGTGTACGTTCAAGATAATATTTGTTAATATTGTAGTGGTTTTTATTGTTTTCTATTTACTGAAAATTCTTGTCACATTCTATAATATTTGTTACAATCTGAGTGGACTTGCGACAGTTAAGTATTCATTTTGTGTATTTGTTATAAAGTTACATTTAACATGTTATATGTCTTGGCATTTGTATATACCTTCTGAAGTTGTTTGGTTTAATTTCAGTTAAATTGGACACTCATGAAGCCATCTGCGGTGAACCTGGCTGCATGAAAGTTTTCACCAATTCTGACTGCCTCAAAGAACATATCAAGTCCAGCCATCAATATGTTAACTGTGAGATATGTAGGGCCAAGCAGCTGAAGAAAAATTTCAAGCGTCATCAGCGCCAACATGAAGCAGGAGCTGAGAATGAGAGGATCAAATGTAGCTTTGAACATTGCAAATACACATTTTCAAATGTAAGATACTAGACGAAACTTTATGCTAGTGCTATCTAATCCTTATAAATAGTGCTAGATTGTAGTTCACATAGCAAACTCATTATGTTTGGTACTTTTTACAGCAGTCAAACCTGAATACACATGTAAGAGCTGTTCATATAGAGCTCCGGCCATTCGTCTGCAGATTATCAGGGTGTGGGAAGAAGTTCCCATATAAACATGTCAGGGATAATCATGAAAATAGCAGTGCACATGTCTGTGTCCAGGTGTGATTCGTTATATTATTGCCTATTCTTTTTTTCTTGAATTACTGGAAGTTGATCTTTCGAGTTCTCAATCTTCATGTCCATTCTTGAGCCTGCTTCCAATAATATGTTATAGATGAATCTGATTATTCCTACTTCAAATTTTACAATCGTAACATAGTACGTTGGCAATGTGTAATCTTCTTTCCATTATGACTTATGATTATGCTTTTTTATTTTGAATCTACGATCTTTTGATTCTAACACTCAAGATTTAATGTACAATGACCATGTTTACAGGGTGATTTTTTAGAAACTGATGAGCAATTCCGCACTAGGCCCAGGGGAGGGCGCAAGAGGAAATCTTTACCTGCTGAGAGCTTGCTGAGGAAGAGGATTGCGCCGCCTGACCAGTCTTCCAAACTGGACCTCGGGGCAGATTATTTGAGATGGCTACTTTCAGATGACAATAACGAGCGAAACTAGGTGTTCTTACCTAAATTCTTGTGCTTGTATAGATGTTTATAATTATCAGGTTTATCAGGAATAGGCTCATAGAAAGTTTCATCAGCTTCGGGTGATTAGCTATAGTAGTTCCTAGACCTGAAGCTTGTTTTTGATGTAGATCGTTGTAGTGGACATATTTTTTTCGAGGAGGTAATGTTTTCTTTTAATTTTCCATACGTTATTAATGAATTTTTCTTAATTATATGAATGGGCTTTCTGGTTTCTTTTAATACGTGTATCATTGTGAACGTTATTTGGTAACTAATCCACGACTCATCCATTCTGAAGCCCTGACCATGCGTCCAAAACCTTTCTGATATTCTTCCTGGTCGGCTTCCTGCAGTTGAATTAGCTGCCGAAGTCATGTTTGATTTATCTCTTTCATATTTTCTGTAAAATAATTTATAATTTTTAAAAACTAGAAAAATCATATATATATATATATATATATATATATATATATATATATATATGTGTGTGTGTGTGTGTGTGTGTGTGGTGTGTGTGTGGATGTGTGTGGGTGTGTGTGGGTGTTCTTGAATACTTTCGAATTTTAAAAATAGATTTTGAAGTGATTTATAACTTTAACAATCAAACATTTTAAAGTGTTCTTATAAAAACTTTGAACTTTAAGTTATTTACTTAAAGACATGTTTTGAAAAAACAATCATACTTTGAAGCATATATATATATATATGTGTGTGTGTGTGTGTGTGTGTTGTGTGTGTATTTGATTTTAATAATCATCAGCAAAAATGAAAATTTATTTAGGACGAAATCAATTTGGACGAAGAGAATTCATACAAATGTCTCACCATTATTGTATTTGTATATTGGATATAAACTTTACAAAAAATAATAAAAGCCTGTGGGAAGTTCCATCTCTACAGGATAAAAAAACAGCTCTATTGCACCTCCAAGTATACTCTGTATAGACCCAAGTGTGACCTCCAATATCCTTTCATCCGAGATAATGTGTACTTATTTAACCAAAATATGCTGTTAGTGTCACTGAAATAATCCTCGAGTTAATGAGGAGAAATCGTAGTCTCCGCCTGATCGTTGGGAAGTAGAAGCAGCCCGTTCTTCACTGTTGCTTACGCCATTAGAAGATGCAACTGGTTCCATGTTGCTGAGAAAGACATGAGATATTGTCAGTACCAGGTATTCGAACATCTAAAAATAACACGACTAAAACTTCGTAAGCACAATGAGGAAAAGATGGGATAAATTTGTATTTATACAAGTTGTTTTTGAAATCTAATAGAAGGGATAGATTTGTGAAGAGTACTTGGTAGGCTGGTCAAGTAAGAAGAAAAAGAAACAAATTCAGGAAACAACATTTTAATTTTTTACAAAAACGATTTCGAAGATACCCTTTTTAGGAAGACTTAATGCATAATTGTGATACAAGCTAGAAAAGAAAGTTTTCTTTTAGGACACTTGAAAACCCAGAGCACACTACAATCTCCAACTAAGCCATGAAAAAATAAACCTCCAAGTAAAAGTTTTTTTTTTTTTTTTTTTAAATATTATTTCCGACCACGTCGAACTTCTGAAACGCATTCACAGCTGTATTTTAAATCTACATAGTTGACCTTCTTCACTAGTCTTGCAATAACACTTTTAACTTTTAAGTTGTTAAAAGGAGTAAGGATTCCATGCGGTGACATAATCATCAGATTAGACGCATACTTCCAAAGTTTCAATGCACCACGTTGACCACAATAATAGGCGCAATCATAGTTGTACATCTCTCATTCTCAATCCCAATGAGTAAGGAGGAAGTCTATCAGCATAATATTAATAAAGGAAATTTATATTTCCTACTGGCAAAATGTCCTCTTTAATATGCTTATCAAAGTACTTGAAGTATATGAATGCACCCAAGGATGGAAGCGTTACCTGGTTGCTGGAAAAAAATTATGGTTACCAAGATATGTCTCCATCCTGTTGCCAACCTACATTGATATGCAACGCAAAATAAAATATTTCATGATTGGACCTATTAAAAGCAATTACTTTATCCTAAAGAAAAAGCATAGAACAGTCGTACATCATTCGATTTCTCTGGGTCCTTCTGGTTTTGAGCCTGCATTTGAGGTAAGAAATTTCCATTTGGCAGAGGAATACCAGCACTTCCACGCTGAGGATTTTCAGTAGAAGGTACACCACCGGCCTTAGATGCTGCAATGAGGAGAGCCTGCTGTTGGGATAGGTACGCCAGCTGCTGTTGATGGACAGCGAACGGGGAAACCATATTTGACTGCAACAGAAATGTTCAAGTAAAACAATTTGACCTTCACTTCCCTACTATCATGGATATATTTGTATGCCCACCTTACTTCAGAAAAAGCTTAGAAATATATCCAGAGGTACTACACGGTCAATTAAATAGATAGAAAACATTTAGCTAACTCAACACAGATTTTCTTGTAATGGCTAATGACATAGGATGAACAGTTTCAAAGAATATAATCTTGACGTAGTTAATCATTAATGGCTAAACATCTTCAAATTCCAGATTCCTCCTATATACAACAAAAAAATGTCCCAGAATCAAGGTTTTCTGTGACCCAACCGAGTCGAGTTTCGGTAAACTCAGATCCCGGCACGTGTCGACTGTACCAATAGTGCCGTTCGGCCCGTGCCGATATATATTTATTTGTTATTTTTTAAAAAAATAAAATAAAAATAAAAAATTAATTTAAAAATTCAAATATAAGATTTTTTGACACGTACCGTGCCGGTTCGTGCCGTGCCGATAACTGCCGGAACAGGCACGTGCCGCCCGGCACCGAAAACCATGCCCAAAATGACATGCCTACCCCAAACTTCCACCTAATAATCCCAATTTTTAAAGATGGCGGAAACATACCTTATCAAAGAGACTCAATATGTCATTTTTAACATTTGTCTCACAATTCTGTTTAGCCGGAGGTAAAGGTGCTGGTGAATAACTAATAAGTTCCTCGATTCCAGCTGAAGAACGGGCCTTAGTTTCATCTTGTTTCTCATTGCTGCTACTATCCATATCCTCAGATTTTGTCAGCATCGAAGGTGTTGCTACTGCAGGCGACTCAACAAACAGATCCTCAATTCTAGATGCAGCAGGAGCTTGACTTTCACTTGGTTTCTCGCTACTGCCCATCATAGTGATTGCTTCAGGAGCTGCTAGTTACCCATATAACAACTAGTTATCTTCTTATTTCTAATTAACAAGATTCACAAATAACAAAAATTGTTAAGTTTTTGAAAAATCAGTCAGCTACCCTAGATATGTTGTGAAGGAAAGCTTGCAAATAAGAATGGCAACTGATCTAGATCAAACATCAAAAAAAAAAAGGAAGAAGAAGAGAGAACAACTTACACTGAAAATTTGCCCATCCATTATCGTCACTAGAAGATGGCTCTGCAGAGCCTATTTTTGGGTCCTCCACAGTAAGCATACTAAATAAATCAGCTGTGCGGTCAACTTTTGAAGCAGGAGCTGGAGGGGGAGCAAGTGCGGCAAGATTTCTTGGAGGTGAAGCATGAGAGACACTAGATGTGGAAGAAGTGGGCTTTGGGGTTTGTTTAGAATCAGCTGATACGAGGGGCTTTGGCAATGGGGAAACCTGCATTCAGTGTGCTAAAACTTCAGCAGGATTCCATATCTGATTTCTCAAAACGTGTTGAGACTTGAGAACATTCATTTCAATAGATGGAATCAAACATTCTATTGTCAAGCTCAAACCAAAGGTGTGATCCACTAAGATTACCTCCATGGACGCACCATGAAATGGTGAACCATGCCTATTTGCGACTTGAGGCAAAGGATTCTTATGTTCCTTTAGCGAGTCTAGACTTCTGCTATGTCGATGCACACTCTTCACGGCATTATTTTGCTTGCATCCACTGTATGGATTGTCATCCTGCATCGTTGGAGGTGTTATTGACGCTTTGTTCCTGGGGATCCACCTTTTCTCTTCATACCTGTCAATCCCAAGAAGAGTTCCGAACAGTCATCGCTATGTAAGTTCTTTCAAAATGTAAAAGAGACGGAACAAGAGGATAGATAAGGTTGACAAAAAAAAACAAAGACACACTTTGCGCGAATAAAATTCTCGATTCCAACTCTGTCATAATTTGGAGGTAATTCAGCTTCCCAGTAGCTATTAGCCTTTGCATTCCCCATTGCTGTTTCGAAATCACAGAATACCAAGATTTAGATAAAAGATTGCCATAACAGCAAGAAAACTTTTCATTAAATTAGATAGCAAAATCAATGAAATATAAAGTTCATCTGAAATATACAGTTTACATACTTACTTTGAATAAATGCGACTTGATCTGGAAGCCATGTATCGAGCGTCGCAGATCTCACCTAAGCAATTGTATCGTCAGATCAAGTAGCATTAAAGCACATTGCAATTATCCTGGTGTAATCCTACTAGAATCAACAATGGCAATCTAATTCCTAGAAACTAGGCGGTTTAAGCAGTGGTATTGTCTGCATAATTTGACAAATTAAGTTACATGCTAAGACATCGAAGAAAAATATGCATTTTTTGTTTACAAATTACTACCAAAAAGTTGCAGACACTCCGGCTTGTTGTGGCATCAAAAGGAACATATAGCATTCTGTCACGCAGAAATTGAGAGCCTTGCTGCCATTAGCCCTTGCTATTGAAAAGGAATTAAATCTCTTCATTTCCCCAACAAAAAAACAAAACTTATACCTTTTAATCTTCTATTAAGAATGCAGCTCCGCTATGTTTTATTCAAATACAAATTTCTATTAAAACTAAACATCATTCAATTTACGCAAATAAAAAACAATTCCATGTGACTAGACAGCTAGGAGATAAATAAAAGACATGCAACCTTTGATATATGCACACCAAGGCTTCTATGGACTCCAGAGCACTGCATACATATGAAGATTCCCAGATTCACACTTGCCCAGCGTGGACCTCTGTAAGAAACATAGGTCATTCAGAAGATCTTACTTACAGGATAAAGCAGCAAAATGAATACCCTTTACAAAATAATCTAATATGAGCACTGCTACAGCGCCATTTCGTGCTTTGAAACCCATACCAGGTCCAATCAAGAGACCTGATCCAAGGGGACTAGGTATCGGTATCCTGGGAGGATTTTGTGCCCAACTTTGGGCACGAAATCATTTCTGATGTAATTACATTTCAAAAAGTTGTTGTATGACAACTTACTTGGATTTGCAGTCCGCACATTCTCTGTTTTCTGGCAACTTGAGAAGCCCTTCAAGTATCTATAAATTTAATAAAAAAAAACACAAAATGTGATCATATTATATTCTAATATATACAGTAAGATATTCCACTTATATTAACGAACAAAGATCAGCAAGGTATTCCACAATAATATTACCATAAAGGTAATCCTGCAGCCTATAATATACGTCTTACATATTACAGAGGTGATAAAGCCAAAAGAAAAGGTAAATATACATTTGTTTTGTAATTCAGCCGCAGAACAAATCCATGAGATTAAAGACTGCCATTTTATTTTTTTTCAAAGATAACTGAGGAAGCTTCGGCTAGGACGTCCAACACCCCCATGTCATGCATGCCCGCTTAGGACGTATACCACAGGAACTGTGTACCCTTATTTCAATCCAGGAGCTTTCGCGGCAAGGGGAAATTCTACCCGTGCCTTGTACTCTTAAATGTCAAAAGATTCCGGAATGAATTCGGATCAGATCCCAACTAAACGAGGTCATTCAAAACATGGCACTGGTAATAATAAAATCTGATCTTTATCCAGTAGAATAATCAAATCCGGAGATTAATATGTCCGTATGTTAGTTAATACCTTTTTGTGCTTGGCATCCAGCTCCTTCGAAATGGAGGCCTTCTCGTTCATCTTGGCTTCTAAATTTCGATGACAAAACGAGATTGATTCAACGGTTATAGATACGAAAATTGAGAAACGCAGCTCTAGATCTCGAGTTTTCTCTGTCTCCGGAAAATGAAGAGAGAAAGAGAGAGAAGAGAGAGAGAGAGAGAGAGGAGAGGAGGAGAATGACGGGTTTCTCTTTTTTCCAAAATTATTGATTCTTCCGAAACTAAACAACCTAATTCAGGAGGTACACGTTGCAGAATGTCTTAGATTTAAAGAAAACAGAGGGGATGCAAACTTCTTTTTTGGATTTATCGAAAAAGCCTATGCTTTGCCTTCCTTTTCGTTTTCGGAAAAATTTATAAAATTTGCGACTTCAAATTTTTTATAACAATAAATACCTCATAACATTAAAAGTATTTATCAGAAAAATTTTAAAACAAAATTGGTACATAAATAGAGCATATCATAAATTATTTTTAGTATCTAAACTTTTAAAAAATACTTGTACTTAGGCTTAATTAAATAATAATTAGCAAAAAAGTTATAATTTATATTATAAAAGTGGTACCAAAAAAGGCTAACATGAAAGTGTTTTTTTTTAAATGGAGTACGATTATAAACACCAATAATCATACTCCATGTTTTTTTAAAAAATGGAGTACGATTATAAACACCAATAAGTTTTATTTGCAAAAAGTAATTTTTTATCTACAATTCATTAAAAGATTACTGTTTGTTTTATTTGTATCAACAATTCTATTTTTCATATTAAATTTTCGCAAAAAAATTCCTGAATTATAAAACTATATTAAATAAATCTCTATTTCTTAAAAAATTTATAAAAATTATTTAAAAATTTATATATACAAATATTTATTAAAGTAAATTCGAATAAAAAATAAATTTTAATAATAAACTTATAGAGCACGTAAAAGTTTATTCTTTTTGTTTTAAATATTCTCAAAAAAACAAATATAGATGTTATGATTTTATAGTTATCAGATAAAATAGATTTATTTGATTGATTTGATATTTTTCCTACAAATTACTACAGCCTGCAGATATCTGAAGCTTGCAACTGCATATAGAATCCCAAAAATTCCTAAAAAGCAGCGAACGCTGGTTCCAACAGTTAGCAACGCAGAAACGGGCTGGATCGTCAACACACTTCGATTACTACAAAACCTGTTTAGAAAGTAGAACCATGACCAGTCTAAATTTCTAACCATATAATAATACGGACAAAAAAAATGAAATGCCATATCTGGCTTTGATTTTGAAAGATTTTACAAATCAGTTGTTTATCTCAATATATATATATATATATATATATATATATATAAGATTCGTTCAGTCATATTTTTACTATTATATAAATACTTTTTTTAAAAAAATAAATATAAAAAAATATTGATATTATTCAAAAAAAAATTTAAAATATTTTTAAGTTTGTAATTTAAGAGTCAGAGTCTTAATGGATTTGTGATAACCCATTAACTGTAAAGTCTTAAATTACCAACTTAAAAGTATTTTTTTAAAAAAATAAATAAATACAAAAAGGTAGATTTAGATGTGACTTATAAAGTTGTATATTTATTTATTTTTTAAGTACTTCTAAATAAGAAAACATAAAAAATAAAAATATTTAAAATAAATAAATAGTACGGCGACTGATATGCACTCTCCCAAAAAAGAAAGCGTAGCAAATTTCTATAAGCCAGTAACTCAGACACCCTCACAAAAATATAATTTATTTTTATGAAGAAAATTTAAAAAGACCACTTAAAAATTAAGAAGAAAGGACACTTTCACCCTAATAATGTAAATATTCCTATTTATGGAAAAAAAATCAAAGAGTGAACTTATTCCATAAATACTACTGATAAGTCCATACAGATGACATGCACCAATGTTGACCCACATATAGCAGAATTTGCTTGTTAATCTAAAAAAAAAATAAAAAAATAAAAAAGAAGACAGGAGATGATGATAGAGGGGAAACAATTTCATTACAGAGCAATACTATATACAGCGGCCATATATCTAAGAATTGAGGTGAACCAGACCGCATTGTCTTCATCCATCCAGCCTTCTAAAGCATCAAGATATAAAGTAAATGGAATATATTTCAATAATAACAAACATTATAAGTTTCATAGATCGTAAGCATGCATGTTGGATTAGCAAATGATAACCAACCACCTATACACCCATGTTAAGATGACAGGGAAAAAAAGCATGCAGCTTTTATTTATTTTGCTAGCTAGATGAAGTTGGTTTAGTAAGCTCGACGATTACTACTCTTGTTGATGTAATTTGTCATAAATAATTTAAATTACGATCGTTATTTGCATCACAGATTTTACACAACCGACAATGATTATATATTCTTTTGAAGCTAAAGTTGAGGTCATCATCTAGACCAAAAAAAAAAAAAAAATTGAGGTCATCAGCCAGGAGCATGCATAAGATAAGAGTTGCTGTTGTTTCCTGTACAGCGGAATCACGTACACTTTGTGAAGAAGACATGGCCCACGTATCCACCAGCCATTGCTCTTCTAACATTTGTTTCAAACAATCTAGGGTTGTCACGCAGCACTGCAGCAGCATCGTGATTTAGGGGGTCCTCATCGTTCGGTTGCTGCAGAGATTAAATTAGATCATGGTTTACTTTGAAGGAAATAAAAGTCAACATATGAAAAGAATCAAAGATTACAGCATATTTGGCGTGATTTTTTTGGAAGTACTTGATTTCTTTACAAAGTGCACCTAATCCACAATCTGGTAATCCATGCAATCTGTATATGTAGAATCAAATCTTTTTGTCCCCCGCCTCTGGGTCAGTCGGCCGGGGCGCTCGCCTCAGGAAGCGAGCGCCCGGGTTCGAACCCTAGAGGTGTCTGTAATGGGGATGTGCCCGTAGCCGTGAGTTTACAGCAGTTGTGGAGAAGCTGGTGGTTGGGTAACTCCCAGTACTCCATGTCGGGTCCAGAGGCGGACGCCAGGCCGGAATTTTACTCTCCTATGCGCACCTGGGTCCAAAATGGTCCTATAGGTGTGCGTAGAAAACTGTGGTCCGCAAATTAACGGAGATACATGGAGGGGTTTCGCCTCGTTATCTCAAAAAAAAAAAAAAAAAAAAAAAAAAAAAAAAAAAAAAAAAAACATCTACCTTGCTGTCAAACTCACGTCTGAATTCAAACACTAATCCTCACACATTTTGCCAGAAAGACAGGTTTGTGTTTTTGTGAGGGTGCACGAGAATGTGCATAAGTGTGCGTATGGGCAGCGGGGGTGTGAGTGTGTCTGTAAGTCTGTAAGAATCCAGCAAATGAATGTTCATGAAACACTACTACAATCCACAAAAGTGCCATGGTCTAAACGGTTTTTGTTGTATGAATAATTTAAAAGTGAGCTACTATGACAGAAAGTCCAAAAACCTTAGACTAAGAAGCAAGTTCGCTCTTAACACGCAACCAACACCAATCATAACAACAGGGAGAATGATCTCGAGAAATTAAAAGTTTAGAAGCTTGATCTGTTTTGAAGTACAAAAGCATGCATGAAGCCATTTCCGATCATATTATCTGCTGACGCTTCTCATAATTGATATCATCTCTAGTTTTCTGAAGGCTGTGACACCAAAGAATTCTACTTTTTCCACGGCGTCATAAGCCAACAATCTGGACTGTCTAATCGCTTAAAGATTTTTTTTTTTTCTAAACTTGGTCTGAGATGAAATCTTTTTAGCCCAATAGATAAAAGTACATGTCATGCAATAAAAGGCACGAGCTTAAAGAGTGATACTTAAATTTATTGATTTTTCGGAAAGACATAAATTAACCTCTCTAGAATATGTGCAAGCAACAAAAACTTACACCTACATTACAAACTCGACATACATAACGTATATCCTATAGAATATAGTTGCAGAACAGTACCGTGAACAGAAGATTCAGGCCATAAACAATGGTGTTTATATTGAGAACTGGCTTCCAATCTTCCCGCAGAATGTTAAGGCAGACATTTCCCTCCAAGTCAATATTTGGATGGTATACCTGAAAGTTAGAAAGTTATTAAGAAAACGTAATATTCATCAACAGCAATTAAAACATAAAAGATACGGAATGACTAAAAAGAACCATACCTTTGTCTTGCACTTTACTTTAGGTGGTTCATGTGGATATGAAGGAGGAACTTGGAAGGTGAAGATGAACGTGCCGCCACTAAGCAAAAAGATAAAAATAGAGTTCATTATCATGCAAGGGGCAGAGTAGACATATTAAGCTGGTAGCTCCAATAAATTGTGAAGGTAGACTTTGATTATTAAGGAAACATATAAATTGTCAAAGGCGAAGATGAACACTTACACATAGTATCCCTCATCAGGTCGAATGCTGACTTCAAAATTCATTAGATCATCCTTGCCATTGGGAAATGAGATTTTAGTCGTTTGTGGAAGGTTGAGCTCGCTAATATCTAAAATGTAATGGCTCTATTAGTAAGGTGTCAGGTGGAGGCAAACAAGAACAGAAGAAACTTAAACCCAGCCAAATAAAATAAAATTAAAAATATGGAATACAGCAGGAAAACAATAACTTTAAGTTACATAAAGCTTTAAACCCCAAGGCAACAAAACTACACATTCCCAAAGATGCAGATACTCCATCACAAAAAGCTTTGGTAACTCATGTTCTCTCCAAGTCAGTCATACATACACTTAATAGCACAAACCAGAAAACATATAGCACGTATATCACTATATACACACGTGGCAAGTATAAAGCAAATTGCCGAGATACCGTTTCAGCTCACTTTACTATGCCTGACACTCATTTAACAACTACAATTGTTCATCTGCCTAAGATGTTCATTCTACATAACTCCTTAGGTGATAAGGAAACTCTAAAAATCCACACTCGAAAGCCTAACATCACTTGTAAATATATTACAATTAAATTGCAGATGTAACACCACTTTCATATTACAAGAGCAGAAGAACTGGAGACTGTGGAAGGATTTATTACATCATACCTTTGTGAAGACGTAGCTCCCCAGGACTTTGCTTCTTAACAAGCGATCTTCCACTGGCATTTGCAGCTTCTTCCCTTTGCTGGCCCTTGATTTTGAAAAGATTTATCATTGTTTCTAGTTCCTGCACCAAGTAGGATGTGGGGAGTATCATTATGGAATTAAATAAATAAACCAAAATCACATCACAATTACTTTTTGCTTAATGCAGCTTTAAGGCAGATAGAATTCCAAACAAGTGCAACGAAAACAACGTTTAGGTAATTACTGCAAAGTCAATTGCCTCAATTACATTATGATTAAAGGCTCGAATTCACATAACATTATGACTCGCAAAGATTCTCATTATTCTGAGGGAAATTAAAAAATCGTGAAAATCTAAAAGATAAGCTGCAAATAACTTCTGTGATATATGCAAAAATGAGAAACTAATTCAAAGAGCATCTGAAGCTAGCAATTAGTCAAATAAAGCAGCTCAATCCGTGTATAAACATTACACGGTAAACCTGACATCATTAACCAGTTTCTACAGCTACATGTTAACTGCCTATATACAAATCGTTATCATAAGACATTCCTAATTACAAGTGGTACAGAGTAAACACTACTATTTCCTGTTCCCAAAGACTAAACAAGATAAACTTCGTTTGTGGCAAGCCCTCAAGTGCTTCTAACTGTTCTTGATTAGCCAGTTTTCTAGAATTTCCACAATCAGCATTGGTGATAAGCTACAGGACCACAGCAAGCAATTCTCAACACCATCACCTTTTATTCAACCAATCGAGCAAAATTATAAGATTTTGAAATACAAATGAGCTTTGAACTTGTTTAATGCACAACCATACCTAACCTTGCTTACAAGTTCGTGATCATTCACGCAGATCTTAAATCTAAGCTTATATCTTGCCGTAATCCAAACGCGAAGTTCATGAACTTGATACAAAGCATATAATGATCATAACTCCAGCGGAAAACGGGATAACAAAAGCGGAAATATATAAAATAAATCAACAAGTATTCAGAATTTTATTTGACAACTAGCTTTGGAGTGGCCGGATTGACCTGTTTTCTGAATTTCACGATGGAATTGAACTCTTGATCCTCTTCTCCCGGGCGCGGCTCCCCTGATGCTGAGGCATCAGGGTGTAGGAAATCGGACGGCCGAGATCGGCCGATCCGTAATAATACGGATCTCGAGATTTCGTATAAAACTTTCGTCGACTTATTTGACCTATTTTTAAGCATTTTTGAAAAAAACTTTGAACTACAACGTTATAGATTTTGATGAGATCTACAACTTTGTAGTTGAAACGTTTTCGAAAAAATGCCAAAATATATACCGAAATGATGATCAAAAGTTTTAATCATCATTTCGGTATGTATTTTGGTATTTTTTCGAAAACGTTTCAACTACAAAGTTGTAGATCTCATCAAAATCTATAACTTTGTAGTTCAAAGTTTTTTTCAAAAATACTTAAAAATAGATCAAATAAGTCGACGAAAGTTTTATACGAAATCTCGAAATCCGTATTATTACGGATCGGCCGATCTTGGCCGTCCGTTTCCTACACCCTGATTCGGCCGAATCAGGGGAGCCGTGTCCTCTTCTCCCCCAGAGAGAGAGAAAATAAAGTGGGGAATTGAACAAGAGAGCTGATCCCGTATGCGTATGCCATACGCACGGACGTATAAAAATATTTTAATATATATTTTTGGTCTTAAAATTTAACAAATTTAAAGTGAATTTTAAATTATTCTAAAATTCTATTTTAAATCTGTTAAATATTAAAATTTTAGAAAAATCTATTTAAAATAATTCTTATCAAAATTTATAATTTTTATATTTAATTTTTTTAAATAATTATAATTTTTTTTTATTTGTCCAGTACGCTTGTGCGTATAGAAATCTCAAACGCACGAACGTATAGGATCAAATTTCATTGAGCATAGAAAGGAATTATCATTTATCAGCATAAAAAGGCCGCATCGGTTGAGGTGGCTTCGTCGGTTCGGGAGGTACAACAAAATTGACACCGGGTCAAATAACCAAAAAAAAAAAAAGACTATTGATTATCTCCACCAAAATAATGTATCACCACAGTTATTCGAAAACTATCACTTAAATCCCTTCCAATTAGATTGTTCCAATTTTAAATCATTTCATGGAATTAGAATGTCATGGATTGAATGAAATATTACAAATTTACAATGTTACAGTAAGATATTTTAAGAATTGATACTTGATCTCATAATCCTCTCATATTTCAAAAATTTTCAAATGACCAGATTACAAGATAGGTGTGCGGATCACGAGATAAATATACAGATCATGAGACGAATGTGTGTTGTTTAATGTGTAGTTTATTGGGGTGAGTAATTTTTTTCAATCAAAATAGTATAGCTGTATAGTCAAATAAAGAAAAAAATTACTCACCCCTAATAAATTACCCAACAAATTACACGTAATTAATCGTTACTACACACGCGCCTCGTGATCTGCATGATTCTTCCGTCATCCGTAAAAAATATTAAAATTACAGATATATCCATCGTGATGTGTAATCTTAATTATTTCATGTCAGCATGTGTAATTTTTTATGTGTAATTTTGGAGGTGCATAGCCAAGCCCGTCAAATAATGCTTCGGATAAAATGATTATATTATGGATTTTACAATATCATCTAAAAAATCACACAATAAATCACATAGTATACATGACAACATCAGAATTACATATCATAATAGGTATAATTGTAATTTTGATAATTTATACGGATCACGAAATAAGTGTACAGATCACGAGATTAATGTGCGGTGGCGGTTAGTTGTGTATGGTTTAACGTGTGGTTTATTGGGATGAGTAGTTTTTTCCTTAAATTATAGGTATTGTTTAGTTAGTAGTCATCATTCAGGTTCGAGTCTGTATGGAATACACTTTTCTGCAAGATTTTCTAAAAATTTGTTTACCTGTAGCAGGAGCTACGTTTGTGAAATGTTTTTATTCGGATCCTAAAGTATTGGTTGGGAACGTGAGAATTTTTTCGTGAGTTTGAGATCCATATAGAAATATATGCTTGCATTATGAGTTATACCAAGATAATTTTTTTTAAATATTATAGGAATCAAATTTTCAAGATGTAAAATTATAGTACTTCAAATATGAAATCATAGTGCTCTGCATATAGTATCACAGCACTGGCATGGATTAAACGGAATAAAAAGATATATTTTTAGAAAAAAAATTTACATAAAAGTTATAAATTCTGATAAAATCTACAACTTCATATTAATTTTTTTTTTAAAAATACTTTTAACAAATATTTTGGGGCTTCCAAAAATGACGGATTTGAAGCAAGTTTTAGAAAAGCCGTGAAATCCATTATAAACATATCAAACGTTGGAGTTAAAAATACATGTTTAAAGATATTTTTTAAAAAAATCTCAACATAAAAATTATATAAATTATTAATATCTACAATTTTAATGTTAGTTTAAATACTCTCAAAATTATTTTTTAATTTAAATTATTTGGGTTAGCGGGTTTGGTGACTTTGGAGATCCAAAGTTTAATGAGTTGAAACGATTTTTTTAAAATTTTAGAATACGTTAAATTTTGGAGTCCGAGTTGAAATTTATTTTGAAAAAATGTCCGCAGATGCAATTACATTTCCGAAAGGATTTTGACTCTTTCAGAAAGAGGCTTTTTAACTCGGCCCATTTCGTTTGGTATAGACCCAACTGGCGCCACGTCATCAGTTTTAGGGTTTTGTAGTCTTGTTTCCCCTCTATATAAGCGTCTGGTTGCATAACTTTTCTATCGGCTTTCATTTCTTCCCGCCGCTCTTTGCTCCTCATCTAATTTTTAATTTCTCCTCCTAAATTCAACTTCTACTTCGAATGATTTAGTTTAAAGCTCGAATTAGATATAGATTTTTCATTGTTATGTTGGTTATTGTATAGTTATTGAATATATCTCTGTTTTGGTGATTTGTTTCGCACGTTGCACACCCCGGGCTTCCCCGATCAAAATCATGAGGCGGACAGCCCCAATGCGCGTGCAAGATCGATTTTGCCGTCCAGTGTTGCAGATCTGATCGACTCAACTCCGATGGATCTGTGTCAAAGCGGCGGCTAAATTTTGATTTTATTTCACGTTTTATTTAATTTTTGATATTTTTCTGTCGGCGATGATTACAACTTATCCGCGCTTCTGAGTGTTATCTATGATGCACAAATTGAAAATATGGTTGAATTTCTTGATATGAGCTGACGCTAATATCCTTTATTTTTAATTTAACACGAATTTCATTTTTAAGTGCTGGTAGCTATATTATTGGTCTTAGAGATCGGCGCTAGGATGATACATCAAGCTTAAATGTCAGTTCTGCTTCAGAAAATTCATGACTGAGAAAGCTATGTAAAGCTGAGCCTGTTTACGCACACATTGCTACGTATATTTTTAGATAATTTTGTTTTACTGCTATTTTTTTTTCTGTTATCTATGATGAAATGTCCGATCAGGCGAGCAGTTATCTCTCAAGACCCTGTTCTGCAGGGAGAACCTACTTGGGGGTTTCTGTGTTCTCATGACATCAATGGACATTCTGAGATATCTGTCGACGTTGTCCAGAAGTTATACTCGAATTCCAGCTTCATTTTGCTTGTTGCCCATAGTTCAATTAATTTTTGAACTTCCTGAACTATTGGACTATCTTTTGGGTACAAAACATTTATCTTTATCTTTTATGTAGATGATTGCAATTTATCATTTTGCTATTTTGATGCACTGCCGTTGATGATTTTGTCTGCAAATTGGATTGGTTGTGGAACCAGGTCCCTGCACACAGGGAGAACCTACTTGGGGAAGCAATTAGAATATGACGTTAACAGATTTGTCTGAGGCTCCATATGTGTTCTGTTCTATGTTGTGATCGTTTTTAATTTTAATGGAGTACTTGATTTTTTTTAAGTTGTTTGGTTTGAGTTTGAGTTTCATTATCCTCTGGCATTTAGTTTTTTAGTGTGCGGTGAGGTTATATAAACTCATAGAATTTATAGTGTTGTCATCAGCTTCGGCTCTCACTCTGGTGAGTTTGGAGTTAAATAACAGCACAATATCTACTGATACGAAGATTTTCTCCCCTGCTAATGCACCGTCTGTTCTATGTTGGATTTTTGCAGGATTATACAATTCAATGTGCCATTAATCTACACTCCATTTTCTTTTATCATGATCCAGTGTACATTTCCAAATAACAAAGTGCCCTACTAAATCTCGTGCTAATTAACATACTGGTTGTTCAGGTATTGCTGCCAGTATTTCTTAATAAAAATTCGGCGACCTTCTTTCTGATGCAACAATCCGAACCACTGATTGTATATAGGATATGTAATACACATTTTTTATATATAACTTGCGGTGGCTTTGGAGTTGATGTGTATTCTCGGTTGTCATTATGGGGTTTTAGTTGTAATCTAGTCTGACTGTAGAGAATGGATTATCAACCTGATATATGTGAGGTTTACGATTATATTTGTATCTTTGCAATTTGTAGAGTGTATAACTTGTACGTGTGATTTCTATTTTTAATGATTAACAAGTGTTATGGTGGGCTCTAATGGTCGTTTGTGTTCAACCACGTCTTAAATCTTTATTTTCTAGCTTCTGCCGGATCATGGCCCAGGGTTGTAGGCTTCCCTATTAAGGACTTGCAGCACAGTAATCGTTTGTGGGAATGGCCTAGTTGCCCATGTGGATGGGCTAAGTTGCTGTACATGTTAATAAGTAGCCAGGTCCGAAGGGTTATATTGTGTTGGCTTTGCTCTCTTATGTTGTCAGAATTGGATTGTTTGCGGTTGGGGAGGAGGGTAGTTCTGTGCTGTATGAAGTACCTATCTTTCACAGACCAGAAGAAGCTTCTTTAAAAAAAATTGAATATAAAAGAGCATGTTTTATTATTATTTTCTACTATTGTATTATACTCTTTCTAATAAATATTTTAAACGGAAGGTGTTTTTATCCATTTTGATATATTTAAAAAAAATTATCTGTAAAAAGTATATAATTTGCCCAGCTGCAACCTATACATTCAAAGGAGCACTATCAGGCGGAGTCGAGAGAACAGGTGCACTAGATCTACCATGACTAAGGCTTCTTGGCGTGGCTACGGCGTCTCTGTTATCACGAGTTTAAATTAAAAAAGATACTCTTTCTGCTAAAAGTTGGTAAATTGTAACGATCAAGTATTTTTCGCTTGGTATTTATATGTTCAATTTATTTAAAAATAATTATTTTAATTTAAGTATTATATTTTATTTGTTATGTAATTAGGATTTAAAAAATAATATTATATGGTATATTTAAATTTATTTAATACCTTCAATTTTCATAATTTAAGTATCATACGTTTTTAAAACGAAAATAAATATCATATTATAATTGAAGTTAGTTAGATACTGTATGGCAGAGAGATCTATCATTTTTGTATATTTATTTAGATTAATTCGTCCAGAATTATGACATCAGTTGCCACGAATACCCCCAAATGTTTTTTCAAATCATTTGTTCGGAGCCTTCGGACAACTAAACCCATTTCTCCTTGTCCCAACTCCTCCGTCACTTACACGTGCCCCCTTGTAATTTATGCAATACTAAGTTAACAGAAATTAAAGCTTCAGAGAGGAAGACTTTCTGCTGTCATCTACCTCCCTCTCTCTCTCTCTCTACATTTTTCCTTAGATCTTAGCAGCTCCAGACATGCGCTTCTCTACTTCCTTCTTCGACTTTGCATCCAAGGCCTTCACTCGCCGCGGCGCCTCCGCCAGCGTCATACTTGCTCTCAGGTCAACTCTGTTCTCTGTAACTTGATATTATATTAGAATGTGTCCTGGATTCTATTCTTCAACTGATACTATTGTTGGAAATTACAGTAGCGGGGCTCTTGTGGTATATGCTGATACAGATGTAGATCATAGCCTCGATTCAGCGAAAGTACCTGCAAAGATAAAGTTGGTGGTGCTTGGAACTGGCTGGGCTGGTACAAGTTTTTTGAGAAACCTTGATAATTCTATGTATGATGTGAAGGTTATATCGCCGCGGAATTACTTTGCGTTTACCCCTTTGTTGCCAAGTGTGACATGTGGAACAGTTGAAGCCCGTAGCATTGTCGAGCCTATTCGTAGAATCATCAGAAAGGTCATTTAATAATGCTTTTGAATATCCTGAAGTTCTTCTAACTCACTAAATAATACTGCTATTGTTGTTGTTTTTGGCTAACTGTGTTAATTTTACTATCATTCACCTTCATGGCGATATAAGATACTCCTAAAGTAGCATGCGTATTAATGAAAGATATACCAGTTTTGGCAATATATTAGTTTCATCACAAATTGGTACAAATCATCTAATGGTTGTTTTCTATGGATCACATATTAGATTGCAGGTGCTTGTAATGTCAATATAAAGTTGTAGGTTTTCTTTTGTCTTATTGGCAGAAAAAGAGTGAAATTCAATTCTGGGAAGCTGAATGTCTGAAAATTGATTCAGTCAACAAGAAACTTCATTGTGTATCTGGCATTGGGACAAATCTGGATGGAAATGGTGAATTTACAGTGGAGTATGATTACTTGGTTATAGCAGTGGGTGCTAAGGCAAATACGTTCAACACACCAGGAGTAGAGGAGCATTGTCATTTTTTGAAGGTGAATTATTGTTACGTACCTTACTTGAATGGATGATTTATATCGTGCATAATGTGTACTCCATATGAATGAATGCCATCTGTTTGGGAATGTGTATCTTGTTAAATCTAAACAGATAGGTAGTGGTTTTATTCCAATATAAACGTAAATAATACCAAATAGAATGAATATCGTTACAATACATTGTGGCAACGTTATTACCTTACCGACAATTTGCGCCATAAGTTTTCAACTTGCTCAACTGGGTCAAGATGCACATTTACTATGGGTTTTTATAAATGTTGAACATAATCTTAGCCTTTAATGGCAAACTCGTTGTTTGCATCTAGATGTAAGGAGACTCGTTGTTTGCATCTAGATGTAAAGAGCCTTGCCTATAGAAGATGTTTTTTTGAGAGCCTCAGGTCCCCATCTGGAACAAGAGTTCTGCCGGCATAAGGCCCTCACCTGACTCCTCCAAAAGGAAACTTGGGAGTGACCTATCCCACATGAGGGGGTGCACATGCGCGTACCCGCCAACGCTCTTTGCAACTGAAAGCACGGGAGTCGAACCTGAGTGGGTAGGGTTCCTGAGCCCTCCCCCCCCTCAAAAAAAAACCTCCCATCCAGTGCGACACCCCATTCCCCCGCCAGTAGAAGATGTGTATGTGTAACAAATCAATGTGGATTCCATGTTCCTCTAGGGAAAAACTTAGGTATAACCTTTGAACTTTTTACTTTGTGAATACATAACAAATTGGGAACGAGTAGGGTGTTGATAATCTCTTTATTTATTGTTTTCTCTTACTCTGAAGAGTCATATGACACCAGCCTCTAAATACTGTGTGATCATCTGAATGCATTATATGTTTCGGTCATAATGTCTCCAATTTTGCGTAACTGAGATTAAAACAGAACGAACAATTTTCAAAATAAGTTAATAGCATATGTTTTAAGCTGTAGGAGCTCATCGTCAATCAATTCCTAATCAAAGGTCTTGCTTCAACTTTTTACTAGCTTTCTTCTGTTCTTCTTTAGTATTATTTTTTCTTCTTTTATAATGCCGTTACCATTGAAAAGACCCCAAGGAACTACTTATTAGATGTGGTACTCCGGTTATTGATTACGTACCATTTGTAAACAATGTTGTTTCTTGTTCAGGAAGTTGAGGATGCACAAGAAATACGGAGGAGTGTGATGGATTGCTTCGAAAAAGCCAGTCTTCCAAATCTTGAAGATGAAGAGAGGAAAAAATTACTTCACTTTGTCGTTGTCGGAGGCGGTCCTACTGGCGTCGAATTTGCTGCAGAGCTACATGATTTTGTTGATGAAGACCTCTGCAAGCTCTATCCTAATGTTATAGATGTAGTGCAGATATCAGTCATAGAGGCGGGGGAACATATCCTAACAGCGTAAGACAAGGTTTTAGGTGCCACAAGCTGCCTTGCCGGCAAGGCAATTTTCGGCTGGTGCTGGCACTCTTTTTTTTTTTTTTAAGGATACGTACTGTTAGACGGGTCGCAGCACGTGACCTGACTGCAACCTGTTAAATTGCGTCGCGTGCACGGTCGCGCGACGCGACCTGGTAGGTCACGCGCCTGCATGCGATCGTTATTTTATTTTATTTTTAAAATTTAAAATTTACTTTTATTTTTTAGTTTTAAATACAAAATTACTGTAATTTTAAAGGATGTAATATATTTGAATTCTTTAGGTTTTACATGTACCTTTTAGTATGTATTTTTGATACGTAATTAAGACTTTTGTATTTTAAAGTTCATTAACTTTTTATAAATCTTTTTAATTATAACTTACATATTTATAGTTTATAAATAAATAAAAACTGTACGAATTGGCACGGTCGGTATGTTTCGAGTTTGGGATTTACAGAAACGCGACTCGAGATGGCACCTTAAACCTTGGTGTAAGATATTTAGGGCCTTGCCTTTTCCTACTTCATTGTTATGATGCACCGTCTAATGTTTTCTTAATTTATAACTGATATAAACTGATGATTGAAGTATAATCTAGGCATTATTCACTCTTCATCTGTTTATGTTCTGTATATTAGCTTGCTGTTATTTTTCACTTAGTTGCAGGTTTTTGAGTTAATTGTTCCTTTTTCCCGGTTTCACACCTAATAACTGGTAGCATGCATTTGTTCTTAAAAACATACAGGTTTGACAAGCGAATCACAAAATTTGCAGAAGAGAAGTTTCAAAGGGATGGTATTGACTTAAAGACGGGATTTCGTGTTTTGAAGGTGTCTGATAAAGGTATCACCATGTCAAATAAAGCAACAGGTGAAACTATTATGCCATATGGGATGGCTGTTTGGTCAACAGGAATAGGCACCCGTCCTCTTATATTGGACCTTATGAAACAAATTGGTCAGGTCAATTGATTCCGAGATTCTCAAATGGATCGTCTCTTCTTATGCTTTTTCGCCTATGTTGTCTTCTTATGCTGAGGGCATCTGTAACTTGCACAGGGCAGTAGACGTGTATTAGCAACTGATGAATGGCTAAGAGTTCGTGGATGTGATGGTGTATATGCGCTTGGGGACTGTGCATCTATAACTCAAAGGAAAGTCATGGTATGTGCTTTTTGCGAGTTATCACGTGATCCTTTTAGTTAGATACATATCCATTATCTTTCATTTATATTTAAAATGTAGACTTGTAGTTCAGTGATTACAAGATTCAATTCATATTCGTTGTCTTTCATGTTATCGTAGCGTGTTGAGTCTGTTGACCCCTTCATGTGTTTATGCCATGAGGGCAGTCCCAAATCTACTTGCTAATTTGGACTATACTACATCCACAAATTTAAAAACGAAAACAAAAGGAGTGGAACTTGGGTCTTACTTGTAGGCAAGCATAATTTAAAATTTATGCTACCACAACTTACATATGTAAATGCAAATCAATTCATTGATGGATTTATTCCTATAGTTTTGCATGTACTGTCATTATAGATGACTGGTGGATTATCTCATGGTCGATTACGATACTTCTCCATTTCTAAATTTCCGTTTCTTTCATTTATTTGGTTTTTAGTGGTTATTGTTACCCTATATCATTTTAACATATATTTAAATGTCAAACTGTATATGTATCCTCAAATTGCACACGTAGTCACAGGCAGCATGCTTACTAATATCTTCCTTTAGGAATAAGACTAGCAGAGGGATTATAAGTTGTCTCTTTCCTCGGATGAGCATGTCAGGATTCATACCCTCATGTCAATTGTTTCAACCAAACAATAAGTCTGTTACTTAATCACACAGAAAAGTATTATACTTATTTGTTGAGCTGTAATAAAGGATGTAGTTGGTCACATCATTGCAGGAAGATATCGCTGAAATATTTAGGGTCGCAGACAAAGACAATTCTGGAACTTTGACTGTCAAAGAAATCCGTGACATTTTGCAAGACATATGTGCAAGATATCCTCAGGTGGAACTTTATATGAAGAGTAAGCGAATGAGTGATATTGCGGATCTCTTAGCTGAAACAAAAGGTAATGCTGCAGAAGGGTCCATTGAGCTGGACATAGAAGAGTTCAAGAAAGCTCTTGCTGATGTGGATTCGCAGGTCAAAAATCTCCCAGCAACAGCTCAGGTCGTTTTTTAATACTTTATACAAATCTAACTGGTTGGCTTTATCATATGAATGCACTCCTTGTTATCCATGTGATAATTTCTGAAAGGTTATGTGTGTTTTCCCCCCATTTATGAAACAGGTTGCTGCACAACAGGGATCTTATCTGGCGAACTGCTTCAACAAGATGAAGGAGTGCGAGGAACATCCTGAAGGTCCTATTCGTATCCGAGAAGGGGGGACGCCACCGGTTTCAGCCGTTCAGGTGCCTACTCCTAAATCATGCTATATTTTCGTAGTTCATGTGCCCTGTTGATTGATTATTATTCTTTTAGATACATGAGACTTACCATATGAATATCTAACTTTCCTCTATTCCAAATGACTAGTTGACATTGCATACCTGTTTTGACATTGAAACTTTAGAATTTGAATGCTGTTATAGTAGTTTGAACTCGCCGTCAATGTAACAGGACGATTCAACTCTGTTTGCAATCATGTTTCTCTGTTTATTTAAACGCTGTTATGGTATTTCTCGTTTTCTCAAATTTAACTTTATTCTTGTTATGTTGGTCTTATTTAATTTTGCAGGAAACATATGTAATTTTTAGGACTAGTTAGATGTCTCTTTTTATTAAACATCAGACTTGTTTCCTGATTCCTGGTCTTTGTTTCCAGTTCACCTGTTCATATCTGATACAGACATGCATTATTATCCTAACAAATTCTGAAAATGTTTTTGTTATTAGATATAAACATTTCGGGCAATTCGCTCCTCTTGGTGGAGAACAGACTGCTGCCGAGCTGCCCGGTGACTGGATTTCCATAGGTCACAGCTCCCAATGGCTGTGGTATTCTGTGTATGCAACGTAAGTGATTCTTTCCATGGACCACCCAGACATGCAGATGATAATATATTTGTTCTCGATATAACATATATATGATTTGCTACTTCTGATTCCAAAGTTTAGCATTTTGAGTGTGGATAATTACTAAATCTTAATCATCCATCATTCAGCAAGCAAGTCAGTTGGCGTACGAGGATACTGGTGATAACAGATTGGACGAGGAGATTCATTTTTGGTAGGGACTCGAGCCGCATATAAATGTCTTTACATGCTTAGGGTTGTTTGTCAATAAAATAAAATTTTCAAACCCTTGGAAGGCAGCTGCCACTTTATGTACTTATGGTTCTGTGGCGCCAATGTATGTATGAATCTTTCTTGTTACCGATTGTTTCGTGAAGGCAGGCATTGCGACTCGCAGCAAGATGAGCTTTGGTTGATTGCTACTCTTATATTTCTTACATTCAATTGATTGATCCTTGGAGAGGAAAGAAAATATTCAATTGACTTGCAGAATATCTCAGTAGTGTTTTGTTTTCCTTGACCTCCAGTTTGCGTAGCATTTTGATTCAATTGTCTTCAAGTCTGTCCTGATTGAAAAGTCAGAATTTTTCAGATGGTGGAATATGAGTCGGTACTATCCGTGGATTATGTGTTATGACATTGCAAAAAGGCAGGCTACGCCAGGCAGTCCAGTAGCTGGGCGCTCGCCTTTTGAGCATCCGGTTGCAGGTTCAGTAGATATATATGCAGAAAGTCTTAAGAACTAGGAGGGACATATAATTTACTACCCGATATATAGTATATTAGTGCACGTGAATTGGGTGTGAAAGTTTGACAATTGAACTAGAATGAGCATCATTTGAAAATTTACGTATTACGACGGTCATACAAAGTGGGCCAGCTGCGAGCACAATTTTCCCACGTAAATCTTCCAAAAAAAAGTAGCGATTACAACCATTGCTAATAAAAGAGCTCCTCAGATTGCACACTTAAACTAATAAAGAAATGCCAGGTATTGATATTCCCCTGTTTGTTGCTGTAAATTTTAATTGGTGTTGTGTGATAATCCTGATAAAATTGATGTCTTTCTTCATAGTTGTTTCCTTTTCAATGCTGCACCTAAAACTGTTCCAATAAGCAGAAGCTCTTAAATCTCTCTAATCAATCATTCTATATGGTGTCTTTCTTTTTTCTTTTCTTTTTTTTTTTAAACTATTTTATTGTAAAGTGCTTTGTTAATATGTCATGAAATAGCTGCACCAGGTAATAGAACATGATCTATCTACAAGGATTGCTAAGGACTCTGTTTCTTTAGGTAAAAAGTGGATAGCCTATCTGAAAACAATCACATTATGTGAAAAGATAGAAAAGAAAGTTACTTGTCCAAGTAACCATCAGCGGACATGTTAAGGAAGATATCTCCTAACGACCGTTGCACGTAGGGATCCAGCACCGAGATGGGATTGTTTGGACGGCACAATATCTCAAGCTTTTTAATATGCAGTAGTATTCATCTTCCTCGCGATGAAAATGAATAGTGCCTATTATGTCGCGGGCGCGGGTCATGCAAGCGAAATTGACGTGGGCAGCAAGCATGTCCTTTTTTTTTTTTAATTAATACTATTTATTATTATTATTATTATTAATGAGTTCTATATACTAAACTACTATACTTTTCTCAACCTGTTAAATTGCGTCGCGTGCACGGTCGCGCGACGCGACCTGGTAGGTCACGCGCCTGCATGCGATCGTTATTTTATTTTATTTTTAAAATTTAAAATTTACTTTTATTTTTTAGTTTTAAATACAAAATTACTGTAATTTTAAAGGATGTAATATATTTGAATTCTTTAGGTTTTACATGTACCTTTTAGTATGTATTTTTGATACGTAATTAAGACTTTTGTATTTTAAAGTTCATTAACTTTTTATAAATCTTTTTAATTATAACTTACATATTTATAGTTTATAAATAAATAAAAACTGTACGAATTGGCACGGTCGGTATGTTTCGAGTTTGGGATTTACAGAAACGCGACTCGTGATGGCACCTTAAACCTTAAACCTTTTCCTACTTCATTGTTATGATGCACCGTCTAATGTTTTCTTAATTTATAACTGATATAAACTGATGATTGAAGTATAATCTAGGCATTATTCACTCTTCATCTGTTTATGTTCTGTATATTAGCTTGCTGTTATTTTTCACTTAGTTGCAGGTTTTTGAGTTAATTGTTCCTTTTTCCCGGTTTCACACCTAATAACTGGTAGCATGCATTTGTTCTTAAAAAACATACAGGTTTGACAAGCGAATCACAAAATTTGCAGAAGAGAAGTTTCAAAGGGATGGTATTGACTTAAAGACGGGATTTCGTGTTTTGAAGGTGTCTGATAAAGGTATCACCATGTCAAATAAAGCAACAGGTGAAACTATTATGCCATATGGGATGGCTGTTTGGTCAACAGGAATAGGCACCCGTCCTCTTATATTGGACCTTATGAAACAAATTGGTCAGGTCAATTGATTCCGAGATTCTCAAATGGATCGTCTCTTCTTATGCTTTTTCGCCTATGTTGTCTTCTTATGCTGAGGGCATCTGTAACTTGCACAGGGCAGTAGACGTGTATTAGCAACTGATGAATGGCTAAGAGTTCGTGGATGTGATGGTGTATATGCGCTTGGGGACTGTGCATCTATAACTCAAAGGAAAGTCATGGTATGTGCTTTTTGCGAGTTATCACGTGATCCTTTTAGTTAGATACATATCCATTATCTTTCATTTATATTTAAAATGTAGACTTGTAGTTCAGTGATTACAAGATTCAATTCATATTCGTTGTCTTTCATGTTATCGTAGCGTGTTGAGTCTGTTGACCCCTTCATGTGTTTATGCCATGAGGGCAGTCCCAAATCTACTTGCTAATTTGGACTATACTACATCCACAAATTTAAAAACGAAAACAAAAGGAGTGGAACTTGGGTCTTACTTGTAGGCAAGCATAATTTAAAATTTATGCTACCACAACTTACATATGTAAATGCAAATCAATTCATTGATGGATTTATTCCTATAGTTTTGCATGTACTGTCATTATAGATGACTGGTGGATTATCTCATGGTCGATTACGATACTTTTCCATTTTCTAAATTTCCGTTTCTTTCATTTATTTGGTTTTTAGTGGTTATTGTTACCCTATATCATTTTAACATATATTTAAATGTCAAACTGTATATGTATCCTCAAATTGCACACGTAGTCACAGGCAGCATGCTTACTAATATCTTCCTTTAGGAATAAGACTAGCAGAGGGATTATAAGTTGTCTCTTTCCTCGGATGAGCATGTCAGGATTCATACCCTCATGTCAATTGTTTCAACCAAACATAAGTCTGTTACTTAATCACACAGAAAAGTATTATACTTATTTGTTGAGCTGTAATAAAGGATGTAGTTGGTCACATCATTGCAGGAAGATATCGCTGAAATATTTAGGGTCGCAGACAAAGACAATTCTGGAACTTTGACTGTCAAAGAAATCCGTGACATTTTGCAAGACATATGTGCAAGATATCCTCAGGTGGAACTTTATATGAAGAGTAAGCGAATGAGTGATATTGCGGATCTCTTAGCTGAAACAAAAGGTAATGCTGCAGAAGGGTCCATTGAGCTGGACATAGAAGAGTTCAAGAAAGCTCTTGCTGATGTGGATTCGCAGGTCAAAAATCTCCCAGCAACAGCTCAGGTCGTTTTTTAATACTTTATACAAATCTAACTGGTTGGCTTTATCATATGAATGCACTCCTTGTTATCCATGTGATAATTTCTGAAAGGTTATGTGTGTTTTCCCCCCATTTATGAAACAGGTTGCTGCACAACAGGGATCTTATCTGGCGAACTGCTTCAACAAGATGAAGGAGTGCGAGGAACATCCTGAAGGTCCTATTCGTATCCGAGAAGGGGGACGCCACCGGTTTCAGCCGTTCAGGTGCCTACTCCTAATCATGCTATATTTTCGTAGTTCATGTGCCCTGTTGATTGATTATTATTCTTTTAGATACATGAGACTTACCATATGAATATCTAACTTTCCTCTATTCCAAATGACTAGTTGACATTGCATACCTGTTTTGACATTGAAACTTTAGAATTTGAATGCTGTTATAGTAGTTTGAACTCGCCGTCAATGTAACAGGACGATTCAACTCTGTTTGCAATCATGTTTCTCTTTTATTTAAACGCTGTTATGGTAATTTCTCGTTTTCTCAAATTTAACTTTATTCTTGTTATGTTGGTCTTATTTAATTTTGCAGGAAACATATGTAATTTTTAGGACTAGTTAGATGTCTCTTTTTATTAAACATCAGACTTGTTTCCTGATTCCTGGTCTTTGTTTCCAGTCACCTGTTCATATCTGATACAGACATGCATTATTATCCTAACAAATTCTGAAAATGTTTTTGTTATTAGATATAAACAATTTCGGGCAATTCGCTCCTCTTGGTGGAGAACAGACTGCTGCCGAGCTGCCCGGTGACTGGATTTCCATAGGTCACAGCTCCCAATGGCTGTGGTATTCTGTGTATGCAACGTAAGTGATTCTTTCCATGGACCACCCAGACATGCAGATGATAATATATTTGTTCTCGATATAACATATATATGATTTGCTACTTCTGATTCCAAAGTTTAGCATTTTGAGTGTGGATAATTACTAAATCTTAATCATCCATCATTCAGCAAGCAAGTCAGTTGGCGTACGAGGATACTGGTGATAACAGATTGGACGAGGAGATTCATTTTTGGTAGGGACTCGAGCCGCATATAAATGTCTTTACATGCTTAGGGTTGTTTGTCAATAAAATAAAATTTTCAAACCCTTGGAAGGCAGCTGCCACTTTATGTACTTATGGTTCTGTGGCGCCAATGTATGTATGAATCTTTCTTGTTACCGATTGTTTCGTGAAGGCAGGCATTGCGACTCGCAGCAAGATGAGCTTTGGTTGATTGCTACTCTTATATTTCTTACATTCAATTGATTGATCCTTGGAGAGGAAAGAAAATATTCAATTGACTTGCAGAATATCTCAGTAGTGTTTTGTTTTCCTTGACCTCCAGTTTGCGTAGCATTTTGATTCAATTGTCTTCAAGTCTGTCCTGATTGAAAAGTCAGAATTTTTCAGATGGTGGAATATGAGTCGGTACTATCCGTGGATTATGTGTTATGACATTGCAAAAAGGCAGGCTACGCCAGGCAGTCCAGTAGCTGGGCGCTCGCCTTTTGAGCATCCGGTTGCAGGTTCAGTAGATATATATGCAGAAAGTCTTAAGAACTAGGAGGGACATATAATTTACTACCCGATATATAGTATATTAGTGCACGTGAATTGGGTGTGAAAGTTTGACAATTGAACTAGAATGAGCATCATTTGAAAATTTACGTATTACGACGGTCATACAAAGTGGGCCAGCTGCGAGCACAATTTTCCCACGTAAATCTTCCAAAAAAAAGTAGCGATTACAACCATTGCTAATAAAAGAGCTCCTCAGATTGCACACTTAAACTAATAAAGAAATGCCAGGTATTGATATTCCCCTGTTTGTTGCTGTAAATTTTAATTGGTGTTGTGTGATAATCCTGATAAAATTGATGTCTTTCTTCATAGTTGTTTCCTTTTCAATGCTGCACCTAAAACTGTTCCAATAAGCAGAAGCTCTTAAATCTCTCTAATCAATCATTCTATATGGTGTCTTTCTTTTTTCTTTTCTTTTTTTTTTTAAACTATTTTATTGTAAAGTGCTTTGTTAATATGTCATGAAATAGCTGCACCAGGTAATAGAACATGATCTATCTACAAGGATTGCTAAGGACTCTGTTTCTTTAGGTAAAAAGTGGATAGCCTATCTGAAAACAATCACATTATGTGAAAAGATAGAAAAGAAAGTTACTTGTCCAAGTAACCATCAGCGGACATGTTAAGGAAGATATCTCCTAACGACCGTTGCACGTAGGGATCCAGCACCGAGATGGGATTGTTTGGACGGCACAATATCTCAAGCTTTTTAATATGCAGTAGTATTCATCTTCCTCGCGATGAAAATGAATAGTGCCTATTATGTCGCGGGCGCGGGTCATGCAAGCGAAATTGACGTGGGCAGCAAGCATGTCCTTTTTTTTTTTTAATTAATACTATTTATTATTATTATTATTATTAATGAGTTCTATATACTAAACTACTATACTTTTCTCATAATTGAGTAATTGCGTCGCGTGCACGGTCGCGCGACGCGACCTGGTAGGTCACGCGCCTGCATGCGATCGTTATTTTATTTTATTTTTAAAATTTAAAATTTACTTTTATTTTTTAGTTTTAAATACAAAATTACTGTAATTTTAAAGGATGTAATATATTTGAATTCTTTAGGTTTTACATGTACCTTTTAGTATGTATTTTTGATACGTAATTAAGACTTTTGTATTTTAAAGTTCATTAACTTTTTATAAATCTTTTTAATTATAACTTACATATTTATAGTTTATAAATAAATAAAAACTGTACGAATTGGCACGGTCGGTATGTTTCGAGTTTGGGATTTACAGAAACGCGACTCGTGATGGCACCTTAAACCTTAAACCTTTTCCTACTTCATTGTTATGATGCACCGTCTAATGTTTTCTTAATTTATAACTGATATAAACTGATGATTGAAGTATAATCTAGGCATTATTCACTCTTCATCTGTTTATGTTCTGTATATTAGCTTGCTGTTATTTTTCACTTAGTTGCAGGTTTTTGAGTTAATTGTTCCTTTTTCCCGGTTTCACACCTAATAACTGGTAGCATGCATTTGTTCTTAAAAACATACAGGTTTGACAAGCGAATCACAAAATTTGCAGAAGAGAAGTTTCAAAGGGATGGTATTGACTTAAAGACGGGATTTCGTGTTTTGAAGGTGTCTGATAAAGGTATCACCATGTCAAATAAAGCAACAGGTGAAACTATTATGCCATATGGGATGGCTGTTTGGTCAACAGGAATAGGCACCCGTCCTCTTATATTGGACCTTATGAAACAAATTGGTCAGGTCAATTGATTCCGAGATTCTCAAATGGATCGTCTCTTCTTATGCTTTTTCGCCTATGTTGTCTTCTTATGCTGAGGGCATCTGTAACTTGCACAGGGCAGTAGACGTGTATTAGCAACTGATGAATGGCTAAGAGTTCGTGGATGTGATGGTGTATATGCGCTTGGGGACTGTGCATCTATAACTCAAAGGAAAGTCATGGTATGTGCTTTTTGCGAGTTATCACGTGATCCTTTTAGTTAGATACATATCCATTATCTTTCATTTATATTTAAAATGTAGACTTGTAGTTCAGTGATTACAAGATTCAATTCATATTCGTTGTCTTTCATGTTATCGTAGCGTGTTGAGTCTGTTGACCCCTTCATGTGTTTATGCCATGAGGGCAGTCCCAAATCTACTTGCTAATTTGGACTATACTACATCCACAAATTTAAAAACGAAAACAAAAGGAGTGGAACTTGGGTCTTACTTGTAGGCAAGCATAATTTAAAATTTATGCTACCACAACTTACATATGTAAATGCAAATCAATTCATTGATGGATTTATTCCTATAGTTTTGCATGTACTGTCATTATAGATGACTGGTGGATTATCTCATGGTCGATTACGATACTTCTCCATTTTCTAAATTTCCGTTTCTTTCATTTATTTGGTTTTTAGTGGTTATTGTTACCCTATATCATTTTAACATATATTTAAATGTCAAACTGTATATGTATCCTCAAATTGCACACGTAGTCACAGGCAGCATGCTTACTAATATCTTCCTTTAGGAATAAGACTAGCAGAGGGATTATAAGTTGTCTCTTTCCTCGGATGAGCATGTCAGGATTCATACCCTCATGTCAATTGTTTCAACCAAACAATAAGTCTGTTACTTAATCACACAGAAAAGTATTATACTTATTTGTTGAGCTGTAATAAAGGATGTAGTTGGTCACATCATTGCAGGAAGATATCGCTGAAATATTTAGGGTCGCAGACAAAGACAATTCTGGAACTTTGACTGTCAAAGAAATCCGTGACATTTTGCAAGACATATGTGCAAGATATCCTCAGGTGGAACTTTATATGAAGAGTAAGCGAATGAGTGATATTGCGGATCTCTTAGCTGAAACAAAAGGTAATGCTGCAGAAGGGTCCATTGAGCTGGACATAGAAGAGTTCAAGAAAGCTCTTGCTGATGTGGATTCGCAGGTCAAAAATCTCCCAGCAACAGCTCAGGTCGTTTTTTAATACTTTATACAAATCTAACTGGTTGGCTTTATCATATGAATGCACTCCTTGTTATCCATGTGATAATTTCTGAAAGGTTATGTGTGTTTTCCCCCCATTTATGAAACAGGTTGCTGCACAACAGGGATCTTATCTGGCGAACTGCTTCAACAAGATGAAGGAGTGCGAGGAACATCCTGAAGGTCCTATTCGTATCCGAGAAGGGGGACGCCACCGGTTTCAGCCGTTCAGGTGCCTACTCCTAATCATGCTATATTTTCGTAGTTCATGTGCCCTGTTGATTGATTATTATTCTTTTAGATACATGAGACTTACCATATGAATATCTAACTTTCCTCTATTCCAAATGACTAGTTGACATTGCATACCTGTTTTGACATTGAAACTTTAGAATTTGAATGCTGTTATAGTAGTTTGAACTCGCCGTCAATGTAACAGGACGATTCAACTCTGTTTGCAATCATGTTTCTCTGTTTATTTAAACGCTGTTATGGTAATTTCTCGTTTTCTCAAATTTAACTTTATTCTTGTTATGTTGGTCTTATTTAATTTTGCAGGAAACATATGTAATTTTTAGGACTAGTTAGATGTCTCTTTTTATTAAACATCAGACTTGTTTCCTGATTCCTGGTCTTTGTTTCCAGTTCACCTGTTCATATCTGATACAGACATGCATTATTATCCTAACAAATTCTGAAAATGTTTTTGTTATTAGATATAAACATTTCGGGCAATTCGCTCCTCTTGGTGGAGAACAGACTGCTGCCGAGCTGCCCGGTGACTGGATTTCCATAGGTCACAGCTCCCAATGGCTGTGGTATTCTGTGTATGCAACGTAAGTGATTCTTTCCATGGACCACCCAGACATGCAGATGATAATATATTTGTTCTCGATATAACATATATATGATTTGCTACTTCTGATTCCAAAGTTTAGCATTTTGAGTGTGGATAATTACTAAATCTTAATCATCCATCATTCAGCAAGCAAGTCAGTTGGCGTACGAGGATACTGGTGATAACAGATTGGACGAGGAGATTCATTTTTGGTAGGGACTCGAGCCGCATATAAATGTCTTTACATGCTTAGGGTTGTTTGTCAATAAAATAAAATTTTCAAACCCTTGGAAGGCAGCTGCCACTTTATGTACTTATGGTTCTGTGGCGCCAATGTATGTATGAATCTTTCTTGTTACCGATTGTTTCGTGAAGGCAGGCATTGCGACTCGCAGCAAGATGAGCTTTGGTTGATTGCTACTCTTATATTTCTTACATTCAATTGATTGATCCTTGGAGAGGAAAGAAAATATTCAATTGACTTGCAGAATATCTCAGTAGTGTTTTGTTTTCCTTGACCTCCAGTTTGCGTAGCATTTTGATTCAATTGTCTTCAAGTCTGTCCTGATTGAAAAGTCAGAATTTTTCAGATGGTGGAATATGAGTCGGTACTATCCGTGGATTATGTGTTATGACATTGCAAAAAGGCAGGCTACGCCAGGCAGTCCAGTAGCTGGGCGCTCGCCTTTTGAGCATCCGGTTGCAGGTTCAGTAGATATATATGCAGAAAGTCTTAAGAACTAGGAGGGACATATAATTTACTACCCGATATATAGTATATTAGTGCACGTGAATTGGGTGTGAAAGTTTGACAATTGAACTAGAATGAGCATCATTTGAAAATTTACGTATTACGACGGTCATACAAAGTGGGCCAGCTGCGAGCACAATTTTCCCACGTAAATCTTCCAAAAAAAAGTAGCGATTACAACCATTGCTAATAAAAGAGCTCCTCAGATTGCACACTTAAACTAATAAAGAAATGCCAGGTATTGATATTCCCCTGTTTGTTGCTGTAAATTTTAATTGGTGTTGTGTGATAATCCTGATAAAATTGATGTCTTTCTTCATAGTTGTTTCCTTTTCAATGCTGCACCTAAAACTGTTCCAATAAGCAGAAGCTCTTAAATCTCTCTAATCAATCATTCTATATGGTGTCTTTCTTTTTTCTTTTCTTTTTTTTTTAAACTATTTTATTGTAAAGTGCTTTGTTAATATGTCATGAAATAGCTGCACCAGGTAATAGAACATGATCTATCTACAAGGATTGCTAAGGACTCTGTTTCTTTAGGTAAAAAGTGGATAGCCTATCTGAAAACAATCACATTATGTGAAAAGATAGAAAAGAAAGTTACTTGTCCAAGTAACCATCAGCGGACATGTTAAGGAAGATATCTCCTAACGACCGTTGCACGTAGGGATCCAGCACCGAGATGGGATTGTTTGGACGGCACAATATCTCAAGCTTTTTAATATGCAGTAGTATTCATCTTCCTCGCGATGAAAATGAATAGTGCCTATTATGTCGCGGGCGCGGGTCATGCAAGCGAAATTGACGTGGGCAGCAAGCATGTCCTTTTTTTTTTTTAATTAATACTATTTATTATTATTATTATTATTAATGAGTTCTATATACTAAACTACTATACTTTTCTCATAATTGAGTAATTTGAATATTTTTGATTTTACACATTTCTTATTTTAGCTACACTGATATATTTGAATTTTAATATGTAATTGAGACTTTTATATTTTATATTTCAATTTTTAAACGAATCTTTGTATTATTACTTAAAAATTATATATTTTATAGTTTATAAAAATATTTAAAAAAGAAAACTATATCGATCAGCAAGGCACGCTCGGCATTGTTTTGAATTTGAAACTTATTGAAACTCTACTTGACATGAAAAACATTATTCCAAACCACCAAGAAGTTTATTTTAAAACAGTTATCACTTTCCATCAATTTTTGAAGTGGTAAAACTGAACAATGGAGTACACATTCATAACAATACAAACAAGAGGAAGGAACATAAAAACCACACTGCTCTATTTATCAAAATGCAGGAATTAAGATTTTTTTTTCTTACTTAAATATTCTAAAATGAAGTGGTTAAGAACGTTCTTACTTCTCTTCGTCCTCAAAATCCAATGGCTGGCAAGGTCCAAAATGTGACTCCTTTCCTACTAATTCAGAAACTCTCTTAGCACAACCCGAGTCCCGCGGACTCACGACGTCGCTCCTGAGTGCCTTAATCTTTGGTAGTTTCTCAGCAATCCTCATAATTGTTGGAGGAGACTGACAATCATTCTTAATCCTGTTCTTACCAGCCTCTGGCAGAGACCATTTCCTTCGCTTGCTCGCTTGTTCATCCATGGCAGCACGAGAAGGAGCCAGAGTATACCGACTAGGTACGATCCTAGACTTAGCGTTTTTAGCAGGCCTTTTCTCACCATTTTTCTCATCGAGGAACAAAGCTTTCGGCTTGATACTCTTCAGAGCTTCTTCTTCTCCTCTCTTCAATGTCTTAGCTCCCACTGTCTGTATCCCTCTTCTTAACTCTTTCTCCTTATTCTCTCTATTAGTCTCTCTGTTCTTGTTAGTCGCAGAAGCTATCTCCCATGGCCCAAGACTCTTACCGCGGCGACAAATGGCGTTAGATTTGACGGCAGAAGGCCACGGCTTCGGTGTAGACAATAAGCCCTTGTCTTTCTTCTCCGTTAAGATCTCCGTCTGCCCAGGACTGGCACCTCTCTGTCGCGAAACGGAACCCAGAGCAGCTGGAGATTTCACCGGAGTAATGAACTTCGCCGGAACAATCCGGGCGCGCCGCTTCGCCTCCCGATCAGCCTTCTTCCTTTTGAGCTGGTCCAGACGGAGTGTCAGCCGAGAGATTTCTCGCTCGACCGCTTCGATCTCGGCGTCGATGTTCTCGTTCTCCGACTCGCAGTGGATCTTTCCTCCTCCTCCCTTGATTGCCGACTTCTTCTCCATAGCTGAGCTGATGTCCAATCTGTTGAGCGAGATTGGCCGGAGGGGAAGAGACTCGCCGTGGCCGGCGTCGCCGTCGAAGGCAGCGTTGTCCCAAATGTGGAGGTTCGGGGAGGAGGAGATCTCATCTGGGTACTGGAGTAAGCTCATCTTCTTCTTCTTCTTCAATCAGATGGAAGAAAATATGTCGAAAAAAGAGAAGAAATCAAGGTTTGAAGAACTGGAATTGCTATTCTTTGATCGCACAAAATCTCTATTAAATAAGAGAAGATATCGAGGTTTAAAGAATTATGGATTTGTTCTTGTCGCTGGCTGGGAATTTGAGGCACAGGAATTTGACCGTTGGAAGACAAGGAGCGTGGGGGAAGGAAACGTTGCAGAGACGTGGATTGAATTAGGAGCGTTGGATGGCGAACCGATGAACCGAGGTGATTAGTGGTAGAATTATAATGATTAATTATGGGATTTCCGAATCAGGAATGCTATTGGACCCCCACATAATAATCCGAACTTTATTTTTTCTAACCTCAAAATAGGCTGCAAAAATTCAAATCGGATTATTTTTTGAATTAAGTGTTCGGACCCAATAGATTGTTTATTAATTTGGCTAACAATACTTATTACATTTTAAAGATTTTAACGATAAAAACAGACTACTGGTGAGATCACGCTGTAGACCTTCGATAGTTATCAAATGCTTCGGTCACGTAATTTTCTTCAGTTCTGTTATCAGTAGACGTCGAAAATGACTCCATGGCTTGAACTAGATTGGCAGCTGAGATTTTCCGGGACCAACATTCTAGAGGATCGTTATCCTGCCCGCTACGGCGAGGTGGGATCGCCTTGCGGTTGTCTGAAAGACTTCCCAAATCTTTTTGCAATTCTTTTTTTTCCCAATTTAATGTATTTCATTTGATCCTTTTTTCCTTGATTTTGTTGTTCTTTTCATAGATTGCTATTAAGATACGATGATCTTAATATGTGTGATTAGATGATCCAATATGACTTAGTTTTCTCAGTTAATCTATATGTATTATTACTTCTTTATCTATCTGAAATGTTTTGTATTTGTTGTTTGTAATGCGGCAGATTGCAAGGCTCACAATTCTACCCTTTTTTTTTTAATCCACATCTCATTTTCTAAATTTGCTCTCTTTGCATTGGGCTTTATAACGCATCCATCATGCGGATATTTATTTGTTTCGATGTTTTGAGAATTTTCGTTATCGAAATAAGTTCACCTTCTTCTGTCTCCAACTTTTCAATATATATAGATAGAAAGCACTGCTTTGATCAGTTCAGATACGGGGACTACATGCAATCTGTTTTAGCAAGTTGCCGACAGTGGAAACAATCACGACGCAGAGTCATAGTGGTAGTTGAAATCATATAAAAACCATATGGATGACAAATGATGCTTTTCCTTGAATATAATCTTCAGTGCTTGTGCATTTTATCAGTTTTGTTATGTTCAGGGCAATATAAAAAGGCAAATCAAAATAACAACAGGCTAAAAAGAGATTGAACTCACAGGAGATAGTTGAGCACTTAAGAAGATCAAGTGAATGTCATATGGTATCTTGCATACAGCATTACCTTGGATTTCCTAATAAAATTACTCTTTAAGAAATTGAAATAGCAGCATCGATAGACAATTTTAACAATAATATAAAAAAAAAAATCCTACAAGCAATGTAGCTGAATCTAATGGGCATTTGCCAACACAAAGGAATGCAATTACAGCTCTGCCCTTAAGATGGAGTATGATATCACTTTGGATGCTTAGAAAAAAGGAGGAAGTATGATCCATCGCTTCGGATACTTAGGTCTTCCATCTTTGCCGTCAAATAACTGCAAAAGGGAGAAAAAAAAAAGAGAATCAGTTGGCATGATAAAACATAAAGCACCAACTGGGCAGGCACGAAGCATCAGCTACATCCCTGAACGAGATTAGTCTCACCTCCTGTGAAGCTGGAGATACTCATGGGAAGACCAAAAAAAAAGCATGTCCAAAGAAAGTCTAAAGCAAAGCCCTTCCACATCTAGGTGGAGTAGTGTTAAGCACCTCTAGGAAGAACTATATCTCTCTAGTGGTGGCACCCATATTTTAAACATGTGAGGATGAGTTAGATGAAGTTAGATTTAGAGATGAAGTTAGATTTATATTGAAGATGCCTAACAGTAGTTATCCAGGCGACAAAGGACCATTCATTCTGACATATAAAATATAAATAGTACAAAAAGCTCACCTTCTTCAAGCGGCGGTGCTTAGCGATTGCCCAGTTAGTCATAATAGCAGCAGCCACCACAAGAAAGACATAACCTGCCACAGTCTGAGTAGCAATGTTGAATCCAAGCCACTGGTAAATCTCTGTAGTGTAGTTTGCACATGTCACTATGTTAAACAAGAATCCTCGAGGAACTTGGTAACCCCCACTACCACCAGGTCCTCGAAGATTCCTTAAAATGATATGGCAGTAGAGATTTGAAATTTGGCAAATCAGCCCAAAGCCAAACCCAATCTTCATCTGTAGGTCGCTAACAGGAGTATAAAGTGGATGGTTGACATAGTACGCAATGAATGCACCGAATGTCCAGTAGTAGGCACAATTTCTAAATACGTTCGACAATGGTGAGGTTGCATGGCTGAACCTGTGCACAAAGAATGTCTCCAGTATTCGCTTTGAGTAATGGAGACACCAGTAATACATTGCATATGTTTGAACAGGATGGATGACACGGTCACCTTTGTAACCGAAATACTTGTACACTGGGAAGAAGTAAAAGATGGGGTAGATAACTAGAGGCCCCAAGTATTCAAAGAAGAAGAGCGTGCTATAAAGAACTTGTGGACCCAGATCCTTTAGTACAACGGTAAGAGAGTCAGAATTTCCGTCACAGTATTCAGAAAGACTTTTTTTTGCAGAAAGAACCACGGGTCTACCCTGCGCTCCGGGTTGCAGAGGTAGAGTAAGGCGCTGTCTAGAAGGGTAGTACTTCTTGGCTGTGACATTGCAACAGATACATCAGGAGTTAGCAATGAAATAGAACCTGACATTCAAGAAGCACAGTATTGTGAAAATAATAAAACCTTGATTCCTACTTGAAAGGAACACATATCAAAGTCTTAGCAGATAACTACTATGATCAACATTTGTACTTGACGCTACCAACTTACAGGCTCACACGTGGGACGACAGATATTTTAATAGTTTCAGGTAAGATCTCATATCATATCATATCATATTATATATAAATATAATAGTTTCAGGTAAGATCTCATATCATATCATATTATAGATAAATAGTGTTGTCCAATAAAATATAGGTATGTCTATGTACTTCCTAATTACTTGCATATTCATCTCAAATTAAGAAGCTGAAGAGTGTGCCACCAAGATAGGCTTCCCAATGTATGGCTTCTAGAAAAATCTATTAATTTATCATGGAATGCTCTTTTCCTTTTTCTTAAAAAAAAAAAAAAAACTTGATTAATCTAAGTTGGGCTTTCAAATTGGTCAATACAAACCTTAGATGAACTTGATCAACCAAATTACATACCCTATATGCACAATGGTAGACAATATAGAGCCAGATACTTAATGATAAAGATAATAGCAACATAAACATTTCACAACAATAGTATGCAATTGCACTATAAAGCCAAGGCAAATAGCTACCTAACAAGAGGTTCGTTTCTGGTATTGCAAATATAGCTCATTCTTTTTAGCCAAGAAAAATTAAATCAATGGTGAGAAAAAATGAAATGAAAGGAAACAGATTCACAAAGTTCAAGGAATTCGCTTTACGTTGGAAACAACTAAAAAAATTAACCCCTTACGTTATCCATTTTCCAAATCAATGTGCAGTTAGCAAATATAGAATAAGATCACAAGAAGGTTATATGCATATTAGTAAAGCATGCCACCCTAACATCACGACCTTATACTTCTTTCGGTTCCTAAGAATGAGGTAATATTTGAAAAATAAACATTTTTTGAAAGCCTTAGGAACAATTAGCATTTCTCAAAAACATCTTGCAAGGTAAAAAAATTGCAACAATAGAAAAGTATTGAAGTAGAATATAAAACAGGCAAAAGCACATTAATATCAGTATCACAACTGAAAAGCTTCAAGCCTGAAAGACCACCATAGATGTAATTTTATACAAATATTCGTGAAATCCAACTACTATGTAAGGCACGAATGTGGAATAATATTTTATAAATTATTCCTGAAAGACCACCATAGATGTGTTTGGCATTGCTCTTACAAGTTTAACCACCAATGTGGAATATAACAACTACAAAAGATCCATAAGTAAGAAGAAAGCTGCAATCAATCACTGCTGCATTTACTTTTGTAGAGTCTTGGGAAGCTAAGAACTTCTGAACCACAATGTACAAGATTTAGTGGAGCATATCAACACGCATTATGTAAGTCGAAGGATATCAGAGAGTGGACAGATTGAAGGCAAAAGTTGCCCTAAACAAAAAAAAAACCCGAAGGAAATATACTAAAGATCATGTCATAGAGACCATCATGCATGACCCTTGATAAGAGAAGAAATTGAGCGATAGTCCTTCGACATTGGACAGAAAAAAAAAGAACCTAGATCCATGTTGAAAAACATAACAGTGAACTGAACCAATGAACAAAGTAATAATTATCAACTTGACTAACTAGTGAATGGACTTATTTCAGCAAAACAAAGACGAATTTCTGAAAGACAGTTAGAAAACGATAGCATAGATTCCAACTGCACAAAAACAAGCTAGATACTTTTCAACAGGAAAAACCTAACTCCAATTCGGTGGATATTTTTAAAGCCAAAACATTTTATAGCGCAAAAATATGATATTTCTTTCAAGCAAGACTCACTAGACGTTGTAGCTCCAAAACTCCATCACTTGAGCAGCAAAAACAAAATTTAACTGAACCAAACTAAAAATAAAATGAAGGCAAACAGATATTATTCTATCAAAGCTTTCAGCAGATAATTAACCAGAAGCTTCAGCACATAATGGTAGTACTAACAGATCTAAGTTGAACATAGTAGATAGTAAAGGAAGAACATCCAAAGCAGTCTGCAATATAGTTCAGAGTACTCACTTCGAGCATATATAGCATCTTGCAGATCACTCACAGTAGCCTGCAAAACAACACAGCAAATAATCAAAACTATCTCAAAATTTCTTCTTTTTATTGAAATAATATCAATCAGCTAATTTCCAAAGCAAATGAGTAAAATCTAAAAATAGCTCAACAGTAGACCACAAATCCCACTAAATATCGCCACCACTAAAACATTACATCCAACAAGAAATCAAAATTAATAAAACACGATCAAAACGGAACGACAAAAAGAGCACAGATCGTCAACAAGTACCGAGTCTTTGAGATCGATTGCGCCTTTGATTACTTCTCTTCCACTACGAGAGACCACAGTGACCTTCATCTTCTTCTTCTTCTTCTTCTTTCTGAGGATCTCAGTCTCTCAGAAGTTAGAATAAAGGACGATGGGATGAGAAATTATCGGGGTTTTTAATATGGGTGTTAATTGGAGTTAAAGCACACAGTTGGGTGTGGTTGGAGGAAGTTGGGCGAGCGAACTTGACGTGGACCCACGCGAAGCTGATGTTCGTACGGAATTATTGAGTTTTGTGTTTTTGATATACGAGTGTTATGAGGCTTCAAATAATTATCCGATCCGAATGAACCGAATTTAACCAACCTGATCCAAGACTTCTGAGATGGATCTACAGGCTGGATTTGGTTTAGTGTTAATAAATTTTAAATCCGATCCACTCAAGATTTATTTAATAACTTTTTTAAAATAGTTATGCATTTTTTTTAAAAAATAGTTATGCCTATTTCTTACGCATCTATGTGAATATAGACACAATTTTATTTAATAAAAAACAAAAATACGAAAAATCTTGCTAGCACCTTCATCTTTTAATTTTTATTTTTATCATTTTCCTTTTTTTTTGGTTCTTTTAAATAAACATTCAGATGCAGTTAGATCCGTCCTTACCCAAGTTTGGGTTGGTGTTTGGATCGGGATTTAGAGTACCTATCATAGTAAATGGAGAGACTAATTGGAGGTTCAACTATAACCATCTTGGTGCCAAAAAAACCTTTCCAGTATTCGTTTAGAATTGGAAAAACTCATCGGAGTATTATGTTTATACTCTTTGACAAATCATTATATATATCGCGCATCAGGAAGTATCTTGATGATAAAGCGGGGACTATAACCATCTAAAAGTTTATCCGCCTTGCGGATGCGAAAATTTTTCTAATGAATCCTAAAAAGATAAATAAGTAAGCATAAATATTTTCATCATTGAAGAATACATCATGGGTAGATGGGGGTGTTATTAATGGCTGTCACAAATTTATGAGGGAACTGCTAACTCCTGCTTGCTAATTATACTAGTACACCTAAATGGTTACAGGTTTTTAAGTTGATATATATGTTCACAGGACCGTACCAATCCGGTCAAAACTCAACAGTGAGATGATGCATGCAATGAATGAGAACGAATCATAGTTTTTACTTCTTCCCTAAAAATAAAAAAAGAAAAAGAAAAAGAAAATCGAGAAAATGACTAAGAAATTGTCGGAACATATCAAAATCCTTGTTAATATTATTTATGTTATCAATAGTATAAATATTATTTACAAATATCCAAAATGCTTGTTTCTGCTAACAAAAATCATATACAAAATGGTTGGGGTCACTTTATTTATAAAACTATCAAATTCAGGATAGTCTTTTCCTTATTGCTCTCATTGAAACTGAGGGGCACAAGAAGAAAGATTTGCGGACCAGAAAAGCATCAAAAGTAACAGAAAATGACAGCACAGTTACTGTTGTAGATGTCATTTTCAGAGAACATATAGATATGAAAAGTTTCACATACAAAACGCTACTTTGCACAAAAACATCTATAGCAAGTCGCAAGAGATACAAGTCGGCGACTTCTGTATCGAGTATCATTGAGAAATAAATATGCTGGCGATAGATTTACTAGCTGCAGTTGGGAGAATGGCTACGGATCTGCCAAAAACGAACTACAAAACAAAAGACCTGTAGCGGTCCATGTGATGCTATAAAAAAATCATACCTCAGCCAATCTTCTGGGCAATTTCTTCGATGACTTCATCCATATCCAGGTCCTTCATTGGCTTGAATGGCCGCTTCATGTTCTGCAATGGGCGTATGATACTAGTTGTTATTACCAAGGTTTACCTTGCCGTGCCGTTTCGAGTTCAGATAAACTCAGATCTCGAGAACGTGCCGACCCATGCCGAATCGTACAATTATCAAAAAAAATATATATAAGATTTATTATATAAATAGTAATGAAAATTAATTAACAATAAAAAATCTCATTCATTTATTAAAATTCAAAGCACATATCATAAATGATTACTACATTGAGTGTTGGTGTGGTTGATAAAATAGATCAACGAAATCTAAAATATGTAAATCTACTCCATGCGTTGTTTGAACATAATACACCCACCTATCCTACGAATAAATATGATGATACTCATTTTAAAAAAAAACAAAAAAACAAAGTGTGCTAACCGAAACAGTCGGCACGGGCCGAGACGGCCGAAACGACCGAAAAACAGCCGTTTCGGCCGTTCCGACCGAGACGTCAAACCATGGTTATTACATGCAAGGATGTAGTGATATAGAAAGAAACAAAGTTTTATGTTGAGTTTGGTTTGAGAACTACCAAACTGTCCTTGGTACTGTGTTACACAATGCCATACTTATCTCTGAAATACTTTTTACCTCTTTTCCCCTCTTGAAATATGTAGGTACTATAGCATCTTATCATTTACCCACTGAACTATGAGGCATGTAAGTTTTGACTTTAAAAAGAAAGTGAAAATATATATGGGCCCAAAAAGATAAACAGCAATGCTATGTGAACTTACTTCTTTTTATTTACCACCTCATCATTAACACAGGAAAGGGAGCTGTGTCACAAACTGTGTTGTAATTTTTTAAAAAGGTTTTGGTACTACATTCACATTTTGGTCATGTTTCCAGCCTACAGATATAGAATAAGACCTCAAAGGCTCAAATAGATTCCAACATTTTTTCCAATCTATACCCCAATATGAGGTAAGAGTTTTACCAGAAGTGATATGAATATCTTGCCATCTGTGTCACGTATCTCAAAGCATCCCCATCTTGGCTGCAAATTAAACGATATATTCAATTTCCATACAACACTATTTAAGCAAGAAATTTGACTTGTAAGAAATATGAGCTATAGCTAACACTACGGATTGGAAGCAAACAGGAAACTACAGTGAGTACATTTAATGTCTCAAGTGCTTGCAATGCCTTTCTGGTCATTTTATTTTAAAAAAAGACAGAAGATCTGAACCAAGATATAATCTTAATCCACGCTCTAGATGAACGCAGGCAAACTTTGCTCATGTTGCCGTGCCAAATTTAAGAATCGAAGTATATTGGTTGTTAAACTCAATTAAACTAAATAGTTCAAATCGCCGACCTCCAAACCTATATGTACAATTCTTTTTAGTTTTGTTTAACCAAACTTGTTATGTCATAACATACCAAACTGAACTACATTTTTTCTAGATGTTTAGTCCTTAATAAAACTTACTAATCAACAAAACTAACAAAGCCACACTGAATATTGAAAGATCAAAACATCTTAGAAGGTTCAACCCAATTTGCTTTAATCAGTTATGTTTTAGTAAGTTTTACTTCAATTTGAATTTTCATCTATTTTGAGACATAACAAATAGAATTAAAATTTGAGCATTGCTTTTTCTAGTTGAACAGTAATATACCGAATCTTAAACTTGAATTTGGATTGAATAATAGCATCCAAATTGTTGCCAATTTTCTATCGTATAAAAACCAAAAAACCATCAATATTGGAATGCATTTTGAAACAATGTGGGCAGTTTCTGCATAATCTGAAGCCAAAACAGAAGGACATGGATCTGCCCAAAATGAAGAAGATGACTAGTACAAAACAAACAGAGGACATAGATAATGTGCAAAGCGAGAAATGGTGAGGAGGGAGATGAAGGATAACGATAGAGAATGAGAGTGAATCTTTGGATGTAATCTGCAAGAGGCCGGAGATAGAGATTTTTGTTCCTATGGAAGCATTAGAATTTAAAAAATAAAAATAAAAAATAAATAAACAATAAACATTATCCACCGACAATGGTAATATAGATATACAGTGTTGATTAAGATAAAAAAAATAGTTTTTTTAGTTGTATCGTAATTGTACGAGTACAGATTTATCTTATACATCATAACTTGGAAGTTATAGATTTCAATGTCGAGAAACGTTATAGGGCAACTACTGGAAGGTATCATCTTTCATTGACGAGATTGGTTTATGGAATTCGTTCTATGGGACAGGCCAAAGTTTATGAAGTGGCACTTGGTACTTCCAACAGTTAACTATCCCTATCTTTTATGTATGACATGTCTATTAAATAAAACCAACTGACCACAGGTTAAAGAGTTTGAGAAGAAACGTAGACAGACCATCAAGTCAATTCAGTTTTTCATATGACAAGCTCAGCAATATGACCAAGTTGTTTCTCTCCCCTTTATAGGACCCAAAATCAGAATGGGAAAGTAAAGCAGCATATTTTCAGCCAACTCAATACTGAAACATCAATGGAACCATGAAATTTGGTAGTTGATTGCGTGTTTTCTTAAGAACCAACAACGCATTATGCCCCAAATTCATAATAGGCAAACCGCATACCATTACGTCTTTTGTATATGACCTAAACATCAACTTAGATAACAAGAATAGATACACGCAGAGTAAGAGATAAATCAAGTTCATCTCAGGAAGAAAATTTACCTTCTTAGGGTTTATCTCAACAGTAACACCTGAAACAGCATCTTCCAAACCCTCCTTCACCTTTATGGCCCTTGTCTTAAAAGAATTACACTGTTTGCTATTTTAAAAGATCAACACAAACATTAGCAGCTACAAGAACAGCCACTGAAACCCAACCACAATTTCATAACCGCTTCAAGGTATGCATGAAATATTGATGTTTTTCTTACTTCAGAAAACCAATTTTCTTTCAGAAATGGTCGCACTGCTCCTTTGAGTGATAAAAAGCGTGTTGCCTAATTCAATCTATCGTCATAACTTTCATGAATGAATATGCACATTAACATTCTTGGATGTCACACACACATGAACAAGACAAACTTGTCTAGCAAGTGCAAATCGAGTTTATATTTTCAACCACAGACTTTAAATTGTGATTGTGATAGACCAACCAAGGAGTGCACCAAGTAATAATGAGTGAATACGGCATTAAACCATATCTGGACCCCAACGCTTACCAATGAAATGTTTTAAGCATAGTTCGACGTTTCGGTCGGCACGCCTTGTGCTGACCAAAACGTCTCTGTGCCAACAAATGTCGGCACGGCACGATCGGCACGGCACAGCCGGCACGACCGAATTTTATTTTATTTTTTAAGTAAGGGAGAATTGTTCATCTTTCTCGAATGGAGAAGATAACGTGCTCTTTTTTTGCGTCTACACGGCGCGACTGGTATTTCGCACCGCATGGATGCTTTTTTCTCATATTGTGCCGGTGGGCGCAACTCAAAGGTCACACGCTTTTAATTTTTTTAAGTTTTTCAATTTTTGAAATTAAAAATCCTTTAAAAATATTATAATATATAAAAATAATATTTTATTATCGGCACAGTCGAAACGGCACGATCGACACGGTCGGCACGTCTCGAGTTTGGAGTTTAACGAAACTCGAAACGGCACGGCACGGTAAACTTTGGTTTTAAGACAATACCATATATTAGCTGCATACTCTTATTTCGACTACCTGATATGGAATTGTTCTCACATGTGAATATACAACGAAATCACACATTGCCAGCACAACAATTCAGCAATCACTGACATTGTCACTTGCTTTCTTTTGAAATATATCGTCAAAGTGGCTAAGGATGAATGAAATTAGATAACAAAAAGAACACATCCAAGATCAACGTATCCAAAAAGCTTTTTAACTATAGCGACCAGACATATTTCCACAATGTAACCAGCTAAATCTAATAGTAGACGCAAAACTTTTTCTATACTCTAGCACTCAAATTCACACCTACACTCTGTCGCAACTTTTCTTTTCTGTTCTTTAACTATGGACACAAATACATGTTTTCTTGCAGGCTATGTCCTCCTTATTAGAACCGTGCATACAACCTGAAAAGCAACCGAGACCCAAAGCACATACAGAACCCAACTACTTGTTGGGCTCAAAAATTGACATCTATTGTGCCTTAAAGTACATTGAATAAATTTCAGATTATGCTACGAAGATGAATAGGCCGAAAAGCAATAACCAAAAGCCATTAGCGCTCGCCAAAAGCATGATGCAAAGTATGAACGATTGGACTCATCAGATGCCCTCATATTTTAGTCGATTTTCATATCAAACCTACACCTTTAAAATGAATTACATAATGATAAAAGGTTAAATTATATCAGCTCACCATGCCTCAATGATAATGGTTTTGGACGCCTCGCCGCTGTCGATCTTCACCTTTACGTCGCTACCATCTACAGTCTTCTCGGCTCCACTCTTCTTGTCCACGGCAACTTTCAGCTTTTTAATCGGCGGCGGTGGCACAGCTTCTTCGGATTCGACCCGCCGTTTCAGCGCAGCGGCGCTCCTCGTGACTCTGGTCGTGGCGAGAGACGGCGCCACCGCCGAAGGTTTTCTCTCTCTCTTCGGAGCCATTCGATTCGTGTCTGATGTTTGGGTTTATTCTGTACCTTCCGCGACGGTGATAACTGGCGCTGTATCCGACACTTGTTTTCCCGCCATTGTTCAGGGTGGTGTGATTACCTGCGCGGAATTTAACTTCCAAGGCACCTCTCACTGCTAATTGAAATGGTGTGGCCAAAAAAAATAATAATAATTTGTGCAATCTTAATACCACTTTTGCACACACTCCTCTAAATAAATTAATAATATTAATTTATCTAAATTAATAATATTAATTTATCTAAATTAATAATATTAATTTATCTAAATTAATAATATTAATTCATCCATCACTACGATAGATAGTGGAGTAAATGAAGAACGGATAATTTTGTAAAAAAAATTCAAATTAGGTTGAAAATTTTTAATTCTGTTATCTAATGGATTTGTTAGAAATAACCTAATACAAAATTGTTGAATGTAAGAGATCTTAAAAAAATTATGATAGATATTGTTACACCTTATTATTTTTTTCTGAATGATATATTATCTCAAAAAAAAAAAAAAAATACATTACTTGAGAGAGTTTTGTCTTTTTGCATCTTCAAATTTAGTATTTTGTATTGTTTTTTCTTTACAATAAGCTTTTAATTTTGTATTTTACTTTATCTTTTTTATCTTCTTAATCAATAACGTGCTACAGATGGTGTTAATCTTTCTTAGTTTTCTAAAAAAAAAAATATTCAAATAGTCCATGCAAAACTTCGTACAAATTCATCCATATATCTTTAACTTTTTTAAACAAAATTTTGACCGAATATTCCCTCATATTTCAGATGCCTAATTTAGTATTCCAAAATACTAATATAGTACTTTTATCGTAATATTTTAGTTAAAATACTTCGGATGAGTAAATAAAATATTTCGGATGAGCTAATAAAGTATTAAAGTAAGCTAAACAAGTGTTCCGTCTTAAAAAAAAAAGTGTTACGGAAAATTTCCTTAGTATTTCAAATTTATGAATTTATTTGCTCAAATTTTACAAATTATGGTTTTTTTTTTACCAAACAAAAAAGCTTAGACAAGAGAGAAAAGACGAAACCTTTATATTTAATTACAAAAATATCTAAAAATATATATTTTAGATTATTGGCTAACACTTTGAAAACCAAATCTATTATAAGATATATTTTAAACAAAAAAAATCAAAACTGTAAGCTACTGAATGTTGTATATTTAAAATATCTCATAAATATTTCATAAATAAAAATTTAGAAGAATGATCGGTAATCCAATACAAATTTTTGTATAGAGCAAGATTTTAAATTTGTGCAGTGTTAAGTTTTGGTAAATTCCGAATTTGAGATGTACTGACCGTGCCATTTCGATCGTACTGATAATAAAATATTATTATTATATATTTTATTAATATTTATGATATTTTAAAAGTTATTTTTAAGAATTTTTTTTTTTAAAAAAAAAATTTAAGTGGTCACGCGCTTGCGTGTGACCATTTATGTCGCGCCACCGGCACGACACGAAAAATAAAAAGAAAAGTCTCACCACCAGCGCGACCAAAAAAAAAAAAACGTCGCATCCACCGGCGCGACTGTTTATCTTTTTCGCGAAAATAAGAAAGATGAACGGAAAAAAAAAATCAAAAATATAAAAATATAAAAAAAAGTTGTGTCGACCGGTCCAGCATTGAGACGTCCGGGTGAAAGGTCCAGCTTTGTACTGCGTGCCGTCCGGGATTTAAAATTATTGTATAGAGTTAAAAGTTTTAGACAAGAAGACAAAAAATTGTTTGAAGAACGTGAATTGGATCACTGGCGCGTGAAAGGCCCAGCTTTGTATTTGACCTTTTCCTACATCAAAGTCAATTGAAAGAACGCGACTTGGACGTTACATACTTACATTAGGGGACTAAAATATCAGCCCACCCATTATAAATCAGTCATTGGATTCAAAGTCTTTACAAATTAGTTGTCTCAAAATCTACATTTAAAATATTTTAACTATTATATAAATAATTTTTTTTAAAGAAATAAATATAAAAAAATATCGATATGATTTAGAATATTTAAATATAAATTTAAAAAAAAAATTCTATATACATTTTAAAAATCTAAAATTTTAGTAAGTTTAAAATTAATCCGCTAATCTAATAAAATTTTAAAGTATCAAACTATATAGTTAAAAATATTTTTTTAAAAAAATTTGAACATAAATAAAATTGATGTGATGTATAAGTTTGTATTTAATTTTCTTAAAAAATTTATTTTTAAACAGTTAAAATATAAAATAACGGACTTTTAAATTACTATTATTCATCAAGCACTCTAAGGCCTCCGAAGGATGCAACTAGTATTCAAATAGAGTAATGCTACGGTCCCGAATTTCTCAATCAAAAAATTCTCCGAATTAAGGGAAAACGCGTTTCACTGGGTAGAAAAACGCATTTAACAGCGTGGAAAAACGCATTTCCCCTTAATTCGGAAAATTTTTCGATTGAGAAGTTCTAGCATTTTTCATTCAAATATCCAATTCAGTGCTCTTTAGCCCAATCGGGATTGTTAAGGACGTGCTTTAAAATTACAAAGTTAGGTTCACTATTGCATAGCATGGCAAGGTAAATAAGCCGCAATGCAGGAAAATTCATGGTAGAGATGCAGAGCGTTGATCGGGACTAGACGTGGAGGTTTTCTCGCATAATAAAATTTCCTAGCATAATGAAATTTCGCAGCTTGGGGGTGCCTCAAGAAGCATCGTCACTCAAGTTCGAGTTCGTACAGGGCCAAATTTTCTCGCAGAATTTTCTAAAAGTTTTATATATCGTGTGGTAAGAGGTTTTATTTATAAAATGTATGTACTCTGGATTGCAAAACATCGGCCGGAGTTGAGTGTAAGAATTTTCTGTGAGTTTGAGATCTCTACCAGATATGTACTCCAATTACAGTTCCACGACGATAATTTAAAAAAAAAAAAAAAAAAAAAAAAAATCTCACCTTACCGTATTTGATAGAAGCAGCCCCACTATTAGGAGAAGCTACTTTTTTAAGGTAAAATTGAGGTTAAGATCATTGAAAATTTTACTTAACATATAATTACCGGATAATTGCGTATCAGCCCCTCTATTTTGGGGCTTCGCAAATCAGCTCCCGAAAATACGTTTTCAGGGAAGATAATTTGCAAAAAAAAGTATTTTAGTCCTTAAAAACGTATTTTTAGGGATTGAAACATGCAAAGATAAAAAACGAGGGACTGATACGTAAAAATTCCAAAGATTTTAAGATTAAGAGACCAGCATGCACGTGGTTCAGAAATTTTAGTATATCAGTTCGTGATCTGTGAAGTTATAGAAATTTGAGATAGAAAAAAAAATAGCAAACTTTATTTTTTTTATTATCTCGAATGAATCTTACTGTAACCAATTTAAGGTGTACGGCTACTATAATAAATAAACACAGAAATAGTATTATTTTGATGTTCTACCAACTGAGATAGAAGAGATATTTTGAAGCGTGACATAAGACATGCTTTGGCACGTCATTTGGGCCCTTTTCCGGTAGTTTGGCTAACATTATTTGATTTTAAAATATGGCTTTGGATGAATTTAAGCAACAATTTGGTAAAAGATGAGCCTCATGGTGGACTCCACTAAAGCATGACCAAAATTCCACCATATGAGGTTTGATAATGGAATAATGTCAAAAAAAAAAAGTAAATTTTAAAATTCATATAAATCAATTCCTATATTTTTAATTTTATTTTTTAAAAAAATTCTGATCGGATACTCTAAAGTATTCTCAGCAAACAAGCGCAATGTTGCAAACTGCTAGTGCAGCGTTGCCAGCTTGGATTTCATTCTTAAAATATAATATTTCGAACAAACAAATATAATATTCAGGACGAACAAATAAAATGTTTAATCGAACAAACACAATATTTCGAATGAATAATATTAGATAGATCATCCTCATTGTTTTAATTGAAGGTTAATTGGTTCAAATTTTATATTTAAGAGGCTTTTTTAACAATTGCGTTTGATTATTCATCAATTTTCAAGGCATAAAGAGACAGCTTAACTCAACCATATATATATATATATATTCAAGGCGAAAGATTTCACCTTAATCCGTACTATTTTCGGTTGAAATATAGATTAAAAATCGAATTCGACGGTCAAAACCAAAAAAAAAGAAAAAAGATATACCTTTGGTATGCCTTCTTTAAGTTGTAAGCTAAAAATATTGATTGCAAAAATCCTAAAAATTCTTATCAGGTGGCCTTATTATGCAAAATTACATTTTCCCACTAAATCCAGGGGAAGTAGAGAGAGTTGGTTAGGGTAGGTATGATGGTTACATTATCACTACCAGAGAAGAGCAGCACAACCACCTCAGAGAGAGTCCTCAACATTTTTACAAGCAATGATTGTTAGCCAAGTATTTGGCACTTGTCTTTTTCTATGTTTTCATGTATAGAAACATCAAGGTTTTCAAATCACTTTCTCTTCTGCACCCACTGTATCATCAACATCATGATCAGTCACATGATCTCAGTGTCCACAGAAAAAAGCCCTCACAGTGATCTGATCTTGGCTTTTTCATGGAGCTTCTTCCAAATCAAGGGACCCTCTCATCTGATCTCACTAGTGCAGTAGCTCCCCCATCACCATACATCCATGATCAATAATTTGCATGTCACATGATACATCCACTGATTCAACAGGCCTTTAATTTGGTTCACACCTTCATTCATGAATCCAAATGTTCTTCTTTCCACATTTCCTGTGTTTTTACATCTAGGTTTTATGTTTAGAACATTTTTGGATTTCATTCTCAATGTAGAATAAGCAAGATTTACGAAACAACAATAGAGTCCCACATTGATTGATTACTTGATTATAATCTTATCTAATAGGGCCTCGCAAAACACCGAAACAATTAATAATAATAAACCTATAGAGCATCTCAAGACTTGTCCATAGTATCGGTGCTATCTGATATTCTTCCCGAACCCCGGGTACCCATTCTTCCAAATGAACCCATGGCTGATGCTAATCCTTTGAAGCTGCTGCTTCCCTCGCTTAAATTGCAAGATTTTCGAGATTTTCTTGGTTTTGGGGATACAACTAAATCCTCGCTGTTTGTTGATTTGGAATCGGCCACGACTAGGCGAGTTATGTTGCTACGACAGAAAGGGCAGACCGGGGGAGGGATAAGCAGAGTCACTGGATTGGGCTTGCTGTGGCAGCAGAGAGCGAGCGTACAATAAGCACACATTTGGTGCCCACATTCTTGAACCTCAACAGTGCATGCTTGCTCGAAGCATATGCAGCAAAGCTCAGCACCACTTGCCTGCAAGATACATTATTTCCTGTTAGATTATGCAAAACCAAACCTGTATAATCAGCTAAGTTTTAGTAGAATTGTTAATCCGATATGGTAGAGGAGCTAAAAACATGTGATTGAATTAATCTCGATAGTCCCATTTATTTAAGGAGAAGTTCTTGAAGGAAGAAAATAGCCATGTGTCTCCAAACACCTAGAGAAAAGAAGCCGCTTTTGGATGGAGGGTCATTGGAAGATATATATATATATATATATATATATATATATATATATATATATATATACTTATAATTTAAGCTTTTGGATATTTGGTACTCTATATTAACATTTGGTACTCTATATTTGGATATGGTTTAGCTTCTATAAGAATTTAAGTTTAGCGGAGCTTAGAAATGTAGCAACTTAACATTGTACGGTGGTTTCATCAAATACTCCCTTTAAATTTCAATAGACCAGATTTTTTATTTTTGTAAAAAGTGGTGTTATAATAACGAATTAGAAAAACAATGTAGTACCTCAGATGCATCATCTTCTCTCTCATCATCTGAATAAGAAGGGGATGGCAAAGAATACGCCGCCTGGTTAAGGAGTTTCTTCTCCCGCTCCATGTTAGCATCCCTTAGAGCAGCCTCCAGCAGAGCCTTAGCTTCTGGGTTGAGTTCACTTATGAATTTCAACGCAGATGGCCATACTAGAGGCTCTGCTGATGCAGGGTCAAGGAGAGTTGCACATACCCTATGGTTTTGTTTGAATGCAACAACATAAGGTATCCTCCTGCAAAAACCGATCATAAGTTGTTCATTATTGAAATACTAATGTCACAAGATATAACATCCCTAAAAATAAGCCGGAGAGAATTTGTTGGTCGTGGTTCAGCGATGACAAACAAACTCATTATTCAGAAATGCACATAGAACTAGTGAATCCAGTATCACTAAAACTTATGCATGATTGTCCCTTATTTACTAAAACATCATCAAGAGACCTTAATCAGGGTCCTTTCAACCACCGAGATGCACAACTCTAAAAGAATCTCTAATTTTAGAGAAATTTTGATGATACAGAGCTCTGCATATGCATTATGTTATCACCAAACACCAGAATTCAGAAATGTATTAATCCAAACAGATATTTTCCTGCTTAATCCCAGACAGTACTTATATTTAATCTGACCAAATCATCAACAAATTAAATAAGATATCGATACGAATGTGAAGTTGGAAAGTCAGTAATTCATCTCTTTAAGCAAATTTCTTTCCATATTTAGAAACACATACCCTGAAGCATCTCTCTGAAGCCGATCGGCACCCCAAGCAAGTAACTCCCTAACACAATCCAAGCAACCGCCACGGGCGGCCAAGTGAAGCGGAGTGCTACCCGGGAAGCTGCAAGATTTCAACTCCATTAAATTAAATCCATAAAAAATTTCATCAAATTAGCATGCACGATTTCAAAAAATAAAGTAGCAATACAAATAAAACCCACCCATATCCACCAGTGGAGGCAGACACAAGAGATCCATTATCTAATAGAATACGCACACAGCTCCTCCGTCTCTGCCTTGCTGCAAGATGCAAAGGGGTCGCTCCGTAGCCATCTCTGATGTTAACGAATCGTGAGAATCCCCTGAACCAAATTGAACAAACTAAGATCATACAATTCACAATGAACCTAATATAATCACAAATATTAGACTGAAATTAAAATTAAAAACAACCATGAGTCTACGATGGAGGTGGTTTTAGCTGCGGTTAAGATGGCTTCCATGCAATCAGCGTGGCCATAGTATGCCGCGTAGTGAAGGCAAGTTCTTCTATGTAATGAATCGAACAACAAAACCTGTGAAACAAAGTATAAAAAAAAAAAAAAAAAACCAAATTATTATCCGGATAAAAAACAAAAAGTTCAGAAATTTATATAAACAAAACGTACATTTGCGCCGGCGTTAAGGAGCTTCTGAACGCAGGCGGTCTTCCCATGCATTGCCGCGAGCATCAATGGAGTCTAAAATAACAAAAAATTAAAACAACACCCTCAACAATCAGTAATTTTATGAAAGAAAAAGAAAATCTTTTTTTTTTTTCTTTTGCTCTCGCCTTGTGGTTCAAGGCAAGAGCTCTCGTGTCTAGGAGAAAGACAGAGATCTTGTATTCAAAATCCATGCGTGGCCCTTTCGGAATGTGCAATAGAGTGGCACTGTTTAGAGCATGTCTTAAGCCACCACACATGTTCTGTGTCAGGAGCTCAGTCCATTGAGGCTATTGCCATCGGGAAACCCAGGTTTCTCCGGTTATCTTTTTTTTTTTTTTGGGTAGAAAATCATATGCATTTGAGCGTGATCTAGTGCCTGTTTGTGCCGACTGAGATCGTCAGGTGGCACGGATCGATCCAAGAGCATTGATAGCACCTGTAGAATACTAGAGTTAGAACTTGTTTGATGATCGCTGAATAGAGCCAAGCTTGCAAGTTTACATAAGCTATGATCTAGCAACCTCCAGGCGGCCATTGGCAGCGGCGATGTGTAGGGCGGAGAGACGATCGTAAATGGTGGGGCGGCGGAGTAAGGAAGAATCGGCGGTGAGAGCGGACCTGACGGCTTCGGATTCTCCCGCCTGAACGGCGGCGAAGAAGTCGTGCTCTTCGTTGGAGCGACTGCAGCTGAGGCCCTGCCCCATCGTCGACCTCTGCAGCCCTCACCGCCGTTGAGGCAAGGATATATTCCACCGCCCTCCGCCGAGAGTTATAGTCTCCGGCGAAGGAGGTGGTGGTGGTAGTAGATGATCAAAGGGAGAGAAAAAGAGGGTGATGGTGGTCTTAGTTTCCGATCGGGAGAATTTTAAGCGCAGCTAGTTGTTCATGATGCGACTGGTGTGGTCACCGCACTGTTCTCACCTGCCATTTGTTAATTAGATTATTACATTACTAATTAATAATAAGACTAAGTACAAAAATTGGTAAATAACATTTTTATTTTTGTTCAAATAAAGGTTGAATTTTTTTAAAAGTAAATATAACTTTTTAAATGTGTTTAACTACATTCGGTTCTGTCTAAAATAACACCTAACTCGTACAGTGACAAATATACGGTCTAGATAGGGATGCCAAGAAACTCCTACACTTGTGGGCAAATTTCACAATAATCAAGTCATAAATTTTATTATTCCTATCCAATTAATTAAAATTTATATTTAAAATATTTTGTAAAAACATTTAAACTCGAAAATGTAAAAAAATTAAAATTAAAACATAGAATGTTATAGTTTAAATTATTTTAAAATAATTATCAAAATAGTCAATATAAATATTAATTTAAATATTAATTTAGTTGTATATAATATTTTTGTCTATTTATTTGATATATTATTTAATTTGTTTTGAAATCTTTGAAATATAGAATTATATATTTTATTTTTTTAACAAGTTTGTAGTTATTTTTTTTAAAAAAAAAATCTTGAAATGTAAATTTTAGAGATGTTGGTAAAAATAAAGAAACTTTATACTTCGGTTTTGGAAACCTGCTTCAGCTTGTGGTGTCAAACATCAAGCATATGAATATTTGATTGGGAAAATAAAAACAAACTATCGTATATGGAGATATCCTAATGTTTTTAACATCTTGCAAATGGCTTTGCCCTTGATGCATGAAACAATTAGTCATGAGTTCAAAATTCTGCCTCCCGTCCGCAGATCACTCAGTCGGGGCACTCGCCTCAGGAAGCGAGCATCCGGGTTCGAGCCCTGTGGGTGCCTGTAATGGGAATGTGCTGTGGTCGCGTATTTACAGCGGCTGCGGAAAAACTGGTGGCTGAGTAACTCCCAGTACTTCCTGTCTGGTTTGGGAACGGACGTCAGGCCGGAATTTTACTCTAATGCGGGCACCTAGGTCTAAAATGATCCTATAGGTGTTCGTAGAAAATCGTGATCCGCGAGTTAGCGGAGATCCCGGGAGAGGTTTCACCTCATTATCTCAAAAAAAATGAGTTCAAAATTCTTGCCCTCATGTTCAGCTTTTTTAATGCTTTTAATTATTTTCTTTCCATCATAGCTTGTTAACATTATACTACTATATTAAATTTCTTTGATACTAACAAAATTAACTTTATTATTAGCTCAGAATATCTATGACATATATTAGAATTTTCACATCATAAAGTGAATGTCTTAAATCCGAATCTCGTAAAAGTCGTGAGAGTGTGAAAAATTTATTTCTAATATATTTCGTAAATAATAACACAAACCTATAGATTTGTCAAGATTGAAATATTAGAATTTCTTAATTAATAAAATATGCGTCAATATATTCAATTTATATTAGTTACGACAGTCGCATAACAATAAACGGTTACGAATAGAATTTTTCTCACCTTAGTCTCAAAAAAAAAAATCTTATATTTTATATGTTTTATGTATTGGAAAGTTGACATTCTTATTTTGAAATTCTGGATTGTTAGTGTATTTGATTGCACTCGATATTTTACTTAGGTGGCTTAATACAGATTTACAGTTATTATAATAATATGTAATATGCTACTTTATAATTAGAATTTTTACTTAGAATTTTTTTTCTTAGAAAATTACGTTTCAGCACTACTAAATCTACATTAGCTCGATTCACCTTCGGAAACAGAAAAATATGCTAATATGATGCGAAACACGCGTAACCATATTGACGCAAAAATGTATTTTCAAAGACTGAAATGCAAAGTATACGAATCAGGGCCGTAATTCAATTCTCCCAATTTTTATATCAGATAGTTGTAAATTAGCTCTCCTATTTTGAAAACATACAAATTAGTTCTTAAAAATATATTTTTATATGCTGATTTGTATGTTTTTAAAAGTGGATGCCTGATATATAAAAAGTCCTTATAGGTGGTGAATGAAGTAAACTAACTGCTAGTAGGAACTTATATTGACCGGCGGTGAGGAAAGAGGCTGGGAGGACGCATCGTGTTTGAACGGGGAGACGGTAAGCTGACTCGGGCAGACATTGGATGGACGAAAATTGAATTGATTTGGCCCTGATCCCCACATGCTATTCATTTTCCATCACTTAAATATTCATCATTCCTTAATAAAATATCTAGTTTGTTATTAGCTTCTCCGAAGTAAAATCACTATTTTTGACTTCCGTAAATATCTAATTTATAATTTAGTCTTGAAAGAGCTATGTATCAGTCCAACAAGGTTTAAAATGTTCAAAATCATTTTTACACTCTAATCTATTTATAATTTTTTTTAAAAAAAATATAAAAAATTATAAATAACATAAAACTAATATTTAATATTTTTTTTAAACTACTTCTAAATATATATATATTTTAAAATTCTAAAATTTTAACCTATCAATATTTATATTTTAAGACTCTACAATTTTAACCGATCAACATATATATTTAAAAATACATATTAGTTAAAAATAACTTTTTAAAAAAATTATTATAAAAATTATAAACTATATTAAAATTAGTTTTTTAGTATGTATTTTTTTTTTTTAAAAATAATTATAAAATATTGATATAAATTTTAAGATAGTGATTGTAAATAATTTGAAATAAAATGGTTGATTTATAAGAAGTTTGGACACTGGATAGACAATTAACCTTTTATTTTTCCACATATAACATGCCCAAAAGGGAGGTCACGAGGTGGTTGTAGCTTAGAGGTTTGATACGTAAGTCACATATATATATATATATATATATATATATATATATATATATATATATATAGAATGTACCGGGTCAAGCAGCCGTTTATTCGGTCCATTCGGATCAATACCTAATTTGGTCCAATTTCTTTTTCCGAACAAGACATATTTCAGAATGTTGGTCCGGTCATTTTCGTATATTGCAATCCAATCCTTGTTCAATTTTCGGGAACGAATGAACTGAACACCATATCGAGCTTTAGAATAATTATTTAAAATATTTTCTATTTTAAAAATATTTTAGATAATTTAATAGAAAATTTTAGAACATATTAAATCTATTTATTTTTTATATTCAAATATTTACAAAATTTTGTTTATATATTTTAGTTTACTTTTAATAATTATTTAAAAAAAAGAATTTTGTTTAAAACACCGTATAAAAAGCAGGAGCTGGTATTAAATTATTAATTTTTTCCCATTACGGAGTTAATTTGAAGGACTTGGTGCTTCAGGATTACTGGGACAAGGAGCATAGATCTAAATATTTTTTTTTCTTTTTTTTTTTTTTTTTTTTTAAATTTGGTTGAAGATCTAACTATTTATTTAACTATAACTTTTTACATAACTCGGGTACTTTTCATGTGCTTGGTTCAATTGATACATCCACGTGGCATTTAGTGAGGTAGAAGACAAAATTCGTCGGTGATAATGGGCCATGGCAGTGGGTAGCGTCGTGCATTGCAGATGCTCTTTAACCTTTACTTATTCCACAAGTTTTACAACTAACTATTAAATAAAATTTGTTATTATTAGTAATTACTAGTTTGGATTCTGGTGCAGCATGTTTACTTGCAAGTAAATGGAGTAACAAAAAAAAATATAATAATCGTACTAGAAATACATATTAATTCGTTCAAATGATTGTGCTCCATTAAATACTTACTTATTAGTCTCTCAATCTTTTAAATTTTATAAATAAATTAGTTATTTTATTCGCTAACTTTAACACATTAAAATAGTTAGTTATGAGTATTTTTTTAAAAATATTCAATATAAAAATTATCGATTTTGAAGATATATACAACATTAATTCATATTAAAAAAATTTCAAAATAGATATTTTGAAACTCTAAAATTCAGCGAGTTAATGGATTAATTTTAAAATTTATTAATATTTTGGAGTCTCAAAACACTTATTTGGAAGTATTACTTGAAAAAAATATTGCATATAAAAATTGTAGATCTCATCAAATTTACAACTTTTATATTGAAAATTTTTAAAAAATACTTATATAATGGTCAAAATAGTTTTGGCATAAATATTGAAAGTAAATTTTTTTTTTTGTAAGTTTAAATAATAATTAAGAAATTTCGGAGTTAATTTGTATAAGCAAGGAGAATTTAAGGCTTGATTTGTAATTATTCCTACTTTCTTTGCATACTCTAAAAGAATTTATCAAAATATTTTGTGCGAAAAATTTATCTCATTTTTTTTAAAAAATGATATATTGTATATATTTTAAAAAATTATACTAATTTGTTTTTATTGAAGTTTATAGTGATAATGGATTAAATGCCATTTGGGTCGCAAGATGATTGAATGGATTAGACACTTGCGCTTATATCTTGAAACTCAACGATAGTATTTGTTCTCAGAATTTGAATTAATATTGATAGGAGATGAGCATCGGACCAGAAACAGGAGAAGGTCTAAAATAACAGTACTCTTAAGATAGACCCATGAAAGAATGTTGGCCGATCCCAACCGAGCCTTGATCTCGAATCGACAAGATCAATGAGGACTAAGCCAGTGAATCGATAAGCTACTACGATAGAGATAGCCAATGACAAAGCGACATGTAGCAGATGGCTTGCGATCAAGTTCCGTCATCACAATCTGTAAGTATGGAGGCATGATTCTCATACACACATCCTTAGAGTGTGTGTAGTCCATATGGACGTCATCTTGCCACTTAACCCGTCAACGGCGGACGAACACGTGCATCGGCGCAATTAATGAAAGAAAGATCGGTCGGTACTATAAATACACTTGCTCTATAACAACAAAGGAGGAGAACAAGGAGCCAAAAAGAATAGAAGAAGAGATAGACAAGAAGAAAAATAAATAGTCCTATAAATTTAGAGAGATAAAGAGTAAAGTGTATATTCCGCAATGAGGATAGCTGCTTGACTGACTTACTGATACACTATAACTTACTAAGGTTCTAAATGCATGCTTCAACAGCGAATTCTCATAAAAGTGCGACAAAAAAGTCATATCATTCCAATTTATAATACGGACCTATGCGGAGGTTAGCATGCATCGTCAAATATGTTTATAATTATTTTTTATGACTATTTATTTGATATCGATTATAATATTAGTTAAAAAATAATATAAGCATAATTTTAAATATAGTAAGTCAATAAACATTGGGGCAGTTGATTATCAACTATATGTTTATTTGGACTGTACAAATCAGTTTCCGAAAATAAAAATGTAACTATATGATAACACACATGTATGATTCGATGTTTTCGATAAGAAAAAAACTACTCACCTCCAACAAACTATCCAATAAACCACACACAACTAATCTCCACCATACACGCTTTCGTGATTCGCACAATTCTCTCGTGATCCGTAAAAAATATCAAAATTACAGATATATCCATCGTGATGTGTGATTTTAATTATTCCACGTCAGTATGTGTGATTATTTGTATAATTTTTAAAAATGAATAGCAAAGCTCTTTCGATAAACGCGCGCTGATGTGGTGATATGCGTCCCTGAAAATTGAAAATTGGCTCCCATTCACCCATAAACATTCGTGGATTTAGGTGCAAATGGATGTACCCTTAAACAGTAGGATGTTTTCTTGTCTCTAAGTGGTCCATTCGGCTGCTCCTTTTCATGTTGCAAAAACTAAAAAGGATAAGCTACAAATACTTCTTTACCTTCTTCTATATGGCTTTATTAGACTGGTTTCAATCGCCCTACCTTCACCCTCATGAACTAATTTAGTTTAATGTCTAATTATTATTTTTATTTTTATTTTTTATTTTGTCAAAGGAAGGGACAAAATTTCTTATAATTTTATTAGTCTGATAGTTTTGATGCCAAGTGCATCAAACTCTAACAAATTAAAAGGTGATAGAGGCTAGTGAAAATCCATAGGTAAAGAAAAAGATATACTCAGCAGATTATCAGCTAATTGATTAGCTTTTCGATGTGTATATTTTGATTGTATCTCCCGTTTATGACGCAATATCTTCTTGCGATTGAGGACCGGGACCAAATTTAGGTGGAGTAATATACCTCCATATGTAACGAATTCGAAAATGTTAACTCTTAGATATTTTTTTAGATAAAATTGCATATTTAGATATTACATATATTTTAGTTTCTTTTATAACATTCTACCTTTTTTTTTCTTTTTGAAAATAAATTAGATCAAATAAATCTAAAAAAATTACAGATCAAAAGGTTAAAACTTTTTAAATAAAGATCATAATTTTAAAATTACTAATGAGCTAAGCAATTGATTTTTCTTAATTCTGACTGGAAAAAATGTAACAATATGAACACCATGAATTTACAAGACGTTGGTTGTTGACAAATCGATGGCTTCTGATCACCAAACAAAATATTTTCATGCCTTTTAATCAACTAATTCTGATATTAATTGACCAAATCAAACCAACTGGATTTATTTAATATTTTAAATTAGGTTGGACGGAAGAATTTGAAGGTATCAATCAAATCAACCTGCTTTCTTAATTTTGGGTCCACTAGCAGATATTTGTTAAAGAAATCCTATCAATTCTACCTATATTAAAAATCTTTACTTTTGACCATTGACAAGAAAATTTCGTACTTATAATAACAATGATAAAAATCCAATTACATTCCATTGGAAGAAAATTATTTACGGATTCGAATTCTAATAATATTTGATTGGAATAGATTTAATTTTAATGCACTTTAATTTTAACTAATATGACAAAAATTGAACTCGACGAATATAGTAAAAGAATTCCATATGCACATGTTACGACCAACAACATGAATAAATCCCAACGAAAAGTACCGTTAAGGAGTTCATGATGGTGGAGCATAACGTGTGTGTGTGTGTATATATATATAAAAAGGAACATAAGGATTTTAATTTCTATGGATTTTATTAAATTCCATGGCCGGATTTAGAAAGTACGAATACATTAAAATTATACCATATACAGCATCTGAAACTAATACTTTGCAGATACATTCGGACACGCCACAAAGGTGTCTTAAAAAATAAACCGTTTTTGCAACGTCTAATATGTATAAGGCAAATTACAGGTCCATAATTGTTGAACACGTACATGGCCGGCCCTGCATATGGTAATCGGGCTGGCAGGCCCATTTCTGCCGGGGACTTCTCCAAGTGTCTAGCCTATATCGGTCGCTGTTGCCTGTTGTAGCGTCTTGGAGTACCTGCTTTTTTTGTGTTGGTTTAAATAAAACGAAATATAATTATCATAGTAATCTTTTACAAATAATCAATAAAACAACTGTGTTATTTTATGGTAAAAATTATTATCTCAGCTAGGCCTGAACGGCATGGGCTGGCTATATTGATTTTACAAGATAACTCGAAAGTGGATATTTAATATAGGAGTTATGAATTAATGGCATTCTTTATTAGAAATTTCAGTTAGTAGAATAAATTAGGATTTGCATGGATTTATTAGGAATTAATTATAATTTCTCTAAATATATTCTGGAGAACATTTAGAATGGACAATTGCACTGTAGTCCTTCTATATTATTTTTTCAACATCAGTTATGACGTGAAACGAGAAACTTAGCTTTACCTTTCTATTGATTATTAAATGACTATAACGTGGAAGATGATCCGTCTCAGAAATACGGGGAAAATGCCATGACTGTATTAATCATCGCTATTTATCGCACTATCAAATGTCGCTCATGCTGAAATCTTGAATTGCAATCATCCCCGGTGTAGATGGAAAGGATGCTTTTAGTTTAGAGGAATGCAAAATAAGGTGGAAAATAGAAGTTTCAGAGGTGACTCCATTGGCTGCATATATGCTTGGTAAACATTGTCGCATGGTTTAGGCGCCACCCGCATGGTTTACTTGTTATGACGGTTGCTCGGATAAAACTGATTACAGACAGTCTTTTCGCTATAACCTCGAAAAAAAAATTATAGCAGTGTCTCTTTTGGCAATTGAGCTTATTATCTGTTCTTTGGATTAGATCTCGGAACAATACATTTATATAGCACAGGGGACATACTTTTATTTGTCTTAATCAGTGTATAAATGGATCAAACAAAATTTAAGGGAGCATTTCACCCATGAAGTGAAGTGGAGTTCACATCTTATGGAACCCTCATATTCGAATACTGCAAAATATTACATATGGATGTGAGAAATTTATTTCATATATACTATATGGAGGGTTCCATGGACCTTCAGACATATTAAGATGCTTTCTGGTGCAATATTGATTGGTATTATCCGTAAATTTTTTTTGTTAAAATGGTGGTATAAAAGTGGACCGATAGAAACATTATTTTTTACCATGCAGATTTATAATTGTCAGCAATAATACGGCCGGCTGCAAGCAGCTGTAGCTTATTAAATTTCTGCTAATTTTGGAAGAGAAATTAGCGTAGGTTGAATTCATCCTCTAATTGCAAATAGATATTTTAAGGGAGAATTGCGTTTCAGCCCCCCGTTTCTCAAAATTGACGTTTCAGCCCCACGAAACGCGTTTCCCCGCCGACGTGGCGGCGCGCGCGTGCCGCCACGTGGCGTTTCGGGGGGCTGAAACGCGCGACCCCAAAATTAGGGGGGCTGAAACGCAATTCTCTTATATTTTTTAATTATCTGCTTGATAATTTCTTATGGGGTTCGACCGGTGAAGCCCAAAAGAAAAAGAAGTGGGCCATGTTTCCACATTGGAAATGCCTTTAACAAGGTCCACTTAGGGCCTTCATGCTGAAAAAGTCGTTTTGCCGCGTGACATTTTAAATTAATTTTGATGTAAGTTGTGGTATTTGCTTTTATTTTTAAAAACTCACGTGGCATTTATATTAATTGATAGGTTATAAAATCATATAGCTTATTTAAAAAATATAAAAGTCTAATACTAAAAATAAATACTTAATAAGAATAATCCAAATAAATATATAAATATTAATATAAAAAAATTATATTATATATTATATAATATTTATTATTCTAATAAAAATTTATTTATATATAAAAAAATTTAATAGGTTATATATATATATATATACACACACACACACTATTATTTTACTATTAATTTATATTAAATTATAATATAAAAATTATAAATATTAAGTTTTCAATATTATTATTTATATATAATTGTATATGACTAATACCGGTGCATTGTACGGGTGGAAAACTGGTATTTACTAGTTTTACACTCGTACGATGCAAGAATGTTAGTCATATATAATCATATAAAAATATAACTATTAAAAAATTTAGGAATTGCGTTAAATAGTGGTGATATATACGAGATCAAATTTTATGTATATATAAATAAAATTTTATTTATAAAATAATTGTATAACATATAATATAATTATTATATATATATATATATATATATATATATATATATATATATATATATATATATATATATATATATATATATATATATAGATTATTTGTATAAAATATTACTATTATTAAGTATTAATAGTAGACTGTTTATATTTTTAAATAAATTATATAATTTTATAAATTTTTATTAATTGATATAAATACCATATGAAGCAAATGCTATAATTATTTGAAATGTTATGTAAAGCAATGATTTTGATAAGACATATATATATATATATATATATATATATATATATTATATATATATATATATATATATATTATATATATATATATATATATATATTATATATATATAAAACTGTGTCTTATCAAAATATTAAGTATTAATGTTAGACTATTTATATTTTAAACAAGTTATATAATTTTATAATTTTTGTTAATTAATATAAATATCGTATTGCTTTTGTTAGAATAAAAATAAACCCTATAATTATTTGAAATTTCACGCAATGACTTTGATAAGACAATTATATATATATATATATATATATATATATATATATATATATATATATATATATATTGAAAGTTGAAATTTAAAGGTCCATTGGACAGCCAGGCAGAAGTAACATAAGATAAGCAACGTACTTGGAATAAATTCCTTTTCTGTCCATGTAGACTGCCATGATTGGCCTCATGTGAAGCAACGTGAGGAGGGGAATCTACCTTCTTCTGCTGCTCATGCTGCTGCTGCTGCATGCTCATGTTGGTGGCGGCCACTCTCACCCATGCTTTGCTTCTCTCTCCTCTTCTTAGCTTAGTTGGCCTACCCTATCTTATGTACGTTACTGGGACATATGTCTAGATAGAGAATCAATAAAAGACAGGCCCCATTAGCGAAAGCTAAAGCTGCATCTCATCTGCTTCTGCTACAGAGAAGAGCCTTAACACACTCTCTTCTCACTGCATCTCTCGGAGGGACGGATGGGTGAGATTCAAGAGGATGAAACTTGGAGAGTGAAATAACGGAGTGATGAAGGGATAAATGTGTAATAGGAGAGATTCATGGAGTACCTACGGTGAGAAGGAACTAATGGACGGTAAGACAAAGATTTACATGATTCGACAAAATATCTATATCCATAGATAGTCACGGCATAGTAGTGTTATTAGCTCAAGTAGCACTATTTATAGCTAGGTTAAGCCAATGTCCTTGTTCTAATATAGTACATCGGTATCGTGTTATATATATCTTACTTGAAATAGGGTTTACCGGTCAATAATATTAAAGATGCAAGTAAAATTTACATCAGGACAAATATTTATATTGCATGCATGCCCATTTTCAGCATCACCTAGCAAATCCATGACGCACCCTCCTTTCATGCATCCCACGAGTTCAAAAATGCACGAAAAGTGTTACCGAGGAGGGATTCAAACATAAGAGCTAGGAAATGAAACTTTCCCGTTCTTACGGCCGACGTAATAGATGACGCTTGGATACATCTTTAGTTTACATTTTTAATACACATATCCCTAATCCATTCCGTTCTTTGGTGTATCAATCACAACCAGAGGGTCGCTCAAGAAACCCGGTGCTGAATTGTAAATAGATCCTCAAGCGCGAACGGGTTGCACAGGTGCAATATATCTTCCGGAAAACCAATACGGTTGACGATTACTTTAGGAGTGCATTCCTTTGTTTTACCTCCTGATGAGTTCTCTATGTTTAGTAAAGCATTAAGGGAAACTTTAATACTTTAAAGCTGCAAGTGAAAGAAAAAAAAAAGAAATTAAGTGAAAAAAGAGAAGAAAATGACGTTTTTTACTGTTAGTGATGTTTTTTTTTACTGTTCACTACTATTAGCGACTGAGTACACCACCTTTTACATCAATTGATCCTTTGCTTGAGCCGTATATTTTTTGAGCAATGAAGTGTTATAGGTTTGAGTACAACCGAGCATCTCGGATATGACCGCTTATTAATCTTGACCTCCTAATTATTTTGGAAACCTACATAAATTATCTTGGAATCCATTAAATTAAGGGGGATTGTGTTAAGGATTTCCTTGCTATATTGTTAACTTGATAAGCTTAGCTCATCTTATAGATGGTTTTGTCACTTCGCATGGCTTGGAGGGGTTTTGTTAAAAAATTCACGCTTTGCAGAACATGGACAAATCAACACTTAAAACATTAAGTCAACTTCTCGGAATTCTTTTTTTAGCTTGCATGCCACTTTTTTAGCTCATCCAAAAATTTTAGCCCAAATATTATGATATAAGTGCCGACAATACTTTATTAGCAGTATGACTTGAACAATAAACTTACAATCTTAAACACTTTGAGTTTCCGACCAGGCTTTTTTTTTTTCAATGAAATTGAAAAGGTATAGATTGATTTGTACGAGTTTGAAAAGCGTAGGCTATTTCGACATTATTCATACTAGTAGATGACGCTCCTGCTATGCGTGTATCAAAAAATTTAGAAATTATTTTTAAGATTTATAACTTTTTAAATTTATAATTAGAAAGTAATTTTACTTCTACTAATTATGCCAATTTTTTTTATATCATATTTCACTAAAATGAATAAAAAGGAAATCTTAAAGAAATTCAGAGATACAAACTCACATATTAAAAAGAAAATATAATATAAAAATATATAGAAAATATACATAGAGAAAAAAAGTGAATTATTTTATAACTTTCTATGAAATATAATCTATACAATATTATAATAACTATCATATATAATATTATTTTAATTATTATATAATTATATTAAAATATAAGACACCACTAAATATTTTTCTTACGCTTTAGTATTATAGATATTGAATCTACTTATGAAATCTATAAAGGATGCAAACGGTGGTTTAACAAGTTACATCACAAGAATGATTCTAAAACTATATAAAGGAGTTGTGTTCTCTATTATTCCTACTTTTGGACATGCCATGTTGGTCACTTAAGTCTTGACAAAGAACACGAGGAATATGAAACCTCACATCAATTAAAGATGTTACTTATTTCCGCTTCATTTGTTTATTTTTCGTTCAAGATGATTCCGCTTGATTTTTTATTTTTTTTTACTGTGTCGTTAGTAGGATATTCATTTTATTGATACACTAGTTTTGACTTCTGTACAAATCCAATATTTTGCCCTATCAGGTAATGAAGATGTTTGGTTTCAACGTAAATCAAATGCTTAAGAAAAAGAAGGTTTAATATATATTTTTTTTTATTTTTTTGGTTCAAGATGATTCCACATGATTTGCTGTTAATTAACATTCTTTTTGAGTGGTTTACTGTTCTATATATCCATCCATTATTTGTTTAGGCGAAATTTTGGGTGATCTAGAATATTTAAGCAAATAATGCAAGGTTTTAATATACTTACTTTAATTGAATGTTTCTATTGTTCATGAAGTTAATTCGAAAGTTAATACCAAGGGTTGAATATATATAATCAAATACATACCTAGAGAGGAGGCTTATGTCCCTGGTAGCCTAATCCGTCAAATATATTTGAATTTGATGATGTGGCACAAACCTTTGTAACAGTTAATTTGGGTGCAAACTTAATATATGAATAATTACAAAAAGCGGATGTTATTTAAAAAAGTATAATTGTTGGAAGAATAAGATTATTTTCATAAATTAATCATTCAATAATGTTGACATGCCACGTCAGCAAATAATTAATAATTTTTGAAATTCATCAATTAATAATTGCATTGTTTTTGGTCTTGTAATTTCTTAAGAAAATCACCATAATTTTAGCAATTACCTAATTGTATGGTTTGGGAAGATTTACATGTATTACTAATTGAGGGTTGCTGTTCATCAGGGGTTCCTGACGGTTCTAATACAATCGGAGCCGTCCGAGATTCCTTCGGAATATGTGTGCACATATTTTGAGGAACTGCGGACGGCTTCGATTGCATCAGGGCCGTCAGGGCTCCTGATGAATATATTTTCTGTTACTAATTTTATGAACAGTAGCAGGGCTACCTGTCTTTTCCTTGGATGAACTGTTAATGGCCGGTGTCGCTTTATTCCCTCCAACGAAGACTACCTTGATCCTCGCGAAAGTAGACGAAGCCACAGATTCCCTCAACACACCAATACTACACCATGAACACCTCTCTCTCTCTCTCTCTCTCTCTCTCTCTCTCTTCCTGTTTTTATTTCTTGGAATTTTCACTTCCTTTTTCTTTTTTTCTTTTCATCTTTTAATTGTCCATAAAATCTTCACATTTGTCTTTGATTCAGTGCCCCACTGTCCTACCACCTGACTCATTCTCCGGCGACGATCTTAACGTTTTCTAATGAATTCTTGGAGTTTGCTCCAGATCTTTCAGTGCTAATTCACAAGTATTAAATTAATATATGTACTGCTTATGTTATCTTAACAAGAATTGAATATGGAAGGGAGAAGAGACTGTGGTCGCTTACTTCTATTCGAGGACAGAGAAAGAACCCTATCTAGCTGACTGAAATGAAATCCCAAACAGCATTCTAGCCAAGAATAAAGTGATTATCCCTCTGTCCCATACAAGCATGTGTGGAGTGCTTGGATGCTCATGTCATGCAATTATATATGTCACTTTACATAATTTAACATATATTCTAGATTGCTGAAAACTATATGGACATTAGAGAAAGTAAATGTTTACGTAGATTAGATGAAAATTTTAGCTAGATTCATGACCACAGAGTCTTCATGCATGAATCGTACGGCTCGAATCCTTAAAAAAAACATGCCGTTCAATGATAGGCTTCGAAACCCTAAAAATCCAAAGATACACGTATTTGGATAAGGGAAAAAAAGTTTCTTTGACTGAAACTATAACTGGATCGAAGATTGTTGATTTCACCTGTTTGTATTGAGCTTCTGAAAAATTTTCATCTTTTCCGCCCCTCGTAGGAACATTCAATACATACGGCTTATTAAAAGAAGTGGAATTGGAAACCGTTGAAGACCACCTTTTTAAACACAATCCTTCGTGTATTTTTTTAGGTTTAGAAAATGGCAACTATTCCTTTATGGTGATTCATGATCTTTAATTTAAGTTGCCTTATTCAAGTCTGAATCATATCTGTGTGCCTGTTTCTTACGATCGAACTTACAAATAGAAGATCAAAACAGTTGGGATATTTTGGGTCTACAGAATAAACACTAAGTTGAGATGGCTTTGTTATTTCCTTTTCGATTACTATATATATTAACGCATCCAAAAGAAATGATTAGTAAAATAAATTATTTCAACAAAAAAAACATAATCTGAAGCGTCCAAGTATTAGGTCGATTTTATCCATATAGTGTGAAATAATATCACATATAGAGCAAGAAGATCACCATTTAAGATTTTCTAAATCCAATTATATCATGCATGCGCTATTTCGATATTTCATTTTGTCTAATTTTGAACTATTCAATGCATATAAATTTATGATTTCATTTTCAATTATTCGAGGATCCTTTTTCATACAGTACAATTCTCAGATCTTTTATTTGAAAACTCGAACATTATAAATGACCCAGCTCAATTCCGGCATAACGATTTGGCATTATGCCTCTTCATGTGGGTGTGTGTATAGACATTGAACCAGATCTCAAATAGGATCCAGTAAGTTACTTGTATAAGCAGGTTGAATTAGCCTTGTCCTTCATCAAAGTAACTTGAAGGAGATTAGTTTTTAGAAGGATGAATTAATTTGTTTCTATGCATGCACATGAGATATCTCTACGTGAACGATTATTCTCAAAGGAAAATCAGCACAAGAATGGTGATCCCTAAACCTAGAAAAAGCAGCAGTGAAGGAACAGAAGCATTTTAAGCTCCTTATACGGTTTCGACATAAGAATCACAAGTTCATAGATCATTCATATCACCTCTCGAGAGATCACTAGAGGCTCACCAAATTGACAATATTTGAGGATGTAGTAGAATTCCGTCATCTACCTCGAACCACGCTAGATGATATATATATATATCTACACACAATAGTATCACAAATAAATCCTTAATTTGACCCAATAATTTATTAAAAATCTTGTTGAAACTACTATAAGAAGCTACTGACAAAAAGTTGCATTAGTTTCTAGCTATGAGTTACTTAACAACTGTTGCTCACAAACAGAATGAAAATGTGTCATGAACTTCAGCATTATCCATGAACCCTAAACAACCCATCTCTGCTGTAACCTTAGTATAAATTACAAAGAAGTTCTACGTACGACACAAAGCACCAGAGCAATTAAAAAAAAAAAGGCCTACCTAGCTTGCACCAATCTTTAGCTAGTTCTATCGCTACTACCCCCAGAAGGCCTGCACTTGCACTGGAGTTGCAGAAGCTTCCACTACTATCACATACTAATGATTAACCTTGATGATCACAAAAGGTTGCCTGAAGAACTAGAGTTGATCCCAGAAAGATCCGCCGCCCACATACCACTACCAGCGCCACTGCCGCTGCCTAAACCAACGCCACCACTGCCCGCAGCACCACAACCGCTGCCATCACCGAGAGCCCAGAAATGATGATTTCGTTGGACACCCAGGTACTCTCTTGGAAAACTAACACTGTGACGAGAGCTATCCTCCATTTTCACGGAAGCTAGCTGCGATATAAGTCCTGAGCTTGAGCCCTTTACGTATTCAGTAGCAGTAATCCCAGCTTCACCATCATCAAAAGCATACAATCCTGTGGCCAACGGCGGTGGCGGCTGTTGCTGCTGTTCCAGCCCACCTAAAAATGGGGACTGCTGGATCTGCTGAATTCTCCACTGGTCAAGCTCAAGATTGGTGCTTCCAGCATCCTGGTATTGATGATCAACTGAATCAATAGTCTGAATTCCTGCAAAACTTAGCCCTAAATTTGAGCTCGTGTAGTTCGCCAGAGGGTGTAAAGAACCAAAGAATGGTAGCTGTGGCGGAACTGCGAGGTTCGATGGAATTACGCCGCTGCTCCCTGCCGTTGCCGTGGAGGAAGTTGAGGAGGCGGAGGCGGCCGCGATGGAAGATGATTTAGAGGAGCTTCCGCTGCCGCTGGCTTTGCTGCGCTTGTTGCGGCGGCAGCCACCGCCAACAGGGACGTTGCGCAGGGCTCCACCACGTGTCCAGTAGCGGCGGCACGTCTTGCAGAAGTGGCGCGGTTGAGAAAGAGAGTAGTTGTTGAAGTAGCAGAATTTCGTGTTAGATGAATCACAACGTGGACACTTTAGCGCCGGCTCAGGTTGCGGAATCTTTGCGAGACGCGCGCGCTCCGCCATCGACATCGGACGTACGCCGTGAGCTTCTGGGCCGGGAGGTGGAGCTGCTGCCGCCGCAGCCGCCATGTGTTGCTGAGATTCCCCTCCGCCAGTGTTACTCACTTGCTGATGATAAAAAAAAATGTTTATAATAAATATGAAAGCAAAATCGACCAAAGTATATTCAAGAGGGGATGGTGAGAAAGGGGTTGGGAATATTATGGGACTTTTGTTGCTTTTTTAGTTGCTTTTTTCATGGAGAAGCTTGGCAAATAAAAGAGTACAAAAAAAATGAAAGAGGGAAGAAGTGGAGATAGAACTGACCTGGTTCCAGTTAGGTGGATCAAGATAGATAGGAATAGATGATAAAACCATGTTTGTTTTTCTTCTCTATCGCTCTTTTCTTCTTCTTCTTTTTCGCTAAAGCAAATATGGTCTTTGGAGGAGTGGGAGAATCTCATCCGCAACACTCAGCTTGCAGAAGAGAACTAAAAAGAAAGAGAGGTGAGAGAGATAAAGAGAAGAGGCAGAAGGGGAGAATGAATACTGATATATGAAATAGTATGGGTTGGGATCCGCGACGTGTCACAAGGTAAAATACAAAACAACTGAATTTTTTTAATTATTATTATTTTAATATATATTTATGAAAATAAAGTTATTAAAAAATTATTTGCCAAACTAAGATCCGCGACGCGACGTCGGCGTCACGTCGCAAGAGTATTTTTTCAAAAGACGCTCTTTACTGCCGACTCAGCAGGAAAAAGTGCGTCTTTCTAAATAACGCTCTTCCAGGAAGAGCGGTACTGCAAAAGACGCACTTCTCCTTGCCGAGGGCACCCAAGACTCCCATATGAAATTTTTCTAAGTCAGGGGTGGTGCGTCTTTTGGGGAAGTGTGTTATTTGGAAAGACGCCCTTTCCTCTGCTGAGTCGACAGCGAAGAGCAAAGACGCTCTTCCGACATGGTGCCGTAGATTTTAGTTTGACAAATAACTTTTTAATAACTTTATTTTACTAAATAAATATTAAAATAATAATAATTTTTAAAAAAAAAATCCAAAACAACTGAACCTGATACAGAAGCAGCTGAGCTAACTTTTTGAGCTGGGACTTTGATTACTTAGACCTGACCTGATACCAACTCAATAAAACATAGATTGGGGCAAGGCCAACCCACAGCAACACCGACCCTACGGAGGTCAAGTATTTCGGTGTAAGCAACTTTTGCATTTCCCGATGGACGTCTGGCAACCAGACTGAGCCGAGCTAAGGCAGTTCAAACATTAGCCAAAGCTGCGGCTAGGTGCCACGATCGGAACATCTTCTGCGTCCTTGGATGGGTGGCTGGAAACTATAATGGGCCATGGGAAGTCCGACCAGGATAAGTGAGTCTAGGGGACGGACGAATAAGACAGAAAATAGTCAAGACGGTTATCTCTATTTCATTCCATGGTTTTCACCTTGAGTCTCCACCTATCTCGTCAGAAAAAGGACTTTTGCTAAATGGTTATCTTCCTAAAAATCTTTTAACCTCGTATATAAATACCCAATCCTTCCTGATCAAGAAATGGGGCTTTTTTGGAATACACACATTAGCAACATTCCCCTTGAAAAACACTAAAGCTTGAAGGTACAACTATGATCTAGTTCTTCTTAATTAGTATATCTCGATGCTTGTCCCATGAATGCCCATAATGTTTTCATCGATGCCGTCGAGAGTTCCAACATAACAAATCTATTTGTTTGTGATTGCTTGCGTTTCACTTTTCTTGGCCTCACGTACTCAATAGTTCATCACTCGATCGAGGTCCTCTCGATCAATATCTTTTAACTTATTGTAGAATATTGTCTTTTATATTTTTCCAGGAAGGTGGGTAGGGTTCCCATGGCTATATCATATGCTTGTATAAATGGCGGGGTTTACTTAGCCTTGAAGTTTCTTAATCTCTTTGCTGGCCAGTGGTAGGAGGTGCTAGATAGTGGTTGCTAGCGTATGTATAAAAAGCAGAGATGATATATATATAAAATTAAGGAGAGAGAAAGATGACAAATGAAACCCTGATAGCCACATTATTAAGAAAGCAATAAACTATTGTAAACCATATCCTACTGTTGATTTGCTATGACAAAAGTTGGTCTTACTATGCTTTAGATTGATCATCATGCAGATCTGATATCTGTGTCTCCCTCAGCCTCTATATATGTTTGTGGGCTTCATGGAAATCGAGGATTTGGGGGCTTCCACAGATGATATTGTTCCCTCACCAGGCAATTTAGGTATGAAATAACGGTTGAACATTGGTGTTAGAGTAAACCTAGCTGCATCAGAACAACATTTTATTGTAATCGATAAAATATTATCAGGTATATGTAAGAATTAGCTATCTGGATCAAATCCATTGCTTAAAAATTTCTAAGGGTCGCTTTGATCTACGGTTTGTTAGCTTTTAGCATAATCGTTCTAGTAGGTTTGACGTTGCTATATATATATATATACGCACGGATACTCGTGTTGGGTAATCATTATGGTGTATCAGACACGCATGTTCTAATTTTTTTTTTTTAGACATTTTTTTAGCATGACTGACACATGTCTATGACTTGTTCGATGTCGGACATTGTATAGAGTAAATTTCCGGTATGTTCGTCCTTTCTATTTTTGAGATTATGTATTGTCTGTATTGATAGAAGTAGTGTGATGCTAATCCAAGCTTCTTGCCTTCACGTTTGATTAACATGGCTTCTCTGGGAGTGAGAGAATCTTTCGAGTTTTAAATATCATCACTGCCCTCCTGAGATAAAAAGGATATATATATATATATATATATATATATATATATAGCTATTCTCAGCTCGACCTGAGAATAGCCTATTCTCAGCTAACATCTCAGCCGTTGATCTGCTTGATCCAACGGCTGAGATGTAATTTTAACACTTAACGGAATAACGATTGACGCCGTTAAGTATTTAACGGTGCCGTTAAGTATTTAACGGTGCCGTTAAGTATTTAACGGTGCCGTTAAGTGTTAAAATTAAATCTCAGCCGTTGGATCAAACAGATCAACGGCTGAGATGTTAGCTGAGAATAGGCTATTCTCAGGTCGAGCTGAGAATAGCCTCTATATATATAGTCATTATCAACAAACATTACGTTAGGATATGTAGCGCTAAAAACAAATGCTTTACATCACATCCACAATATAAATATCTTTAATACACTGCATAGAATTGAAATGGAATAATGGAAGTAAACGGTCAAAAGCACTAGAGTTGCTGTCTTTGAAAACAGTAGAATGGACTCTTCCATTCAGCTCAGGAATAACTTATTTAATTTAAATAATGATTTTTCTGCGATAAACATCTTCCATTGACGAATATCTTATTGCAACTATCACTGCAGAATGATATAGTTGTTGTTTATAGCTCTTCGTGTGCACCATGATCGTTGTTAGGGTTTTGATGGAAGTTGACATCAACCAAATTGGAAGAGAATTGAGGAATGGAAGAAGATTTTGAAGTCTTTGTCGTTTATACGTGTGAAAGATGATGATTCGGATGCGCTTGATCTAATCTGATCTTATTTGAGATGATAGGAAAACGATGTTGATGGTGACGACGTTAAGAAGCTTGAGGCCCTTGGAGGTGGGCGGGCGCGGTGGCGGCGACGACGCGCATCGGCGAGAGCAGCAGGCAGTTATAATAAAAGCCTATAGTACAAAATTAAGAAAAAACAACCACACCACCAATAAATTCACCAAAATTCAATAATTTTATATAAAAAAATTATTTTCGGACTATTTATTAAAAAAATTTTAACATAAAAATTATAAATTTTAATATAATTTATAATTATTAAGTTAAAGATTTTCTAAAAAATATTTCTAATAGGTGTCATTAAGCTCTAAAATTTAACATGTTTAAAATATATTTCAAAAATAATATTTAAATCCGCTACAAATCCGTTAAAAATTAAAACCACAATCCACAAAATATGTATTTAGAAGCATATTTTGAAAAAATATTTAACATATATATCATGAAATTTATAACTTTTTTATTAATTTTTTTTTTTTGAAAAATACACCTAATTTGTTGTTTTTTTAAATTTTAATTAAACGGGATGTAAATTTGGTGAATTAAGTAAATTGGTGGCTGCACCTAGGAGTGCTAAAAAAGTATTTGCATTTTTATACTTTAGAATTTAAAATTATTTTTTATCTTTAATAATTTAAAAATAGTATTTTTACATTGTTTTGATTCTGAATGAAATAATAAAATTGTATTTATCCTTTTTCTAAAGATAACATTAGTTGATATGTAGATGACAATTTTCGTCATTTCACATTATTAAAAATATAAAAATATAATTTTAAATAAAAAAAATATTTTTTATAATTTTAATATATCAGCGTTATAAAATACAAATAGCCCTTAAGAAAACTAACGTGAATGGTTTACCAATCGTTGGAAAATGGCTTTTAGTAATGGCCATTAGATGGAGCTTAAATAATGAAAATTAGAACCATCCAATGGCCATTCCTAACAAAACCATCTGTTCTATGAAATAATTATTATTTGTACGTATTTATTTAATTATTATTTAGTTTTTAATATAATTTTCATCAATTTTTGGAAAATTTATGGGTGAACATGTGGTCCATGGTTTGTCATGTTTGTTTATGCTTCGCCCGACCATTGAGCTTGATAGGTGGTTTAAATTCTCATTAAAATGCTATAAAGCTAACGTTGATTAGACAGGAAAATTAAACATAATGATCATGTTTCCTTGACAAATTACGATTTTCATGGCTCAACTACCGCCACTGAATATCAAAAGCTAACAGAATAAAGCATAAAATGAGATTCCAAAATATTATTTTATAGACGAACACAGTTGGTTTCATCGAATAGGAGACGTCTTAGAAAGTGTCACCATCTGAGTTCGAATCCGCATGAGATAAAATTTTCTGTAGAATATATATATATATATATATATATATATATATATATAGTTTATTTAATTCAGAATTGTTGCATAGACCAGAGAAACTAGGCAGAAAATCACCATGTTATCCAAGATATATAATGTAATTTAAAGAAACATATAAGGAATAACAACAGGTACTGCAGGAAATAGTTACATCACAGAAGATGACTAATGCTTGACAAAAAGAAGAGAAATAAAGGAATATCTGATCAAGTTAACAAGCAAAGATCATTTCATATTCGCTAGTTAGCACCATCTACAGCCTATTTAACAAAGATGTAGCAAAACTTCGCCGACTTGTAAAAGCTCATCAGTTAAAATATATTATGTCGCATAGGTTGCATGGACAGAAATAGATAGAATAGTCATAATTTTGCCAAACTTAGAAAAATCACTAAATTCAACTCGCCTAAAGTGCGAACTCTTCAAATCCAGGCCGCCGTCAGAACCAGCATCCTTGTACATTCTTGGCAATAATTTGAAATGCAGATGCTGCACTCGAGCTTGTCAGCAAACCCCTCGGCAGTATCAGTAGGTCTATATAGTCCGATCAATTGCATTCCAATCCTTTCTTTAGAAAACAGAATCGCCAATGCGATTTCACTAACTTTTCTCTCAAGCTTTAGAAGAGCTCCACAACGAATCATATAGACCGCTCTTTTCCTTCGTTTTACTTTGTATTTTGAATGATGATTTTCACTTTCATACTCTATTAATTTAGATCCACACAAAGATATTCGTTCATACTATTGGCATACAAGAAACACAGTTAACTACGTTAATAAAGAAAGAACTGCAAAAACAACGGACTGATATTCTGAACTTTCCCAAAAAAAACAGAGATTTATTCAGAATTTCCGGAAAACCTCACATGGTATAGATGTTACATTTTGGTTGGAACACTTGGTACGTACATATATGGGGATGAAACCGATATCAAGCTTAGTAAATTTCAAAAGGAAAAGTAAAAGCCACAACACAAAATTAAGCATGGACTTGATAAGAGATGAGTGAGGGGAACCATCAATAGTGAAATATGATAACACATTTCGCGCAAATCTGTCGCCAAAAGGGAAAAGAAACCACAACAAAAAATCTTTTTGTTATTTTGGAAATACCTGAGCAACAAAAAAAAAAAAAAATCTTCTACCATATACTGCATCACTCGAATGATCAGATGGCCGTGATCTCATCTCATGCATCTTCAGAAGCTGCGCTGGCAGCACTCAGATCCACCGATAAATTAAGCTCCTGCAGCATGAATTGAAACATGTCAGCATATGTTCATATCTTTGAGAAAGAAATGATCTTTGCTTGTCATTATATGATACCTTTCCAGTTATCTTCGTGTACATGGAAAGCACATCTTGCACCGTGGACTCAAAGTGTGTTGTAGCATCATAGCTCTGCAAGGACGAGTTGTTAGATTCATCAGAGTCCTATATGAATGATACAATGGACTGCAGGCATACATACGGTAGATATGAAGCAGTTATCTTGCTCGTGGTCGTTGATTGGTTCATATCTGTCATAAATGTCAAAAAAGGTTTCATCGACAGGTCCAAGAAGGTCGATTCCAGGCTTCAGCTCCGTCTCAGGATGGTCTGTCTCAGCTTCCGTTGACACAAAGGCAATGTATTTTCCTTTCGGAGCAACATTGTGAGAGTAAGAACAGCAAAATACATACCTGTCAACAGAAAGATTTTGGAAACATACCGATAGGTTAGGTTGCCGTGCGATGATAACTTTAAATTATGTAATCTTTGTTAAGTTTTGTTTCTAAAGCATTTACATTTGTTATATTAGGCAGGAAGTACCTTTCTCTTCAACATAATATATATATGGAGCCAAAACAATCATTGAAAGATGATGATTGTTTTTTTTTTTTTCCGTATTGAGTTAACAAATTGAAGTCATCATTTGGACAATCCATTTGAAGATAAAGGAGTTTTATTTACAATAGTGGCAATGTAATAAGTGGCAATTTAGTTTTATTATGCAGAATATTTGAACTATACAAAATTTTTAAACAAGAACAAGTACATTAGTAGACTTACATGTCGGATTTACGGCCCAGCTGTTTCTGAGGAAGAATGATTTGCACGGAGTGTGACTCATTCGTATCCAGGATAGGATGGCTCATTATACAAATAACACGAGCAACCCTTCCAACCTTGCGAACCTAGTGAAATGACAAAGTGAATCACACGCCAATCTTTTTTCGGACATAAGCTTGCTTAATACCAAGATATTCTCCAATTTAACCGTACAAGCACTAACCTTGCCAGGCAAGTAAGAAGGATCACAGACAACTTTTTTGCATTTAGCTGTTTCACCCTCAGAGGTCACACCATATGCTTTTCCATTCTTATCAAACTCAACCTGTCATCCATAATATCACATATTTCTATCAAGAATTTATAACTTATATTCCATATATTTCAATGCGTTATTCCAATTATATTTAGAGTTTGGCTCCTTGTTTGAGTTTATTTTTTCTTTTTTAGAATAGGACAATTATCCTGTGCAGAGATTTTTCTTTTTTTTGTGTGAGAGAGGAAGATGCCCTCATTCACATTTGGACTTTGGCATTTAAGTTATCAAGATCTGAAATTTCTTCTCGAATCTACAAGTGAAGATAGGTTTACCTTGCATTCAGGTTTGTTGAGCATGTATGTTCCACCATAAACAGCACTTAAACGAGCAAATCCCTATCAGTTAAGACATGCAACATCTTAAAAAATATGACGGCCGTACAGTTTAAAGTGTGTTTGACAGCAATCAACAGACCTGTGGAAGTTCTCCAAGACCATACAGGGTATATATATAAGGGGAACCTCCCTGAAAGCGTGCCAATGACTCCGCATAAAGCTATTCAAAACAAATATATAAGAGCTAATTAGCACTAAAAAGTATAATTTAATGTTAAAAGAAGAATCATGCAGGGACCAAAGTGGGGAGGGTGGTTGAGGTGCAAACATTCTTATAAAAAAAAAACAATGGAAAGGAAAGTTTTAGACATCAGAGGCTGGCTAGAAGCTGATGGAAATTGGGGTCATATGCTTGGGAACGCTTTGGGCCGTGGTCGTAGGTTCTTATCACCATGCTTTGAAGGTCAGTGCATGTGACATTAACATTTAATAAAGCAATAAATTGAGTAAAAAGCATTTGTGAGCTTTAAATTAGATATGAGTAATTCCTTTCAAATGATGGTGGCCGAAAGGTTCTTTTCCTTTCACTTCTAGACGAAATTTTCTGTGCCTCTTGACTTTTTGAAAATAAGGGCCAATCGCTTAGTGGAATCAATAGATTATTCATACTTACTTTACCATCATTCTTTTTCTCCAAAAAAAAAAAAAAATACTATACCTTCATTCTCTTTACGAAGTCCGACGCCGGCATATCCAAGTAGCTATCATCTCTATGAAGAGCCAGCGCATGCCCGATAAAATCAACAGTATTTTCCTCTAACCCGTACTTCCTGAAGAATGGAGTTTTCAGACAATGCCATGAACCTTACAAATAATAGGTCCATCATGACACTTAGCAACCAATGGAACTTTTAATTGGAGTGCAGCTTGAGAAATTAGCAGGATTTCTTTCTTTTAATTGGGTAAAATGTTTGTTTTTTGTCTTTTTGATTATGGATAAAATGTCTGTTTGTTTAACCGATTCTTTCTTCTAATCCAGCATGATTATCTGTTATTGAAATTATTCAGCATAATTTCCCCATTCATTACTACAGTACTATAATTTGCTGACAGTGCAGCACATTTTATCAATAACGCCATCAACTTTGATAAGCAATGTCACTGGCTTTATGAAGTAATTTAGATAACTCAAATGCAGCATAAATACAGTTTTCTCCTAGCTTTATCTCCACTTCTAACGGATTCAACTAAAAAGATTCACTTTATCAGCGAACATGATAATTATGTTTTTCATCATATCGTGAAAATACAGTTTAGTATTTATTTATGCAATTATGCATTTTATAGGTACGGGGGTAACAATTAAAGCCAAGTAGATTAGGCGTGTATAAACTAACTTATGCATTTGAACTTAAAGAGACAAAGCACTTGCAGAGAGAACCACTAGGACAGACTTACGAAATGACATCTCTTGCTGTAACTTTATTAAGATCCAGGCCTTCGTGAGATTTTGGATCATTCTCTTCATAGTCTTGAACATAAATGAAGAATTTCCTTGCGCGGCGTTTCTCAAAAAGTCCCATCAATGTAGATTTCAGTGCTTCAACATCTGTAGCTGGTACTTTGTAAATCTGAAAACAAGAGCATGTAAGGAAGACGTATCAAAAGGATCTACCTAGATGCAAAATATATCTGATATACCTTTCCTTTGTTGTATACAAAACTCCCATCAACAGCTTTAAAGTTCAGATATTGAGTAACATTAGTATGGATGAGGACACGAACTAGAGCTCCATTTGCCATCATGAACTGCGCAGTTTATCCCATCAGCGATTGTCATGCCAAATGAAAAAACAATTAGAAAGAGTGATTCTAGATGAGCAGAAGTTTCACCCATGTATCCTTTATGTCTAATCAAAATTTGTTTGGCTGAGAAACGAATGAATCAAGAAAGCAAACGTAGGACGCAAATTATTTAACACAACAAATATTGCCAAAATAAACTTGAGGATCCTTTCCAGGCAGAATACTGGACAGTAGATATAGATAAGCACTGCAGTACGCTCTTTAAAGGTGGCTACAATATAGAAGAAAATATGTTAAATGATGTCCAAACCTTGGGAATCATATCAACATTGTATTCCTTGCTTGCACCAAGATGTTCTGGTGGCTTGTCATTCCCCCGGAAGCGCTTCCAGAGCTGTAAATCATGACCAAAATATCATATAAAAAGTATGAAATTAGTTTAAATCCATTCAAAGATATGAAAAATTGTTATGAAGAAATAGATCATTGGCAAAGATGGGCAGTAGGGTATAGAAAGAGCACCTGGACAAGATTAAGGGAAGTCGATTCACCTCCATAGTAGTCATTCCTGTCCATGTGAAGGACCTGTTTCAAAGGTATCGGCAATTATGTACGTCGATCAAGAATTCATTTCTGAAATCACTCAGAGTTGCTTATCATATATGCAGCACATTGAACTGAACATTATATTGACAAAAAACATAAATGAGCTTAATAGTATAACTGTGATTTTGAGAATCTGATTTGGAAATGATAATGCAATAGAGGCCTGATTTTGAGAATCTGCTTTGCTTTTTTCAAGGATGAATATGGCTATATGAATTGCATGTGAAGTATTTGCAAAAGTACCTACCTACAGGCCTATTTGTAATGGCTAATAATTCTTGGTTTACCAAACATCGTATTTGCAAAAGTACTTACCTACATCACTAAATCAGTTTCACTGGCAACAATTTCTGATTGTATCCACTGAATCATCAATCAAGACCGCACAGACAACGTTGATGATGCAATAAAGACGCTAAATATTCGGAGCATGTAGAGTGATTTTTTTTTTCTTTTTGAGGAAATATGTAGACTGAATTTTAACTCAAAACACAAAAGAATCATCTTAAAAGCAGAGATAAAAGAGAGTCTGAAATATGGGACAGAGACCTTGAGACCATCGACAGAGAGAAGACCGCTGAGTATACACTCCTTGAGGCCGGTGCCGAGGACGATGACATCGTACTCCTCATCCATCGCTAGTCTCGAGAGATTAATCAGAGAAATGCAGGACAAGAAGAAGAAAGAGAAGAGCAGCGAATGCACAAAGTTGGGAAGAAGCAAAGAAGAACAGGGAAGGATGGGGAGATGGAAGGGGTGGAGAAGAGGAGGTAAAATAGGAGTCGGAGAGGAGAGCAGGTCCATGGCTCCCGCAGAATACGCAGCGACCTTCTCGCGCGCGCGGCAAATCACCGGCCTACCGCCGCGCGCGCTCGCTTGCCACTTTGATCACGATAAATCAGAAGCATTGCAAAATTTCAAAAAGTTTATACGTTCAAAATGGACCACATAAAAATGTTTATTAAATCCATTATTATCATGCACAAGAGATTAGAATGAGGGTAGCAACAAAAAGCCTTTCCCAAACAGAAAATGACAATAAAAACAATGATTAATTAATTACTAGTTTTATGTCTGATCCTTCAAAATTTTTACGGTAAAAATTTTTCTAGGCTTAAACATGTATTTATAAATATACAAATATAAAAATATAAAGCACAAAAAGCTTTATTTTTTATTTGTAAAAAATATTTATGTATTTATATATTTTACTCTTTTCAAATTTGAAAAAGTTTTACCAAGAAAGAACTTCTCTAAAAGAACTCCATAATAGTTTGCATTTTAACGTGAAGACGCTAAAGGACTCTTAAGTTTCCAAGCATGTCGTCAAACATGTTGAGTCAAGTTCTCTTAACATAATTTTTGTTTGTTTGAAATATTTGCTAATGTTGTTATGCATTTCTTTTTGGTTTCTTTGTATTATATATAAATATAAACAAAAATGCTTTTTTTAGTTGTTAATCTGAGATCTAAAACATACTCAAGTGACTGATTGAGTACTTTTACGCTATGACTAAGGCCCTTTTAGCCAATCAGGAAGCCCAACAAAGAAATCTCAGCTTAAGTTCATCGATAAAACCAACCAAAGGTTTTATATTTTCGGCACAGAATAAACCCCAATATTAATGAACGATCTTGATAATTTTATGCTTGATAGGAACGATTTTCATAGCTAGAAGATGTAGTAGTAAAGGAGAGTGATAAACTGATAACTGAAGTGCTACCCATCATTCATCTTTGTTTAATTCCCCCTCCCGAGGTGGATGATTGGACATGACTTAATAAGCTCAGGGTTTTGTTTTGAACTCTTCGAGGGTTTCACAAGAATATGCACAACAAAAATAAAAAATAAGAATAAAAAACAGATGAAATGACATTGCAGAGAAGAACAGTGTTCAACTTTCCTATTCTGGTGGCCGTCAGTATCCACTTTCAATTGGGCCAAAGTCAAACGGGCCTGATTTTCTGAATCCCTATAACTAACCGGAGCCCCATTTTAACTGCACCCTTTTGTCTGTTCTTTCATTCAAAATCTCAACTCCAAGAAATCTTACAATCCCTGTAAAAATGACTTTCTTTTTTAATATGTTAGTCTTTTCTTCTTCAACAATATGTTGCCTGAATAGCACGAACAAAGATATCCTCGTCTTCGTCAAAATATATCTCTTTCCCTGTAGGTGGGTTCGTTGGGCCAATGCATGCAAGGGAGAAGTAAAAAAAACCCTAGCAATAGCAGCATGCCAGCATCTGTTGTATCGCCGGCCATGAAGAGACGCCAAAGAACTCATCTATTTCCGATGCTTCTGGGGCTTTAAAAAAGGCTAGTGCGAGATCTCAGCAGCTAATCTGAACAGGCTATAATTGTGGATTAAAATGACGTCTAGGATCCCAGGACTAATATGGTGGACAGAAATCCTTTCGTGCTCCAAAATCTCAAAGCTTTACTTACATATATTACTTTAAAAAAAAATTTAATACAAAAATTATAAAATTTGATTAGATTTATAATATTTATGTTGATTTTTTTAAAATATATTTCTATATAAAAATTTTGGAGATTTAACATTTTAAAGACTTAAAGAATTTTAAAATTATTTATAAATCTATTAAGTTTTAGAGCTCAAGAACAACCATTTAAAAAGTATGTTAAAAAAATTTAATATAAAAATTATAAATTTTTTATAAATTTATTTTTAAAAAAATATGTATAGATTATTTTTTTTTAAATGTTGGAGGACAGAAAACGGACAGAGTATTTGTACCCCTCTATAAATAGGGTGCTGCTGACTACCATGTAAAACACAAACATGCTCTTTTTAATTCCTATTCATCCTGATTCAACCATTTCCTTTTGTTTTCTTTCTCAGCTCTGTCCCACTCGTGATAGTCAATACGTAAATTACAGAGGAAGAGAGACTATACGAATTCCAACAGAATCTCCATGCAGACAAAGAGCAGATCTTCTGTTGCTTCCCATTTACGTCCTCTGATTTTAGCTGAAATTAGAAGTTACACCCTTTGCATGCTACTGTGACACAGTTCCCCCATCAAGGCCATGCATGTTCCTCGATACTTTTAGAGGTGTTTGTTGGCGCATTGAGAAGATGAAGACCCATGGCCTTCCCTTCTGCAATTATCGTCAGTAAATGCTTTGTTGCGTGCAGCATAACAATTCATTCCATCAATGAGATGAGTTCAAATTAATTTAGGTATATTAACCAAACCGAAAAAGTTGAATTTCTTCATCAAAATCACTGAAATTAATTAGAACCACAGGAAGAAAGATAGAAACATTATCTACTGCCTATTGGTTGATAAAGGAGGATAAAGCACCTCAACATGCATGCAATCCTTTTCTATCTTCTTTTTCAATTTATAAGGAAAGAAATTAAAGAACTAGTGGAAAGTTTACATTGATATCAATCCTCAATGAGCTCATTCAGAGATTTTCCAGATGGCACCAGAAAGATAAAGTTTGGAAACAAAAACAAGTACGGAGCAAGCTTTTTTTGAATCGAAAGATTGAGAAAATCTTTTACGATTGCTAGCTCGAGAAGCAATGGGTTGCATGGGTGTGCAGAGATGAGATTTGCTCCTGCGGCTCTTTGTATGCCTCTTCAACGCAACCGCTCCTTAATCTCCAACGAAGAAATCTATAAGCGGCCGCGATTATGATCACAAGAAAAGAATTTCTCTAGTTCCCGATAAAATTTAAGTAAATCTAATCTTTTAAAAGAATAACGTACACAAAGATATTCATGGATTCAGCTGCCATTTCCCCAAACTCGCAAGGGTTTCTCCGTCCTATGAATTGAATGCCATGGAAGGCGCCGCGCAGCACCTGGCGTCGTTCAGCCGCTCCCCGCCATGTTTTCAGAGCTGTCCAGCGCCAAATCCAACACGCGCGAGGATGCATGTCCAACCCACACCCAACTCCTCTCACCCGGTTCACGTTTCTTCTCTCGCTCCACGAGTCACGACAAGCCCCGAGCCCCCCACCACTCACCTCTCCCCAAACTTACATGCAACGCACTTACTCTATATAAAACCCAACGCCTAGTACTGTTCCTTTCGAAGTTTAACTCATCTTTGCTAACTTAGAGAGTTTTGAGAAAAACCATTAATGGAGGAGATGGGGAGGAATGGAGAAGGAGGCAGCGGGAGGTGGTGTCCAACGAAGGAGCAGATAGAAGTTTTAGAATCTCTGTACAAGCAAGGACTGAGAACGCCGAGTGCTGAGCAGATACAGCAGATAACTGGGAAGCTTCTAGAGTTTGGAAGCATTGAAGGAAAGAATGTGTTTTACTGGTTTCAGAACCATAAGGCCAGGCAGAGACAGAGACAGAAACAGGAGAATTTTGCTTACTTCGCCCGTCTCATCCACCGGGCGCCCCCGCCACCGATGGGTCCACCCAGCGTCCTTCCGCAGCTGCGAACCATACCGGTTGGACATCATCGTGCTGCCGTGCCTACCGTTCCCGCATGTACTAACGGTGAGCCTTGATTTTCTAGTAGCTTCTGTGTTCCTGTTGCTTGAATGAAATAGAAAATAGAAAAAAAACTACCCCTCTCTTTTGAAAAGAAAATTCCTCCAATTAGTAAATTTATTCATGTCGATCGGTATATTCAAAAATTGGAAGAAATAAAACAACTGAAAACAACATCTGCTTTTACCTTATCCGATTTCTCCATATCATAAAACAAAGTCATTCATGTCGCTATATTTAGCTTGGCTCTTTGTTTGTGTTTAAAGATCGAATAAATTGCTATTTTGTGCTGTCTGCAAATTTTTGATCTATCTTTCTCTCTGCTTTGCTTTTATCATGACGAATTTGCCAGGTTTTCAGTTTCCAAACTCAATGCTTGCCACTGTCCCATCAAAGCCACCAGATGTTATCGGCCATTTTTATTTTAATTATATACCAAGTCCTTATAATTTTTTATATTAAATCTAACTGCTAAGTTACTTTAGTTAAATTTTCTGAAATTGTTTGGTTTGCATCTCAGTAATTTGCAGCCCGTTCTACATGCCAGGAAATGTCGGATACTACCAGCAAACCCAACACTATACAAACTTCGCCAAATCTCTAAACAGAAACCCAAACTCAGAAATCGATCTGCAAAGGAAGCAAATTTCTGGACCAAGAAACAACCCAGACATGAACAGATCCTACTATCCACCACCGTACTATCAAAATAGCGCCTATAACAACAACGCTGCTATCTATCAATCAGATCAAGCGCTGAATCATCCACGGAAAACGCTGGAGCTTTTTCCTTTGCACCCGACTGGTTTTCGGGAGGACAAGTCCAGCAGCTCACTAACAACAGCTTCGGTGGTGTCTCATGAGAGTTTCGATGATGATGACCTCGTTGGAGGAGGAGATGGTGGTCTTGGTGCTGCATGCAGAGAGATTGTCTTTCTGTAATTTCCAGCCGCCGGCGCCACCAATGCTGTAGTCTGACAGGAAGCTAGCCATGCATTAGACGTAGATAAATATCTCGTTAATTTGATGTAAAGAAGAAGATGTCAAGAGTGTGCATGCATATATGCTCAAGTTTTGTACCTGATCTTATGCTGATCATGATGTTTGTTTTGGTGTTTAATGTTTCCGAGGAAGGATATTTTTTTTCCTTATTTTCTAAATAAAAATACCTACTACAACCAAAAGAGAGGCTTTCGTAATATATTGGAAATAACTATAACGTCTAAAAAAAACTTTTAGAAAATAACAGATATTCAATAATCTTGCACACACAGAGCCCGGTTATGGACTCATAGTTTGTGGACTTTGTTGATATTAAATTTGCAGGAATTTCCTGCAAACCGGCCATTTTCAAAAGTTTTTAGGGTGTTCTTTTGGAAGTTTGATAAACAATAAATAACACATTTAACCATCTTTTACAATTTTTCAGAAAAAGTAAAAAACGTGCATGATAACTGTTGAGGTCTTTGGTGTAATAATGTATGTGTTGAATTGTAGAGAAATCATTGCACGCACTCTGTTTACCACGTCATTCCTTATATTCCATGTATTTACAAGAAATTTTTGAAAAATTTAAAAAATGAAAGTTGTAGATTTCATAAAATATATAATATTTATGTAAAAAAAATTTCTAAATTTTTTTTTAAAATTAAGTGTTTTGAGATCCCAAATCTTCACAAATTTAAAAATATCTTTTTGATATTAAAATCTTTTAGCCCAAAACACCTACGTATAAATATTTTTTGAAAAAAAAAATTACATTAAAATTGTATTTCATCACTGACTTCCTAAAAACAAAACCGGTTCAGGAAAAAATTCTCCCTACAAATGCACGCTCACATTTACCAAATCATTTGGTTGGACCACTTGCATGGCCGTCGGTACCACACTGGGCTATATAGACGTTCTCGCCCTTCCTTTTTGGGCTTCCTTGGTTAAGACTTTGTGGGCCCTCGAATGACCAGAAGGTCCATTTCTATTCCTTTGTTTCCAGGAAATTTGATTGCCTTTCTCAGCTCCTTTTTTGGGCCTTAAAAGAATCCAAAAAATGGAAGAAAGATAAATGCTAATCCTTGCTACTTTATTCCTCTTTATTTAAAAAATAATACAAGTATTAGATATGCTTGGTAGATGGTACACCAATTTTATCAAGCTTTGTTAAATATTTACAAAATTTATCAAGAAGGTGTAAAGAATATGACTGCCATATTCCTTCAAACCCATTTTCAACTTTATTTTAATATATTTATTCCCAAAAAAAAGGAAGAAACGTAAGCTTAACCACCATATCTCTAATCGTGCACCCTTTACGTTTATCACAAATTGGCGGCCCCTTCAGTTAGTGGCAGCTAGAGGCAGAATTTTAGACAGGAGATAAGCAAAAATAGTGGTTGATATATTATTCTTTTTAAAAATATTTATTGGTCATAAAGTCTTTAAAAGTTAAAAACTATTTAAATTTAAAAATTAAAAATCTAATAAAAAAATGAAAGAAAAAATAAAGAAGTAAATATAGTTGTTCTACTCACTCATTTCTCATTTTTGTTTTTCTATATTCTACGCTTACTTAAATTTAATATATTTTAGAGTTTAATATTTTCAATTAAAATAAGGTCAAATATATTTGCATAAGATTAAAAAATTATAGGCCGTTCTGATTTCAAGATTCAAACAAATCAAATTAATCAAAAGGAAATATCCCTTGAGATTTCCATTTAAACCAAACAATTACAAAGATCAAACCATTAGCTGTACAATTATTATGAAACGTTTAAATCTGATGAAAAAAAAAAAATACTAAGACCCTATTAAGTGCGTCGGACCAAGTGCGCTTAGTTATGTCTTTTTATGGGCTGTGTTAAAGTTGGTCATAGTGTCTCAAACTAATTTCAACGGCATTAAGTGCTTGTAAACACATCACCCGATGTCCCAAACTAGTATTAGCAATAGGGTTGAGCATTCGGATCAACATGATCTAAAAGAATCAAACTATAATGGTGAATTCCCCGTCCCTCATATTTTTAATTCATCCCGATATCTGACTCATAAAAACATTTGTATATAAACAACCTAATTAGAGTGAATTATGTATTATTTTTTAACTAATTTGTGGGAGGTTCAAATATCCATAGATATGGCATCCTATATTTACTTGTGGACAGTGGTGGGGTCATATTCTCTCCGGTACGTATTTCTCAATTATTTTTTTATTTATGGTTAAAATTGATACTTAGATATATTTCTTTTAAAATATTTTATGAATATAAATATCCACAACTCTAATTTTTTTAAAAAATAATTAAAATAGATATTTTATAACTCCAATCTCTTAACAGATATAAAATTTAAACTGTTTTCAAATCAGTTATTATTTTGGAATTCCAAAATATTTATGTATATTTAAAAATTTAAAAATATATCTAAAAATTTATTAAAAGGAAAGAACACTAAATATCAAAATAAATGGAAAGAACATTAAATAGCAAATCCGCACTCATGTTGGCGCGTAGCAAAATGCCAAAGCTCCACTAATAAATTGGAGTTTTCATTTTCCAAATATCTCTTCTATAATTCAATTATCTCGTTGCCGCCCCACCCAAAAAAGGAACTGGATAAAACAAACGAACACGAACCAAATACTCGCCCGCGCTCTTTCACCTTCGACTCCCTTCCACCTCCTACCTCTGCTCCATTCCCTATCCTCTCAATTCTCGCTTGAATCGTATCTACTCAATACTGTTGGCGGCCATGGCAAAAACCCTCGTCACCTCATCCGCTTCTTCATTCCTCGCGACCCCTCTCTCTCCGCTAACTTGCCATGGTCGCAGCGCCAGTCCTCTTCTTCTCCCAGCTCGTTCTCTTAAGGTCAAGATGAGCTTACATGATTTACCACCACAAGTGCTTGCCTCAGTCGAGTTGGGTGGTCTGGTAACGAGAGTAGAAAGCCTTCTATACACGCTGGCCGACGCCGCTGTCTCTGCCGACCCCTCCGCAGCGGGCACCTCCGGTGATGCTGCTGCCGATGCCGTCAACACGGCGGTTCAGAAGAATGGTGGGTGGTTCGGATTCATCTCCGACGCTATGGAAGTCGTCCTCAAGGTTTGTACGGCTATAAATTAGCTAAATTCTGGTTGTTCTCATAAACGATCAAAATCTAAGTAGTTCGGGTTGTTAATTTTCATTGGATTCGTAGCTTGAAGTGGATGCGAGCACGTGTTCTTTTATTGTAATTTAAGAACTTCAAATTTGAATTTGTATCATCTGACCATCCAGTGCCTTTTAAACATTTCAGTTATGCGGTCAGGTACTAGTTGGTTACCTTCTATATATGATGAAAGAAATAAGTAGTAGACAAGTTTTAATTTAGGGGTATTATCACGTCCCTTATGTATATTGGTGTATGAATTTGCCTCTTGGTTCTGAAGTTGTTTCACGGAGTTCCACTAATTTCAGTTATCTATTAATTTTGACAAAGTTCAGGATTAACTTACTTTTCTTTCCATCACGTGTGATTGAAATTACCCTCTAGAGGTGGAAACTGGTAATAGTTCGTTGATAAAATGAACATTTGAATTGAATGTAACCGATAGTTGAATGTATAAGAGCATTTGAAACCTAGGAAATTCGATGGAATTGAAAACCTGGTGGGCAAATTGATATAACCCCAAAGCCTAGAGGGAAAACTGAAGTATCCTTCTAATAAGATCCTGCGAATTGACCATGCTATTTTGGCCAAAGCAGTTGTTCGATGTCTATCCTAGTGGTTGGACGCTATGCTAGAGAAAGAATTTCTTTTATTTTAGAAGTCGTTTTATCTTTTTGTCCATGCTGTTTGTGAAGCTTTACATTATGATGGAGAATTGATTGGTTTGCAGGTACTAAAGGACGGGCTTTCGGCTCTCCATGTGCCCTATTCGTATGGATTCGCTATCATTTTTCTCACTATTATTGTTAAGGTGGCAACTCTTCCTCTGACAAAGAAGCAGGTGAATAAGTTTATGGTGAAATTGTGGTAGCTCGATAAATTCCTAATGTGATAGCATAATATTTAGTGTCTTGACACACTCTACTATATGTGCTACAGCATAGTTCATATTTACAACTGCTAGTTATGAATCGTTGACATCTTTCTTTTTGTGTTTGCATTCTTAATATGACAATATATGGTTGTTCTGTAGGTTGAGTCTACATTAGCAATGCAAAATCTTCAGCCTAAGATAAAAGCTATACAACAAAGATATGCCGGCAACCAGGTCTGTATTTGCTTAATGAATTTTTGACAAATGCTTTTGTTTTTCATCTTTAAGGTGGAATTTTTAGCTTGCCATAGTAATCAAGAACGGGGTACTTAGATTTCCTGCTCTGGCTGCTGGAATTAAAGTTTCAGCTACTTGATTTTTTTTGATCTATTATATTAGACATTACAATCAATTTTGTTGCATATTGTGCTCTTATTCAATACCTGTTGGTGTTATTTTACTTTGACCTGCCTTGTGTAGGAACGGATTCAACTAGAGACTGCACGTTTGTATAGGCAAGCCGGTGTCAATCCCCTTGCAGGTTCATGTCAAACCCTTTTGACTTCCTTCTATTCTCTGTTTGGACATACGTTATTCATGTTTCACTTTTCGTGCAATCTGTTTGTGCACTGCAATCAACTGCAAGGATTTTGTAGTACTTCACTTCCTGATACTTCCTACACAAGAAGAATAAGTAGAACCAATATGACGTTGAGGCTCTGATTGTCTTCCTTTTTTTAATTAATATGTGGTTTTCTGGTTTCTTATTTTACGACAACATTTGCGTATGCCTGCAAACTTTTATATGGATTTTCTTGTTGAACTTTACCATTGTTAGTATCTGTAGACGTCTACTTCACCAATCAGCACCATGATATGTTTTGATTATGTTCCTCAATTATCTCATGCAAAATACAAAGCATCGTGAACAATTCCTGCCCATAAGGTACACCTGGGGACAAGGACAAATTTCTTCTGCTGATACCAGAAGAAATGCAATTAAGTATGGTACGTAGATGATTATCCAAGGTGAGGGGAAAGGGAAGGATCAATGTCATGGTACTCCGAACTTTAATTTAGACCATAGCATATTGTAAGATATGCTGAAGAGTCCTGTCTGAACTTTATGAGGCGTTGATTTTGCTAAGCAAGATTCCCGCACCATATTGGTAGGTCATATTTGTCCATCCCTTTAAAAAGAATTATTAACAAAACTCTTAGCTTCACGTTCTTTGTTCTGATGGACACTTGGGACAGGATCATACTGAAATGCATGAATTGATGAAAGCAATAGATAAAATGTCGTCACTTTTTCTATAAACAATTGCAATCTAGAAAAATGCTTTCAGAAGCTTCTAAATAAGACCAACCATTTGATAACATTGCAATCAGGCTTACGTTAAGGCGTTGCTAGACCTGCTCGGTAGAATGTGTTTCCATCAAGATTGGCATCATTCTTTTTATTGCCATACTTGCAACTTTGTTTAAAAAAAGGGGGCAATTATTTTTGCACTAAAGTGTTTTCTGTTTTTATAAAAGAAGATTGCTATTTCTAAAAGGGAGTCCATAAGCAAGTTGTTGAAGTTTAGGCTGTTAGGATAGGCATTGAATATCATCCTTTCTTATTCTCGGTCAATGCCAACAGGATGTTTACCGACTTTAGCAACAATTCCAGTGTGGATTGGCCTGTATCAGGCTCTTTCAAATGTAGCCAATGAGGTAAAACGAAAGTCCTTGGTTTTCAATTTTTTATTTTTGTAAATTTAAACTTGAATGTTTGGCAAACTTATAACTCATTTTTTTCTTGGAATTGAAGGGTTTGCTAACGGAAGGTTTCTTTTGGATCCCTTCCTTGGCCGGTCCAACAACCATCGCTGCAAGACAAAGTGGAGCTGGCATTTCCTGGCTAATACCCTTTGTGGTAATAACCCCTCTCAACAAATTATTGGAATGGCCCTATCCTCTGAACTTTTTACTATGCAGAATATTCCCTTTTTTCCATGTTAATGTCTACGTTCTTCAAGCTAGAAGGGATTTCTTTTTTTCTTTTTTTTTTTCAATTGTACATGTAGTACACTCGTTGCATTCTGTATCCAAAATAGAATTTCTCAGCACTAATGATTAAAACTCTTAGCCTCCCGTGGGCTGTGGGTAGGACGACTGGTTGGCCTGGGGTCACCTATGCCCCAGGTCCTGTGTTTGGGGCCGAGGTAACAGTACAAGCCCTACGCATGGGCGGGCATAAGCATGGGTTTTAGACCGTGTGGAGGTTGGACCTTCCCTGTACTCTCATAAAAAATATTGAACATTAAGAGTTAAATTTGATTAACTTTCTCATCAAATTATTTTGGTGTTGAGGTTTTCTATCAACCATTATCATTATATTGGACATTTTGGCTTTCTATATTGCATGGAAAACTAATGTCTTGATTAAAATTGATGGCTACAAGTAATAAATTGAGATGATTCTTTCTTAATATGAGTGCTAATAACAAAATTTGCTTGCTTTTTAGGATGGACATCCTCCTCTTGGATGGTCGGACACTGCAGCTTACCTAGTTTTACCTGTGCTTCTTATTGTTTCACAATATGTGTCTATGGAAATCATGAAACCTCCTCAGGTAAGGCCAACTACATTTAAATTCTGTAATTACTTTTCCACATATCTAGAAAATTCGTAAGTTACTTCTTGACATGGCAGAATGATGATCCAGCTGCAAAGAACTCGCTTCTGGTTTTGAAGTTTCTGCCCCTTATGATTGGTTACTTCTCTTTGTCGGTGCCGTCAGGTTTATCCATATACTGGTTCGTATCTGGATATCTTCAAGTTTCCTGCTTGATATTTATGTGTAATTTTTAAATGTGGATTTTGAGTAATTTCAGCTCTTTGGTAAGATACTAAGAGTGGAAGTGGACTTACTAGATTCTTGACTTTTAACATGTGTTTGACTAGTCATGGATAGGGTCGGCATTAGTATGTGCTAGTCAGAAAGCTAGTGATGTCAGAAATAGCATTTGCATGAAGTATCTTTATGCATACGTGATTTTAATAGACATTTAGTGTCTTGTATAGACTCCTCTGGACAACTAGTGCTATTTATTGGATTACAAAGTGGAACCTTGTAAACGCGAGCAGGATAATAGAGATCTGTCTGTCCTGTCTTAGACTAGCTCTACTCCATCCATCTGACCGCATTACAACATGAACTAAGACAGACCTGATCATTGGTTTATCTTAGCGTGCTAGCCGCTGCTTTATTTCATACAACGATACGCTTTCTCTTCCTTAACGCTCCACCCGGTGAGAACTCTAGTTGCGCATAATGGGGGATTTCATGTGATAGGACGGAATTGTCAATTCTCGTTTTAATAAAACTTTTGTGATTGTTTGAAGGGAGTTTAGCTTAAATGTCTGCGACCCCCTTGGCTTAAAAATTGATGAAACAAATTCCCAGTTATCTTAAATGTCTGCGACTCCCCTTATGTGTATGCTTGTGCTTCAGGTTTACAAACAATATTCTTAGCACAGCACAACAAGTATGGTTGAGAAAATTGGGTGGTGCAAAGCCCGTTGTTAGTGAGGGTGGTGGTGGAATTATTACTGCTGGACGAGCAAAGCGTCCTACTTCTCAGGCAGCACAAATTGGTGATAGGTATTCTTGATACTTCAAAATGCTTGGTCTTTTTTTCAATTACTGTTCCCTTCTCATACTTGTCTACAAAATCAGATTTAGTCAGTTAAAGGAAGAAGAAAACAAGAAGAAACTGAATAAAGCATTCTCCTCAGAACAAGTCACTTCAACATCAGATTCTGATGATGATGATGATGGTGAGACAAAGGTATGCTAAGGATCTAAAGAAAATTTATTCCGAGCTTTATTTCTTAGTTAAATATCTCTGGTGATAACTGAATGGAATATTTCCCTTTTTTTAATTTATTCCGGGGTTTATTTCTTTATTTAGTAGCATATTTCTTTGTCTTAAGTGTAGTTTTGTCTCTCTAGCTTTAACGATTTACGAAATTGTCGGTAAGCAGCTCTAGGTCCTTTAGTTTTTGTACTTCCCAAATGCCGTACAACAACGGTGAAGACCAGGAGATGCAGAGTATAGTGATTTGGTGTATTGGACATGGTCTTGACCTATTTTGCAGCAAACATCTACAGGGTTATGATCCTAAGTAGCATCTTGAACATGCTCAATATCATAACTTCATAAAGCACAATATGCTCTCATGAAGAAAGCACCTTTAGGATTTGCCTTCTATTCATCCTACTTGGTTGATTGAGGAAGTTAAACCAGTGGGAGATGTGTCCTCATAATATCGAGTGAAGGTTTCTTTTAGAGAAATATGCAGGCAAGGGGTGTCACTTAAACATAACCGGCATTACAGAGAACAGCATACAGCATAAGTGACAGACCAGACAGAGTTCTCTTTTCATTTCTATTTTTTTCTTTTTCTTTTTCTTTTTTTTTTTAATTTCTTATTTGAAGGCTAACCTTTCGATATATTTATTGAATCGATTAAAAACAATACAACTTGAAACATGAGACTAATTCATTGCCTGCAACCTAACATGAGAATAATTCCTTGTCCATTTCTACTCTAAACACAAGATAAACTTTTACTTTCACAATACTTCCAGTAAGCCAAGAGCTTCATTTCGCTTAGCTTGCGGTCTTTTGATTTCCTCGGTTTCTGGAAGACGAATTTTTTAGTTTTCTTCTCTTCATGACAAGGTCAGCGAAGGGGATATGATCGGTCATATTAGGCTCAAAGGTAGCTTCTTGAGAAATAGGCTCCAATGCCCTGTCAGTCACCTGAAAATTGCAGAAGAGTTGTCTTGAATATACATGTATCTTTCAGTAAGAAAAGCTTTGTAGATCAACGTATTTGCTGAAAGGAAGTAGCATGTGGTTTGCTTTACCCAGTACTGATCATCCATATAAATCTTATTAAAGCAGGACTTCTGTTAAACCATGTTAGAAATATCAAATATAATTTACTAAGAATGCAAATAAGAATGTGAACCAACATTAGGGAAGGCAGAAGAGACCAAGAGTTCCTAGAAGAGAAAGCACAAACTAGTGCTTCGGTATATGTAGCATTTTAGTAGAAAGGTGAACTTTTTAAAATTCTGTTTATTCCTTCAGCTTAATGTGTTGCTGGAGTTATCAGTGTTAAATTCATCTGTGCTAGCAGACTTAGGAGCTTTTGCCCCGCTTCACTTTTCTTCGGCAAGCTGATATAATCTCAATGCAGGAGGATGCACTGGAAGAGGCTTATGTTTCTAGTAATGGCAAGCAGATTCCACAGAATACGGGCCCCAGGAGGGGCAAAAGATCAAAGCGAAAGCGTACAGTGCAATAAATGCATGGAAGTTCGTTTTGGCATCTTGCAAGTAAACTTGTTTTTCATGCGATCTTCTCGAAGATTATTGTTCGATAATCATCCCAGAAAATAGTTTAGCAGCTGGTTTCTGGCGCTGCTCAAGGAACATAGAGGTTGAAAAGTCCACAGATAATCAGGTAAGCATAGGTGTTCAAGAGTGGATGAACGGAAACGTTACTGGCGTTATAGAAAGTGACTCATTTCTTATTTTCCCAATCAAATTGACTGTATACACGTCCAATTTTGTCTATTCTCAAGCTTTTTGAGTTTGTCTCTGGACTGAAAAGTAAACCAGTGTTATGTATGTGATGCGGCCGAAGAGTTCTGATTAGTGCATATGATTTAGGTGTGCTTTCAGCTAAAAGATACTGCGCGTTACAAGCTTTTTAGTTTGGTTGTGTGATATATCTTTTGATATGGAAAAAGCCAAGATCACGGATGATTTTCTCGAAACCGTCACGGACCTAAAATTTATTTATTCCGAGACCGTGTTTTTCACAGAAACCATTTGTGATCTCGAGCACTACCCTTTTGAGACATTCACTTGATGTTGCGCTTGAATTGGCTTCACTGGTAAGAGAAGACGTAACTTTTTTTCCTATAATCTATTAACCATTCTCCATCACTTTCTCAAATTCATTTCACTTTCATATCTCCCTATCAAACTCAACCTAGCCTATGAAGATGTAGAAAAAACTTGTGGCCTGTGGGCTAAACTGTCCATACAATCACTGTGAGCTGCGGCTCAATTTGTCAGGATGGCCGTACGGGGCCATAGACGGCCCGTGCGGGTCGATTCTATATAATAAGGCCGTGCCGTGGGCTAACCTGCATGTCGAGCAAGTTTTTCTTTTTAATTAATTTTTATTTTCTAAGGCCAATCATAGCTATTGCTTTGCAACCCAGTGCCGAGCTCTTACCAAGGAGCTCTGCCATTTAAAAAAAAAAAGAAAAGAAATAGAGCTGTGAGGGCCGAGCTGGCCCGTATGGATCATGACTCGAAAGGGCAATAGCCCAAGTCGAGCCAGTCTGTGGTCTATTATCATACACAGTCCACATACGGTAGTGCGGATTAGTCCACGCCCTTATTTTCTTCATCAATACTAGTCCAACCCTCGTTTCAAAGTTAGTACGATAGTATATCATCAATCCTCCAATGAGCTCAAAAGGTTCCTCCCAACTCCTGCAAATCGAGACTCATTTTGCAAAACATTAACGATAATATAATATCCAAGAGGCCATCACCTTTCTGAAAGATCATTAGCCAAACAAAATAATCAAGTAGAGGCTTAACTCTTTGCTTTCTCCATTTCTTTTGGCTTGATACGTTGAAGACCTTGAAATATGATGTTATAGGCCTTCCAAGACCCTGATAAGACAAAGTGGTGGAATATGGAGGTGAGATTATATTGATATTCCTATCTCTTCTCCACTTGCTTATTAAAAAAAAAAAAAGAAAAAAAAAGAAGAAGAACACCAGGCCTGTATATCATTAAGCATGCTTTTCTACATTATTAGACCTCCTTTATGAGTAATTATCCATAGCATGGTGTATGCGTGGAATGCTTGAGGAACCAACTAAGTTTTTTTATATCCAAAACATTTTTCAAAGTATTTCGAATATGCACTTGGCAATAGTATGGTACACCATATGGTAACTCTGATACTTATGAGCATGGTACAAAAGATTTGAAATGATCAAAATTCCAAACAATGAGCCGAAAATGAGCCGATCTTCTCACCGGCAGCTTGTACTCGTTTACACTTGACTCATGTTCGAGTGCAAATTAGAGCTCGACTAGTTAAATTAGCCAAGCATGTGCAACATATTAGCTTGTTGAGCTCGTAAGCTTAAACAAACTTTTATATTTCATTCAAATATATTTAAGATAAGATTATTCGATTTCACTTGAGATCTCGAAGCAGAAAGTTTTCTGAATCAAGTTGAGTTTGATCTTATCCACTGAAGTCCGTCGAGCTTCAACTCGAACTAAAACAATCGAGTTGAGTTTGAGCTAAAGTGGTGCTCGCTTGAGCTCAGCTCGTTTTCATCTCTAAACGGAATAAACTACCGGAACCGATTATGCGAAATTAGGATAATCGGTGGGTCCTGCTGATGTGGGAGGCAGCCAAGTTGGGGAATGGGGACTGTATATTGCATGCATGGAACGCACAACTTGGAGCAAAGAGGGTGACGCCATGGTAGATGCAAAAGGGATATTTGGTGTGTCACACAAACCCACCAGCTCGACCAAAAAGATGGTTGGTGGAACGAGGCGTAGGAGTGGGTCCGTAGCGACCTAATTTGACGTGCTAACCTACGCGGGTATCATATTGCGCGCCACCCACCAACTATATAGTACGGACACTTCAAAAATATTATGTGTACGTATCCGTACACGTGCCAGACACGACACTTTTCGAATACGTCCGGACACGTATCGGACAAGCCAAAAAAATTTAAAAAAATTGGATATGCATGTCCGACACTTCTGTTCGGCGTGTCCGGCACGCATGTCAGTATTTATATCATATTTTTAAAAAGAATAATTTTTTATTTATTTTTTTAGAAGAGTTAAATATTATTTATAATATGGGTAAGTAATATAATATAATTATATACTCATATATTATTATTTTTAGTTTTAGTTGATATAATTAAACTCTTAGTGTTTAGATTTATTTCAAGAAATATTATATTATAGATAGACTTATTATCAAATGTTATTCTATATCTAATATTTATATATTTTGTATAAATTAGTTTTTAATTATTCAAATTTTTTATTGCCGTGTTTGAGCCGTATCCATGTCCTTTTAAAAAAAAAAAAAATTACCGTGTCGCGTCGTGTCATATCTTCGTGTCCGTGTTACATAGCCCACCAACCAAATTGACGGGTGGATTATTTGGACCTCCTATATTATCTCACTTATGGCACCAGATACTTGCATTGAGGTCCAAAAATCTAGATATATTGCACTTAGATTCACTTGTTAAAAATTTTACATTTAGATTTAAAAATTCTGTACTTAAATTCTTTTGAGGGAGATGTCAGAAGTTATTAATATAATATCATAAGTATCAAAAAGTATTGTAAATGTGTCAAAAATTTATACTAAGGTGTCAAAAGTTAATATAGAAATATCGTGATATTAAAGTATCGAATGTGTCAGAAACACCAAAATGTGTTATAAATATATTAAAAAATATCAAAGGACTAAAATGTAAGGAAAAAAAATGAGAGGACTTAAATGATGTTAAAACAATATAATGAGGCTAGGTTGCAATTATCCATATTATATCTATATGCTTGCTTTAGATTTTATAAATAAATACATACATTTTGCAGGCCTGTTGAATCTTTTTTTTTTTCTGCCATATTAGATTCTGTTCGAGCAGATCATAAATTTGGGACTATGTAACACGAAACAGAATTTCAAGCCCATACAGATAGCTGAAAATGGTGAGATTTAAGGTTGAGAAACTCACCTCAGGCTCGAGTTTGCTTGGTTATAATGAATAAACATGTTTCTTAGACTTTTTTGGAAATACGTCCCGAATAGATGGAGGAAGCTCAATTGGAAAGCCCGCACTCTGTTGTCTAGATTGTGACTAAATTCTAGATCGAGAATTTATCTGTTACGATAGTCGTACAAAATAAAATCCAACTTATTCATATTCTATCTTTATAACAAACAAATTTATGAACGGTACCGATTTATATTATATCAATTGAAAAATCCAAAACTTTTGATTCGGGTAGATCGAAGGCCTATGATATTATCTACAAGATAAAGATTAAGTTATGTATATTCTTACAGATGGTGCTTGTTAGATTTAAATTCGAGTTTTTAATTTTATGAGATAAAAGTTTTAAGACGAATTATTAGATATGAAAAAAGTGAAAGCTTGGTTGATAAAATCAAAATTTCAGTTAAAGTTTGATTAGAGATTGAAGAAAGTAAATATTATTCAAGAATTTAAATATTATAACTGTAGTTCAAAGTTAACCGATGAGGATATATATTTGTTTTTTATAAATCTCTTTAAAAAAGAAAGGTTTGGTTGGTGGGACTGAGGTGTCTGGTGTTCGAGAGAACGCAGCAGTCTTTCGAACCCAACTAGAACGCGCGAGCTAGCGCAGCATTGACGGTGCAAAATTAGGTAAAGACGTTAAGTTGCGTCATTTGGGCCTGCTTTTGGCCCTTGATCCTTCCCAAGGATCAGAATCTCGGACTTAGTGGCGGACCCACTCATCCTCACGTCTCCAATCTCGTCCTCCTCCCTCTTCGTTTTACATCATCCATAAAACAAAAAGGATAATTGCATATCAGCCTTCTAAAATCAACAGTAGTATACTTTAACCTTTAAAAATATAAAAAACGTACTGATATGGAGTGCTCACGCGCGCCATGTCAACGCGAAAACTTATTTCTGAGGGCTTAAATACAAGAGTGAGATTTTGGGAGGCTAATATGCAATTATCCCAAACAACAGCGATGAACAACACTGTCGAGCACAATTAGTGATGAGAAAATTTTAGAAAGTACCATCATCTCAATTTAAAATTGTATAGAATAAAATACTCTATAGGCTTTATTCTGTGGCAAAAGCTTTCAGAGTTTATATATTTAGATTCTAGAACAATAATCGAATTCTGATGTTGAGATTTTCAACGAGTTTGAAATTTTTACGGAAACGTGCGCTCGTATTATGAATTCTATCACAAAAATTACAAAAAAAAAAAAAAACTCCGATCAATAAATTCTTTCAAGCAGGATTAGAGGGGAGTAAAATGTGCACAACAATATATACAAAAGTGAAGAATTTTTATTTGGATAATTAACAGTCGTATATACAGAACATTAATGTACAAGTATAAAAATTCGTATAACATAATTGTATACAACTGAAAAGAGTATGGAAAAATAACTCTTATAACTAAACAACAGTATCTCTAACGTGAATATTTCATTGCCGATGAGCTCATTATTATATAAAATCTTACCCAAATCAGCATATTTCAACTCATCTGGAAATTTTTATATTGCTGAGACTCTGCGTATTTTGAAGTTTTGAACTATAATTTCGACAAATCTACACATTGTTATTTTTATTATTTTTTTTTTAAATGAACAAAACCTCTTACCGTTGAAATCGTACTCGCTATTATTCTTAACTTTCGAAGAAAAAATTCGCAAATGTCGCCAAGAACCTGTAGAGTTATTGAGCTAAAATTTGGAAAAGAGCTGAATATATAAAGTATAAGATGAAGTTCAAGAATAATTTCTAAACTAAGTACAAAGCTCTTTAATTTATTTGTACTATTAGTTCGCTTGATTGCAGCTTATTATATAGTTTATAGATAGTAAATTATAATATAATTTAAGTTTCAGTTATAAATTGTATTTGACAAAAAATTTATTTATAACATATAACTACAGTTTAGTTTGTAAATATATAGCTTGTGCTTATGTTTCGTGCTATTTGGATTAGTATATAATTATAAACTATATAAATTAATTAACAAATAAATTATAAGCTGTAATTAAATTATAAGCTATAAGTAGTAGGAATAACAACGACCGTTCCCAGTGAAAATATCTTGTATGAGATTGGTTTTACAACTTTTAAAATTTGAGAATTACGAGACAAAATATGTATTTTGTTGATCAGCTGATTCTTTTTTTTTTGGGAGAAAATCAGCTGAATATTTTGAATATCTCACAATCTAACTGTTGCCCATCAATTAACTGTACGCATCGCACTCCGCATGCAAAGTAAATGTACATGTTGTATAAGTGAAAGCCGGCAACTGGAACTGTTCTTCTCAGTAAAGCAAGAAAAGAGAATTTCAAATGGAGCTGACAAGATCATCTATCACCCATCTTCATGACCTCTAGGCCTGAGCAATCAGGTCAATGTGAACGGACCCTATATGACCTGAAATTTAAATGACCAACCCGAACCAAATGACTATAAACTACGCCGACCCGCATTTGCTGAAGTGGAGGCAACGCAATTACCAGGTGAAGAGAGAGAGAGAGGGAGGGAGGGAAAGAGCTGCTGCTATTGAAAGAGAGGAGAGAGGAAGAGCCGCTGCTATTGAGAGGGAGAGAGGAAGAGCCGCTGCTGAGAGGGCCGCTGTGGTTGAGAAGAAAAGACAATGTTTATAATTTTAGAGCATTAAATACCTCCATTGTAGTCAACATTTTTTTTTATTAAGGCATAATTAACCCGACCCACGCGAATTTTCACACCACAATCCGAACCGAATTTGTTGAATCCGAAGAAATGAAAATTCTAACCCAAAACAAATTTGACTCAAATCGAACCCAAAATTTTGACATTTTTTTCGATCAAATGGGCTGAATTTTCAGGTTATTTCTCGTAATGCTCAGCCCTATTTATCTCCATCTTAATCTATCTCAGATTATAAACGGGAGGGGAATCTAAAGGCTAAAGGGCCACGAGACCAATCACCGTGAACTTTTATTTTTACAATCTATATAACAATCTACATTATAAGTTGATATGAAAACTTTGATGACTTCTTAGTGCAGGTAGCGTGTATATCAGATTGATCAGTGGGTCCCTTCTTTGTGGGTCAACGTGTGGTATTGCACTTGCAGATCTCGCTACATAAACCCCTCTAGAGCTTCTTCTCGCATGTGTTGAACCGCTGCAGAGAGATTCATACACGACTTTCTGCACTCATTGGTTAGCTTTCGCAATGAGCGCCGCCGCAGTTCCACCAACGCCACTGATAACAACCGACACCCGAGCCCTCTCTATGTGGCGCTCGCGTTTAGACTCTGCGCTGCGTACCGCGCTCGCATGCGCTCTTGTCGGCTGCGCCACGCTATACCTGCCGGAGGCCTTCCGCCGCCACATCGGATTCCCGGCGTTCTCCTACGTGACGGCAGTGCTCGTTGTTGGCGAGGGTGCGCTGGGCGGCGCTCTGAGGGGTGTGGTGCACGCGGTGTACGGCACCGCGCTTGGAGTCCCCCCCGCCACGCTGGCCTTGCACCTTGCGGGTCCCGAGGAGTACTCGGCATCTGTGACGGCGCTGGCGGTAGCGGTCACAGGATTTGTTCTGGCGCTTCCTGGCTCAACCAGCGTGCTCACCAAGCGAGTCGCACTCGGACAGACGGTGCTCGTCTACGCCGCCGGGCTCAGAGGAGAGACGCGCGCGAGCGCCGTCCTCCGTCCTGCACACGTGGCGTTTAGCACCGCCGTCGGCGTCGCTGCTGCCGTTCTCGCTTTGACCATTCCTTATCCTCGCTTCGCTTTCTACCAGGTATAGTTTATAATCAACGAATATACATTGTTGCTATAAATCTATAAGCATTACACTGATCTTAACTGAAGTAAATATGTCCACCTAAATTTATCGTTAAAGGCGAGGCAAAAGAGCAAGGAGTACATCATAATGGCGACGGAGAGGCTGAAGCTTTTAGTTGAAGTATTTTCAGCAGATAATGGTAGCAGCGCCGCTGCTTCAATTTCTCAGGAGAAGTCCTTCGCTTTTACGAGCTCTAAGCTTCTGAAGACTATAAAAGCTAAGCAGGTAGACATAATCACTGTGCTTTAGATTAAGTAATCATTAATTAAGTTGCGTACATTTATTAACAGTAGTGTGTGTACGCATTGGTAAATTTTAGCGGTCATCAAGCTAGCTTCCTGATGACGTGCAACGAGGAAAAGTCACTAGCTAGGTCCTACTATCGGTCATCATAATAATAATCAGATCGACATGGCTTTGAATCAGATGCTAATTCTGTATCCACTGAACTAATAAAGCTTGGGCTATAGCTTAAAGAACACCTTCGTCCCAATCCCTTATCGTCCTTAAGCAAATTTTCTTTGTTTATCTCACGTAAAGTTGAATTCTTAATTACGCAGGAGCGCTTGGAGTGGGAGAGGCCTTTCTTCTGGTTCTTTCCAGACCAATCAAATCTGACAACCAGTAAATTACTGGCAATTGAGGAACCACTAAAAGGAATGGAGGTTGCGTTGGATTCCATGACCTCTTTCTCTCCCAAATGTTCATATCCAGAGCTACAAAGCTTAGTACATAACTTGCGTGATAGTATAAACGCCACACTGAATCAAGATAATAATAACACACCAAAAACTGAGCCGGTTGATCTAAATTCTCAACTAGTGCAGAACTATTCTTTTCCTGAAAATCCAAAGGAACTACCTACCTACTTCTTCATTTTCTGCATGAATCTCCTACTCAATGGGCCGCCGGAAAACCAACTGTCGATCGCTTCGCGGCCAGAAAGGAAGGTGGCCCCGGCGTCAGTGCAAACAGAAAGCTCCTGCCAAGAGCTGCCTTTCACTAAGAGAATAAAGAAAACTTGGCTTCCTAACTTAGAATGTGAAAGGCTAATTATGGCGGCTAAGTGCGGGCTCTCATTAGGCTCCGCGATGTTCTTCGGGATGCTCTTCAGCTTCGACAACGGATTCTGGTCTGCGCTGATAGTCGCCGTTACTATGACGCCGTGGAGAGACGCGACATTTAGGATCGCTAACGTCAGAGCTCAAGGAACGGCGTTAGGGTCCGTTTACGGAGTTCTGGTAGGGCTCATTTCTCAGGACCTAATGGAAGTTCGGTTCGCCGCGCTGCTCCCATGGGCTATATTAACGAGCTTTCTGAAGCACAGCAGAATGTACGGGCAAGCTGGTGGAGTTGCGACGATGATCTCTACGATTCTAATATTGGGTAGAAAATACAACGACACGCCATCCGCATTTGCTATTGCTAGGCTTACAGAGTCGTTCATTGGGATCACGTGCTTTGTTCTGGTCGAGATATTCTTGCAGCCCAAGCGAGCATCAACCTGTGCAAGAACTAAACTCTTGCAGTGCCTCGGAACACTTGAAGAATGCGTCCAGCTGCTGAGTTTTCGTGGTAACGCTTCCCATGAGTTGAGAGAGAAGGAGAGGGAGTTAAGACGGTTTCTGACTGAGCTAAAAAAGTTAATCGCGGAGGCCGAAGCAGAGCCCAATTTCTGGTTCTTGCCGTTCCCTATAGCCAGCTACCAAAAGCTCCGCTGTTCCCTTTCCAAAACGGTAGAGCTCGTACTCTTTCTTTCTTATGCCATGGATCAGCTATCACAACATTACACTGATCACGAGGCTGACTGGGGACCTATAAACGGAGATCTGGACGACATCAGAAAGCCCATCGGGAGCTCACTGGATAGCCTTGTGAAGATCATGCAACTGAAATCGCTGCAAAAACTAAACTATGAGTTGCAGGAAAGTGGTGATTTAGAACTTGGGAATTTGCCGAGACAATATGGATGTGGGTCGTTAGTTCCCGATCAAGATGAATGTAACAAAGTTGCTGTTTCTTTAATGCACCATGCAAAGATGATGGTGATGGAGAAGAGTGACGGTGACGCGAAGAACCAGCTGGAGGTGTACCTGTGCTGGGCAACGCTGGGTTTTTGCAGCACGGGATTGGTGAAAGAGACGAGCAAGATAGAGAAGGGAATTCTTGAATTGGTGCAGTGGGAGAGTCCCACTAGCCACATTAACTTGCACGAGATTAGATGTAAGATATTAAAACAAGAGTCTGTGTAGCTTTTTGATTTGCTCTATTTCAATTTAGACCAGTAGATACCCTTACATTATCTCAAACACTCTAATATATTATTTTAAACACCACCTAAATCTACACTCTTCAATTATACATATTCTAGCGACAGAGTCGACCTTGCGTAAAATGTGGCCTTCCTATTTTTTACTTACCGTAGATTAGCTCAGTTGTTTAGTAAAGTTAAATTCTTCGGTTGAGAGGCCTCTATAAAAGGTCATAGTTTCCATCCCGCAATAAGAATGTATTGAAAGGAGAATTACCGAAATTGCTATATCTCTGAAGGAGGTTAACTGTAGTGGGATGCTCGTGGAAAACCAAAAAAAAAAAGATTAATGTGAGAATTCTAAAGCCGATTTAGTGAACTTGTAGAAATAATAAACCAACCAATGCCTAAAAGCAAATATTTATCAAATTAAAAATTTAAGCATCTTTATGTGAACATATGAGCAGTTTTTTAGGTCCATTTCACCATACTGTGTATAGCAGTTTTAAAGGCTCTTTTTTGGTTGATGTTCTCTATTGATATGTTGGCAACATATATAGTGACATGTTCAGGTGCCTGATATGATGACATTGATGCTGCATATGTAAGGTCAATTTCGTGGTTCCTGCAATCTAAAAGAATGTTTCCACTTAGTTTTGCTAAAAGAAACACCTCTAAAACCTTTATAGCATACATGGTTATGGTAGCACCACAACAAATATCTACTTACATTCCCATTTACACGTACCATATATGCTTGTGTACTACAAGCTGTGAATATTTGATAATTACTACTCTTTAGAATGTCGTAAAATTAATTATTACCGTATCCAATATAGAACATGCAGACCGTATCGTGATCACCAAATCAACAACAAACGTCACCTATAAAATAAAGAATATAAAACCAAAATAATTTTTTTTTTTTAGATTATCGTGGTGGAACCCGTAATGCGAGCGCATGCCCCCGTAGGGACCTCAGACTCGCGGAAAACTCCCACGCCCAGCTCCGACCGATGCTTTGGGAAAAACCAAAATAATTTGAAATACACATTTCTATATGACTGACATCATTGCTGGAGGCCTCGAAGTTGGTTATGATACTGTTATGGTATCCAAAATTAAATTCTAATTCTAATTCTAATTATTATTATTATTATATTTTGTTACAGTTAACATTGCGCAACTCTCATTAAGTATTGTTGTATCTACAGCAGTAGGAAGTCAAACTACTGGTGGAGGCTTGCCAACCAGTCCTGAGGTTTTGTGAGATTATGTAGGACAAGTAGTCATCTGACCATATATTATATATATATATATATATATATATATAATATATTATATGTGAGATTATGTAGGACAAGTAGTCATCTGACCATATATATATATATATTATATATATATATATATATATTATTATATATATATATATTATATAATATATATATATATAATATTACAAATTAAATAAAAAAAAATTTCTGCATTTTTTAAAATTTGAAGTTTCTTTTTAAAATATCTCTAAATATAATATTCTAATAGTTCAAAAATTTTAACTGTAGCAAAATTTTGGAACATCAAAACTACTGTTTAGAGATTTTTTTTCAAGAACATTGACTATAAAATTTTAAGCATATCGAAATTTATTTTTTAGGATAAAACATTAAGATATTTAATTTTTTGACTGATTTTAGAAATTTCCAAGAAATTATTTGTTAAAATTTGAAAAATATAATTTCTTTCCGAGAAAATCCGATCTGGATGCTGGATTCGATTTCCGGAGTTGTTCTCTTCAAGTAACCAATCTGCTCCCGCGCCGCTATCACCACCCTCCAACTTCGCGTGCCATTGAAGTGTTGAGCATCCTCTCTGTCCCTCTAACAAACAAGAATAATAAGAACCCCTCAAACTCTCTCCCCGACGCCTCGTATACAACTTCATATTCTTCATATTCAAGTTCCTCGCCCTGCTTCTCTGAGAAGGTCAACAACAGTTGGATCTTGATTTTGAATATCTGTTATCGATTGATTGGCTTCCAAGATTTGTTGTTCTCCATTGTTTCAGGCGACTGTGATTCAGCTTGGATCTACGAGATGGCGAGCAAGGAGTCTTCTTCTAATGGCGCCGTCAAGCCGCCGCCGATGCCTTCTCCTCTCAGATTCTCAAAGTTTTTTCAGGTACAGTTAATAGTTCTATCGAGAATGTACTTGCAGATCAGGGTAATGTTATTCGACCCATTGCTTTTCTCAATGGATCCGGAAATTTTGCCATTATGTTATTATTGCAGGAGATTTTGCTGAATCTTATTGTTACGTTCTAGGTTCATTTTATTTTGCTTATCAACTAGTGGACTCTGATTTTACTATTTTCTCTGTTGATCTTTTGTTGTGCCTGGATCTTGTTGCATGCAGCCTAGCATGAGGATTCTGGTAACTGGTGGAGCTGGATTTATTGGATCTCACCTGGTGGATAAATTGATGGAAAATGACAAGAATGAGGTATAGATTGCCTGCCTTTGCTTAACAACTTATATTACTGCTGCTTTCTTGATCCCATTGCTGTTGCCTTGAACCCCCGACTATATAGCAAAATTACGGAAAAAAAAAAAAAAAAAAAAAGAAAAATCAAAAGAGTAAAAGTCAATCATATGAGTAAATTGCTTATAGAAAATATTTGGAGTTTTGTGCCACTTTTAAGTTTTATCAAATAATGGATGCTCTAAGAGTTAGAACAGTGCATGTTCTACACTACATTGAAAAATGTTCTTATCAATGACAACTCCAATTTTCTGAAATAGCTATCTTTCTTTTTTTTTCGCTAATACCTGGGAGAGTGAGCAAGAGTTGCCATGAAGGATCATTTCTCTGACCTATACTTTGCGAGCAGGTAATTGTCGCAGATAATTACTTCACTGGTTCAAAGGACAATCTAAGGAAATGGATTGGTCACCCAAGATTTGAACTTATCCGTCATGGTTAGTGTTACTATTCGGTGCTCACAGCCTCCAAACTTTTCTCATATATTACCTGCACAAAAACATGGGCGAAGCAGAATATTGCAAACCTGCTACTAAAAACAAATAAGGGAGGTTTTGGTTGTTCACCATTGTTTTATCTTTTTTCTGCATGAATGAGAAATGATTTTGACCTATAATACAGATAGTGTCATTTATTTGTTTAAGAGATCTAACATATTGTCAGAAATGCTACTTGAACGTTCTGTGATTGTAACTTGGCACGATTATACTGGATGCTTCCATAAAATTTTAGCTAAAGCAGCATATTTCGGCAAGCTTCATTTGCAGTACATTAGTGTGTTTATATGATACAAAATTACAAATAAGTCGATGGATCTTATTGTAAGGCTCACCTGTGGGTCAAGTTGTTTTTGTATCTCCTTTTTATCTCCATAACAAGCATCATATGTTTGCATGTTAAACTCATCTAAAGATATTTTCCCAAAAAAAAAAATAAGAAAAAAAAACTCATCTTAAAGATTCCCGCTATAGGAAATTAATATTTAGCTTCTTCATTAACCATATTTGACTTTACGTTCATGAGAAGTTTTGATTGTACGTATTAAATGGAAGAACAACATTAGGCTAGTTCTATGTGACATTAGTGTCATGTACTGGGGCCTCACGTTGTATATGATTGCCAAAAATCTAGTACCTAGGCTTTGGCAAGGATAGATCTTTTGTTTGCATCACACGTTATTATTTATATGTGGATTAAATCAATATCTAATCTTGTAAATGTAATCACAACTTGAATAAATGGGGACTGTTGGAAGCAGACTATCACTGAAAAGCATCTGTGATTTATACACAGCATAGGAATTTTCAGGTTGTTAATTTGTAATATGCTACTTCAGCTTGTTTTATTGGTTTTGCATGATCAGCATGTTATTATTTGTGCCTTCTGCTAATTCCAAGACAAGCATGATTTTTTTTTCATTGAAACAACATGCATGTAGTTTGTATGCTGAGAATTTCATTTTCAACATCTCAGACATCACTGAGCCATTGCTATTGGAGGTTGATCAGATTTATCATTTGGCTTGTCCTGCCTCCCCGATTTTCTACAAATACAACCCTGTTAAGGTGTGTTTTTGGTGGATCACATTCAGGTTTATCCTTTGACCTTTGTGGTATAAATCAAGATTGATTGCGAACTACGCGGTCTTTTTTGTTTTTTATCTACAATTATACTCTTTTTCTTTTGAGCATAGTCTATTGAATAATGTATTCATCAGTTTATACCTTGGATTTATCTTCATCCTATTTTGAATCTCAGCTTAAATTTCTGTACCATATGTATTTGCTAATGAAACTCATGGAGCTTATATGAGTATAATGTCCAACAGACAATAAAGACAAACGTAATGGGTACTCTAAATATGTTGGGTCTTGCAAAGAGGGTTGGAGCCCGGTAAGGCTTTTAATTTGGGTTCATCCTCATCTTTGTTTATAGAAATTCTTTATTTATATAATCCTTTCAGGATTTTGCTAACATCGACATCAGAGGTATATGGTGATCCTCTTGAGCATCCCCAGAAGGAGGAGTACTGGGGTAATGTGAACCCAATAGGTATGTTTATTGTCTACACCATCTACTCCTCATTAATGCCAGAAAGAATAGTATTAATGTTTCATGGTTATCTTTCCCTCTCCTCAAGAGACGTCTTATATTGTTATATGCTGGCTGTGCCATGTAACATTGGAAGGATTTGTCCGTGAAAATTAAATTAAGATGTCTATCACATATTTCTTTTATCGGTATCTATAATTCCATAGTCTAAAAGTTATTCCAGAATGTGCCCAGGTTGTTGTACGTGGTCGCTCATATACTATGTGTTCTAGAAATGATGGGGTCTTGTACAATAGGAATGGTCATGCTTATCTTCTTCTTTCTTTTTTTTTTGTCTTCTTCTAAGAAAAGCCCATATACCTTGTCATGATTGTTGAGTTTGAACTGAAGGCCTCGTTGTTTTTCCATGCATAGTACTAATCACGTAATATTGCTCTAGGAGTAAGGAGCTGTTATGATGAGGGAAAGCGTGTGGCTGAGACTTTGATGTTTGACTACCACAGGCAACATGGCATAGGTAAATCACTGACAACTCAGAAAGCATTTAATTTATTTCACATCCAAAAGACCTAACATTTGCAAGTCCTAGGAGGTGTAGATATGTCTTTGTTCATTTGACTTATTGTGGCAGAGATCCGGATTGCTAGAATCTTCAATACATATGGGCCACGAATGAACATAGATGATGGCCGTGTTGTCAGTAACTTTATTGCTCAGGCCCTAAGGTAGGCCTTTTTTTTGTGCGTCTATGTCGTTCTTTTTCAATTTGATCGGAAATTAATATACTATGACTGTCTGATTCTTTTCTTTTATAGGGATGAGCCTTTGACAGTTCAAGCTCCAGGAACACAAACAAGAAGTTTCTGTTACGTCTCTGACATGGTATATAAGCTGCTTCATGAAACTCAACTATTTTCCATATTCGGTTGTATAAAATATATGTTTACTAGGTGCTACTTTGCTTTGTTAAGGTTGATGGTCTTATCCGCCTGATGGAAGGAGAAAATACAGGTCCTATCAACATTGGGAATCCAGGTTCTTCTACAACTTTCTTTTCTGCTTTACTAATCATTCTAATTTCTTATAGGAAATGCCAACGTTACTAATCCTTTGGTTGCTGCATATATTGCAGGTGAATTTACTATCATGGAGCTTGCTGAAACAGTCAAAGAGGTTAGTTTTCTATTTTGACAATTGCATTTTGCGTGCATATTTTTATGCAGTAAAAGTACTAAATTTTAAATGCTCTGATGCAGCTGATAAATCCAAAGGTGACTATCAATATAGTAGAGAACACTCCTGATGATCCTCGGCAAAGAAAACCAGACATCACAAAGGCCAAGGAGCTGCTGGGTTGGGCACCAAAGATAACTCTTCGCCAGGGCTTGCCTCTCATGGAGGAAGACTTCCGACTGAGGCTTGGTGTGCCTAAAAACGCATAAAAGGCTCATTTTTTTTTAACGTATGAATAATTAGTGCTGAGGGTTGAGAGGCACTGGTGCAATCTGCATCTTTGGCTCAAAAGGTCTCCGATAAATGCTCTATGTCGTTCTTCTCGTGCTTTATTAGGAATGCCTATCCCAAAGAAAATAATAGTTGTTGAGTTATAGAGTTGTGTGCTCTTACCATTGTATTGAATTCCTTTTCACCATCATTTCGGTTGATATATGATCAGTTTGCTTATTACACTTTGGTTTCCTTGGGCATGATCTGAATTACTTTTTTCTTTTTTTGCCTAGAGTACATTCATTTTAAAATGTGCCTAAATTGATTTTTAGTCCTCCCTTGGTTATATGTATATACTCCACAGGCTTTAGTTTGGACTAGAAATCCTAGGAAACCTTCACCAGCACAAACAGCACCAAGTGGAAAACTTAAAACGGGAGTACGCTGCGCTACCCTTCGAAGGGAAGCAAATTCAATATAAAAGTTTGTGTTGCCTTCCGGTCTCTCCATTTAGTCCGAGAACCACTCCACAAGCCAGACTGCAGTTTCTCATCTTCTTTGCCAATAAGCTTGATCGAAAAAGCTGTTCTTAGTTCGCCTGACTAATACCGGGGAATTCAGGATCGAAGTGATTGCTAAATGGTAACATATGAGAACTTGAAGACAATTATCATACTCCAAGGCAACAGTTTCCAAATAACGGCATTCAATGTTGAGCATAACTAGTACAGCATGGTTGAACGAAGAGGAACAAGATCAGCAAAGTGTAGAGTCAGCGTTATCCTTGGGCTGATTTATAAGCAGGCACCTTGCTCAGAGCTGAAGCGGAAGGCAACTGGATCCTCAATGAATAACAGCTTCTAAGCTAACAATGCAAGGTTTTCTTGAAAACAGATTCACATTTGTACTAACGATTCTTAACAGATTACAGCAGCTCATGGAGATAGTCTTTTGGTGGTGTGCAAAAAATGAGAGATGACATAGACTTTCCAACTTGTTGGTAAGATAACCATGAGCTTATATATCATTTTTTGGGGTGGTAAATTGCCTCTAATTCACAGGAATGATAAATTAACAAAGCATAAGTAAAATAGCATGCCATCTCCAAGCCAACTATCAGACTATATGGAAAGTTCTCCAATAACGAAAGGGCTACAAATTGTAGTTACAACCAAAAGGACAGTTTACTGCTTCTGGAAAATTCTCCTATATCCAAAGAAGCATGAAGCCACAAGGTGACCCAATGAGCTAAAGCAAGACTAATGGACAGTACAAGTACCAAGACCTTTTTGGTAAGACAACAACAAAGACTTTTTGGTAAAAGATAAATGACAAGTAAACCGACGGTACTCGGGCAAAGGCATATAAAATGCCAGAGTGGAAATATAAACATCCTCCTGAAAATGTAAGAACCAACCAGCTCAATACAAGTAAGGACCTAGATACAAACTCTGGAAAAACAGAGAAACAAATCATGTTAACAAAATAGAAAAATTCCTAGATTGCTGAAACAAACACCATAACAACGTAGAAAACCAACAGTATAACCTACTAAACCACAGCCAGTGTATAGTAATAAAGCATTTCGGAGACCAGCAAGCACACAGGTAAAGAGAATAATCAGAAATCCCGAAAGAAAACATACCAGAGAAATCCAATCAAGATCCCCCCACCCCACCCCCCCACCAAACGTGCTTGGCTTTTAAAAAAAAAAATTCGTCTGGTTGATAGCTGTTCCTGTAGGGCAAGGGGGAATACTAGCCAGCTACTTAACAGCAGGCAAATACAGCCTGACCACTTGGTATCCTGACCTTGAACTTTGTAAATTGGCATAGGAGAAGTTATGAAAAATAAAACCAGCATCCACATGCTCATTGGGATTTCTGTTGCCTTCTATGATATGAAGAGCTACCACACTGGCTGTGTCGCAGTGTATTACCAACTTCTTTCAGCAGAATAACCAGCTGCACACAGATGCTTGGTGACCTTTGCTGGTTAGTTGGTTGGCGAATTCAGGTTTTAGAGCTGAAATATAAACGTAACAAGCTACCGAAGCTAATAAAATTAACTGCCAAATCAAACTCATTTAAGTACGCAATACTGCAATAGCCAATAGATTGCAGAAGAAACACTTGGATGTTGGTCTTTGATGTACTAATGTCAACAGAACACGTAAAGAAACACAGATCCACGGCATCAAAATAACCTGAAATTTTATTCAATCAAACAATCAGTGCACAATTACCCTAGTGCGTGCATATAAGAACATTATACTAAACTGCAGAAATATCTAAGTTCGTGAAAATGGCATAAACAACTTCAACTGTGAAATACAGGATCTACATTTAAATTAAAGGGGAAATAGTACCTTGACATGCTTGTGGCACAACGAGTGATATCTTGACTGCACCTCAATATATCAATCTAATTATTGAACGATCCGTGATTTCACTGGAACCCAAGGGCATGAAGAAGAATAGCCAATGAAGTTTACCAAGGGGGGAAACTAAAGCTAAGAAAAACAAATCACAGCTCGGGCAGTCACCAGATGTTCATGAACCCCAAGTAGCATTACATCAAATTGAAATGACATACATAGCAGGCTGATACCAGTTATACTTAAAGTTGTCGCCTTCACTTCCAAACAGTAGCATGACTGTAGAAATACATAACCTTTCAGCACTAGTATACCATGATTGTAGCAAGATAAAAAGGACAAGGCAGAGCATCAGGTATGTTTTGCTTCAGAATAATATTTATCTAAATCAGCATCAAGTGCCTCAGCAGACATCTTTTCGCCACGATCTTTACCACGTCCACGGCCCCTCCCACGACCACTGGCACCACCACGTGGCCGTCCAGCTGAGCTGCTCTTCCCTGGCACACTAATGATGCAAAAAGAACGTTACAACTCATTTCCAACTTCTTAAAAATGCAGGTCAAAACAAATTAAGCAATGTATTGGATATAAAGCTCGAAAACAGAAAAGGATTAGAAGAGATGACTATTGCACAATTAACAATTCATTCTTTCAAAAAGGAATTAAAAAACCACATAATTGATACCAAACAAAAATGAAATAAAGAGCCTGTATCTAAACAGGATTAATGAAAAAAGATGTCCTTCATGACTTAAAAGGAAAAATGGATATCTAGACAGGAAAGTTGAACAAAAAAAGGCAGAGTGAAAGAAGATCAACAGCTAGTTGTCATCGAAATGTATTACGTAGCACAACCCTAATCTTCTAAACTGAACATGAAAGACATCACGCCAGAGTTGAACCTGCTATGTGTCTATAATCTCTTTAAATTTAGTAGCACTTTTTGCAGTAAGAAGAATGGCAGTGTACTTTAGATATGCCTGTACTTGAGGAAATGAAAACATGCTAAGAAAGAAGCAAGCTTTGCTCTAATATGCAAATATCCTAAGGAAGGAGCTTGCTCGCTGATGTCAATTCGGAAATGAGAACAAAGATGACATATTTGCAATAATGTAGGAAGAAGATTGGTTTTTCAACGACACCGTGCCGAGCCGTGCCGGGCGGCCCGGGCGGTAACTATAGCCCGACGCCTTAAAGCTTGTATCTGCTAAGAGGACAAGAGTATAGAAGAGCAGAATGCTTCAATAACATGATCAACGACAGAATAGAGTCCTCAAGCACTTCCAGGTATCTAAGTTCTAGCTTATGATATTCAAACAACTCCAGGTATCTAAGATCTAGCTTAATATAAGAGGATACTAACTTTTTAGAAGCACTATTGACGTTCCTAACTCCTGCCTTTGGAGCTGGAGGCTCTGGTAAGACTTTCTCAATGATCTCAATTTTCATAGGCTTCCCATCAAGCTGCACATTGTTGTATCTCTTTACAGCTGCTACAGCATCAATTCGTCTTGCAAAGACTACTTCAGCTGTTCCCTGAAAGAATTGATTTACCAAGTTAGAACAAGATCATGACTATATAAGAGAAATGATGAAGGCGTGTTTCTAAAATACCTTGGAACGTCCACTTCTGTCATAGTGGATAGAGTAACGTTTGAGATCACCAATTTCTGCGAACAGTTCCTGCGCAAATCATATAATTATTAGAAAGAGATAAAAGCAGGTTAAGCCATCTCACTAACCTGCAATGAACTTACTAGGATACCATTTATTCAATTAGTGACCTAGAATATGACTAAATTCCTTTACAGACTAACAAGGAATATCTATACGTAAAATTTGCCTACACAATAGTGCGCAATCATACAAGTACTAGAAAGAGATAAGGCAGGTTTAGCCATCTTAGTATAGAAGCAACCATACTAGGATTAAAAAAGGGTTTATTCCTCAAGTACATTAGAACATGACTAAATTATTTGACAAACTGACAAGAAATATCTAATATGTAAAAATTTGCCTACATTATAGTGTATAGTGATATTCTCATAGGAAGCATCATAGGAGAACGCCTTATAAAATCAGCATCTCAACAATTAAGCAAGAAATTAAAACATACAATCGGGCAAGACTGCCTCCAAAACAACAATCATGTCCTTATTCTCTCTACCAAATTAATTAATTCTATACAACTGAAGCAATAGCTATACTACTCGCACTTTTAAATTTAAAATGATATGAATTGCTTTCGCAGGTTAGTGGGATGTGCATCACTGATTGTTTAGCATAAGAAAGCATAAAAAAGAACTTAAATCTATTGGCCAACAAAATAATTAGACCTAAATTTGTTGGCCTCCCTTTACATGTTAACCAGAGGAAAAAATTCATGGTTCTATACAATCTTGCTACATGTGGCCAAGCATCCAACCAGGAAACAGGACAAATCTCACATTCTTCCCAATTCCACCTGAAAACTCCAGCATCCTTAGTTTCATTGACTAGCAAAGGAAATGGAATGTTGAACTTTTTTCATAAAGTTAAACATGTGATTCTAACTCCGCCACTCACACAGGTGCTAAGTGACCTAACCACTCAGCTAGTAGGAATAGAACTTGCAGCGTATGATAGTGTAACAGTTAAGATAATCAAAACAACTTCCTCACAGCTGAAACAAAATTAAAAAATTCAGCGTCCAGGGCGATAAGGACAGCAGTGCTTTTTGGATCAAAATTTTGGAATGTAAAACAAAAGTGCAGAAATTAAGTGCGACAGAAATAACAATTCTAGGTGGATTTGAAAGAAAAAAGAATGACCAAGGCCATGCTTGGATATGAAACAAGTGGGAGAAAATTTTGAGTGGCACCAATGAAAAGCAAGATGAGACAGCCTTAGAAACGAAATAATTGGGAAGAAATCTGGGCTGCCACCAATAAAGAGAAAGCTGAGAAAAACTCGCCAAATTATGATCCTCTAATTTTTCAAAATCAGAAAAGAATGAAACTATCTGTCGAAACCAAACACATGTTCCAAAAAACACATTAACCCCTTCATGGAGTTGTTTCTCGTGGTTAAGTATAGAACTATAAATCAACTTCTGGTAACGCTCAAGAATGTATTTAACCTATCCTTGCTGAGTCTCATATGGCCGGATCTATTAGATCTGGTCATCTGGATACACACAGTTGATTATTGAACAAATACCTCTTTAATTTTTGTTTCTATCAATTGATACTAGATCTAAGGTAATCGATTCAGTGGTCTATCGCTGATTTCAAGTGGATCAAAGTGTATCCACACACATATCAAGATATCAAACGGAAAATGAACAATCTACAAAACAACTTTGATAAAACTCAAGTATGTATCGAATCCATACACCTTGTAGAATCGTTCAACAATTGAACAAAAAGACTAGTTCCACCACTGCTTCTATCAAATTGATAATGGAGCTAAGGTAATCAATTCTGTGGTTTATCCGCAGATATCAGGCGATTAAACAAATTAAACCAAAATTGTACCTTAATGTCCTCGTTGGAGACACCGTAGTCAAGGTTGGAGATGTAGAGTTTGGTACCAGTCTCGATGGAGGCTGGTCGAGCCGCCGGCGCCAGCTGGTCGGAGAACTTGTCGTGTTGCCACGCGGAGTCAGGCGCCTACAGCAGCGAATTGACTGGATCAGATCCGCAATCAGATCGACGATCGGATCGGCGATCCGGCAACGTAGACCGGTAGGACGAGAAGGGGGATAGACTTTAGTTTATAATACCTTGGCGGTAGGGTAGGGAGCCGAGCGTCGAACGGCGCGGTTGTTGGGGACACGGCGGAGAGGGCCGCCGCCGGAGCCAGATCGGGAGCGGCCGGCGCCGCTAGAAGATTTCTTGCTGTTTTTTATAATTTCGTCCAGGGACATGTCCAGAGCGCTCGACATGGTGGCTGGATGATATCGATCTCGAGAGAGAATGGGGCGCTAGGGTTCGTGACGGAGAAGATGATGGCTCTAGGCAACTCGCTAAAATACTAATGTGGCCGGATGATAACGCGGTTACGAAGGAAAATAAGAAATAAGAAACAAAAATACTTCTGCACCCGATAAATCCATCTATGTAGCCACCAATAAATAAACTATTAAAAAAAAAAATTACTTCTCTAAAAATATGACACTATAATTTTATATTTATAAAAGTGTCCGCTATATTTTGATATATCAATTCACGATAATCTTACCATTATATCTAAAATTTTTTATTTAAAATTTTAAAAAATATTTCTAAATAGATATTTAAAAATAATAAAAAAATTTATTAAAATTTTGAAGCCATAAAATATACTTTTTTGAAAATTTTTAATATAAAAATATATATTTTGTAAAAATTTATAATTTTTATTTTTTGATGTTTTATGAAAAGATATTTCTGATAATATTTTCTCATTTGTGTCATTTCATACAATTTCTCTCCACACAAAATAAAAAAATAATTAAAAATTGCCATGTCAACAAATTGACGGATACAGGTGAAAAAGCTGATGGTAAAATTATTGCCGACGTTTTTATCGTAGGTCAGAAATATTACTGGTACTTTTAAAAATTTATTATTATATCAATATATTTGAACAAAGTTCAAAAAACTAAACCGTATTTTTATCCAAATATTGTAATTTTTAGGTAGTGGGTCCTATTGCAATAGGTATTCCCAAAATATTTTGATATTTTTTTCTAGTTATTACTTATTGGTGATTAATTTAGTTGATTTGTGGTTAGATGTTTGCTTATTGCTTCCATAACCCAAATCTTGCACCACGTATCCCTATCTCAATGATATTTCATTTTCATGATAAATTTTTACTATATCAGTAACATCAACAACTTTTGTAGACATATTTGCGAAAAAAATTAGGAAAAAAGAATTTACAGAATAAAAGTATTTGGAAATATAATATTAATAAAAACACGCGCCATTACAAAATTTATGAGGCGGAGTTGACGTAGAAATATAGAAAAAAATGAATCCGTTTCTGTTTGCTATTTGAGTTGGGCTATTAATTCTAGAGCATTTTTTTTTTATAAAGAAGTAATTGATTTTATCGTAATAATAAACGTAACTATAACTCCATATCCATAAATGACCAATGGAAGTAATTTTATATACTTTGTCTTAGTTTTTCTTTGGCTTATAGGTGATTGCATAGTTTCATTTTCTTTAGCTTGTTATGAGTAGAGAGCGTTATGGTTAGAACCGTGCGGCGTTCCACGATTTGGCTAGTTCCGGCCAAAAGAAGGGATCAAGGATGGGCTGATTGCCTGATTGGTTAAGAAAGTGATTATGACCGCATTGATCAGACACCGGCTGTGATGGGGATTAGCGGAATCTCGCAGGGATGCTGCAAGGGATGGTGATGCCGGCTATATTATATTGTGGCGATGGGAAATGGCAGCGAAGCTATGTAGTATGGACATTTCAAAAATTCTTAAACTATAAAGTTGATGAAATTTATAACTTTATAGTGGATATTTTTTTTATAAAAATGCTAAATAATATGTGAAAAAGAGTATATAAAATTTGATAACTTTTTTGGCACAACGTTTTGTATTTTTTGAAAAAAAATTTAACTATAAAATCGTAAATTATATCAAAATCTACAACTTTATAATTGAAATTTTTTCTAAAAATACTTACAAATAATTAAATAATTAGACGAAAATTTTATATAATATATCGAGATATGTGCATACAGCGATGGACGGTCGAGATCGGCGCCCGTTCCTATTCCTGTTGCGCATGCAACAGGGGAGCCACTCCCGATTAGATCAGCGTCTGAACCGACTCCAGTTGAATTGGAGGTGTAGTATCCTGATGACCCAAGGAAAGTAACTTCTTGCAGTTGCGGTTCAGTTTGGTCATATTACTCTTTTTTTTTTTTTCGTTTTCTTTTATGGCTTCTGTAAAGTGTTCTGAATACTTGAAAACACACCTGAGCCTTGCTAATAGATATTTGGGAAAATTACTGTTCATCCCCTCGTTTCCCGTTTTTGACTGTTCAGCCTCCCAAAACGCGTTTCCCCGCCGACGTGGCGGCGCGCGCTTGCCGCCACGTGGCGTTTCGGGGGGCTGAATCGCGCGACCCCAAAATTAGGGGGGCTGAACAGTAATTTTCCTTAGATATTTTGATGTGCTCAAAAACATAGGAGCATCTCTAATTATCTGGTAATATCTTAAAACATCAGTTCAGAAATTTTGACTTCAAATCAAAATTGTCCATGACATAGATTAGGGGTGCCCAAAAACACTACTTGGCATTATTATGCTAATAAGTGATTATTGAAGTCAATTATGCAAACTGTCCAGGATGAACTACTACTGAGTGTGATATAAAATCATGAGATGGGTGCTGAAGAATGGATACGTGTGAGAAAGCAGCAGATTTAGCACAGCTTTATTCCTCTAAAACAGAAACAAACTAGAAAGAGCAATGTCGAGAGATTGATATATGTCATGACTCATGGATTAGTCTCAGGGTAACTCAGTGGAAAAAACAATAAAAAAAAAAAGTTTATGCTGCAACTATGATATATAAACAGAACAACTAATATTCATCCAAAACTGTACCATGCTAAGCTCTGTGACAGACCTTCATCATCAGCGGACTGTCAAAGACCCCAACGATTCTGCAAAACCGAACATATCAAACTTTCTAGCTTACTATTAATATTACAGCTATGCAGTGATACAACAAAAATGATTTTACGATGCCAACGCAAATCGAACTGCTACTTGCATAAACCGCATTGTACAACATATTAGAATGTGTAGTTGAAAATAGATAACTGAACAGAGTTCAAATGGCTATTGCAACTTGGAAGTATATGTATATGACTGCTAATCAATATCACCGATCATCAGACCAGATGGAATCAAGATACATTGGAGATAGATTTCTCAAGCAGAGTGTAAGGAATAGGAATCCAAGCAGTGCAACACACAGGGTAACCACCATTACTACCAACATTGCCTGAAATGAGACATATGGACTCAGGAAGAACACAACTGCTGTCGCACCACTTTGCCAAACCTTCAACTGAGCAAAAGCTGCTTCCTAATAAAACATTTAACCATGAAAATTGTCAATGATCTGAAAGACGAAGAAATTACATTAGATCAATGAGAATTAAGTCGAAGACATGAATTTTACAACATAGAGCATCTGGTGCTCCAGGCTGAGCCAATAAGGAAATTTTGTTTAGTCATATATAGAGCATCTGGTGCTCCAGGCTGAGCCAATAAGGAAATTTTGTTTAGTCATATATAGAGCATCTGGTGCTCCAGGCTGAGCCAATAAGGAAATTTTGTTTAGTCATATTGTTGCAACGGTAGCTTGTAAAGAAAGCTAGGCGAAGCACACATTATTTGTTTTTATTTACCAAAAACTCGGCCATAGCTATCCACACACACAAAAAAGAAGCAACATCATTAGCAATATAGAGGCACTACCGTGTCTTGCTTGAAGAGGAGACCAAGTAACGCATTTATCTGCGTATTAAACACCCCATCAGCCATACCCCATAAAACAGCCATCACCAGTGGATAAACAATGCCAAGAACCCCGCTAGAGGCACTGCATTTCGGTAACAGATAGTTTAGAAATGGGTATGGACAATACTTTGGAAGTCTGAGCTGAGGAATGAATAAGCAAACGAACTACAAAACTGACTTTTAAAAGAAAGTTGGAGAAATTTAACTATGATATCTTTTCTGTATGCGAAATAATCTGAATGAGCCTTATTGTAAAGGTGGAAATTGTATGTCAAGCAAACCTATATGCAAAAAGAAGCCATAGCAGGACAACAAATTGAAGAGCAGCTCCTCCAGAGACGATCCAAGTGATCGAAGAGATGCCTGATGTAAGTCGTCCAGCTAGTAATGAACACTATACAGGATAAGAATGACGAGTTGAAATTGTCAGCAATCATATGGTCTAAATTTCCACTTAAGGCATACTTGACAAACAGGCTAACCAAAAAAAAACAAAACAATAGATAGCACGTTTGCTAAAGAAAACCAATGCATCTTGTAAAGTTGAATGCTTAGAAGAAAGTGATGAGGTGAATTTTGCATTAAAAGAACCATACCAGACATTATTTATTAAATTTCAAAGTGCACATGAAGAGAAAGAATAACATATGAAAAGAAAATAGAACTAAATTTGATTGTGCATAAGCAGTTTTATAGAGTTATATAGTCCAAAAACCTCATGAAAGCAGTCTTATATTCAGCTTTTGACTTTGTTCTGTGCGACAGGATGCACAAGTAGAAATATGGAAAAATGACTAATTTAGATATTCAAGAAAGATAGCTACAAGAAAATAGTCAAGAAGACAAAATTATCATTCTAAAGTGAATCATTTTATTAACTTTAGATGTGTATGGACCATTATAAAATCATTAACAAATTGAGACAGAATACATGAAGTCAAATGTGTTTATGAACTAACAACAGACTCTAAAACAAAAAGAAACTAAATTTGATTACTTGCAAAAAGAAGTAAAAAATTTGCATGGACAAGTTAATTACAAATTGACATACAATAGCATCTGCAGCTCCAAACACGGCCATTGCACCACCTACACCAGAGACCCCCAGTGATGGAGTCACAACATCCTTGGTAAATTCAGCCCTGAATTAAACATCAATTTGAAGTGTAACCGAATGCTGCAAGTGCTACTAAGTATATTTCATATTTCTATTAAGTGTTCTAAAACATAAATGTTTCTCAGGATAAGAAGTTGGTACCATGTTGGTTCTTACCAAACAAATGCTTGCTGCAAGCCCGAGTAAACAAGCAGTGGAATAAGCAATAGCAACTTTATCTGAGCTAGAGGAGAAATAATACACTTCAATATAGATACGAGGGATGCATTCATTGGGGCACCCTCTCCTTTTTCATCTCTTCTAGAAATAAAGCACATCAGTATAATGCCTAAGACCATGCATCCAAGAAAAACGCTGAACAACAAGTTTGTACCAGTGATGCTTTTCCCTTCCTGCAGCAACGGTGGCTATTAAGACTTCTGTAAGACAGGTGAAAATAAGATTTCTGAAGATTTGGGATGAAGTACAAGGCTGAAAGCAGAAAAATAAAATGATATGCATTTGTCATGTGATCTATTAAACATGCATTCACAACAAGTAGGTAGACAAATCCAATTTACAAGTAGTTTGAATACTAAGAAAGTGAACGAATGATATCAATAATAAAAACGTAGACAAGATTCAAGGATCAGATGTATTCCTTTACGAATATCTTGATTTGTCTTTGCACCATATAACATAATACCTTGCAACTTTGAACGGAAAATTGTAGGAACAAAATCATAAACTTATTAAGAGGGTTTGAATGAAGCATAGATAACACACCTTCCCATCCCTCAAAAGTGCAAGTGAAATCAAATTGCCAATCACTTTAAAACTTACAAGGGAAAATTGTAGAAACAATATCATAAACGTATTAAGAGGGTTTAAAGATAACACAGCTTCCCATCCCTCCGAATTGCAAGGTGAAATCAAATTGCCAATCACTTTGAAACTTACAAGGGAAAATTGTAGGAACAATATCATAACGTCTTAAGAGGGCTTAAATGAAGCATACGTAACACACCTTCCCATCCCTCAAAAGTGCAAGTGAAATCAAATTGCCAATCACTTTAAAACTTACAAGGGAAAATTGAAGAAACAATATCATAAACGTATTAAGAGGCTTTAAAGATAACACAGCTTCCCATCCCTCCGAATTGCAAGTAAAATCAAATTGCCAATCACTTTGAAACTTACAAGGGAAAATTGTAGGAACAATATCATAATGTCTTAAGAGGCTTTAAATGAAGCATAGATAACACACCTTCCCATCCCTCAAAAGTGCAAGTGAAATCAAATTGCCAATCACCTGTAAAAGTGAAAACCATCAAGGTACATACCACACGCCTAATAAAGCCCTCCGTGAACTTTAAAATTTTGCTTTAACCAAGCTTGCAGTGGAAAGTAACCTTTGAGAAAGCTACTTACCTGAGTGCTAGCGAACATTCCCCAAAATTCTCCATTAAATTCACCTATTACTTTGCCTTGATGCAAATGCCAATCTTTGGCATGACTGCGAGCAGTAGATGTTAGATAGGTCCCCTGGATAAGCATAACACTCATTAGTTTCTTAAAACATTAAAGGAGCAGATGATAGTCTGATATTTTCTATGAAGGTGAACAACTATCAAAACTAGTATCTGCACCTGTCCAACCCAGATTATAGATGCAGTGAATCCGAGATACAATGAAGCTGGCACCATGGTGTACCTACAAAAAGAGTACTTAATACAAGCAGGTAAATCAATGCTCACAACAAGCTACTATACTGAATAGACAAGGGGCACTTAGTTAGCAGTCCCTAAAAAATGTTTTATAATTTACAGTTCCTAGTTGAAGTTTCATCTTAGTACGGAGTCCATCTGGTAAGTATAATTCAACAAATGTTTATAACAAGTGTAATTCAATATATAAAAGTAAAGTTCCGAAATAGGGGAAGTACATCATTGATAAATATAATTTCACCAAAGAGAAGTATACTTCACCAAAATAAGATGCACTTCAAATATATGGAGGTTTAATTTCGAAAAGGAGACCATGAATTAAACAAAATTTCAACCAGTCAGCTGCAAACCATATAGAACTATCACTGGACAAAGACTAGATAGAGAAATCCAAACATAATAGATTCAATTAGAGTAGAGTTGATTGAAATAGAATGATTTTAGCCATGAAGCAAGTAGGGAATGATCACAATGATAACCCTCACCATGGTATGGCCCTATAACTAATCAGAAAGGCTGCTAGTGATAATCATATGAAAAAATTGAGATAGGAGGAAAATGTCATAAGTCACTGTTTAGATACCCACCCATCTTGTCCTTGTATGAGAGCCCAATGCAAATAAGTGGGTAAATAGCCATACCACACAATCCGAATTTTATGCTTAATTTTGAGTGGTATGGGTACTTCTAATTTCTAAATTATACTTACATGTGTATACTAATTAACAAGCATTATTAATTAAGAAAACATATACAAAATATGCAAAATACACCCTTCATTATATAGTGGTAGTTAGAAATATTAAACCCACAATGCCCGCCCCCTATGCACTGGCCAAGTAAGAAATAATTAATTTTATTAAGATATTAAGAAATAATTAATTTTATGTTCTGGCTCTACCCCTGTGCACTGGCCAAGTAAGAAACATTCTAATAGTAGACTAACTACACCTTAAATCATAAAATCCGAATTACTCTAAGATATTTGAGACTCACCAGGAAGGTTTCAAATTTGACGCTATAAAGAGCAAGTAGCCAGAGGTACCAAGAAGAAGGGACGTTTTCGATCCCAAACCTCGAACAATCGGAGATGCCACCAAGGAGAACAGAGTGAAGGACGTATACAGTATTCCCATAGAGATTGTACCCAAATCATCTGTCTGCACAATTGACAAGTTAAAATCGAACAGATACGATCTCGAGAGAAATCAAACAGAATCATTGAAAGCTTACCGTGTTTACAGTGCTTTCCAAGTTCTGAGCGGCACTGTAAGCCGAGAAAATGAAGAGAAATGCGCAGCTTAAGATGTGAATATCTCTAGCGTGGCCTTTCGGCCGCCTGATCTCCGACGGGGAGCCAACTTCCTCCACCGCCACTACCAAAGGAGCTACCTCGTCGCTCGAATCCATGGCGCTCGCTCAATTCTCAGTTCCCAGTGCCTCGCTAAAGTAGAGAAAAGCAGGAGCTGAGATCGTAGCTGCCGGCTTTGGAATCTGCCAAGGAAGAGGCCGCGATCTAAGGCCCTCTTACACGGGTTCTTAAAAAATGTCGTCGACGGCGACGAGACCGTACTTTTCTCTTTTGGGTACTTTGCATGGAGGTTTTGTACGCAATAAATTCGGATATTATGCCGGTATATATTTATTTATTATTTTAAAAAATAAATATAAATATAAAAAATTAATTTAAAAAATAAATATAAGTATAATTAATTTAAAATTTTAAATATAAGATTTTTTGACATGTATTGTATTGGTTCGTACCTTGTCGATAACTATCGGAACAGACACATGTCGTCCGATACGAACTGTGCCGACCGGTACCGAAAAATCATACTTTGCGCATCCTTCTCTACAGTATTTAAACTTTATAAATAAATTTTTAATTATAAATTCTTTTATTTTTAACATACTAAAATATTTTATTAAATTTTTTTTTTTAATCTTTATCGTCGAATTCGATTGATATCCTACATCTCAACCATATTTTTTTTTTTTTACTTTGCTTCTCTTTTAGTTACATATGAGTAGTGCTATATTTCTACCTAGTTCATCTATATATATATAGCATGTAGGGATTAATTTTTTTAGTATTTGGTGTTGGATCTTAACAATAAAAAGAGATATTTTTAAAAATTGTATGTGGAGAAATTTATTGATGAATTGGTTGAAAAAGGAAAAAATTACTCACCTTCAATAAACTATTCAATAAACCACACATAATTAATCTCCATCAAACACGTGCCTAATGATCTGTACAATTTTCTCGTGATCCACCAAAAATATCAAAATTATATATATACCTATCGTGATGTGTGGTCTTGCTTGTTACACGTCAGTATGAATAATTTTTATATGATTTTTATTAGATGCATAGCAAAGCCCGTTAAAAAATGTAGAATTTTTGGTCCAAAAAAAGAGATAGTAGGACAAACTAAGTTGTGACGTGAAGATATAAACAAACAAGCGCTCTGCTGGACTAAGTTACCCGTGTGACTTGCGTGTTCCACCCACTTGGTAGAGTACGACTTGTGAAACATGAAAGCGGTGCCTGAACTTATCATTTCACCGGTGGTGGGTTGAGTAGCGGCGATAAACGGGCCGGACATTCCCTAAGCCCAGCCCAACCTTAGGATCTGATCAACGCTAGTTAATACGGGCCAAGACTAGGCGGAGTTAATAGGTTCTGAAAAATACACATATCGGCTGACCCATTGGACCCGTTTTTCAAATGATAATTCTACTAAAGATTTTCTTACATCGATAATGATCTGCAGATTAGGCTACCACAGATACATATCTACCAATAAGACTAATTCTCCGTAGGAATTGCTCTGGTATTTTTAGGGTGAATTTTTGGGAGTAATTGCTCTCATCAAATTTAATTTTTTATTAAAAGTAAAATCTTTCCATCACAAGGGTGAGATCTGATATATACAAGGGACAACTATTGTTTAATTTTGGGCAACTTTCGCTGGAAAGACTTCTCTACGGGTATCAGGCTGCATGCGTTTGCTAACAGCAAGGCTAAGAACCAAGGTTATCAAGTCCCAACTATGAAAATAATAGCATGAACTTGCAATCTCCACAAATTGTGAGAGTTTCCTACATGAACAGTTCTTCAACAGACAAGATTGGGTGGCCACATTCGCCTCCGATGAAGCAAGCACATTGAAGCTTTTTGCGAAGATCCACAAAAATGTCCATTTGGATTAGAAATAAGCTGACCTATCTTATCGGCAAATATATGGACCAATATAGTTAAATTCTAGTAAGTACATTCCAATGACACACTGTATGCTAAAGTTGCAACTCAAATTATTAACTTTGATTCTTCGGATGACAAGGACATCATTAACTACATTGCAAAGCTACAATACAGGAACATATTTCTCGAAGAAAGCTAAAAAAGTTTTTGGAAATAATCAATTCAAAAGGGAAATAATCAGCAACATTCCTTCTAAAAAAATCAAGCTGAACACAAGTTTTATTGTTTCATATATCTAGCTTCTTTGAACCCACAAGGACGTAAAACCAATCCAGAAACTAACATCACTATTTGCAGAAGGAAAAGGAGACTACAACGTCTCCACCCTTCCTTGCTATTGAAAACATATAGGCACCCATGTACCTGCAAATAAACAGGCATTGCCACCACAGAACTGTCAACAATCTAATGGCAGAGCTGCAAGCGGGGAAGAGAAGAAAACGGATAAATTTGAATTTCAATTTCAGAATTAGATGGAGAGAATTTAGGATAAGAAATAAAAATAGGGCAGTGGCAGCGTTATCTTTTGTTAATGATATAAATTATAGAACAGAATATCTCAATCTTCATCAATCCAATTTATTTGGGCTTGGCAGTTTTTCCCTTGTTTTTCTTTTCTTTTTTTTTTTCAAATAGCTGAGGTAAATATGATTGCAGTGCTTTCACATACAATAACATTATTTCAGTCATAAATTTTTTCAAAGAAAATCTGATAAAAATATATGTACTCAATTATATCATAAATGAGACTATTTTTATATAATTCTTGGCCGAAAAAGACAAATCTAAAATATACAAATAAAATAAATATATAATTTTACGGAACAAATAAGACACCGCAAGCCCATATAATCATTTATCTTTTTAAATGTTGTTACTTTTGTTGGCTTTTTGCCATATTCTCCCCCTTTATTTTAACAAATACAATTTTATTTTAAGAAAGATGATAGTTATCCAACTCCTATTTTATGAGATACTAAACTTTCAAACCACCCACCACCCGAATATCCACAACCATCAAAACAATTATTGATTTTATTTCATATCATCCGGCCCCTACAAATGGCCGCATCAATGCAAAATAATACTATCAGAAAGTCTTAATACACATTGCATTGGTTAAAAACTAAATCTAAAATCAACTGCAACTCCTGAATCAACAGGTTGACAAGCCTACAAAATGGTCATATTACTTTTCTGGTGTAGCCAAGCTAGGGAAGCAGAGAGGTTTCCACATTGGAACCACATTATACGTGCTCATGTCCGAGCAACAATTAAGCCACACAATCTACTGCCCGTCCTCAACAAATTCTTTTTAATATGCGTAACTTATACATCAAAAGGTTGTTTATTTATATACAGTACAATTACCAGATGGGTGACTTCTAAGAAAAGCACCAGCACAGGTAACCAGTTTCTTTCACGAGGCCTCAGCAACAGATATACGCATTTTAGCAAGGGATTCCCTCATGAAATTGCTTCCGCACTTTGATTCTTGCCCACTGACTGCAGCATAGTCCAACACCTCAACATCCGAGCAGCCACACTTATCAAGCTGTGGCCTGTCAGCAGTAAATTGCGACCTGGAAGGGTGAAATGAAGAGTTCATTGTTTTCGAACAAGCATTAAGTAGCTTAAAAACAAGCCTGCACATTGAATTTTAAATAATTGGGTATTTTAAAATAATTTTTAAGTTCAACACCACTTTTGGCACAACTGAGCCTCGTTGGGGTGAAATTCGACGACTTCTCTAAATTTGATTTAAACGTTATGACATTCTCAGCCATATGATAAATTAGCGTTCGAAGTGATCTGAAACTGTATTATAGGTTTTAACCCTTATAACGCTTATCAGGGCTTTGCTGACATGCTTTAAAACTGGTTTTGCACATCGTGAGCTTTCTCGGTCTTTTCGCTCCATAAAGGAGCACAATGGTGCCAAAAGATAAGGGCAGCCATATTGTGCAAAAGACTCAATAATATACACTTATTACCATAAGTAAACTAACCTTCCTCCAGTGGTGCCACTCATGTTTCCAATAAGCTTGGCGCCTGTATCCTTTTTCTCAATACTGGTTCCTCTGGAAGACTTGCTTTTATTCTTCCTGTGTTTATGACGTTCCTTCTCCTTCTTGCTTGCTTTACGGCGTTGAGGATGCTTAACAGTATGTGACATGGATGTGCATGGAGGATCACAGACATCTTTGGCCCATTTAACATGCAAGTTCGTCTTTGGGGATTCCCCATTCCGCTCACGACCTCCTTTCAATGCAGGAACAAGTTTAACAGAAGCCTGGAAATACGTGAATATTAAATGTCACAAAGGTGGCCATGAATTGTAGGCACTGTAAAGGCTTCAACTGAATCCTAAAATTATCGCGCTAGAATTCATGTTTGGAAGGTCGTCTATGCAAGTTTGACAATTTATATCACCTATTTTAGGAAGATGTAAAGTATGATGGTACCATACTGCCATTTTTACATACCATCATTTCTAGGACCATAGAGGAATCCTCAGTATAATTCAAAATTCTTGACAAATACCAAAACTAGTCACTATTAGAGATAACTATTTCTCGTCCGAGCTTAAGCAAATATATTTAAATTCAAAAGGGAAGAGGATGCGAGTACATTCTTATAAAGTGCATACGCACGAGACATTGTTTAAACTAACTTCAACAAGTAGAGAGTAGTAAACTGTTATAAGAAACCAATGGCAAGGCTAAATGAAAATGAATTAATTTTCTAGCTATTTGTGCCGACAAAAGAAAATGATCAGCATCACGTAAGCAACCTTCTGGTTCAAGGAACATAGTTACGGGAAACCAGAAGATGTACAACCATAAGAAAGAGCAATTGTAAGAACGCTTTTCAATTGATATTCACCTTTATACCCATCAAGGTTCAGAACAACTATGAGGTTTTGAAAGTCGATGCACATATCTCTAGCTTACAACATAAGCAAATATGATTGGCAAAACTTACAGGAAGTGACATTGAACGGGCATAAGCAGGGCCAACAGACTTCATGATGCATTGATCTTCTTCTGCACCTGATGAATCTTCCTCTTGCTTGGTAGATTTAGAGCATGCTTGTTTTTCATCTAAGCATGGAAATGTTGAAGATTTGTTCAAGGTTTTAGTCCTCTTAAGACCAAACGGTTCAGACTGGTGAGGATATTCAGGAGTCCTACTCTCCCTCAAAGTTTTCTGCTCCAGAAGTTCCTGCTCATCTAAATATTGGGTAGAAGATGCTTCAAGTCCTCGAGCAGAAAGATTGATCTGTTTTTCCTGAGAAGCAGAATCCTCTTTTGTAGAATCAACAGGGTCTTGCAAATCTGCCGCTTTTCCGAGTAAATAATCCTCTGAGATAAGAGTGTGTAGAAGTGGCTCACAGTTTGTAGGATTGGAATCTTCCATGTAGATTTAACTGAAAGAGGCAGACCTAATAGTTAGAGTCCAAAGCTGCTTACAAGGAAAAAAAGGTCAAGATAGAAGAATACAGTGAATACAAGAACGTGTAAGAATCAATTAACTGCAGTACACTATATAATGGAAAATCATGATAGCAGTATTTGAAGACAAGTAATAACTGAAACCTTAAACAAAGCTGATCCACCAGTGTGTGACTACACCACAGCACGATTAGATAAATATTTTCTAAGACCCACCATTGTGCTTGCTTAATGGGAATAACCTCAGCAAACATGTAACTGTGAATTCATTTTCAAGAGTGGTAATCATCAAAGAAGGCCTATCAAACATGATCATAAACATATGATACCATGAAAGGTTCTGTTCCTCCTATCTTTGTCTTGTGCTGTAATTCCCAATGATTAAGAAAAACAGCAGATTAAATGAAACACAATTTATATCAACCAAACACAATACTGCACAGACTTCTCATTCTTTGCACCAAATAGTTTGTAAGTGCGAAGTAGCATAATGGGTCCCAAGCAGCAGTTAATAACATTTTTAGATATCACAAAATAATCATATTCTGCGGCTGTGACAGTGAATTCACTTTCAAGGCTGGTAAATCATCACTCAAATGCATTTTGAACAGAAATCCTCAGGAGGTCTATCAAAGCGATCAAAATCAGAGAAGTGAGAGAACGTCAACATGACTATATTTATCCCTCTCTGCTGCATACACCATAATTTGAGATGCTTAAGAAAAGAATAAAATTCAAGGCGACGCAATCTACCTCAAGGAAGCACAATACTGTATGGGCGTAACATTTTGCAGCAAAATAGTTAGTAGATGCAGAGTAGTGACAAACAAAATGGATCACAAGCAGCGCTAATAAATTCTTAGAGACCACACAAGATATCCATGTCAGATGTGTTGATAAGCCAGAACTCAGCTAATAACAAACTTCACATAAGAAGACAAGAACTACAAATTACCTCAAACAAAAGAGAAAACAGCCTTCAAAATGCAACCCCACGACCAATTTTCTGCAGAACTCTAAGATCGATGTACGATAGATCGAAAAACGAAGCAAAAAGCTAGAGTTATTGTTTTAGAAAGATGAATTAAGGGTTAACTAAAATTACTACTATAGTTCCAACACTCAAGAAACTTGAGGCGATGGGAGCAGCATCCGCGGTGGAAGGATGTGGCTAAGGAGATCATCGACGCCCGGAGGATTTCTCCGAGCAGCGATCGCATCTGAGTAACCTGGCGCAAGATCTGGTGAATTGACGATGATCAAACAGAAAATCAAGACGTAAAAGGAGCAGAGATCGAGAGGTTTGAGGTTTGAAACCGGGATCGAGTGTGCAGTGGCGGAGAAAAAGAACAGTGAGAAAAGCAGATGAGTCGGGGTTTTTATAGGGGGACGACCAAAGAGAGAGTCCTGAGGTTTAGAAGATGAGGATGAACTGATGTGGCGAGAGAAAGCGTGACACGTGGTAGCCGATATTTATGACAGGTTTAGTAGACTGGGGCTGAAAGTTTGGGCTTCTTAGACGGGACGCGGCTTGCCTGTTAAAAGCTCCTGTTTTCAGTCTCGGCATCAACTAAATTCGAAATATTATATTAAATTTTTATAAACTTTTTTAACTTATTTTTACTAAAATTTTTGATATTCTCTTTAAATTTGTAGTTTGAAATTTTTCAAAATATATCAAACATTTCGCCAAAACGACGATTCAAGTTTAAGTCATCGTTTTTGGCGTAATATTTGATATTTTTTGAAAAATTTTTAACTCTAAATTCATAGAAAATATCAAAATTTATAATTTTATAATTCAATTTTTTTTTTTAATTAAAAAACTTACAAATCAACCAAAAAATTTTCAAAAAATTTATCTAATATCTCTAGCTTAATAAAACTGTGATTGATGTTAATAACGGCGGAGATGCTGCCGCAATCAAAAATAGAAAATTTTTCTATTTTCGCTCAAACAGGCGAGCCGTGCCCTTTTAGACGGCATATTGTCTGGATGCAGACAACAAATTTGGTCCAAATGTAGCTACCTTTCAGTTTGCCGATGCGATCAGTTTTCTATAACAACAAATTGTAGCTATACAAATTTCCTCCTATTTTTTCATCTCTTCGACCCTTTTTAGTATTGTTTAAGTTAAACTTAATATTACTACTAAATTGAACTTTATGTTGAACTTGATTTAGTTCATTTATCATGTTGATGTAGTTAAACTTGTCTTTGTTTAAAGTTGAATTTAACTTTATTTTTGTCGAATTTGAAGGACGACACTATGACTAATACTTGACTAAATGTTTGTATAATTCAATCAAGTTGCCGTATCAGCCATCCGTTTTTTAAATTTGCGCAAATTAGTCCCTGAAAATATTTTTTCGGGGGCTGATACGCAATTATCCCTTCAATCAATTCTACTATGGGTATAACTGTAATTTCGCTATGCACCTCCAAGAAACCACACATGCTGATGTGGTACCATCAAGACCACACATCATGATGTGTATAACTGTAATTTTAATATTTTATACGAATCACGAGAGAGTTGTGCGGATCACGAGGTACATGTGTGGTGGAGATTGGATGTGTGGGGTTTATTGGAGATAAGTAGTTTTTTTCTATATAAATTCCTCTGCTTTTATTATGAATGATAACACATTTAGGACCACATACGGGGAATCGTACTTGGCTCAATCAAGTACGTCTTAAATAATTAAAAGTTGATCAACATTTATTACTTCTAAGCATTTTATAAAGATAAGTTTATCAAAATCTTGTTTATAAAGCGAACTATGGAAAAATGTAAACATAGTTTCCAATTGGTATAATATGGGCACCGAAAAAAAAAAAAAAAACTGATGTATTAACAATACACGTCAACGTATAAGTATTTGCCTTTTTTTTAAAAACATAAATAAGATTATAAAGATAAATTTTGATAATTTCGTATATTGGATAGTATGGGCATGAATAAAAAAATTGCAATTCAATATGTCTGTTATTAAAGTGAGTCGACACCAACGTTATGATAACTTTAGATCCAACTTCTAGACGTGTTATAACATTGAGTTTGTTTGGTTACAATTTATTAACTAGGTCATTGATAATGCTTCGTCAAATTATTTAGTAGAATAGTTTGTTCATTATTTATAACTTAAGTTTAACATATTGTGCTAAAATACTACTTACTATGAGCTTAAAAAGCTACAAGCTGTAGCTTATAACGTGCTAATTTTAAAATAGTCGAGCGCAGTTAGCTCGACTAAATAGGAGGTTGCTTCAAAAAGCGTAATTATTCAGATTCGAGTTCGTATATAATAAAATTTAACGTAGAATTTTTTGAAAAATTTTCTTTATCCAAAGGCAGGAGTCTTGTTCATAAAAATTATGTACTCGGATTTTAAAGGTTTGGTTAGGATCAGACATTAAGATTTTCTGCGAGTTTGAAATATCTAAAAAAATGTACATTCATATTATAGATTATACTACGATAATAATAAAACAAATTTGAACTTTAGAATAGCACATGCGATGAATTATCATTTTTGGCAAACAAATTATTTGGTCCCGCAATCCACAATATGGAAACCGGGAATCCCATTACACCCACTTTCATTGGCTATCGACCACCATTCGCGGATCTCCAACAATAGCCGTCGATCAATCCATCCATCCAACGGTGCTGATCTCCTCATATACAAAAACAACTTACAGACAGCCACACTCAGACAATAAAATCACCTCCGCCATCTCTTTCGCGATCTCTCCGCCTCGCTTCCGTCAACTGCCACTACTGCAGCAGCTCTTCTATTCCACAATTGCAGAGGCTTCAAAGCTGGTTCCTGAGCTCGATCGAAGATCTGTGCACCGTGATCGCTGGACATGGAAGCCGGCGGAAAAACTAAGAGGGGAGCTGCCGGCCGTCGCGGCGGGGGGCCGAAGAAGAAGCCCGTGTCTCGCTCCGTTAAAGCTGGTCTCCAGTTCCCTGTTGGTCGCATTGGTCGCTATCTCAAAAATGGACGTTATTCTCGCCGCGTAGGCACTGGTGCCCCCGTCTACCTCGCTGCTGTTCTCGAGTATCTCGCCGCTGAGGTAAAAAATTATCTTTCTAACCCTATAACATTCTACTGCTGTATATGTTGTCTTTGAGGCAAGGCTATGTCTAAATTGGTGGATTAATTGTGTAAATATGTTATGAAAAGTTTACCAATGTTGCTAATTCATATCCCCAATGAATAAAGAGAGGTGAAAACAATAAGAAGAAAATTAGGGTAAACCTGTTTGGATAGTTTTTTTTTGCTATTCTCAAAAACACAAGAATTAGTTATTTTCCAAGGGAAAAATAAAGATAACACTGATTTTCTAGTTTACTGGTCAATCGTTGTCTTTGAGGAATTTGCTAACAAAAAAAAAATTTATTCTAGCCCTCTCATGGAAATAGGTCTTTCATATAAGACAAAGGAGATAGCTCAAAAATATATTTTTTAGAATTAGCTATGCGGAAATAATTGTATTAAGTGTTTGGCAACTTTTTAGTAGATTAAGTCCCTTATTTCACCACTTATATCTTATCCAAACGGGCCCACAAAATACTAATAGAAGGCACAATAAATTTCACAATAAGGTAATTAAAAAGAGTACACAATAAATTTTAAAAGAGAGACCACTAAGGTAATACAAAAAGGGTACACAATAAATTTACTATCAAGACTAGTAGAGGACACACACAATACTTTTTTTTTTTATTAATCAAACTCTAGAATGTCACAAAATTGTCAGCCGATAATCGGCAGAAATATAGGCACACAAACCCCAAAGCTTTTAGGTATTTGTAAATGAGACTTGCCATAATCTGATTTCAAAATCATGTGAAAATATTTCAAATCCAGATTTGCCTTACAAATTTTGAGAGGAATTCTAAATTTCCTAATTTGAGTCCAATTTGTGGGCATGAAATCCTAACATAAGATTTGTAATTTAGATCTGGTAAAGATATGAAGGGTAGGCATAGAGATGCAGAAATTGCAGGTCAGGCTTTGGCCTCCACTTTTGCGATGGGGCACCCCGCACTAGCTGCTGCACAGGCCGGGCCGGCTCAGCTCGGCCTGGTGGCCCTGCATGGCCTGCTTTTTATTAAAAGAAATAAAAAGGGGCAGCAGCAGCTGGGGGGGTTTAGTTTTGAGTTGAATGTGATATAGAAAGGGATTTTATTGTAATTGATGGGGGTTTAATGTAGTTGTTTTGTTTGAGTTAGTGGAATTAAAATGCATACTTCTACTGATCATTATCTTTGTGTACTGATCATTATCTTTGTGTTGATATGGAGATGAATGCCATTGTAATTAGTGGGGGTAAGTAGGTGTATTTGATGGATTGTGTAGGTTTAGAACAAAAGTGTAAGTATCTAATTTAGTATTAAGGCTTCTAGCATTCCTTAGGGTTAAAAGTGGACCATGTCTATTGTCACATCAATGTTTGTTCCATTTGTGTATCACCAATTAAAATATGACATATGTTATTTAGACATGATATTTGTTACTCTCTTGGCGCGTTGTATGTCAAGAATGAGTGATATTCATCCTGTCAATTCAGGTTTTAGAACATGTGTTATATTTTGATTGGTAGTATATAAACGTGACAAATAATTATGAGATGAGATGAAGGTTTCAATTGCTCAATTCTATTTCTACTGATCATTAGCTTGGTGTTGATTTAGAACGTAATGTTGTTTTATTCTTGTTGGTTAAAATGTAGGTTCTGGAATTGGCTGGTAATGCAGCAAGGGATAACAAGAAGAATAGGATAATTCCAAGGCATGTTCTGCTAGCAGTGAGGAACGACGAGGAGCTGGGGAAGCTTCTTGCTGGTGTGACGATCGCTCATGGTGGTGTGCTGCCAAACATCAATCCTGTGCTGCTGCCAAAGAAATCTGCTGCTGCGGCCAGCAAGGAGCAGAAGTCTCCAACAAAGGAGAAGAAATCCCCCAAGAAGGCCTAGCTTCCTTCTATTCTGCGTGTTTGTCTGTCTTTAGGTGAAATGGGGAGATTTGGATTAGCCGTTTGAAAAGTGTATTTGCTCAATGTTGTGTACAAGAAAATGAAAATGAATATGATCATGGTAAACTCTCATAAAAGAAAATGTTTGTGGACACTGGAATTGGCAAAAGGATGCTGTGTTTCTATAAATGTTTTTCTAAAATCTCCTGAGAGGTTATGCCTTTGCATATGATAATTATTTGCAATTGTATAGTTTCGAAGGGATGTCCCTTGTGTGTCCTAGTAAATTTTAAGGAAAATTACTGTTCAGCCCCCCTAATTTTGGGGTCGCGCGATTCAGCCCCCCGAAACGCCACGTGGCGGCACGCGCGCGCCGCCACGTCGGCGGGGAAACGCGTTTCGGGAGGCTGAACAGTCAAAAACGGGAAACGGGAGGGCTGAACAGTAATTTTCCCTAAATTTTATTCATTCAATTCTTGAGACCAAAAATGAGCTGAGTCAGCTCAAGCTTATTAAAGAGTTGAGCTCCATCTCAGGCTAACTCTTGCGTTTGTTGAATGAGCTGAACTCTATGGAGCATAAATCATGCTGCTCGTGAGCTGTTGATGACTGATTTCCCTCATTTATACCCTAGTTCTAAGTGAATCATGGGAGCAGCTGGTTTTTATTTGCACCTATGCAGTTAATCATGCCTTGTGATTTGTGATTCCATTGTTAGCTTCTTGTATTTATTTATTTTTAATTATTTTTCCTCATTTAATTTGTTACAAAGTTTTGCTGATATGAGATAGCTGCATACCTGCAATGTCAACTTTGAATATAACCAAATGTGTCGGATACCTATCTAAACACATTTTTTTTTCATGCCTCGAGTCGTAGATTTATCGATTTCGAAAGCAGATAGACGTGTTTAGATAGATTTTCGAGCTAAATCATTCGAGTGCTGTAACATTACTAAAAAATTAGAAAGGGGGTTAATTTGGGTTGTTGCTTTATGTGTTAGAAAATAATAATATAGTACTAGCAAGTTTGATTTTTACAAGAATAGCTTAAAGACGTATTATAGTGATATTGTCCTTAAGCTATATCCGGCGGAGCTTTGCACCCACGACACTGAATCGCTGAATAGATCGGTAATATAGAATTATCTAATTTTGATAGTGCATTATATATTAAGTAATATTAGAGACGACATTTTACTTTGAAAGAATATAAGAGGAAATAATATTGTTATATTTTATGCATAGTTAGATGCCAGATACTATAGTTTATGAAAGGACACAAACTACAAACAATTACGACTGTTCAAAACTGTTTGCAGTTGCAACAGTGCAAACTGCATACAGTTGTAAAAAATTTATCTATATGTTGTTAAAACTTAAAGTTGACTTTTAAACGAAACTTTTCTAGAATATTCTAGAAGTAAACTGCAAAAATTAAAATTAAAAAACATATATTTTTTAATCTGACGTAAGTGAACTATGTTGCAATAACCAACTTAGTTTATTTTGTCTAAACTATAATCTAATATGGTTAATCATATATATATATATATATATAAACTAAAGATTCTCTCTTAGTTTAGCTAATATGGGGCCAAAGAAGGAACTCTTCTAAGGGTTTTTATCATATATAAAATTTGTCTTATACGAAATTAGGCCTAACAAAAATATTTTGAAAATCAACTAAATTTTCAGCATTCTACATATGCAATTGGAGCTGCAGAAAAATTTGGTACCAAAGTATGTGGAGAGTTTCTCCTTGCCGGGGGATTCTGTGATCGAGCTTTATAGCCTTTAAATACGGGTGTAGAGCGCATGCAAAAGGTCCCTAAGCTCCATACATTGTTTTCATTAGGATCTGAATTTGATAGTACCATTTAAGAAGGATTTAGCAAAGATGTGTTCAATAATGTCGGATTCTAAGATCAGGCCTTACTCCAAGTTTCTCAGTTATTTCACAAAGAAAAAGAAAAAAGAGCTACAACATAATCTAGGATAATTTTTGCTAAACAAAAGAAAATTAACTAAAAACTCATTGTGATCAACTGCCAAAGTTCATAGTTGCCCTACACGAGCTCATCACCGACGGAGGAAAGACCACGAGAGGCTTCAAATAACTCCTATTCTCCTTCCTCTTCTTGCCATTTCCCAGAACATATTTCAGCACTTTCCAAGCTTATATTCGAGTAATTAGAATCTGCAAGGCAAGAGCTGAAGAAGACAGAGAGCACGTCACCAACATCGTTACATCAAGGCCGCCGCGCAGACGCTGCGCCGCCGCCAGCTCCTTGTCGGAGGAAATCATAGGAGAAGCTGCATGAAAAAGCCTATAAATAAATTAACACAACTAGCTTTGTTAAATTTGTTTAAGTGGGAGCATTTGCCAATTGCCAGGTTAGAGAAGAGGAGATTCTGCAGCATATGCTTCAAGCAGATCGCTTTCAGCTTGTAGCTTTTTCGCTTTACAGGTGGTTTTTTAACTTTTCTTTGTTTTTCATGGCATTATATATATATATACTGTTATATCACTTACTGAGTTACTGTTATTAAAGTTTTTATATTTAGATAATCAACGAGACGCTTAATCGCACTGGTTATGCAGTGCCAGTGAGTGCTCTATCGCCACCGTGTCCGTTCCCTATTATTTAAATATAAATGCCCAAGCCTAGCTTAATATGTTGTGTTGGCCCATAGATACATAGTCAGCCTCTTCATGGAACAAACCAGAAAAGCCGTTGAATAGTCAGGGCCTTGTAAGCCCAGTCGGCCCAGCCGGTGCGAGTTTAGACTTGCAGCTTTTTCAGTATATTTTCCCTTTCTTCAAAAATAAATCCAATTTTGAGCCTAATACAACCGAATTTGGTTTATTATATAGCTTTTTCAGATAGAGTATTTCTTAGATTATCTAGAGGCAAAAATATATAATTAGCTTTAATTATATATAAATATTTTTTCAACTCTTTAAATTTAGGGAGATTTACTTATCAGCCCCCCCTTAGTTCCATTTTTGCGTTTCAGCCCCCCCTATGACGTAGAGGCCCCCCGTTTACTGTTTCGACAAATTTCGGACAAAAATGCCCTCGTACGTATTATCAGTTCGGACGCTAAAAACATTTATTTAGAAATATTTTTTGAAAAAAATTTCAACATAAAAGTTGTAGATCTCGACGAGATCTACAACTTTCATGTTGAAAGTTTTTCCAAAAACTGCTTCCAAACATGTGTTTTTGGGGTCCGAAGTGTAGACCTCGGTCCGAAATCCGCTGAAAACAGTTCGGACATTAAAAACACCTATCTAGAAGTATTTTTTGAAAAAATTTTGAACATGAAAGTTGTAGATCTCGGCGAGATCTACAACTTTCATGTTCAAAATTTTTTCAAAAAATGCTTCTAGATAGATGACCTCGGTGTCCAAATAGCAAGGGGTATTTTTGTCCGAATGCAATTGAAATTGGTAATGATGGTTGATGTGATGGAGATGTGATGGGGAAGGGGTTGATTAGTAAGTTTTATAGTTTGAGGGAGAGTAGATAGTAATTTTCTTTTAAATTTAAAGCACTCACCATCTTTCGATCTTCGAAATATAGTATAATATGTTTATAATTGTTATACGATAAAATCACAATAACACATAACATTGATCTCCCTAATTATAGTATATATGGTGCTAAAATTGTCCAATTGCTTTTTTTCCCCTTATTTTTCTTTGAGATTGAACAATATTTACTGCAAGGGTGGTTGCTTCTTACTACTCCGCCAACTGGCTTTGCCAGCTCATTATGTGATTATGAACCAAATCTATCTTAATTACAACTCATCCGCATTGGAATTTAGAACAATAAATAGAGATGCGATATTATCACAATAAATCTGTCTCTAATATTTTTTGATCGGACTAATATTTTCCAGGTGGGAACTCCGAAAGATAGTCATAAAATCTGTAATTGTTATTTTTATTTATTTATTTATTTTGAGATGACGTTATACTATAAATAGAGATACTTGTAAGTTAATTGAATCGGTTATCAAGAAGAAACCTAATATCGGCATAACAAAGTGACATCACTAGCTCTGATTGCTTCACGGATGAACTTACGTTTTAAACTTGAGCTTCGGCGGCATCTGATCATGTTGTCGTCCTATCAACATCTAATGTAATATGTGGTAGGCATGTACTCAAATCCCAAAATATCGATCGAAGTTGGACGTGAAAATTTTTCGCAAATTTAAAAGAGATATGCTATTCTTCAGGATCAAAATGACCCTGAAAAAATCAGGGTTGATGTGGCGTTATCCACATCAGCCCAAATATTTAATAAAATACTTAAAAAGTGTGTATTCACACATTTCAATGTTTTGGAAATATTCATTTCACACTTATCAAAAAAGTCACATTAAAGGTGCTTATTTTCTAGACATTTAATATCACAAAATAATAAATGATGGGCTGATGTGGACAACGCCACCTCAGCTTTGATTTTTTCAGAGTCAAAATGACCCTGAAGAATAGTATTTCTCAATTTAAAATCCCTACTGAAGCATGTGCTCACAGTACGGATTCCATCACGATAATCTAAAAAAAAAAAAAATTAATATGTGGAAAAATAGTCTCGATAGGAATACTCAAACATAAATTGAGCTAGGGCTTAGCATTCAGATCGATCCGAACTGATCTGACCTGACTCGAATTTCAATTGGACGATCATAACTGAATAACTATAGATTTGATTAGCCCCAAATTTACTTTCAACCTGAAATTATTTAAATTTAGGCTATTTTTGGTTCGAGTTGACCTGAATTATCAACGAGAAAACGTTAGAGATACAAACAATAGGTATATTATCCTTCAAAATCATTATAATACTAATCCGAACCGAATTTCCTGTACTAAATAGCTAAAAAGCCGAACCGAATCCAAAGTTTTGGCTTTTCTTTTGGGGTCGGTTCAAATCGTATCTTCGGGTCGGTTTGGATAATACTCAGCCTTAATTTGAGCTAAACTCCTTAATCAAATCAGATAATAATTGATGCAGCCTAAATAAGATATCGGCAAAGGTTAATAAGAATTAATCACACTTGAAATCCGTTGACCAACGACTAGCAATACGACGACTAGTACAACGTATAGCTTCTCTTAATATTTACACACAATACTCAAATATTTGTGTTATTTTTTTTTTCAGGAATACTGCTTTTACACATGCTTTAAAAGTAAGTAGCAAAAAATGACTTCATACTAGTTTAACTCCTTAAATTTCAGGTAAAGCAAGAGATCCAGAACCATTATCACCCATTTTCATACCTCCAAGTACCAAAAGATTTTTTTTTATTTTTTTTTATCACTTCTCTTAGCTTTATTGTTACTTCGTTTCCAAGCATCTGTACATTATCTGTATCCTTCTAGCTTAGAGACGAAATGTTAAATTTATAATATGTTATCCTTGAAAAAGTTGTTCTGACCTGACATGGTACAAAGTGGTACTCGTAAATATGTCCTAAAAGTTATTTGTAAACGAGTTATGTTTAAACTATCTACGCCTGTAAACTATATTTTCTACCATAATTTTTATTTTTATTTTTTTTGGAATTTATAGCGTATAACTACATGTACAACTTTGTAGTTGATCTTTAACTCAAAAACATCCAAAAGACGAGTTACTAGCCCATCTACAAGCTGTTTTTGTAGACGGGGCCGCATTAAACTACTACTGTTTGGGGTATACGTGAAAAAATATAGTTTATTTTTTTGAAATTAATGTAAAAAATTTTTATATGTAACTGGTCTACTTTATACGATAGCGTAACATAAATTTACGGATTGCGCCGACTCAAATTCCATCAAATGAAAAATTACAGCCTTTCGATTTGGACATATCTAAATATCTGCTTCACCCTTCACGAGGTGTAGGAGGATAAATTTCTCTATCCTTACAGATGTCGCCTACATGATTTAAATTCGAAACTTACGCTTCCTAAAGCGGAAGCACTAACCATTTGTTCTAGATATCGTGGGCTGGAAAATATAGTTAACTGTTTACATTTTTTTTTCCTAGACTATTTTGAATTTTCCTTCTCGGCCACATTAGTATCGTCTTGGTAAGTTCTGATGAAAAACTAAGGATCAGATTCTCTGCTTTTCGATGTGCTATGCCCTCTATACTGCCTTTTACATTAGGAATTAAAGGAGCCGCCTTTCTTTTTTCCCCTTCTCTGAAGGCATTTAGATTCACTTGAAGATCTATCAAACACTTTTCCAATTCTTATAGCTTGTTCTCCAAAGGTATACGTGTAGTCTTTGCGGAACAGAAATTCACTGCCTCGTTTGTGTCCTTATATCCTAATATATATTATATATATATATATATTATAAAATTTTAAATATTGATGAATTTATAATGATAATTTATTTTTTAAAATAAGTGTATTGGACTCTAAAATCTTAACGATTTTAAAAATATTTTTTTAAAACTCGTTAAGATATTAATTGGATTGCTACAATATTTGTTTATAAGTATTTTTTTTTTTTAAAAATTAATATAAAAATTTATAAATCTCATCAAAATTTACTATTTTAACTTTTATTTTTTTTAAAAAAAATATATAACTTTTTTAAAGAATAAAGCAAGAGATAATTAGGATAAAAATAGAGATAGAAGATGCTGGTTCATCTTTGCGGCCTCTCAGCATAGGTCAACTGATTTTAAAATTACTAAAAAATTATAATATTCCATGTTCTTTTTAGTTGAGAAAAATATAATATTCCATGTTAGATTCTTGCACCATCACTATTAGAGTGCGGAACTTGCATACAGTAGATTTATAAAATTTCGCCCAGCTGATAAAAAGACCTGCTTCATTAGATTGAGTAACTGGTTAGAATAACTATAATTCCTAATGTTCTTTCATCTAAAAAAAAGTTTTAAACAGTAAAAATATACTTTTCTAATTTAACATAATATTTTGTCGTTTAATTGTATAAAATAATAAAATTATTCTTATCTTTAAAAAAAAGAATAATTTTATTATATAAAAATATTTTTTTTAAATTAAATGAGTATAAAACTATAATTAGATATAAAATCTAATTATTTATTTAATTACTTCGAGAATTAATGCTTAAAAACTAGGCCTTTTGTTTATTTAATTAATTTATTTATTTTTTGAGAAATAGCTGGTTTTCAGCCAAAGCAGCATGATATATTAACAAAAACAATAAACACGTTCAAACTGCACGGGGCTTGCGCAACGCAACGGCTTAATCAAATACCAACAAAGTCAACGGCCGGATACATCTTCCATATTTCGCCGTGCGGGCTAAGTATACTTAGCAGAATATCATAAACTTTGTCAAATAGAAAACCATCTTTATTTACCGTACAGTAAGAAAGAATGTTCTAATATTTACATCAATAACACCATTACTCTCTAATTTAGAACAAAGAAAAAGGGAAAAAAGAAAATCTGAAGCTGGATGAGTCAGAGTTCCACCAATATTGTTGATCTACTATCAAGCTTCCAAGGCCAACCCCAGCCCCAAGCCAAGCTTCGTGATCTTGGTCTGATTTTCGAATGGCAACAAATTCAAGTCAAAGCTGAGACATCTCTTCACGGTCTTCTTCTCCGGCGGCGACGGTGGATGTGGTAAGGCGTCAGCCATCACTCTGTGTCTCCTCATATGGCCGCCGAGGGCTTGTCCAATGGCAAATTCAAGCCCACAAATCGAGCACTCGTGAGCCTTTGGTTTCTGCGGTGAATTAGAGCTATTATTTTCGATCTTAGGCTTCTTGTGGCTAGCTCTGTGCCCACCAAGAGCTTGGAAAGACGGAAATCGGCGATTGCAAGTTTTGCACTCGAACTCACGGCTCGGCGAAGTATCGGCAGAGCTGCCGCGTCCGCCACCACCGTTGCTGTCTTCTTCTCCGCTTCTGGTGTCGCTGCTGGCTCCACCACCGCTGCGGGAGAGCATCATCAGCGTGTCCGCCATCTCAGCTTCTTCTACTATTTCCCTTGGCCTCTTCATTCTTCTGAGAAGTTTGTGTTTGAAAACTGTATGTATTGCAAAGCTAGCTCCGGAGATCCGATAAGTAATCGAACGGTGTTTTTTAGCTGGATAAGAGAAGGAGACTAAGAGGGTATATATATAGGAGAAGATTCATGGAAGTGTGAGAAGGGAAGTAATGGTGGGAGGAGAGAGATAATGTGAGGAAGTGATAGAAACCGAACACGTAAGATAGTGAGGAAACTCAGGAAGGTGATGGTGGCGCACACGATTATAGAACATACTTTGAAGTGGATTACTGGTAGCTTCTAGTTGAAAGTCAAACTTCACAACTAATTAGTTTATCTGACATCTGATAAACAGGTGTTTTGCATAATCAGCAACGTTGGCGCACACGATTGCAACGAATTTTCTGCGCTTTAGAAATACAATATGTTTGGTCCACATTTTATCCACCGCATAACAGTATGGTTTTTGTTTATGTTATTTTGGTGTAGGTATGATTAATAGAAATGCTATTCTTAAAATAATCTTAATTTTGAAGAAATTAATACTAAAGTGGACGAGAAGTTATTAGCTGTGCGCCGCGTAGATAAGTTTCTCCTCTGCTTGCAGCAAAAAAAAATAAAAAAAAATTTAATATTATTTTTAAAAAATGTTAACATTAAATTATAGATTTGATAAAATTTATAATTTTTATGTTAGCTTTTTTTTTTCAAAAAGTATTTCTAAATATGAGTCTTAACGAGTATTAAAATAGTTTTAAAATCAACTTCAAATTCGTTAAAATTTGAAATACCAAAACACGTATTTAAAAGTATTTTTTTAAAAAAAAATTAAATATGAAAAATTATAAATCTCATCAAAATTTATATCTTTCATGTTAAAATTTTGTCCAAAAAAGAATCCTAAATTTTTCTTTTTATTGTTTTGCTGGGCGCCGCACAAATAAGTTTATCTGCACGCTGCGCGTGCATATTAAAATTTGCCAATGTGGACAATATTATATCAGCCCAACCATTTAATAAAATTTTTGGAAAGTGATTTCTCACATATCAATATTTTTAAAAATTAATCATCTTACACTTATAAAAAAAGTCCCTAAAAAGTGTTTTTTTCTAAAGATATTTAATATTAAAAAGTAATAACAGTTGGACTGATGTCGCCAATGTAATATCAGTTTTAATTTTTTCAAAGTTAAAATGATATTGAAGAATAGTATGTCTCGAAGATTAAATATATTGAATATAACGTTTTGGGTAATATAGGATCATAAATTTTTGGTTATATCTTATTATCACTTCCAACAAAAAATCATGTCAACAGTCTCCCAAAGTTAAGAGTAAGTTTTCTTTGGGGGGATTATATCTATCTTAACCGACTCATTTTTGTAACAGACTTATTTCTGTATTATTATCGTAAAAGATAAACTTCTCGACTACACATTTCTTACTTTTTTTTATATTAGTAGTATTGATTGCGTGGCAGTTTTGGTTAGCAATTACGTGAAGCACTTCGAGCGAGTGATCCAGAATTTGCTCCGACTATGATCGCTAATAGAAAATATTTATATATTCCGAAAAGAAAACAAACTACTAGTTTACTGATAAAAGTGTCAACTGATAATGTCAATTGTTCCTTTACAATAGCAAATTAAAGAGATTATTTGAAAAACTAATCACTTATTTTAGAATGCAGATAAATATACATGATCTTCATTGCAGAAAACCTTATATATAATAGAGACTGTAATGGGAGAAAAGGATAGATCTATAAAGCGAAAGAAAAACTAAAAGATCTTTTCTTAGTTGCGTTGCGATTTCAACCATTAAAAATACTACCTTCCTCTCCCCTCTTAGATATCTCTCATATAGAAAAAATACATTCTTCATAGGCTCATCACAACATCCTGACTGTTATGGACTCCTGAAGTATAACAGTGCTCTTCCATATATGCTCTGACACGCATATTGGAGGGTACGCACACGTGCCGTCTCATATATGATGGATGGCATCATCCGAGGATAGGCTTCTTACATGACTCGCTGAGTATGAATCATGACGACACTGTCGGTACTAAAAAAAATAGAAAAACATGAAAGAACAAAGAAAAAATATCTTTCCTTACTGGGGAGGTGCATGCAGAAGCTGCACATCATCAACCAATCTACAAATTTGTAAAAGAAAAGATAGCCCACCACCGGCCACAAGAATATATACGACCATGTGATCTGATAGCAAACTACATAACCGACACGATAGTGCGAAGTTGTTATCGTGTGATCCTCGTTCACTATCATCCAAATGATTGCAAAATGTTCATAACACTGGTTAAGATCCGTAGTCTAGTTACACCTGTTAGTGATTTATAGGTTGATGAAGAAAAGGAATACATTTTTTTTTTTTTTTGTAATAAAGAAAAAGACTTTTTAATGGAACTATCTGAAGTTCGAAAATACATTTCTAATGGAACTCTACTTCTCAATGCAAGTAACTTCTTATTTAGGAAAAAAGGGAGACGAACGTAGTTAGATTTTGCCATACTTATTTATGTTCTGTTATACATCATATTTGCCTTTTAAACGGTAGGGATGAGTGCAACGCAGAGATGAGAATTGGTACATGAGATGAACGGATGGATGATCGAGATGTATGATGAGTGGTAGGGTCACTAGCATTTTCCTGCCTCTTTGCTCTTGGTGTAGAAGAAGTGAAGAACAATTTAAGTAGATATCAGTCAAGTCTAAATGGTGTCTTGATAAAGAAGCTATTAGGGAATGATATATATATATATGGGTTTCACTGGTAATTTAATTTGGTCAAGTAAATTAGCAAATTCCTTAAGAAGAAATTATTTTGTTTTTGGGAATTATGAGGTACATAAAAAGAGAAAATAACAAACAAAAAAGAGAAAACATTAGTATAACAGTGGGTAAAGTAAACTTGTTTTTGGCCACAATGAATAATCACAAACTCAAACTGCAAAAATTTTCAAGTCTTTTCATAGTATTATTATGATGATTGTAAAATATTGTCCCACATTGAGCACGAGTCGGATTTTTAATGGAAATTTACAGTTCTATATTTATGCGTAAAACTCCACCTAATCGACCTTATATAAAATTGATAATATTCAACAAGGCTACACAAAATAAGCTTTTTCCTTCGGCACAACCACATTGCCGTACAAAATTAGCTACGAACTGTTATAACGAAATCTTTGTAGGAGCATGCTGTGATACCCAACGTTTATAATGGGTATTATTTTACTTCCGATGCTAATTTTGCAAGAGCATGATGTGAAACACGGTGTTCATAATGAGCATTATTTTAGTGTTGGAGCAAACTGTACGTGTGCGCAGAAGTTGGGCACGCGCAAACTATTACACGTGCAAACGACGCATTTTCCTAAAGGCCAGTTAAAATAGAGAAGGAGGTGGTGAGAAGTTGACAACACACGGAAAATATGTTCATAATCCTCCCCTTCTCAATATACATCATGCGTATCTTGCTTTGTGAATTTAAAATTCTGGCTGCCCCATGGTAGCCTTGTATTACCGGAAAATTATATTAGTGCCACATTTGACATATCATCATGTAGATTTTAATCGTGTTTAGTAGGAAGTCCAGCTTTTTGAAATTCAAAAATCAGTCAAAAATTTGAATTAAATTAAAAAAAAAATAAGCAAGTAAAATTGTACAAATATTTAAAATTTTAAAGCAGTTTTCAAAAGTGATTTGATCAGCAATACATGTCAAAATTTAATTAGTGTTGTCTAATATATAGGACGATGGCATGTCAAATTTGAGCACTGCATATAATTGCTCTTAATCACTAGTAACATTTGGTCGGTGATCAGCTAATAATCTTTGTTTAAGAATTTTGTAATATAACAGATATACCAAAGGCATCCTTCTAGAAGGTTATTGGTGTCTTGTCAAGAGGTGACCTTGTACTGCGGGCACCTATTCACATAACCACATGTTTCATTGGGTACACTTGCGATCAACTTTTAACCACCTTGAACGAAAAAGAGGTGCTGTTGCCACTGTTTATAGTTGACCATTTTATGGGTCACCAACACAATTTAGCTTCACATTTAGACGATTGAGTTGAAGATTATCATGATAAACGTGAGGAGAGTACTTTTTGCGGAACGGGGGGCTCAGGGTATGTATGATAATCTTGAAAAAAAAAGTTCTCCTTCAGCAACCACGTTTAATGTCATGAGCCCTCTTCGTGTTTGGCACCCACGTACGTGCAAAAATGTAATATGACCTTCACTTTCTTTCTTTTTTTTTCTTTTTTAGAAGTTCGGAATTATGCACTCATTAAACAACACTTTTGTAATAAGAAACGACACTTTTGTAATAAGAAATTAGCAAGAGATTATAAAAATATAGGAAGGGGAGTCACTAGAGCAGCTAAATATTACAGTTTGCTAATACAATTGAGAAAAAATAATCAACCTAATATTAGTAAATAAATGTATGCACAGTCACATTCTTCTGAAGTGCAAGTTGTGCCACTATAAATGCATTCCAGATCACAAGAAAATACAGACCACTTGTGCCGAAATCAGGGTTTTAAGTTCTGGACGGCACGCGGCACAATAAATGCATTCTAGATCAAAAGAAATATAGAGCACTTGTGCCGAAATCAGGGTTTTAAGTTCCGGACGGCACGCTGCGTGCTGCACAAAACGTCTCGGTGTCGGGCCGCCCGGCACTGTTTTTTTGTTTTTTATTTTTTTGTTCATCTTCATCGCTTTCGCGAGGAAGATAAATAGTCGCGCCCATTGGCGCGACATTTTTTTTTCACGTCGTGCCACCGGCGCGACTTATTGTTTATTTTTTATTGTTTTTGCATCGCACCATCGGCGCGACGTAAGTGGTCACGCGCAGACCACTTAATTTTTCTTTTTTTTTTAATTTTTAAAATTATTAAAAATAATTTTTAAAATATAATATAAAAATATTTTATTATTGGTATGGTCAGTATGTTTCAAGTTCTGAATTTATCGAAACTCGGCACGGCACGAGTTAAAACCTTGGCCGAAATATGTCCTCTCATGTACACGCTCAAGCAAGAATAGCAAACAGCTGTGAACGTGAGATAATTAGTATAATCATGCTAGTTTGCAGACACACCAGCTTAATATGTATGTTTGTTCAACTATATGTTACCATAAATACATAAGAAAACCGAAAGCATGCAGATAGGTATATTTGTAAAAATAGTTCATGTATATATACATGTGATTAAAAAAAAACACATAAATACGAGGAATTCGTTCCGCCTCAAGGTTCCATACAGCTTTAAACAATATTAAACGTAATCTCTCTGCTCTTCATCTTCTCGTTCTCCCAAGGCGACAAATTCAAGTCGAAGCATGAATTCGAAATCACTCTCTGCTGCTTCATCACTTTCTCCACCGTCTGCAATGGTGCATCCACAATCCCTTCATTAGTAGTCCGGTGTCTTCTCATATGTCCTCCAAGAGCTTGTCCAATGGAGAACTCTTGTCCACAGATATTACACTCATGGACTTTCGAAGCCTTTGTATTAATAGTGGCGCTTTTCGGTCTCTTGTGTCCCGCCCGGTGGCCTCCGAGGGCCTGGAATGAAGAAAATCGCCGGTCGCACGTCTTGCATGCAAACGTTTTATCTTTTCCACTGGTATTCCTTCCTTGGGACAACTTTATGAGCGTGTCGGCTGTGGTTAAGCTTTCAGGCTCAATTTCCTCTCCGTCAAGCCTGAATTTCTCGAAAGCCATGGATTTGACTAAGTAATCAATCCAGCAATACTACTGTGATCAAGTGTTTGGCATTTGGGAGGCGTTGTAGAGCATTTATAAAGGAAAAAAAGAAGAAATTTCGTCTCAAATCACTTGCTAGATTTTATAGATGTGTGTCGAGGACATTGCTTCGTGTGATTGTACTAACAGAAAAGGAAATAACTATTAGGAGCAGTAAACGTCGTTGAACTAACTAAATATATACTTAACTTTTGCACCAAAGCACCAGATGACTTGGTAGCGAAGGAACTGCAGTCCTTCTTCGTTGCTTCTGCTTGGAGAGCAAGGAATGCCAGGTTAGACCAGGCGGCGCAGTTAAAAGCAATTTTGATTTCTCACTGTCTAGTCCAAAGTACATATAACATCTGGATTCAGGATATTCCAATATATATAATATAACCACGAGATCATATTTTGCTCTTCATTATTATTAGTTGGTTAGAAATTTACATTTCAGTAATGTCTAATCAAATTAAATCTCAGTCGTTAGATTAAAAAAATCAACGGCTGAAATGTTAGCTTACCAAGACTATTATCAGGACGAACTAAGAATAGGCTTTATATATATTATTTTCAGATTGACCTGAGAATCATGTCGCGTTTGTCCGTCGGATCGTTATGCTTCGACGACTAAAACAGAATGCGTGTTTTTGACTAAAAATACCTTATTATTGATATTGCGCCAAAAATATCGATGTACCTACTAATATTTTGGAACCTTAGAATATCTAATTAGAAGTATTTTTTGAAAATATTTTTAATATGAAAGTCGTAGATCTCATCAAGATCTACAATTTTAATGTTGAATTTTTTTTTTTTCAAAAAATATTTCTAAATAGATATTTTTGAAAATTTTCTATTCCAACAGGTTAGCGGATCGACCCGTTAACAGTTCGGACCACCAAAACAATTGATTTAGAAGCATTTTTGAAAAAAATTTCAACGTGAAAATTATAGATCTTATATATTAAGGTTTAAAATTTATATATTAAAAGTTTTTTAAAATATATTTTTAGATATGTGTTTCGGGATATCAAAGTGATGGAATATATATATATATATATATATATATATATATATATATATATATGGTATTTTTGCTCGAGACAAAAAGTGACCCGGAGGGGGGGTGTTGGTGAGAGGAGGAGGAGGATGCAAAGAGAAAATTGGAAAGGGGCTGATAAGTAAGAATAAAAGTTAAGGGTTGATAAGTATTTTCTATTTGTTTTCCCACTTCCCTTTCTAGATGATTATGAAATGCTTTTGAGAAGGTACTACGAAAGGTTATTCTTGCTTATGGGACTACTTTGCATTAGAACAGATGCACTTGTTAGCCGATTGTTTTGATGATTTTCCATCTAATTGTTGTCCAAATCAAGTGTTATTTGCAACCATTTTCCAAATAAGTCCTGAATATTGACCCTGAATAAGAAGAATGTTGCAGTTACTTTGTAGTAATAAAGTTTTCTGCCTAATAAGTGTACACACGGCCATGATCGCGAATGTAATACTCATGCAACCGACATAGATCACTTTATTGATGATTTTTATTGTTTCGTTAAGTATTAAAGAACGCCGGGGTTATCATTTTTTTTTAATACTTATGTTTCAAGAGTACTCTTTCTTTGGCAGTTCCTACCGCCAGTCTGCCAGTAAGTATGTCTTAATCCCAGAGTCGAACATCTTATAAGTCCGCTGTTCATCTAAAGAAATTATTATATTGATCGAAACTTGTTTATATATTAATTACTGTTCACTAAACTAAAATTTCTGGAAGGGTCACTTTACCTACCATCAGGAGTTTCGGGTTTATTTTGAACCCTAAAAAAATAAAAACAAAATAACTGTGTTAGTCTACGAAGTTATATATTTCTTTTAAGAAAGCGTCTTTAAGAAATTCTTTCTTCCACGGCACGCTGTCTTCTTCATCAAATGATCCATCAACATTTTCCCCAAACAACGATATCACTAACTCGCATCAATATATCCGCATATATTTTTTTTGGAGCAAAGTAATTTTCAAACCTGTAAAGGAATGTTTTATTTGATTGCAACTTTCCATTACGGGGAAATACCTGCCGTGGAGGTTTATGTTATTAATCCAGGTGTAAGGGCATACTAAAACTTAAGATTGATAAATAGTTTTTGAACACTTGGCAGTCCACTGTCCATTGCTATTCTAATAAAGACCGGACACCTAACTACTTGAATCTCCATCCGTCTCATGCAATCTAAGAAGAATCTCTAATCAGAGGATAATGCCGAATAAGCCCTGATGTAGACCAACCAGCGTTAGTTCAGGTAATAAGCAGAGCTGGGTGTTGGGAGAAAACTAAATGCCTTTCTCTCATGAATGATATGTAGAGGGTTCGAATCCCAACAATATCTGATTGAGAGGGTCTAACGTTTACCGCTCAGTATCTTGTTGAAATATAATATAGAAACTGAATTCGGCAGTCAAGATCAAAAGAAAATATTTTTCGAGGATATAAAAACTATTTGTGTTCCGTGAGATTGCTCGTGCACTTCATAGCCACCTCGACTATAAATTTGATCAAGCATGATCTCTAACAAATGGAGCATTTTTTAGAAAAATTTTAACATAAAAATTATAAAATGAGATATACAACTTTTATATTGAACGTGATTACAAAAAATATTTGTAAAAATATATTTTGGCGCTCCAAAATTTAACGAATTTTAAGTAGTTTTAAAATAATTTTAAAACTCGCTTCAAATCCGTCAAAACTAGAGCTACGAAATATTTATTTAGAATTTTTTTTTTTTTTAAAAAAATTTTAAATTATTGACATCATTAAAATCCATAATTTTTATTTAATTTTTTTTTTTCAAAAATATACTTTTGTAACTATGCGTAATGATAAATTTTATGAATTTAACAGTATCCTCTTTGAAAACTACTTTGAAAAATCACATGCTTTGCGACTCTATACGACTCTCAATTTCTTTCGGGGCCAATTTGGGATCGAACACAGTGGCAGGTGTACAAACTATTACCTTCGAATGTATCAAGAGCTAAAGAAGGAAAGCGTTAGGGTGTATGATATGTGTCGCAAAATTGTTACGAAACGTAGCTCCCAAAATCTGCCTAAGAAGAACTTCTAGACTCGGTACTACTCAAAAAAGTTGCACCAGGAGTGAGTGAAGAGCTCATGTTGCACATTTATTTGTCCACGTGGTTTTCGGTATCCAGCAATTCTACACGTGGCAGAGATGAGACCATGAGAGTGGAGTGCAATCATTGAGATACGTGAGCGTCGTGAAGTGACACCTAGGACTACGTCCGCCAGAACCAGTGCACACGTACCACGTTACCACGTAACAGATTTTAAACGGTTAAAGCGATAACTCATAACTGGAGATAAACATCGCCTAAAAGCTATATATAATTCACGGATGGTGATCATAAAATGTTTTAAAGGCTATATATATATATTATAAACCTTTACTACATTTTTCTTTATAGTTAACTGTTAAATTATTTATTGAATGCTGGAATTAAGTAATTCTAAAATTTAATATTTTTCTAATAAATTTGTCAAATTACTGTGCATCTCTCTAGCTAAAATTTACATATATTCTGTTACTTGTAGTGCTTAAAAATATGTAATTAGAATATATACAAATAAATTAGATAAGTACTTGTGGAGTATGCAGCGTAATTTGCCTAAAAGATCGGTACCATTTTCTCGATATGTGGGTCCTAAATTTGCTTTCTTAAAAAATTCTGAAATCTGCAATTTCACAACTACAGTTCAGTATGCGTAGCGCTGCACTTTCGGAGCGCACTCGGCCAAGCGAGCTTCAAACCAAGCAGGTCAATGTATGAATTTCTTATATATAATGTCGTATTAAAAACTTCTAAAATTTTAAAATAACAATAAAATTAACCCGGTGACTAAAATGCATAAAAACAGCACATATATTTATGTTTAAAATTGTAAACATTCGAATCACAGGACAGATGTCAGTGGAGGCCCATCGATCATCTCCAGCAGCTTTGTTATATCTATCATCACTTTCATTGCCCACGCGAAGTCTCACGAGCCTGAGCCAGCTCAACCGCGTACCGCCTCAAACTGGACCATTGAGCTTGCCACGTGGCCGAACCCAACACGCACCCACCTCTCGTTCTTGACACATAGCTTGCTCTCTACGGGCTCCCAAAACTTGCTGGAACTAATTTTTGATTGCCTTTTGATCCAAATACATGCTGACTCATTCTCTAATTACCAGGAATTTTGATCTCATAGGTCATACCACATTACTATACAAATAACTTCTTAAATATTTGAAGGTATTTTAAATAACTAATTGGACAATTGAAATTTAAATATTTCCTTTTTCAAAATTTTAATCACTAAAATTTAGAAACTTAATATAAGAATAGTTTTGAAATTTTTTTCGATATTAGTATAAATCACATTAAACTATCTTTTTAATATTTTTAATATGTAATATTATACCATTAATACAGAATCAAGGCTCCTCTAACCAATGTCTGAACTCATAGTATCACATACAAGGTTCCAGATTCTGCAAGCAAGGATTCCCTGCAAACTCCGTTTCGTGTATTTTGCAGAATCGGTTATCATAATTAATTTGGCACAAGTAGAACCTTAACCATTTTTATGACAGCCCTACTAATTTACAGGTAAGAAGCCTTTTGTTAGTAGATAGAACTTCTTGATCGATTCAAAACACGACCGATTTGGTCTAAATAAGTAGAGCACATCAATTGATCTATACTCGATGAGCTGATAAGCCAACTCAGTGGACTCAATCATGTTAAAATGAGGGCATGTCCCTCAACATTTTTGACGCACTAGTTTGTAGAGTTCAAGTAGATGCTAAGAGAAGTAAGAATAGAAACCGAACTATCGCACCGTACGGTGAGTTAGTAGAGACTATCGTATATCTTTATTTTAGTTTTAGATATAAATTAGAAATTAAATTCGACAATCACAGATAAAAAAAGGAGAAGTTAAGATAGTATTATACATAAAACTTATGCAAAGTTGTAAATTGCTTACGTCTACTAAGTTAATTTTTAAAAGAGTTAACCATTGAAAGATACAAATTGATGGTAGCTATATATATAAATTACAAAGAACAGTCATTAGTATATCCACACAGGATAACCAACGTCGAGAAGGGCTTGAGTCGAGTTTGAGCTCAAACTTAAACTTGAGCATCTAAAAGTAAAACGGCCGAGAGCATCTAGAGCGGATTGTTGAAACTTCTACCACATGAAGTATAGCTCCAGGTATGAATCCCACAAATACCACTATAGCTCTCAGGTGTGAATCTAACAAATACCACATGCAAAAATACGAAAAATTTAACCACTTTATATTTTGTGAAGGGTAATGCACGCGTTTTGGCATGCCTAGATCAATAAAAGAGGTTGAGATCCCTCAATTGGTGGAATATTGGTTAGTATCAACCGTAGATTTATATGTTATAATGGTCGCGCAAAAATAAACTGATTACGTGCAAAAATTTTTACATTAATCTTTAAAAAAAAATAAAACAAATTTAACCGGCCTGATACTTGAACCCATGTCTAACCCCCAAAAAAGAATTATTTATGGGATAATGTCACATTAGCTCCTACTTTTGTACCACCATTTAAAAAAAAAAATCTTGATTTTTTTCTGATAATTACTAACCAAAAAATATGTATTTAAATATTTTTGAAATACAAGAAAGAAAATATTTTTTATATTCTCTACAAAAACTTAGAGCTTTAGAACCTCTCTATTTAGAAATATTTTTTAAAAAAATTTTAAATACAAAAATAGTAAAGCACAGCAAAATTTATTTTTTTGTATTCAATTTTTTTAAAAAAAATATTTACATGTGCATTTTGAACATGATTTTATAAGATCTTTTTGAAATTAGAATTTATTGACAAATTTTTATAATCACAGATTTTTTAACAAAATTCCATTACTTTTTCTTCTATTTTTGGGAGGACAGCCAGAGAGCAATGCTGCACACCATTTTATGACAAAACCCCATTACTTGTCCATCAACTTGAGTTCTAACTTTAAATTATTCAAAATTTATGTCTTATCAATTAACCATTTTAAAATATTTCAAAGTGCATATAGATTATTAGAAAATTTATAATACTTCAAAATTTAATTTTAATTTGAAATTATTTCCTAATTTTACCTTGCTAAAATAAGCTAGTAGCTAGGCGATCGGATTTACCTACCCTTCATGGCCCGATTATGCAAGGTACTCCGTATACTTGTCCTTCAGCAGTCGGTTAATAACTCCTATGCACCTCCATCTTCTTATAAATTGCTCCTCTATCTCTCTAAACTTCTCATACAAACCACTAACAAACCAGTGACCGAGTAGCATTCCAAAAACGAATTTGAAGTCTTTTCAGTACGGATATGGAGGTGAAGCGATTCAGGCTGGGTGGAGAGGAGATCGAGCCAGAGCCAGAGAGCGTGAGCATGGCGAACGTGCTCATGCTTCTCTCTCGGGGTGATAACAGTGGCTCGTCGTCGGATTCAGGTGCGGTTTCAGATGAATCATCACAGCCATCATCGCCGCCGGTGAATCGAGTATTCGAGTGCAAGACGTGCAACCGCCAGTTCCAGTCGTTCCAGGCGCTGGGGGGTCACAGAGCGAGCCACAAGAGGCCACGGCTTGACGGCGGCGACTCGCCGCAGAAGCCAAAGGCGCATGAGTGCTCGATCTGCGGGCTTGAGTTTGCGATTGGCCAGGCGCTCGGCGGTCACATGCGCCGTCACCGCGCCGCCGCCGAGCGGTTCGACGGCTACGCCGTAGTGGAGAAGAAACCCCACGGCCGCAGAGTTATGTGCTTCGATCTTAACTTGTTGCCTTGTGAAAACGATCTTGATCAGACCGTTGATAGACCCTGCATGGTCGAATGCTTTCAATGAATTTCTTCTTTTTGGTTTTTGTTTTAATTTCTTCTGCTTTTCCAAGCTTTTTCTTAACCTTTTTTTCTGTCTTATCTGTAAGTATGTAAGAGTTAGTGTAAATAAATCACCAATATAGCACAGTTTTTCTTCTCGAATTCATGGGTTTCTGAGGCATATGAACTTTGGTCAATGGGAAAGCTTATTATGCTTAAAATTAGCAATTTCGCAATAAGACATAATCAATCATCATTTTTTAAAGCCGATCATGGTAGACTGGTTCAAGCTGATCACTGATGTATAAAAAAATTGGATAGTTACTGTAAATTGAGGTGACTAAAACCTACAGTACACCATGTATATATAACGAAGATTACTCCCATTGCGCTTAATTAAATTAACTTCTATGTTATTTACATGAAATGATGGCTAGTTTAAGCATGAATAATTCAGTTTTTGATACATGTAGACACTACTGTAAATTGTATCTACAAACTAAAATACATACCTGAAGAAAAAATAATAAGCAGAGTTCAGATCACCGTGCTTATTGTCCCTGTAATTAGTACGTTCATGATCGATGCTCCATCTGCTCATAGCTTGTACCAGTTTCAAGCCATGTGATTGTACTCAATAGGCATCACATATTAGAAAGGAGCTAAGGCAACAAAAAGGGTGCTCCTGCTCTTACTTAATGTTGTTAGACGTATAAATTATTCTTAATCAGAGAGTACAAGTGTTTCTGTTAAGAGTGTATTCAAAATTTAAGTTCAATTATTTTTAAATTGAACTATTAAAATGCATCTCTCTTTTTAAGGTTACTAAGATTTCATCTATTAATAACTTGTACCTATTCGAAGACAAGATAATATGCATTGACTTCACACATTAGCAAAATGACACTAAATAAGAATGTGTTTGCCTATATTATAAGTTCAACTAAGTTTATCTTTACATTGAACTATTAATGTGCCCGAGTGCTGTACCACTACCAAATATTTGATGGTAATAATTAATTTTCTAAACTCTTTTTCATTAAGTTCGTCTTAATACTAATTAATTAATGAATAGACTTATATTATTGTAGTTAGCTAGGTAGTCTTGGATAAGTGCAAGGTTACACCACCAACAGTGGATTATCTCCGTTATTACAGAAATCAACTTTTTGTAGTTATATAGTTTCAAGATAGATAAATGCTATCATTTAAGGTCAATTTGACCGTAAAGAAAATAAGGGCTTATCTATATAATGTCACATTTACCCAAGCATATAATAAAATATTTTGGGAATTGACGATCTTACATATAAAATCTATACATAATTTACTACCAAATATCGATCGAGTTATCGGCATACCCTCTTAGCGTGAATGAAGATCCGTCTTGTCTACTCCCTTCAGTTTCAGCGAAGCTTCGGGGAGACTTCGGTGATCTCTTCGGCGAGTGGTTGATCACTAGGAAGAACCGCGTAGCTAACACACCAAGTCTCACCTCTTAATAAATGATAGAGCATATGACTTGTATGCATGCAGCTCCTTATGTAGTGATGCCAATAGTGTTACATAAATTCCAAAGGTTTATTGGTATTCATGGATAATTAATGAGTCTCTTGAGATTCTTAACTCCTAGTGACCTTTGAGTTTTCATAACTCCTGGTGATTTTTGAGATCCTATAACTATTGGTCATGAATCCAAGTGCCGAGTCCGAACCAGGTCTTAGCCCATGTTGGCTAACATGAATGATTATTCCCACTTCTCACTATTTTGAAAAGAATCACTTACAACTTCTCAAAGAAATCACATTGGAATTGGTTATTTCAAAGACATTTAATACAAAAATAAAAATAAAAAATAAAAATAACATAAGATGGGCTAATATAATATTGGCCGCATCAGCCCTTATTTATTAGGGTCAAAATGACTATAAAAGATAGCAATTTTCTTCCGGATATTATTGCTTAACAGTTTTTGTTGTTGTCTCATCTTGAACTGAAGCGTTTTTTCAGCATCCGCGTGCTTCTCTTTTAACGCATTCATTAAATCAGGATATCAGGTGCACAGATTTTCCATCTCATACAATCCAGCAATGTTCTTCTAATGTATACATAGAACAAGATGTTGGTGTGGTTCCTTACTTTTTTGTCCTGCTCCAAGATGTTTTACCTGCGGTTTGTTGGTAGGTAGTGGAAAAACATACAGGTTATTTGATGAACTAAGCTCATGATCAGCATATAAATCAAATTCACTGTCAATCATCAATTTCTAATTATATGTTATACCCACTGGTTGAGTGATTTGGTTCAAAAGTAATATAGTATTGTGCTTGGCTATGACATATATTGCTACTTGAAAAAAAAATTGTATCAAAGAAAGCCACATTTAAAGCTCATTAACTTAGTGGTTGGGACACGATGCGCGTCCAATCTTAGATATGGAGCTTGATGGTACTCACCTTTTTTTTCGAAAAAAAAAATTACCCTAGAAAATCCAAAGCATCCAAAATTATAAAAAAAAAAAAATTCTCGAACCTTTTAATGTTAAAAGCAGACTTTTATTAGTAACTACCATTTTCTGAAACGCAAAATAGAAGGATTATATATATATATATATATATATATAAAAGTTTTTAAATAAAACTCCTTGCTAAACTTCGCCAGATTCTAGTCCTGAACCTCCAAAACCTGACATGTTTATTAATAACCGTTCTGTTCCGAGTCTGTAGAGAAAAAAACATTTGGAATATCAAAAACGAAATCTGTTTTCATGGATGTGATTCTAGACTCATCTTAAGACACCTGGACTGGATGATAATCTTAGAAAGTCCTGTCACGAACCACATCAATAAATATATTCAAAAGCTCTGGCTGCTGGTTGATTTCCACCATTATTCTCATCACTAGTGCACCCACATAGTGCTCAGAAAGAATCCATACAAAGAAGCAGTTGATTTGTTCGTATACGTTTATATATTTGCTGTATATGTGTAAGCAAAGCTGATGAGACTCCTCCAGCTGACATGATCCTTTATACCTTTCAAACTTTAATTAGTTTCTCCGAATAAGTCTGCCACCTTAGCTTCCTTCCAATGTAAATAATTGTAGTTTCTTTGAGCTGTCTCTCTCTTATCTTCCTTTACTCCACGGCTTTAGTATTCAGCTCCATATGGACTTTGATAGACTTTTACATGCATTTTAATTAGTTTCAGTATGATTATTACTACCAAAACATAAGAATTTAAGTAATTGATTAGCGCTTATTGTATGAAGTTGCATCATTCCAGACTTATCCAGCAAGACACCTGGAGTTTATACTATACTATGCAGTGTACACTAGTCGCTGCTACCATACGTTAGGGTTCATGTCGACATCTTCTGTCCTTTTCGCTTTGCCAAGTAAGCATGCTCTTGAAGTTCCACGGAATCAGCATATATCATAACTGGTACAGCAAATAACCAAATACAAGTATCATCTTTTTTTAAAATTTTTTTTTCTATTTTAATTGGATCCAGACGTTTCTTCCATGGAAATAGAATGACCTCGGTAAATTTTCCACCCGTTGCCACCGGCGGGGCTAAGGATCTGAGAAGGAATGCGCGGGACTAATACTCTCACATTTGATTTTTCAAGGTCAACCAGTATATACGATTGAAGTATCGGAAGTTCAATTGGTATGGTTAGGGATGTCGTAATTAAGGTGACTTAGGAGGACATAATAATATGAAATGCTCTTGCTGTCACTAGAGATAACAGTAGAGAAAAAAGTTGATACAAGTACATGCACATATAGATATTGGATAATTGCATATCAGCCCCCTATTTTGGAGAGGGACGTAAACAAATCAGCTCCTGAAAATACGTTTTTAGGGACTGATTTGTTTGCTTTGAAAATTACGATGGCTGATATGTAAAAAGCCCTAGATATAAAGTTAAAGTACAACAAAATGCATCGGTGATAGCCAGAACAGTAGTGAGATCGGGAACTGATGGTGCTACTGCTTCAGTTTGTACCAAAACATTACTTTGATTGAACGTTGTCGTAAAAATTAAACTATGTGATGTCCTAATCTATATATATATATATGCCTATTGTATTATAGTAATCCAGAAGAAACCTTACTTTTCTTTGTAGGAAGGCCAAAATTTAGTAAATACCCTTCTACTACACATCTTTGGACACTCACACCCCTATACATATTTTTGTGACTTTCATGTCTCTTTACTATTAATTTAGGAACGCGATATCCCTGAAGAGGATTTAGGTGTTAATTACGCTGATGTGGTACCAATTAAGTATTATTTAATTATTTTTAAATATAAATAGGGGTATTTTAAAAATGTTAAAAAATATTTTAAAAAGTTTAATTAGTGCCACATCAGCATATTAATTCGTAAATCGTCATTAAGGGTATCGCGTTCCCAAATTAATAGTAAATGTGTATGAAAGTCACGAAAATAAGTATAAAAATATGAGTGCCCAAAGATGCATAGTAGAGGGGTATTTACTAAATTTTGGCCTTGTAGGAACAAACCAGGATAAATCTTCATAATCAAAACCTTTCCAATTACAGAATATAGACCTTCAAACAACAGCTAACCGTTTTCAATTGGGGAATTTCTTGAAATCTTAGATATATAATTCATTAGCACAAATAGTTAGTGAAATGCCACATGCTACGAATGATTCAGATGGTAACCAGTAAAGAGATTAAATACTATATTAAAATCAACGAATAATAACATAAAAAGTAAAAAAAACACTTCACTATAGACATTAGTCACTTCAACATCTGGTGGGTTTCTTGCACTCCACATAGGGGTGCCAATGTATTGGTTAAAGCTCAAAATCCAACTCATTATTTTAGTGTGGTCTATTTGGATAATACTTAATGGGTTGTTGGGTTTATCTTTTTAGAATTAACTAAACGACTAGAATGTTATATGGATTGATTGTTGACACTTAGGAATATATTCACATATAAACTGCAATTTTGTTTGGATAAATTTTATTAATTTGGGCTGACCCACAAAAGGAGCTGGGTTGGGTTAATTGGACTTACAATGAAAAAGAATCTTAAGACAGCATGCAATTTAACTTTTCCTAATTATTCAGGCTGAACACCTGACCATCCCACTTGAAAAAGATGTGAGTTCAAGTTACTAATAGCTAGAAATCTACTATATTTTTTTTATTCATCCACTTTCAATATGGGACTAACTAGAGCTAGCACACATATTTTTAGTAGACTTTTATGTTCTTAATGGTCTTAGATCTAATTAGGATCATTACGCTACCATGGATGAGGTATCCATTGCCAAGAACTTAAACCAATCTAGATAGCTGACTATTTACCTGACATAGAATCCTGATAACTGTTTCAGCTTCTTCAAGAATGAGATATCCAGCAGTCTTGCTCGTTTTTCTTTGAACATCATAAATAAATGTGTTAATTTCGGTACCTCGTCAAACCAGTCATGTGCCAGCACCAGATTGCCTTTTATATAAGCAATCTAGCATGAAATTAATCAACTGCTTCAAATTTTTCCGATATTTTGTCGCCTGGATGCCTTAACATGAAGTCCTCCCACGATACACCTCGATGCCTTAACAACACTGACCACGGAGAGCTCACCTTGGATTTAACTTTCACTTCAATGAAACCATTTTCTGATGAATCCACTTCCGTGGAAAGTTACTTCACAATATCACAATCTTAATCTCAAGCACATGTATGCACACATACACAAATGATCAATCGACTTTTGATCAATTATCCCAAATTTTTTTCCGTCTAATTTAATTAGTGTACGCTGCTAAAAAGTGAACTATAATGTTATGTTTAAATGAACTTGAATTATGGGAAAGCTTTGATACTCTGGAATTACTAGCGCTTTCACTTCCAAGTTCCAGCATTTACATATCCGTAAATGAAGTCCTTGTTATTTTACTTTTAATTTTTTGTTTTCCTAAAACACATCAATCCTTTCCCCTCAAAAAAAAAAAAAAAAAAAAAAAAGAACTTCTTAAAAAATAAAAGGTTAATATTAAAAAAAATGGTGTTCCCAACTTCACCAACTGAGATAACTTTTGACGCACATCATATTACATGTTAACTTGCCATGAAGAATAGGCATAACAAGTCTGTGATTGTGCTCGATCTCTAAGCAGAAAAACTTGGGTAGTACACCCAATTTGTTGGGGTTAAATTCTCACCTCCAACGTCGATCCATCCACACAAATCATTGGTAAAGGGATGCAATGCGTCTGAAATCATCCAGGGTAGGACTACTCCTCTAATATACCTAATTTCGAATTTCTGTTGAAACCTAGTTGGTAAGTGTTGGTATGATCACACTCAAAGTGGTGCACTGCTACAAGAGCTGAACCGCATTAAAGGTTTTTTTTTTTTTTTTTTTTTTAAAAAAAGAAAAGAAAAAAGAGCTGAAGCTAAGACCTATTGATAACATTAAGTTTAGCAACAACCAAGTAAAATTTGCTTCTAATCAAACATGGAAATGTCATGGCAAATTATACCAAGGAAAGAAGCATAGCATTTGAGACGGATGACTAAATTGGCCATGTATCACGTCATCCTTGACTTAGCAATACAGCTAGTAATCTTGTTGCCGTCCTAAAATTCATGCACCGATCTCGATACTGTGAATCGCACTCATCTCACCCTCAAAAAGGGGGAATACACTGAATCAAGGGCACTCCAAAGCAGTGCTCCTGCATGATGATGGATGAGTAGAGTTACTCAAAAAACTATTATCTTGTGATTTAACATGATCTGGTATAATATCGACTTTGCATTAGAGTTCGAAGGCATATATGGTTACGAAGAGACACAAACGATCAATGGAACAAACGATACTTTTATGTGAAAATCCTCAAAAAATTCCGACGTAAAACTATATGTCCTTATGCGACTGGCAATAGAATCATCATTAAGAATATAGAAATGACCAATTATAATAAATTCTCAGTTGACTTGAAGACCGAACTTCACAGAGTCTTGATAGTTTCTCTAAGCCGTCTCTCTAAGACATAGGGACCGATGCTTCTTAGATCCTTCATTTTCCCTTTCGAGCCCTCCTAAGCGGTCCAAAGTCTTCTCCTCAGCGGTCCTCCGATCTCCTTCATTCATAGACGATACTCCTACTAATAAGAGAAATCCTAAATACCAAATCTGACGTAAATCCAAATCTGGTACGTGGCAGGCTAAATTCGTGCTTTATCATAACACATATGGTGAATCCAAGAATAATATGGATTGGGCGTGGTCCCAGGACAGAGCTGGGCTAAATTCAGACCCTTCAAACTGAAAAGATGCTAGGATGGGCCTAGAACATGGTTCTTCATCAGACCCACTACCACTACACTTGGAGGGGCTCACAAGTTACATATTCTGGGCCAGCACTACTTACCGTGTTTCAGGCAGATCACATAATACTATTATTTCTTATGGTAACCATCCAGTACAGTTTCTATTCTATATCTCGACCGGATACTGAATAGTAAATATAGACCCTCCCGATCAGATATTGTTAGAATTCAAATTTTCAATCTATCCTTCTAAAAGATAGATCTTGGACATAATACTATTATTATCACTACTATAACAACAATCATCAACGTCATCATTCAAAAAACATCCATGAATAAATTATAATAATACTGGGTCCTATAGAATATATTCTACTTTTATAGTACCATCTCTGGCGTACTTCTATTCGTAGATGTGCTAAATAGACATGTTAGGTATCATTAGCCACACACAAAATCATTGGTCAATAGACATGTTAGCTACTGTTGGGGTTATTTGTGAATATGTCCATCTTAGATACAAAGAAAAGATAGTATAACACATACAATATTCATGAAATTACGAATTCAAAATTTAATATACAAAGAAAATCGACCAAAATACGCTTTTGTTAATTATGAATTCAAATTAATTTGAAGTTGAACTGTATTTTGAACTGCTAGTAGTTGTTTTTTGGGAATTTTCGGGCCTACCTTAGTTCACGATAATGTATCCTGAAAAGTATATCAAATCTAGAATGTGACTCTAATTGGTCCGTTCTAGTCGACCACAAGGTCTGGTAGAGCTATTCTTTCTAGGCGCGGCTCGCCTGATTTTTCTAAATCAGAATGTAGAAAAATCAACCGCCCAAATTCAATCCATCAAGCGCACACGGATCACAAAAATTTATATAAATTTTCGTTCATTTTTTATTTGTTTTTAAGTATCTTTAGAAAAAAAAATTGAACTACAAAATTGTAAATTTTAATGAGAACTATAACTTTATAATTCAAAGATTTTCGAAAAAATGTAAAATAATATATCAAAAAGATAATTCAAATTAATTATCTTTTTGACATATTGTTTTATATTTTTTCGAAAAAATTTGAACTACAAAATTGTATATCATATTAAAATTTACAATTTTGTAGTTCAAATTTTTTTCTAAAAATATTTAAAATTAGATCAAATAAATAAACGAAAATTTTATATAAAATTTCGTAATCCGTACACACGTGATTAATTGAATCCGGACGGTTGAGTTTTTGAATCCTGATTTCTTTGAATCAGGAAACACGCGCCCATTCTTACTTGGCTGTGATTGAAACAATGAAACAGAAAGCTGCAACTGTTTGCAGTCTTTTCAGTCCACCGTGATATAATGAATCAATGTATAACCATAACAGGAAGCTCTTCAATCTTCAGACTCCAACGTGAAAACGGTTTGAATCAACGAAGTCATCAATGGCGTCTGATAATATCTGCAGTACAACAACATTATCTCTGCCACCGACCAAGGTCATCAGCCCCACCTTTCCTCCGACCCATTGATGGCGGTCAGAAGAAACCCAAAGCTAAGTGGGCGCCGCAGAACTCTCTCTCTCTCTCTCTCTCTCTCTCTCTCTATATATATATATATATATATATATATATGATATTTTCAGCTCGATCTGAAAATAGTCTTATTAAGCTAACATCTCAGCCATTGATTTTTTTGATCTAACAGCTGAAATTTAATTTTTATCACTTAACGGCGTGAATCGTTTATAAAATTAAATCTCAGCCGTTAGATCAAGCAGATCAACGGCTGAAATGTTAGTTTATTAAGACTATTCTCCGATCGAGCTAAAAATAGTATTTCTCTTATATATATATATATATATATATATATATATATATATATATATATATATATATATATATATATATAAAGAGAATAGTACTATAGAATAGAGAAAAAAAAAGAACAGAGAGATTTGAAGAGATTAAGAAGATTTGAGGAGGATAAAAAGGAGGAACTGAGGAGGAGTGGAGAGCGCACTTGAGAGCTTCGTCTGTCTGCACTCTCTTGGATTGTAGTACTATATTTGGTACTGCGCTTGGCACAATTTAGTTTGCGTTCTTGGATCAGAGAGGTCGATCTCCATGGCCATTGGAGGAGCTTTGAATCCGTCGTTTTCTTTGCTACCAACTTCTAAATCATCTACTGTTTTTTTGTTCAACTATTAAACTTGCTGCACCATTAAATGCCATCTTAAGGTATACATGGTATATAGCGGGGAATTAATATCAACTATCTGCAATAACCATGGCCTTTTTGAGAGCTCTATTTGAAGCAAGGAATTGCTTACGCTGGGAGAATTTGATATATATCCTATTCTAAGTCCTTCAGGATTTTTCATTACTAAAAGGTTGAAATTTGTATACTAAGTCAGAGTTAGGTTGAAGTTAGACATCAGCACAAGGTGAATATTTCATCAAATTAAATGTCATTTAGTCCAAACATTATGTGGTCAAATTAAATGTTATTTAGTTTAAATAGCATATATGGATGTATGATAGTTAGGCTCGGACTCTATTGCTCTTAGTTCGTCTTTTAGCAAACAAAACACCAAAAAAGATTTATTTTTTTATTATTTTTTTTTTTTATTATTTTTTTTTTTTTTTGAGAAATCTGAAGTGAGCCAGCTCACCACAATGCCTAAAAAAGAAAGATAATATAATGGGATCAATACATCATAGACTTCCTGTGAACATTGACACCATTTAATGTAGAACCAAAGGGTTCTCAAGATAAGAAAAGATATTAATACTATAGGATCATCAATGCATCAGAGGCTTAATGTGAACGTTGGCACCATCTAATATAGAACCAAGAGGGTGTCAAATAACTTCTCAAGAAAGATTGGGAAGTCTTAAGGATTTTATGTATGTACTAGTTTTGCAACCATATAATGTATGGATGTGAGCTTGATATATAAATAATGATGTTAAAACTTAGTTTTCTTATTTTTCATAATTTAAGTTTTATACAAATTAATTTTTTTTATTAAAATATTATACTTTTATCGCTATATCTTATTAATAAGTATAAACATCAAATGGCATATATAAAAAGTATTTAAAACGTGACATAAAGTAATGGTTTTATATATATATATATATATATATATATATATATATATATATATATATATATATATATATATATATATATATATAATTTAATTTTTATATTAGATTTTTTATATTCTTTAATTTAGTTATATAAACTTTTATCAATTAATGCAAAATGCTACGTGACTTTATTATAAAAACAACAAACATATAAAACACCGAAATTATCTAAGATGTCATATAATATAATGATTTTAATAATCCAATTATATACAAATATATATATATATATATATATATATATATATATATATACATTTATTTATTTATATTTTTTTAAGTTGAACCACTAAGGAACATAAATTAATTAGTGGCTTAAACATTACCAGCGGGCGTGGCATCTTTTTATAAATGAGAAAGGTTGCGCAATTAATCCTATTCTGGTGGTATCATATTGCTTTCCACGTGCATGTCACACGCTTCCATTGTTTAAGATTAAGAGTCACATATAACTGCTAATAATGAATCACATGGATGAGGTTAATTGGAGAAAATGGATCTAAAAATTAGCAGCCGTATGATCAACTATCTTATTAACTAGCTTTTAGAGGAAAAATAATAATTAAAATAAAGAAAGCGACACAACTGCAAGATATAAGTTTATTATACGATTATATATTTGCATGACGCAACATCGCAACTTGCGATAACCTATCATATCTAATATATCTAATACAATTTTGCGAAAAGATAGTCTTAATTTTTTTTTTCTTTTTTCTTTGCTTATATGAGCATGGTAATTCAAATGCTGAGTGTACAATAAACACTTTAAAAGGATTTTATTTGTAAATGTATATTATTATTCTTTAAACTAATGATCTTGGCATGATGCAACCAACCAATAGTTTTTTTTTTCTATTGAACTAACAATATTCGTTTTTGGAAAATACTTTAGAAAACCCTTATATAGCTCGCCTTACTTATCCTATCTTGATACATTCATTCATCGCTTGCACTTATTTCGAAGCCCAAAATAGCACTTATATCACACCACGCTAGTAGTGCTCTACATGACTGTTCTTTTTTTTTTTTTTATCTCAAAAAATACATCATTAAATAAAGTTATCACCATGCAACAAAAAATGAAGGGGTATGATTTCTTTATTTCTTTTCTTCTTTTTATTTTTGAAAATAACAACCAATTAATATGCTGTTAGCATAATATCTGGAAGCTTCAATGAAGTTAGGGATCCACCATCTGCTCGAAAAAAGAATTGCAACATCACTTTTGGTGCATTCTAACTTTATTTCTGAAAAACTACATATCAGCCCTCTATTTTAAACCCTCTATTTTAAAGCAATCACAAATATGTTGACCGAGAGCTTATAACAATTTGCACTAGTTTCAAATGATCTAATTTCCTCTGGTATGTAACTATTTGGTATCTTGGATCTCAAAATTTTTGGTAGCTCTACGCAAGAAATCAAAACAACGGTGGGCTGATATGGAATTATTCCTAAAAACTTTAAGCTGCAGAATCTGTCGGGGTTATTAAGTATGGAGCACCCTGACACTTATCAAGCTTAGCAAAATCATGGGGGACAAGTTAGTGTCGATTACATAATGGAGTTTAGAAGTCTTCTCAGTGTGGTGTTTTAGAGAATGAACTAATAAAATTTGAGTTTTGATCCCACACGTCTATAGAACACATATATAGGATCATTTTTGGAAAAAAATTTAACATAAAACTTATAAATTTGATGAGATTTACGATTTTAATATTCAAACTTTTACCAAAATATACTTCTGAATAACTATTTTAGATTTCAAAGTTTTAATAGATTTAAAAATTTTTAAAGTTGTAAAATCTTATTAGAATCTGTAATTTTTATGTAAAATATTTTTCCAAGAAATGATTTTATACATATGTTCCATACTTTTCCTCTAATCTGGTTCGCTTTTAGAAGTGGGAAAGTCATATATATATATATATACATTTTTTCTCACCTTTGGGCAAGTAAACAAACATCAAGGTAAAATAATAGTGACCACGTACAAACCAAACATATTGCAATGCTTTAGGCACAAGTTTCGTTATTTGCATCCAACATATTGACAATCATATTTAGATTTTTTTTTTTTTTTTAAAAAAATAAGCAACAAAATTGTTCGTAAAGTAAAATAAATAGTTTGTAATTCAAAATATTTTCAAAAAATATCATAAAATATTTCAAACTAATTGTCAGAAATATTATTTATTTGTACATAATATTTTTATCGATATATTTAACATATTAGTTTTTTTTTTTTTGGAGAAAAACTGAGGTGGAAATATTTAACATATTAGTTAACTTTTGAAAATATTTTGAACTATAAAATTGTGTACTGATTTTTTGAATAAATTTATAGTTTAAAAATATTTTTAAATATGTGTTCTAGTAAGTTGGGTGCAAACTTACACCTGGGGGCAAAAGAAAGAATATTTTGTGACCAGTGTTTAGTAGTTAACGAAGGGCAAGAGATGGCAGCTCCATGGAAGTGTCTATATAAATCTATACCACCCCAACGCAAAAATATACAAAACTCGGAGCAAAAATCACAGCCTACCGCCAAGCCAAGCTCACAGAAGCTAGGAAGCGTGAAACATAGCAGAGCATATATAAGATAAGATCAGGGAGACTTCATAGATTTTACCGATATTCATTGCAAATCAAAAGAAGAAAAGAGAAGCGAGAAGATAGAAGGTTTATTTGAAGAAATCATGGTAGGGATGGAGGAGGAGATAAGAAAGGGGCCATGGACAGAAAAGGAAGATCTGCAACTGGTATGCTATGTGAGCTTGTTTGGTGAACGTCGTTGGGATTTCATAGCCAAAGTCTCAGGTTTGAGGAGTGGCGGGGGAATCAGATACCTAGCTAGCTAACCTTATATATATGTTATAACTATATATATATAGTACGAATACAGCACATAAATATATATACAATTGTTTCAACCTTAACGTAAGCCTTGTTGCTCGGAAAATTCTCTTGCATGGTCTTGCAGGTCTTAATAGGACAGGGAAGAGTTGCAGGCTTCGCTGGGTCAATTACCTTCATCCCGGCCTCAAGCGCAGTAGAATGACACCCCAAGAAGAACGTCTCGTCCTCGAACTCCACTCCCGATGGGGCAACAGGTTTTTGCCGTCTTAGATGGTTAAAATATAATGGTTCATAATATAATATAATAAATTTTGCAAAATTTAACTAACCATTTTTTAGGTGGTCACGCATAGCAAGGAAGCTTCCTGGCCGTACCGATAATGAGATCAAGAACTACTGGAGGACCCATATGAGGAAGAAAGCTCAAGAGCAGAAGATGAACGCATCGCCTCCCACCACTTCTTTATTTTCAAGAAGCCCTTCCTCCACGACCGATGAACTCCCATCAAATCCAGGAGGAAGAACTGGAGATGTTGGGGAGAAGCTCGGGAAGAACGACGAAGCGAAAGATTACTCCATGGATCACGTATGGAAGGAAATAGCAACACCAGAAGAGCTAGGCGGGTTGAGTTTTGAACAGTGCAAGGAAGAAGTTTGCAGTACTAATTATAATGGCTGCGTTATAGCAGCCTCTCCTGCGTGGGAATACAACACTTCAGACACGTTGTGGCACATTGATGATCAAGATTTGAAGTCAATGAATCAAGGAGATCATCTTTTGTACTCTATCAACTTCCACCATGAAAAAAATCCTTGGTACTTCCCATTTTAAGTTTTCTTATCTCTCTCTCTCTCTCAATTATAGAATTAACTTAGCATGTATTTATCTATCCATCGATCTTATCTTGTGTCATGTTTTGTGTCGTTCAAGTGTCCTGTAAAGCCCAATGATGTTTAACTATTATTTTCACCACTTCTCGAAGGAGCTACACATGTAGAGAAAATGAAGTGTCCATTAGTGACAACCCGTTAATTCCTGCAAAAAAAAAAAAAAAAAAAAAAAAAAGCATTTTTGTTTTTTATTCATTCAGATACGCCTTCGTGAAATAAGAATATGTACATCTTACCTTACGAAGAGTGTCTTAAACTATCGGACTCCGAAGGTGGTATTAATTAGCTCCAGCTTTAAGCAATAAAAACAATCAGTCAATCACATAGTAAAGCTACCAACTTTGCGGCTAGAACTTCAAAAGTAGGCTTATTACATATTTGGTCCTTGAGTTTGGGTATAAGTTTCAAATTGGTCCACTGGATCTGAACGCTTCTAATTAGTCCTCTGGCCATCAAATCTCTCCATCTTAGGTATTCCTATCTCACTTCAAATCTAGCAACGCCAGCTCCAAGAACACGTGGCTGCAGTTTCCGCTGGTAATAATTATGCTAATAATAGTCACCCGAGTTTGCTCTGTGGAACAAGGGGAGCTCATCGCCACCATAGTTCCTTCCATCATTTCCACTCCTTATCCACCGTCGCTGCCATTAATTTTGATACTGGCATATTAGTCTTCACCTCAGTTCCTTGACTTCTTCTTAGAGAGATAGCAGAGCTGCATGATGGCAGAGAGGAGGTTGTCACAGGTTGCGGAGGGGAACTTCACCTCACGTTGTCCTCAATCACAACAAGAGGTATGACCCTGAACTTCATCCGAATTCGTGGGCCAAATATGTAACGTGCCTTCAAAAGTCACGTTGTGGATATAGATGCCAAAGCTTTCAGTGCCAGTGTGCCATGAATGACAAGAAGAGACATCTTAATGTACCCGTGGGCTACAAATGTTTTCCTTTTTTTTTGGTAAAGAAAAAGCAGACTAACAAATTATAAGTTTGCTACCATTTCAAAATTCGCCTAATATTTCCAAAAATCCCCAGTTATTCCCCAACACTCAGAAGTCAGAACCCCACAGAATCAAAGCAGCAATGATAAACAACAATTCAAGAACAGTATACAAGACTGTTCATAATTTCCCTTAAGTTAATTCTTAACCATTCTTTTTTTTTTAATGAAAAACTGCAGTTAAACAACTACCAACGGCTGTAGGTTGCGGCGACGACGTAAATACAACAACAACAATAACAACGTAGTCTAATCCTGTCCGAGCAGATCTAAAAGGAAAAAAACCTATATGCAACCATGCATCGAGAAAGATTGTTTTCATTAAATACTTGGGTTACCGTAGCCAAGAGGATTTAAGCGTGTACACTGTTGAGAATTTAAGCGTGTACTAACCTGCCAAGAGTGACACAGACATGTTTGATGATTTCGATATAGACGTAACAAAAGAAAAAAAAAAATAACGCTGAAAAAAATTATGTCCATTTGCAGATCGCATTATAAGTTATGCGGACAGTTAAACCGTCAGATAGCCAGACCCGGACCCCAATCAACCATTCTAGATAGCTCATGACGAGCATCATGCATGCTAGCTTACTATAAGGTACAGGTAAAGCTGAACTCTACTTTAGGATGAGCCACATGTTCGAATTAGGGGGGAGCCACTCGCATGCCAGTGCTCCCACCACCAACCTACTGTAAATATTGAACAAGGTACAGAAAAGACAAGTATTATCAGAAGCTATGCCTAATACACATCATTGAAGTAGCTTAGGAAAGAGGTATGGTAAAAAAGGTAACAAGCTGATAAAGCAGCTGCATCGGCAAATAATTTAACTCATTTACTCGTGTCGATGCGCCTAAATGGTTGATCAGACTCAAGAGGCTTCAACCCGCAAAAAATGGAGTCACAAGTTTCTTCAGCTCACCTCAGAGCTCTCGCAAAATAATAATAATAATAATTTGATTCTTCAACTCTCCCGTTTTCAAAGTTTCATCTTTTAACTTCATTAATATTCAATTTCTTCCTTATTGAAGCTCCTTATATTACTGAAAGTTTATCCGAACGAGCCTCTAATACGTAATATATAGAGTTGGAAATACCTAAGAATAATGAGGCGAAATTCAGAATTCAATAGGGTTCGGAATATCTCAAACTGCTTATATGCTATTGGTAGCATTTATCCTTTCATAAAATGCTTTGGACTCTGAACTTGCTCGAGAAAATTAACTTTAAAAAAACCAACTTGGCATCAACACTAGACTAACTTCCTATGCGCTTAGCGCTGAACAGTACCCAAACCAATCCCCAAAAAAACCAAACAAATCTAATCCAAAGTAGCCATGGATCAGTTCGATTCAGGTTGGAAGCTGGATCAGTAAGGATCAATATGTTCGATTCGCCAGAGGCTTCCACCTTGGTAATTATGTCCTAAAACCTCTCTCTCTCTCTCTCTCCCCTGCACGGCTGCGCCTCTCGTCCTTCCTCTGTCTCTGTGATGCCTGCACCTCCTTTTTCCCCCACTCACTCTGTGTATATCTCTGTATAGTCTCATTTACAGCTACACAGTTTCAACCACCCATGGTTGTGCGGCTGCAACTCGCCCTGCACTTTTCTTCTTCGATCCGTTGATGGCTTCGTCAATGAAGAACGCCGATGATCAAAACCACAATCTGTCTTGCATTTGATATTTATTATTATTAATTCATTATGTCGTTTGAAGTCAGACAAGTCATAATCTACAATAGTGGGTTTAGTAAAAGCATCATGTAATTGTAGTGATACGGCCGTGGCAGCTCTATTGAAATGTTGCCGTGGTCCTTCAAAAATATCCCCCTCCTTATCCCAGTTATTTAAAATTAGTGCATCTAATCAATATTATAATCATATCCATTCTTAACTTTTCTTCAAGATAAGATCACAGCGACTTATCCCTGATTGTGACACACTGACAAATATGTTGGCAGAGAAACACTTATTAAATCATGTCCAAAATAGCCTTGGGGATTTTGTAATACTGTTTTTTTTCTTAATGTACTTCCTATGTTCTTATCATATACATAAAGTTTACAAAACACTGTACCGTAGACTTCATTCCAGCCCCTCCACGAATTCAGATCTCCATGTTAAGAAACGGATGACGTCTATTAAGAGCCACAACGACCCAAGTTACGCCATTATATGTTCTTGCTCAAAAATCTCAGCAAGCATCAAGTTAAGGAAGCGAGATAAACCAAGAAAATATTTATATCTGGGGTCAATATATTTACCTTCTCAACTTTTTGGCTGAAATAAATGTAAAATTACATATGCGTGCTAATGAGAAAAATATTCAGGTTGTTGATAAACAAGAACAAAGTATACTAATAGTAGTTAATAAGACACGTTAGTATGGCAGAATAACAAATCAGCATGGCATTGATCACTTAGCTCATGATAAATAAGAAGTAAAACAGAAGACGGTAAAATTTTCTCCATATGGACCCTCCACCAAGACATATGATAAGCCAGGAAAAGGAAAAAAAAAAAAAAGCTGATAGAAACATAATGGTGGATACTGATGCCATAATTAGCAATTGAAAAGCAGGAGGGACCTGGATGCTTGCTCAGGATGCAACACCATAAGTGGAAAGTTGTGAGCGCTGCAACCATCTACGTCACCAGGTTCATCAGCCCGTCATCAGAAAAGCATGACTTGGTAGACCAAGTGGACGACATAGTGTTTAACATAAGTATGAACGGGGTTAAATGACATAACCCAATATAAAGACAATTTGCAATTTAGATAAGCAACTGAAAGTTATGGTCTATTTAAAATCTTTACTTTGATACTATCACCAGAATGTCAGCAAGTTTGTTAGATCAATAAAGAACAAATACTAGTAGTAAGTATTAAAAAGCATGATACACATATCATGGTAGTTCCATGGAGCTACAGAAAATAAAATGAGAATATCCATTACGTATTGCACTAAAAGCATACAAATGAAATTATGTTAGTGGATAATTGATTCATCAATGAGAGCTTTCAAATGATTGTCTCTCACGATTCCTTTGTATCTTGTCCCATATTTTCAAAACATCATTTTCTACAAAGACATGTATCCTGGCTGTGCAACGCTGCGAAAACATGTTTTACGATTTTTTTAACATACTAAACTTTCTTGGGTAGAGAGCAATAGATCTAAGTTTGTATAACACAATTGAGATTGGAAAAAGATAATCTTTAAAGCATTTGAAATTTTATATTATAAAAGTCAAATATACGAATGATTAACTCCTAGATTCATATAAATTTAATGAAAATGAGAATGAAATTTTGATTATGGCATAGACGCACTTGCGCGCACACACAAAAGGTGATCACTTCAGCAAATTGAATAAATGGATGGTCCAATTTTGTATTGAAAAAATGTCATGTTGTTCCCAATATATCAAGATGAAAAAAGTTTGAAAAGTACTGTTGAACAAATAAGGAAGCATAGAGAACCGGCTCCTTGATTCCTCAACAAACAATAGAGAAGACGAAAAACAGTTCAAACAACAATTAGACCATCGTAGTGATTTGCCTCTCATTTTGAGCTAACCATTTGATTATAAACAACTTCTGTAGACAAATGGGCATGTTTTATCTTACCCAAAAAAAAAGAGCTATAAAATTATACAACACAACTCTCGTCTTTTAGTTCATCATCAAAAATGAATATCATAAAAATATAAAATAAAATAGGATAGGAATCAGCAATCCATAATTTTTTAAATTAACATTACAACAAACAGCTAGACACATCACTTCAATTTATCTGGAAACTTTGTTGTACAAAGATATATTGTTCTTGTTTATTTTGTGGAACGTAATAAAATGTAACGTCTTTTATTTCATCATTTGCTTAAAAAATCAAAACGTCAAAAGAACTGAAACGTTATTTTTAATGTTGAACTAATATGACAAAAACAATTTTCCCACAAAAAATTTTGAAATACAAAATTGTAGCATACCCCTTTTGGTTAATTATTTGATTGGAAATATCCAAATAAAAATATCAAACGTTGAGGGGCAGGAGGTAACATATTGTAATTTTCATTTTCAGCTAACCAAATTGTAGGGTGATTAGACATGTTTTTATATTTTTTGTAAAAAGACTTTTAACTATATAGTTGCATAACACAATAAAATGCACCATCTATTAATTCACTATTTATCAAAAGACAATAGAATATAAGAACCATGTATAGGAGGTAACACAACATAACTTTCATTTGGATAACAAATTTGACAAACAATTAGACATTTTTCTTTGATACTTTGAAAGAAAAAATTGCAAACCGCAATGAATAAATCAAATTTAATCATCATTGACCATAAATGCTAAAAAATCTAAATAGACGGTACAGGGTGTATAATAGGCTAGTAGTTGAATGGATTGGAGATTATATAAGCAACATCACAGACTGTTGATGTCGCTGTAGATAACACTATTGAGCTCCAGTATTATGCTAGTTCAAAACTCCTTAGCTTTAGTTATGTTTGTATGTGAGAGAATTCATCCTTCACATTGAATATAACTGTTCTATATATACATGTCTAAGCGATAAAACATCCTTATTGAAGATATTATAGTTAGGTGTTGATTCATAAGGGCAAATTGGCAAACGACCAACATAGTAACCAGGCGTTGAGGTTAAGTATAGCCGAGGAAGCTTTTGACCTTCTAAATAGTGTGAAACATCAAGCTTGGCTCGCTAGGAGGGGATCACCAGCAGAGAAAGATTTAGGAAATAGAAAATCTCTCTTCAGCAATTGCAAGATAGTTGGAGAGGGAGACATGCATCGAAGACGAGAAGACAGAAAACAGTTAAAAAAATCTAGAGAATATGAAAGAGAAGACATCTTAATCGCTACATTTTGAATCTTATTGTACTCAGAAAGAACCATGGGCTAATGACATAAAAACTCAGTTTTCTATGGGGAAAAAAACCCAACATTAACCTCACAACAGAATCTTATCCAAGACCATCTTAGATAGCCCAGAACACCAAATATAACCATCCAGAGCACTACCAAAATTACCCAACAGTAAGATAAAGTGCCAAAAATACTAAATTCCACCACCCACAATACTAACAGCACAATATTGTCCATCCTACATTCCAACACTAAGTATCACCAACCAATAGTATTGCTAAAATATCCAACACTAAGATCACTAGCCTATAACACTAACATTTCGGTCAAGAGGTTTTCTAACACCTTTGCTCAAGACTTTTTAAAGACACTATCCTAAAAAGTAACCCATAAAAGTAGATGTAATGATACCTACTTCTTGTTGGTCCAGTTTTTGAGAGTCTATGGATCTAGCATATCAAAAACTATGCGCTATAGAATGAAGACCTTGAAGACAAAGATTCCTAGATTTTTGGGAAGTTCTCATATAACTAACAATCAAACATAATTGTTTACCAAAAGAATAAGTGTGAACAGGACACCAGCTTTATAAATTTTCATAGGAAAAAAGTATTCTTACGAGGATCCACTGCTTTTAGACAAAGGATGTAGGCACATGGCTTGCGACAGTAACGTAAACCACTTCGATTTGGTATAGCAAAGACTATACCATGTAAAATACTAATAAAGTTTCTCAAAGGGAATAATTTAATCCCAAACAAACTAAATTGAAAGAATAATAGTTACAGAAGATTTTACATAAAAATAACTTACAAAATTAGCACTTCATAATGTCAGCAACAACAGTAGATGTCATAAACAAAATTTTACAAGGTATATCGCCCAATCGATAGTTCTGTAAGTCAGGGATTGCATAATCACTTGAACAAAAGAAAGGGAGCAGAAAACACTTCTCTTACCTAAGCTACAGGGGAACAGATCCATAAAAGACTACTTCTGCAGGCCCCGTCATATATACATGATTGTCTTCCTCTCTCCATGCAATTTCCAATGGCCCACCAGGCAAATCCACTGTGCAAGTCTGGTTTGCAACAACACACTGTTAGCAGCAGTTCCAGATAGAACCAATATATATATATATATATTGGTGCGGCACGCTCCATGACGCCTGAAACGTGCCGGATCCACGGGATTCCGGCACTGAGCCCGCCGGCACGTTGTCTCTCTTCTTCTTTTTTCCTTTTTTGTTTTTGTAAACTGTAGTAACACTGTTCATCTTCCGCAAGTAAGATGAACAGCATTTTTTTGGCCACACAGGTTACGGGCCCGCATGCATGCACGGACCTTTTTGTCCTTTTTTTTAAAAAAGTTCAAATTTTTTAAATAATTTGTGTTAAAATTTTTAAATAATAATACCTTTTTTTAATTTTTAATCCTAATATAATAATTAATAACCAAAACAGTCAGGAGTTTTGAAATTTACCAAAACTCAGTTTGGTACGGAATGGAAAACCTTTATATATATATATATATATAGCTGATAGATGATATATCAGAAAAAAAAAAAAAGAGGACTAATATTGTAAAAAGAAAAGACTACCGCATTCACTATTCAAATCATGCACATGGGCATGCTACTTAAAACTTAACAATCTTTAATCGTCATACCCATGCATTGATCAGAAACATTATTAGTAAAAGAAAAGGACAGTTTAATTGCATGCTTACTCGTTCCGCACGACCCTCTAGAACAGCAGCAACAACCACAGCACAAGCTCCCGTTCCACATGCCAGAGTAGCTCCTAAAAATTGCCCTTATGTCAAGCTAGAGAGGTTGCACAAAAATGTACTAAGGACAAATTAATTCTTATCAATGCAATATCAGAAAAATATAGGTCAAGATGAACTGAATTTTCTGTATCAAGCCAGCCAGTTTCATAAATGTACAAATGAATATAATTTATAATGACATAGGAAACCAGAAAAATAAGCCCTCTATGCATACGCAAAAAGCCTTACCTGCACCTCGCTCCCAAACTCGCATTTTCAAGTGTGAGCGTGAGTAAACTTGGACAAATTCTGCAAAGCAAACAAAAGTAATGTTTACGGACATGAATCAGCTAAGGCCATTCTCTATTTTAATTTACCTAGAATAGGTTAGCCAATATTTAAATGGCACGTAATCTCAAACGGTTCAAATTGTACACTTGCATCAACCAAAAATTAAGTGAGCAATGACAATGCGCATCAACGCAAGAAACATTGACAACCATGACAGGCAGCCTACATCCAGTACCAGAGCAATGTTTAAGACATGAAACTGCAAATGTAAATGGTATATATCTTAAACTGCAAAAACCATAAACTTGCATAAGCAAGAATGAAGTAGAGCCACGACGAAAGCGCACCTGACAAGAACTACCGACTACCAGTAGTAGAGGTTTCAATTAGGAGGATGTTCATGTCTAGCTAAATAAGAAACGTGACACTTGCTTAAGAAGAAAGGATTATGCTCATTAGTGTTTTGTTGCTAATGCACTTGCACAATGAAGACTCATCAAAAGTTTTATGGTGATTACATGAAGGTGGATTTCTTACAAAGATGCCAGCACAATAATAGTATGATGTACAAACAAGAAATGAAAAACAAAAAACCACAAGAAAATAACACTCAAGAACAAAAAGGACCCAAAAAACATGAAATAATTGTTAAGCAAAGATGTCAACATTTAAAGTTAAAAATCAATAAGTTTAAGAATGAGATTATGATGAAATTACGAGTAAATAATGGTCATAATGTCCTTGCAGCGAAAGGCTTCAAGGTTTCCACCTTCATCCTACACTTTGCCCATTAGTCCCTCAGTTATCGCATGTGTTGGCCCTAGTGTGATTTTGATAACATGGGTTGTTGTAGATCCAACAGCGGACAAAACGACCAAGATGCCCCAAGCAAAACAGAAATAACTGTTTATGGAGTTTAAAAAATAAAAGAAAAAGTGGTTAATTATGCTTTGAGGTTGGTAGATGAGTTAGTTGTTAGCAGAAAACAGTCCCAGAAGGAAAGGCTATAACATCAGAACCTATATTAAAATAGCTAAAGTCAATGGAGTTAAGTGCATAGCCCCTTTGTACTTCACACTCGAAAACCAATGGAACACACATGTCAAAGATAACAAAGCAACCTGTATTTATTCGGGCAGGAAATACTGAATGATGCTCAAACTTTGGGCCAATTTCTGCAAGATTTAAATCATCAACCTGCAGACCCTGCTCAAATTGACATAAGACGTTAAGACTTTCTAATCAATACTCAAAAAATCTCCAAAACCATCTAGCTGTTTTAAAACTTTATTTAAAAAGGTCATTTTATTATAAATATGACATTTAAAAAAAAAGGTTACCTAATCTCCAAGATCAAAGAGGCCTTAATTTGCATCACAACTAACATGCCAACCAGTTGTTGGGTAATGCCTAAGTGGGGGCCACCACCACCAATAAATGGCTACATCATTAGTCTTGATGCAAATCAAGGCCACAACAGCCTTGATAAAAGTATTTTCTCTTATAAAATCATGCACCACCTAAAGCGTGCTATGAAGCAATAAGGTAAACTAGAGAAGCTAATGTGTAACTGTGAAAACAGCAACATATGAAGTTTAGTTAATAACAAGTTAAAATAACAATATCACAAGTGTCCGATTTTCATAGTAGAAATATCAAAACAAATTGTCGCATAAGAAGACCATTATCATCTCATGAACAAAAAAGGTCCAACACCTAATGCAACACCATAACACCTCACAACTTGTAGATCCAAGCAGAAATTGAATTTGCTTTTGACAACAGGTCATATAATCAAGGGGCAATACTCTATTTTCAAGCATACAAACACTAGCGACGATACTCTAAATTTAGCGAGTTATAGTGATCCAACACAAAAAAGGTACGAGGTAGGTTTAACTTGTCATATTGAACATCCTTACCATACGAGTCTTTCAAGAACATCTATTTTCAGGCATCTCTATTTTCCTGCATACAAGTATAACATGCCGCCTAATGATGGAAAATTATTTCATATCAACCTTGGTAGGCATAAGATGCCACAGGTTGAAATCACCAGATGTTCCCAGCAGAAAAATTCAAAAAGTTGAACAATGTTAAACACTAGGTCAGACTAATTGATAAAACATGTACAGAGTTCGAAGCCTGCATGTTTTTATGCACCCCTTCAGTTATCTAGACTAGTGAACAGTATCAACAAACAAGGCATGTAGCAAGACTTATAGCGAACTTAACGACCATCACCTAGGCATTGTATCTATATTACAATACAGAATGAACCAAATAAAGATACGCTCTAATTTAATTCTATCTCTACGTTGAATTTGTATAAAGGTTTTTCGTGCCATGCCGAGCCAAATTTCGATAAATCTCGAACTCAATACATGACGATCCGCACAATTTTTTTTTTAAATATTTTTATAAATTATAAAAAGATAATCAAAAATAAAAATAAACTAAAACTTAAAAAATTAAAATTAAAATGGTCGCGTGCAAGCGTGTGAGCACCTGCGCGCAATGAGCTAGGTCCGCGTCGCACGCGACCTAACGGGTCGCATGAGCAACCCGTTTAACGCAACGTTACTGTTCACGGCGGCGTGCCGCCCAAAACGTAAAACCCCGATTTGTATCATTACCGCTAAAAATATATTAATAAAAGACAAGCATTTCTAAGCCACCTTCTACATCATACATAGAATCCGATTCAAGAGTTAGGCCAACTGAATAAGAACACGATGCAACTATGAGTACTATTTCTGAGGGAAAATCATAAATCAAATAACACAAAGAGTTGGTTACTAATATCAACCACCCAAAATAAGAAAAGGGGCTAAGTAAGTGCTACATTCAGCAAATATTTGTACGAAGACATTGAAATGCTACTGCAAATTCATATGTTACACTAATAAAAGAGATACTGGTACTACAATGGCTTCCGCACGTGTAGGCATAGTCTTCCTATTATACATTAATAAAAGGGGGCAAACAATTTCTTGCTGACACCAACATACCCTGCTTTGCAGGAGGTGATTTTCACACATGGAATCCATGACCATTTGGTTGCTAGGTGGGAGTTTTTACCACTCCGTCAGGTACCCCGCTATATTTTACGCTAGTATGAGTTTAAAACTAACACCTGTAACCTAAGCAATCTCAAGATTATTTACCTCGTTTTGCTTCATACTAAAAGTAATGCAGTGAGGATTGCCCATGCTAACACATGTCACATTCCATGCTGCATTATCAATCACCAATTCGGAGTGTACAACAGCTCCATCTTTATTTGGAGGAAGCTTGGTAGGGATGTCGGGCGCTGAAAGGATAGGTTGGCCCATATCAACTCGGACCTGTGAATTATTAAAACATGAGGAAATCAAGGTCCATCGATAGACCAATATGGTAGGCCTAATCTTAACTATCCAGAAGTGAATTAATTAATGTTTAATTATTGTACTTTAAAATTGAAAGCTTTTTGACCTGAAAGCCTTTCTAATTTGAAGAAGAACCATGGTGCATTCTTTTTTGTTTAGGCATCGGTATTGCCTACATCTGGTAAACACGCCAAAAGCAGCTATGTAGATGAAAACAAAAGAATAGTTTACTCATTAAAAGTAGCATTGCTATGATAGCTATTGGCATCTTTAAAATTCACTTATTATTGAAGCCTCATATTACTAGTCAGTCAATCCCTGGCAATTTCAACTAATGACCCAATTCAAAATTCTTTCTGCTTCACATTGAGGGCTGCTTCAGGGGTTGCTTGTTCAGCTGTTCTTGGTGCATTAATTACATTGTTCATTATTGCAACGAGATTAGTTTCAGTGAATGCAATGACTGCAAATACCAACTAAAAGACAGAAAGCACAAAAGCTCAATTTCATTTATAAGCCAAAGACAAAACACACCTTCCCATCGCTCTGGATTTCAGGTACAATCAGGCCGGCACCAGTTTGAATGGTAAATCTGTAAGGTTTAACCCAGAAAAAAAAAGGAGCACAGCAATATTTAAGACCAAAGTGCCTTATATGCAGAGTAACAAGCAGTCAAGCACTAAGAGCATGCAACTTCATATATTCCAATAATGTGCAATCAGCCACTCGCACAAAAATGAGAAGCATGTATAAATGATTGAAAGATTTCATATTAAATCAGATTATCCATAACAGACAAATCAATGGCATGCTAGGGTCTGCAAGTCCATGATCCAACACTACCATAACCTTCACCTTTGAGTCCCATGAAGATTTTCAAGCTCAGCAATAAATCGAGCAAAGCAACGAATTCCATTACCGCACATCTGGTTTAAACATGCAGGTAAATATGAGACAGCAGCAGCATTTTATTGGAATCAACCAATGAGTTTAAACATAACATTGCTCCCAAAGAGAGTACCTCCGGCTCACTGCCATCTGAATTAAAAATCCTCATTGAGTAATCTGTGCCATTTATTCCCGGCATTGCAAAAATCACACCGTCCGCGCCAATCCCGAAGTTACGATCGCACAGCTTCACGGCCTGCTCAGGAGTTACCTTGGGTTCCAAAGAATCCCTATTATCCACCTACAAACACCGAGAACAAAACTAATCAATCAATTGAACTACAAATACACGCATTACAATAGAAAGAAACTTACCAGTATGAAATCGTTGCCGAGGCCTTGGTACTTGACGAAACGGAGAAATCTAGAATCCTTCTTGTCGAGAAATGAAGTAGTAGGGTTAATATCAGGAGCTTGGACGCCCATGGCGATCGCGGGCAATCGACGGTGAGGATTTCGCCGGAAGTGGACGGAACTAGGGAATCTTACAGTAGAGAATGAGAGAAATTCTGCTCGATAAATCGAGGCGAAGGGAGATAGATCGGCCGGCGACGTGGAAGAGAATGCGGTGGCGGCCATGGCTAACACTTGACAATTTCAGCCGTCGAGAGTTCGCGAGACTGTATCAGTTTTGATCGGGTGCAGTCATATCACGGTGCAGTCTAGGGTGTAAATGACTTAAGCCGTTTGAATTCGACTGTTAAAAATTCGATTCGAATTCAATTTAAATGAGTACGGCGATATTCACGCTCAACTTAAAAGCTCATGAGCTCGATAAAATCATCGTAAAAATATTTTATTTCTCGTTATATCAATTTTTAATATTTAAATAAAAATTAAAATATATAAATAATAAAAATTGTAAAAAACAAATATAATTTAAATATAACACACAGTAAAATTTATGTAATGAGTAAAAAAAAAATTAGTATATATTACAATTTGACTATCTTATTAAGTTCGAGATCGGTTTGAATCAAACTCGACTTGAACTCGAACTCAAATTTTTTTCGAACGATAGAGCTAAGTAAACCACTACTCAGACTCGTTTTTACTGTTAGTGCAATTATATTATGGTGCAATGACCACACCGGATTAGCAAATTGTGCTAAAGGGGTTCTTGCAGATCAGCCCCCCTTTGCAGATAATTCCCTTTGCCTAGAGAATGAAAATGACACCGACCAGCATTGACTTAACTATTTAGCAAAATTAAAAATTAAAAAAATCACTATTCATTTCTCGTGATAGCTTGATTTTATATATTATTCAAAAAGAAAATTATCCCCAAAAATATAAAAGAATATAAATTTGCAAACCATTTTTATACCACCATACTATATAAATCAACAATGGCAACTTTTTACTTTTAATCGCCTTTATAATATATAATATAATAATAATATACTTTAGTTTTTAAAAAAAGTAATGCTGGTATCACATACGGTAGTACGAACAAAACTACAAATCCACATACCTACATGATTAAAATAAAAAATTTTAAAATTTTTCTAAACATAAAAATTATAGATTTTAGCGTTCCTATTATTTTTTTAAAAAAATAATTTTAAATAGATATTTTAAATTTTAATAATTTTAATGGATTTAAACCGAATTTTAAAACTATTATGTAATTCGCTTCAAACTCGTTAAATTTTAGAACCAAAAATTATTTTTGAAAATAATTTTAACAAACAAATTATTAGATTTCATCAAATTACAATATTCATATTGAAAAAAAATTCAAAAAATTCATATTTTATAAAAAAATAGATTATTAAGTTTTGATAGAATTTTCAGTGGTATAGTTGGTAGCTTTTTCCTTAAAATAATATAAAAAACGCCATGTTTAGCTTCTCGGTTAATACTCACCACTGTGAGTGGCGGATAACTATGCTTCGAATCTCCAAGCTCTACCTCCTCTTCTACAACTCTTTCCAGTTCCTTGGGTGGTCTCTGGCGCTCTGCAAAATCCTCAGCAATTGCACACAAACCAAATCAATCCATGGAGTGTACCCCGCTGCCGGAGACCTCATCTGTAATCCATTTCTTCTTTAATTTTCCAATTAATTTCTCACCATCACGAGATTATTTATTCTGATTTTGATGTTTTGGTCGTTTCTCGAAGGTCTTCTGCAAGCGCTTTCCTTCCTGGAAGTTATTCATGCTGCTACTGGTTTGTTGTTCCCTATGAAACATCTTGTTTTACTACTATCATGAAAATTGAATTTCTGCTTCACTGGTTGTTTTGAGAGTGTTTGGTAATAGGATTGGTACCCAGCGGAGCGCTGCTTGCTTTGATGCAGTGGGGAGGAAGGACTCATTTTCTGTTAGCCATTGTCCGGAAAATCGTAGAGGTATATACAGTTATTAAGTACACCAATAAGTGAAAATTTTGAAACGTTCCTTTAAGGTTAATTGGTAGCAAATTTTCGATGATCATTAGCACCATATAGTTAATGTACAAGTACCATGCTGTAATTGTGCAAGTTTGGCGATTGAATGACCTTTAAGAGATCATAGAAGAAGCTTTTTTACTCATTTTCCTTTTTTTTTTCTAATTTTGTTTCTCTAGTGGATTTGATGAGCACATGAAAAGGCAAATGCTCTAGGACCACAGTGATTACTTCTGTTGATTCAAGTGTGTTGGAATATAGATTACTTTATGTTATTTGGCAGAATACCTAGGTAGTAGATTTTCTATTTTATTAGGTTTCTTTTTCCTCAGCAAGTCATGTAGTCTTATAAATATGAGGCTAGGCCTCCGTATTGTATTACAGTTTTGAATCAATAAAATTACTATCTTCTGTAACATTTTTTCACATAGTATCAGAGCAGATCTGAACCGTACACTATTTAGTAATTAGATCAGAGCCTTTCATCTCTCTCAAACCCTAATCACGGCGCTGCCTCAATCAGTCACGTTGTTGCCGCTGCTCCAATATCCGATGCCATCTGCCCTAGAGCTGTTGTTGCTCATCATTTCGAGCAACCAATTATCGTCAATTGCTAGGTATCTAATGCAACTAAGCTATGTTGCTGCGCCAAAATTCTGATTTGTCGAAGTCGAAGCTGCCGCTGCTAACTCAAACCAGTCACCAAGTGGTGCTCCTTGATCGCCGACATCTCCTTCCACATATTTGTTTCCTCGTCGCCTCCTTACTTGTCACCCTCCTTGTACCTCACATGATGATTGTCTTCAATTTGGGCTAAACAGTGTTCTTTGAGTTGTGCTGACATCATCAATATAAAAAACGACATCATAACAGCAACATACTACCACCAATTACTGTGAGAAATTCCATATAGTTGATTACTCTCTAAAGTTTTCTCACGATAATTTAATATCTTATTATGATGTCCAGTGATCTGTTGAGAATTAATATTGATGTTAAATTTGACGGAACAAATTTTATACTTTGCTCTGCCTCTATAAAATTCTAGCTTTGAGGTGCTGGATTATATGGACATGTTACAAGCTTAGAAAAGTGCCCAGCTTTATTATCTCATCCCGATCAAAGCTCTGATAAGAATTCTACTAGCGATGCTGTTTTTACGAAAGAAACTTCTCTTAAAGCAAAAATCGTACGTGACCAAGAAATTCGTAATTAGAAACTTGCTGGTGATCGTGCCATGTCTATCATTGCTTAGACAGTGTCACGCTCAATTCGTCTTCAAATTGCTCGATTTGATACAGCTGCTGAAATTTGGAATTTTCTCAATAGTCTTATACGCAATCAAGCACTGCACGTGAATATAAATTAATACAAGATATTTCTGCTGCTTATCAAGAAGAACATCGCATTCAAGATTTCTTTTCTCTATTTTCTGGATATTGGGAAGAATTGGCTACCATAGAGCCTCAATTTACGGGAGATGTAGCCACTCTTTATCATGTGTACCGGGACAGGCAACGATTATTTCATTTTCTGATGCATCTACGACCAGAATTTGAATCTATTCGTTGACTATTACTGCATCGAACTCCACTTCCAACACTAGAGCCTGCACTTTCCGAATTTCTTGCGGAAGAAACTCGTTAGAAAACTCTTGGATCTGTTGCTATAACTGGTGAAGCTCATGCGCATGTTGTAACAAAATCGTATGCCTCAAATTCACGTAATCGAGAAAATACCTTGATATGCCGTTATTGCAAGGAAGAAGGTCACCATGTGAATCAATGTTTACGCCTTCAAAAGAAGCTAGTGCGTGAAGCCAAACAGTCGAGTTCATCTTCTACTTCAGTAAAGCAACACGTTGCAGGTTTGCAGCAACTGTTATCATGGAACCCTTGGCTACTCCAAAATCTTCCATTGAGGAAGAGATTGCTCAACTCCGTTTAGATCATCAACAACTTCAGACAATTGTTCAAGCTCTTGCAAGTCTACAACCTGCTGCAAATAACAACACTTATAGCTCCGCCAATCTTAACACTACTGTTGCACTTGCTAATTCGACTTTTCAGTTATCGGATTGGTAAACTTAGTCGGGATATTTTTTTTTTTTCTTTCTTTTATTCTTGGTTCTTCACTACTTTACTGTTTTATTGATCGAGTGTTAATTTATTGACCATAGCTCCTTGGCTGATACCCCTTGGCAAGCTTTTCGCCGTTTCTTGGCATATACCCTTGCCCATACATGGCCTATAATTCCCTGGTCGTTTCTTGGTACAAATCCTTGCCATATCTGGTCTATAGTTCACTGGGTTTTACGTATGGCTCCTTGCCTATACCCCATTGGCAAGCTTCTGCCGTTTGTTGACATTCGTTCATTTTTGGCATATCTTATTTTATTTTATTTTTAGTCAAGCTTTAGGTTTGCACCACAAGCTTGAGTGGACGTGTTGGAATATATATTACTTTATGTTATTTGGTAGAATATTTATGTAGTAGTTTTTCTATTTTTATTAGGTTCCTTTCTCCCTCAGCAAGTCATGTAGTGCTATAAATATGAGGCTAGGCCTCCGTATTGTATTGCAGGCTTGAATCAATAAAATTACTATTCTTCTGCCACATTTTTCCAAAATGGATCTAAATTGCCCAGGAGGCAGATGATTTGATTTGATACCAAAGATGCTGAAAATTTTCCTAGCTGTGTGCTCTTAAGACATGACATCCTATAGTTATATCTTTGACTTTAAACTCATCAAAGAAATAAGAACTGCTTAGATTACCTTAGTTGTCTTGATTTTCTTTGTTTAGAATAGAACAGTTGTTGCATATGTTTCTTCTTCTTCTTATTATTATTTTTTGGCTCTGCAGGTTCAACATCTCCCATCAGTCTTTATAACCTTTCTCGCATGGAGCATATCTGAGGTATGATATTCTGTTTCTCCATTGCATCTTGAGCTCTGAACTGATGACTAAACTGGCAACTGGTAAAATTAGTCCCATTGATGACAGCTTTTTCTAAGGTAATAGATATGAATGTTTGCTAATTTCAAATGATCAATCAGATGGTAATTGTAAATTGGAGCGTAAGGGCATAATTGTAATAACTAATAAGTGATAGTGAAAATAAGGTTGTTTGCAAATGTTTTTTGGGAAAATTCATCCAAAAGTTGATAGCTCTTCCATCATTCTCCTAATAGCTAGATGTGCTACTAAATACAGCTTAGGATTTTAACTTTGACTCACTCAAAAAGCTAATAGCTCATTGCAAAATTTCTCTCCAAACACACCCATAGTCGGTTTGCAAGTTTTAGTTATAAAGGTATTATTTGGGGGGAAAAAAATGTATAAAGGTCTTGACACTTAATATTTCAATCAATTACATAGCTGACATCTTATACCTTCAAAAGTGAGCGAGTGATTCTTGTAAACTAACCTACAAAGCTCAAAAGTGGAATTCTACATGAATAAGATGTTTATATTTTTTAACCATGAATAAGTTGTTCATATTATTTGACCATGAATAAGTTGTTCATACAAGCTACATGCTCCGTGCTACTAATCTACTTTTGAGCCTCAGAGAGGGTTAAACGAATTCACCCAATCCACTGAGTTGGAATGTGTGGAAATAGTGTTGATAAAATGAATAGTTAAATTGGAGAAAGGCGATAGGAAAAAATGAAAGAGAAAAGAATTTAGCTTTATAAGAATACAGATTCTATTTGTTTCTCCGTAAGCCTGGAATAAAATCGACTCTCTACTCTCATCCAACTACTTTCCTACTGCTCCAACTCCCCTAAGGCTACAATTACGACTACTTATGTTAGGATATAGGAAGTCCGTACCCTAACCCTAGAGATGCTACAACTTGGAGAGTCGACTGAACAAACACATCCGAAGGGGGAAACAAGAGATATTTAGTTCTTTACTCGACGTAAAAGGTAGCCAGTTTCTACTCGCTTCTCACTGACAATTTTAGTAATTTTTATTTTGAGCTGCACTTTATTAGGAAAGAGTCCATGTATGGTTAGGATACCCTAATGTAAGTACCTGTTATGTGGCCATAAATTGCAGTATATGAAAAAGTGAAGAGAAAGAGACAAGAGAGACCAAGGAGCCTATTGTGATCTTATGATAGCAAGAGTTTGTAATTTCGTAGGAGCAATGAAGTATTTTTCTTTTTGCTGTTTTCATTCCTCTTCACATCTTCCATTTCTAACTTTTACTTTATACCATGCATCTGAAGTAAATTGGACTGTAAAAATTCGTTCGTCCCTCTCCCTTTTTTTCTAACAAATTTAGTAGTTAATAATCCCCCAAATCCCACCCCTCCCTTCCCAATATTTTGCTTGAGTCGAATGTACTTTTTACATTATGCTCTAATTATTTTTCTGGAATGACTTTCTTTTTTTTTCCATCTCTTTGCTTGCTGCTTTTTGCAACCTTCTTATGCACCACTATGTTCTAATATTTGTTTGTTTGCATTCATGTAATCTCCGAATTGCTTAAAATATGGTAGTAATTCTGAAATAGGTGATAGTGCTTAATAATTCTTAAAATAGTTTACTTTGGAAAGAAATACAATGGTTGAACTTTTCTCAAAAAAATACGATGTTTGAACTAAGCAAAATAAGTTTGTAATGCATGATAAAGAATGACGATGACTTTGAATTATTGAGTTTGCGATACATATGATGATCAACTATAACCTACATACATGATTCAACTTCTCCAAGTGAGTTGCTTCCACTTGAAATATAAGCAGCTTGTGTATTCCTTTCATCTTACTTAATGAATTTGGTATGTTTACTGAATTTTCAGTCTCAAAAGAAACAAAACTTTAATGATTTTGTGCTCTTGCTTACAGGTTATAAGATATTCCCATTATGCTTTGAGTTCAGTGGAACTTTGCCCACTCTGGCTGACTTACCTCAGGTTTATTTAAGTTCCTATATGCATGTTCATCTTAATTATTTTAGTTGCAGGGTAACTTGTTAAAAAGAGAGAGAGCGAGCTCAGCCGTATAATGTTAACCATGCAAGTTTGATTGCATTGAATGTTTCTGGTGTTTCCTACCTCATAGTCACGATTAATTAAGTCCTGTTTGTTTGTATAGGTACACTGCTTTTGTTCTTCTGTATCCTGTTGGGGTAGGACCTGGAGAAAGTGAGTTCTGCTGCCATTAAGCATATATGTCGATATGCTCTAACTTTCATAATATTTGGTAGTTGTTGAAAAAAAGGAATATTTATCGCTTCTTGCGTTTTATTGCAGTGACACTTATGTACAAAGCCCTACCATACATAAAGGATCGGAATCTCTACTCAAATGTTTTCAATAGGCTTCCTTTCAGCTACTACTCCTTTGTTTCGGTTTGCCATCTTAACAAGCTTTTCAATGGATTTCTCAAGTATGTTATCTTTTTATATCTTCAATTGACCTGATATGCCATCACAGGTTCTTCTGGTATGCTATCCATTTTTGTGGCTCAAACTGTATTTGCATTTGTTCAAGCAACGGAAGTATAAGTTAAACAAGCAACCACCCAAGAAAGAAAAGAAAGAACACTGAGAACTTGTTCTGCGGAATTACAATCCAGCACTTAGGTGCTTTCAAAATTTTCTGTGTTCGTGAATCAATGCAAAGGAAATTGATTCTGCTAGTGGGAAGTTACATTATTGCTATAAAGTTCGTGTATAATTGTCTTTCCTTGTAAAACAATTTTTTGCTAGAATAGTATTTGAAGTATATGTTACTGGCAATATCGAAGGTGATGAGATCCTTGTCTGCAGTGGGAATTTTTCCTCTTTTTTTTGGGGTCATACATAAAACTCAAATGACCGTACCGTTTCTAGCTCAGTTGGTAGAGAGCAAGGCTATTAACTTTGTGGTTGTCTGTTTGAAATCCATGGTGGGCGTTTGTTTTCTGTTGTGTTTTTTCGAGCCGAAGGTTTTACGAAAATAGTATTTTCGGAGTATGATTACGCATATATATCCTTGCCAGACTCTGCGGTATCGGGATTGATGACTGGAATGTTGTTGACGATACATTCTCTCTTTTTTCCCATGTTTTTCATATTTTGTCATAAAGCTTAGTAAATGGCAATTGCATACACCTGATATATATTCTTTGTGAAATTACGGCAAAGTACCTTTCTCTTTTTGATTCCGCCTATTTTTAATTTACTTTGGTTATTTACCTGTCATCTCCATGTTCTTATTTTCATAATTATAAGTGAGCTTTCTTTTCTTTGGGGACATGGTTCTAACATTGTTAGATTTTATGAGAAATATGTATTCATCTTACTAGTATATTTAAAGTTAATCCATCACATGCATTATAGATATGCTCTTTCTTGTTGTTACTATGTTTGAGATTAAATAAAACTTTGTCTATTGTCATTATATTTTTTAGGAAAATCGTAGTTACTGGGGCTTGCCTACTAATGTAGCCTTCAAAACTCCAGCCCGCGCCTGCCCCAACATATATCTAGCATTGGAAGATGTGGCAGGGTGGACTTTGCTCAATCGGAGACCGTATAGATTGGATTGTGGATCATGGCCTTTGTTGGTGCCTCACTCCATCTATACTTTTTGCTCATCAACTTGAGACCTTAGAGATTGGGATCATGACATTTGTTGCACCTCAGCTCCATGATCCATCTGAGGGCTTTTTGGTCTGTGATATGATCTCTCTAATTATCTATAATAGAAGACAAATTTCTTTTTTAAAAGAATGTCTTTAGTTATTGGGACCTAAATATTACAACATAAAACACACTTGAATCTCCATTTATCTCTCCGATTTAACTATCAAATTGCGAAAAATGGGATGAGGTGATTATCAAAGGTTTCATAATGGGCTTATATTATTAAATGGCTCAGAAATAGATGCGAACACAGTACACCCACTCTGAGTTGACGATCTCTGTTCTCTTTTTGTCCCACCGGACACCGGCGGCTCTCCCGGGATGACGAAGTTCGGGAAGCTTCTTTTCTCTTAAGTGAAGTGAGCTATATGGATCTCGCAATTCAATGGTGTCGCAATTAATCAAGCACGAGAGGATCGAGAGCACACTCGCCAAGGTATTACTCTCGAGCTTTAATTTCCAATCATATTTTTGTAGTGCCATTTCGTCGAACTCGTGGTGGCCGATGGGTTTTGCTGGGGTTTTACCTGCTGGAATATTCATGAGGAGTTAATTATTGCGTCTATTTCATGTGTTAGTCGTTTCAGTCGAAGGAGGTTCGTCGTTGTGCTGAGACCATGATGCAACTGGGGAAGGATGTGAGATTTTCAGTTTACTCATGGGCTCCCAACTACATATGTCATATTTTGGTCATCTATGTATGGTTAGCATAAGGAATGCTAAATATTTCTTTTTGATTTTGTATTTTTATTGTGAAAGGGAAACCTTAGCTCTTAAAATTTTCAAGAGTGTACAATTCAGGAAAGTTAGTGTATATTCTCTTTATGAGAAACAGTCCTCAGATATGTTTCGCATTGTTGTTGCACACTTAAAAAACATTATGGGAAGAAAGCTAGGGTAGTCGCAATTTTACATTCTCTAGGACATGGGCAACTGTGAAGTCATGGAAAGATGCTATCTTTGCCTGACAGTTTGAGCATACTTCATAATGAGATTTGCATATCTCATTGTTTTAAATATGATTTTATTTTCTTTGTCAAGAGTTCTTTTTTAAAATTCAATTTTCAATAAAGTATGTAGAGGGCTCTGGGTTGTTGCAGTTTCAGGATAATGGAAGTTGCAGTTACAACTGGACTAAATTCGTACTACAATCCTAGTTTTGAATTACTATATTCTGTTGTTAGTTGACATAAAGGAGCTTATCCTTGAGAGAAGCTGGAAGAGTTGTTTTAGCTGGATAAAATGGCAATTCATTTGGAAAGCACATCAAATTGTTGATGCTCCCTCTATTGTCCTGTGTATATGCAGAGTGCCCATCGGCTTTCATTAGTGGTCGCTGACTGATGACTTCCCATAATGCACTAAAGTTTGTTGCTCCTTTTTTATTTCTTCTATTTGCTTTCAGTTAAGTTAATGGTTATAAAGCTTAGCTACTTTCAGGACATGCTTGCTGCTTCACGACGTACCGCTGCTTTTGTTTGTGGTGATGACGTGATTCATAAGTTGTTTACAGAGTTGGCTTATCGATATAAGTTCAATTCCTTTATCTCTGTATATTCTTTGCATTGATGATATAACTCTTAATTATTCCCATTGGCTCTAGTTTATCTTTGTGATTGGTGATATTACCCTTTCAATTCTAGAGATCGAGCTGGCGGACATACAAGGTTACTTCGGACTTGCATTCGAATGGGAGATGCAACACCAATGGCATACATAGAGTAATGTTTCTTTCTTGATGTGTTTTCTTTCCCTGAATTTTATCCAAGCTTTTATCCCGTGCCTTTGGCAGTATCTTCTCTTTCTAATGGCCGCTGTGAATCTTGTTTCATTTACCATTCTTATTGGTTTAAAATTTAGATGTTCAATTTTGGCCCTTTTTACCTGAAAAATTATGATCACTATAAGACCAATATAGATTGTCTCGTTTGTTCCTTATAGCATGAGCAACATCTAGAGCTTTTTTTTAACTAATGTTGCATGAGGTCAAGCTTCTTACTTTTTTTTTTTTTTTGGGGGGGGTTAAGTTTTTCGTTTTTGGTGTCTGAGATGAAATGTAGTAAAGGCTGGTAATGAATTTAATGCGGATGAATCTTGTGATGTCAGATTTTTAAACATGGAGCTTATATGTCGGCATTCACTAGAAATACTTTTCTTCCATGTTTGTGCTCTCGAGCATCTATTAATGTGCATCTATTAATGTTGTTGCTGCACTGGCATGATTAGTGGCATTGGCTATTTCTATTAGGAGAAAACCTTTGCTCCCTCATTAGGGCAATATATCTGATGTCTTCTATTAGGGCACTATTACGTCCTTCTATATGCAAGTTGTCAAGAACAATAACTGATCGCCGAAGTCTGATGTCATCAAATGTAAATTATTGGCAATATGTCTTTCACGTAAATGATTACTATTTTCTCCTTGGTTTGAAAACCCAACCAGCAGATCCAACCAGTTCAGCCGCGAAGTAGCGGTTGGTCAGGTCCTGCGAAGGGCTTCAAACAGGATGGGGGTTGAACCGGATAAAACTGGCCGAACTACTCAATGTGGATGCAACAGGCAGACAATCAAACTGGCGGTTCGGTTAGTTTGACATGTTGCCGATAAGGGAGAAAAAAGGGACTGCTGAGAGGCTACGTGGTGAAGCAGCAGCGTGGTGAGCGCGGTGATTGAGAGCAGCGGGGGCATAGGAGCCCCTAAGTGGCTGAAGTACCAATGGAAGATGCTATAGCATTAGTGGAGCAGTGGTGACGGCGGCAATGGATTAGCGGGCATGTATGTAGCAGAGCAGCAGTCCTAGATCGGTGGAGCAACAGTGATTGACCAGTAGATGGGCGGCGGTGAGAATAGAAGTAAGAAAGAAGGAAGGAGAAGACAAGATGAGACAGCCTGCCGTGCTGTTATACCTCGCGGTCTCATGCGCGTGATGAGTAAGAGAAAAACAAAATCTGGTTGAACCAACAGGTCAACAAGTTAAACCGGTCCAATCAGAAAATGCCAGCCCAATCGGTTCGATGTCCTGTTCAGTTTTAAAAACATTGATTCTACCAGGTAGTGCTTATTATTGCTTGTAGGAAACCCTAACTTTATCCTTAACGTACTGAAGCAAAAATAACAGCAACAACGACAATGCTTTTTCCACTAGGTGGGGTGAGTATAACAAAATGACATTGTTACATTCATTTTATATCGTTATAATCGAATTACATAGTTGTCATTTAGTTTTTCAGATATACCCTAGGGAGGATGGCTGGTATGTTTGTGCTAAACTTCATGGATTTCTAATATTATGACCTTTCCGGATGCTCTTTTCCCCTGATCGTCAAAGAATATGACATAGATGGATTATGATATCTTTTTAGGTCTTCATTTGCTTGACTATGGATCGACGGATAGAGTTTACCCATGGCAGCTTTCCCTTTTACTCATCTTAACAAGAATATGTATAGGATAGTTTATTCATTTATTTAGTGCTTGTAGCATATGAAACCATACCTGAAGTTAATGACTTGTGGTCTGTGCGGCATAGTTTATTCATCTATTTTCTAGAGGGACCTAGAATTTATTCGCACGCCTGATCCCAATCCCGACTAAATTAGCTGGTAGGGCTTGGTTGGCAGCCACCGTAAAAGTTCGCCAAATCTTTTATAACATGGGTCCTGTTAAAGTTGTTGCTCCGTCCTTATACTAATATGTAATTGTAGCATATGATACCATACCCATGTTTTTTACTTGTTCTGATCTGTGAATCTTATTTCATTCATCTGTTAGCATAGAATGCCCTAGTCTTCAAAATTTACATGTACTGCTCGTCATCACCTTGTAGTAATCTTAAATTCAGACTTCTGATGCAATCCTAGTTGCTAGTTTAAAATGCTTACTTGGAAATCGTTGTTGCAGATTTGTTAGACAGAGACTCAGAGAGAATGAACTCTAGGAAGCTAAGCCACCAACACCGCAACTTCCTCAAAGAGTCCCCCCTGACCCATGGGCCAAGTGTCGTGCATGCCAGCAGTGGGTTCATCTCAAGAGGCCAAGAATTCTGAACCTGAGAGCTAGGAGTCAATTGGATGCTTATTTACCAACACAGGATGCCTCATGTAAACCAGCCAGCTGGCCCAGTTGGTTGCTAGATTGCGTGCTGGAAGACGACGGCGGCCTGCCCCTCATGGTAGGTTAGGATTTCGAATATGAGCAAGCATGAGTTGGGAGAGGCTAGTACAAGTTTGTTTTCGGTCGAGATATAAGATAGAAACCAAACTCGGCGGTTACATACCTACAAATACATGCATAATGTAAAATTTCATTGCCATGTAGGCATTATTTTGTTTCTAAAAAGAATATAGAAATTTAATTTGATGCTTTATCTCTCCCATTACATTCAGCTTCGTCTGTAATTGCTTTATATATTCTAGATCAATGTAAATTTTGGAAATTCTTGATGGTGTTTATATTGGTTTGTGCAGTTAACTGCAAGGTATTGGCTTCAGATTACTTCTTCTTAGAGTTTCTGCTGTTTTTGCTCCAAGCCGGATACATTAAAGAAGCTAGTTGACTATGATACGTTGGTGTTTTAACAAATTTAACTCGTTCGAGGAGCAGTGCGTGGTGATGAAATCTAGGGTATTCAAGCTGAGAAACTCTCTGCTTGACATCAGCTCACACGCAAAACAAAATCTATCTTCTCTTTCCTTCGATCTCCTGAACACCCAGAAAGCCCATGCTCAGATAGTTAAATCAAATTCTCAATTTGAACTCAGTGAGCTAGTGCGCTCATACTGCGACTCTGGGGAATTCTCGTTTGCACGTCAACTGTTCGACGAAACACCAAACTGGGACGTCGTCTCTGCCACGTCACTCATCGGCTCGTTTTCTCGTAGTGGTCGCCATCGTGATGCGATTTCTTTGTTCGTTCGCATGCTTTACTTTAACATTACACCTAATGAGTTCACTTTTGGCACCACGCTGCACGCGTCTACTGCTATAGATAATCTCACTGCCGGGCGCCAAATCCATGCTTGTGTTGTTAAATTCGGCTTAAATTCTAATGTCTTTGTTTCAAGCTCGCTGCTTAATCATTACGCTAAGTTGGACGATATAGAAGACGCAAAGAGAGCATTCGATGATACCTGCCAGCCAAATGTTGTTTCTTACACAGCAATGATCACTGGGTATCTGAAGAATGAGAAATTTGGTGAAGCTCTAGATTTGTTTCAGACGATGCCAGAGAAAAATATCGTATCCTGGAACGCGATGATTGGCGGTTGCAGCCAGAAGGGTCTCAATGAGGAAGCTGTGAACTTGTTTGTACAAATGTGCAGAGAAGGCGTAGTTCCGAACGATTCTACCTTCCCTTGTATCTTCAGTGCAGCTGCTAATGTAACAGCTCTTGGAATGGGGAGAAGTTTTCATGCCTCTGCAGTTAAATTTCTCAGCAAGCTTGATATATTTGTAGCTAATTCTTTGATCAGCTTTTACGCAAAGTGCGGTTGCTTGGACGACAGTATGAAAGCATTCAATAGGCTTAAAGAGAAGAACATCGTATCTTGGAATGCTGTAATTTGTGGGTATGCACAGAATGGTAAAGGAAAAGAAACCTTGGAGTTCTATAAGAAAATGAGAGCATGCGGGATTAAGCCTAACGGCGTTACTCTTCTTGGTTTGCTATTTGGTTGCACTCATGCAGGGCTTGTAGATGAAGGTCCTAAATATTTCAACTTGGCTCGAAAGGAGCAGCCGGATATTCTCAAGCCTGAGCATTATGCGTGTGTGGTTGACATGTTATCGCGTTCTGGACGGTTAGATGAAGCTAGTAGCTTTTTAGAAGATCTTCCTTTTGATCCGGGAATTGGATTTTGGAAGTCGTTGCTTGTCGGAAGCCAGATATATTCTAATAAAGGTCTGGCCGAGGCCATTTCTCGGAAGATACTTATACTGGATCCTAAGGACATTTCATCATATATTCAGCTATCTAATGTCTACTCATCTGTGGGTGATTGGCAGAGCGTGTCCACGATTAGAAGAGGCATGAAGGAGAGAGGAATGAAGAGAACTCCTGGATGTAGCTGGATTGAGGTCCAGAGCAAGGTACATGTGTTCTTTAATGGCGACCAAAGACATCCTCAGGCTGATGACATTTATAAGATATTGTGGTCCTTCTTGAACACTATCCTGCCACAGGCTCATTGAGAGAATATATTACTGAAATTCAAATAGTTTTGACCAAATGTATTAAAAGGTTTTTCATAAATGAAATGGTTATTTATGGTTATTTTGGTGATTATTTTGGGTGCACTGCTATTTTTCTGATAACTTTTAATATCGCGGTTGGCAAACGAATCTGGCGGAGGATTGTTAGAGTTCCCGACGAGCTATCCATCGGTAAAGTCTGACGAATAGTTTTGCCGGAGATTGGTCGGATTTGGCGATTATTTACCAATGAGTTTATCAGTTTATGTATTTTGCCGATGAAAATTCTCGGCGGAGTCTCTCTTTACCGAGTCTGATGCTGCAGAGCTGAATCGTTTGTCTTCTCTTAGAATCAGACAGGAACATAACCCTTTAGTTTCAGAAACTTGAAATGGACCCCGGAGCTGTAATAATAAAGATCATATTGAATAAACAGTTAGGTAATAGTTCATTAGATTGCCAATCTTGAGTTTCAAATAGAAATAATAGTATTGCATTGTGGTGTATACATTGAGCCAAGTCTCGACCATACCGGGCAGATAGGTACAGAACTTAAGCTTGTAGGTAGATGTAGGTAGATATAGAACACGAAGTCTAGTTACATACTTAACATACAGCTGGTTTCATTAATTAGCAGCTATATTCATTAATTAAAGAAAATCAGATGGTTTGAATGCTTCGACAGCCGCCTCGCCCTGAACTATGAAGTAACTTTTGTACTCCATTCCGAGGAACACTTCAGTGAGAACAGCAGTAGATTCGAAGGAAGCTTTCAGCAACTTCACAGCCTACAACATGAACCGAACAAAACCAAATGCATGTCAGAAATTGTGCAATCCTGATAATCTTTTTGACATTGCAGGAAACGTTCCGATGGCATAAAATTAACGTCGAATTCATGTTAACCACAAAAAAAAAAAAAAAAAAAAAAAAAGAAAAACTCTACACTTGATGAACTGAGGGGAAAAATTAGAGGGTAGATGGCATATACCTCTTCCATGCCTAGTTCGACATCAATCTCCTTTAGTGCACTAAAATCTTTAACATGGAACTTATTAAGAAGTGAGATGCTAAATATGGTGGACATAGGTTTATTGTAAGATCATCCGCCACCATGTAGGTTACCGTTTCCTTCACATATCCTTCACCTCCATGGCCAGTCACCGACTTAGACACAGGATCAACGTACCGTAGCTCCCTGCTCATTACTCTTGCAATTTGGGCAAGGATATCACGAACGTCAGTAAAATTTTTGTAACACTCCGAAGTTGCAGGCGGCTACAAGCATAGTAATTTGCCACAGTAGAAGGCGTTAGAAGAGCAGATGGCGAGGGCGAAGGCAACATGTTAGGGTTGAGTAGTCTCAGCCTGTGTTCTTGGGCTAACAGATAAGTGCCATCCATGTTTTCAGGCTCTCGTAAATGCTGCCTATAGAGACAGCCATATTATCTTTTTCTACGAGTTTTATAAGTTTCCAACTGGCATTGACATAAGACTGAAAAGGAAGTCCACAACGACTTCCCAGCTTCGGCAAAGATAACCTTTTTCACACTGGTATCTACCAGAAGTTTCAGATTGATTTGGTTGCCATGCAAGACCTGCTCCGGGTCTTTTAGCACAAATAATCAACTTCGAGTTTACTTCTGTCTCCCTGAATAAATTGGTAAGATGAGTAATTTGTATTCGGTAGAGTTTATATGGTTCATCATGCAGCAGAAGTATTACTTTAAAATTTTACATATTGCTGTATCAGTAGTCTGTTTCGTATGAACTTGTCATACTGTAACTGGTGAAAATGCAACTTCATATATATATATATATATATATATATATATATATATATATATATATATATATATCATACGCTTTCGTGCCACACTTTCAAATAAAAACTACAATAAGTTCTAGATTGTGCAAGCATCAGTTTCATCCAGTAATATTTTTTTTTAAAAAATAAAAAATAAAAAAACGTGTTACAAGAATTTCTTTTATGCTTGTAAAGTAGACAAGTATTCAAACACCACAGCACCCACTCTAATTCAGGTTGCTCCAGCTATCTAGAACATGACCAGTTCAAAAACAAAGCTATCTATCTCTCATGATAAGTATGTGAATTATGTGAAAATACTTCCAGCAGATATTCTTCATTTATATCCATATTCATAAGAAGCAACCAACAAAAACATGTAGATAGTTGTCCTGATCTAAACAAGGATAACTTCAAAAGGAAATGTGAATATATAAAACCAGTTGTAATAGATAAAAACCACACCTAGCAGCCGACGATGATAAAGCACTCAACTCGATCACACGTAGAGTTGATGTAAGACAACGATTAAAATCATGATGGGTATTTGAAGTAAGGGAATCCGTTTGTTTTCTTTCCACGTTGGGCAAAGAACAAACACTTTCAACCTCTGCAAGCAAGCAATTACGAAATCAAGGGGAGAACCCTCACTTTGGAATGAGGCAACAAGGAAACCAAAACACACATTCAACCTTCTGAATCAAGTAATTGTCTAATAATTGGAGTAAACCCCTCAAAGCTTAACAAGCCTATACATCTCCCTTTCTTTAAGTTAAAAAAGCCTGGACATCTTTATAGCATTAATAATTCTAGATAACTACTATCTATTATTTTTGTTGTGGCGATGATCGGGCAGGTTGTTGTTGTTGTTGTATTCGGACATCTGTCTCTCTTGTATTTTGAGTCCTAACATTAGTCGAAGCTGATGTACAGTCTCTTTCTTTCGAATAAAGGCACCTCATTTTCTCAAAAGAGAAAAACCTTTCTAAAAAAAAAAAAGAAAAGCCCTCATGATAAGTATATACGCATGATAGATTAAGAAAGCGACTTTGTTTATAGTTTAAGGGGAAAACTGTATATTACAAGTTGGAGTGTAGAGCTAATTTCATGGACTAATCAAATTGTTGATCAGGCTGGTAGGACCAATAAAATCTCATGGAATTCTATGAATTATACCTAATTTCGCTATAACCATACTTAGAAATAACCATAGGCCTTAGAAATAACCATAGGCCTTGGTTTCCCTTGATGCTTGACAAGGTGTATTAGAATCTTAAAGCTAAAATAAATGAAAGTCGGCACATATTATCATGAACCTCATTTTAAAACAGCATGATATCTAATTTTTTAGTAACTCAGACCGAAAAAAGGTGAACTCAAATTACTAATAGTTAGATTTTTATTCTATTTAAACTTTTTTTATTCCTTCTACTTTCAATTTTCAATGGGATAACTAAAGCTCAAGTTACTAGTGGACTTTTATTATTCCTTTATAGATATTGGATCTAATTAGGATTATTATACAAATCATCTAGATAAATTAAATTGAACAAACTTCTAGGAAAATAAAAAGATTTAACATCTATAAATTGCCAGCAATGGGCCAGATGAACATTATTCATGATCATGAAGCAATGAATGTTACAGAGCACGATAAAATAGAAAAAAAAAACGAAAAATTATGGATAAGTGCTTAATTTTTAGAAAAGTTATTTTTTGACCCTTTCAATTTTTATATTTAATAATAACCCCTTAATTTCAAATTACTTATTATTTAGCCCTTCTACATATAAAATTGACTATAATACCCTTAACCGTTAACTAATTTTTTTACTTAATTTTAGGGATGCAACTCGATGACCGGCGCGATGCGATGAAACTCGTTTTCGGTGGTACGTAAAAACCAAAAAGAAAATACAAAAAGATAATTTTCTAAGTAAACCTGGAGGAGTTAAAAGAAGACGTTTGTCATAGCGATGGAAGAGAAGATTAGATAACAAAATAAGAACAAAATATGAAAATATGAAAAAAATTACGTTGACTATGGAAGACGGTGCGCCGGATGACGACTAACAATCAAACAAGAACAAAATATGAAAAAAAAAATTATGTTTGTCATGGCGATGACGGTAGAAGACGGCGCGGCGGACGATAATTATGGAAGACGGCGCAGCGAAAAGAAAATGTTGGAGAAGAAGACTTAAAATATTAAAAATCTCATTAGGAAATAAGAATCGAAAGGGTATTTTCGTCAGAAAATTAATTGAGTTAGTTATTAGGGTTAAAAAATAAGAAGGCTTAAAAATATGGAGTAATTATCAAAAAATAAATCTGGAGGGGTTAAAAAATTATTTTTACCAAGTCAAGGGGCTTATCCATAATTTCCCTAAAAAAAAATGGTAGGAAGCTACTGGCAGACAAAGAAAGGTGAGAGCAGGAATTTGAATCGAAGCAACCCCGTAGTAGGGAGCTTCTATCGAGCACGGAGTCCAGCGGTTGATGGGCCTCTAAAATTATGTGCTGCGCATCCATTACTTGTCCAAACGTCGGCCCATATTCCAAAGTGGAGATTCATCGTCGATCCCAGACCGTCGTTGTTTTTTGAGGGCAGTCCTTTATTTAAATTTTTATAAACTTAAATTTATGTTATTTTATGGAAAAAAAAATATTGACCAACTAATTTAGGACTATCGGTCAGACAGTTTATTTATTATCATACAGAATTATGACTTGAGTTAGCAAGTGCTCCCAGATGGAGGAAGTTGTTCAGTTCCTTCGCTTTTCTGCAGTGATATTTTGTAGGATTATACATTCTTTTTCATGCTAATACTAAAGTTAGTAGGTACTACCGATAACGCTCGGAACTTAAAAACTATACATCACTAAATTCTAAGCGCATTTTGTAGGATTATACTTGATTGAGATACTTGTTTTTATTCTCAGTAAATTCTAACCTCATTGTTATGGGTTTGCAGGTATTCTTGTTTTTACGTCGGTCATGGCTTCACTAGGCTTGCAGATAATTTTGGAATCTATACGCTCGCACGAATGTATGATGGGTATCCTTTGATTCTAACCAAGCGTACATATTTTTGTGTTTCTCTCCGGTTTTCCCCAGTCCACTTTGGATTTGATTAGCTTTTAACATGTTGTACTTTGGATTAAATGTTCTTTTTTTTTTTTTTTTTTCTTTTTTTTTTTTTTTTTTTTTTTTTGGGGGGGGGGGGGGGGGGTGTTGCTTTGAACAGTGGCTGTAGTTTTCTACTTTCTGGACTACTATAATCGAGGTTGATTTAGAGTCATTATTAACAAAGTTAGTGCCTTTTATTTTCACCAAAAAAAAAAAAAAAGATAGCTTGGAGGGGTAAAAAATTGTGTTCTTCTTTGCTAGTGAATGGTATACATGTAGCATAGAATGTATAAACCAGAATAAATGCATGCTGTTGTTGCATCTTATACTTAAGTATTTGTTAAGTACTGCAAATCGTTTTCCTACCATAAAGTTTAACGGAGTTTTACCATGGTCTAAGCACATAGTTGACTTTATATTAGCAGATGTATTTGCCTTTTGTATAAATGCTTTCTATGGGAAAATAGATATTAATATGCTGTATGATCAAAGGTTGATGTACTGAAAAAATTTCGCCTCGTTATCTCCAAAAAAAAAAAAAAAAAAAACTACTAATATGCTGCATTTGCTGACAAATTCCAGCCAGCATTGTATACCATTTGCACATGGTCAATGACCGTGCTGGAAAATGTCAATTTCCTGGTCGGTCGGGCGTTGCACCAGAGTTTCTGCAGAAGATGTTGCTGGGATCACCACAAGGCCATTAGAGGTCTTGACACGGTCCGTGCCTGTACATTCGGCTCTCATTACTTTGTCGAGGTAGACTTACCTTTCAGAGATGCCTCGTCAAGAAGCCCATGATATTGGAGAGGTATTGCAAGAGAAGCTCGAGCAGCTGCTTGAGATAGAACGACCCCTCGTGCTTCTTGTCGGCCTGAGCATGCTCAGACGATATATATCTAGCTTACAGTTTGATACTAGAAGAGTGCATGATTATTGGAGTTTTAGTGGAGGAGAAGGGTGCAGAGTGATACTCAAAGAGTCTCAGAAGGAGAAATCGATCCTGCAACTAAATGTTCAATTTGGTTCTAGACCTTGTGATATGAATTTGTATCAGGATGCTACTCATGCAAGTTATACGATCCTTAATATATATGATAGAAATAAATACTAATATGTTATCTTCTGTTAAGATGATTGGACCAAATGTCTCACAAGCAAAGCTCAATATCAAATATTGCGATCAGTTCTTGGAACGCAGTGCCGGCAGAATGTGTGAAACCATATCATAAGGCCTGCTTGTGCTTCTCGTTATTCAGGCAATTATATATATATATATATATATATAGAGTCATCATTTCTTGGAATGTAGGATCAAATAAAAAAAGTTTTTGAATGCTCAGAATGCAGTCTTATATTTCATTTATGGCTAAGTATTGTTTAAATTCGAATGACATTTTGACTTATTTCCATTTTACTTTCTTTTTTTTGGGAACAATAAAGGATCCAGGCACCACAAACATAATAAACCTCTAGATTCACAATGAGGTAACAGATAGTAAATAAAACCTCTTGTTAGTTCCTTAAGCGTGTATACCAATAGCAAATAAAAAAGCATAGATCATGACAAATATAAGATGAGGCTAGGAGGAATGAAATCAAGAGCAACTAAGACTTACAACAGCACTATTACAATCGCAAGATAGCTTAAAAGATTGACCATAAAAATACAATGTCTAGCTTAAAGACGCCACAAAATAGATGGCTTCTTAGTTTTACCATTATAACCAGAAGGAAAAAAAAGGCGACAAAGCACACTTCTCTAAGTCCATAATCGCAATCTAAACAAACTGAGATCATATAAAAGGCACCTGAAACACATGAAAACCCACTAGATAACTCAATATTTTGACAATTTAGAAGCATTTTCTGTGCACAATTGAGGGACCAGACTCATCGTACTCTGACTTTGAAATCCACATCTGCATATGGAGACAACGAATGTTCTCGTAAGACATCACCATTATATTAATCGCTAGAAGAGTTGATACTAAGAAATTCTAGTGCAAAAAAAATGTATACCTGCTGGAAGGTGCTGAGGGAAGCAAGAATGGAGCCTCCAATCCACACACTATATTTCCTCTCAGGTGGTGCCACCACCTTAATTTTCATGCTGCTAGGAGCAAGGGCTGTGATCTCTTTGCTCATACGATCAGCGATACCAGGGAACATGGTTGAACCACCACTGAGCACAATGTTACCATACAGATCCTTTCTAATATCCACATCGCACTTCATGATTGAATTATAGGTCGTCTCATGAATACCTGCTGCTTCCATACCGATCAAGGACGGCTGGAAGAGAACCTCGGGACACCTGAATCTCTCTGCTCCAATGGTAATCACCTGTCCATCAGGAAGTTCATAGCTCTTCTCGATTGAGGAGCTGTTCTTGGCTGTCTCTAACTCCTGCTCATAGTCGAGAGCAACATAGGCGAGCTTCTCTTTTATGTCCCTAACAATTTCCCGTTCTGCAGTTGTAGTGAAGGAATAGCCTCTTTCGGTGAGAATCTTCATGAGAGCATCCGTAAGATCACGACCGGCCAAATCCAACCGAAGGATGGCATGAGGAAGAGCGTATCCCTCGTATATTGGGACAGTGTGGCTCACACCATCACCGGAATCCATGACAATACCTGCCATGAATAGAGCATTAGTGAAAGAGACATAGTAATACACATAAAATTACAGAACTATGCTCATAATACACAGACCAGTTGTACGTCCACTGGCATAGAGGGAAAGGACAGCCTGGATCGCCACATACATAGCCGGGACGTTGAATGTCTCAAACATGATCTGAGTCATCTTCTCCCTATTTGCCTTGGGGTTAAGTGGGGCTTCAGTAAGGAGCACAGGATGCTCTTCAGGAGCAACACGGAGTTCATTATAGAAGGTATGGTGCCAAATTTTCTCCATATCATCCCAATTGCTTACGATCCCATGCTCTATAGGATACTTCAATGTCAGAATACCTCTCTTGGACTGGGCTTCATCTCCCACATATGCATCCTTTTGACCCATTCCCACCATAACTCCGGTGTGGCGTGGTCGGCCGACAATACTGGGGAACACTGCCCTGGGTGCATCATCTCCAGCAAATCCAGCCTGTACGAAGAAAAAGGATATAGCAAGACATTTTATAGCCAATAGCCTGAGAGGTGCAGCTACACATAAATTAGAAGAACTCCATGGGGGGACTGACCTTGACCATCCCGGTTCCATTATCAACAACGAGAGGCTGGATATCATCACCATCAGCCATCCTTGATCAAATCTGTAGCATAAGCAGCTTAGAGAAGAAAAGAATAGTATTGGCAAAGAAATTTAAAATGCTACCAAAAAACAAGTTTCAGTAATTGATGAAACATCATGAAATCTTCAACTTAAAATGCATGACAAAATAGCAATAACCTTGGGGATTGCAAATAAACCATCGCTGGCACCAAGTAGATACAAAATCACGAAAAGTGCAATAGTTCCAACCATTAGACGATCCTAGAGGAAACAAAGTTTTTTGAGAAAAACCATGACTCATACAACATTTCCTAGTTTCCCTCAAAACAAGCTGTCATTCTAATATGGTTAATTCAATATCTAAACTGATTACTCCACTATTTAGTTAACCTAAACCCATTCATATAGGGCTAAGGAGTACCACATTTCGTTATTTTATGATCCTGACAATTACACTTTCCACTCTAAAGGCATAAAGACAGAAGACAACAAAGCCCTTTCTATAATCCATACACATCAATTTGAAAGTAGTTCAAACTCCAACGAAAAGCCAAGTGGGCAAACAAAACAAAATAGATACCACAAAATAGCTCAAGACATATTTGCCGGCACATCTTAATAACATCCCGAACCCTATGTTAAAAAAGCAATGTTGCGTTAGCACAGACTGTTGGGCAAATCCAAGATTTCTTTCCAATACATTATCCTTATTCTGTATACCTTGGTGAGCAATGAACTTGTGCTTCTTTCGCTCTCTATATAGTTGTTCATCTTAGCTTTGGGCTCCGTTTGTGCGCACAGAGTAGCTCCCTCATCAAACTCTAAATAACAACATTGCAGGAATAAAACCCAGAAGAAGTTTACTCGCTCCCCTCAAAATCTTAGCTCCCTAGTCAAAATCCATCAAATTATTCACCCTTCCACCAGATCTGCCAAATCCAGTGCCGTTATAACTATAAGCCACTAAAAAAGTAGAAGAAACCCTAGCATGCTTCAGCTACCGTTTCAAAACACTAAACAAACTAATCTGCATGTACATTAAATTTAAAATGAAAAATAAAAAAAGATCCAAAACAAAAGGAGAAGTCTAACACGAACATTCAAATTTCGATTACAAACAAACCAAATCAAACAAGATCCAAACGCTTTGCGACGGACACTAAGTTAATTTACTAAACAAATCAGCAAATTGCGAGATCTACTTAGAGAAAAATCAGAGAACAAGAGATCGAAAGCGAACCTTAGCGGCGACGACAAGATCAGAGGCGAAGGTATGGAAATGATGCGGAATTTTATAGTAGTATTGTTGGCGGAGCAGGAAATGGAAAAAGATTGGGACAAAACTAATAAAAGTACAGGTTTTGCTCAGATTTCACAATAGTAAATCTCGGCCTTTTACATTCTTATTATCGCCTATTGTAGAAGGATTGTGTTACTCGGCTCGTTAGGGCTGAAAATGAAACCCGAGCTTGCCTTTTACACAAATTAATCTCACCCTAGCCCTAGCTAGGGCTGAAAATGAGCCGAGCTGCTCACGAGTAGTTCGGGCTCGAACTCGTTTAAGTTCGGCTCGAGCTCGATTATTATTGAGCTCGAGTCGAGTTCGAACACAAATTAAAGCTCGAATAATTAAACGAGCCGAGCTTGAGCATTGTATTACTCGGCTCGTTAGGCTCGCGAGCCTAATTATTCAAATATTTTTATAACAAAATTACTTAAACGAGTTCGAGTTCGAGCTCAACTCGAGCTTGATCTAATTCATGCAATCGAGCCGAGCTCGAGTCGAGCTCTGCTATACAGGCCAGATAAATTCAAAGGCCTTTTTCCAGTGAATCTTCCGAGGAGAGTAGGTACCCAATGGACAGGCTTGGTTTTGATGCCGATTGATTCTTGCCTTTGCAAACTTTCATTTCTTCTGTGTAATAAAAATAGATCGATCCTTGATCGGGGAATTGGAAACTTTCGACTCAAGTTCGGTTCAGTTGATATAATCGAGCCGAGCTCGAGTCGAGTCCGAGCTTTAGATTTATCGAGTCGAGTCGAGTTCGAGCTCAGCCTTTGAAGCTCGTCGAGCTCGAGCTAAACCAATCGAGCCGAGCTTGAGCACAGTGGTACTTGACTCGAACTCGGCTCGTTTCACCCCTAGCCCCACCTAGAGGTGAAAGCGAGCAAAATCGAGAACTAATAACTCAAATATGGTTCAATTGATTTAGCTCGAGCTCGAACTTAACGAGCTTCAGAGGTTGAGTTCAAAATCGACTCGAGTCGAAAAATCTAAGGTTCGAATTCAATTCAAAATCGGCTCGATTCTATTAACTAAGCCAAGTTCGAGTTGAATCGAGCCGTGCTCGACTCGGCTCGGCTTGATTGCATAAATTAAATTAAGCTCGAGTCGAATTTAAACACGAACTTATTTAATTAATTTTGTTTTAGAAAAACACTTAATAAAATACAAAAACTCATTTAAAGGTCGCGAGCCTAATGAGCCGGATAATATAATGATTGAGCTTGACTCGTTTAATTACTCGAACTTGAATCCATGCTAGATCTCGACTCAAACTCGGCAATACTTAAGCTCAAACCGAACTTAATAAATTCAAGCCTGAGCTACCGTGAGTAGCTCGGCTTGTTTTCACATCTATCCCTGCCACACACCAATTGGGATGATAAATGAGAAAAACTACTCATCCCCAATAAATCACATATTAAACCACATACAATTAATTTTTATCATGCATTCGTCTCGTGATCTACACATTTATCTCGTAACCCATACAAATTATCAAAATTATAATTATACCTATTATAATATGTGATTCTGATATTGTTACGTATATTATATAATTTATTATGTGGGTTTTTAGATGAACATAGCAAAATCCATGATGAATAGGGTGACGAAAGGGCCCCAGCAGTAACCTGTAACTTATAGGGAGACTTACAAATCAGCCTTCTCTCGTTTAACATGTTACATTTAAATTCCTTATTTAAGTTATGGCAAAATACATATTTTAAAGTTTATTTTAAAAGTTAAATATTTTAAACAATAATATTTTAATATGTTCAATGTATTTTATGTTAACAATTTTTAAATATATATATATATATATATTAAAACTATATAATATATTAAAACTCCAAAATTGTTATTGTTTAAAATTTCTAAAGCAACGAACATATATTTAAAAATAACATTTTAATAAAATTTGAATATGAAAACTATAGAGAAATTTTTATTTTTCGAATTCAAATTTTCAAAAAATACTTATACTTATATATTTAGAGTGATTTGATAATATTTTTAAAAAAATATACACATGAATTTGTTAAAACTTAAAATTTGTAAAGAATGCCTTTTTCGAAATATTGGTTGCTAGTCCGCAAGAACTTCTGCAATCATATTAAAATTTAATAAAAATTCGTTATGATTGATTGACTGCATCATTTAATTTTTACTATTTAATAAGATTTAAATTATAAAATTGTACATTCTAATATAATATAATTAAATAAATTACGATGAAGTTAATCACTTTTCTTTTTCTTTTTTTTTTTAAAAGAAGGGTCTCAGAATGTTTTACAACCAATTTTAAAGATTTTTCCCCAGCCGACTACGATTTCTCCATCCGTTTCCGGCTTCTAATCAAGACGACGAGTACGCTATCTAGCTATCCCCAGCTGTTTCTCCATTAGCATCAAAATTCCGAAACTTGAATTCCATGTAGAAATTCCGAGAATTTGTACGAGACAAATGGGTGATTCCCATCGGCCATGGTTAAATGGGCTTGAGTTGCTTGTAGATTCTCAACAGAATAAGCATTTCCTTTCAACTGGGTCTGAAGGGTAATTAATTTATTTAACTTATTTTCTCGAATTAATGCTTTTTTTTCTTTTTTTTTGTTTCTTGTGATAATTGATTGTGGACTTGTAATTGCTTCTTGATTCTCAGGATTGATATGGTACTAGGAGGTGGATTGCGCAAAGGTCAATTGATAGAATTAGTTGGATCTTCATCTTCTGGAAAAACACAAGTAAGAATCATAAGTTATTTCCATTTTATGATGAAAAGTTCAATGTAAAAAATAGTTACTATTGATCGCATTGCAGATATGCATGTATGCTGCTTCCCATGTCAGTGACAAGCAACTCGGTGCTGTCATGTATTTGGATACATGCAATTCATTTTCTGCGTCCCGGATTTCACAGATAATTGAGCGTACTATCCCGTCTTCTATAGAGGTTTATTTAGTTTGATTTCCATTTTTATGCATGCATTTTTTATTTAAACTTACATCTGTAGTCAATAAGCGATGTAAATGTAAATCATGCAAGTCAGACTTGGTTGTCGGTATATGCTTCTGATTTCGACTACTTTCTTGTTCTAGGCAAGAGCATTACGGCTGAAGAGAGTCATGGGCAATATCATACATCATTCAGTTTATGACATTCATTCTTTGCTGCAACTGCTGCATGAGCTGGAACTCACCATATGCCAAAAGGTCTTGGAAGATGATGGTCTTGGACATTTTTCTAATAACATATTGCTTATGTTCTTGGTTTCTGAAGTTTTTTGTTAACATAGATTAAAGGCACTGGTTCTATATGCTTGTTAATCGTGGATTCAATATCGTCACTTATAGCCCCAATACTTGGAGGCAAAACCCCTCAAGGTATGCGCCTAGCTTCTGTTACCTTGTATTCCTTTTGAGAATTTCATGCTCCAAAACTGTTGATCGAACAGGTATTCTTTTGAGAATTTTATTTATTTCCTCCATCTTTTGTTGAAAAGCCAGTGAAACAGTAGAGGTGTTAGCTAAATTGAAGTGGAATGAGATTCAGCCCCTTGTACCTTATAGTAAGAGTCTTGCTGCTGCATACATGACTCACCAGCTCCATTTTTATATGCTTGCTGATGGAGATATATAATATAATCGAGTATGACAACTGAAACTTAGGATTCGCTGAGGTCTTCTTTCCTTGTCATAACTAATAAGAAGTGCATAATGCTTGCTTACAAATTAGTTGAGGATGTTTGCCCAGTTTCTTTCCTGAAGATAACACAAACATTTAATTAGGGTATAGACAAAGTAGTTATAGATTGTTGCTTGAAAATTGCTTCCAAATCGACATGTTAAGAGTTTCAACATTCTTTTGTGAGTCCATTCAGAATGCATACTTGTTTTGCCCAATTCCCATCTTACTATTGTCTAAGAAAGTGCTGTTTTTTTGTCTCAGTCAAAGTTTCTATTCGTGTGGGATTTGTCATTTGTCAAGATAAATGTAAGTTGACCACCAATTAGCATGTTTATTAAAGAGTACAGGAGTTATGATATAGCAGAATATTACATTAAATCATGCTTTTTGTTTCAATTGAACTAGTAAAATTTTGTGCTATAAAATATTGCAGAGACACCCCATCTAATTGCCTCTGGCATGTTACTCGGATCACCTCAGTAGCAAAACTATAAAGAGGTTTTTCATCTTGTCTCTCTAAGTTTTGCATATACAAATTATGTCAGCAAGAAATGAGTTGTCTGACCCATCCAAGGAGTCAATACATTTTCTGCCAGTCACAAGCTGAATAGAGTCTTACCCTGTATAATGATGGGTCTTCCCTCAGTGGGACTCAGCCTTCTTCCTCTACATTTTTGCCTTCTTCCTCTAAATAAATCCAAGGCTAGCGTCTTGATGCTTCTGAGGATGTATTGCTCACACTGGTAGAATGGTATGTGGAGAGGTGCTAAAGACACCTAAGGGAGCCCCATAGAATTGTTATCTTCTCTGATGTATGCATCTGCACTATCCCTGAAAACGAGTCTGTTTCCGCACAGTTTTGATGATGGTGGCCTTCACATAAAATTTTCCTTGCAAACATTGTGGAAGTTGTTCGACGTTGACAATGCTTATGTTTATGAGTGCTTTTGTATATACTTCACTAAATTTCACCTTTCAAAATTTCCTTGATTGTTTTCAAAAAGCTTCTTCTAAAGAGTAGCATCAAGTAGTGCCAGCACTGTTATAGATAGCCTAGATAGCTCATTTATGTTTAAACATTCATTAATAAAATGAATTCTACTTTGATTGCTGTCAATGCAGGAAGGTCGTATATGGTGTCTGTTGGAGTTCTTTTGAAGAAGTTGGCAAATGAGCATAACATTTGTGTATTGGTTTGTGCATGAACCACCTTTCTTAGGAATAAATAGTCCATAAAACATCAACTGATATCTGTTAGTCGTGTTTGTTTAAGAGTAATAATTTCTATGTATGTTCCTGCATTGTCAAAATGGCATATCATGCCACAACTTTTTCAAATACCCGGAATTTTGTACCATTACATTTTGCTATGTTTCCATCTATGCCTCATTTTAAAGTCTGCACCGACGGCATTATCGGTTCAATAGAGGAAATGATCTTTTAGACAATACCATCGCACCCTTTTTTGTATAAAGTGATCAAATGCATTGTAGAGTTCTGTTTCTTCTAATGCTTTTCCGATCCAGATACACAAGGGTAAGTAATTAATAAATTTTACAGAAAACAGCAAATGGTCATATCATACTTTTATAGGCAAATATGTTCGATAAGGTTGTCCTGTTGGAGTATGTAATACCTCTAAATGTATCTTTTTCTTGCAAGTTGCGATAGATGTTATCATTGTAGAAACTTAAAGGCTAGCTGAAGCATTTCATTATCCATCCAATAAGATAGATCTTTTGTGACTTCTGGTCAGAAATTGTATGTTTCATCATGTTATAGGACTTCTTGTCAGATGTTGTGCAAAGATATTAATCAGTGCACAAGGTCATTACATCAATCATGGATATCATATCAACCTCGGATGCTCATTATTAAGCCAAAGACCTAAAATAAATTGATATAACTCTTCATAGTGTAGCATTACCACAACATGCAATTGTGCATTTATAGTTCTTATGTTATGTAGGTGACTAATTATATGGTTGGTGGGGAGGGAGGAACAACCAAGCCCGCTTTGGGAGAGAGCTGGAAAACCATTCCCCATGTTAGGCTATTGCTTACTCGTAATCAAGGTTGCAATATTTCTGAGATATCTTTATTGAAGCACACTTCCATAGTAAGTGTGTCTTTACTTTTGTTGTCGGTGTCTTAACTCTTAATTGTTGTCGGTGTCTTTACTTTTCTTAACTCTTAATTGTTGCTGGTCAGTTATGCGCACTTTATCATCCTTGGACACTGATTTATTGCCAAATTGCAACAAATTAATAAACACTATTGAAAATTAAGATATGAAAATGCCTGATTTTAAATAATTTAGCCTCTTTGATATATTTGCTCCTAATTTCTTAGACTAGGCCTACTACCAATAAAATAGAAACCATGACTCTTTTAGTTACTAAACCTTACAGACTGGCAGTTCCGTGATGCAATGATTTCGATCACTATTTACTGAAATAAAGGAAAAGCTACTACTTTTTGCTTAAAACGACACTTTACCTGACTTCTGTGATATGATAATCATAGGCTTCTGGTCGTACAGCAAAGTTTGTAATTCACCAATGAACTCCAAGGAAGTTGCTATTCTGGATGATGATGCCGAATGATGATGCTCCCTAGATACCAGGCTGGATGATGCAAAAGGAAAAATATCTCACAACCTGGTACCTCATGAATTCATTTATTTTTGTTTGCAAGTCAACTGTTGGATTTTGGCTCTTTGGAAGTTTGTCTGACAAGCAGCCGAAAAAACTTTTTAGTTCATCGTTATATATTAGAGAGAGAGAGAGAGAGAGAGAGAGAGAGAGAGAGAGAGAGAGAGAGAGTTTTGGCATGCTGTTGTGCTCCATTTCTGTGAATCTTTGATTAGATAAGCTGTTGTTGAGGTTTGCTTTTATTGGATGGGTTCAACATGATAATCTGCCATGTCATATGACTCGTATTACATCCAATGTTGTATGCAACTACACATCACCATCCTTGTGGCCCTTGATAACTGCTACGTGGAAGAAGATTTGGGATTTAGCTGCTAATAATCGACAGGATTATCACATGGCAAGTGTTTTATTCGCTAACTGAGGACTAAAGTGGTAGATCAAAACAACAAGTCTTTCTCCTACGCGAAATCGGTAACAGTGATTTTTTATATGCCATAATATTTTATTCTGAACTATTATTTCGTTTAGATCAAGCAAAATAAGGTCCTAATCTTTGCTCATACTCGTTTGTGAAGTGCGGTCAAAGCTCTTGCCATGTTTGAATAATCTGAAACCTGAGCAGTTCAATTGTGCATTCTCACAGCTTGAAGAAGCCATTACAATCACTATTCGTAGGTGACTCGATCAACCACTTGGGCGATGGTTTGAGACACTTGGGTGAAGCTGAGCTCGCAGACCCGTGATCAAATGGGCTCATCTTGGTGTCCTAACCTCAAAAGCAAAGGACCCGAATGCTATAGGAAGTACTGATTTGGACACAAGAACAAAACGGGTGGGGACCCGAACAAACAAGTAACGAACCAAAAGAACCGTAGCAAGTGGGACCTGACCAACAGCATGAGAAAGAGACGCTGCTTGTCGACCTACTCAGCTTAACTAGAAGTAGTAAGCATAGTAGTAGAGAATTATAAGAGAAGTGTATGAGAGAGTTCATGACCTTGGGCCTGTGCAGTGGTGGTGGAGGAGAGTAGAGATACGGCCGGCCACGGCAGCTCTGTGGACTGTTAAACTCCGAACACGACAAGCGTGTTAATCAGTCTTTGTATTTTTTTGGGATTTTCAATGTAAAATACAGCCTATAAGGACCAATCATATAGAACCCAGCTATATAAATCTATCGGCCAACTCTACTACCACTGAGACAGATTTTGACACAGCATTCACGCGTCGGCTTATCATAAGTAATATTTGAAATCGGTGCATGGATCAAACTCATGACATGATACTTTCTAAGGCCCCGACGCGGCTAGATGACCTCAAAGGGCGGGGCGAAATGATGATTGTAATCGAAGTGATTATGTTGAATTTTTGTTTAGATCATCATGAAAAATTTACGAGCGGGCCAAGCGCGACTAGCTCAATTGGATGGGAGGCGTCTCAAAAAAGTATCACCACCTAGATTCGAGTCCGTGTAGAGTGAAATCTCTCGCAGAATTTTCTAAAAATTTCTGTATTTCGTGACATGAGCCTCCGTTTATAGAAGACTTGCACTCGAAATCTAGATCGTCGGTCGGAACTAGACGTGGGGGTTTCGCGTTAGTTTGAGACCTATACGAGATCATACGCTCACATTACAAATTTTACCACGATAATCTTCCAAAAATAAAAAGAGCGGCACCGATTTGATTGTAATTACTATACATATAAATTTACAGTGGCACGGATCATGTTCTATAAATAAAATATTGTAGCCTTCTCTTGATATAGGTCTGAAAGTATGTGTCGAGAAATAGTACTAAAAGTGAAAGAAATACTGTTGGAATTTAATGGGAAAGGTACTGTGGGCCAGTGGATATTTGCTCCTCTCTGAGTGGTTATATATATGTCCATCTTTCACTTATCATCATTTAATATATCAAAATAATATTAATTAATTATTAATATGTGTTGCTAATTGGACAGATCATGATGCTAACTATACTGATTAGATAAATTATGGTACTGACTAGATAAATCAAATTTTGAAATACAAAAGCCGTTAAAATTTTTTGAATATTCATATTTTTTATTATCTATTCTTTATTTTAATTCAAATTTTTGAATGATTTTGTGAATTTTAAAAGTTAGTTTGTCTAATTATTACTATATGCAAATTTAATTGAATTGAACGATGATAATATGTCAAAGATAGACTAAGAATATAAGTTTTCTTTCTGGAGGGGTGTGGTGTCAGCGAGCGAGTAATAAGAGCACCCGATTCACGTTCCATATTCCATTTTTATCGCACGAGCGATCGTGGGATGTGCTAATGATGGAGATGAGATTCAGTATCTGGTTATCTCAAAATAGGAAATCAGTATCCAGGACAAGGTGAGATATTAGGAGTGATGAGAATCTCATCGGTCGTCTGGGGGCCAAGAAATCACCCTCATCTCTTCTTCTCCAATGAGCTTTCAATGCCCACGTGAACAACCTGACCCGTCATCTCCTCGTATTTCTCTGTATCAGTCCCCCCCGCGCCCTTTTAATTGCCCCCACCACCGCCCCTCCTTGGTCACGCAGACAGTAATCTTCTCTCTCTCTCTCTCTCTCTGATCTTTCTCTCTCTGGCTTCTTAGAAAGCTTGATTGTCTGTGACTGTTTCTAGTTGATATCATCAACAATGGGTGATTCTTCAGCTTCCTACATAAGATTGGTACATAAATTAACTCTTTTATTATTCATTCTTGAGTGATTATTTCACAAGTGAATTACTAATGGCTAAAGTAGACAAATATCGATGCTTTTTATTAATATTAGGTGCAACACTTAATAGAGAAGTGTCTGATCTTCCACTTGAACAAAGAGGAGTGCATGGAAGCTCTCTATAAGCACGCCAATATCAAGCCTGTTATCACCTCCACTGGTTAGTTAGTTCTTCATGCAGTACTATATCTTTGAATCTTTGATCATGTATGACATACAATATAATTAAATTCCAAAGTATTAATAAGTCATATATATGTATATATACACACACACACCCCCAATAATATATGCGGAAAATGTGATAATTTATGATTTACAGTGTGGAAGGAGCTGGAGAAAGAGAACAAGGAGTTCTTCGAGGCTTACGCCCGTGACAGAGAAGAGCGTGAGTGGGAGAAGGAGACAATGAAGAGGATCGTGAAGATGCTCCAAGAATCCGGTTCCAGAGATCCCGACGATGAAGAGTAAATTAAAGTAGCGTTTTCCTGAATAGTCCACCATCCACGTCGATGAGACCTACCCTGATGATATCTGCGTGGTTCTGAACGCATGGAAATTAAAAATGAAGGTGACTAAAGTGGGAATTAATGTAACCAATCTCTATAATATATGTAAAGTAAAGATAATCTATGAATTTGTGCCATGTGGCATTCATCTATTCTTAGCTTTTGCCACATGTCATCTTAAATCTTGCCATGTGGCATTTTTATACTCTTAGCTCTCGCCACATGTCATGTTTAATTTTCAATCTTTAATTTCCGGCGGTAAGCAACATATTTTTTAACTTATATTTTTTTTCTTATTTATTGAGTTTGAGTCTCCGACCTTTGCTATTCCATTTATTAAACGAAAAACATACAACTTAGTAATAGCTATTAATATTTCGCATTTCTGTACATCTCTTGGCATTCACAGTCTCTTCAACTTCTCAACACCTATTTTCTTTCTTGATCAACAGCAAAAACTCACAGCATTGAATTAATTTGAGGTCATTATATGCAGAATGTTGTAGAGAGTTTAAATGGATGATTAATTTGAGAGGAATTTTGGAAGGCAAGCTTATACCCAGCTAATAATGACGTATATCAGGAGGATTAGGTCTCCTGTAGACAAGATGACGACGAGGAGCCAGGGATCGGAGACACCCTTCTAAGAAGGTCCGATCCGATGGGCTCTCGATTCCTACCCTGCGGCCGCTCCCCCGTCAAGGCTTAGGATGGATGGTGGCGGAGGAGGCAGTACTGGTTGAATTTCTTCTGGTAAGAATCCATAATAGAATATGAGAGATAGTATATATTTTTTATTATGAGGTTCATTTGGGAATCCAGCAATAGTGGTTAAATCATACCTTTGTATTATTAGTGGTTAAAAACTTACAAAATTCGAATTTTTTTTTTTTTTTGGAAGATATATATTGTAAATAAAGAAATGTTTTCAATTTTACTATTTCTACTTACAGATTTGAAGTTTGCAAATAAAATTTAAGTATATATAAATTATCTATTTATTGAGATTATCGTGAAATTTTTTTTATCTGTAATCGGTCCTTATTTTGTACTATCGTCGTAACAGATAAATTTATAAGTGACACCGACCTAAATTTCATAAACAGAAAAATTATAACCTTTCTATTTTGGCAAATCCAAAGACCCCTGTTATTCTCTATGGGGGTAGAGAGAGGAAAAATTTTCAAAAGATTGAATAAATATATATTTTTTTTCAAAACAAAAGCCCGTGCTTAGCACGGGTTAAATTCTAGTTTAAGTAAATAAAGGTGAGATCACGTAAGCGTGGATATTATTAGATGTAGTGTGGACTGTGGAGCTTTTAGGGTCGCGATCGATCATGGAGAAGTTTGATCGTCTTATGTACAGATGGCGCGAGAGGGAACGAATTGAATCCTTCTCGTCGTTGTTTCAGACGTTGAAGTTCTTCCTTTTCCGTCAGATCCAAACACGGCTCCTTAAATTATATATTTTCGTTATAGTTTGCTTAAATTAGTTTGGATTGAGGAAGACATTAGTGGTGCTCTGATTTTCTACTTAATTTACTAGGTAGCTGATAATATGCTCTTAACGGGCTTCATGCGTGTATGATCGATGACTGATATGAATATGATCGATCGGTTTGCACGCAGCAATCGTTGTCTAATTAATGGTAGATTATCATTTTTATTAATTGCTCGAGGGAAAATTTGTTTGCGGGAGCACGTGGGCGTACAGCTTCTGCAAGAATAGTAGGTACAGGAAAAGAAATCAGGGGTTTGCATATCAACCATGCATTTATTTTTTAATATAAAATATATTTACAAATATTTTTTTAAAAAATTAAATATAAAAATTATAAATTACATAAAAAATTTATTTTATTTAAATTTTTTAATAAATTATTCTAAATAGTTTGAAACTTCAAAATGTTAATGGATTATCCTTTAATCCATTAAAATTTTAGAGTTTAAAATTTTTTTAAAAAAAATTAAATAATAAAGTTATGGATCACAAACGATATATTTTTTTATTCAAAATTTCTTCAAAAATATTTATATAGTAATTAAAGTATTTTTATATATTTTTTGAGAGAGTGACTGATTTGTAAAAAATTTGAGATGAAGAACTGATTTACATAATCTTTTAAAAATTGGACTAAATACGGTATTTTTTTTAAAACAAGCGGGTGCGAGAAAAATGTGCGAAAGTTCTTGTTGCACTTAGAATAATTGGGAAATAATATTTTGTTAAAAAAAAGTCTGGTCATAGAGAATTATGAACAACTAATAGTTCATTTCAGCCATAGGTAGCTACAATTATAATGAAAATGAGAGTTAAATATGGGCATTGCATGGCACCCTTTTTCTAAGTTGGGATTGTTGCGTATTTATATGTGCATCGTCACGCCAATATATTTATGTATTTTTGGTCAAATATATTTTTCTATTTTCAAAATTTGATACATAATTTTTTTTTTAATAGCTGATATGCAATTCACCATTCCGAGTTTCATCCGTACATTTACTCATAGCAATCTTGGCTGACAATGTGAGTGACAATCGATCAAAAGTGGAGGTGAGGCCAGTCAAACAATATGGAAAATTGTACTATATTTTTTATATTAAATTTTAATTAGATTTATAATTTTTATGTTGAATATTTTTTTAAAAATATTTCTAAATAGGTGTTTTGAAGCTTCAAATTTATAAAACGCAACCTTATTTTTAAATATTCAAAACACCTATTTAGAAATATTTTTTAAAAAAATATTCAATAAAAAAAGTGTAGATATCATTAAAATCTATGACTTTTATGTTGAAAGTTTTTTCAAAAAATACTTTAAATAATTTATTTAGGATTAAATATAACGCAAAAAATAATTGAAATAAGATACTGCGGTATAAAAAGCATAGAACTTTCTCGAACGCCTCCAGCAAGAACTTACGAATTACGAGATGTTATATAAATTTTCGTTCACTTACTTGATATATTTTTTATTTTTAAAAAAAAATTAATTACAAAATAATATTTTTTGATGCGATTTATAAATTTGTAGTTGGAAGATTATTGAAAAAATGTCAAACGATAAACTAAAAAGATGATTAAAGTTTTGATTATTATTTTGATATGCTGTTTAGTATTTTTTCAAAAAACTTTTACTTACAAATTTGTAAATCACATCAAAATCTATATTTTTGTAATTCAAAATTTTTTTAAAAAATAATTACAAATAAGTCAAATAATAAACGTAAATTTATATAATATCTCGTAATTCGTACAACGTATTCAATATTTGGACGTGGGTGAAGAGAAAGAGCGTTTTTCAAAAAATATTCTTCCTTTTGTAGAAAAGCGTCTTTTGCAAAAATATTTTTACAAAGAGTATTGTTCTTTAAATTATTTTCTTTTACGCTGACTATACAGAAAGTGCGTCTTCTAGAAAACTGTTGTTCTTACGTGGTACCGCTGATTTTCGTTTGACAAATAAAATTTTTATAATTTTTTTATTAAATAATAATATTAAAAAAAAATTCCCCAAAAACAACTCTGTGATTATACGTAATTAATTCATTAACTAATGAGATATGCTATTCTTCAGGGTCAAAATGACCCTGAAAAAATCAGGGCTGATGTGGCGTTGTCCACATCAGCCCAAGTATTTAATAAAATACTTGAAAAATGTGTATTCACACATCTCAATGTTTTGGAAATATTCATTTCACACTTATTAAAACAGTCATATTAAAGTTGCTTATTTTCTAAATATTTAATATCACAAAATAATAAATGATTGGCTGATATGGATAACGCCATCTCACTCTAATTTTTTCAGAGTCAAAATGATCCTGAAGAATTATATTTCTCTTAACTAATTGCCGAGCTGGGAGTCACGAACGTGGCAAAGTGTCATTAGAGAAACAGATTTTCAGAGCACGGAGTCAGAAGATGATGGGAGTGTGAAAGACATTGGGACACCTGGTCGTAGCTGAGCTGTTCTGTTTGGTATCATTCTGCGCGGTTGTTTTCAGATTCCGAACAGCCGACGCGACGCGTTCTCTGAAGAGTTGCACGCCAGTCACCCCACAAGCTGCTCCAATTCCAACATCTCAGACTCTGCCTGCCGGATGGGAAAAACTAATTTTCATCAAATATTTATCATTAATTTACGTATTTATCTTACAATTTGTATAAATTATTAAAATTAAAATTATTTATAATATATTATCATAATATTATCAAATATACTATATAATTTATTATATAATTTTTTAGATGAGTATAACAAAACTCCTACTAAATTATTTTTAAAGAATCACAGACAAGCACTACTTTTAACTGTTTTCAGCATGGCTGAATTACGAGCCTGTAAATTTCGAATGACCGATCTACATCTATCATTTATTTTTATGGAAAAATTACATTCATTTGGGCATTTGCGTTTTATGCCAATAATAATTTAAAAGTACCAAAAATAATTTTAAATTATAAAAATATACAAACATATATATATATATACACACATCAGATTTTTAAAGCTATATGTAAATTAGCCATGAATTCAAATATTTAGATATCAGCCACTATCTCGAAATTAGTATCAGTAGTATTTTAACTATTATACAAGTATTTTTTGGAGAAAATATGAATATGAAAAAATAGAATCTGATGTGGTAATTACATTCCGGCGAATAGAAAATAGTATTTTGACTATTCAATATTTTTAAAAAAAAAAAAAAATTAAGTAGATGTTTTAATATTTTAACGTCTTACTGAATTTAAAAAATAATCTACTAAGATTTTAAAGCCTTATGCCTATATTAAGTATTTTTGTATAAATTTTGAATATAAAAAATGTTGATGTGATCTAAATTTTTCATATTTTATTTTTTTTTAAAAATATTTATAAATATATTTAGATATAAAAAATAATGGCCGTAAATAAGGAACTTAGGGCATGCCACTGCCTATCCGGGTCCAGCTAGAAATGGTTAGATCAATTTGACAGAAGCATGATAGACACTATTCATTTCTCAAAATTAAACAGAATAATCCCAAATAGTGTGAAAGAATTATGGATTCATCATTCACATGTATACTGTGTAAAAGAATTATATTAATTAAGGTTCAAACACATTCATCGTGACACGCCACGCGCATATCTTTGTATTGGAACTAATTATATATGAGCGGTTTGCCGAGCACAATAAAAAATCATAATATTTTTAAGGTGAAACCTCCTTGCTCAGTGCCAATATATCTAGTTTTGGCCCAACTGCCCAAGCACAATAATCATAAGATAGGTTTAAAAAAAATGTGACCGAACAACGCTAATAGGTTCCGGTGTATATTAGCTTCAGATGATCGTCTAAAGCACGCAAATTCATCCACCAATGTATTTATATTCTGAGCCAATTTTCTCTCAATATATATATATATATATATATATATATATATATATATATATATATATATATATATATATATTTATTTATTTTGAGCCAATCTTGGAATGATGGTATTATCTTTGACCCCCTGAAAAACAATTATTAGTAAGATCATAGGGATTATTAACCTCCAGAAGAAGTCCTCAAAGAAGTTTTGTATTTTAAAAATTAAACATGGTATATATGCATAATCTAGTAACGTAGTAGTAGTTTAATCTCTTACTAAATACCATTATCAAACGGATTATAATTCACTATAGGCAACAATATGTGAATTATTAGAATTATCAGAATTTTTTATACAATTAAAATAATTTACTTTTAATATATATTTTGATATATAATATATAATTTTGATTATATTATGACTCAGGCATCTTAATAATAGCATTTTGGAATAGGAAGTTTGAAATTGGGCTTCTAATTTAAGATTGCTGTAAACTTCTGGGAAATGTCTGAGAAGACTTCAAAACAACGGCGTTGACCGTTTAGCTGGGTCAAACACATATCCACTGGTTACTTTGTAATTTGTATCACACTTTCTCAAATCAAACTCAACTGTACACTTAATCCTAAACCTTTTTACCTTTATAATTTATACATGCAAATTTAGAATAATTACATATCATATTTCAAAACTATTTTCAAATCAATTCTAAATTTTAAAATTTCTATAAATCAGTTATTATATTAAAATTTATATTAGAAATTTTTTTATTATTAGTAGAGAAGATTTGAATAGAAGAAAATAATATTTTTTTTATGATTTGTAATTTGTATTTAAAAAAGTTAAAAAATATTTTTAAATAGATATTTTAAAACGTAAAAAATAATAAATTTAAAATAAAAAAAATTATTTATAATACGATATTTGAGAGAGGGACCGGTATAAAAATAAGACGCATTGTGTTTATATTGCGTCCTACATTGACCTTTTGTACGGTAAAAAGTATGAACAAAAATCATTCTAAAGAAGAACTTTAGGAAAATACTATAATAATGTTGAGTACAATCATCATAAGCCATGCAAATCCAATTTAGTGCCAAAATTAGTGACGTGTCAGTCTAATTAATCGAATAAAAATATAACGTTTTTAAATTTAAAATATAAGGATATGAAATGTTCAAAAATAAATTAACGGATATGAGTGTCAAAAAATCAATAGTAGATGAGATTTTACTAAATTTTGACCTTTTATTAAGACAAAGTTCAAAAGTATTATGCAGCGACATATGATTAAATTCACATGATAAAAATAATTAGGGTATTTCTCAAAATATATTTTCTTTGAAATTTTAAATTATCAAAATATTTCCTTCTAATTTTAAATTATCTTTTTATATCCATAATTCTGTAAAATGACGAAATAATCTTTATTATTTTTTTTTATAAAAAATGAAGATAATTAACTTGACGAGAATAATTTTATTATTTCATAAGATCTAGGTGGTATAAAATATTAGTTTGGATTAGAAATGTATATTTTGATAATTTTGAATTATAAGTAACATATTTTGACAAATATTTGAATCGAATGGCTGGGATGATCGGTGTTTCAGTATGAATATTGCTTGTATGAAAAATTAAGGAATTTTGTCTAAAAACTTCTTACTTTTTTCTGACAAATAAGTCACTATTTAAAAAATTTATAAAAATTTTCATTAAACACACATTCACACATATAAGTATATTTAAAAAAAAATTGAATACGAGGAAATTTTTTTTGCCGTGCGTTATATTTTTTGTATTAAAATTGATTAAAATATTATTTTTAAAAAAAATTTTAATAAAAAATTTAAGAACAAATTAAAATTTTTTTTACAAGATTAATTTTTTATATTTATATTGTGTATTTTAGCTTGAATTAATCGTCAGAAAAGAGAAAGTATATTTGGAAGCAAAATTAAAAAATAGAGGCTTATTTCAAAATTATTTATCACATCTTATTACCATATACTACTTATTATTATAAAAGTGTCGTAATTCAAATTAAAAATTCGCGGATTCAAACTTGACCGGTGAACTTAATTATAGGAATTTACTAAAGTTAATTAATAGGGGAATTACTGCCCGGGCGATTTTTTCTTGGAGGGGGTTGTTTGAAAGTTTGAAGCCAACTCCGAACGTTCTGCCCTCTCTCTTCCAGCTGACCAACTCGTTCCTACTCCAACCAAACCGTCGACCTCGTCGCCGCGCCGCCGTCACAACCCAGATCCGTCATCGGAGCTGCCTCTTTCTCTCTCTCTCTTAATCTGCTCTCTCCCAGCCTTTGAGTTATCTCCGGAACGGCGGCGGAGGCACAGAACTGGGAGAGATGGCGAATTGGGAGCTTAAGAACTGCTGCGATCACGATCAAAAGATCTTCATAGCCACCGTTGGTATCTTCATCGTTGTCATCCTCGCGGTGGGTTACTAGTCCTAATGCTTAGATTTTCGTTTTGCAAATACTGTTATGTTTTGTCATTGGATTCATCATTTGTTTTCTTTTTTTATTATGCACGATTAGGACAATGTTTATTGTAATCTACTAATCTTTCAGATACTTTAAGATTGATCCGTTGTATAATTTATCGTAGTTTGACTTTGTTGCATTGAGCTTTGACTTGGAAATTATTGGTGACAAAAGCCTAAAAAGGCTAATCAAGGCTCTGAGGTGTGATGTGGGTTTGTTTCGTCGCGCTTTGTAAAATCGAGATACTGTAAATGCTTCCAACCATTAACGTTTAGGTTCTGGTAAATTTTGGCTCTCTAGATCCAGAAGATGTGCAAAAATCTTAACAAACATTATCTAGTCAGAGAGTCTAGGCAAAAGTTTAACTACAAGCACTTAGCCTATTTAGTTGATAAGGTTGGCTTCAAAGGATGGACTGCATAACTAATATGCAGACTTGATACCAAGAACTTTAACAAATTAGCTTCATAAGTAGAATATGAATTGGACTTTATGTTTTAGTCGTAGACATTCATGTGTTCTTCTCGTGTGATTTCATAATGCTGTTGATCACACAAGTAGAAACTGAATAGTGTATATGGTTGGAGGAAATTGTACAGTAATGTATTTACTTTATTTGCAAATTCAATTTGATAAGTCTTTGGTGTCATGTCGGAAATATAGTGATATAATTGTTTTTTATCAATGAAAGTACCAGGAACTAAATTGGTTCTTTGAACAACCATATGCCGAGTTGGTCAAAACTATATCATAAAGACGTGATTTGCCCTTTTAGATGAACGAAGGTCCATTTGGCACTTAAATAAATGTGTTGTCACGATAATTAGAAGTAGTTAGAGCTCCATTAAGTTGGAAATGGCCTCAATAGCTATGGTTTTAGATCAGTTACACAAATCGAGTACAAGTGCATGACCCACGTCCAACTTTTTTAAAAAAAAGCCTTCGGAGCACGAGTGGCTTGGAAGTAAATTAAATATATAAGAAACAAAAAAAAAGTTAAAAAGAAAAAACCTATAGTCAGATCGTACGCCTAGCATGTGACTTTTTATTGTCTTCCTCCTAGCAAGGCGAGGAGTACTTGCGACACGAGGAGGAAGAAAATATGATACATTAGAGAGAGCGGAGCAGATGTAGCCGTGCGGTAGCCTTATTTCTCTTCCTTCCTTTTCCTTCTCTTTCGTTTCGCTAGTTCACCCGAGCATCTCAACCGCAATTTGTTACGCTTCAATTGCACTTCGAAGTTGGGAGCACCTATTCACAATTCCCAGGAGGAAGCATAGGGTGATTAGAAGATTCCTGCAACTAAAGGTTTAAGAAGCAGTTGGAGTTTGCTTTTTGGTACCTAACTTTTTATTGGCACTTCATTCTGATGAGGATGTTGGTAAATAGTTTTTGTAGTGGTGTTTCTTCAAGTGGACTTGTGAAATTGGTCTTAAGGCAAAAATGAGAAGATATGTTTAGGCAAATAGTTCTAAATCTATATTCTGGGTCCTTTCTCCTATTCCCAGTTTGTTTACATGTTGTATTGCACTCCGTACGTGGTGATTTTTAACAGCCTGCTCATCTAAAAAAAGTAAAACAAAAGAAACTGCCTGCTTATCTATTTGTAAGAACAAAAAAGCAGAATTAAATTGTTTTTTGTTATGGATTTAGTTTTTTGTTACTATGTTCAGGTGTTCTTTTCTATTATCTATTTCCTTCTAATAGGTTGGTTGCTGTTTCTTCTATTTCAGTTATGGAGGACAGTATTTCTGACGCCGTTCAAGCTTATCACTGTATTTCTTCATGAGACAAGCCATGCTCTTGCTTGTAAACTAACATGTGGTGATGTGAGCACTTCTCATCATAATTTTACACAATATTTCTGCATTATTACATAGTTTTCTAGGAAAAGATCTAGTCATGATAAGAAAGCTTTATGTATTACCCTTTTCCATGACGTTATGCATCTTCAAGCTCCCAAAATTGATTGATCTGTTGTGATATAGGTAGAGGGTATTCAAGTTCATGCAAATGAGGGCGGCGTAACACACACACGTGGTGGAATCTACTGGATAATTCTACCTGCTGGATGTAATGTTAATTAATCGTTAATTCTTTTGACAATGGCTCCAAATTTTCAGTATGTAATAACATAATTATGCAAGTCACTTGCGAGAAAAAATGCATGAAATTTTGCAGTTAAAATGAATTCCTATTAGTCGTGTATCCGTCAGTTAGGACGTTCTCTAACAGGAATGTGTTTTCGCTTCCAGATCTTGGTTCGTCATTCTGGGGCATGGTTTTTATACTTGCCTCTACCAAACTTTTGACTGCTAGGATTGCTGCTGGCTGTTTTATTCTCGCATTGATCGTTGTATTTTTCGTCGCTAAAAATGTAAGCATCTTATGCACTGCATATGGTTTTAATTATTTCATATTTTCATTTAAGTTTGGCATCTATTGTAAATTTATTTATATTCAGAAAAGCAAAAATTTCTTCCTTTTTTGGTTGTTGCGAACTGCCTGTCATTTTTTTTAGACTGACTATCTTTAACATGCAGTGGCTACTCCGAGGACTCTGCGTTGGTAAGATGATCACTGCATCTGTCTTATCTGCATATGATGCACCTGAGCACTTTAGGTAAATATATGACGCCATACTTGTGTTTGTTTTTCAGGCTTCATTATCTTCATTGCTGTTGTTTGGCTTTTACAAGAGTACACAAAGGCTCGTGGTTTACGTTATGTTATTCTATTTATAGGTATGTTAACATGATAGCTGTTTCTTGGTGTTTTTTATTTTTTGTTATTGAATATTATTAAATTGGGTTGTAATTTTTGTTCTTCATCTAATTTGCAGGTGTTATGAATAGCTTGTTTTCTGTTTATGGTATGACTCATAGATTGCATGAATATGATACATTTTCTTGGTCTGCTTACAAGAATATGTCAGAGTGTGGATCCATTTTTCTTATTTCTATTTATCATATGCACATCTGTTATGCAGACATCTACGATGATTTAATATCTCGAAGGGTCCACTCAAGTGATGCTGAGAAATTTGCAGAGGTTTGCCCTTGCCCTTGCAATGGTGCTGCGTGGGGTGTAATTTGGTAAGATTGCTGCTTGGCAAAATACTATAGCTCGTGTTTGCATTGTTAACTCGTATCATATTCATTTTGATCTGAATTGATATTTCTTTCTGTGAATTTTGCAGGGGTTTAATATCATTTATTTTTCTATGTGGATCCATGTACCTTGGTCTTGTTATACTGTCTTGATATATTTATAACTCTTACCAGACTTCTGATTTATTCAGGTGAGAAAAATTCTAGCTAAGAATTTCTTTGCAAGTTTAACTTCAATGAATTTCAGCTAATATAGAGCTTTACGCTAATTTATTTAATCTTGATAAATGCGGAACTCATAACTACGAAGGAAAACAAGAAAGCACTACATTTTTTGCTTTTTTAAAAGAAGAAAGGACATGCCTTCAATAAATAGAATATTTGGAATACACAATTAGTGTTTCAGTTATGCAACTTACAGTCTTATCCAGGCAAATATGCCTTCTAGGTCTTCATCCATAGCATGTACTTTTCTCTCTCCTTTCTTCATCCCATGTAGGAAAATTTGTCACAAGTGCAAATCTGCAACAATGACGCAACTTTCTGCTCCTTTTGATATGCTAATAATTATATATTTTTTTAAGTGATATTCGGTGGAAATAATTAACTCAGGTTCTCATCCATTACCGCTCGATCCATTGCAGCCATTCGGGTTTGTCCTCACAATATTAGTGAAATAATATTTTAGCATGCGTACAAACAAAACCTGTTTGTTATTGAATTTTGCAAATGAAACTTTTAGATTCACAGCATGCTTTTTTTTTTTTTTTGGCAAATTATAGCTTCGCAGCATTCGGTGACTTGTCATAATTTATGGTATATGTACCGTATATGTCAACAGCTGTACTTTGGATGATCTACACTGACACATTTCAATCACTGGCTGTTTATATTACTGTCGATATCATTTTTTCAGATTTGGAAAGCGAAGAATGTTTGTGTATTATCATTGCATACGGTATCAAGAGTGACTAATCCAGTAAACCTATTTCTGCTTCAGACTGGAGTTTGTTCTCCATTTATAGTCTTGTACAATGTTTTAGCCAGTAGCTGGAGCCTCATTGGTTGATTAATTCATTTTTATTGGACGTGATATTCTTTGTAACAGAAGCTCATTTATGTTACTCAAAAGTTAAAATAGATGTATTTTTTTGAGAAACCTTACGTGACATGTTAACTTCTGGTAATATTATTTTCCAACCATGATTTTAGCGGCTCCTAAGTTGTGATTGCTCGTCCTTTTGCTCAGCTTAATGACGCGGAGCCAGGATCTTTAAAAAAAAAAGTGAAAAGTTCTGAAATTTCTTGTCAAGCGGCTAGCAACTCTTAGAAATAAGATGCAACATTTTTTTGTTTCTTAAATGCTTGGTTTATTCATTTATCACTTCCATATTTTGAAATTCATGAATCTATCGTCATACCTCAACTACAAGAGAACTATTAGTGCATCCAAAATTGTCATCAATAGGCAGAAAAATTAACCAAAAAAATAATTTTTAGATTGTAGGTTTTCTAATATAAGAAGTATTTTTCTAGATGATTTTATAATTTTTTATTATTTTTGATAATTCTTTAGGTGGTTTTGTTAGTCTTACTAGTATTGTCCCACCTATAATGCAGAGTAATAATAAGGCATCAGTCAACAGTACTCAGAATGCCTGCAGCGAACCTCACGGTTCAAACATGGATTTTCTAAAAAAAAAAATACTTTTTTGTAAAAGTTTCTTATATTAAAAAAAACCTACTTTCACATAAGTTCTTTTTATAAAGAAAACAACTTTTTATATCTGGTACTGATTTTGGAAGTTTTTTGAAGCAGAAACTTTTTAAAGAAATTGCCGAAACTTACGCACAACGGAAAAATTGCACGAAACCGCTTACGCAACAACATCCCCGACAACACGACAGTGAATGTATATCACAACAAACGCGATATCGGGATCTGCGTTCCCACGATAAGCTTCGGGTTCGGTCGCCGCAGCTCATCGCCGGCTAGCGGTTCTTTTCATCGTCCGGCGGCAGCGCCGTCGTTAAAGACTCTCGTGATCCCTTATATCCGGCCTCGCGGCGGCGTGATTCGCCATCTTCAAGGTCTATACTGGACCCTTTTGTTATGCTAGATTGGACCTGAATACTCTATTTGTTATTGCTTCTTTTAATCTGCTTTTTTTGTCTTCACACTAGGGGTTATCTATTTAGGATTGGTTGCATTGCAGAAAGAGTAACTAATCTTAGACACTTAGGGATTTGAGCATCTTACAGCTTTGTGCTTGATGTTGTCAAGTTTGTTAGTTTATTAAATATCCTATTCGGTAAATCTCAGCTGCTCCACCCTCGCACAGCTTTTCAGCCACGTTAGGCGGCAGCTAAAGAAGTTCCCTATACAGTACCAAGTGATGTGCAACTCCGAAGGGGCACTGGTGGTTTAGAACACCAAAGGGGCACCGGAGATTTTGAATAGGAACCTCTGGCTCGCGTGCGAGTGTTCCGATCGCCAACATTCATTTATTATTTTGTTTTTCTAACGTTTGGGACCTTACTCGCTCTCCCATTCATTCACCCACTTGGTCGGATGTAAGGTGAGGATTTGGTGAGGTAGAGGGATACGATGGGTGTAAGAGTGATGAATGGAAATGATTTAAGGGGGGTTGGTAAGTAGTGGGTGATAAAGTATTTTTGTTTTTGTTTTTTGTTTGTTTTTATACATGAAGTCTCTATCTCTATGTACAAGTTTATAAAATTACTTCCATTGTTGCCTTGTTTAATATGTGATTGGTGCAAAGAAGTATGCCTATGCCTTTGCATTAATGATCATGTTTAAATTGTTGTTTTAAAATAAAATTACTTTTTAAAGGAAGAATGTAGATTGTTAATTACTCTTCTAAGCAGCGTAATCATTCATGGCATTTTCTGATTCGGGCAACAGTCAAGTGCGAAATCAGCTGAGTCATTCGAGATATTTAGGGAATCATACTAACATCAGTGGCTTCGAAATGAAAAACAATACTGTAAGTTCTTCTGTTGTTAACGCAGTCAATGCTTTCGATATTGCTTTACAGTATATGCTTATGTCTTTAGTAAGTGTAAAAATACAGTGCTCAATGTGTCTTAGAGTATACCTACAAAAGAAGTGTTATAATCTAGAAGCTTGCTTCAATTTGGGTAGATCTAAATTAGCTGGAAATGTTTTTGTTTTCTTATCTTTCTTTGTCTTTTTTTCATTTTGTTAATATTTTTACAAAGAAGTGCTTTGTGGGTCTTGTCAAGTACCTACAAAAGGAACATTGTAATTCCTCTGTTCCTTAAGCAATTAATTTCTGCATACTCATACATGCAATGATCACATACATTTCTCCTTTTAGTCTAGGCAAGATTTTAGAGGAAATATATCACAGAATGCCAGCATAGCATCAGCAGAAACAACATTAGAAAAGGAAATTGCAATTCAGCAGGACATCACCAAGTCATTGCAAAGTTGATGGGCCTTGATGTACTGCCTCCTCCACAGGTGAGAAATAAACAAGAGAAAGATACAGGAACCCGTTTTGACTAATTGTCATCTGGGAGATCTCAAGTTAGGTCAGCGAGACAATTATCCACATAGCTGTGCTCTAAAGAGCATCCAGAATTTAAAGATGTTTTTAGAAATTGTGGAAATTTCAAATATGCAACAAGAGTGACCAGCAAAGTTGTAACAGTAGATTGACCTTAATATATGAGGAAACTGATTCAGCAACTATAAGGCAAAAGTTTGTTGACTATACTAGTAGTTCATCTCGTGAGAGACGAAAAAGGTCCATTGAGTTGTTCAGTCATACAGGAGGTTCCATGTACTCCTGGAAATATTATTTTCTCGAAATCGACCGGATTCCAAGTTATTATGTACTAATCATTATGAACTGGATCATTGTCATTGTCATTCTTGTTCTACTGATGCCACCTTTCTAAGATCATCCAACCATCCCAATTACAGAAGCAGAAGTATAGATTCTCAATCAGAGGATGAGGGTAAAAGGTACAAAGGTTCATTAAGGGATGGTAGAGGCATTTTCAGTAAAACCCAAGATAGCCTTTTCAGCCACTCTCCCAAAGAAGACAGGCCTCCTTATATAAAGTTTCCAATGTACCATATACCAGAAGATCCGCCACGTGCCTGCACCCCTCTCAAATTGTTGTTTTAAAGCCAGATGCTAGTAAGAGCCTTAATGGCGCCGTTTCTCTGCTAAACTATCATCGTGAGCCAAAGAGGAACCTGAAACTTGTTCAGCAATTCAGAAGTCAGATATTGTAACAGTAAGATCTCCATGAAAGTTCCTAGAGAATATACGAGGCTAATGCAGCACACATAGCAAACGCAAGAAGAAGGAAATGACAGCGTATTAGCGTACCTAAAAGAGTCATCTTTTAGTGAAATGCTTTCATTATCTGACAGAGAAACGCAGGTGACCGAAAAGCGTCCGAGGTTTATGGAGTCTGTTTCATATGCGAAGCTAGATGAAGATGACACATGTGCTTTAGATGGTAATATGTTGGGCAATTGGTAGAGCTAATGACCACAAAGTTGCTATCCCTGTAAGTGTCGAAAAACCCATTGCATCAAACTTCATCTGCTGCCATCACTAGTCCAAAGCAAAACACTATCTACCAAGATGAAGGTGATGTCAAGAGTTTTATGCTCAAAAATATTGTGAAAATGGATTCTGTAGAAAGAAAATCTTCTTAGAAGAGAGGCTCTTTACTTAATAAAATAAAGGCCAAGAAAGAGGAGGAGAATGTACCTTTAAGGAAGTTTCATTTGCATGCATTAGAATTTAGAGATAACGATCACAGAAGTGATTTAGTTGAAAGAAACGATGTAATTGATAACTCCGAAAAAGCTGCTGATAATAAAGACCTTACAATATATTTTCAACCCTCTGGGTTTAATGATACGTCAGCTATTCTTATCACTGTTGAGAAACTGGTTGAAGAGTAAACAGCCATAACTATTCCTTTCAGTCATCGGAAACGCCCAACAGATGATTTGAGTGATTCACACTTACAGGTTTGTTTGCTTAACTGTACGTGTCCTTGAATTTGCTATAAATTTGAGACCTATTCTATTTTCATCTGAAGTTATTAGGCAAAGTGGAATTTTTGGGTTTCCTCTGTAATCCTAAAAGTGGATACTACTTAAGGGTCATGTAAGCATTTCCTTCAGCATCATAACAGGCAACTGCGTTACTTTGGGAAACACTATATGTAAACACACAGACACACATATGTATATGTATATGTATATGTATATATGCTTTTAATGATCAATGTAATGATTGTGACAATAGACCATGTTGCATCTTTGGTTTGATCATTGGATATAAGCTATATCTTTATCTTCTTTTTGTTGCCTTCGTGCGCGTAGTTGTACACAGTGGATGAGGTTTCAATACAAAGGATGTATTTTTGGATAGTAATGACTACTTACATGAATTTGAGTGTTAAAATTTTCTCTATGGTTGCTAAGTTATAAACATGTCTCTTAGTTTAATATAAATATCAGTAACTAGTTTGGCCATTTTCTGTTTCTTTTGCCCGACTTAGCTTTAGCTAATAGCCTACAATGGACTTAAAATTAGTGAAAGGAATATTTGAAACAAGTGAGAGGTGCAAATTTTACTGCTTTGGTTAGATGCATACTTTAGTCCTCTACTAAGAAGTTATATCTTCTAGGAAAAGTCGTTGAATGATCATCATGTAGGCTTTGTTCTCCCTCACATTGATGGAGAAGAATTGGTATCTACTGTAATCTCCAAGGAGGTTGAGCTTACAAGCCCTGTCTGTGTTCTAGAGCCTCAATTAGAAGAAAAAGAAGCAGTTCAGAATGCCTTGATGGTGTTAGGTTCCTTCTGCAGGGTAGGTAACAAGACCGTCATGTTCTTTAATCACATATTAGGTTCACTATCCTTGTGCTTAACTCTTGTTTCGCATTTTTAGTTTGGTAAGTACAACTTGACTTTTTGAAGTTGGAGTCGAGTATATGCTCAAGAATGTGAAGAAGATGTTTTTGGAGAGAACGATTCATTTCTAAAAATGGGAAAAAATAATTTGTGCATTTAGGGATGAAGAGGAGAGAGATTACTCCTATGTGCTTGACATGCTTGTTCAGGTATTCGAGATACCAATGAATATAGGCTTAAAGTTGCCTCTCATTCCCTAGAATGTCTGATCGTGCGTCTGTGTTTGAAAATATGGGAAGTAAATATGAGATGCTAGAGTCATGGACAAGATCTCAGTGGAAGTTGCTGTTTGACTTGATAAGTTCAGCTCTTGCAGATCTTTCTGCGTCAAACTCGTACGTTTTTGGATGGCAGAACCTCAGTAAAAGGTGGATTCCAAGAGCACTCAAAAATGGGCTCGTTATGGCAGATGTTGCGCAGGAAAAAGAGGGTTGTAACAGACAATTATGAGAATAACAATGTAGAGTCAGATTGGTTAGTTGTAAGGAATAATCTCAATGAAATTAGCGGAGGGATCGAGTCTATGTTGATGGAAGATATTTTGGGAGAAACGGTTTCTGAATTCATTTTTGAGTGGTCTAACTGGAATGTATTGCTTCTTTTGGCTGATAATAGACACCTTGTCTTGTGTGGTATTATATAAGAGTCTTGGTCCAGGTTCAAGCAGGACTATTTCAAAGAATATGTTTAGAAGTTCATTTGAGTGAAAGTGCTAAGACTTACCAAGTTACTGGCACTGGGGATTGTCAGAAGCTTCTTGAACTTGCCACATCAGATGTCATGTTCGCATCAGGCTTTGCTGAGAATTTCTTTCATATGGTGTCTAGGGACTTGGTCCAAAAAGTTGGCTGTGCCCATTTAACATTAACAAATTTTATCAGCACATTGTGTCCGGAATAAATGCTGTCGCTGCCTTCATGCAGTTCTCATATAATTAAGATGCACATTTCACCTCGTAACAGGTAAATCTATCTATCTGTTATTCTACTTTAACTGCTACACTATAATGATGAAAGTAATGATATCACATATATTCTGTTAAGCACCGTATGTTTCCACATCTCTTAAAAGTTAAATTTTTTATCCTCCCATCTCAACAAAGTAGCAGGCTAATTAAAGGAATGCTGGATACGTGGTAGCAGTAGACAATGTATCGTTAACATCTTCAATCTACTAGTTGTAACTTTGATCCTTTATTGAGTATGTCAGGCTGCGCATCTTCCATTCTCAGTAGACATTTGATGATTCCCTGCGATTCACATCAGTCGATAGAGATATCCATTGTTTTCTGATTTCTTATTGTATTTTTGGAGCTTATTGTCAAACCTAGTCATTGCCTTTTTCAAGGTCAGCTAAGGGACCAAACATACTTGGATTTGGTTGGTTCATGATTGGACTAACCTCCATGAGTCCTGAGTCTCTCACTACTCTGATGTATATGTGCACTAATAACTATTTATACAGTTTCTGCCCTTATTCATTAATCATGTTCGCATATGGAAGTTGGCTCGACCTCGTTCTTAATTTTGGGATCTGGTCATTTCCTTGGCTTTCCTTTTTTTTTTGTTTGTTCTGTAATCATCATGGCTTGATTTTCTGTGGGTTGTTATGCGATGTCGGTCCAATCGTGCTGTAGCTCTTTTGTATAGGTTTTACACCAAAATCTCCTGCAGGTTTGCATGTTAAATACCAATTGCTACACATCTGGCAATTCATTATTCTGTAAGTTAATTTGGTGATTTTCTGCTAGTAGAGGCTCTCACCTCTCACAATCAGCTGTTGAAAGATTGATGCTTTTCCCTTTTGTGCTTCTGATTTTTAATGCTTAGGAGAGATTGATTTGCTTATGTCGACGCTTTTCATTCGCTAACACCGTTTCAAATGGTTTTCTACGAGGTTAGTGAGAGCAGAGTCCCAAGACTCCAAACTAAATCCACGCCTTTTTAGACTCGCTTGCTCCTTTTGCTCCCTCAACACTCGTACCTTATTATTATTAATTACTTCTTTGACCTTTTAATCAAATGGTGATATGATTCATTTCTTTTTCATAAATTGCCTTTGGAACATGTTTCAGCATTAAAGAATGTATCTTGGGATTTTTTTTGGTTTCGTGAACTACTGATTATCTGTTCCATATAATTTTCCTAAGTTCATTTGCGCTTCCAGTTCTGATATGCGCCCGGAGGAGAAATACAATGATTTATCTACTCTGAACAATACTGTGAATTATCCAAGTCTTCTGTTATTCTGTAGTCTATACTACTGCCCTGCTGAACTGAATTATTGGCAGGTTTGAAAACGTAGGTATCTAGTTAGTGATCTATGAATCTAAGGGTTTAAATGGGCCTGATAGGCTGATTCTGCCACTAAAATATGATAAAAAATACAAGTGTTCTATGTGTATATGTGACATGTCCCCCCTTCCCCCCCAGCAGCAGCATAAAATTTACATCTTGTTATACTTATTTTAGATCACGACAAAGGAAAAATAACTTGTTAATTGTTTATCTTCATTTAGGCTGGCAACGAGTTCACTATTTTTGTTGATGTTACTATGTTACTTTTACCTACTATTTTTTTTTTTATATAATTATTGTTTTGAATATGCTTTGCATATACTTAACAGCTTATACTGTGGGTTTACCTATGAGACGTTGTCTTTTATGTTTGCATTTGTTCTTCTAATATGTCTTGATAGTGTTCTGGTATGTGCTTACATTTGACATATCGGCATGTCTTCATGATCACTAACTAAGTGATCATGTAGACGCAACAACCATATTGGCGTCTACAGATAGTTGCTTATATTTTCAAAGAGATACCAAGGAAGAAAAATACTTTGTCTTGGATACTCATTCATTAATACATGTAGAGCGTCGACTTATCATATACATTTCAATTGTAATTGAAATGACTACTGCAGGCTCTGGGACTCGGGATTGGATCTCACTCATAGCCGGTGCTTTAGACTGGTTGATTTTACTCTGCTACAAATAAATAGAAAAAACTTATCTTTATCAGTATTATTATTATTTGTTATTTATGTTTTTGGCAGGAGGTACTAATTTCAGAACATTGGAATCTCCCAAAGCGTGGATTCTGCAGCTCAAGAGGTTCAAACAAGAACAACAGGTACCAAACAAAACAACAAAGAAGAGAACAAAGAAGTTTCTACTCGATTCAGATTTGAAGTCTCACCAATCATTCTAAATTGCAACAGGGACCAGGATGAAGTCTCTCTATCCAACATCAGAAAATCACCATCTTTCACAATCTTTCGTCATCAGAATCAATATCCAAATTCGAGGCTCAGAACTTTGATATTCACAGATGCTGGGCACGTCGGGACAAAGACATATATATAGTTTCAAAAAGAAAAGCAAAAGGTTATCAGGTATCCTTAGACTTTCGTTTTAGTGATTTAATTAGATTCTCAGTCTGAGAAGAAGGAAACAAATGTTAAGATAGTTCCTTCCTCAAAATTGTGCCAAATGGTCGGAAAATCAATGTAGGAAATTGCGTATTGGTTAACATATGCAATGTAATGGATACGAAATACGGGTGCAGGAACATGACACGGACACAAAATACATCAATTTTTTTAAAAAAGAAAACGGATATTGTTTAGACACGACAATAAATAATTTATATTAACTATTTAAATATATTAAAGTACAATGATATTCAATAATAAAGTTTATTTATAATATAATATTTTTAATTTTTGAGATAAATTTATATAGTAAGAGTCTAATTGTATTATTAAATATAAAAAATATATATAATATTTGAATATATCACTATATTATATTGTTTACCCATTATATTATGCTAGTATTGTATAATATTGTGAGGTTTGGTGGTCCTCGACCATTTCAAAGAACTGAACAATTGCTTCTAGAAAGGACGCTTAATTCTAGCAAAAAATGAAAAAAGATGAACTTTGTTCTCCTCAAAATGTAACTGGAAGCTCCTCTCAAAATCGTGATGGTTCAATGTCATAGGTGAGAAAATTTTGGGATGGATCGAGAAAGTAGCTTTCTGGGAAATATATGTCACGGTGAAAGTAGGAGTTAAAACGAGTAAAGCTTCTTGCCAGTAGGTTGGGCTCGAACATTTAAGTTCAGCTCGAATTCGAGTCGAATTTAAGCATAGATTCAAGTTTGAGTAATTAAAGAAATCGAACATAGACATCGTGCTACTCAATTTGTTGGTCTTGCCAGTTTAAGCAAATTTATTTATTTTATTTAAATATTTTTTATAATAAAATTATTTAAACGAGTTCGAGTATTGATGTAATCAAGCATAATTCTAATTAAACTTGATTTAGTTGTTACAATCGAGCCTAATTTAAGCTCGAGGTTTTTTAAAGAGTCGAATTCGAGCTCAGTTTCTAAAGCTCATAGAGCTCGAGCTAAATCAATCAAATCAAATTTAAATTTAGTAATATTCGACTCAAGCTAGTCGTTGTTCCCCTATAGACGAAGTCAACAAAGTGAAAATCTTTCGTTGGTGATCACACAGAGGACGGCGATCACGTAGACTTTTGGATAATGTTATTTTGTCAAAAAGGCAACAATTGCATTGTAACATGGCAATGGACCTATGGCTGCCTTAAAAGTTTGGTTTTTATTATATGTCACCAAATATAACACGTCACCAACGATAATAATGTTTTTAATTATGGTTTTAACTTTGTGGAACCGAGTTCTGTAACATGTCATCGAACAAAGGTCCTCACTCCGATTAATTAGATAAAATAATTATTTAAAAATATTTTGTAGTCTATATATTTAACAAATATGTTACGAAATATACGAACTTTTACAAGATTTTCTGTGGAATGGATCCTAAATTAATTGGGACCATCTCGCATTTCTCCCATATTCCAAGATAGCAAATTTTATTATCATGAGGCCTGTTTATTAATATTTACATTATTATTTTTTATTAATATATACATAGCTATCATATTTTGCCTTATTTATTATTATTATTAAGAATGAGAATCTAGCAGCCTGAAGCTAGGTTGTTGTTATCTTAAACTCACCATAACCGTTACTACACCTTCTTCCTCACTTTCTCATCTTAAAAGCACTTCATATCGCTCTCTCTCTCTCTCGCTCTTAAAGAATTTGAATACGATAAGCAACGATGCCGTTCAAAGAAAAGAAGGGTTTGATGAACTTCTCCTGCTCAGCGCCATCGTCGGCGGCGATATGCACCAGCATAGAGCGCCGCCGTGTCGTCGAGCCCACCGGCAGCAACGCAGCCGTAGGTAGATTCGTCGACAGGCACTCCCTCCAACTCCAAGATCCCAAGCGAACAAAATCTCAGAACAACCAACCTCCACCCGCACTCCACTCTTCGTCGAAGGCTATAACATATAATCCAAGGAGCATCAGAAGGAGCTTCGAGAAACAACCTAGCCCAGCGGGTTCTTCTAGATTCCTACTTACTGACGAGCCCTACTCCGACGACGCTCCGGCAGCAGCGCCGCCGTTGTTGGAGGTGTCAACGGTGGCGAAGAGACATGAAGAGCAGTCGAGTGCTTCTTCTTCTTCTTCATCGGGTTATTCGATCTCGGAGGCATCTTCACCTGCTAAACCAAGAGATCAGGTTTGAACTTTGAGCTGATCAGAAGTTTTATTTTTTAACGTACACAAGCTTTAAAAGAACAAAATGCTACAGCTCCCAGAATTTGTCCCCATCAATGGTGAAAATTTTGGGAGAATACATAGTAATCATATATCCCGTATAATTATTGATTTCCTTTTTTTATTTTTGATTCTTAACTTATATTAATATATGATATGTATGCGTTTTGAATCAGGTGGTGGTGTTGAGAGTTTCTCTGCATTGCAAGGGATGTGAAGGCAAAGTGAGGAAGCACATCTCTAAGATGGCAGGTAAAAACACAAGTATACATGAACACTAATTTTGAGATAATCTTTGAGCAATGAGTGTATCAAAATTTCGAGCGCAATTTTATAAACAAGAATAAAATAATTCAACAAAATAATATTTTTTCTAACTTTGATTGGGTAAGAAACATAATTTTTTTTTTTTTTGGTTTCTAAATAAATAGATATGTTCAGATGTCCTGAATGCTTTGACTCGGACAAAGCGACATTTTCTTTTTGCACCTTTTATTAGATTTAATAAATTCGTTGCAACAAAGTACGGGAAGGTGACCGTTGAATTTGGAACTTTTATTCAGAACAAAAACACCTTTTTTTTCAATTAACGGGAAAAACCATGCTCTTACAATATATTAATACTAGCAGAAGATACGTTATGTAAAATTTTTTTTTTTAATTTTTTAATTATAATAACGATCAATTATATGTTACATTTCTTCTAAAAAAAAAAAAATAGTTCTTAAAAAAACCTAATCTACTACTAAATTTTTTTTATTTTGCAAATCATATAAATATAAAGATCAGAAAAAAAATGAGCAGTTTCTATGAAAGATAAACTATATAATATTTATATAATAATTTATAATATATATAATTTAAATTTATTTAATTAATTAATAATTATATTATAATATAAGATATTAATTTTTATTTTTGTTTTAGTATTATAGATATAAATTCTGGCTCGCAATTACTAGCAATCCAGATGATTGAAGAGAAATTTCTATAAATGAGATCCTGTCGCCTTCTCAGAACTTCTTTTCTAAAAATACGTTTAGAATTTCCAATCGAGCGGTCTCAAGCTCAGGATCAAGAATTTGTGCGTCTCCAATGAAATATCCGCCATGGACGTAGGAGCTGCTTCTTTATTTGGACAAACAATAATTTGTAGACATATATAATTTTAGCTTTTCTTAATTTTAATTGTAAATATGGAGCAGGGGTGACATCTTTCGACATAGATTCCGCGAAGAAGAAGGTGACCGTGATCGGAGATGTAACGCCGCTGGGGGTTCTTTCTAGTGTTTCCAAGGTGAAAAACGCACAGCTTTGGCCATCACCGCCGGCGACATTCCCAACCGCGACTCCGCAAGGAATCAAAATCTCCGGCGAAGTTTAAATGTTGATTCTGATATTTGGGATAAAATGATTATTGCTAATTATGTAATGAGATCAGTAGATATATTGATATTTGAGATTGTATTTTGTAATTGTGGAAATTAAGTAGAGGAGATTGGTGTAGCTCTTTACATTAGGCTTAATTCAGCATACATCTTATTGTTTTGCCTTGTTATTATCTAGAGCTAACACTTTATCTGACTATCTGACTCTTCTATAAGGACACTTCCACTTTAGAATGGTCAGTCACGCTCGAATGCCTCACAAACGTGTATATGTGGGCGCATCATATTTAATACGTAACTGACGGCGCGCAAAGTGAAAGCGGAATAAGGATACTTGAATTGTTTTGCCTTGAAAATTAGCTGTTTAATCTGCTGCGTTGAGTGTCAAGCTGTAACACGCCATGCTCCCAGACCTAGAAGGCCTTGGAGAGTCCATAGGACATGAGGTTCATGTAGCAAAAATATGTAGTGATATAGCCGCGTTCTGAGCCGCCACGTGTCATGACGCTCACGCAGCCTGATTAGGAGAATAAGCCGGACCCCGAAGTAAAGGCCTACGATATAGACAAGTATGTATCCGGGATAGATATTGAAGTCTTTTGCTGGAACATGTGTCGGCAACGGTTAACTTCCGACATATGTTTCGATAGCGACCTTGCCCGAGGTCGACATCAGCAGATTATGAGATGTTGGACCGCCGCATTCACGCGCGTAGAAGTCTTTACGGGAAATCGAACCGACACACTTTTTATGACTCCCAATAAAGACTCATTAAATCCGGTAGTTAATTAACCGCGGTTATTAACTATTAAATGAGGAAGCTCAAGAGTCGTGGGGCCTAGGAAAGTATCTTCCACGGCAGCTATAAAAGGCAACGGGCAACTCTGAATGGGGGGGTTGGCTGATGAATATACCAACATTCGATACTGTAAAGTGAGAAGAGAGTTGAGAGAGATCTGTATTTTCTTTTACTCATAGTGAAATCCTTGATTCGTTGGCGTTACGTGACAACCCGTAGTTTTACCTTGATTTCAAGGGTTTCCACGTTAAAAGCGTCTGCGTTTTGTGTGATATTAATCGTTCCTAACAATTGTTGCCTATTTGGAATCCTAGTCGTAACTATTTTTAAACACTATTGATCGGTCGAGAGCCAGCTCGATCATGTAGAATTTAGTCCTTGGTTTCCTCCTCGGGAGAAGGAAACCAAGGCCTGCGTTATTCTGTTGTGCAGTTGGTGCATCTCCCTGTTTTATTTCTGTGCAGCAACATTTTACTGTTATACATTTAATTGTACGAGTAGATCCGGATCTCATTTTTGGTGGTCCGGTCAAGTGGGGGCTGCCGGAGTTGAGCCAACCATGGGCTAGTCAGACGGGCGTCACAAGAGCTGACAGAATGCTGAACGGGTAGGATAATAGGTTGCAGTAAAAGTTTAATATTCTCGGTTTCAGACAGAGACTATTGCCTCCCAAAAGAAAAGAGGAATAGAGAATCTGATTCTTGCTAAAGATGTTTGCCGTGATACCTAAATTCAAGTTTACCAGGAGCATCTAGCGGCTGCTAGCACTAGCAATTCTTCTCGTGCCAGTACTTAGGAATTTCAATACCGCAGGAAATAGATCAGTTTGTCTATCTGTAGAAAATCGAGATGCCAGTAAAAAATGTACAATTTTTAGTTTAATGTATGAATCTATCTGTAGAAAATCCAAATGCTAGTAAAATCCATTTTTTGGTTTGATGAAACTGGATTTAACTCACTGACTAATAGATTTCAATTTCTTGCTGGCATGTATATTCTATGGCGTTATTGATCCCGTCATATGTATCATTAGAAAACTAGTTGCAAATGTAACCTGACAGTCAGGTTCTCATTAATGCAAGTCAAAAGCCGGGTTTTCAAATATCATATATCACTATGAGTTTATCTGTTATTAGTTGAATGTAGATATACAGTTCCATTTTCTTCGTTTCATCATCTCATATAAATACTATCCCTTCTACCAATGCATGCCCAGAATTTTGTTAGTGACATGCTAGTTTCTGATGATTTTAATTTCAGTAAATGTCAATTCCACAAGTCTCTAAAATTTTGTGAAGATTTTTAAATTATTTTGAACAAATAGATCACAAATTTTAGTTGTTGAGTATGACTTCTCTTATAGAAACATTATTAGAACGGCATGAAACTGCCATTTTAATTGCCGCCGAGGAAGATTTAGAGGCCCACGGACTTCATCTATTCAAATAGATTTACTGAGGAACACAAATTTTTATTGAGAGTTATATGTACACTACCAATGCACACAGCAATCTTTCACTATATTCTGTATCAATCAGTAATAAATTTTATAAAATATACCTAAAATCATCAACATTTCACTACAAGAATTAAATAAGGATTGTCAAAGTATGTAATAATGTTCAGAATGGTTGACTTCTTTCATTAGCCATGAATCTGGGGTCATTGCTAGCCTTCTGTTCTTCCTCCAGTCTTGAATTTACAGTTATGGATCGGTCGTCAAGCCACGCAATGATGTCTGAGAATACGTGATCGATGTTCTCTTTAGATTCGCCAGAGGTTAAGGCATGCCACATCCCTGGATACAATTTAAATGTTTTATCTTTGCTTGATGCTGTATCATGTAGCAGTTGGCTTACTGATGGGTCTGTTACAATGTCATCTCCTCCATGGACTATCATGAATGGTAATGACACCTAAAATCAAAGAAAAATTTAAAAAAAAAAGGTTTACGATGGCTACAGATCAACTAGAAATTTTTTTATAAAAATAGATTAATATGATTGAAAGGGACTAATTACCTTTTCGAGGTTTTTTTCGATATCTATGCTGACCATGAGAAGCTCATATCCTGTCTTCAACCTCGGTTTTCCCTTGAAGCAATAAGGATTGTTTCGAACCTAAAGTTATTATTTTAGCGTTAATTAGTCGCAAATTGAAGAGCTGCAAATATTTTTCTATTGAAAGGATTGGATTCGCTCGTTACCTGTTCTCTCCATTCCGGATTTTAATGGCGATATCTATAATATCTTTAGTTGGAATTATTTTCCATGTTGGAATGACCTTGGATAACTTTGTCAAAATGTTGATCACTACTGGATGAGGCCTCATTTCATCCGCAATCTGCCAAATAAAAACTTCATTTTTAGTTATATTTATCACATTCGATAGATCATCCTTTTCTCAAATGAAAACCAAAAAATAAATAAATAAATAAATTATTGAATCATTACAAAGTACTCTGTTCTTCTAGGCATTTTGCATAATCAAAAAGAAATTATCAATATATGACTAGTCTTTATTATTATTATTATTATTTTTTTACCTTACACATTGGAGCAACCAAAACAGCACCATCCCAATATGATGGTTTCTTTCTATGCAAAAGCAAAGCAACTGCTCCTCCCATGGATTCTCCAAGCAAGAACCTCCTCTTCATTTTGTTCTCTTTTCTCTCTAAGAATTAAAGAAATTTCATATTAGATATATGCTAACTTAATCATATATAAACTAAAAAGCATCAAAGTATTACCACAAATATTAGTAAAATGTTCGGCGCAATCGTCTACTAGATCGTCGAAACTCGGGACATATCCCTGCAATCCAGAGGATTTTCCATGGCCAACATAGTCTATTCCATGAACAGCATAGCCTGCTCTAGCTAGCTGAATTCCTGTACCTGAAAAAATAATATGTTGTGAAAATTTAAATTCTAATAATATCATCATCATATATATTAAATCAATAATAATTACCTCTCATTGAGATGCTGCACTCCATGGCATATCCTGCAAGTAACAGAGAATATAACAAATATATTGAAGTTAGAAATTTTACATTATAAAACTTTTATTTTAATGCTGGCAAAGAGAATCCCGCCACCTATGATCCATCATCCGCCACCATCAAGAGAACTCGTAAGTTCTTCCATTACCGAGAGTGGGAATAAAAATTGCGATTTTTCATAATAAATTTGCTAAAAATAGTAAATTTTACCATGGCACAGAAAGATCAGAGCCTTAGGTACAAAGCTTTGAGGAGCCCATCGGCACGTGAACAGCTTTAATCCGCGAGAATTCAATATGAACTCCTGAAACAGAAAATTGTCATCTTTCCATAAATAAACAAATAAAAGGCAAGTAAAAGAGGGATCTTGTAGATTCTAACCTCTTCGTAGACGATTCCGTTGATGTTTTCCGCCATGAGAGATCTACAGAAAGGGAAATCGAAATCTGGAGTATAAGATTGATCTGATATAGAAGAATTTGAATGCAAGCGTTAACTTAAAGCTGTTTATAATTGGAGGGGAGAGTTGTGGAGTTGGTCGTATATTCTGGGTGATGAATATTTTATATATTTTGAGAGGATTCGAGTGCATTATCATCGCGGGACGAATTAAAAGGTGGCTGGGCCATGTTATGATAAGTCAACGTTCATACGCGTGCATGTTGTGCTTCTTTTAAGATTATCCACGTTTCTCTTTCCACTTTCCAGGGATGCCAAAAAATTCCAACTTGCAAAGGTCAATAGTAAATAGCTGATTTGCAAAAATCATCACTGGTCAAAAATAGTATTTAAATATATAAAATTACTAAAATATTAACTAACAAATTTCATTCACTCATGGTAAAAAATAGTTTCTGCACTCTTCCATTTTGGAAGGTTAGAAAAAGCTCTCTGTATCTACAAAGATAAAAGTTAGCATCTGTAAGATAGATTTCAACAATAATAATCTAATTTCTCAAAAAAAAAAAAATATTAGAATATAAAATTATATTATAATTTATCGCTATGCACTGTTTAGTTATATATGATACTTCACTTCTTAAAAAAATAAAAAAAAAAGCTTTTTTTTTTAAAAAAAGTATATATATAAATACGAACATACGTATCGTGCACTTTTGTATGGCATGTCCGATACACATGTCCGAAATTTTTCTTTTAATTTTTCTAACATTTTTCTAGCATATCTGATATATATCTGTTCGCGTTCGCGACGTATACAAGTTGGGCACTACACACATCAAAATTTCGACATATCAACCTTTCCAAGATATTAGCTCTATTGGTGGTTAGAATGATTATTAGGCAGTTCAATTACTCAGCAAGTTCAAATTTATCTGGTAGAGCATAGAATTGAAGATTCTAAACTTTTAATTACAGAAAGTTGATGGTTAGTGGCGTTTGACAAATGTATCTAGTTAGCGATGTTGGAAAATTATTTCTGTATTTTGCACTATGGTTATGGTTAAACATTAGCTACATATATAATGGGAAAATGGCATTTTTTAAAGTTATTTAAAATTTTAAAACATTCAAATCTATTATTTTCCGAGACGGATGTTCTTACTACTTCATTCAGCTCCAAACGGATGTTCCTTCAGTTGGAAGGAAAAAAAATTATACTTATGCGTATCAGTTCGGTTTATATCAGACATATATTTTGTCGTTTGTGTGATGTGCATCTAGAAATATCTTAAAATTCATGAAAGCCAAACTTAATTTAATACTATAATTTTTGAGTTATTTTCATATAACAACTGATTCATATCGTATCCATGTCCCTTCCAAATTGTATAAATATAAAGTGAGATACTTGCTGTAGAGGTGCCGAGCACAGAGCCCCAGTTCGTAAGTATGTATTCTCTATTAATTTTTTTTAATAATTTTTATTAAATAATTAAATTTAACTCACTTAAATTTAATAATTTAGATTAAAAAACATATTAAAAATTAACAAAATAATTATTGAGAGATAAATATTTATTCTTATAATTTTTTTAAAATTTAAATTATTAATTTGAATAATTAAATTTAATTAAAATGAATCAAAATTTTGTAATAGAAAGGATTTATGTCCGAGTGGCCCTTAACAAAGCAAATTTGGGTACGGAAGATTTAGTTTCTAGAAGAAAGGTGGTCTTCGGACGGGGTGCTGAGAAGGATTCAAATCTCTCGTACAAAGATGATGAAAGAGGAACGTGGACCATGTGATTCATGTCCAATTCGTAGGACCCATCCCTTAGTACTGTCTGGCATTTGAATTCAAATCTATGGAAGGTTCGTTCCTGACACCGAGATGGATATAAAAAGGAGCTTTGCCGTATCAGGTCCCGTTTTTTAAATTTATACAAATTATTCTTTAAAAATATATTTTCAAAGCTAATTATTATTTTTTTTTACAAATTAGCCTTCCGAAAATACGTTTTCGAAGGCTGATTTGTACACCTCCGAAAATAGAAAGGCTGATACGCAATTATATCATATAAAAATATGATAAAACATAAAAATACCACAGGAGATAAAATTTTGATGTGCCTGAATTTCATAGGGTTGGGTGTATCACACCCATGTGTGTCGTTTTATATAAATAGACGCAATAAATGAAGGTCTTATTTTCTATATAAATAAAAATGAGTTCTATTGTAACTGGTTCAATAAATAGTTGCGTTTATATTTTATTTGTTGTGCTAGGGTGCAATTTATTTGTTCTGCTAGGGTATTGCACCGAAGAAGCTATAGGATCGTTGCGGCTGAGCATTCTGTCGACTCAAACAGACCCAACCCGACCCAAAACTTAGAAAGCTATTCCGAACAACTATAGATTTAATTCATTCCGAATTTGCTTCCAATCTGACCGATCCAAACTGACATAAAATTTGGATCGGTCTAGTTGATCCGAATTAAAAAATAATGAACATACACGAAAAAATTTAAAAAGTACAGACATAAATACAAATACACGACAAGATACGGATACGAAATATAACAAGTCTTGAAAAAAGTAGAATAAGGTACCGTTCGCATATAATAATAAAACAATATAAAAAATTTTAAATAGCCCATTTGAAGTATTTTTAATATTTAGAAATATAATAATAATATTCCAAGATAAAGTCTTTATGAAATATAATATTTTTATCTTATTAAGATAAATTTAAATTGTAACAATCTAATTACATCAACAAAAATAAAAGAACTAAATATTTTAGTACATAGGTATGCTATACACTACTTACAGATATATATTGTTAGTAAAATATACTATTTTACTTCTCCAAAAAAATTAATTTTTATTGCAAAATAAATAACTATATATATATATATAATATATATATACACACACACACATATGTTGAACGCTCTTCTTTGACGTGTCCGATACGCGTGCTTGAAATTTCTATTTTATTTTGGAATACTTTTTTAGTAATCTGATATGTGTCTAAAGCGTGATCGAGTCGCACACTAGACTAAGCAAAATTTTAATATATTAGGGCTTCCTAACGAAACTTTTGAAATAATAAATTAGAGATGAATTCACCTATACATAAATAATAATAATTCAAAGATTTTTCTAATGAATGGATTCACTTAGTGGTTAATTAAATTATTTTTGAAGAAGAATTTAAAATAGTAAAGTAGAGACGAATTTACCACCTCAATGGGGTTGATTAAATTACTTAAATAATAAATTAGAGGTGAATTTACCACCGCGGCTGAGCGGGGATGGAATAAAATGCTTGAATGAGAGAGAGAGAGAGAGAGAGAGAGAGAGAGAGAGAAGCCGGAGGCAGCAATTAACGGATGAAGAAGGCGAAAGAGGGCGAAGCACTGCTGCTGGTTGAGAGGGAGAGAGAGCTATGGGGTAAACACCACCCAGAGGTATCAACAACCAGTGGGCATGTCTCTATTAAGGCCCAAATTTCAGGTAAGAATCCAATCCGGCCCAAACTTTTATATCTCAACCTGGACTTTTTTTTTTGGTATCCGAATAGCTGAAAAATCACCCAATACGAACTCGACCTGGGGTTGCGTTGGATCGGATTTTGGGGTTATTTGGAGTAATGCTCAGCACTACGTATGAAAACGATTCAACTGTGCTAGTTCAATAAATAGAGTTTATGTTTTATCTGTTTTGCTGATATATCGCACCGACATTGGGGGTGGTGCTTGACATCCATGCGCAAATATCCCTGATAATGAGTCCTTCCTACCACCAGCAATGTCTTTTCTTTTTTTCTTTTTTTTTTTTTTTTTAAATTATCGGTGAAATCCGTAATACTAGCACACGTCCAAATATGGACCTCAAACTCGTGAAAAACTCTCACGCTTAGTCCCGACCGACGCTCTGGAATCCAAGTACATGCATTCAATGAACGGGGGCTCCTGTTACGGAGTACAGAGAATTAAAAATTATGTCAAGGATTTCATCCTGCAAGGCCTCAAACCGGATGGTGGCGCTTCTTGAGACGCCTCCCAACCGATCGGTTAGCCATGCTAGGCTACCACCAGCAATGTCTTTTCTTTTTTCTTTTCTTTTTTTTTTTTTTTTTTTAAATTATCGTGGTGAAACCCGTAAACTAACATACGTTCCAGTAGGAACCTCAAACTCGTGAAAAACTTCCACGCTTAGTTCCGACCGACGCTCTGGGACCCGAGTACATGCATTCAATGAACGAAAATTCCTGTTACGGGGTACAGAGAATTAAAAATTCTGACGAGGATTTCATCCTGCAATGCCTCAAACCGGATGGTGACGCTTCTTGAGGCGCCTCCCAACCGATCGGATTAGCAATGCTAGGCTACCACCAGCAATTCAATTGTCTTAGATATGATAGTTTCTGACCTGATCCGATAGTCTAATCTGATCTCAAAAATTTTGGATTCACATCAAGGATATTTCGGATTGTGTGAGTCATTATAATTATTTGAAAAAGTTTTGAGTTGGATTTGGATTCAGACAGATCAGGCTCTCTTGACCGCTTAACCCGATATGTCTTCTACATTATTCATTATCCAAACATATCTAATGTGGCCGGGTTTGGAATAATAGGGTTTACATTCATATTAGCTGGTTGGTTTTAATATTTTTTCTGTTTTAATGGATTATCGGGTTAGTCCGACTGGGTTTTAGTTAGCCCATATATGTGCTACAAAAACATTGACCAGATCTGAACCCAACCCATAATATAAAATTGCCACTCCTTATTTTACGGCCCAGAGACTAACTTTTGAGCAATGGATTAGATCGTCTGTGATCGGATCAGAAGATTGTGGTTGGACTCCCACAATGTTCGACTTTTTTAATGATTTATTTATTATCTAATTCTGTTCCTGACGATAAAATAAAATCGTAGAAACAGTAACTGCTTATTTTATCAATAAACGTGTATGCAACAATACGTTTTTTTCATTAGATCATCCCAATCCAAATACAAGGATGGACTTAAAAAATAAATTAGTGATGCGGTTCTAATTTACTCATTTATGTATTGCAAAATTTTGTCTTTTATCCTCAGTTTGAAATGTTTAGTGGTGGACATCACTCAGTCATGAGACTCATGACTTATGCGAATTTTCTAAGACTGTCCATAAAAGTGACATGGGCATCTGACCTATCCATACCGAAAATTAAAATTCTTAATTAGTAAAACATGAGCCGATATCTATGAATTTATCTATTATTGTACAAAAATAAACAAGTTATAAATACAATTTTTCTATAACAATCTAAAATTTTTTTGGAAGACTGCCATGGTCAGCCCTGTCCGACGGACTAGTGCCTCTCTGTCAGGACTGAGTGTTAGATTAATGAGAGTGTAGACTTGACTCGATTAGCAACACAAATGAGTCTTTTTTTTTTTTTAAAGAAAATTGGAAATACACTACACAGGAGGTGTGGAAATGTGTATTTCTACCAGTCATTTCTGCTACTACTCATAACTTAAATAGCAGAAACATATCTTCAGAGTTTTAGAAGTGTTTTGAGCCTACACCTGGTCCTCGGTAAGACGGCGGATGATGCCGCGGACCCTCATCGGCCAGAGACGAGACGGATGTACTTCTTCAGCTCGTATGCCTCCCTCAGCGCTGCCTTCTGCTTCTGTAATATCACTGTATGTATGTACCTGTGCTATTGAATTCCTCACTACGCTAGTGCTAGTGAAATATAAACCAGCCAAGATTTTTCATGCCACACCGAGCTAAACTTCGATAAATTTTAAATTCGAAACGTACTGAGCGTGCCGATCATAATATGCAATAATAAAATATTATATCTTATATTAAATTAAATAGAAAAAATAAAAAATTCTAGAGCGTGACCAGACAACGCAGTGCCGACATGCGCCATCCCGTGACAGAAAAAAGATGAACAGTGATGCATACTAAAGAAAAAGCTAGAGTTGTAGTGCCAGCCAACTCAGCACCTCATGGTACTAGATTCTCGCAGATTCAGCATATTTTGGACGGCACGCACCGTGCCCCTTAAAAGGTAAAATCATAGAACCAACACTTAGCAGCACAAAAGGAGGACAAAATGCTGAAAGGCAGCCCATGATTTTGTATGAAAAATTAAAAAGTATACTAAACATATGTCTTGACAGTTTTTAAAAGTGGGGGACTTATGTGCGTCAGTCATTTGGCTTATCAACTGGAGTTATAAATCATATAATTTTGGTAATTATATATTCTATAAGTTCAACTTTGGTTAATATTGGGAGCACCCGATGAACCATTATATTATATAATTATATAATAACATTAATTATTTCTATTGTTCGGAGGTTGTTTAAGTAATGGATTAGCCAATCGTCTATTTGTAATGTCGATCATAAAAACTAACCAACCTTATTTAATACCAAATAAGGTCAAACTTAGTGTGTGTGTTTGTCTGTGTGTATAAATAAGAGTTTTTCTAAATTTTTCTCTGATCATTATTTGACTTTTTGTTGAATTATGAAAGCGTTGTATGTAGAAAATCATTGCAATTATGTAATACAAATAGTTGTGCATTGAACTATCACAGAAATTTGTCATGCAAGCTGATTTTTTATTGCAAAAGTAATCACACTATCAATATACATCCCTAAATCGGTGGAGAGATATTGGAGTCATGTAAGTCCTAAACCTATCAGGTGCGGCCTTAGAGATGAAAACCGTCTGGGCGCGAGCCAGGCGGCAAGGTTGGTCGCGACCGCGGAATGACTCGCACATCCTAGTCGGCGTGGCAAGCCGGCTCACCCTGCAGGACTTAGAACACTGGTTCGGTTCAGCAAGTGGCCCGCCGGTCTGAGCCAGCTATTATGATTAATATAAAAGAATTAAAAATTTTAAATTAACAAAAAAAATAAAATATTGGGGGTGGGCTGCGGGCTGCTCGCGAGCTGGCTCCGCTTAGACGAGCCATGAATTTGAGCCCCCACAGCCCGCTAGGCTGTGCCTATGGGGTGGGTGGCGAGCAGGTCGGCGGGCCACGGTCATATCTTTAGCCGCTATTGTGACTTATAAATATGCTCCAACATTTTTTTAAATTTGTTACCGAAGTCAGCAGCTGATATACATTATATATACTGATTTAATTCATATTAAAGTGTTACATTTAAGATGCTGTGTACTAACGTGACGTGGTTGGCTCTTTTACTAGTGAACTAGTAACGTCGGGCGATGATATTTCCTACAAAATTTTTATTTGATCAGCAATTATTAATTAGAAAGAAAAATATTTTGTGCAATTTGGATATTAGGCATTCTATGTGCAACATTCAAATGCTAGGGACACGATAACCTTATTAATCATTTTTTCTTAAATATAGAAAAAACAGTCTTAATCATGGACGCGTTATGCATTTAATATTATTGCCAATAACAATTAAATAACGGTTGCAATGTTTATTATAATAAATAAATGCCTTTCGCAATTGCAAACGTGGACGCAGACTTTCAAAATTATCTCCCTTTTTTTTTTTGACCCTGAATCCAGCCAGAAATAAAACGTGGATATTTTCCCATGCAAGGAATAAAAACTGAAATATGAAATTCCTGTGAATCATATTTTTTGTCAACCAAAAAACAATGAAATTTTTGTCGTGTGAAAATCAAATAGAGCAAATGTATTGCTCTCGTTATTTTAAAAACTACCTCATTTTTTCTCAAAAAAAAAAAAAAAAAAAAAAAAAAAAAAAAACCTATGTGCATCCGGATTCCAGTCCGAGATAGATAAAATTTTTTGGATTTTTTTTTTTCTGTATTTTTTGACAAGAACTCTGGTTCATGAAAGAGAGCTAAAATTTGTATTCATATTTCAAAATATCTGTCGAAGCTAAGCGTGAAAATTTTCTGAGAGTTTGAGATTCTTCACAAACAAACATACCCTCGAATTACGACATCACCACAATAATCTCAAAAAACAAAAACTATCTCATGTGAACAGTCGAGATTTACGCACGCGCATGAAAAGAAAAAAAACTGCAGAATATTCAATCGTTGAACGTCCAAGAAAGTTGGAAATAATTGTCCAGAAATAGCGAACGAAAGCTCCTTGGTAATCTACTTCCCTGAATAACATCAAAGTCGGAAGGGACGACGGCGGCCGCCGGAGATTTGATTAAGGACTTGTGTTAGCTACGATGTTGCTAAGAATACGACCGAGTCAAGGACGAGGTATTCCGGGAAATTTACTTATATCATTGTGTGTATAGTTATCAGACAACGAATGATGAAAAAATTGGCTGGAAAAAGACAGAACAAGTGACGACGATGATGTCGTAATGAGACACATTCACAATCGATTTCTCGTTGGACCATTGATTTTGGATGTGATCATAAGTTAGTTTATTAAAAATTATTAGATATTTGAGGTTTTACATCATTGACAATTTAAAATTATATTTTTTAATTAAAAATCATTTCTTTATACTTTTTAAAAATAATATCTGCTTAAAAAACATATCGATCATCATCGAGTTCAAGTGCCAGAGCAAAGATGTTATGTCCAAGGTCGTGCGCCTAACTTGGAATTTTATTTTCCCCGCAATGGGACGATCATCAAGAGCGCTCTCTACCGCATACGCTATGAGAGATCTCTAATATAGATACACTTTCTTTGCTCTTAATTTGCAAGATATACAACATTTTTGCTAGCACTTAAGTTGGCGCTTCATCTATCGTTTTGCAGTATATTGTGATTTCTATATTTGGAGATGTACTTTCATTTTCCCTTTCAATCAAGCAATGATCGAGGGATATTTTTCTCTAATTTATTTTACTTTTAAATAAGATGCATATCCGTTGATTGCATTAGAATTAAATGGGTCATTTACCAAACTTGTTTTTTTTTTCTATCTTGAGCTAAATGACCACATTAGCACATTATGCGGGGATTTAACTATTGCAACTTGCATACTACAATAATAGCTAAATGGAAAATGTATACGGACTTATTTGGTTTTCTGTATGGATATGAAAAGTAAATATAATATATAAATATTTTATAATTTCTCCTATCCTAAATGAATTATATATATATATATATATATATATATATATATATATATATATATATATATATATATATATATATATAGAAAAGTCTGTGGGCAATCCAAAAATGACAAATAACCATTAACGTTATTTTTAATACGTATAATAACTCTCATAACTCTATTAATGATGCTTTGTAGCCGTCACCTTTGGTCTTTTGCCTATTAGCCTTCTGACTCTTGATTTTCTACATCTTGGTCTTCTGATCTTTGATTTTCCTAGACAACGGTCATGTCAGGCTTCGGCTTTGGTTATGCGGATATCTCAATCTCGGCGAAATCTTATCTCGGTCTCGGATATACTTTTATCTCGGCCTCAGCTGAGGCTCGCCTTGGCTTTGATTATGGTTTTATTTAGGCCTAGTCAGCTAGGTCTCACACCTCGGCCCCGGTCTTGTCTTACGTCGACCTCCGTAACGTGGACACCTCAGTCTCAGGATCCACCAAAGGTAGCTTAAAGCTAAAGGACGACCACGTCGATGCACGGACTTTCTCGTTCTATCCTACACAATAGTAGCTATTTGCATACAAGTCCATGTGACTCAAAGCTAAACTGAGCTCGTCAATGAGATTTGGTCTTTCTATCCTACATTCTAATAGCTATTTGCGAACAAGTCTAGCTACGTACGTAGCTTAAAATAATATCAAAAGCAGTATAACTCATCATCCGATTCGACTCTTTTTTCCTAAAAAGAGAAAATCTAACGGGATTATCTGCCAAAAGTCTTTAAATTTGGCTAGAAATGTCCTTAAATTTCAATATGATACGCTTTTAGACTTTTTCATGCAATTATTTCGATGACTGGGTCTTTGCGTGAATTAAAGAATGAGAATATTATACGTGCTTATACACTTATCTACGTATATGCAAACTTATAGATAAAGTTTGTGATGGGGCTTGTCCAAATTTACTCGACCCTCCCGATGGTGAAATAAAGGGTATGTACTAGATGGAGTTTTATACAGCATGTAATATCTGAACGGCTCAAAAATCATGACATGTAAGTTTGGTGTTATAAAGAATGGACTTATGACAATTAGTATGTGTTCAATTAGTTAGCGCGATTAGATATTAGAAAAATATCATGAACTGCTTTCTATAAACCCATAAAAATAGACTAGATGCTCGAATTTCAGTGTACAACATTTGCTTGGTAGATATTTTATTTTAACGGATATTACTTTCTGTCGAGTTGCAGATTACAACTCGAATTCAGTGGTTATGTCCCAAAACAAGGACTCGTACAAAATAATTGGATTTTATATAATAATTATCTAAAAAGATCTAGCCAAAAAATATGTGAAATGTCTGGATCATTCTGGTGCAGTTTAGTTTGATCAATAAACCAAGCCATGTGTACAGTTAGAACTCGAGTGAATAATCTCAGGGAGCGACGTTGTATAATTAAGTCAGAGCACGTTAAACGCGCAAAACAGTGTCATCTATTTCGGATGCTTTTGACCTCTAATTAATTACCTAATTAACCGTATTAAGTCCCCCACAAAGTCAACCAATACCAGACCTTTCGTACGCGTCTCGCCGTTACCTTGATAAGGAAGAAATGTTTTTATTTATAATTAGTTACTTTTTAATATTTAATATTTTTACAGTTTAAATAAAAATTAATAAATTATATTAATGTGAAGTTTATATTTAGATTTTTAAAAATATATTAAAATTTTTTATTTTAAGACTTCAAAAATTTTAATAATTAACATCTTAATTTTGAATATATCAAAATATTTTAATTTCAAAATATTTATTTAAGTTTTTTAGAAAAATTATAAATCACGTCTAATCTATTTATTTAGTTTAATTTTTTAAAAAGATATTTGTATTTTAATTAAAATTATTTTTGATATTAACTAATAAAATAAAAATAATTTATAATTAATTTTTAAATTAATTATTCACCGTTACGTTGAGGGGCTGATATTTCCCAAAAAAATATTCACCGTTTACGTTGCTACGAAATTGCCGCTGTGGACTGTGAGGCCGCGTATGATCTCGTGATTAAATTATTTTGCTGACATTCGCAATGACATAAAGTAAGCTCAAGGTTTGATCAAAGACATCACGATAACAGATCCGAACCGTAATACTAGTCAGAGTCAAACGGGACTCAATCCTCGAATCGCTCTGGACAAGCGATCACACCTCACGTCCCACGTGAGCAACTGTTTCCCATCATCCCCGCGCGTGCGCCTATATAACCTCCATGCTCCTAGAGATCTCAGCTTAACATTATTTTATTAAACTCATAAACGCTTATCGAAAAGCTTATTTGATCTGTAATTGACTAGCTAGCTTCGACGATGCCGATGAAGGGAATGAAAACCCTTATGACTTCCTCGTTGCCCTCTTCCCCGCTCTCGAGCCCCCTGAGCACTCCCCTTCGCCGCCGCAACGGAGCCCCACTGCCGCCTTCTCCATTAAGGCTGAGCTTCTCTGTCACCTTGATGGAAGACAACTTCGAGTCGGCCGAGGCGATTATCTTGAAGTGGGATCTGAATTCGTCTTCCTACTCGAGGGTAACCTCGCTGTTCTATGAGAACCGCGACGAGGCTCGAAAGTTTCTGGACGCCGTCAACGGCCTCCAGAGCGCCATGCTTTTCTTCGCGTCCATCGGAGATGACGGCGCCGTTAACGCCAACGTCCGGTCGAGGATGCTGATCCGTGGGCAGGCTCTGATGCAGTCCGCCATGAGTCGCCTCGAGCACGAGTTCCACCAGATCATCACCACTAACCGCGACCGTTTCGACCCGGAATCGGTCTCTACTAGGTCTTCCCTCTCCAGCCTCAACTCGGAGCGGGACGAGTTCGCCTCCGATGACGACGAGATGCGCCTCGCCGCCGACGATAGGGCTTTCTTGACGGCCACTTCCGACCTCCGCTCCATCGCTAAAGCGATGATTTCTGCCGGCTACGGCAAGGAGTGCGTCCACGTCTACAAGAACTTACGTAAATCCGCTGTCGACGAGGGGGTCTCGCGATTAGGGTTCCAGAAGCTCAGCTATTCCCAGGTGCAAAAGCTCGACTGGGAGACGCTCGAGCTCAAGGTCAGAACATGGATGAGCGCGTCAAGGACAGCCGTCGAGAACGTGTTCGGCGGCGAACGCGAATTTATCGATCACGTCTTCCCCGACTCGAAGTCAATTCAAGAAGCATGCTTCGCCGACATCACCCGAGATATAGCGAAACAATTCTTCGCCTTCCCTGAACATGTCGCGAAATATTGCAGGCGGTCGCCGGAAAAGCTGTTCCGTGTTCTTGACCTGTACACTGCAATCGCTGAGAGCTGGCCGGAGATCGAGTTCATATTCTCGTTTGAGTCCACCACCACCGTGCGCAACCAAGCTATGGCTTCGCTAACCAAGCTCGGCGAGGCCGCCGGAGCCATGCTAGCGGAGTTCGAGTCGAGCATCCAAAAGGACAGGTCGAAAACGATGATTGCGGGTTGCGAAGTCCACCCTCTAACCCGTTACGTTATGAACTATATCGCTCTCTTAGCGGATTACGAACCCGCACTTGCTGACATATACGCGGATTCTCCATTCCAAGCTCCCGGCGAACTCCCAGAGCCCTTGCTTTACGCCGGCAGCGCCGCACAAACTCCCTCCACGTCCGCTCCGTCGTCCCCGATTTCCGTCTCGGCACCCTCCTATGACGTTACAATGAGCCCTTACACCTCGGGTTTGTCGACGGTGCCGCCATCGTCGGTAGCGGCACGCCTCGCCTGGCTCGTTCTACTGCTTCTCTGCAAGCTTGATAGCAAAGCCGAAGCTTACAATGACGTGGGTTTCTCCTACCTCTTCCTCGCGAACAATCTCCAGTACGTGGTTAGCAAAGTTCGCGGGAGCTCGCTGCGCCTGCTGCTCGGAGAGGACTGGGTCTCGCGCCACGTGGCGAAAGCGTGGAGGTTCGCTGGAAGCTACACGCGCGTGGCATGGGGCAAGGTTGCCGTAGCTGTGCCGGCAAGGGACGTGGGGCTGGAGCAAATGCCGACACGCATGCGGGCGTTCAACGTCGCATTCGAGAAGGCTTGCGGGCGTGCGCAGGAACTGGTGGTGGACGACGCCGAGATGAGGGAGGAGATCAGAGCTGCGGTGACGCTCATGGTGCTTCCCGCATACCGTGGGGCCTACGAGCAGTTCCAGCCGGCTCTCGTCGGAGGCGCAGCAGCCGGCGTGGTGCGGTTCGCGCCGGAAGACGTTCGCAACAGAATTATGGGATTGTACACCGGTTCAACTGCCACATCAAATTCAAGCCACGGTTCCGATTCGGGATCGGGTTCGAGTTCGGGTTCGCGGTCTAGATCACGTTCGCGTTTTGGTTCAATTTGGTCCAAGTTACGTAGCAGCCATACGAAATGAAGAGCGTAAATTGTCTATACACTCAACGGTGTTAACAAATGGCCAAGTGGAGAAGGAGAACAATATATGCACAAAAAAGAAAGTGAAAGAAAATGAAATAATTCATCTGTACATTTTTTTTGTGGTGATAATTGTCGACATGAGGTGTTACTACACCTTATAAATCAAATTTTGATGAAATATATGCCTTTTATAGGTGAAATATCATAATCGCATTTGTTTTATATGATATTTGTCTATAAAAGCTTGATTAATGGGTTATACATTTTTATTATTTCATCGCATCAACAAAAGTACAAAAGATTACGGAGTTATTTTGACTTTTTAATATCATATGCTTCCTTCTATCAATGGTGCAAGTTATAAAAAGCTTCGTTGATATAATAATATGGCTTAATCATCAGATAGTAAAATTTGTGTGCTACCGCCTTGTTAATTGCAAGACCGTACCGTAGACATTCAAGTTGAGAAATAATAATTTTTTTTTCAAAAGATTATCTTAAAAAATTGTATCAGGCTTATTTTATACGATGTCGTAATATATAAACCCGCGATGACATCATCCCATATTTCACCAACTAAGAAGTCCTAATATTTCAATCTGGATAGGTCCAAAAGTTCGCATTATTTACAATGATAAGAGGAGATAAATCTTCAACATCTAGATGTGAGCTATACAAACTTACTGGCCACTAAAAATAATCATAATTCAGATAACGACACACAAATGCAAGAGATGGGGCAGTTGCATTTTTATCTCATTGATAATTTAAAATTATACTCCTATGTTTGGCTAGTTCAAAATGGCGCTTCAAATTTATTGTCTCGCTTGTAATTTTAGACGTTTATTTTTTGTTTAACATTATCTTTTCTCCTTGTTTTCTTTTGTTCGTTGATGTTGCCTTGCTTTTACGTTTCCTCTTTGAATGAAGCACTGTAGTGGATCTCCCTTTTGAGCCACCTCAATTTTTTCTCAAAATAAAGTGATGCTTTTATATCGCTTAACAATGTGAAATGGTGAAATTGTAATTATTATTTTTTAAAAGACATGACAGTTTCATCATTTTATATGGCCACTGAGGTATTAAAATGTTATCATTTTGAATTAAAAGTATATTTTTTTTCAATTTCAAATTTTCGGGCGCATAAAACGTAAATGTCCAAAATTGTTAAATAAAAGGTGACTATCAATTGTCCTTATTTTGTCACAGACAAGGCTGGGAACACCAAATTAGTGTGTCTACAGAGTAACATGTGCTTAATTTTGGTTAATTATTCATGATCCAGAAGCTACTATAGCTGAGTTTTGTGTTAACAATTGATTTAGTTGACTTTGCCAAATCAGAGTAGTTGACAACTGATTCAGAACCAATTGATCTTAGCACGGCGAGTTTCAATCCGCTGGGAGTTTCAGATTGGCCAATGTAATTTTTTTTTTTGAATTTTGGTATGATTTAAGCTGCCTCATGTTTCAATCTGTTACTTGATTTGAGAGGTGAAGAAATACCGCCATGGTCTTCATGGAAATTAACATGTTTAAGAAAAACAAATCCAGCTGAAAAATCAACAAATTGACTCTTTATTCAATAAACTTCGGAGAAATTTCAACTTTTTGCTCCATTTACATTGCAGATTTGTAGAAAGTGAAGTTTTCGAGATCAGATTCTGCTGTACTCAAACATTACATTCATTGGCTTTTTTTTTTTTTGTTTTATTCATGCAGAAAATCGAAACTATGACTTCAAAACATTTCATTCATCGTCAAGTAGCTGCGACACAGGTTGCCATCCTGTGCATGATCTGAGAAACTCTTTCAGTGTCTCTGAAGCCTGTTCACAGGTCCATGACTGGTAATGTTCATGGACCTTGAAAATAGACTCCGAATCTGTTCTTTCCGTCAAGCAAGATTGAGCACCATTCAGATACAGATCGCCTTGGGACAATATCCAGCCGCAAGATCCCTCTTCTCTATCTGCTGCCTGAAATACTCAATACCGTGACCACCATAAGATTGTTTGCAGAGAAATTATTGCACGCACCCAATGCACCACGTCATCCCTGCAGCGGGTGCACTTGCAAGCTTTATTATAAAAATTTTCAAAATAAAAGTTATAAATATTGATGAGATATACAACTTTTATAGAAAAAAAAAATTTCAAAAAAAAATTTTAATAGATGTTTTGGCTAAATAATCTTAGCGTCAAAAAAATATATTTAAATTAATGAGAATTTTGGAGTTTAAAAATACCTAATTAGATGTATTTTTTGAAAAAAAAAATTACATGAAAGTTATATATCTAATCAATATCTACAACTTTTTTATTGAAATTTTTTTCAAAAAATATTTGTAGATATATGCGGTGCACGGGATGACGTGGTAAACGCGGTGCGTGCAATAATTTCTCTTCTTTGCATGCTTATAAACCTCTTTTCAGTTTGTAATTGTGCAATAAGAGGCGTTCGTGAAAACTAGTAATTCTTGAACTTCTACGCGCAATATTTATATAAGCGAACATCTGAATTTTTTGCTCACCTCAAATTCTCTCTCACAAAAAAAAAAAAAAAAAAAAGAAAAAAAGCCACACCTCGTGTGTAATTGGAGGCTTATTGTCAATCTTTATATCTGCTTTTCTGGAAGCAATGAAAAAAGTCTGAATAATAAGCTTTCAATTTCAAAATGCAACTAAAGTCCAACTAGCTACTTTTCCAAATTAAGAAATTTATAAGCACAGTTCTTTGAAAAGTCTGCTTGCCGAAAAAATTTGTAGCCTGCTCAACAAGTTTTCTCCTTGTAGAGTAATGCTTTTAAAAGAAAAATTCTTAGAAAAAAAAAGAGGTGTGGACAGACACTGGATATGAATTAGTCGTAGAAAAATTTTCCTAAATGTTTATAAGTTACAGTTATTCTTATTTTACTTTCGGACTTCTGTTCAGGTGATCAATGTTGTTTATCTCACTTCTTCGAAAAGGACATCAATTACTCCAAGCTCGCTTCCTCTATATGTTTATAAATTGCAGTTATTTTTATTTTACTTTTGGACTTCTGTTTCATGTGATTCAATGTTTCGTATAAGTTTTGGTGCACTTTTTAGTGATTTTTGTTCCTATTGTAGTAAATTGTAACAGGAATTGGTCATACCTTCTCTGTCAAGTATTTAAAAACCAACTTCTTCGAGCCAGCTTCATATATGTTGCACTGAGAGACGATCTGCCATCAACCAGTCAAAAATCAGATATGTTCTAGAGAAACATTTAAAGTCTTGTGTAAATGAATTTCAAATTAAGAAAGGGGTGTGAATGTAAATATAACCTCCGATTCAACACTAGCACAAACAGCATATATTCCCCAGTCTCTTATGTAGTTATTGTAGAGGTGAACTTTGCCGAATCTAACACGAGGATGCCGCTGCCGTGTTCCGTCAAAAAAGCAGTGATGAATCGTCACGCGTATACTCCTATCGTCAATGTCGTTGCAGCTTGCTCCTATAAGGATCGCCTTATCGTGCATTGAGAACCAACATCTGTTATGAAAAAATAATAGCTCAAAATATAATCGTTGCATACATACCACATGTGCTTATGCATAATAACTAAGGTTTTAAATTTCGTGCCGTGTCAAGTTTCGATAAATTTCGAACTCGAGACGTGCCGATGATAAACTATTATTTTTATATATTTTATTATGTTTAAAAGTTATTTTTAAAATTTTTAATTAAAAAATAAATAAATAAGTGGCGCAGCGTTAAAAAAAAAAAAAATAGTCGCGAACACCGGCGCGACCGGCTGGTGGGCGTGACTGTTCATCTTCCTCGCGAAAGCGAGGAAGATGAACATTATATAATTTTTTTTTTAAAAAAAAAACGTGCTGGCCCGACACCGAGCGTGCTGTCCGGAACTTAAAACTATGATAATAACATCATGACACGTTTTGATCGGATCATTTCGCAGGAAGATGAACATTATATAAATTAAAAAAAAAAAAAAGAACGTACTGGTCGGCCCGGTACCGAGCGTGCCGTCCGGAACTTAAAACTATGATAATAACATCATGACACGTTTTAATCGGATCCTCCGATTATAATTATAAATTGAAGAAAGAACATATACAAAATTTTACCCGATGATTTATGTTGTTCTCAACCTTACCTTGAAATAGTGACATCCGTGCTTCCACATGTAATATCGATCAGACCATCCTCATAATCCCGGAGGCTGCATCTATCTATCCATATATTCTTTGATCTTGGCTTGACCTGAATCCCATCAACATCATGTCCTCTACCACCTTCAAGTACCAAATTGCATATGATAACATGTTCACACTCTCCCAGTTGTAAGCCTTTCCCTGTCACTTTAATCTTCTGGCCTCGACCATCTATCGTCTTATATGATGATACTCTCAGATTTGATGATAAGTTAATGGTTCCTGAAACATCAAATACGATCCATAGTGGTTCTTTACGACGGCATCCTTCACGAAGAGAACCGAATCCATCGTCTGCACAAAGAAAGCAAAAAAATCGGTATTTTCTTAAATTGCGATATATTTATCCAGTCTATTACTAAATTAACTACAAACAGTGATTCTAACAATATATAAAAAAGTCCAGGCATTTAAAGTTAGGCAAAAACACTAACATGACCATAGAATTGTCTTCCGTAAAGACCTTTCGGAAATCATTGTGTGCGCTGATATATAATCAAAGCATGACAACACTATTTTTGTGTGGAAAATTTCCAATTCTACGTCGCATAAGAGAGCAATTCAAACACTCTGTTGTGATTTCAGCACAGGGGGGATGCGCCAAGTAAAAACCAAATCGGTTCGACATTGAGCCTCAATAGTCTTAACTTTTCACACGTATTCTCTCAAGCTCGAAGGTCTAGCTAAGATATTATGAAAACATTAAACATACGTGCATGTGGATGCACTTTATTAAAGTACGCACAACTGCATAATGATCATATCTAGCACAAACCTCAGGCCACATTCACCAGCTTGCTAGATGTATGGATGGACTAAAGCTTCCTACAACTTTCATATATATATATATATATATATATATAATATATATATATATGAAAGTTATATATGCATGCGTGCGCGCATTATATAGCTTCCGCACAGCTTGGATTGAAATGCTCTATCAAGCCTTTGGTTGGTTTCTCCATGAACAACTAAGAGAAGCGTTTTATCAAACAACTATAGTGCTTGAATTCAAACCTGGTTTCCCAGACGCATACAATGTGGTACTGTACATATTTCCAACAATAAATATGCTGGACACTTGAATTTGACAAACTATATAAATAATCCATAAATCATTTCAGAGGACCTTAGATATATACCGTCCAAGGTGGTGACGTGGTAAACTTGGCCGTGAAGACCGCCAATGGCGTGGCGGCCGAAGCCCTCGGCCTTGCCGGCCATGGCTTTCAGAGTCAGATCCACGTTGGCGTAGGGGAGAAACACCATTATATCTGTGACTCTCTTCTTCGTCTTAAATCGATCGAGCTACTGGGTGTTGTACAAGCTGGAACATTTATGCAGGTTGGTGGTGTTGGTGCGTTTCTGGAGAGGACGAGGGGCTGCGCGAGAAACCGTTGGAGCATTAACGGCTCTCTCTTAAATCTGGAAACTCACGCGGGAAGTAGTAACTGCTTTTGTTGTTTCAATTCAAGAACCGGTTACAACAGGAAAATTAATCGGTTTGTACGGACGTACCGTATTATCCAGCGAGACATTTTAAAAATTTAACAATAAAATTTATAAATTTTTAATAAAATTTATAATTTAAAAAAAAAAAATTCCAATAGGTGTTTTAGAATTTCAGAATTTTAATTTATAAACGTTTTATAAATAATTAAGAAACTACTTTTTCAACTTGTTAAAAATTTTAGAGTCCTTAAAAATTATTTTAAAAGTCTTATTAAAAAAAGTTCTAACCGGAAGTTATAAATTTTATCAAAATCAACTTTAACATTAATTTTTTTTTTAAAAAATACTCTTAAGTATAATTTAGTACGCTATTGCGTACCGTACCATGGATCAGAACTCTTACAATAAAATACCCTAGCCAATTAGCTGTCTCTGTGTCAAAAATTGCATTGACTAGCTTTAGAGTTGAAAAATATGTAAAGTTGTGTAACATTAAACTGAGTTAATTTGGTAAAAGATGTGTAATGCATGCAGAAGTATTGTAAATTATATTTATTAATTAGTCGAATATTTGCCCAAATTTATGTTCAATTACCTGTCTTAAGATAATGCTATAGAGTTCCAACCAATTATTTCTGGGTGGCTGTATAGCGGGGATGACTATATGCTATTAGGGTGTGATGCAAATGGTCTGATCTAGTGATTGGAAATGGTAAGTGAACGAGGGTTTGAATTTTAATCCCAGCAACATCTGGTCGGAAAAATTTATCGTTTACCATTTAGTATTCGGTCGAAATATAAGATATAAAATCGAACTCGATGATTAAGGCAAAAAAAATAGAGGTCTTGTAAAAAAAATCTCATCCTTTGTAAATTTTGAACAAATCAAACAATCAAATGAAAATACGACGTTAAATTTTCGAACACTTTTTTCCGTTAAGACAGCCTACAAACTCTTGTTAACAGATGTACTAAGAATTGGATGTCCTCTTGCTTTTGGGTCCATCCAAGGTCCATTCAAATACAAGCTCTTTCTCTGGTTAGCATCGCATGACAAAATCCCGACTGGAACAAGACTCGTCACCTTATGAATGGCCATTACAGACGATTGTTGCCCCTTATGCTTTGGTCAATCGGGGCTACGCAATATCTACTCTCTTGCCCGTTCATGGCCCACGTTTGGCAGCTCTTGGTAGATCTCCATCTATCCCTTCAACCACCTCACAGCCTCAAACATCTATAAATAGATTGGCGGAATCAAATCCAGCCAAAGGAATTACGTATTGCCTGGAACTCTGTCTTGGTGATTTTAACTTGTCCATCTGGTCGCCTCTGAAACTTCCATCATCATACAACCTTAAACATTTCTATCCAGCGTTGTTGCAGATTACGCATTCTATCATGGACATATATCATCGCAGGTCGAAGAGGCAGCAAGATCATCAGCGTCCTCGTCCAGCTACACGGTCGGAATCTTACCGGATCTTGAGACTGCTTGCTTTCTGCTCTTCGCCAGTTCTTCTACTTTGGCTCGACGAAGAAATCTTATTTGAACCGGACATATTTCCTTTTGTTCGACATTTCGTATGTCTCTTTTGTACTGCTACTCGACTATGCATTGGTAAATTTTGTAATTTTGTATGAGTTTCTGACTAAACGTCAGCTACGATTAATGTGAATATCCTTTTACATATGAGGCAATGCATTTGAAAAAAAAATGAGAGAGAGGTAGCGAAAGATGAAGAGGGACTTAGGGGCTAGCGAGAATGCGGGAAGCGTTGATTGCTCGGATTTAGGGTTTCGATCTGTTGGGGGTAAATTTAAAGAAGGGACTTGGACAAGGGACTCCTCGGTAGGGTCTTCATATACCGGTTCAGACTAAAAAATCGTTCCGACCGGAATCAATTTGGGCCGGTCGATGTCTCTGATCTGCCCTTAATCGGGTTTGATTCGATTCGGTTCAAAATTGAAAAAATTGGTGGACGAGAATAGAACCGGTTAACAGCCCAACAGCCCAGCAAATGTGTGAGCTGCATAAAAGTAGCAAGGGCTCTCTCTTTGTTTTTTTTTTCTTTTGTTTTTTTTGGTCGGAAGCAGCAAGGGCTCTCTTTAAGAACATTTTCAAAGAATCTAGATAGGGTTCCTCTCTACTAGCCCAAAATCGGCAGCTTGCTCCACCAAGCGCAGCAAGGTCTCCTCTCTAATCTCTCATTCTCTCTCTCTAGCGCAGAAAGGGCACCTCTCTCTCTCTCTCTCTCTCTCTCTCTCTCTCTCTCTCTCTTCTGATCCGTGACCGAGGCCACAAGGATGGCGTCAAGACATAAACGGCTGCTCTCCGCCACCATCTCGTTCGCGGATCTACGCTGCCACCGAATCCGATTCTCAATTGCGGCTGCAGATCACGCCGCCGCCGCCGCCGTCGTTTCCCGGTCGCAGTCGTATATCGAACCTGAGTCGCTTCAGTTCAGCCTGACCTGTCCAAAATCGGTCAACTTCGATTCCAGTTATTTTCACTCCGGTCTGATCCAAAACGATTCATTTGCGGTCCGGTCTGTGGTCCAGAAGGTGCTCTATGTCCGGTCGTAGTCGGACCCGTTGAATAGCCCTACTCGTCGACGAGAAGAAAGAAGCAGAGGAGCGACGGGTCGGCGACATGGAGCAATGACTCGATCTTGGCGTCAGAGATCTCGAAGGAGACTTCGCCGTTGTGCACGAACCCAAATCTCTCGAAGAGGATTGTGCTTGCTGAATCAGATTAAATCTGGAGATTCTCTCTACTTGACATATTTGCAAGACCCATATTAGATGGTTCTGATGCATGAGATATGCGCGTGTGGTATATGTCATTGTCAATATATGAAACAAATCAACTCTTTATAATAAGTAGTAAGTACAATACTAAATCTTACTTCTTGTGATGAATTTTTCCGCCGCTACACTACCGGATGGCTGCCAATGGTCGTAAATTGTTGATGTGACCGACAAATTACAGCATAAGTTCAGCCTCAAAAAAATCACCCTTGTGAAATAAATAGAATTAACAAAACACCAAAAAATAGCATAATAACAATCACAAAATACATTAAAATTTTTACGTAAAAACTCTTAAAAAAATAAAAAAAAAAAATAATTACACAGAACAATCACCACCTACCAAAATAAATATTTAATTTATAAAATAGTATGATTACAAGTGTTCCTCTAGCTTGTCTATATTACGAGATTACGACAAGTCATAATACCAAATAAAATAATGCACGACATGTGGAGGTGCGAAATCAAGTGGGATGTTGATTTTCTTGTCCTTCTATTTTGTCCTATTTTTCTCTCCATTTCTTCTCTGGGGTCGGCTTGTGTGGAGGGTATGGGATGAACATTGAGCTCTCCAAAATTCTCTATAGTCTCACGGATGGTGAGTATGGTGGGTGATAAATTCACTTTTCCATGTTGGTAAATCTGGGCATCATATCTCCATATGTCTATCAATTGCTAGAATTTATAATAGACAATATTTGACTCGAAGAAACTCACACATTAGGAGGAATTTGACGATATACAAGTTATCACAACTTTGAGGCTGAACTTATGCTGATTTGCGATGTTGATGGGATATGTAACTTGCGATGTTGCCAATATCAGTATCGGCCAACTTTTTTTTTTCTTTTCTTTTTCTAAAAAACTGTTCAGAAAAGATATTGACATTGAACTGCATTTTATTGGTCACAAATAGCCTAGCGAGACCAGGTTATCCCTACCGTTGATTAAACTTAGAAATGGGATCTGAAGACACCTGGATTGTGGTCCCGATTGACAAAAGAGAAGGTGCATCTGCTTCATCATCAGAAACCAGTAATCACTAATCTTGACAACTCTTTTTCCCTGCATGAAGAAGGGTGTTGGTTGTTGAAAGTATACTACAGCAATTACCTGGTACGTTTGGACGATCACATATCGTACAAAATTTTAACTTCATGAGCAACCAAAGTCAAGTATATCGGACTGGTGCACTGTACTAAGTTCAGCAATTGCATAGAAATTATATCAGTATAGCATATCCTCAGGTTCAAAAAACGGACAAAGAAGAAGCTCAATTGCTAGCAATAAAGTGATAAACCTGTGAACTTGAAGATTCATTTGTTCTGATTCTCAGGAGATCAGCAGAAGGGTTTAGAAGAGCATAAAAATAGACAACTAAACGAAAAACATGCTGCCCTCTGTCCTCAATTTTTTACTGTAGTAGATCCAGAATTATAACAAACAGCTAAGTAAGAAAATTAGTTTGATTTCGACAGCCTGTTATGCCAAGTTATCAACGTTATACTTCTTTTAAGTACCAACCACCACCAAGCCACAATGTAAGGCGTAACTCAGAAAGAAACTCGAATACAGCTTGCTTTAGACCTCTGTTATTTATTTACCAAGCTGGCCAAAGCATTTGGATCGTTGACCAAGTTGTAACATAGATAAAAGGCCCTGAACTTGACAAAGCACCCAACGATCATGAAGACCATCAGCATATGTTCCCAGATCTATTAAACCATCTTGTAAACTAAACATAATCAGAACCTCCTCCTCTTCAATCTAAGATCACTAGGAGGTACATCTCTCCGTCCTTGTTCTTCATGGCGAATCAAGTTATCTTCATGATCCAAAATGCCTCCGGACCTACAATGCATATTACCTAGGCGGTTTCTGAATGTCCTGCTATAATCTTGTGTTCTCTCACAAAACTCTTCACTTCCATCTGAACCAAACCTCGAAGGCCTATGAGGACCATTCTCAAAAACAAAGTTATCCCCATCATTGCGAGGACCAAGACGTTGTCTAACAGAACGAACATGTCCACCCCTCCCACCGAAATTTATTCTACCATCAATGCATTCATCTTCAGAAATTTCATGAATTTCCTCATGGAACGAAGGTCGAAAGGATTCTTCTTCTTCAATTACTCGTGGGTCAACCATATCAAACCTACGTATGCTCCTGTCAGGACCTCTTCCGGGCCTAGGCCCATCGTGCTCTCTAGAGGGGACAAGTTCCATCATATGTTCCCTTGGGTAACCAACCTCTATCTCATCAGGTAAACGATCTACATATGAAGGGGATCCAAACCTTATGTAAGGGTCACGAGGAGGTGATCTCATCCTATCATGTCTAATAAGCTGGGGAGATCTACACCTAATGATATCAGCATGACCATCAAATTCGCTTGGAGATCTTCTATATGAGTCCAAGTAAAATCGATGCATGTGAGAACCCCTCCTCTGAGCTGGTGGTGACATGCTTCTTCTTCCTCTTCGGATGAAAGCATACTCCTCTTGTTCATACGGAGTGAATGGGTGTGACAAAAGATGGTGATCCATTATTTCATCTGGCAAAATTCGCAGCAACTTGTCATCATGATTGAAGGGGAAGAAATCATGGGAAATTCTCCCAAGGCCTCTAACAGGACTGTCATTGCCAATTTGATGGCGGACTGTCGTAACATCAGCTGGAATTTTAGCCCTGCCACCTGGAGAATGTCTCCTGAAAGGAGCTCGTGGTGGTATACATTGCAAGTCATCATTCATCGGCTTCCTAAAATTCCTACCACCACTTCCAGTAAACCCATCTGATTCAATGCTAAGTTCAGATACATCTTTCGATCTTCTAAAGCGGAAGCTAGTTGAGCCTTGTCCAAGACCGTGGGCTCGATCACCATGTGAAGCATCTATGTTTTCATCCCCTCTCCTCCTGTGATGTCCCACATATTCTCCACCTTTTGCAGCAGCTTCATACAGATATCTATCATTCTCGAATCTTCGAGGTCGTTCATTGAAGATTTCATCTCTGCAGTACAGAAAAATATGGAAGTTAAATGTCATTATTTTAATGACAGCGAACGAATATAAAGACAAATACACCACGGAAAATTACCTGCTCCCTCGAGAAACCGGCTTATCTCTTCTATTGGAGCTATCAATTGCCTTTTCTTTAGCAGATTTTGAAGCTAAGAATCTGCCTGGAATGTATTTCAACTTGCCAAATTGTGAAACTTTATCACTTGTCAAGAAGCGCCTATCTTTACTCCTAAAGTTGATTGCTCCATTGCATCGCTATGTTTGGCCGACTCCAGTTTAGAGCTAAGATCAGTCAACTGAACTTTGTCGGTACCAGGAGCTTGGCTAAACTTTGACTTTGCAGCAGGCCCCTTATCATTCTTCACATGATCCTGCTGTAACCTATCTGTACCGTGCATATTTTCCTTTTTGACAGATTTATCAGCATGTTCCAAAGTGTCTGATGATTCACTTGCAACTTTGCAAATGCTAGGATTTTTTGCATCTACGGATGAGTCACCATGATGAGTTGTCACACCATTAGATGACTTAACAACACCAGCTGCTGCAACATCCTCATCTGGATGCTTAAGCAATAACATGGGTGCATCAACAGATGGAATGTACACACCAACATTGATTCCATGGTTTTCATGAGAAACTCCACCAAATCTAGAATCTGGTGCGGGGTTCCTTGCTTCTTCACCATCAAGATCTTTGTGGACTGTGTATCTTAATTTAACAGCAGCATCTGCTGTGTCAAGATTGCCAACTGGCATATCATCGTCTGAAATGTCCATATCACTGCCTGTATCTACACCAACATTCCCAAGTGCACCTAGACTTAAAGAATGTTCAAATGGTGGCTCAACTTCAGAAGCACTTAAAATTTTCTTCTCAGAAGACTCTCGTACAGCATCAAACTCACTTAAACTGCAACTCATCAAGTGTTGTTTCTCGACTGAGAGCACATCCTCAGATGGTACTCCACCGGCAACTTGTTGTGCTCCGTTGTTTAAATTTAGATCTTTAACTTCCATGTTCTGAGATTTGGAAATCCCTTTTAAGGGATTTCCAATAGGTTCAGTCATCTCTTGGGAGATGCCACTACCTGTTGGCAATTCATTCCTGTCATGTAGTACCTTAATATCTATACCAGAAGTCATTGGTTCATCAGAAATCCTTGTTCCATTCTGTGGTCTATTCACTTTAGCACACTCGGTTATCAAGTCCAGGGCCTTATCAACACATTGGCTTACATCTTGTGACTTCTCAATCTCATTTGAAACTAGTTTCTGATTGTTCAATTCTGTTATCGATGACCACCGCCGATGTTCATTGCAGAAACCTTCCATGGGCTCTGACTTAATAATTCTACTGGGTGACACTTCAAAACCACAATATATGGTCTTGCAGGATTCAGAAGTACTTCCTTCTAAGGGTTCAGGCTTAACAACTTGTGGAAGTACTAAATTTAGCTTAACCATTTCACTAGAACAGCAACCCTGTTGATTTCCATTCTCATATGGCTCATCTTTTACAACTCGACTTGTTTCTAATACAGAACTGCCTATATGCGTTCTAAGATCCACTGAAACAGTCTGACTACGCATTTCCATAGTATGCTTTCCATCATATGATGGTTTCAGTTGTAAGTCTAATAACGCTTTAGAACCCAAGTTTTCCTGCCTAGTTGCTGATATCGGAGTGGATGTAGATTCACGTTCACCATTTAGAGGCAAATCTTTGCCGCAAGCAATATAATCAGTTTCACTCCTTTCTCTTAACTGTAACTGTGCATAGCTTGCTTGAAGATTTCCTTTAGGTATGCCATCCTGCTCTCCCTGTACTTGTTCAACAGCTTTAAGGTCTGAAAAGTCATTAACGGCGTTTTCCCAAGCCTCCATAGGAGTATTCAGATCCCAATTTAACCTAGCAATGTTCTTGTTGTCGCACGTAACATCTACCTCACTATTAATGGTTGCAACATTATCTTTTTGCTGATCCAGGATAGAAGTAATATCAAGTGACGCAGAACCCAGCTTCAACTGTCCAATACATTTCCTTTCACTACCCTGCCCATCCATGGGCACCTCAGTTGAGCCTTTCGTTTCCAGCTGCAGTTCTGTTGTCGAAAGTCTGCAGAATGCAGAAGTATCGCTCCTAACCAGCTGTCCTTCACCGTTTGCAATAGGAACTGATGTTTCCTTCAATGCTTGTACTAGAGGCGCACTTTCCATAATCAATTGTGGTGTGCACTTGTTATCCAAGTTTGAGAATTTAGCATGGTTTCTTCCCACATCACCGGTGATAGCCTTCACCTGTAATTTTGCAGAATTAAGGATGGGATCCTTCTTACCTTCGGTGGCTAAGTCATCCTTAAAGTGAACGGGAATCCAACTGGTAGTGTTTTCATCACAAACAGCATCTTCAGGCAGAGATGATTGACGTGGAGGTGACGGTGGAGGTGAGGGAGAGTGGGTAAAAAGAATCGGTCTTTTCTTGATGGGAACACCAAGACTACTGGAGCTTCTGGGAAGTGTACTGGCACCAAGCTGTCAATTAGAAATAAAATTGTACAAGGTTAACCCAAATTTAAGAAGTTTTACGGTTGTTTGGAAGAGAATACGTATTGGTTATAAAAAGGACACCTTTTCATTATCAGTAATCTGCATCTCTTCAGGTTTAATAACTAAATAACAAAAACAATTTCCCGGTACTCAGGTCTCAGCCAGCCTGAAAGCGATCAACTAAAGCTGTGTTAAGATCTTCCATTCCTGTTTATCAATACAGAATGTTCAATCTGCCAAATTCATGAAATTGTTAGTAAGCATAACACTAATAGACAACTGTAGATTCGCATGTTCTGCATTTACTTTCAAAAGGAAAACTGAAATCCATTATTTTTCAAGGAAGAGTGAAAATATTAACATGCTATATTTAATAAACTGGATCTTAGTCCCCTGAGCATTGTATGTTTACCGGTGGTAATGAACACCCAATCCCCCATTGTTTCCATTGCACTATTCCTAATAGTAAACAGTCATAGGGCCTCCCACAAAAATGTTACTGCTTCCAAATCAAAACCAGACTAACCTCATGAAGTGCTCAAGCTCAACCAGATTCTTGGGAAATAGATACAGCAAATACATTGTGGTAATCGTTGATTACAGCAAATAACTAACAAGAATAGCTTTATATATTTAATATCCCAAACATCTATCTCTTGCCAGCAAATACACTGCAGTAATCGTTGATTACATCCAGTATAATTTTATCCAGCTGCTTGCTTTATGCATATACAACAAAATTTCAATGCACAGCAGACAGCATGGCATGTTTTCCCTCGTTCCAGGAAAGACAACATAACAGGTTCAGGAAGGATGCGATTTATCTGAAAGAGATATCTCCTATCCATTTTAGAGATGCCGTGGAACTTGTGTTAGTAGATATACCCTGTTCCCGAGGAGGAAAACAATCCAGAAATATTATGCTCGGCATAGAAAACAAGGAGAACTGCCAATTATAAACCACAATATTCAAGACACATGTCTGCTGTTTGCCAACTGCATAAAAAGGCGTGACGAATCTCAGACGAAACTCTATGATTGCACAATTCTGAATTAAGTAGAAATACCAACCAAGTATAATCTTTCAGCAGCTTATCATTTACCCAAGCTGCAAAACTACTGGTAAATTTAATTGAACTGGCCAAAATATTAGGCAAATCACAGGCTTCCGCTTCCAATGTCCCCTGTATAATCTGAACTATTCCGTGCTCATGAATCATTTAATAATTCCGTCTAATCATTTTCCACAAAAATTCCAAGACGGCACACTTTTGATCCGCCATATGCACATATAGAGGGAGAGCTTGGTTGGAGGTCAAGTTGAAACCAACGCCAGGACCAAGTTCATGCTTACTTCCAGGGCAGAACTTTACTAATAAGAACAATAAAAATTTCTCAATCCAGAAAAAAAAATTGAGATCAGCTTAAGGATTTCAATCCTCTAATTGATACGAATCCATGCGATCAACCCTAGATCTTACCTTGCAACCAGAAACAAATTCTCGGCCTCCGATAACACAAATCCTAACAAGAAATAATAAATTACGCTACGATTTCGAGACCTCATATTGGTGGATCTAGCTTCTTACGGCCGTCTTGATTTCTACTAATTTCACAATAATTCAAACGCAAAGGCATAAGAAATTCAACGAAATCGATTCGATTAAAGATCAACTATACCTGATCAGATCTATAATCTGCGTGCTCAGATGAAGAATCGAAGTAGAAAAGAGATGAGAGAGAAAGTGTGATCAGAAAGGAAAATTGTGAATGAGTTAGAAAAGAAAGCGGCAGCTGGAGTGATATGATGCGCGAAGTTTCGTGGAAGTGGAGGTCTAGAAAAGAAAGCGGAAGCCGCCTCCGCTGACCACGGCGCACACTGAGGGACCCATCAACAATCAATCGAATATTGGGAGGATTTAGTCAGGAGGGCCCCACGCGCTCCCTATTTATTTTTCTATAATTTCTATATTTTCATTAAACTTAAAAATTACAAGGTTAACATAAATTGAAATAATATAAATTTAAATTGAACAGAATATCATATAAAAATAAGTAAGAATCCTACTACTACCTTAGATATTTTGAAGGAAAACTCCATATCAGCCCCTTTTTCTTCACTCCTCAAATCAGCTCCATAAATTTCACCTCATCATTTAAGCCCCCAATGTCTTAAAAAAAAAACTCGTTTCAGCCCCTTTTAAAAAATTGAAATTTTTTTAGGACTAAACCGCCCTTTTGCATTTAACATATAAAAATATTTATTTAAAGAATTTTTTAAAAAATTTTAACATAAAAATTATAGATATTTATGAAATCTATAAGTTTTATTTTAAAAAATTTTTTAAAAAAATTATTTCTAAATAAATATTTGTTTCAAGGTGTCAAACACAACAAAAAACTAGTAAAAATCAAATATGCATTTGACTTTTGAAATTCCAAAATATATATGTAGAAGTACTTTTTAGAAAAATTTTCACTATAAAAATCGTAGATCTAATGAGATTTATAGTTTTAATGTAAATTTTTTTTTAAAAAAAATATTTTTAATTAAGTGTTTTGGATTGTGAAATTGAAAACGCATAAAAAGACGTTTTTGTCCCAAAAAATAAATTCTGAAGATAGGGGGTTGTTCTGATGAGTGTAATAGGTGAAGAGGTGCAGTGAGGAGATAGTTTGAGGAAGATGACTGATCAGTAAATACCCCTATCTATCTTATCCTATATAAAAATATTAAAATTATGAAGTTCAAATTTTTTTTAGTTTTTAATGATTTTACAATTAATATTTTAAAAAGTATCCATAAATTTAAATTTTAAATAAGTAAGAGTAATTAAATGTATATCTAGAATATTACAAATTTAACATCCTTTTTTTTCTGGACTAAGGTGTTTTTGGTTTGATAGTAAGTAACATAGTACATAAAACTTAAAGCACTCAACTTTGATGAACTTCTGTATGTACGAAAATTACATAAATAAATTTCAAAGAAAGTAAATTATGATGTCTTGTTATATAATTTGAAGAGTGATGGGAGCTTGGAAGACTTTGGAATTATATAATTTACAAAATTTCTTTTCTATAGTTTGGGAGTTTCATTCTTTATTAAAAAATATTATACTTCGGGTTCTCTATTATTTCTAAATACTACGCCATGCTTTATTAGTATCTAACCAAATAAAAATATGTAATATATTCTTAGAACGCATTAAAATTATTCTTAAAATACATCTATGGAGCATCCTAGGTAGGACGATATATCTAATTTGATATAGTGAAGAACTATCTGAGATGAGTTCAAAATGACCTATGTTGAATGCAAAAGTTTACCTCTGAAGAAAGCGCACGTTCGGTTCGGTTATAATTGAGATGAACTCAATTAAGCTGGGTTTGAATTTATCTTATGAAACTTGCTAAGCTTGAGCTTAATTATCTAGTCGAGTTCGAACCTTGATGGTACAACAACTCGGATTCTGATTTCATCCGTTGTACCTTTTATATGATTTTTTTTATTTGCTCTTGTATAACTAATCAAAGTTATATATAGAACTCTCAATAATTTTCTCATGTGAAGGCTAGTAACTCCAAGCCTGAGATAGGCGGAGAAGATTGAAGGTGAGATCTAGGATGGATCTCAAAAAAAAAAAAAAAAAAAAAGGGAAAAGAAAAGAAAAGGAAGGAAAAGGAAAAAGAGATATGGGATGGATGACTTGATTCCATGTGGTTATGTGCAAGAAATTACCATGTGAACATGCTTGTGGATGCATCCCAGAATATTTTTGAGAGGGACTTTAAACATAAGAGTTGTTTATTTTATTATTACAAGTTTTCAATTTAAAACTTCTCAGAAAATACTTGAGATAAGTATCAAAGTTTCCAAAGTGGTATTTTGGCGAATAACTTATTTGAACTATGACTTTATACCTATATTAGATTTATTTTGAAGTTTTTTTTTTAAATAACCTATCAATGTATAATAAAATAAATAATTTAAACAATATACGCTCGTGTTCATATATTAATCGCATGGAATTAGCACTCTGGTAGTTTCCTTGGATGGGAAGCTATCTTGCATCACAAAGATTTTCGTATATGTAGGCGCAGATTCTGAAAAGAGAAAAAATTATTTCTTATTTAATATACATCACCATGTCCTATTTTCGTAGGAAATAATTTGTATACCTTCAACTCGCGATCTTTTAATCACAAGACAAAAGATTTTAGCACTTCCAACTTCGCTTGGGTGAAGCCTAAAATGAAAACTTTCAATTATTTAGTGTAGTTATTAAATTGAAGATCGGAATTTTAATACGTCTCCGCTCTACTCGTCCAAATTCGTTCTAACTAAGAGCTTGATTTGAAATAGTATTTTGTAGACTGTTTTTTTAAGTACTTATATGTGTGTGTGTCCTTTTGTTTTTTTTTTTTGGGAGGGGGGGGATGCTTTAGAATAATTTGATCAATAATTTTTAGGACACAATAAAAATCCGTTCGACGTGCTTTATATTAACAATATAGAACCACTTAATACACCGGTATTTAGAGAATTATCTAACACCGACAGCTTCTTCTGCAGTATGTACTATTAGAGACAGTCAATTTAATTTGAGAGAATAGCAGAAGAATAAATATTAATATTAGTTTTTGAATAACCACTTGCTTAGATTACATAAAGATAAAAAACATACTTTTTCAAACAGTTATAACTGTTTAAAATTTTTACAGTTGTAATTCTTTACAACCAACTGCAGCTACTAATGTCTGGATTCATTAGTTTAAAATGCAAATTTAAATTTAAAACGAATTTTTTTATAACCTTCTATAAACAAACTATAAAAATAAAATTATATTTGTAATTCGGCACATCTTATATGGAATGATCTCTATAATTGCTTAAATTTAATTTTAAAAATAATTTGCAACACATAAATTTTTGCTGATTTATTTTAGAATTTATATTTGCTTAATTTTTTATTTTTTTAAAAATAGAATAGATATATCAAATTAATTGAGCCAGTAATTAGTAATTAGTGGCATATAGCAACTAATTAGGGAATCCAATCATATTCTGCCACGTACTCATCTTGTTATGCAAGCGATGCTGGTAGGTCCAGGTTGTAACGGACGTAGCGCGTTATTTGCGTTAGCTTGGCGTTGAAGGACGCGCGTGTTCTTCGCTCGTGCGTGACTTTCGTGTTTGAAACGTGTCGGCAGTAAATATCTGATTTCAATAATATGTATTAAACATCTCTGTATAAAGCGAGCAAGCAATCGCTTTATCTCTGTTCTCTTTTCTGGCAACGATTTCGTCCTCAAATCTTTCTCTGTCCCAAAGGAAGTTGGTGATTTCTCAATCTTTTCTCCTCTCCAAGCACTATCTCTGCTGAATTATCTGCCGGGTATCGGTAAGAGTGGTTGATTTCTTTTTTTGGCTTAAATTTGTGATGATTTAGGTTTTTCGTAAAAATATTTTGGATCAGAAAGAGTGGGCGTGTTCATTTTTGGATCTAGATGATCCATTGAATAGTTTGCTTTACTACTTTATTAGAAAATGCTCTAATCTAGAAAACTTTAGTATCTCTTTTTATTTTAGATGAATCGTTTGCATCACTACGTAATTAAAAATGCTCTAATCTAGAGAATTTAAGCATCTCTTTTTATTTTAGAAAACTTTTGGTTTTTTTATATTTTTCTACAGATGAAGTGAAGCTACAACTGTTGTGTCCTGGAATAATTTCAAACAGTAGAACTGAATATATTCCAAGTTGATCATATAGCATACGGATAATCTTTGTTTAAGGGAAACCAATATCATATCTACTCGAAATGAGAACTTTTATGAAATGTATATATTAAAAACGTTATTCTGCTTGAATTCTTAAACAATTTTACTTCTCTAGGAAGAGAATGCTTTTGGAGCCACGAGTGGTTAAGCCTGCGCCATATGGGTAGGCTCTATTGGACGAGGATTCTCTGTACTGGATTCCATGCACTGTCCGTGCACCGATATTTAAAAAAAAAAAATATCTGCATGTACTTTTGGAAAAAAAATTTAACATTAAAATTATAGATTTTTATAAGATTTATAATTTTTATATTGAAGTTTTTCCAAAAAATAATTCTAAATAGCTGTTTTGGGACTCCAAAATCTTAATGGATTTAAAAGCAATTTTTAAAATCCATTAGGACGTTAAAACTTTGTAGCCCAAAACAAATATATTTGAACTTATTTTTGGAACAATTTTCAATATAAAAATTATAGATCTCATCAAAATTTATAACTTTAATATTGTAAATTTTTTCAAAAAATACATGTAGCTAATTTTTTTGAGGTATCGGTGTATGAAATCCGGTGCAGAGGATCTGCATCCAGGCTCTATTCGGGCCTTGGAGTACATGCACTGCTCCAATAATTCCGTCAATGAGCTGGAGTCTAGATCAACCACACCCCGTCCTACACCGGAGGCACATGCAGGGGTATGCGCATATGGAGAATAAATTCCACAAATTTGCTCCCACCAGGCCTCTAACTTGAACATGGGATCTCGACATACCCTACCAGTTGAACCAAGGGGCTCCACTAGGAAGAATATGGTGGCGTATATTGGTCGTTTTGACTTTTCATTGCATGTATATGAAACTAATCATCAAAAAGGTGGAACTCTAAGTAGAGGTAACCGATTTGACAAGTACTTGCACGAATTAGAAGTTTGATACATAGAGGCTGTAAATTATTGTTGCCTACTGGTGTAGTTGGTTTCTAGGGGTCGAAAACTTTTGACGTTATAAGCCCTTTGGAATAGTGAAGGATACCTAATTTGTACCTTTTGACTTGTAAGTGCATGCTTGCATGTGGCATTATGATGGTTGGATGCCTTAGCTACCTTCTAGTTCATTCTTTTCTTTAAGAATATATCATGACTCATTGTTTTTCTTGTTGTCATGGATTTTGTTCCTTCCATTTCTTGCCTTCACCATGATTTATGAAGGTAAAACATCTAGAAACCGTCTTAATGACGAGAAGTGTTGTTATGTATCTAATGTGGAATGAGTGTAGCTCGTAGGCGATATGTGTTTTTGGACGATGGTAATTGCAACCACTGCTTCGGCGTGATGGAATGTTCTGGATTATGTCCATTGTCTGTAATCAATAGTGTTGGGAATGTTTTGAAATAGATGATGTCCAACAATATCGATGATGAATGACGCAATGCATTTGTTATACTGTTGTATCATTTCAAAAGTAACTATGATGTCGGAATCAAGGTTCGACATTTCAGTCGGCACGCCTTGTGCCGACCGAAACGTCTTGGAGCCGGCACCGGAATGATGCCGAGCCAGCCAGTACAAGCTTTTTTTTTTATTACTACTGTTCATCTTCCTCGCTGTCGCGAGGAAGACGAACAGTCGCGCCTGTGGGCGCGACTTAAAGTGTTTTTTTTTTTTTTTAAATTAAAAATTTTAAAAATAACTTTTAAATATAATAAAATATTAAAAAAAATAACATTTTAATATCGGCACGGTCGAAACGGCATGGTCGGCATGTCTCGAGTTGGAATTTACCGAAACTCGGCATGAAACGGAAACCTTGGTTGGAATCACAATTGTTTGTTTCTGCAAACACTTATTTGCATATGGCTTCCGCTATATATTTCTCCTAATATATATATCTCTATAGTCAAGAAACATTATACATATGCATTTCAATCTGCTTATTGTTGATGTGAATTATTGAAATGCCCCCCTTGCTATGCAGCAGAAGCTCTGTGAGGGAAGATGGGAGGTGGTGATGATAGGCAAGATGGCTCAGATAGCACGGACAAAGGTTTGTTTTCTAACATAGCACACGGGCTTTATGGACATCAATATCCTCCACCCCCGCAGGATATCTGCCGCCTGGATATCCCCCATCACCTGGTTATCCTCCTCAGGGTTATCCTCCACAGGCATACCCTCCTGCTGGATATCCACCAAATCATGGTTATCCACCCTCTGGCTATCCTCCTGCCGGTTATCCTCCTTCCGGTTATCCTCCCGCTGGTTATCCTCATGGTTCTTCTCATGGTATGTTTGTAAAAGAGCTTTGCTTCTAAACTTATATCACAATAATGTGTGTTTTTCATCAAGTTAACTAGTGCACTGCTTATTTATTGTGTTTGAAACGGTTTACGCTTTTTTTTCTTAATGTATAAGAACAGAAGTATAATAACATATTAACATGATTAAGGGATTTTATTATTACCAACTTCATCTTATAACTTATCCCTACGTAGTTTTATAAATCTAGTATAGACTTACGTTAATATTTGCCTTCGTGCTAAATTGTCAGGTCACGGAGCTGGATCATCCGGTGTTGGTGCCATGCTAGCTGGGGGTGCTGCAGCAGCAGCAGCTGCTTATGGGGTCCATCAATTGTCCCATGGGCATCATCATCATCCAGGATATGGAATGTACCACGGCTATGGTCACCATGGCAAGTTTAAGCATCACGGTAAATTCAAGCATGGGAAATTTGGAAAGCACATGTATGGCCATGGAAAGCATGGCATGTTTGGTGGCAAGTTTAAGAAGTGGAAGTGAATATGTATGTAACATTGTATTATTTGATGCACTGGCTTGCGGGCGGCGTCTTCTCTATTGACATGATTATTTAGACTTGTAATTTGGTACTTAATTGGAAACCATGCCTTAATCATGATTCATGTTAGTGTTCCTTTCTGTGCATAATATAATATGTAAGTTGTAGTTGTAAGTGTAATGCTGATAGTCCCCAAATTTTCAACCGAAAATCTTTTTGTATATAGTGTTGCATGAACCGTGAAATGAGCAAGTACAGCAAGTTTGACGCTCATGAGTCGAGCAGTGTGGTGTGCGTCTTAGGAAGCACAAATCGTATATTCAAAATTCACGGACTGTCTTGAAATAAAAAAAATATATTAGGAGTTTTCAGCTGAGGTTGTTAATATGGTGGCCGGACAGCGCGTCAGTATTATATGTCTGATTTGAGATATACACCAATTCGAAATTTTACTTTCTGATTATGATTCAGACTATATACGGACTGATGGATTGTGATTAAAAATATATTTCAGTAATATTAGATGTTGGCAAATCTGAAAATTTTTATCTCGTTATATCAAAAAAAAAAAAAAAAAAAAAAAAAAATTACAGTAAATTGTTATGTGTAATAAGCAATGGATCATAAGTTTCAACCAAAATTTTCAGTGCCGAACAATAAACTTAGATATCGGTAAATATTAATCTTGTTAAAGATGTTGTGTCATCTATATTTTTTATTTTTCACAATAAATAAAATATAATATCTATTTAAAATTTTAAATAAGAAGTATTTGATATGCATTGATAATTGTCAAAAGTACAGATTGCGTCCATCGGGATGTAAAATTATGATTTTAATGGACTAATAACGTTGAGTAATGAAAATATAGGTATACTATCATCCCGTTATAGCATTACCAAATTTTTTTTTTACCGACTCAATATTTAAAACCGAGGATTATGTAGGTTATTTTGGATATAATTTCAAATTTTGATCGTATATGATTGTGCATATGTACCATATACACGACCTTATGAATACCATACATCCGACTATATAAAAAAACATTTGTAGTTATTTTTGTTTTTTAAATTTAAAAGTATACATTTTGGTAATATATATAAATTTTTTTAAAAAAATATATTTTTAAATAGATATTTTGATATTCTAAAATTTTAACGGATTCGAAGCAGATTTTTAAACTGTTTTAAAACTTTTAAAACTTTGAAGCCAAAAATAGCTCTTGAGATGCCTATTTATACGCTATCCAAAGACGGCAATCTAGTTACGACATTTATCTACAGCAAAAGGGCTCTCGAAACTCCTCTCGACGAGGGTAATTTTAGGCCTTCACTGTGCTGACTTGGTACCCATCTTGATGTTGTATTCTTGAGGCCGTGTTTGGTTTGCAGGTAATAGGATGGGTAACATTTATCATCCAATTACCTGCGTTTGGTTCACGGGTAAAACATTACCCGCGGGTAACTATTACCCCCACAAGGGCTGCCTTCCGCCTTCGCGGCGCCTAAACCTCATGTGCTCCGATCTCCACCTCCTCTGATCTCCGTTGCTTCCACCTCCACCTCCTTCCGCCTCCGCGGCTCCCAAACCTCTCATGTGCTCCGATCTCCACCGCCTCTATCTCCACCACCTCTGATCTCCGTTGCTTCCACCTCCACCGCCATCGCTTCCGCAGCGACCAAACCTCTCCCATGCTCTAATCTCCGTCGCATCCACCTCCGATCTCCGTCTCCTCCACCGCCGATCGCCTTCGATAGAGATTATTCCAGATCTGTCATGCTCGATAGAAATTGCTATCAAGAGAAATTTTTCCAGCTACTGTCATGTTTTTTTTTTTTTTTTAATTTTCTATCTGCTAATTTTTTTTATGTATATTGAGTATTTTTGAGCAATTTCTATCTGCTCAATTTGTCTTCTATAGAGGAATTTTTCTTTTCATCTTTGGCTGTTGAGCAGTTTCTGCTGATGAGCGTTGAAAATTTTAAATATTAAGTATATGCTGGTTATTGAGTATATTAGCTGATAACAGTTTTGCTGGCTTTTTAGGATGAAGCAAGCAATGTGCTTGCTGATAAATCATTTGATGGCCGAGAAGTAATTTTCTGGATGTTGAGTTTATTAGGCTAGATATTGAATGTTGCCGGTGGTTGAGCATTCTGCTGATTGAAAAATTATTATTATTTGTGTAGTAATAAGTTGTTCTTGCTCGCTATTATGTGTGCTTGCTGGTAAAAATAAAAAAAAAAAAAAAAAAATAAAAAAAATTTACCTATGTGTGCTAGTTAGATGTTGCGAATTTTGCTGCTGAGTATATTATGTTGGATATGCTGGCTATTAACTGTTATGCTGGCTGCTGAGTATAAATTTTTTTAAAAATTACACATACAAATGCAAAAAGAAAATTTACAAATTAAAAATTTCACATATATAATTTTAAAATGTGTATAAAATTATCTATGTTCAATGGGTAATAATTACCTATGTTTGGTTTGAGGGTAATACTTACCCATGTAACGGTTACACGGGTAAATATAACCCTCAAACCAAATAAGGATAAGTGTTACCCGTGTAATCCTTACCCGCAAACCAAACATGGACAGAAGTTACCGTCCTATTACCCAGGTAAAGTCTTTACCCATGTAAAAGTTCCCCCTACCTCCATACCAAACATGCCCTGAAGGTAATACCCTAAAAGCATCTGTATCGCTCTGATAAATCATCATTTTCTTATTTCCATATAATGGAGCTTATCTCATTTGTTTTATGGGGTCAACATCTATTTAGTGTTGGGCCCGACCGCACGATTTGATGCGGGCTGTCCGTAGTGGCGAGCTGCGGGCCGGCCCGCACGGTGCTAAATGCGGGACGCGCCTGCTCGGCTCACCCCCTATTTACGCCGTCTCGCCGACCGGTGGTCCCCCCCCCCCCCCCTCCTGAGCCGAGCCGGCGAAATTTTGAAAACAAAATAGTATATGTCCGTGTGGGCTGCCCGCAGGCTGGCCAGTTCCGCCCCGTGCGCGTGGCTTGGTTCTCCCAGTCAGGCTCGCGGGGCCGACGAGACGGTCTAGCCTGCAGCCCGACAAGCCGGACTGCGATACGGACCGCGGGTCGCGGACTTTTTTTTGCATTTTTACATCCATTCCATGTTGCATGGAATGATGGCCAAGTGCTTGTGGACTCTTTAATATGTTTAGTTGGCCATGGCCATACACTTTCCCAAAGTTAGCAACCATGCATTGTTTAAGGTGGGACACCACTAGGGGAATTACGCGAACCGACCCCAAGATTTTGGGTCAAACCGGGTCAAAATCTAGATCCAAGTTCGGAACGGATCAGATACAGGTCTAAGTTGTTGAGATCCGAATCCGAAAATTCGACCCGTGAGACTATAAAAAAAAAAATTGTATGAGCATTTTTTTTTGCAAAGAATGTCTAATATAAAATTATAGATTTTTAATTAGATCTATAATTTTTATTTTAACAAATTTTTAAAAATATCTATAAGTAGATATTTTAGGACTTCAAAACAGAGCAGATAAAAACAGATGCGATCTGAGCTGGCTAGACCCGACCTGAATCGACCGGACCCCAACTACCTCGGGTGGGATCGGATCTGGTTGGGCCAGACACGAGGGGGGTCGACTCTTGTCCGGGTCCCTATTGGACTCATTTTTGAACACCCCTAGACAGCACTCCAAGTCGGGTTCGTGATCCTGCAATGCATTCTCTCATCAGCCACTTGATGTTTCAAGGTTTTTCATTTTTCGTTTTTATTTTTTTTTGTAATAATCTTAATGTTAAGTTTGGAAAAATGAAGCTTCTACCGTGGTAGCCATTCGAATTTTTTTTTAATAAATAATTATATTTTTAATATTAAAATTTGATTTTTTTTTAAAAATAAAATCGGATCGTTTGTTTAACAGACGACCCTTGCTAGCGTGGTAGCCGGCCGCAGGATGGCATCTCACACAGATAAAAAGGTCGTCTGTTAAACGTACGACTATACCTATTCACTTAATCCGTCCAGCCCCTTTCATTCTCTTCTTTTCTTCTTCCTTCGCGACTCCGCCGACCCTCCTATTTTCTCCATTTTTCACCTCAATTCTTTTTCTTTTTTTTTTTTTCTTTTTTTTTTTTTTGTGGAATATTTTGTAGATTTAAGTTAGTTATAACTAAATCTACCAAATTTCAAATAAATTTTTGAGATATACGGTATATTTACGAATCCTCTAAAATTTAAATTTCAAAACTTGGTAGATCCAAAATATAAAATTTCAAATCGTAGGGATTCGATTTTATGAGCGCACTTGGAGTTTAAACCACAACTTATATATTTTTAGGCGCGCGCCACGCCGCAAGTCCCACACATGCTGAGGCCTTCTTAAACCAAATATTACAATACTGTTTCACCTGCCTTCCTCTCTCTCTCTCTCTCTCTCTCTCTCTCTCTCTCTCTCTGGGGATTTGGAAATTCGAAGAGGAGATTGGACCCTAATGATCTGATGATATCTTTGGTACTGTTTGGGTAAGGCATTTCAGGTCCGAGACTTATTCCAGATTCTGTGTTTTTGGAGGCAACTGTTCTGAGAACCTTGTTATCTTATTACATCACTTGTATTTGGCATCGTTTATACTTGCATATTTTCTTGCTTTTAACATACTTCAGCATCTAGAATTGCTTTTAAGTATAATTATGCTAGTAAGCTTTGGACAATCCGCAGAAAATGGAAAGCTAGCAACAATTCTTTTGTTTTTATAGTATTTTTCTTGATTTTTATAATAGTGAATATAAATCTTTGAACTGCGCTGTCTGTGTCGAATAGCTAACGGATTAAAAGGAGGAAGTTGATCTTTTTGTTCTTAATGAAAGTAATAGGTATGATAAGCAGGATATTATAATTTATTTTCTTAAATATACCAAATTTAGAATTTGCTTCATATTTTAAATTTAGAAATTTCTTTATTGATAGAATTATCATCTATAAATAGAAAATGAGAAAGTAAATATAGGAGGACTTTGGACTATTAAGAGTGGGTTCGGGAGGAGGCTGTGTGAAATTTGAGTCTTCATGCCTTGAAGAGAGGGTTTAGAGGAGGAACCGAAGTTCTGCAAAGTTCAATCTCAAGCTAATTGAGAAGTTTTTATAATTTGCCTTTTTTATATCGTAGTGTGTATGTTGGCTATGTTAAAATCCGTAATTTAACCTCGAAAATTTTTTATTGTTTTTACGTAAAAATATCATATCTCTCATGTGATTGTTCATGATCCTTCTCATCCACATCTATTTGAATATTTAGAATATCGGTCAGATATAGACTCGATCACGGTAGATATCGAAGAACTTTGAATTTTAATCTATGAAACAAAGGAAATTAAACCTGATATTATTGGAGAGTTTGAGCTTTCTTATTTACTTGAGGCTGGCATCTTGACCAGTCTTGATCGAGATGGAGCCTTGGGATTAAAGCCTCATTGACATGCCCTCAAAGATTTTCAATGACCTTTCCTCCAAAAAAAAGATTCAATGATCAATAATAACTTTAACTAAAAGTAATTAATGATACTTTATTCGTTTATTAAATCTTTCTCTTTAGTAAAGCAGGTTGATCCTACTCCATACCCTTCTCTTTGAACCCTACAAAGCTCAAACTTTGCTAGAGATTCCTTCAAACCAAGATTTTAAAAATTCCGCGAGATAAAACATTCTTTTCATTTATTCCTAATTGCACTATTAAATTGCAAAATGAATATATAACAGCATATCATTTTTTTTTTGTTTCTTTTATAATTTAATTAAGTACGAATGTAAATGAGAAAAAATCTATGCCTTTCTTTTTTTGGGATACTTGAGTATATGTATATATAATAATAAGCACACATCTCTTAACAATTACCGTATAAATTTCCAATGATACAATTTAATTTCCTTCTTTTAATTATTTGGTTACTTCCAGTATTCGTCACTGTACAAGCTGTATGTCGAAGCATACCAAATTTTGATAACCAAATTTCTATATGTATCAAGAGATTTGAAATGAATTTATAACGCCATTCGTCAATGTGTATCAACCCGGTTTCATCAAGATTGGGCGGAAGCTTCCTAGTGTTATATGTCATGTTGTTTAGTCTAAGCGTTGGAAGATTCTGCCTTTCTAGTGCTAAATCCTTGACTTTGACAATGTTTTTAGCAGTTGAATGTCATTAGATTGAGCGACCAATTAATATCTCCCTCCTTGGAACTTATGTACTGTTGACATCCTTTATACATAAAACACGGTGTCCTTACCTTTTGCTATTATTAGTTCTACCCTTGCTTGTGTATCGACTGCTGACAGCAACCCCAAACGTTGCAGTCCTATGTATATATATGCATATCTAGAGACAAATCCAACAATGTTAGAATGTGAAACTAAGATATGGAGTTATATATATGTCGTATACAGGAAAGTAATACTACATTGCAAGCTTCAGCTGAGAAAGGAGGCCAAGAAGGAGCTGTTGGCGGCGCTGCCGCCAGAGTTGGCCGGTACAGCGCCGAGGAGAGGAAGGGGAGAATCGAACGCTACAGAAGGAAGCGATACCAGCGAAACTTCCAGAAGAAGATCACTGTAAGAATTAATATTAGTGCTCTCCTTACAAGTTCTTACTTTTAATAATTATATAAGTATTCGACTTATATACTGACCTAATGATGCTAGAATTCGCAGATTTATAAGTACAAATTTCTTCGCCAATTTAGAACTATATTTTTACAAATTAATTTGTGGTCTTTTATAGTATGCGTGCAGGAAAACGCTGGCGGACAGCCGGCGGCGGGTACGCGGCCGCTTCGTGAGGAACGGCGAGGCGGAGATGGAGATGGAGATGGAGGAGACATCTGAGTTATATGACAACTCTTCTAATTATAGCTTCTACAGCTCCTACGATCCGACATTATCGACGTCATCATACATGAACGGGAACGTCTACGACGACCTTATTGTTCATAATCAGCAACAACCGAAAGAAGAAAGTTACATCAGCATCAACAGTAACTGCGGGGGTGTGGATGATTGGTGCCGGCGAATGCAGGCGGCACTGGCGGCGGAGGTGGAGGAAGAGTGGAAGACGAAGTGTGCAGGTGGGATGAGAATACCTGGCCTTACCTCGACGTTCTCGCCATGGATCTCATCTCGCAAGTAACTTAAAAGCTCTTTTCCTGTCTCTCATGGTGCGCTGTGGAAATAAGACAATTTACTTCTTTTTTTTTTTTTGTCTTTTTATTTTTGGGGCTGTGATCAGCCGGAGTAATTTTAACCCTTATAAAGTAAAATTTTTAGGAGTATCTTTTAAAAAAATTTAATATAAAATTATAAATTTTGATAAAATTTAATAATTTTTATGTTAAATTTTGTCAAAAAATATTTAGATTTGAAACTTTAAAAATAACGAATGTTAAAAATATTTTAAAATCAGCCTAAATCCGTTAATATTTAAATTATAAAATATATTTTTAAAAATAATTTTTTAATAGTTATAATTTTAACAAATTTTATAATTCTATGTTAGTTTTTTTTTCAAAAAAAAAATATTTCTAAACTTTTTTTTTCCAAATATTAAGATGAGTGATTTGATCCACCATAATACTCAATCATGAACAAGAAGCAAAAGAAAGGCTATCCGTAATTTCTCAACAATTTATTTTTATTTTTCTTTCTTTTCTGCAAGGAGTTGCCATGGAGCCTATGTGATGACAGCTTACTTCCCAGATAATTCCAAATATCATTCTTAAATCCACACCATCTACTGCGGCAGATCTGACGAAAATCGCCGTTCTTTCTTACAAAATGCAACTGGCCTAAGTTGCAAAAAAAAAAAATAAATAAATAAATAAAAATTAAAAAGAAAAAGCAAAAATGATATTACATTAATATCCCTATGAAAAAAGTTTCGATATCATCAATAACCTCTACAAAATACTTTGGGTAGCAGCCTTCTTATATCCAATTAACATACTAACAACTCGGTACAGACAATATAAATATCTGCTAAATTATTTTCAGAAGAGATATTTACTGGCTCAGAAAAAATCATAAATGTAATTTTGATAGATAGGACGGACATAGTTAAAGTTAATCACCTTAATATCGCCGTATAGCTGCATTTTAAGACAAAATTAACCATTTATTATTAAGTATTCAATCGAGATATAAAATAAAAATCGTACTCAACAGTTCAGATTAAAAAAAACACAATCAATCTGAAACACTCTGGTTAACATAAGCATCTCTTAGTTGATAATGGAGATGAATTTTTTACAGTAATCTAAAAAAACAAAATTTGAACTCGGAATTAACCATGATAATCATGGCCCTCAAAACCGAACACAGTTTGCCAAGCCGTATTTTCGGCCCGCTGGAAGAGGACGGGCCGGACCCATCTTAACTGTGGGCATCACTATTGATTGATAAAGATCAATGAGGAGGCCTGGCCCATATTGTCGACATCACTGATGATGGATGAAGACCGATGAGTAAAAGGGGAAGGGAGTTTAACTGGATACAAGTTACTGTTCTTTAATATGATCATATTGATTATTATGTACCAGCTAATGTGCTGCTTGTTAACTAACCCGTTCATGCTCGTTATCCAGCCACAATCTGCAAGCTCGTTTGCAATTTCCTCCTCTTTGCTTGCTCGGTGAGTTGATAATTTTGAATTATTTCTATCATTTTGTTTCTCTCAAGAGTATTTGTTTGGCGATTTTTTGATTTTTTTTTATCCATTTCAAACTGTAGAAGCAGTTCATATGTTGATTCAATTTTAACTGTATGTAAACTATGCAAATGAGATGTTTGATGAAATGTCGCAAGGAAGCAGTTCATATGTTGATTCTATTTTAACTGTATGTAACTGTGCACGTGAGATATTTGATGAAACGTCGCAAGGATTAACGAAGGTCTCTGATGCTCGAGTTATATGCTTTCAATTGCACATTTATAGAGTATATTAAGTGGACTCGTAATACAGTCTATTTGTTCCGCACAGGGGGTTATCATGTCGAACTAAGAGTTAATTTGCACAACAAATTCCACAGGAGGGGTTCAGTGATGAAGAACTGATTGAATAAGAATTTAACCAAGGTATATTTGGTTAAGAAGAATGCGCTGTCCAATTCATGTTTGTGTTAGTGCCCAACTGCCGATTTAGTTGGTTTTCCCTGCTGTTTACAAGAAGAAAACAGAGATGAGACTGCCACCAGACATGTATTTGGCTGATGTCAAGTACAGTTTAATCTGAACCGGTTATCGTCCATGCTTGTTGTCTTCGAATCTCCCAAGAATTTGTGATAAAATGGATATATTCATTTCTTTTTTATGGACATATTGGTGTTTTTTTTCCTTCATGCAATAATGGATTAGCTTTGTTTAGTTTCATGTACTTCAGTTCAGAGCATCTGAAGATAGATTCACCGTCACTGCTTTTGTGAACTACTTATACTGAAGATTTATGAGTATCTTGCTTTTCATAGGAAGAGTTTTAGTTTGGAAATATGTACCTTAAGAAGGTTTCTTCAGGAATATATAATCGCATCTTGCTTATCATAGGAAGAGTTTTAGTTTGGAAATATGTACCTTAAGAAGGTTTCAGGAATATATAATCTCTTTCATGCTTGCAAAAAGAGATCTTCTCTTATAGTTATTGTAAGTTGTCGTCAACTGTCTTTTAAAGCGAAGGACAAGGATGTTAGCAAAGCGCAAGAACACTTGGATTCTATACTCCCACGAATTATTGATGATGGGGGTGAAAGACGGCATTGTCGCCTTATACAAATGTGTATGAAGGATATTCTGGATGTTGGTAGCATGACATGCTCTAAGCATTTGCAGGAGTCGGTGCATAAAGAATTAGATAGGCGGCCACCAGTTGCGTACGATGCTGGTATTGATTCTAACTTCGGCTGGAAGATGAGCATCTCTTTTGAAGAGGATCCGCAGTTGCTTCTTCTTGAGCTGCGAAGGAGAGGGCAACATGTAGATGAAGGTATTATTTGTTCAGTATCAAGTTCTATTGGGTTTACAGGGGAAATTAAACCTGGATTGCAGCTTCATGCATATTGTGTAAAGGTTGGACTTGATAAACTCATTCCTGTTGGAAGCTCATTGATCAGTTTATACTCCAAATGTAGGCAATTACATGAAGCATATCGAGTTTTTGAGGATGTCACCATGAAAGATACTATCTCATGGACTGCAATTATAGCTGGCTATGCTCAGGAGTGGCAAGTTGAGACATGCATAAATCTATTTATCTGTATGTGCAGATCTGGTACAATACCAAATGATTTTACATTTGCAAGCCTTTTGAGTGCTTGCACTAGCAACGCTTCTCTTGCATTTGGCAGATGTGTTCACTCAATGGAGATCAGAATGGGATTTCATAACTATACTCATGTTTCTAACGCATTGATTTCCATGTATGCGAAGTGTGGGAGTATATCAGAAGCTTGTTATGTCTTTGAAAAAATGCCATATAGAGATCACATCTCATGGAACTCAATGATTTTTGGATATTCCCAGTATGGGCTTGCTGAGCCAGCGCTGACCTTGCTTAGATCTATGAATGAACAAAATGTAGTAGCTGATGCCATTACTTATCTTGGTGTTCTTTCATCTTGTCGACATGCCGGTCTTGTAGAACAAGGCCGCAAATGCTTCAATTGGATGCTGAAGGATGGGATAAGGCCAAATATTGATCACTATTCATGCATTGTGGATCTTCTTGGGCGTTCTGGATTGCTTCAGGAGGCTCTGAACTTCATTTTGAATATGCCAATCTCTCCAAATGCTGTGATGTGGGGTTCTCTGCTTTCATCAGCTAGGGTTCATAGAAATATATGGATAGGTATTCAGGCAGCAGAGAATCGGCTTTTGTTGGAACCAGGTTGTGCTGCAACTCATGTGCAGCTAGCTAATCTATATGCGAGTGTAGGGCAATGGAATCATACGGCACGAGTTAGAAAATTGATGAAGGATAGAGGTTTGAAAACCACTCCTGGGTATAGCTGGATTGAGATTGGTAATGTGGTCTACAGATTTCGAACAGAAGATAGATTGAATGCTCAAGTGGATGACATACTCAATACACTAACTTCATTGGAAGGCCATCTGAAAGGTTTAGTTGACTATGTATCTTCTTATGAAGATGTTAGTTTTTTTGTGTGTAGTGAATGAAACTGCATAGCTTCATTTTTTACAAGGTTCCAGAAAACTCTTACAATGTATTGTTTTTATCTTTAATGTATTAACCCTTACAATGATATCAGCAAAGGACATGATTTGACCACTTCACTTTACCCTTTTACTATCTATACATGCAATATCTTTTAAACCATTGCATTTAAAAGTTTCATTGCCTAGTTACCTTGACCTTGAGTATGGAACATATACCCGTGCAGTCGTTCTTAGCCCTCTTAAACTCTCAATCTTGTACTCTTTTTTTATAAAAAGCTTAATGTTGGTCATGACTTGCAATTGTTCTTTCTTTTTTTTTAAAACCAATGTCGTTAAATTTCAGAAGTCTTTATCATTCACTTCATAGTAATGATCGTAGTTTGTGAACAAGTCTGCTATTTGGATAGGAACCTTGAATCATCCTTCTTGTTTAACAGATAGCTCAACTGTTGGATTGGGCATCTACACTGTTTATGATGGAGAAAACTTGAAAGGGTTAAGATTCACAAGCTGATTCTAAAAGGTTATATGAGGTTACAGGAGAGCCAACTTATTACCAATGGCGTTCCTGATGTAGCTTTTGTTAGTTCTTCACTTCTTCAATCTAACGATATTCAGAATGTGGATTCAAATCCTGATTCTCATTTTGGCAAATGTCTGGAAGGGAGATAGGTGTGGAAGATATTTGGTTACAAATACTACTTGAGGAAGGTGGAGTATGACCATGAAGCTAACTAGTATAGGGTTGTGTATGAAGATGGCGTCTGGAAGTTTTAGTGGCAAGTAGCTGAACTTCCTTTTAGCAGGAATATCAGCCATCTTTTTTATCAACAGAGTTCATGCAACATAGCTTTTACCTTCACATTTGTAATCTGTTGGCCTTTAACCACACAATTGACTAACTAGGCAAACTTTGTACAACAAGGCTCTATATAGCAAATAAAACAGACCACTCTACTATACTACTATACATGTGTTGCTTCCAGTTTATCTAGTTAGCTATATCTTAAAAGTTCTCTTTGTGGAAGTGAAAGCGGGTTGTTGTTGTATGGCTGAATTCTTTCGAGAGATCTCTGAGCTGTTTCGTAAGTGTTGGTGATCCACAGTAGAAAACTCCTGCAATGCCCCATGTAAATTACTCCTTCAGTTTTACAGACACTAACAATTATTAGTAAAATGCTTACCGATACGAGAAGATTTGTGAGTTCTAGCAAGATCAGAAAATACTTTTCTCCAGTTTGGCCTTGCAAAGTGTGTTCGAATCTATCATGAAATATTAGAAAGGGAATTATATCAATAGCTTTACATGGAAAGTTTTGTTTATTTATTTATTTGTGTTGATAATGAGTTACCCGACTTCCTGAGACAATATCAACCCCATTTTTGGCATGCTGCAATGATTGGACCATTGCAATAAGTGCTGATCGTGCATCTCCTTCTTCATACACACTGGTCAAGTAGTTGTGCATCTCAATGGCGTTCTGTAATGACAAAAATTTTGGTTTTTTGATGAAATATCAAATAAAGGAAGCACTTTAGGAACAGTAAGCTTAAGAGATATACATGACTGTCACTTTCCGCAACATCGTTCATTACACCTTTGAACCATTCAAAGGATCCTTGTTCCCTTGTCACCCAGTAGAAGCAGGCCCTTCCTGGACCTTTTCCTGATATATGTCTATTCTGCATTTCCTGTATCAGTTGTAGCAATGTAAGTAATTATTTCGTTACACAATTGCCTTGTTTAATTTAGTCCAGAAATTAAAGTTACTTCGTCGGATTTGATATTATTCAAGAGATCTTTTAGAATGCTAATGAATGGAGTGGCGCCAATTCCAAGGCCGATAAGGAGCAGAATGTCATATTTTTTGTAATTTTGAGCTGGTGCCCCATAGGGTCCGTCAATCAGGACTTTTGGAAACCTGGAAACATGAAGTACTATTTATAAAGTGAGAAATATGGAGGAGAGGAAGTGAGTGCGGGTGTAGGTAGCTTTGTTGCGATACCTTGTTGGTTGAAGCTCAGTGTCTGCTATGACCGTGGTTTCCAGTCTAACTAGGTTTGCCTTCTTAGAGGTAACCTGGGCCTCACACGCCTGCGGCAACAATTCACGGTAAGTTGTTCGTAAATTTGCAGTTTTTCCCCTTTTTTTTTCTTTTTCCTTCCACAATATTACTAACCTTCCCAAATAAATTGCGAAGTTCTGTGGTCCAGTCGCCCAAGGTCCTGATGTGAACGCTAAGATAGTCATCTCCTGGTGCTGATGTAATGGAAAAGGGATGCCTGTCAAATCAATGCGAATAAGTTGAGCAAGCAGAAGTTATAATACAGTTGATTTCGGAGTTGACCTTTATATACCATTCGTAAGGTGAGACATCTGGGCATTTGACGAATAGATACATTCCACTCTTATATTTGAATCCTGGTGGTTTTCTCATATGTATAGAAAGAACATTCCCTGGATATATTGCAGCCTGTAGAATGAGAAGGGTTTATATTTTATTAGCAAAGACCTTTTTTTTTATTGTATGCAGAAAATAAGGCTCTCTATTGATCTCGCTGTATCCTTTACAAATATGTGACCTTGATAATGTTGACGCGATAATGCTTTTCACGGAATGCTCTGATCAATCTTTCACAAGCATAGAAAGTGACTGGAACCATGAGGTACATCCATGTCTGCAGGAAACATTTAGTACTTTTTACTTCTACTGACATGAATAGTTAATGAAATTCAGATGTGGCGGTAGAATCTTACAGTTTTTTTGTACCATTCCTTGGTGAGAAAGATGAAGTAGGAGTGCAAAATAAGGAGTACGTAGGCAATCACCAAAAGATGGTGCGCATACCAGAATGCATTGAAGCCAGCCAAGTGATGAAGAGGTGAAGGAAGCTTCACGACACTCCTCCTGAATGAATGTGTTGCTAACGTGAAAGAAAAAGCCATTATGATTATCATGAATATTCCTGTGATACCTGCTGTGCTTGACAACAGGAATGGATATGTGGGCTGCTTGAAGTTGAAATTAGGACCCAACGTTCTCATAAACTTGGCATTTGGGCATGAGATTAGTCTCGGGAAATCACAAGTTACATGAGCAAAGGTATGTACAAGAGTCGCAATTGTTATCGCCAGAGCAATAGTCTGTGAGATTTTGGAAGCATGTCAAACCTCATTGTTTGTGAATTTTCAAAGGAAAAAGCTATTCTTCAGGCCGTATTGACCTAATTTGTATGAATTCTGCATGGCGACCACCCATTGGTGGTGCTTGTGGCTCTAGTTACCATGTCATTCAAGAACTGAATCAAGGTCAAAACGACCTTTATGAATAGTTTTTTTTTTTTTTTTGAAATAAAAAAAATCTAACCTTATGCATATTGATATTGTCATCAAATGGGAAAATTCTGCTAAGAGCCGTGGACCTTAGCCTTGTGAGAGTATTCCGACAAACAGGAAGGAGTATCAGTGCCATGTTTAATTTCAAAGTCTCAGCAGCGCCTTTGGCTATGCAGACACAGTAGCCCATGACTTCGAATGCTGCTCTGTGTCTGTACTGGTGAAATTTCCATGCAAACAGAGCTGTGTTCAGTGCAAACCATACTATGAAGATCCATATCCTTTTCCAATTCTCATGAATGAAATCTACAGTCTTGCTGACGAATCTACTAATTGGACTTCTGTAACGCTTCGGGATCATTGTTTTTGCCAGAGTTTGTGTTCTCTTCACCATCTGCTCATTTCTTTCTGAGCTGACCATCCCCGAAGTAGTGTTTCTAGTTGCCAAATCTGGAGGACAACGAAGTACCTGTATGCTGTAAATATCTCATCTTGTTTTCTGAAGATTTTGGTTATTTTTGAAAATTAAACAAGGGAAGCAGTAGAAAATACCTCTATGTAGCCAAGGTGGTCAGGATCTAGCTCTTCCATTATCAATGCAGCATAGGTTGCAGCATGAGCTTTCAGCTTTGCCAGCTTGTTTGCAGAGGCACTCAAAATTATGACCTTTAAGTAAGAAACAATTTTATTTGTCATTTATCTCTATTTGCTACGTGTTGTATACAGCCGATGCTTAAATTTTCGACATATTAGACTCCTAAAATTCCTCCACCAATTTACTCTTAAATTTGGATTCAAGGATTACCTCTTTTACTTCATCTTCTGTGAGCATTCCATCACCATTCTTGTCACACCTGCAATGTATCTTATGTCAGCTGCGCAAATCGTCACAAAATAAGCAGAACAAATAAGAAACATACATGTCGAAAAATATCTGAAGTCGCGAATCGAAATTTTGGTCTGTCATTTCTTCCCAGAATTCTCTCAACTGGTCCTTTGTTACACCGTTGTCAGGGTTCAGATTTCTTCGCCTTGCCAATGCATCAAATAACCCGCCGGCGAACTCCTTGCTGTCACCCATTCCTTTCAGAAGTGAAAAAACAGCTCAAAGTTGAGAACTAAATACTGTATTAACATATTTGTAATTGCGCACGCGCCACTTCGCCTCTCAGTGCGGGCAACTCTATAGTACTTTTTCGCCTATACAGAATCACTGAAAATTGCCTTCTTCCAAGAGAGAAATTGCAGCCAGAAGTAGCTAGTCCGGTTGGCTATCGACGACAAAGGATTAAGTGCGCGATAAGGCTAAGGAGGATGAGAATTCATCCTCGTTCCAGACAGATGGTGTAGAATTCGAACAACACCCATTGACACAACATGAAAAAAAAATCAAAAAGTCTGCTCTGCCTTCCCTCTTATATGTATTTTATAAATTATCAGAAACCAATTACTTTTGTTACCCTAAGTTGACACAGTAATTCATAAATCTGCTTTCCTTTACCCAATTTAGAAGGAAAAAAAATAGTATATATGATTCCATGAAGATAATAAGTAAACCTCACCAATGCATTTGCCAAAGTTCTCCTTAACGAGATATCCATCTGCATGGGCAAGCTGATCAAACCTCTTCTCAACGGCCTTCCATCCTTCCTCCTTCCCGCCACCCGTCTTATCGAGAAACCTGAGTCCCTTCAACCCCATCTCCGCGCTCGACTTCATCCTCGCCATGGATCTCATCGGCCTACTACTACCACCACCGCTCGATGATCCACCCATCGTCGCTTCCTTGATGGATCTCAGAGGCGTGAGAATCTTCGCGAATCTTCGAGATCCCTGCCGCTGCACTATTAATGAGGCTTCATGCGTAGCCGGATGTTGCCCCGACGCCGCCCCGCTGTGGATGGCGATGCCGTTGAGGGGGACCTCGACGTAGTCGTTGAATGACTCCATGGAGATCGATCAATGGCAAGCAGTGAGAGAGAGAGAGAGAGAGAGAGAGAGAGAGAGAGAGAGAGTGGTTAAGGAGAAGAGAAGGTGGTCGAGAAGTTAGTCGCCATTGCTGGACGCGTTAGGTCAGGTTGGTTGGAGAAGATGGTTGTTAGTAGCGGGTAATTTATAGCCGTTGGCTTCGCGCGCAACCGGGTTGGTTGCTACGCACGTCCCGCTACTAATTGTTTGCATGAACGCGTTCAAGTTGTTGATATGTCCAACTCCTATGTTTTTTGTCTATTATTTTTCAAATTTTAAATTTTAATTTGGTAATTCATTTGACCAACAGGTTCTCTTTTTTTATTACTTTAGCAACTCCTTAATTTCAAATTCACTTCAGCTTCCTGTACAATCACAAATTATTAGTTCCATAGTATTCAATGGGCGTAAATCACTCCAATTGGATTGGTTTTTTTAATTAACGAGAGAAATATTAAACCTGTATAACTAAACTGATAAACCTGTATACGACACTGACCAATTTTCACCAATTGAGTCTGATTAGCCTTTCGGCGAAAGGTAGTCTTATAGGCCCCATTTCACTCTCCTAAGTTACAGTCGGTAAGTCCCTCGAAGGCTTGTCCAATTTGATTGAGTTATTATGGGTGTGGATGCTTCATGTACTTCTCTAGGCTTGATCATCTAATTGCATCCTAAAGGCCTATTTTCAAATTATATTCCATAATAGGAAAAAAAAAATCGGAAGAAAGAAATTATGCCTTTATCACATTTATGACTAAGAATATACATGAGGCAAAAGTAGTCCTGAACTCTTCAGTGCATGCAACTTTCACCAAAAAAGCAAAAGAAAAAAAAAAATAAAAAGACCAAAACTACAGTAACAAAATCAAATAATTTTGATATCATCACATATATGATTATGATAGATTTAATAAAATCAGAATCGATGTACCTAAAGCTATGATATTTTATTCCAACAATATAAGGTCAAGTTTCGGCCTAATGGCTTCCGTCTATTTCATATATTAGAAAAAGTAAAATAGTAGATGCAATACTTTTTCAAGAATTATAAAAGTGAGAATGACCCGACAAAGTAGATGCATAGTGAATAAAGAGTAAACGATAAATCAGCTACTACATTATATTTTTCGTAATTATTCTCCCAATTCTCAAGGCTCAAATCTGTTTCTATCAGTGACTTATTTGCAAGGATGAGGGACTGAACTGAAAAAGAGATTTGTCAAAGCCCCCTAATAACAAGCTTCGGAAGTGAGACCATTTTCTTTTTAGTTTCTTAAAGTAGTTTCTCTTTTATAAATTTTTATGAATAATTTTTATTTTTTTATAAAATTTAGAATATCAGTCCAAAATATACATATACAAATATTTTTTAAAAAAGTAAATATAAAAAGATAAAATTTAGTGCTCATAACATTTGTATTCAAAAAAAAAAAAAAAATTAGTGCCATAAATTAAATATTTAGATATATTGTTTGAAAAATAAAAAAGACAAAAGTTGTAGAACAAACCATTTTTTTTTTTCAAAATTCAAATTTCATACATAACCTATATATATATATATATATATTATATAATATATAATATATATTAATATATATATATATATATATATATATATATAATATATATTATTATTTAAAAATTATCAGCAAAAAATATTTGAAAAAACAGTGTTTTTTTGGGGTAAGAAATGGATTGAGAGGATACAGGGCTTGAACGTGGTCGCTTTCACGGACACCTAATATTTTTAACTACTTGCCCACAAACTTTTGCAAACCATTTTACAACTGAGGACAAAAAGATGAAAAGTTCTGTATGAAAGCAGCAGATGATGGAAGTCGTGCAAGAAACCACTAATTTTTGGTGCATACAGGGACGCACGTACTGGGTGCTCATATTCTCAACCACCCAATCAACCTCTTCTCTTGACCTCAGCTGTATTTTTTTAATTGATTATCTAATTTTTCCAATTCTATTATTGTGTTTATTATTATCTCCTCACATTTTATTTTATTATTTTTTAATTCATTTGTTTCTAAGATTTTTTTTTTTTTGGTCGAAAGGGCATATTGATCCAACACATGGGAGGATTCTCCTAACACATGCTTTGAAGCTTCCAATAGACATTCTTGAAAGGATCACTTAAACTAATAATCTTATTTATGTACTATTCATATGATGATGATCATAATCTATTTGTATGGTTGTATTAAAAACATTTCTTTCGAACTAATTTTGCTCATTAGCTTAATCAGCGCCACTATTTCATCGTAATGCTCGTCCACAATCGGCGATTTGTCTGCGAGCTTGCAAACTAAGATCCATTAGTCTATCAGAATGTCATGCAATATACTTGGCTTTATATACATATATAACATGCAATTATGGAGTCTATTCAACTTTAAGATAAAACTATCTCTTGTGGAAGAACTAATCAACTAACTAACTTTTGAGAAATAATAATAAGAAAGGGGCTTCTAGATGTATGTTTGTATACAGGTTTATACATCGTCGGTGTATATATACACTTACACCACAACCCCTATCTATTTGTAACTTCTCTCATTTATTCAATGGAACTTAAAATTTACTCAAACATTAACAACTCTAACTAACAAAAAAGAAAAAGATTAGACACAGTTGAAAACATAATTAGCAGCTACAAGTCCCACAGGGTCCAAGATTACAACACTAACAACAACCGGCAGGGGCGGAGCCACTTAGGCCTTGGGGGGGGCGATCGCCCCCCCAACTTACCGGCCAAATATTACATATTATATATATATTTCGAAAAAAAATTTAATATAAAAGTTATAAATTTTTATTAGCGTTACAACTTTTATATTCAATATTTTTTCAAAATATGATTTTAAATAGGTGTTTTGGAGTTCCAAAAACTTAACGGGTTTAAAAACGGATTTTAAAATAATTTTTAAATCCGTTAAGACTTTGAAGCCTCAGAACACCTATCTAGAAGCATATTTTGAAAAAACTTTCAATATAAAATTTGTAGATCTCATTAAAATCTATAACTTTAATGTTGAAACTATTTTTAAAAAATACATATAAATATTTTTTAAGATGTCGGAATAGAAAGTGAGACAGTTAATAGGGACAGAAGATTCAGCCTCTATTTATACCACCCCTACATTCTTAAAAAATCAACCCAAAAAGTAAATTTCTTTCCAAACTTCTGCACAATCAAGACTTTCCAAAAATCATCTTCTACCTGACTACTCTAATTCCTATATTTCAATTATTGTAAACTGTAATTTTCAATCATTATAATTTGCTGCTATATTTTATTATTATAATTTTATAATTTTGTTGCCAACTATATTTTATTATGCTATCCTATTTTAGTAACTTTATTGTCATCCATATTTTTATTATTGTTATCCTGGCTGTTGTGAAGTTGTGTATTTGAATTTATTTTTGATAATGAATAATTTTTTATATAATATCTAAACAAAAATTTTTACCGTTAATATTTTTCGCCCCCCCTGGCTTGCAATCCTGGCTCCGCCACTGACAACCGGTAATAAATTCCACCCGAGCAGGATTTGGGGGAGTGGATAAGAAGTACGTAGCCATACTCAATGGCGATTTCACGGAATGACTTTAACAGCTCCCCAAAGGCTGGAGTTTTTAGCTCCTCTGTAGATGATTCACTGAGCAAGTTTATTGGCCTGTTTTTCGGTGTTGAGCAAGATGGTTCATCCACTGGTTGTACAACAAAAATCTACTGAGAACTAATAAGAAACAAAAACTACTACGATAAAATGATGCAGTTGATATTTTCTTTAATACTTACCACATAATCTTTCTCCAGGTAATTATCTGCACGCACTCTGATTTCCACGGTCTTGGTGATACTGCCCACTTCGCCTAATGTCTCCAATACATGGGACTATTAGGGAATCAATGTTTGTGCATGCATCCTGGTCAAGTTTCAATGATCCTTAAAAAGAAACGACCTTGATAAACGCCCATCAATTTAAGAATTCAAGTATAAAGAAATCTCTTAGTCTTGATAGAGGAAAGGATTGTCTCGTTTACAACATCACACTTAACGGAATAACGATTCACGCCGTTAAATATTTAACGGCGCCGTTAAATGTTAAAATTAAATGTCAGCCGTTAGATCAAGAAGATCAACGGCAGAGGTGTTAGCTTACCAAGGCAATTCTCAGCTCAGGTCGGACTGAGAATAGCCTATATATATATATATATATATAGATACTCTGCCCACCTAGGTCATATTTATCATTCTTGCAAACCTTCATCCAGCGAACACCTTCCCAGCAGTATCTTCATGATAATTGTTTTGAGATTCATTCATGAAAGATGTCTACTGTTCTTTAAAGTAGAAGTTAAATGACAGGCATTTGAGATTTCTCCTTGCAGGCTATTACATCTATCAGCAGCATATTTACACAACCCATCAATCGGTTCTTGTACCTGAAATCAGAAAACTTTGATGAACTAACATATCCAAAGATTATACAGAACTTTTGGATTTTACTTAAAAGCAAGGGGAAATCCAGTAAAGTTGTTTAATGTAGAGCAAATATTTCAGATATATTCTTATGTCTGATCTTGATCTTTGGCACATTCCTTTACACCAATACCACTATCACCTCTATCATCAGATTCGTTAGTAGAAACAGTATTGCAAATTGCATTACTAAAAAAGGAACAAAAAATATCACTAACTCTTCGACTTTGTGATGGTTATTTTCAACTGAGAGAATCAACTTTCAACACCCCCTTAAAAAGTATCCAGGGTAAAGAAAAACAGAAGAGACCTAGACAATTGATTTTATTCGTTGCCGGCAACCTGCTAAGATATCAGAATCAAAATAAATCCCACCCAGAAGTAGTGCTCAAAGAGTCAGAACTCTTGGAGAAGGAATCATATGGGTTGTTCATTACCAGATAGTGAACAAATTAGCTGTAGAGGATAGAAGGTTGGTTTGACACTTGAAAACATAGGTGCACAGAATACCAAAATAGTCCTCCACTAAAATTTAACTTTGAACTATAACATGTACAGTGACAGCAATTGCCAATAGAAACTGGTCTCTTTTCCCACAATTTCGCTCGAATGCCATACTGTTGCAAAAATAAGTCAGATTACATCAAATCAATATCCACTGACAATACAAACTATTTTTTGCTCTCTACGATAGGTAGAACGGGATAAATGTTGCAATACTATATAAACTTCAAAAACTGTCACTATTGCATCTTAATGAAAAAGCAGCTACAAGAAGAGTTCCACATAACTTGGTCACCTGGAAGGACAAAATTGTTGAGCATACATTATCTAGTATATGTTCTTGCCAACTAGTTCATATATCTATGTCCAAGAAAGAATCCTTGAATCTTCTAATTGTAAACGGCTCACTGAAGCTATAGTGTTGTGAATAGCAGCCTTAATTGGCATTTTTCTTACTTCTGAAGTTCTCCTTCATCAGTGCAAATTTCTTCTTGCACTGGTTAACAGTCTTCCCGGGAACTGCAGCAGCGACACGTTCCCAACGCTGGTTTGTCTCCTTTGGAAATGTCTTCAGAGCTTGAATAAGAGCCCTTTCTTGAATAGCAGTCCAAACATCTTCCTCCGCACCAGAAGAAGATCCATTCTGAGTTGAATCTGGACCTGCTGAATTAGACTGACCATCCACACTGCTCGAAGACTTCTGCTCAGCAACTTCAGAAGATGCATCTCTCTTGTTTCCAATTGGCAATCCTTCTGCTTCACTTCTAGTTGTGAGAGGTGATGCAATGGTTTGTCCTGGTTTCCTTTTCTCAAGGAAAAAGTCAAAAGCTTTGGAAGTGTCAGGCTTCTGAAGAAGAACGGTCTTTGTGGCTCTGAGGACTTCCTCAACCGACCTTCCAGTTCCAATATACTCTGAAATTACCTCCCACCGCCGTGATGTGCCCTTTGGATACTTCTGCATCCCTTTTCTCAGCATCTCAATCTCTTCCTTACCCCAAGGCTGGTCCTTCTTTTCATAGCTGTTAAATACATTCATTGGTTTTGTTTGCTCTACTACACCATTAGATTTTCGACTTGTATGTTGAACACCATTAGACATTGACTTCTTCTCTTCCTTAGAAGAATTTCCTTTATTGCCATATAATGTGTCTTTTAGGAGTTGAGCCCTCTCAATTGCCTCCTTGTTCTCCATCTCATCACACAAACACCTTAACTGCTCCATCTCAAGCAACGAGCATACTTCCTCAACATCATCTTCTGAAAGCTCAAGCATGTTTAAGGAGATAAATGATGAAGAAAGTGTGCGGAGACGAGTCTTCTCTTTCCTCAAGAGCTTCTTCTCTTTTTCCTTCCTTTTCTTCTGGTTCAAAGCAGCTTCTGCTGCTCTTCTCTCGGCTTCCTCCTCCTTTCGCTTCTCCTCTTCTGCAGCCCGAGCTGCTTCCTCTTCCTGCTGCCTCTTGGCCAAATATTTTGCCTCTTTTTTTCTCTGCTTCTCTGTTTTTTCCTCTTCCTTCTTACGAAGAATTCTTGGGTCTCTCTTGTAAGCATTGTCAACAAGTGCTCTAATTCGTGCGTGTTCTTCCTTTCTAGCCTTCTCCCTGAGCTTTGTATTTTGCCTCTCCATCCATCTTTTATGCTCACGAGACTCCGCTTGTTCTAAGTCAAATTCATCCGCATGAGGGAACTCCCTCCAGCTCTTAAAAGCATACCAGAAACCATAAAATTTCTCTACACTTCGAAAGAGGTGGTGTCATCCCCCAAGGAAGTATTGGCTGATTGATGGACCATCTAGCATTCCTCAAAAATGCAGGACCAAAAACTTTAAAGAAGTCTGGCGGAGCACAGTCTGCTGGTATTTCATCATCAAACTCATCTGTGGAATCATAAATCCTTCTCTTCACAGGATCTATTAGAACCTCATAAGCTTCTTGAATATCTTTAAAATGACTTTCTATTTCATCTTTCCTGACCTGCTTTGCCTCTTCCGTTGGCTCTGCTAGAAGAATAGCAGCTTGCTTGTCAGGATGGTACTTCAGAGCTGTTTCTCTGTAACTTCTCCGTATTTGTTCTTCGGTTGCAAGAAACCTTAGATGTCCCAAGCCTAAAAGAGCATAATGATCTTTCTGCTCACTTCCTTTAGAACATTTCTTTCTCCCTTTAGAGCTATAAGATTCAGAAGATGGAATATGTGCATGACCTCTATCATCTGAAAACTCACTTCGACTATCAGTGTCTGTGTCTTCTTCCTCAAATAAACCAAGAAGTTTGAGTGCAGCATCATGAAAAGAATGGCCTGCAGGTTCGAATCTCCAAGCCTTGACCGGAAGGCAATTTGATGAGATTAAACTGGGCTCTCCATTTATAAGTTCACTAGAATATGAAATAAACAGAGGAAACTTCTCAGCATCCATAGCTTTATCTGTATTAGCAGACCTTACGAGATAATATGGTCTCATATAAAAACCAATGTCAAGATTGATGCTTTGCAGCTAGCGGACACAACAACAAATGCTCCAGCAATCTTCAAACTGCATATTTAATTGGAAGCATTGATGGATTGTTACGCAAGAAGTATTAAAAAAAAAATGAAAGAAATAGATAACAAAAGCAGCAATTTTGGGAACTACAGAAAAGCCAAAAGCATACTGAATAACTAATTTGATAACCAATATCAACTGTCAATTTACATAATTATGCATATCATTCCATTAGAAAGTTAGTAGAACCCAGAAAGGACAAGTCAAACTGGCAGATATAGATTTAGAAAAGACAAGAAAATTTGCAAGTAGACATCATAAATTAAGCCTCGCCTCTATAACAAGAAACAAATAAGGGATAAGGAGAGGTTCCAGATAACAAGTAAAAATGCAAAGCCTTTATTAGAGGTAACAAAACTGAACAAGTCTAGTTTTGCATTCCTCCATATGCTCAATCACAGAACAATGTAATTATTAAAACAAAACTACCAATCTTGTTAAATGAGATACAATGAAGTAAGACAGACAGCTATAGCCAAACACTGCAACAAGCTTCCTTCAGAGTTAATAACAGTCTAGGTCAGTAGATCAAACATAGCCTTATCGTTCTTGCAGGAATTGCACCCTTCATAGATCCAAACATTTAAAAAACAAATTACCACATACTCCAACTATAAATATATGATAAAAACAGGGAAGAATACAATGAAACATGTAACGACTAGATGGTTGATAAAAAACCCCACTGTCCAGATGACATTTTAATAACAAATTTCAAAGTTTTGAAGTTTCCAGATCTTGTTCCAACATTTAAATTTGCTTCTATGATCACTTTGACCACATATTTGACTTCACCAGTCAAGAATATGGGTCTAACCTGTGGTGTTTTTGAAAGTAGACTTTGAGTTTAGAAGTCAATATTTCTTTCTTTACGCAGTTGAGCCATTAAACCGTGCAACTGCGATGAACCAATGAGAGAGATTGGTTCATAGTTGTTCCATAGACAGATAGTTTGGTTAAACTGTGGATAACCGTCTCTACTACAATCGTTCTATACAAGTCATATCGCTCTAACAATTCATTTTTGTACGTCAATTTAGATAGGGGTTGTCTTTTTATGCCCCCTAATAATCCAAAATTATCAAAATGTGCCCCTGACCCTGTAAATGATGAAGCTGCCTTATCGAGTTAACGAATATAACCAGTTACGTTTACAGTACGAATGAGCGTACTAAAAAATATCCATCGTATTTTTTGGAAAAACTTCCAATATTAAAGTTGTAGATTTTGATGAGATCTACAACTTCCATGTTTAAAATTTTTAAACAATTACTGCTAAATAGTTGTTAAAAAACAATGGGAAAATCTATTAACACTTTGGAACCCCTATTTAAAAGTATATTTTGGAAAAAGTTTGAAAATTGAAGTTGTAAATCTCATCAAAATATAAAATTTTATGTTAGAAGTTTTCCCAAAAAAATATCACTAAGGTTTTGTTTTGTCATTTCACACAATGAAGATGACATTTCTATCATTTGGCAGGGTCTATGGGATAAAAAGGCAATTTTGGGTTATGAGGCATAAAAAAAGCAAATGCCCCTTTTAGATACAATTTTTTACCAACTTCTGCATCTTCGTTTGAGAAGTTTGTGTTTTCTCGTAACCCCTCCCACCCCCTTTTTGGGGCGTCATAATGCACATAAAATAAGCTTCTGAATAAAACTATACACGCTGGATGCTATATTTTACCCCCCCACCCCTCCTTGGGGCGTCATAACGCACTTAAAAATAAGCTTCTCAATAAAACAATATTTTACCACACGGATGCTATGTGAGGGTTAACATCTCAAGTATATCGACAAAATTCATTTAGTCCATCAACAAATGATGGGCTACAACTAAAAATTATGATAGCAAATAATATCAACATGAACACATCTTCTCAAATAATACCACCCATTGTCGGAAATATAGTTAGAATATATGTTTTTCCTCTACCAATTAAATTTATACAATCTGCATAAATTGGAGTAACATAAAAACAATAGAAGAAAAGTAACCTAATTCAAGTGAAACTTTGGATTCCACGAGCTGTAATTTGCATAAGACTCCATAATCAAGAAAAACGGCAACAAAATCATTGATAGCAGCCGAAAATATGATCAATCAACAAGCAGATAACTTAAGTACAGAAATCAATAACTTGCCCTAGAAAAACTTGGCGGATCAATCCAGTAAGAAAACAGATTAACAAAATAAATTCGTCGAATAAAAGTTTGAATATGGACGCTTACGCAGGAATAGAGACGGCGTCGAGGCGGAGGAAGGAAACAAAGTAATGCGGCGTGGAAGTGGGAAGGCGGCGGAGAGAGAATAGAAGGAAGAAAGTGCAGGAAAACCGGAGATGGTTTCGAGGATTTTATTCCAAGTAATATGGATTAAATTACGTTCAAGTAATAAGGATCGGGTATTAAAGCATAACCAAGATGCGAAAAATTTTATAACAAAACGATCACGCCAATTCAGCATATATATGTTTTTAATATTTAAATAAATAATAAATATTATAATTATTTTTTAAAAAAAAATCTAAATAAAATTTATAAATTTTAATTAACTTTATGTTCAAAAGCTTTTTAAAAATTATTTATAAATAGATATTTTAGAATTTCAAAATTTAACGAGTTCTAAATAATTTTTAAATTCGTTTTAAATCTGTTAAAATTTATAGTTCTAAAATATATTTTTTCAAATATTTTTTAAAAAAATTTGAAAATAAAAGTTGTAAGATCTTGTCAAAATCTATAATTTTGATGTTGAAAATTTCTAATAAATATTTCTAAATAAATTTTTTTAACCGTTATACGGAGTGACGTAGTGTGACCAAGAATCTCTCCAAGATGTTGATGGATTGTGTTTAGATGCTTTATGTCGGAGAAGCCTTGCTTTCAAAACTCTTTCAAAGAAACCCTACTTTTTCTTTTTCTTTTTTAATTTATCAAATTATTATAAAACATATATTTATTAATGCTTTTTGAAAACATTTAAAATATTAAAAAAAATTTTGATATATTCTATAATCTTTTTAAATTAAGAATTTGAAGGTCTAAATTTGTATAATTAGTAAAAAAAATTTATTCTTGAAAATACATTAAAGTATTTTGAAAAAAAAATCATTATAAAGTTATAAATATATCAAATTTTATTTTTTTTCATATTTTTTTTTTAAAAAAATCATGTGTATATTTTAGCTTAATTTAATAACTTTTTTTTAAAAAAAAATATTTGAGACGAAGTTCAAAAATAAAGTCAATTTTTTACTAGTTTCCTTATATTTAGCTGTGTAATTGACTGAGTAACCACCAAATTTAAGCATCCACTTAGTTGGATACATTCTAGCTTGAACTAGAGGGTTGTTGAGGCTGACGTTCTGTGATTCAATTATATATCTTTTATGAATTGAGATTTTTGTTATGAAATACGGAGATTTTTCTTTTGAAAAATTTTGTGAAAAATTTAATCACATACGGATGACGCTTTCTGAAGCGCCTTTCATCCGGTCAAGGTAATCGCGCTCGGATTTTTATTTATTTTTTATTTTTTTAAAAATAATAAACTTTTGCCACCATTTGTGACCTCAATACAAGGACAAGGTGTGACAATATGCAAATATCCATCAGATCCAACCATAGCGCTAGGAGCTCTATCTCTTGTATCTGTCAACAATGCCACAGTTCTTGGCGTGCTCTCAGTGTTCTTCCCTTACGAGGGCAAATCCATTCCAAAGGATGTTCTTTTTCGGAACACTTTGCTCCTCGTCTTCTTCACCCTGGCAATCTGAGTCTTCTTGTATTTTCATTGTAAAATCTAACAAAACAGAGCAACCTGTGCATGAAACAGCGTATAAAACAAGCCGGAATACTCGTTCCAAGAGATGTAGTCGCTCACCCATCATGAGTTTTTATGGAATAGAAATGTCATTCTTTAAAAAACTATTAGTCATGATCGAATGAAAACTATACGTAGTATATCGTTATATATATTATACACATCTCGATATATTATATGTGATTTTAACTGTATCATAAATTATAATATCATAATGAATAGCAACGCTTATTCTGGATGGATCAATTCATTCCCTATTTATGACGGATAATTTTTCTGAATCCAATATTGGGAAGTTTGTTTAAGTTTAAGCGGCTTATCAATTATGTTTGCATTTCAATCGTATTCTTTAGATTTTTTTTTAGTGTTTAAATTAGAGGCCCCTATAATGATTCATTCGATAATGACCAAGGGTATATAGATGGTGTTAATAAGGTGTAGCTCAGTTGGTCAGTAAGCTGAGCTCAACAATTAGGAGACCTCTAAAGGATCAGAGGTTCGAATCGTAGTAGAAAACCATATGTTGATAGAAGAAATCAGACTGATAACGTTGGCCGGCGAGGGAATGGTGCGATGGGCAACAATCACGGAAGCAATTCATCGTCTCCGCAACGTGCACAGTGAACCCAAAGCGGAGTGCGCCACGGCCAAGACGGGGCAATTCGGAGGAGGCTTGCTGGCTCTCGATACATGCCTGTTCTGGCTCGTCTGTCAAATGCTAACTTCGAATATCCGGGAAGATTAGTTCGATGAGGATGATCAAAATAGCGAAAAAAAAAACCTGAAATCTCCGTCGGCGATGACAAATACGCTTGATAGTTGGGTTCCATGCAACTTTTATCTCTGTAAATATCATCCTCTCTATGTTCTTTCTTATGCTCCACTGAATTAATCACTAATTCATCTTTGCAAATAACGATTCCATAACATTTTAACTTTGTAATTTATTTTTTTTCAAAACTCTGGTCAAGCAACGCGAAGAACATAATTTTTTTACTAGTTGAAAGATCTCAAGTCCTACAAGTGAAACACATACGAAAGGCAGTGCCTTTAACTTCACAAAGAGATCTTTGTAGATAAACAGTTTCACGAGAATGAAACAAAAAAAAAAAAGAATTTTTTTCTGTCTGCATGACAGTTCTTATAGCACGGTATGCAGGAACATTTTGTTCGTGGACTCCCTAGAAAGAGAGAAAGCATAAAATAATTCAAAAATGATAGCGACCAGCCTGGTTTTTGCCCTTTCTATTCACTTACACCCACCACAAAGTGCTGAGTTGCAGCCATCTCCATCATGCATGGCGGGGATTAACCTAAATAGGCGATAAAAATGGTGGTTTATCAATAGAAGCCAATGCCAGCAAGAGAATTCGAATCTGATCCTGATTAAACTACAAACAAGCTCAAAACAAGGTTAAGTAGTCATTAACACGAACTATAGACAGGGTTTATATACAGTAGTTCATTGCCGGCTTCATTCTTCTTGAAGACCATGGATATAGTTGCATGAATAAGCACTTGAAGTTCAAACAAGCAAACCCTTCAACAATACATAGCCATTATTAGATATTCACAAAAAAGACACACTTAAAGAAGCACAGATTCTCAGGTTCTTCCCCAGCTCTTTTTTTTATTTCAGAAAACTTCTAGAAATAGCCATTATTAAGGAAGAATATATGACATAGGATCAGGATGGTCCATTGATAAGAACTTCACTGTTCACTGGCTGTACAATTCCCCGGCAGAAACCGCAAGGTTTCTGGTGCCCATTGAGTTTTGCAATTGCTCCTTCACATGTCGCAGCGAGAGAAGAACACTCTGAACGTCGTTCTTTATCCCTGGTTTGCAACCACCTGAGCTGGGCCACATCTTTATTGGCACCAAAGCTAGTGAATTTTCTTTGTCATTTGTTGGATGTTTCTTCATTTCTGGCTCGCTATCACTAGCAGAAAAGACAATTTGTTTAAGCAATCAACCAGAATGTATAAGCCACATAGAGTAACAGCAGAGTAGTTAGAAAAATTTAGTAATTTAGAAATAAGAATAGAATTATAATCCTGATTTATAATGAATTGTCTTACTGCAATTTTTACAAAATTGGTACAATGTAGAAGTTCTCCTAGAATGAAGTGTGCGTACCGTGAATGCAATCTTTTTAGAAAGACTAATAGAGTTGTTGATATATTTCTGTAACAAGGCCTCTTGTAACTTATTCAGATTTTTTAATGTCGAACATATAAATTAAAACATAAAATAAATAAAATCATCTTTTGGTGAACCAAAAAATATTAGGACTTTTGAACATGATATAGAGATTGAAGAATGAAAGATTTGGTGGTACAGGCTAGAACACTAATATCCATCTCCTCATAAGTGAAGTTCAATATAGAAGACGGACGACAGCTTATTTCAAATCTATCTCATGGTACTTCCTTCATCTGTCGCGGCTCTGTGCTTGCAGATTCTACTGGCCTATGATGCGAAATAACACATGCGAGTTAAGATGGTTAAAAAAAATTATCTTATTACGTTGTGAGAGAACAACAGAAATAAAATGAGGAATCCTCATTTTCTTACTACTTCATCTCTACCAAAAAGATTGTAACATACTCCATATTTGCATTCTCTGTCCTCAATTTTTTCCATTAATGTTGCAAGGATTGTTGCTGATCCAATTTTACATGGTCATATATGGCTACCTCCAAAGAATCATTTCAATGGGTAGAGTAGGATATGTATTACCCAATATATGCATGTCAAAATTGAGCAGTGATATCTTTGAAATTCAACTAGCACTAAGATTAATACTTAATATGCATCAATTATGATGGTTAAAACTATCCAAGAAGCAAATCTTCAGAACATGTTAGCGTAAAGGGTGAAGGATCTATGAACGAAATGCTCAATGATCAACAAACATACCTCACATTGATGAACTCATGGGTCTTTCTCTCTTCATGCTCTGACTGCGAGCCTTCATTGTGAGAATGTGAAGTCCAGCTACCGTTTTCAGAGAACAATTTATCAGAAAAATCTGGTGACGAATCGACTGTATCGCCATTAACCTTCTCATCACTGCCGCCTATTGAATCACACCGTCCATATTCCTCAGCTCTCCTGCATTCTGAATCCTGATGCGCAGATAAGTATGTCGATGATGAACTCACAGAGCTTCTAGATGGATTGAGCTCGCTTGAAATATCAAAGAGCTTTAATGATTCAAGCTTCTTCAAGGCATAGTTGAGCTTTTTCTCAGCTCTATCCCTGTACTTAGTCTCATCTGCAAGCTTCTGTTCTAATTCTGCCAACTATATGGAAGGAAAACCCAAATTACAGACTATGATAACATAAAACTCCATAGCACCATCAATTGACATTGAATCATAAGCACATCAAGGGTACAACTACCAAGATTAATGTGCTTCAAATAAAACTCCAAGATTTGACAATGTGTTTAATATAAAAGTCACAGAGCACCATTGATGGAAATCAAATCATTAGCACATCAAAATTAAACTACCTAATTAGACAATTTGTTTATGTAATAATTTCACCAATTTTTTAAAATAAAATAGAGAAGAATCGACCAGATTAGACAATGCAGTTAAAAAAAGTTCCCTTTTTTTGGATAATAATAAGAAGTTACCCTTTTGGTAAGGAGTTCAGCTTCAGATTTGGCAGCCTTGGAAGCTGCTCTCTCAGCAAGCAATCTTCCTCTTAAACATTCCACAGTTCTAAGCCCATCATCTCCTGGCTTCCCCATTATCTCTCCTCTGAAGTCAACCAGCAACAACAAATTAACAAGTACGTTAAACAGAAATAAATCAAATACATGAATTAAAAAAAAAAAAAGAACTTTACCTCAATTTATTGGATGATTCAAGCATTTTCTTACTTTTCTAGGAAGACAAATTTATATGCACTTTTCTATGACTCTCTCTTCTCACAACCTTTATAAAGACACTAACACTTTACCTCGAGATAACTCGGGGCCTTTTGACAAAGTTCCTCTTTTCCTCTAATATTTGGATGTTTGAATTTCAAAAACACAAGATTTGATTTTTTTATTTTTCCAGTTAAATTCTGGGATTTGTTGTTTTCTGCTGGAGCTTAGTTAATAGAACTCACGTGAGTGGCATTGGATTTGTCTCGAGGCTGGGCTCACAGTGTTTACATCTCGTGCACGTTGATTGGATTTTGTGATAAGTTAATGTATCTTTGGGTTTATATAAATAAATAAATTAGAGAAACAACAAAAAGCCTCAAAATGTGTTTGCTCCTATTGAAGATCATACGTTTTCTAAAATTAATTGAATTTCATAGCAAAATAACTTCAGCAAAGTTTAACTTCCAAATTTTTACAGAGAGTTAGAACCATCGGTGGATCGTTTGGGTAGCTGCAAGCTTGAAGCCACGGCGTCATGAATAATAAATAGCATACGTGCACATACTCATGTAAAAAGTAGATATAAGCGCCACCATATATAATAAACTAATGTAGCAATAAAGTAGATATAAGTATACACCTATGTGGCTCAGTTGCTCAACAAGCTCATCTTAGCTGTTGAGAGGCCTATGCAAAATCCTAGATTCAAATTCGCAGGGAAGCATATACTGATAAAGAGATAACCGTAATTGTTATATTTTCGAGTGAAATTAGTTTCATTTTCTGTGGGTGCGAACACTTATATAATTTTTTTTTTTTTAAAAAGGCAGATATAAACACCACCATAGATTTGATAGGTGCGAAGGCTCTAATCTTAAACTTTTTCAATAATCTCAAAAGAAAATCAACTAGTAGGAGTATTTGTTGCATTTATATTGATAAAGACTGAAGACGAATTGGTGGTGTTTAATTCTAACATTAATTATCTAATAATTAAAATAAATTATAATAACTATCTAATCTCGAATGGTCCGTTAAAATAAATATATTATAATAATTAACCATGCATTAGCTCCATCGCCTTCAGAGAATAGAAGTGCCTATTATGGCACATATATTTAGATGTGATTTCCTCTAATATAAAAATGGTCACAGCTTCATACGGACCCGCTGAAATTCAATCTAAAAGCTATCTAAAACCTCCTTAGATTGAATTTTGGGCAAATACGATTCAATTGCTCTTTTACCGCATCTTACTATGTTTATAGACAGTGGTATCATTTTTCATACAATAACCTCTTACAGGCGTGCACCAAACTTAGCGAATAATATGAAATATACAATACTAAAGGATCACATGTACTCTTCTACAATGGATTATAGTAACTCTAGCTTTCAAATGTTACCGCGATAATTCTAAACTCTTAAAAAAATTCTCTACTAATGCCACCGTCAGCCGTTGCTGATGTAACATTTATTTATCCTATGTTATTACTAACACAATAATTATATCAGCGATCTTGTAAGACAAGTAACAACCAAACTATAGCCACATAGGATATGTGATGAGCATATTGGCCGCTCAAATAGTACACATGGCAATTTTAAGGTGAAATTAGCGAAGAACGTTCTATCGTGATAATATTTGAATGTTTAGAATTATCACATAAATTTATATAAAAATTCAGGGATAGAAAAATCTATTAATGATACAAAGTTGAAGGTATAATAACCACCAGCCATCAGAGATTTACTTATAAGTTATAAAAGAAGAAATAATGAAGATGGATAATGCTAAATATGCTGAAAATACACTATGACTAATCCACTATGTAAAGGCTAAGTCAATGATAATTATATAGCATAGAGTTCACAGCTAGTGCCATCGTGCTGGAGCAATTGATGGATGACGATTAAATTTCAAATTCACGCCAAAGTTTCGAGCCAAAGACCTAAAATTGTAGGGCATCATACGATCACCTGACCAAAACTCATGCTTCACAGAAGACATAACCAATGAAATTCTCTAGTAATAATTAAAGATGCATATATAAATGGATAAATATATCAACCTGACTTTTAATCCCTTAACAAATTAACCCCCTCTATTTTTTATTATTCTATTTGCTGACGTGGCGGCGCATTGAGGGGCTGATATATATTTATCCCTAATATAAACCACTCAACCCAATAATTAATGCAAAACCTTTTCAGTGCACCAACCTCTGATGTTACTGGAGTTACCATGTTCTAATCATGATATATCAGTACGTATTGGACCAAAACTGCGGTCAGAAAGTAAAATTTCAATCTAATATACGTCCCGAGCCAGGCTTGAAGTACAGACACCCTGCCAAGCCACCATATTAGCAATTCCAGCTAAAACTTATTAAAATTGTCTACTCCGTATTTCATGGTCATTCGTGGAATTCGAACCTATGATGTATACTTCATAAAGCACACGCTACACCATAAGACCCATAGATTCGGGACCAAACCAACAAACTCAGTGTCTAAACATTCATGTTTAAGCAAGTTATAATGAATGTCAGCATAGCAGACAGAAACATTCATGAATGTCAGCTGGGATTTGTGATAATCACCTTTTGGCGGCGTGGCTAGGATTTGACCACAACCTCAAAGGTCGGCAATTCAATGCCGAGCCTTCTTGTCGTAATAATTCAACAGAGATCAGTATTTAACATACCAGTATCTCTGGTGAAAAGAAGAAAAAGAAAACGGTTGCGCAATGACTGCAGCAGCAACATATTGTTTCAAAACTCCGCCATTCCCGTGAGTTCTCCAAAAAAAAAAAAAAAAAAAAAAAAAAAGAAGGAAGAATAAAAAAGATCACGCAGCAGCGCTGTCTAAGACAGCCTGACATCTGCCATGTTGCCTGCTGGGCAACTAGGAGTCCCCTCCCTCAAAGTCCGGATCCCATATCAAAGACTATTGCACTTTTTAACTTGCCACGTGACATAGAACTGTAATTACTTCTACTATAGAGAAGATTTACCTCATTTTTGTAACAGTAACTAAATTCGATACTTAACAAAGTGAATCATCGTTAAGAACTTAGAAACACCAGTATATACAGCAGAGTAATCCAATACAATTATAATAAAAATGTCAGTAATGTTCCTGATTATCTTAGACGTAACATTTGCATTAGTATATTACATAAAAAGTTAAAATAAAAACACTCGGGGCAAGAAACATCTTGTCAGCCTGATTCATTATCATTTTCTTACAACTCTTTGAGAACACAGTGTTTAGTCTGCCCAATAACTTCATAGGAAGTCTGATACGACACCACTGTTTGTTTGAGATCAATGCAGAAACAAATAGAACTTATCTTTACAAATTACAAAACCAACTGATAACTTACCAAAGCGATCTGATGGTAAAAAATCAATGAACTCCAACGACATTCTAGCCCATTTTCAAAAACGCAATCTTGTTCTCCCATTAGAGAAAGCATGAAATTTTGTTTCTGTTAGTCTCCAATGATGAACTGAGTCCATTATAATCCAGTGAAGGATCCTACTTGATGGAGATGTCTTGTGTATAGCTGACTGATAAAAAAAAAAGGATTTGTAGCATGCTGTGGATAGTTAACTTGTTCCTATCACTTGAGTAGTATTCTCCAAATTTTTCCCATGTACACAACCAAGGACCATATGGCAAGCCCAGCAGAAATATATAGCAAACATACACCAGAAGCAACAATGCCACCAAAACCCGTGAGACTGTAACAACAATAAAGGAGGGAGTATAAGATCTTTATGCCAAAAGAATAATTTGCTTTAAAGTTAAAGAATAAGATACCAACCTTGGGTCTCTAGAAGCAAGCAGGATAGTCAATGCAGTCATCTGAGTGGCTGTTTTCCACTTTCCCAGGTTATTTACAGCAACAGCCTGATAACAGGTTTAAAATTGTCAAAACAGTATTTGCAATTAGATTTTTTTTAGCAAGGTAGAAAGAAAAAAAATGCAACATAAGATAAATAACCTCAAGAACCCTATTATTCTGAGATGCAGCCCACTCTCTAACTGCTGACATGGTTATCTGGCACAAAATAAAAAGAACCCTTGGTTAGCTAACTTAACCGGCACATTGAGGAAATCAAGAATAGCAAAGAGTCAAAGAGTAAAAGGCAAAGACTCATAGTCTAACAGAACAACATGCTTCACCAAAAAGTAACATATAATCTAATTTCTTCACTCTTCTTACATAAAAGCAACCAATAGTAATTGTAACCGTTATGGACGTGTAAGATAACAATCCAAGTGGATCTCATGAATCAGAGAGCATATAGTTTAAAGTTTTAAATGCATCTCAAGAATGAGAAGTGAGAACATTACTAGTGCTCTAATGCGTAATTTTGAGCATTCTACTCGTAGTTAATGGATACACAGTTCTAAATAACCATTACCATGAGAAACCCAGAGTTCGTACAGGTAAGAAAATTAGATTACATCAAGTCATTTAACAATTATAATGCATAAATGTTCACCTCTCTGCCAATGATAGCAATTGAAGGTACTGTTAGGAGCCATGGAGCTTCTCCAATCATACTAACTTCCACCGTCCTCGTGCATAATAGGACCAATGTGGCAGCAACCATAAGCTGTATACAGAAGAGTACAAAAACAGATAATAAGCATTAAGCAGTGCTTGCACTTATTTTCATACACATATGCCACCTAATATGCACAGTTTATAAATTATGGAAAACAAAGGCCATACCTTATCAGCTACTGGATCTAGAAACGCGCCAAAATTTGTACCAAGCTTCATCTGATACATGAAAAATATTAAAACAACTTTAAAAAGAAATATTGGAGCAGTTGACCTTAATTTAGTTTTCATCCTTTTGGGAACAGAAGAGATTTTGGTATACCTTACGAGCAAGATAACCATCTAGCCAGTCTGTGATTGCTGCAAGGATAAATATACTTGTTGTTGCTGCGGTCGCCCATTCACCATCCATGTAAAATGCTAGAGACGATAGCGATCCGTTAGCTTCCATCTTAACAGAATACACAACTTGCCAATACATTGAGGCTTTATTTCATACTTCAAAAATTCTAAGCATTAGCTACATTTTCGTGACCCATCACTACAATTCATTTGCATACTGGCATAACTTGCATACATGATTCATGGAGTAGAGACAATTTACTGGTTAAAGAAACTCTCACAAATATCATGAAGATAAGATGTGTTACACTAACAATACTCACAATCGATGCCATGCTTCCCCGGTATAATTCAAATTGGAGAGATAAATTAATTGCAGAGAAAACTTGAGAAATAATCCCCCTCATAGTAGACCAATTAGACAATTTTTAAGTTCTACTTACTAAGAGAAGGATCGATGGAACTGTCCAAAAAACTAAGCTGTCTTATGATACAAAACTTAAACATATCAGACAAAAACAAGAAAATGTGAAAAGGTGAGACCTACTTCTTAACTTCAATGAAGATAAAGTTCATGATCCTAGACGGCATTGACGCTCTGACGCAAGCAAGAAAAGGTCTCTATATACTAGGGGAACTTTGCTAATAACAATTCCAAAGCTTCTGTCCTTCATGAGCCGTTAGAACAAAAAGATAAACTTAATAATATCCTCCAACGTAACCCAATCAGATGCATAGGCAGGCAACCATAAAGTGGTTTGTTTAAATGTCCAAAGCAGTACAACAATTTGCACTGAAAATTGACCCTCTGTTTTCAAATGACGTATAATTTGCATGAGAAAAGTGTGAGTCGTAGACGACACATTGCGCCAGATTCGATCTTCTCAGGCTAGACTGTTTTGCCCGAAAACTTAGAATACACTGGAAATTGCCTCGGTTGTTATGTAAGCTTCTCTAGTTAACTCCAGAAACCTCGCCTATCAAATGGGAGTATCTTCCATCCAATCATAACATTTTGCTTTCATCTTCGACAACCTCCTCAAGTTTAAATTATCTTCTTCGAGTTGTTGCACTAACTTCTAACAACTGATACTGAGTCTACCCTCTATTAAACAACTTACATTTGGCTCTTTTTGCTTGGGAATAAACAAATTCAACACAGGATCCCGCTATTACGCGCCTCTGAAAGAAAGAATCATTTTTGAAATATTAAATCATCAAAAGGGATGAAGCTGGGTAGCCTACTGCTGATGAGGAGAGGAACGGCAGCGACGCGGCCGAGCGTGAGAACGGTGGGCAACGTCAGAAGCTTCTTATCTTGCTGCCATTGCTTTTGTTGTTCAAATCCACCATTACCTTTGCCATCGCCCTCTCCTTCGTCGCGGTACTGCAGCGATCCCATCGCACGAGCCGTGAACAACCCTTGTTGCAGCGCAGGCACAGGAACGGACGCGGATCTTGTCCGCAGCCCCATCCACCAAATGGCGCGGTCGGCTCCGCCGCGAATCGGCGGGGAAATTACGATTGCAGCGGTGAGGGAGCGGCGGAGGGGAGGGTGCGGCAGCGGAGGTGGCCATGGAAGAGGATAGGAGGAGAACGGAGGACTTTTAGTAGGGTTGCCGGAGATGATGGAGGAGGACGCATCGTGAGCAAAAGAAAAGAAAGTTGATTAATCATCGACTACGTCTCCGGATTTCAAGGGGAAGAGGAGCAAATGTTATTGCTGGAAACGTTATACACTGTACTGTATTTTTATGTTATTGGGAATCATCATTGAATATAAATATCAGCGCTGTTTTATGTATGCACTCCTAAATAAACCTTTACTTAATTTTGATAATTATTAAATAAATTTAGATATTTTTATATATTTTTTAAAAAAGATAATTTTTTTAAAGAAAATCTATAAATACATATTTTAAAGATTTGAAGTCATTATTGACCATAAAAATTTTGAAGGCTCACAACATTCACTTATAAACACTTTTTACAAAAACTTTGAATACTATATGACATAGCATCCGCTTTTTTCATATTTGAAATTCCTTTAAAAATAATATATATATATATATATATATATATACTTTTGAAAGATTTTGTAATTTTTTAGAAATCAGTACCTATTTGACAGCTTTACGAAACAGTATTTATTTTTAATAAAACTCATTTTCTTTTGTTATAATTTGATAGAACTAGAGTTAACAAGCCTGGGCCAGGAAATTACTTGCATTGTCTAGATCCGGATCAAATCATTTCTCCGGCTTTTTCTCTTTTTCTTTTTTTTCTTTGGCAAAATTCATATCCTAATTCCTACTTTGAAGGGCCTGTCACCAACAAATAATCTCATGCACTATCTATTGCATGTGTACTTTGAACCAGTTGCACATTGGGGGTTTCACGGTCGGCCATGGAAACATAGTTTGGAACCATGTTTCTCTAGAAACATTTTGGAGAAATTCCATTTTGGCCCACTATTTTCAGAGAACTTTTAAATCTGTCCCTATAAACGGAAAAAAAAGCAACATGGCAGCATGCTTCTCATGTGACAGCGAGCGACGTGGCAGCACACTTCTCTCTATTTCAGCCCCTATTATCAGAAACTTCTAAATCAATCTTTAGAAATATAAAAATGTTGTCACATCACGTTTTTTTTTCGTTTTCAATAATTGATTTGAGAATTCCTGAAAAACGGGAGGTTGATTTGGAAGTTTCCCATAATTCTACCAACATGGTAATCGGTAGATAGAAGTCACATCAGAAAATGGGTGGGGTGCAAAAATTTGAAATCTTCATGATAAATTTGGTCTTGGTAAGTAACAATAATCAGTTCTATTACACTATTTGGGCTTTCTGTGAAGTTCAGCATAATTCAACTGTATACCTATAATGTAGACATTAAAAATCTTTACAAATCAACCACTGATTTTGAATTTATTACAAACCAGCCACTATTTCAAAATTTTTGTCATGAGCACTTTGACTAATATATATATATATATATATATATATATATAAAACTCGGTATTAAAATAGTTGAGTGCCATATGGCACATTTTATAATTCACAATATGCCACATGTCATCTCTATTATCTCACAATTTGATATGTGGCACATTTAAACATAATAAATATGTAATTAATCACATCATTAATGATAGTTTTGATTCAATGCACATTTAATATATTATAAATAATTTATTAAATATAAAAAGTAAGTATAACTTATAATATTTTTTTATTACTTATATTAAATATAAACTATAATAATTTGAGAATTTGAAAGGTCATTATTAAATTCTCAATAATATATATATATATATATATATATATATAAAGGGGTGATCAAAGTTGTAACTTTCGATATGCCATTTGGTATTTATTTTTGCTATAATAACATGTATGAATATAATATAATATTTTAATAAAATTAATATTAATTTATATAAAATTAATATATTTTAAAAAAACTTAAAATATTATCATATATATATATATATATAACAAAAAATATTACAAATGTAAAAAATATAATACATATATAATAAAATATATATAAATATTAAAATTGGGTGGTCAAACAGTTGCACCATGTGGCATCTTAATGACTTTCGGTATGTCATTGGAATTTTTTTTTAAAGCACGTGATATCTTCATTATCTGTTAAGAGTTTAAAAATCACGTAATCAATTTGAAGAATATAAAAAGACTAAATTAAGTTTTAAAAAAATAATTTTATTAAATAATAATTAATTTATAAAAAATGATCTACACACATGTGTAACTATTAATATAAAAGTGATAATAATATATATTTTATAATAAGATTCATCTTAGTTAAAATCATCCATATTCTAAAATAAATTATATATGTAACTGGATATCATAATCATTTCACGTTATTCTGAAATAATTTTATTATTATATATATAATAAATAATAATTATCTTGCTCTAATAATATGTGATAAATAAAATATAAAATTTAATAAAATTAATTATTAAATTTTAATAATAAATATAAAATTAATTTAAAAAATTAATATTATTATTTTATATTTATGACTAAAAGCCGTGCATCGTACGGGTGCAAAACTAGTATATAAATATTTCTCAGATAAGCTTTAAATATGAAAAAAATTACATTTCGATGTGAATCATGTGATCAATGATATTTATATTCAAAAATGTTTTAAATAGCTATTCTAAATAGATATTTTAAAATTTTAAATCCCAAGTGGATATAAAAATTAATCCGACAACATGCTAAAACTTTAAAGTATCAAAATATCTATTTAGAAAAAAAAAAAAAAAACCTTTGAATATATAAAAAACAAGTTAATATGACCTACCACTTTTATATTCTATTTTTTTTTAAATACTTTTACATAGATGTTTGGGAAGTCAAATAACATATTATAAAAAAAAGTTTATTCATAAATAAAATTTCAAAAAAAGGGCTGATATGCAAGTCTCCCTCAAAAGTCAAAACTATCCCGAAGACTAACCTGAAAGTGCAATGCGTCGGAGTCACCCTGTATCAGACTCCCCAAATCTAACCCTACACGCATACGTAAAATTGCTCTCATCCACAGCATAGCTAACAATATTGGGGGACAAACAGGGAGTTCTTTAACATGATTCTGATATGAACGGCTATAGATCCACGTCTGCTGCTGATAAGACACAAGGGGAGCCATTAAACAACAATAATAGTATCAAAGTGTAGAAGCATATGTGCACCAGAGCCACAGTTCATCGTCACCGATTTTCTTTTCTGATACCATAACAATAAGCGTTTTATGGCAAACAATAATGCAGCTAAATTGGACATCTAAATACAAGGACTCCAACTGACATTTACAATAGAGAAATAGACACAGCAGCAAAAGCTCCTGCCAAAATACGGCAGGCATAAGCACCGAAAAGACTAAGGAGATCCATCAGTTATCTGCAGCAACCACAAAATTTGATAACTGAAGCACAAATTCCTGAAATTTAACCACGTTCTTTTTTTCCTGTGACGTTCCCCCAATTGTGTTTTGTTTTAAGTTCTGTCTTTTCTTGATAGTCGAGGAGCACTAGGTGCCGTGAGCCGTGGAGTACTCTGAGTAGACTGGCTCCCTGGTTCGTATTTTTGAGAAGCAAGGTATGAGAGAGCTGTAACAACATCTGCTATTACCGGTCTCATGGTAGGTTGCTCCTGTACACACATAGCTGCAACAGCAAGAGCTTGGTATAAGCCCCTAACTGGATATTGGCCTTGAAGTGCCGGATCAGCCATCTGCGAGAATTTCCTCCTGTCTTTGAACAAAGGCCTTGCCTGCAGCCAAACAGGGTAATAATGATTCAATGCTTGTGGAAACTTCGTGTAATGAGCATTCATAAGAAAGACTTCTAACTAGATAGTGTTTGGTTCTCACTCCAATTTCGTTACAGAAAATATGTGTTCCTAGTTTCATTCGTAATAAAAACGTATAGTATGCTTACTCCTATTAGCCATTAGGCCTACTATGGATTAAAACTAGGTATTGGCTACTTTGTCTTTACGAAGAACACGTAGTAGCCACTACATATTCCCCTTGATTTATACTTAAATTGTGTTGTTTGTTCAAACTTAACAAGGTAATACCTAATTAATGATCGACGCAAATAATGTTAACGTATCTATCTTAACATAGTATACTTATATAAATAAGATATTATATCTAGTTAGTAACTGAGTATAATTAAATACATAGTAGTATTGTGTTATTGTATCTAATTATGATGTTGCCTTATAATTATTTCTAATACTTTTAAGATAGATACTTTATAATATTGTTTACATCTATATACACATAGATACAGACACACACACACACACACATAGCCATGCATTACAAGTTATGAACCAAATAAGGTGAAAGAAACGTACTTTTACTAGATATAAACGAACCAAACAATGTCAATTTTATTACCTACCTAATATGCATAATCCTTCTACATGTTTAAAACACATATTGGTCGCTACATATTTAAAAAATGAACCAAACACTATGTAAGTGAATGTAAGTGTGATTGTCCTTAGAAGTTTTTCCATATAAATAACATGTATCTAAGGACTTCATATTCCACTTTTATGAGGCAGGTAAAAGTAGACTGGCATATAATGTATTCACAACTTATAATAGGCATTCTAATGGATTCTTTGGAGCTTTATGCAGGGAGTCAGTTTAAGCACACATATCTCTAGAGCTATATTCCTTTGTATCTAAAAGAAGCGACCCAGGTTTCCTTATATTGTTAGGATGAGATAAACCAAGTCTACATTTTGTCCTCAAATACTGGTAGGGACAAAAATCTCATAACATGTTAGGCTGTTACCAAGATACAAAGATAGATGACCAACAAACTGAAAGATCAGAATGAGCAATGAAGAACCAATATGAGAGCCTCACCCAAGCAACTAAGTTATGCTCCCCTGGGCCTCGGGTACTATCAATTGCCCTTCTACCTGTTATAAGTTCTAATAGAACAACACCGAAACTATAAACATCTGACTTCAGAGTAAGTTGCCCAGTCATAGCATATTCAGGTGCACAATATCCATATGTGCCCATCACCCTTGTAGAAACATGAGTTTTATCGCCAACAGGGCCAAGCTTGGCCAATCCAAAATCAGATAATTTAGGATGATATCCCTCCCCAAGCAAAATGTTGGAGCATTTTAAATCACGGTAGATAACAGGAGGGCTCGCTTTATCATGCAAGTACTCTAATCCTTTAGAAGCACCGGCAGCAATTTTCATCCTAGTATTCCAGTCAAGCCTCTTCTTATCTGATGTAGGACCTGTTTAACAAGTGATATCAGAAAAAAAAAATGTTAAAAATTTACAATACACAGGAGCTTTGTATACACATTTGTAAATCAGAAAGTGCAATGGATGGGATCCAAAATGGAACTCACCATGGAGATGGTCTTCCAATGATCCTAGTGCCATGTATTCATACACCAAAAGTCTTTGATCTCCATCAGCACAATAACCAATTAAATTAACAAGGTTTGGATGATGAAGCAGGCTTAACATCAGCACCTCAACAAGGAATTCTCTATTTCCTTGCAGCCCATCGCGATCCAGTTGTTTAATGGCTACAACCTGTTCATTGCATAGCAAATGTTTAGTGTTTGACGCCTTTCATAAAAGATCTCCCTTAAATTAACTAATTCAACCAACTTATGGTGCACAATATTATATGTAAATCCACGGTTATAAGAAGAGCAAATTGAGACCACAGAAGACCAACAAACAAATTAGGTGAAGCTCAGATTCTTTTACTCTTAAGTATTACGATTCAAAACACCTCAATATTAGACTCCAATATATAAAGACAAGCGGCTTGGCAAGCCAAATTTACCTGTTTTGTACTGTCAAGCCTCCCTTTATAAACTCGGCCAAATCCTCCTTCCCCGAGAAGACAATCAGCTCTAAAATTCCTGGTAGCTGCAGCTAGTTCACGGAATGTAAATGTCTGTGCTGCAATATGTTCTGAACCACCACTAGAAGCTTCCTTTAGCCCTCCCAAAGAACTCTGTCTTTTTGCATCCACTGAATTTTGTTTCTTTGCATCTGCTGAACTTCCTTCTAGAGATCTCTGCTTCTTCAAACTCAATCTAGAATCTGTCTTCGACTTCTCTATTTAAAAAACACAAGCTTCAATTAGATCATTAGAAAATTAGAGAAGTCGAACAATTAAGGCAAGTGTTAAAAAGAATCATTCGTAAGCCATAGCAACGCAAGAACACGTCTATTGGGAAGGAGTTGCCCAAGATCATAACTTGGCAGTTCTCCCTGATGTTCCACAACTCATGAAGCATTAGTTCCAAAATGAAGCTTTAAAATACAAATTAGAAAAAAACAGATACGATTCAAATGGCTCTTTCAGAAAGTAATTATAAATAAAATTGAAATAAGAAAAACGTCCTCAAGAAACAACCCCATATATTACCCAAGTCTATATACCCAATAAATTACCCAAGTCAATATACCATGCATTCTCCTCTTGTAATCGCACCACTCCTTACAATTACAACTCTATCCCCATTGATACTTGGTTGTTATTGGTCTAGAGAACTCATAGGATTTTCTCTTGGATACGAGTAGCAAAGCTCTTGAAGTATCTGTTAATATCACGAATTCAATAGCTTTTGAAAGTAAACTTCTTTTTTGAGATAACTAAAATCTCGGCGACCAAGACACTTTCTGAGCCAGCTAAGTGCCAACTTTGAAACCGGAGGACGCATTAGACTTAGGTCCACTATCGGATCGAGCTCCTGAACCATGACATGCGTGATAAATCCACGATTTGAAAGACCATGTATATAGTCATTTTTGGGGATGCTCAGCAAGCTAGTGCCAGTTAAATATAAGATGAGGGCGATTGTGAATGTGAGCATCAAAGTCCTCAATAGTTAATGAAAACTCAACTCAATCAACAAGTACTAAAAATCAACAACCCTAAAATCCCCGTGTCGAATTCGCCCACGATCCAGCTCGAAATCGTAAAAGCCGTAGGAAAGTCCAGCTTCAGAAGCATCGATGTTTTTGGGGGAAAAGTGAAATTGCGAGGAATTTTCAGTACCTGGTGGATGAAAAGCGGGGCCATCTTTGTCTCTGGATTTGCTGGTACACAAGAATCCGCCCATTCCTCTTCAAAAATCTTTCTCACAATCGATCAAAGTTGCAGCGGTTCTTCAACCTTCGCCTCGCTGCCAAATTAAATAGAGATTAGAGAGAGAGAGAGAGAGAGAGAGAGAGAGAGAGAGAGAGGGAGAGGGAGGACGCGTAGGAGAGTGACATGAAGAGATTGAAAGAAGAACAAGTCACCATGTAAAATGAAAAAAAAAAAAAAACAGAAAATACAAATTATCGCCGCATAACACGCTTTTTTTTTTTCTTTTTCTTTTTTGTTTCGGTTTAAAACACAATTCCTTGAACCTTACTTTAACAGGTAAATTAATAAGTTGTGCATGAATGGTTTCGATCAATCGTCCACGTTATCAATAGCTGTACCGTTCAAGCCTTGCCCCGTTCGAGTATTGCAGTGCCGAATTTTCGTAAATTTTAAATTTAAAAGCATGCTTAATATATCAAAAAATTTTATCAATCCTAAAAGAACGGTATTCAACATTTTGCTTAAAGCAAAAACACTAAAAAAACTACTTCTTTTTATGTCTCTCTTCAAACTTTTTCTTTTTTTTCTTCTACGGCACTAGCAACATAGTAGAAAATTGGGTGTGCCGATTTACAAAAATTTGGCTCGTGATCGACATGAATGTACCTTCCAACTCATAAAATTATGGTTTTGTAATCAACCTTTCATACAATGGCTAATTACTTATCAACTTCCGAGCCCAAATTTCAAGTTGTCCTCTATATTTTAAACTAATTTTCTCACATCAGTAAAAATAGAAGCTGATTTAGAACTACTAAAAATAGGAGGTGTAATTTGAAGACTTTGTAATATATAATTAACCCTTCCTAAAATAAGGGATCAATATCTTGGGTGACAATATCAGATTAGTCCCAAGTCTATTGGAGGCCATTGAACAACATGAGCCGATACATTTATACGCGGTATCGCATCTACAGAAAGACCTATCCATTCAATCCTAACTTGTATTTTAATTTACAATATGATTTTCATTATTTTTTTTTATTTAATTGAAGATTATAAATTTACAAACATAAAAGTATAACTTTGTTTATAGAAAGTTTAATCCTAATAAAATAAGATATTTCCGAGCAGATAAGATAGCATATAAAAAAGATACATACTTATATCATGTGAAAGCACTGTAAAATATAGGAATTAGCACTTAGCTTTGGCCTTGAAATGAACTAATTTTTTCACACTTTCAATTCTGTGTTTCAATCATTTATTACCATATCCATTTTTAGTTTTTATCACATTTGATATTTATAAATTAAATAACAAAATTACCCTTATAGGTTAAATAAGAATATAGCATAAACTAGTTGAAGTAAAAAATATACAATTTAGAAAAATGCTTTAACTTCCACTAATTATTTATCTATTTATCTATTTGGACTTGCCTTTATGTTGCCTTTTTTTAATTTTTTTTTTCTAAACTTTCTAGTATACCTAATTATTAATTGTTGGATTTGACAACTGACACATGAGATATAAGGTTCGGGTAAAAATAGCAGCAAGTTTAACTAGAAGCAACGAAAAGTTCAAAAGCAGCAGCAGAAGTAAAGAAGAACTACTTATCATTCAGTTAATGGTATGTTCACAGCTATATGCAAGGAGAAATTAGCAACTTACACTTGGAAATAAAGCAAATTGTCGAAATCCCTAAATTTCGCCTATCATTCTTGCAGCATTACTTCTTAGAATTACTTAGGAAAACTAAAATCAACAACAGAAGCAGCAGCATAATAGAGAACATACAGAGTAGCTTTATTTGATACATGCCGAGGGAACCCGTTCAAGGGTGACATCCTCTAATAGACGAGCACATTAGACACGAACATACACATTAGACACCATACATGTGAGAACTAATGGTTCACGACTCCCTACCTCCTAGGCTTATTGACATGCTTTTTTTTTCTTAAATAATGAAAATTGAATTCTAGCTAACCCTTTCTGCATCCAAATGCCCTCGAATGACGAGGGTCAGCTATCTGCATCTGGTTTTCTACGTTCAGTTACATTCTGCCGCACAAATTGTCCACGCACTCTTGGCCGTTGCTCTGCCAATCTCTTCCTGCTTTGGTACCGGACCTGCATGAAAAAGAAACCAAGAGCAGATCCCACCCTATTTTTGTAAAAGTTTGGAAAAAGGTGAAATAACTTGAAAAGCTAAGAAGTTTATTTTTCAGAATATGTTGAAGACATGGAAAGACGAACAATTTCATCGCTGACATTTTTTCAAGCTGACAGATGTATTATGACTTCTGTTTGATTTTCTGAATTATTATAAAAAATTTTCATGTTCAGCAGTCAATTCTTGACGAGCGATTAGCAAGGTCAACAAAGTAAGCAGTCCTATCCAAAAATCAGAAACATACTCTTGCAGTGATTTGGACGTTGGCATATTCGACTATTACGCTACTCATTACATTTAAACAAGTCCAAAAAAATAATCAGTGTCCAACTGAAACTTAATTACCTTTTTCTCAAAGTTTCTCTGTTTTCTTTTCTGCCGGAATTTGTCAATTGCAGCTTCTCTTTGTGATAACTGATTCTGATCCACCCAAATGGCTAACCTCCCGTTGCCATCTCCAGCACCAGCTGTCCTTGAAAGCTTATCAATCTCCACGCTCCTTCCACCATCACTCACAGCTACACTGCTACCATTACGTCCATTACTTCCACGGTTGCTACATGAGTTGCTTCCCTTCAAGCTGAAATTTGCAGCATTATCATCCATTGCACCAACGAGCATGTTTGAAGACCCACACGACATGGATAATACCGCCATGTTCTTGAGAGACAAGTCATTGTGATCCAGTGTCTTCTGCTGCAGCATATTGTGCATATGGTGGTGAAGATGATGATAATGATGATGTTGATGCTGTACTTGTACCTGGAATGGAGGGACTCTTGCCTGATTCACAGGTGCAGCAGAAATGTTGTCAGCTTTCTCTAGCAAGACTTCCTGAGTAGTACAAGCTCGACGTTGAAGTGGTCGAAAGGCTGAAGGATTCTTTAATGGCTTGCTTACTGATGTGGTTGGTGTCTTCTCCTTCGACGCCGGCGGATTGGTGCAGACATTTTTTGTTGTGGACCCCATGTCATTACCGTAACTGCTGCCGTTAGAACCCTGCTTCAGAGGGGCAGCATTTGAAGAAGATATCATGTTCTGCATAGACTCAGTCTTACTAGGCTCAGAGCATTTATCACGTGGGACAGAACAACCTGCGGGATATCCTGTTGGATCTTGAGAAGAAGTTGCCAAGGCATCGTACCTGCAGTAGCCTATTTTCATCAGGGAATGAATCTTTTGAAGTTCAAAAGCAGGAGTGATAGTTCTTATCTATTTTCACCACCTGGAAAAAGCTGACTGATCAGAGTGCCTCAAGACATTGCGAGCATCATGAGTAGCAGTTTGACTTCCGTCCTCTTCGCTTGATCTCAGTCTCTTTAAGCTCAGCTGAAGTGATGGCAATTCATTGGAACCCACAACAGTTTTATCCTTGCTTCCTGAGATTGTGGGGTAGCCATTGTGAGCCTCATCAGCACCTCTTACCTGAGCAACAGTACTATTTCCAATTCCACCAATCAGATCCTCAGCTTGGGCGCTTAACCCAGCACTAGCATTACTACTCTCATTCTCTGGTTCATTATCCTCCATTGCCTTCTTGGGATCATTCTCCTCCAAGTTATCCGCATTCACAACTGTAAAGCCTGTCAAAACCTTGTCTGGTGGAAATTTTTGTGGCACATCGTGGGTTCTTGCTATGCCGATCTCCAAGTCCGTGCCCATGATAGCATTACCTAAAGATTAACATTAAGTGGTGATCGATTATTTATTTATTTTTTTTATTTTAAAAAGAAAATAAAAACAAGTGATCAGATTTTGGTTAAAATGGAAGCTGCTTTTATTAATCCGAATATGTAGATCATACCAACAAGTTCCTTTTGCTCACGAGACTCGTTAGCAGTTTTCACTGGCACCCATCTATTACAGAATGCTTCGGGTTTTGAATGGATGACCTGCGCACAAGTACTATCATGAGGATTGGCTAATTGATATGAAGGGGACATCGGTTGAGGGGTATCAACTTCCACTGCTCGTTTCGTCCACGAGTTCTGCAATTGAAGAATGAATGACCTTGAATAACTTTACGTATAGAAGAATCTACCAGGGTACAAAGTGATAATGTTTCACTAAATTATATTTTGACATTTCCCATCAATGAAAAGAAGTTAAGATATGTAAGAACTACGAACTACCAAATTTCGTAACTTGACAAGTTGACATAATATTCAGAAGAGAAACACAAACTTTTAGAAAGCGTACAAATTATTAGGTAAAGGATTAAAAATGGAGAGGATACAAGAACGTAAAAAATAGAGTTCACTTTGATTTTAGACTTCCCCCTTTCTTTTACAATTCCTAATAATTTCTGAAACGCCTAAACCCAAGTCCGTGAAACAAAACCGAATGTTTCATACTAAGAGTAAGCGTCTTATATGAAGATGTATGGTACAATACACAAATAACCAACTTAAAACTAGTTAGATCCTAAAATGAGAATATCCAAAAAAGTACCATGCACATTGTCTTTAGCTTGGCATTCTAGCTTATTTTTCTTTTTACAAGAGATCTAAGTGATGATCTTTTTGACCCTTACAGGTAGGGGTGTTCATCCGGTCGAACCGTACTGAACCTCAAATAAGGAGTGCGGATCACAGACCGGAATATAACCGGTCAAATCCAGACCGGACCGGCTAAAAGTTAGACCGGACCGTACTAGTTAGACCAAAAAAATTTAAGTATATTTACAAATAAATATCTACATGGATAACACCGCAAATTCGGGATAAATAACCGCAAATTCGGGATAAATAACCAACAAATGATTAAACATTTAATAATCAAAATCAATCAACAACAAATATTACTGTGCTTATATATTTATACGGTTGATGCTAATAACCTTTCTCATTAATCCATTAAACAGAAATAAATACTATTATTAAGAGGGTAGACGAAAAGCCAAAAGTAGTTGTGATTCTTCATTGAATTTATTGAATCTGGACCAAGTTTACAATGCTTGGCCGGAATTCTCCCAGACACTAAAGCCTTCTGCCGGAATACGAACTAATAACTTTGATGACTGTTACTTCTCAAGATAATAATGGCTTTGATCTGAGGAAGAAACGTTCGAAATGAAAGACTCTCTGTAAGTTCCAAAATTAATTCAATGAAGGTTACTTTTAAATTTTTATGTCCGGAAGCTAAAGCTTAATGAATGCTGAACTTTCAAGTTTTTTCAATTAAACTAAACGCATATTCTTTCGGCCTGGACCATTTTTTAAGGACATTTAGTGGATTTGAAGGTTGTGTAATTCTTAGGTTAACAAAAACTCATCCCTGAGTTTTGAACTTCTGTAGAATCAAAATTTTGGTTTTGAACTCTTGAAGAGTATAAGATGATGCGATTGTAAATTATCACCAAATTTCTCGATGATCATCATTCTAATAAACATTTACTAAACGCCACCATATAATCAAAGTCATGAAACGAACTTTTGAAGTACTGGTTGAGACTGGCCAATCAACAAGCAATTCCTGCACTTGAAGTTGCAACTCTTCATGTTTTTTTGAACTTGTCCAATAAAGAGGCTCGCTCATCAAACTAGCACCGAATATCAAATCAAGGCATTGTTGAATATTTCTGGAAGGAAACCCTAATGGCAAAGCATTATAGAACAAATCTCGAAATGTTGTTAAGTATAGGATATGTTGCCTTTGAGTGTTTGAATGTCGTCTAAACCTTCTTCTCAAGTATGATGAACACGTGAATTCAATCTTCAACTTTATTGATTGTGAAAATAAATACATGAGACAAGCCCCTGGAGTTGAGCCAATATAGGGCCAAATGTCTCATTCGAGTAGAAGTCTGGTCAGGTGTTCGCGTACATCCACCAACAATTCAAATAACAGATTAAAAGTGGTTGGATGTTAAGTGATCCGAACAAGAGTATTCTCCAATAAGCTGAAGTAATAGCATTATCCCCAACGCTAAAGCATTAGCGTTCTCTAGGATACAAAGCGTCATTTCCAATCAACGTCTGTAATTCAAACTCTCTCACTTCTCAAGGTAATTAATGGCTCTAATGGCTGCTATTCTCAAGGTAATTAATGAGGACAATAGCTATCTGTAGGTTCCGAGGTTAATTCAAGCATTAAAGTGTTTGTCGAAAAAGCTGAAACGTAACGCTGAACTTGTTTGCCTAGATGTTGAAAGGTTTACCCGAAACATGACGCATTTGACCAATTCAGCTGAACACATAATCTTTCAGCCTGGTCTGTTTGTGAAGGACGCGTAGTGAATCTGAAGGTTGTGTCACAACTTGAGAAGAATAAACAAAACATTCAAAAACTAAATGATTCAAAAAAAGGTCATGCGTGAGCCACATTTTGGTCACAGTTCAAGCATAACCAATAAGGTGATGGCTCACGTGTGTAACCAAAGAAGGTTCTAGTCACGTGTGCGAGAGCATGATCTCTTCTTCCACGTCACTAGGATGTACAAAAAAAAGACCAGTAAAGAGAAAGGGGATGAAGCAGTGGACGGCGATAGTTGGCTGAGGAAGACAAAAGAAGCGACCCCTACTGCGACCAACTCGTGTCTGATCTCAAAGTTTTGGTTCACACATGTACTTCGTCTATCCCTGTAAAACATTGTCGGCTCGGGTACGATGGTGGCATGTCCGAGTAGCATAGCCCAACACCCTCTATTTTTTAGGTGATTTCTCATATTATGTTTTAAAATACGGACAAGTTAGACTCTAGGTGTTTTAAAATACTTGGATAAAGGTCATTTCTCATATTACTTTGACAACATAAAGGTTTTACTTATGCACAGGCTTAGGACACTATTTATTGCTTCCTAAAGTGTTGTTTGTTTCAATATCGTGATGGGCATGAGACTAGAAATGTATGATTTTTTGTCACTTCAAACAACAAGACTTCCCCACTCATGGGGTTGCTACGCAGGTCCTTGAACGCCATTGTGCTCTATTTAAAACCATGTCTAAATCAAGCAACTGAGGTCATTTTTTAGTCTTTTCCATACTCTTCTTGAACCTTTCTCTGCCCGTCTTGATAGAACATCATTTCCAACACCTTACACCCCTTAAGTCCTAATCAGCATGTTGATGGATCTCCCTTTTATATGTGCAAACTACCTCAAGGTTTCTTTCATCTTTCTCTCTATTGACGCTGCACCAACTTTCACCCTAATCTCTTCATTTCTGATCTAGTCCTTAATCGTGTGTCCACAACTTTAACATTCACATTTCTATCACCCACAATTAAAACCACTGTTAGTATTTCACAACCCCATAATTTGATTCATAAAGTATTGATACCCTTATCGCATCCTATACTTTTCCCTTAAGTTTTAAGCAAAAAAGGTTATCAGTTTATTTCAGCAAAAAAGTATAACGTATATCGTTTATTAGTTTATGTCTGCAAATAATACAGTGTTTAGCTTAATATGGATGGGAATGGATAACCAACTCTCATGTCAAAATAAATTCAGGAACAAAAATCCCACAAAAAAACGGGAATCAAAGTCCAGATGGAATGATAATACTTCCAACACTATCTTTAGCCAAATACCAACTATTGGAATAGGGTTAAAATCTCGAGGCCCTTAACTTACGAACAAAACATGCTATGTGAAGATGCAAATGGTATAAATAGCTGGTACATATAATGTATTAATAAGTAGGGAAGACCCATAAAATATGATGACTTCTTACGAATTCTGACATGTATGAGGAAACTCACCAAATGAACAGTGAAGTATAGATAAGCATGTAGTTCCTAAGACAGTTAATTTGTGGTGCAGTTTTCTACTTCTTAGTTAAATTATTTTCTTAGATACATGAGTTAAACCTCTACATTTGGACAGACAGGTCTCGAAGGCGTTCAAAGCAAGCAAAAAGAAATACATTTAAGGACATACCTGAGTTCCACTTCCGTTATCACTTCCATCTCTAACGTTCAATCCAATGCTTCCATTTCCTTCATTGTCATTGCTACCAGCATTATTATCTGAATCATCAGATTTTGTTGAATTTCGAGTTTGTATGCCACTCACACTCCCACTAGCACTAGACTGACAAAGAAGAAAGAGTAACGAGAGAGCATTCAAGAGAGATTTGCAACACCAGGAGGCGCAAGGTGGTGTAGTAGATATCCATATCCCAAGAGATGCCAGTTTATGAACATCCATACCTCCAAAAAACTCATTTATTTAATATTTAGGGAAGTATGCTCACTGGTCTTCCTTGATATAGACACCAGAAACAACAGTAATGTCTCAAAAATTTATAATGAATATGCAATTTGTAGCTTACACTGTGACATCTCCTCCAGACATGCTGCCAAAGGTTTTTAAGTTCATTTTTACGGATAGGTTTCACTAGAAAATCAACCGCACCTTTGGACAAGCATTTGAACACTGTGCACATAGAATCATTCGATGACATCACTGCACATAAAGCTCGTAAGTATAGCAATTCATAGTTACCCATTTAAATGAATTAGTTTCCAATGTGATGTAATCACATATGAAGAGGTTTAGGAAGGATACTCACTAATGACAGGAATGTTCTTGCATGATTTGTGTTTCATCATCTTGCATAATAGACGAAAGCCAGATAAAGAAGCCATAACTACCTCGGTCAAGACAAGATCAATGTGATTATTATCCAAATCTTCTAAAATTTTCCACGCTTGTATACCATTTGAGGTTGCAACAACTGTTAAAATGGATGAAATATCAAATAATTGTTATGTCAGAATAAGCTGCTATATGCGCTTATAAGAATATACAGAAAGAAAACAAAAAAAAAAAGGAGGTGGTAAACTTTGTCATGTACATTCATACATGTTCTAAAATGATTATTTACAAAACAAAAGTGCACCTAAGAGTTATTTTCCTAGACTAGGAATATCCATGTTCGTAAAAGTGGTGGACTTTATTTCTAAGTAGCTTGTAATAAAAAGTAGTGCCATAGCTCTACTTCTATTCCCCTTTTCTACATGTAGGTCAAAGTGCGTGAGTTTTATTGGGTTCAAGTTTATCATTTAAAGAACCACAACTTCGTCCTTGTTACAAGTTGGATACATACACGTTTGTAGTCATGCTACTAATAAATATGTGGTCTGCGATAAATAGAATGGTCTGCGCATATCCACCTAAGTATTGCCTAATGACATTTAATAAATAAATCGACACATTTAGTAGACAGTCAAAAACAAGGTTTTCTGTATTTTACAGAGCCGGGTTTTGATAAACCCCAAACTCAAGAAGTATCGACCGTGCGAAATGTACGGATAATAAGAAATTTTATTTAATATATTTTATTATTTAAAAATAAAAAAATCTCTCCCCCTAGTCTCTCTCTCCGCTCTTTAGGGGTATTTATCTGGCCCGGACCAGATTGAACTAGATCGGAAACTCAGCATGGTTATTTATCTGGTCCGAATAGTGCGACCGGCAAACTGAAAACGCTATACTTTTATTTTAATTATATCTGAAAATTAAAATATATACTATTAAAATTATACACAATTTACATAAAAATATATATATATATATATATATATATATATATTTATTTATTTATTTATTTTTTAAAAAATAATTTATTAAAACAAAAAGAAAAACAGGTTTTTGGTCTGGTCTCTAGTCTTAAGCGGTCCGAACCGTGCCGGACCAAAGACCGGAAGTGTTCTTTTGTCTGGACCGAGGACCGGACCAATATATGAACCAAGGTTTTAAATATCGTTTCGTGCCGAGTTTCGGTAAATCTGAAAATAAATTTGAAAAATTCAAAGAAAGAACATAACTTTAGAATTTTAAAAAAATCAAGATTGCGCGATCTAAATGAAAAAAAATGACAACTCTAAATCAGCTTCCTTTTTTTTCAAACCTCATATTAGTCCGGCTAACTTTCAAACTTACGTATCAATCCATCTTCAAGTTTATCCTTACATCCCCTCCCAACATAATGTTAGTTCGGACGAAAAATGTCCCTTTTAATAATCATCATTTTGGCACTCTAAAATTTCTATTTAGAAATATTTTTTTCAAAAAATTTTCAACATAAAATATTTAGATCTTAATGAGATCTACAAATTTTATATTGGAAGTGTTTCCAAAAAATACTTCTAAATAAGTGTTTTGAGCTGCGAGTGTTAACGGGTCGACCCGCTAACCCGTTAGAATAAAAAACCCAAAAACTTAAAAAAAAAAAACCTAAAAGTTGTAAACGGGTCGCAACCGCGACCCTATTACAGTACTGTTCATCTGATCCGGTGCCAGTAACTTCGCCCCAACAAAGAAAAAAGAAAAAAGAAGTGCCGCCGGCTCGACATCTGACCCGGCGCCAGAGTCCGACGGCTCAGGCGCGTGCCGCCTGGCATTTAAAACCCTGATATGAGCACTCCTACGCTCCCTCCATTCTTATCTCTCGTCCCTTTCTATATGCACATTCTTTTCTTCTCTCTCTCTATCTCTCTTTACTCTTTCGGCTCTCTCTCAACATTGTTTCACTCTTTTTCTTAGCCAAGATTCCAAAAAAAAAAAAGAGAAAACAAAATGGTTGCAACGGAGGTGACAAAGCGGCAACAAAAGAACGCAGTTGGTTACTGGTTGTTCGTCTTTTCCTCTTTTCTTTTCTTTTTTTCTCTTTTTCAAAAAGGAAAAAAGACACGGCAGTCGGCACGGACCTCAAAAAACATCCGTGCCGGCCGGGATGTTCGGCACGGCCAGAAATGGCCGTGCCAACCATTTCTATGTCAGATCCGCCCATTTTCATGCATGATCCTTCCGGATCCAACATATTAAACAATGGTTAGAAGCACCAGAATAAGCTAATTCGCCACCACATGGTGCTTCTCTCATGTATAGATGTAATGTAAAGAATCCTTAACCGTGCACTCAAAATGCAAATATAGAAAATCGGACGTTCATATAAACCGACAGTTGTAGATGTATGCGATGATGTATTACTAATCTCTACCACCTATTCTCTTATACAAATTACAACGTAGTCACCCACCAGATAATAGCATAATTGAGTTGTGATAGTGAATTCGGTATGGATTGATGTAGTAGAATAGATATCAACATGTTATTAATCATGATAAAAGGTTACAGTCAACTGAGTTTTTGTCGACCGAAATAGGATCTTGCAAGGAGCCTGCTCATAGAGTATGGAGTTTTTGGCTTTGACCAAATCTCTGATCATCTAAAAGTGTAGCAGAGAATATATAGGGTTCAACAAGAATCGACTCTTCTTGGAATTTGGAAGTAATTCTCAAATGGTTTTACAGAGTTAATAGGAGGCTACATGCATCGTTATAAAGATAGTGAAAAAGATTTACAAGGATGACATTATTGGGAGATCTTGTATAGAATGGTTTTCGTGTCATATATGATTTGATCCTTCCATAAACATGATAGAGTTACATCCCTGCTTGCTTGTTACATACAAATTCCGTTTTGAAATCTTCCTTACAGACTTATGTGCTTGTATGCTCATGTATGGTTTTCAGGCCGAAGGTCCTGCGAAAGTAGCCCTCCCCGAAACATGGCTATGTACATCTCGCTGCTCCTCAAATTTCCCCCCTCCCCGAAACCAGGTCCTGTGAAAGTAGCCATGTACATCCGAAACATGGCTATGTACCTCCTGCGAAAGCACATACACATGCACGTGTATGTGCTTGATTTATATTTTTTATTTTTAATCCTAATATAATTATAAATATAATAATTAACAACTGAAGCCGGCGGCATGTCTCGAGTGTTAAATTTACCGAAACTCGGCTCTGCAAGGTACGTAAAACATTGGTTTGAAGAAGATGAGGAGGGAAAAAGCCGTGGGATCGGATGGAATATCATGAAGCTTAGAAATGCTTAGGGAATAAAAACCAACTGCTGACTCACAAGACTATTTAACAAAATTTTATTGACCAAAAGAATGCATGAAGAATGGCGAAAGAGCACTCTTGTGACGATTTATCAGAACAAATGTGACGTACACAATTGTCAAACCGTTGAGGCATCAAACTAATGAGTTACACAAAGAAGCTATAGGAAAAGGTAATAGAAAGACTAGACAGCAAGGAGGAATCTCGATGAATCAGTTTGGCTTTGTACTGGGAAGATTCACAATGGAAGCAATTCACATTCTCAGTAGCACAATGGAATACTACAGAGAGCAACAAAGAGACCTAGAAATGTTTTTATGATTTGGAGAAAGCGTATGATACGGTCCTTAAAAAAGTGTTTTGAAGAGTTGTGAAGAAGAAGATATCCTTCGCCTACATTCAAGGCCTTCAAGATATGGACAAGAGTGTTGTTACCTACATTAGGACGACCGATGGTGATTCAACGACTTCTCTTGTCACCATTGGCCTTCACAAAGGTTCGGCAATGAGCCCTTTCTTAGTTGCCTAGATTATGATAGCGTTGAGCCCTTCAAGATACCATATCCCCTTGTTTTTGAACATATCTGTTCCGTGTCGTGTCCATATCATGTATCCGTATCCGTGCTTTTAGATATTTAGGGGTCTTCAAAAATAAGTTCAGGATTTCCACCGAAATTAGTCTTCGTTCTAGTCCAATCTTATGATAGTGCTGGTTCTTCTTCCTAAATATTTCTGCATATAAGCAAAATCACTCTGGACTGCTTGCACGATGCGTCGGACATGTTGGTCTTGGACAATTGAATTGGCATGTTGCTATCTTCTTCTATGTTGCAACAGGTCACTGAAATCCCTGTGGTAAAACTCGCCTCTCATAGAGCCAATCTATGTAGGAAAAGAACACACCATGCAGTGCAGTTGGATAGCAGAGCACTAAGAATTTCGCGTGTTGTGGGTGAGTGTTTCAATCAGTATTAATTTTCTGCTATAAATATTTGATAATGTGTGGCATCTACTTGTTACCTAAGAAGCACATATACAGATACGTGACGCTGATATGACGCGATACATATACGTGGATACGTAATTTTCTAAAAACAGGATACAACACATCCATAATACACTACTTAAACATATAAAAATGTTGAATTAGCGATTATACATTTTAAAATTAGCAAAAGCGTTTTTTAAAAGATAACTCATACATTAGTATTTGAGTAGCCACTTGACAGCACATGCTTAGGGCACATTCCTATCTCATATACAATAAGTTACTCACACAATTGAATATACCACTACTAATCCGCATATTCTAATTTAAATTAGTTATACCACAAAAAAATAATCACCATCACATGAGTAAAAAGAAAGTGATCACTATCAGATTTAACAAAATATTTACCCCTAGTGAACCATAATTGTAATGTTAAATTGTTCTCACCCTTATCCCCACCCATCATCACCACCTCCATTGGCATAACCATCGCCATCCTCGTTAAAACTGACACTCAAATTCCGATTTATCAAGTAAAAGTTGGCAATTTCTACCCCACTATCTTCAAATGTTCCAAATTCATCTCAAAAAAATATCCCGATTTGGGTCTTCATGAAGCCATTGATTGCTATAGCATCTTAAATTTTGATAAAGACAAGTGATGAAATCAAACTAAATTAGGATATTTAAATTTTAAACTCGCGTGTCTTATACATGTCCCCCATGTGTTTCAATCGTGTTCCTTACATGTACCCAAATGTGACCCAAGAGTGTCCTTAGCGTTATTAACATATTTACTAATTCATATACTTGAATTCCCGTGTTTGACACTTGTCCGAGCATGTGCGCTATCGTGTCCGACACTTCAATATGCTGTCTAGAGAGTATCTGTGCTTCCTAGCTTGTTTCCTTCCATAAGGTATGTATCTTTTGCTCCACCAAACTATTTATGTGGAACAGTATAAATGGAAGGGACTTAACGAGCTTATTACCTACTGTGAGGTTGGAGGAAGCTTTGTTTCTAGTTGTTTGCTTGGATATATACACAGTTTAGAATCACAAAAACTTTATGATAACTAAGCTAATAAAAATAAATGTTTCATCCAAAAAAAAAAAAAAAAAATAAAATATTTAATGCTAAAAATACCATCTACAGTCCATATAAGAAATAAATAAAATTACCAATGCCAACTGAGAATATCAAACAATGCAAAACAACCTGGCTTTCAATTAGACAACTTCCTCTAAAGTAGTTATTTATTGGATTTTTTTATTTAGAGAGGGATTCTAATAATTGCATAATATGCAAAGAAAGAAGGAAATAATTGCCTCTTTAAACATGATAAAATAGTCAATAGTGCCTTCTAATATTAAACACAGAAATTACTTTAACACATAAAATAAAATAAAATAGCTAAAGAAAAAAAGTAGCAAAGAGAGTGACCTTCGTAACCACAGTTGCAGAGTAAAGCAGTAAGAACATGGCGTGTTGAATTGTCATTCTCCACCAGCAAGACTTTGAGGGTTCTGACCGAAAGAAATCGTTCCCAACGAACAACTGGCTTAGGAGTCCGTTGATGCTTCTGAAGGCCCACTTCACTGGCCGGTAGGCCATCTTCTTCTGCTTGGCCATCACTCATGTCTCCAGTAAAATCATTGATTTTGGACTCTTCTTCAGAGCACCCCTGGCCTTCAGCAAAAATACTGTCCCGAATATCCTTAAGCTTCTCGAGAATGTGTGAGTTAAGTGTGGCCAGCCCATTGTTCCCAATCCCATGGGGGTTTAGTTTTTTCTTAACACTTTCCATCATCCAGATTCAACAACGACAACAAAAAGGGAACCTGCTAACTTGGACATGGAATAAGTGTTTTATTATGCAGGCTAAGTATTTACTCACTTTCAGAGGTGAAAATTTCTACTCAAATAACAAAAGAGAAGAACTAAAAGCAATCAGCACGAATATGTTTTCCTGAAACCACTCTGAAAATCTATTTCCCTAAAATTATCCTAGCCATCTGAGGAGAAAGCTTACCTCCAAACCTACAGACAACATTGGAAAATTAAGAAACCTGCTAGAATTAATCTCCAAAATCTGCAGAATAATCTTCAAGTGAGTCTACAAGAATCCAATTACGCTAACAGAGCATGCATATTAGTATAGTCACATCCTGGCACATTCAGTGCAGTACTGTGTATATGTATACTCAACTAACAGATGAGAACAAATAAAATGAATCTGCATGAATTTATTTCCCTAGTAACATAACTGCAGGTCTTTTTGAAAGAAAGTTCACTTCTAAATCTACAGACTACACTCGAAAATCAAGAAGAGCGTCACCATTACTTTCCAAATCTACAAATAATCAAGAAGTGAGTCCATAAAATTAAGCTTCAAGGAGTTCTTGCGTCTCTCAGCTGTAAATGAATGTTTCCAGTAACAGACTTAAAATAAAAGCAATTGGCATGAATTTATCTATTCAACTAAAATCACTCTTAGCCGTCTGGAGAGAATCTGCAGGCTACAGTCAAAAATCAAAAAGCCCGCAAGCATTCACTTCCATATATACAGAATCCTCAAGCAGCAAGTCAAGAAGACACTTGAATGAAGCGAAACAAGCGATACATATTAGTTCTATCTATCTCGATCCCTGATTTCTCACAAGCAACATAAAACATACAATGATCTCCCCCATGAACCTTGCGCCTCCACAACGTATTAATTCGAAATTCAAAGAACACTGCTATGATCTTGCATGATCCAATCGATAAGTAACAACAAGTCAGCTAAAGCAAACACAGAAGCTAGAATGATGGAAACATTGGACCTAAAAAAAGTCACGAAATATTAAAAAAAAAATTGGCATCTTAATCGTAGAAGGAAAGTCCAGTCACCTTGAAGCTCGAAGGCAATGGCGGTTCGACGGATTCCAAGCAGAGGAGAAACTGAGAAGAAACTTAGAGGTGCGGAGTCCGCCCACTAAACGGGCTTATATAAGTCATACAAGTCGTCTGAGCAAGCGAGAAAAGAAGAAGAGAGAGAGAGAGAGAGAGATGAGAGAGAGAGAGAGAGAGAGGATGACATGGCACCGCTAGACGGCTAGAGCACAGCAGTGGGCTCGACCAGATCGTGGGACGAAGGATGACGGGGCGGACGAGATGGAGGAAATCAAAAGCCCAGAGCACCATGGCCGGTTGCGCATCCAAGCGGATCCGCAAGATCATGTGAGCGCTGAGGTGGCAAGATTTACTGTGTGGTGAGAGGAAAGAAAGGGCGCGAACGAGATGCGAGAGCCCACACCGCGGCTGGCCAACGGGGCCCATGGCACGGCAGAATTAAGATCTTTGGACCGCCCGCGAGCGAGACAACGGTCCCTCCATGACGAAACTACCTGCAAATTTTTTTATTACGGAGGCTGCAGTATTATTAGCTCTATCATGGATTTAGAAATGTTTTCATGTGATCTTGCAATATTTTTATTATGGCGCTAATATTGAGTCAGAATCTATTGAATAACGAGACATAGTTAAGGTACCCCACTTCCAAAACAAATAAAATTTAACTTTTTTAGTTATTAAATTTTGAGATGAGCTTTAAAATTATAGCTCATATTATTTTATTATGCATCCATTCTGTTCTTATCACTTATTACATTTCTAAATTATAAAATATAATATGAGCATAAGTAAATCTCATTAAGTGCTATTAACTCTCAGTCGCATATGTAAGTTATTTCAGCATAGTTAATATTTGCAACAGTAGTTACAAATCATAGCAAGCAGTACATTAATGACATTTATGTTTAAAAATACTATAAATGCAAGTGTAGTAGAATTGGCCAAAAACATGCTCTATCTTGTGCTTTCTACTTAGAGTAGAACTATCTCTTACCTCTCTCTTCTCCATTGTGTAGGCTTCTGCTTAAACACATAGATTCAGGTTTATCAAAAAGTATTCGAAACAATTAGAATTAAAGTTAAACTGGTCTAGGAACTTATGCAGATGGGCATAAATGGTCCACCACTGCTGCACTCCGGTATTACTTACAGTGAGCTACTAAACACTTCGGAGGCTTCCTTTGTGCGTAAAAATAACAAAAACAAGAATATATAGCAAAACTACATACTTAATCAAATTGACAATTATGTTATGGCCCTTATCCTAGAATCCAATTATCAAAGCCGCAAGATTGGAGTATCATAGGCTATAAACTAGAGTTCAAGAATGTGGATAAGATTCCGGAGGTTGCAACGTAACTTTTCCAACATTTTAATTACAAGTCATTCCTTGACCATAAAGATAATTGCTTGTGATCCTAAAAGTAAATGTAATTAGAAAATTTCAAGGTCGTGTCGTTGTTCCCAATATTCTCTCTTGCATGAAGAAGTTTGGAGTTTAAAGAACATCAACCAATTAATTAAAATCTTACAACTTTAGTAGCTGATAATTTCTTAAATTTTAAAGCAATCTAAAGTTGAACTCAAACAGCGTAAAGTTTAATTGAAATAACGTCATGATTAACTCGAGCAACAGAGCGAAAATAAAGGTAATTTTTGGAGTAAAGGTTATAATGTTTTATCATTTTCAACTTGCCATTTGCAACATCAAAGTATATTTTCGCATGATCGCATAATAGATTTTTGCAATTGAAAAAAAAAAATAATTACATGACTTCTTTTGTTTCGAGAATTTCACTTCCTAACACTTCTCAGTAAGCAAATACCAAAACTCACACCTTACTTTCGAGATTTTTTTTCACTTTTCGGAACTCCACTTCGCCACTTCTGAATACTTCAATGCAGGTGCATAGTGAAATCTCTCTTTGTAACTGCTGTGGACGTAATGGTTCTTACCGAACCATAAAAATCTGTACTATTTATGTGTGCTCTACGACAATTGCGTGATCCCTGTGCTCTCCGAATATCCATTGTTGTGTGAGTCTCATTCTCTGTACAAATTCCTTCATCAACTATTAACCACAAAATTTAAAGCTTCACCAAGGCAAAAGAAATAAAAAAAAAGTAAGCTTCATCTCAAAACTTCCCTTTTTTATAGAAATCTTGATCTCAATACTTTGTATTTTGTTTCAACATCTTGTACCCTTTCTTTACCATTGATAACTTACATTCGGCACTAGGGATATCCAATGCTTCTTATAATTTATCTTAGAGAGACCTTGGGCAGAAAGTAAAATCCATTCAAAATCTGTACTTGATCGTCTCCATTATATGTTAGCTACAAATTCTGGGTGAGCTGATCTACCTGTTGTATTTGTTTTCCCACGATTTCAAGATTATTAGTTCAAACAAAATCTAACCCTCATCTATGCACTAGCATCATTTTTTTTCTTCTTTTTTTTTCTTTTGAGTGAAGACGCTATTTCATTAAACAAAATGATGCTACATCAGCGATTTACTAGGTTAGCAGGTCAAAGTACAAAGAGTCATAATACAATTCAGATTACAGAGTGCAACCCGTAGTACTATCCAAATTATAAAACACAGTTAAAACTAGTACACCCAAGAAAATAAACAATCCCAAGATAGTACGATCTAAAATAACAGCTTACTTACAAACATACACGTTTGTGTTTGGGGTGTGTGTATCATGAATTATAAATGATGGATTTTAAGCAAGGGAGCGGCTTTGCGATGAAAGGGAGACAATTGGATCATTAGATTCCAATATCCTTTATCTCCTTTCTTTACCTGCTTTGAAGCTAGCACACCCAGGCTGAACGGAGAGCTTAGATCTAGGGTCGCTACCACTTTGTTTCTTGCCGAACTTTGCATCTCCATCTTTTGAATGCGTGGTCAGGAGGAACTCTCTTTTATTTCTCAACTTTAATTTCATGGTCTTCGATGCAACGTAGGCGTCGTTCTGCTCTTTATTCCCCCATATTGCTTTCATGAACGAGATTCTTGCCCATCCTCATCTACCGCCGTGGATGTCAGCAGTGTAATTGTGCAGCGTAAAGTACAAAATTAACCATTAATTTTCAGTCATGTAAAAACAAGTTTTGTTGCTGAGTGAACACGGATTATTATTGTTTTATATGGAATGATGTATGAAATTGTCCCAGGAAGGGTAGATGAGGTTGGGAGAGACGATCTATTCAACTAAATTTTCAGGTGCAAGATATTAATAGCTATGCCGATGGTATTAAATAAAAGATGTATCAAAAAACCTCCCACCCATATAATAAAAAATAATAAAATAGTTTTGGAGTATTTTTTGGAGAAATTTCTGATATAAAAGAATTTTTATATTGAATTTTTTTTTTCAAAAAAATATTTCTAACTATTTTGAAGCTTCAAAATTTAACGAATTATAAAACTATTCTTAAACTCTGCCCAAATCTGCTAAACTTTAGACACTAAAAATACTATTTGTTAGAATTTCAGCTTAAAGTTATCAATTTTATCAAAATTTATAATTTTAATACTGAAAATCTTTTTTTTTTTCAAAAAATACTGCCACAATTTTATTGAGACATTAGAGTTACTCTTAAAAAAAAATGCGCATATGTAATAACAAAAGTTAGTTTGTACATTCCAGAAGTATTTAAGCGTAACGGTTGGCTCTCCGACTGTAAACGCTTCTTTTTTGTTATTAATTATTAAGGTTGTTTGTTCCGGAAGCAATATTCTTTTCTGGAGTTAGCAATCATGAAAACATTCTCCGCAACTGAGATATAAGTGCGAAACATCATCAAAAGTTCATACAAAAGAATCTAACTGAATTTAGAATGCAATCTCGAAATTAGATTTGGACTTTTATGATGCTAAAGGGAAAGTAGACATACTTAGATATTTTAAGTGCTATATTTTGTTTGTAAAGTGGAATAGTGTGCTTAGAATGCATGTGAGACAGATCCAGGCTCGTATTGAGATAAAGACTGATGATAATTAATTCCTCCAGGTGATGGAGGCCAACAACAGACATATCAAGTGCTTTTCTTTTCCTTAATAAAGCGTAGAAAGAGAGACAATCAAGAATTCAGAGCACTAGTTGGCCAGCTTAGAAAGATTCATTTGTAGGGGGACATGTCGAATTATTGCACGAGGTTCCACTTTTTTGGTGAAAAAAAGGATCACATCGAGCCACGAAATACGGCGATGTGTCTAGTAATAGGATAGGCCTTGGAAAACTAACTACACTGAGTTTGACTCTCCGTATTACTGGTAAAGAAAAAATATTGCGGGCAGATGAGTGCATATGTGCTTTCTATATACAACAGATGGTTTTGTCTAGGGATCAAGCCATTTAATAGTTCCTTAGCATAATCGATGAGATAGCCTATTCTTTTATTTTTCACAAAAAAAAAAAAGAGAAAAAAATTTACATTGGATCTTGGGCTCCATCAGCCAGCCTAAGATGATATTAATAGCTAAAGAAGGTTTTATTCTTGTTCTCATCATTGTCCAGCATGCTGCGAAGTCCGCCGTCGGACGTGATGAGGCGTACATATATAGTACTGTCAGCGCTCGAACTCAAACTGACAGAACAAAAATTTGAATCTGCATGAAAAGATTTTCTGATCTGCCATCCATCTGTGACATGCGGTTATACTATGCTCAAAATGTTAATCTGTTCGTAAGTTTAATTCCAACTTTTTAAAAAAAAAAAGCTCAATCCAGTTTAGAAGATGATTTAAAAAGAAAAAAAGAATTTTCTCAATCTGATCCTTATAGAATCTTGACAGACGTCGGTACTTCAAGTTAATTGTGTTTTTGCAAACTTTGCATCTCCATCTTTTGAATGCGTGGTCAGGAGGAGCTCTCTTTTATTTATCAACTTTAATTTCATGGTCCTCGACGCAGCGTAGGCGTTGTTCTGCTCTTTATTCCCCCAATATTGCTTTCGTGAACGAGATTCTTACCCAGATGTAGCTTTACGGACTTCATGCAACTTCTGGTGTATACTAGATTGATTTATTATTTTTTTTTTAAAATTTGTGATCGTTGAATTATATTTTTATTATACATATCGATCTAAAACTAAACGGAACGATAGTTCCTTCCAACATTATTTAATAGGATTCAAACTTTCGATCTATTATGTTAGTCTTCACTACAATACTATTATGTCAACTGTATAATGTGTATATATCCAACTCATTAAAATAACGGATAATTGCAAATACCCACCCTCTTCCCTTTCTATTTTGAAAACGCACAGATCAGTCTCTGAAAACGTATTTGGAACGCATTTTCAGGGGTTGATTTGCATGTTTTCAAAAGTGGGGGGCTGATTTGGGACTTACCCTTCTATTTTAGGTGCAACACTACTTTGCAACAGACATTTGCAACTGAACGCCAATCACTTCTAGTTCACATAATAGGACATTGGCTCCCTAAAATCTTTGGTCTTAAATATGACAATATCGGTGTTACTTTATTTATTAGCTAGAAGCCAAAATTCTTCAAAGAGATGACAATATTTAGAGCCCGCCACTTGAATCGACTAGAAGGCATAGCCGCTCAAAAATGGTGTGGCTTGATTTCAAATTCTGGAGAGCCAATTTTGTGACTTTGCGAAATTTGACATTGTACGGGTACAAAAGGCTTCCATGTGATGTGAAACAACAATGTTGGACCCAAACGCTATTGTCGAGTTTCATGTATATTGGTGTTCCCATTGATTGAGACAAATCCAATAACTACATAAAAGAGTTACAATTCTTAGCTTAATTGAGGAAGTAATCAGTCGTTATCTTAAAAAACTAGTGTTTAATATTTAATGAGTGCTAAATATGAAACTACCATTACAAATATTTAATTTAAATTTAAATTTTAAAAGTAGAGTAACAATAAATAAAAAAAAGTAAGATTTCAAAATATATAATTTCTCACTATAAATAGTAATTAAATACTTTGATATCTATAAATAATAATATATATAAAGTAAAATGATTTTCGATTTTGTGTGGGTATCTCTTATACTTAGTTATACCACATATGGCAACCATTTATTAATTTGTTAATTTAACTATTCTATTACAACAGCATTAATTTAATTTAATTTATTTATTTTGTTAATTTTGTTAAAGGTAAACAATGATTTTGTGCCACGTGGTACATTCTAATATCTCGATAAAAGCACATGAAAAAAATATACAAAAAGCACATTCTAATCTTTAACAATGATTTTGTTAAAGATACTATGTGGCACTTGAATTAATATATTTAACATGAAAAAAAAAAAAAACAAAGTAAACGAATGCAAAAAGCACATGGAAAATTTTCATCAATTAGTTGATTTATCAATCAATATTTTTTGTTAGATGCCATTTTAACTTTCATATGCTTCTATTATCCAAGAAACTTATAGTAATAGTAATATGTGTAAAAATTCTCATCTTTTGAGATTCTTGGAAAATACTAAACCATTTCAATATTGCTATTTTTTCTTCTAATATGGCTTAAGAAATTATTTTTTTTATTATTTTATAGTTTTAGTTTTTCTAATCTTTTTCTGGTAGCACATCCGATATATGCTTAGCCCTGATCCAATATCTAGACTATCTTAAAGTATATAGAACTTCTGATATAGGTTATATATTAAATATTTAATTCTTGATTATTTACTATTTTATCCTTTTCAAATGCTCAAATAATTTTTTATGACAAACAGTTTTATCTATCTAGCGATATTATATAAATATAATTTTAAAAGTAAGATATCAAATTTATGGCTGCCTGTTGGGTTGAAGTTGTGTATTTTCATATAATTAGTAACAACACATTTAATAAGTTATTCATTTGTTTGTTTATTAGGATTCCAATGGGTCATGCTGTCTAATTGACAACACATCTATTGAGTCGTAAGAGTCTAATGCTTCTGTAATAAAAATTAAATTAGTTTTGCACCGGTGCGATACACAAATATTAGTCATATATAATTATATATAAATAATTATACTGAAAATTTTAATTCTTAAAATTTATATAATAATTTAATAGTTATTTTGTTAATATATTATATTTTATTCGTTATATATTTTTAGAGTAAAAAAAATGCTATATGCTACGTATAAAAATAATTTGAGAATTAGCGTGAAACTAATATATATATGTATACGAGATCAAATTTTTTTATTTATAACTAAAAATTTTATTTATAAAAGTAAATATTACATAATATATAATATAATTATTTTATATTTATAGTAATATATTTATATTATTTTTTATAAAATTATTATTTTTAATATAAAATCTTTTATATTTTTTAAATAAGTTATATGACTTTATTAATTTTCTAATAATTAATGTAAATGTCACATGGTTCTTTTAGAATTAGAACAAATACCAAATGTCATATCAAAAATTATTTAGAATAAGAGCAAATACCAAATGCACAAATAAAGAATTACTTTTATTTTACATATATTATATAGAGATATATGGCCTAGAAAAAAGTGATAAATATTATATGCGAACTAGTTAATTGCGCCACATCAATAGCCAAAGTTTTATTAACAAGGCGTTGGTACGGGATTGCCTCATAGTTTTGTTGTATACCAAACAGATGGAAAATGAGAAGGGAGGAACCTGTCTTACATTACAATCAAGATTAATGCAGCTTTTTACACCATGGTTTTTTTTTTTTTTTGATGAAAATTTACACCATGATTTTTGAATATTTTACCTACAGACGTCATATTCATCAATCTCTACTACATAAAAGTCTGCAGGCAGTTTATAATCAATTTTCTCATACAAAAACACTTTAAATAATTTTTTAACCTATTTAATTACATATATTTTACAATGTTTAGTCCTAAATTTGTTAAAAAGTTTTAAAATGAGTCCAATTAGATAAATTCGTACTTGATTTTGTGTCCATAAATAGGTAGGCTGCTTCCTGCAGCCCCTGCAGCCGATCTTCTAGAAACTTTTTTGGGTCAATTTATAAGTATTTGTCCAACGTGCGAAGAGTGTCGTGGGCGGAACTTTTTTGGGCACCAATTTCTAAGTATTTTAAAAGTATTGAAATATTCCTCCGAAAAAAAAAAAAAGTATTGAAATAAATTTTGAATTTTTTTTTGAGATAAAATAAATTTTGAATATTTATAAATTTATAAAATATTTTTGTGTTATAAAATTATTCAAAATATAAAATAAATAAAATATTTTAAAATATTATGTACAATTATTCAATATCTACATAAATGATAATTATCTATGAATATTTTACAATATGTTTTAAAATAGTTATTATCATAACGAATGCAAGACTCGTCTACGTCAATAGGCATCTGCGAGGCCGCTGTGGTTGCATGTTCTACTTTCTCTCTACTTTTTCTACCATCGCCGGAGCTCGATTCCACCTCCGCCGCCGGCAATGGCGCCTGTAGACCCACATTCGTTCACTGACTCCTCTCACCCTTTTGCCACCCACATTTCTCTCTCCCTCTACCTGGACTTCTCCTCCTCCACCATCCTCGGTTCTGTCGTCCTCACTTTCCCTACTCCTTTCTCCGGAGACCTCACCCTCGACACTCGCGGCCTCTCCATCTCCGCCGCCTCCGATGCCGTCTCCCTTTCCCTCTCTCCTTCTCCTGTTCTCCATCTCGTCCGCCGCCGACCCCACTACCCCTGAACATCACTCTCTCTTCACACTCTAAAATCTCACTCACCTTCTCTACATCCCCATCTTCTTCCGCGCTCCAATGGTTATCACCCCCTCAGACATCCTCTGGGTCAAACCCTTTTGTCTTCACTCAGTGTCATGAGATCCACGCTCGATCGATCTTCCCTTGCCAAGATACACCCGCTGCTCGAATCCGGTACTCCGCTCGCTTAAACATCCCGCGTATCTCTCCACCGTGATGTCCGCCGCCAAACTCTCCCGCCGCGAGCCTTTGCCCACAGATTTCCCCAGCTTGAATTCTTCCTGGTGCTGTTCTGATTGAATTGTTGAAGAATTCGACATGAGTCAACCGATCCCTCCCTACCTCTTCGCCTTTGCCGTCGGCGATATCTTGTCCAAAGATGTCGGACCACGAACTCGCGTCTACGCCGAGGGTGGGCGTGCCGTCTTGGACGCGCCGCGAGGGAATTCTCCGGCGTCGAAGAGATTATCAGAGTTGGCGAATCGCTTTTTGGGGTCTATGAATGGGAGCGATTTGATTTGCTGATGCTTCCGATGAGTTTTCTGTATGGCGGAACGGAGAACCCCAGAATGGTGTTTCTTACTCCTCCAATTATCCGCGGCGATGAATTGGGAGCTCAGGTGGTTGCTCACGAGCTCGCCCATAGCTGGACCGGCAATCTCATTACCAGTAAGACTAATGAGGATTTCTGGCTCAATGAGGTAGCTCTCTATGACGGTATTTTGTCATCATAAATTTTAGTTTCAACGTTAGAATTGGTCGCTCCGCCAGTCGCTCTTAGGGCCGCTGAGTGTTTGACGCTTGACCGGGCTGGTTGAGTGACTCTAGGAGTGACCCTTAGAGAGGCACAAGCATTTTTCTTCCACTATAGATGCTTGTTGTTTGTCTGCCGAAAGTCTAGTGTTAATAGGGATTTACTACTTATGCGGAGAGGAGGATTGTTGAAGCAGTACAGGGTGAGGAGCTGGCAGCTCTTAACATGGGAATTGGGTGGAAGGGGCTTAACAAAGAGATGGAGAGATTCAAGGATAACATGGAGTTCACCAAGTTGAAGTACAAGCAGGAGGAAATTGATCCTGATGACATTTACTCTCAGGTCCCATATGAAAAGGGGTTCCAATTTCTATGGCGCATTGAACGCCAGGTATATTCTGAAACTGCATCATGAAGTAACAAATCTCCTTTCTTCTATGATTCTTTCGAAGTTATTGGTTGGTTGATGTTGTCTTTTGTCCTTAGTTTCTAGATTGGGCGTCCAACGTTTGATGAATTCCTAAAGAAGTATATTGCTACCTTTAAGTTCCAGTCTATAAATACAGAAACTTTTCTCAGTTTCTTGAAGGCTAATGTTCCAGGCATTGAGAATCAGATTGATCTTAAGTTATGGACTGAAGGAACAGGAATCCCACCGGACGCTGCTAAGCCAGTTTCAACTATATATTCAAAGATTGTGTCTCTGGCACAAGAATTTAAGCTTGGAAAGCTGCCTAAAAAGGAACAAGTGACTAGTTGGCATGGACTAGAATGGGTGCTTTAATTGGAGAATCTCCCTAAACCTGCAGATGCTTCATAGGTAACGGTTTTATCCATTAAGTTGCTATCCCTAAAGTTCAGTTTATGCCCATTTCTTGCTTAGACTAAAATCACCTATCAGCTGAAACTTTCGCGAGGCATTAGAGAATCTTTGCACCATGACAATGTCCTGCAAACTAAGCTTTCTGATAAATCTCCAAGTTCTAGTGTTTCCTGTCCTTTAAATCTATATGATAAAACAAGTGCTACTCGTGGAAGATGACACAAATCTTCGGATCTATCCAGACTAAAAGGTTAGAACTCCTCAGTTTGTTGAACATGATTAAGTACTGGTAGATTTATCTATTGCGGCGATTACACAAAAATTGGTTGGTTATGGGCATAGTTTTTCTGTGATAATTTCAAAAGAAAAAGAAGTGCAACTGCTTTTTCTCTGCATACCTGATTTATTCTTGAAGATATACTATTCCTGAAAGTTGTTTGAGCATCATTTGTTTACAAATTTCAACTTTTATAATGAATTAAGGTCTTTTTAAAAAAGATGTGAGATGTTTTGAGTAAGGCATGTCTGGCATCACTAAGGGTAAGTGCTAGAGAACCCCATAATGTTTTACTCTATAATCCAGGTTTGAAATCTTAGGATGTATTCTTATATTGTTTTATCTTCCACACGCTCACTTCTTTTGTTTTTTCCATGCAATCTTGATTTTTCCCTAGTCTTTACAGATCCATCCGTCTCGGATATTTTATTACTTACGTGTAGTAATAATACATGCTTTTTAGAAGTTGGCAAACCCTTAGCTTGGCTTCTTAAAGTAGTGTATAACTTCATTTTTCTACTTAGTAGTGTTACACCGGTGAAGCGGTCTCTTTCTGAACATGGCTACATATATCTATCCTTAGGTAGGATTTATCACCAAATTTTTATTGTTGTTGTATTGTCACACTGGTCTCTCCGCACATACTTCCAAAAACTTTGTAGAAGGTTGTCCTCATTTCCTTTAAGACTTTTTGTCTTAGATAGACTGCCAAATTATATCTTCCCTTCAAATGACACCCTGGGTGCTCCATTTTTAGCAACCATGGCAATCAAACATGAGCAGAATTTTGAATTCATGTTCTGTTTTCTCTTTAACATTAACAACTACTTGGGTGCTGCAGCTCGCGGCTTTGGATGCTCATTATCACCTGGCTGGATCTAGAGACTGGGAAGTGAAGGTTGCTTTCCTTCAAGTGGCTATTCCATCTGGGTGCAAAGAGTTCTTTGGAGAGGTGGAGGATACTTTAAAGCAGGTTGGAAGGATGAAATACTTGCGGCCACTTTATACTGCTTTGGTTCATGGCACAGGAAAAGAAGAGAAAATGCTTGCAAAGAGAATATTTGCAGAGGCTCGACATTCTTATAGCTCAAGCTGTTGTTGATATCATTATTTCCAAGCACAGTTAGAAAACCAAATTTCTGCTTCTTCAAACCAAGGTACCTATAAAAACTGCCTCTTTTAAAGTATGGCTGCGTGCATCTTACTCTCCCTAGACCTTGTCCTTGCGGGAACCAAGATTTTGAATGCTTGGCTTCGGCCATAATTTGCTTTACTCCATGTAATTTGGCTCTGAAGCGTAGGTAGACCTATCGCCTGATGAGAAAGTGTGCACCAAATTTTTGTGTTCCATTAAACAACAGCCATGAAAATAAACTTTGTAGTCCTTAGATTTCATTCTTCTGTGGAATTAGATAGATCAACTATCTTTTGACATTACTCTTCAGTTTGTAGGATTTCTTGGCTCCACTTTTATCAAATCCTCAGCTACAAATTTCAAAAGCCTGACATTATGGTAAATTCTGGCAGCCGTGAGCATTGAATACCATATGCTAGAATTAAACGCAGGGGCTTCTTCTCTATATATCAGTAGCTTCTGCAAATCTACCTGCACGACGAAGTAAGTGGAGATTTACGGCAGGGGATAACTGATAGTCTTTAACCATCGTAGAAAAAAATTTCTTCTCCCATAAGACTATGAGCATCATCATGTTAGCAAAAGTTGTATGGCTCGGTCTAAGATCCTCCTTTTTTTCATCTGAATAAACAGATCTTCTGCAGCCTGAGAAGATCCATGAAGAACGCAACCAGCAATCATTGTGTTTCATGATACATGATATTTCTTTGGATGAAGATTAAAAACTTCACGTCAACTTCATAAATTGCCCAACTTAAGAGTATGTGTCGACGAGAGCATTGGCAACGGAAACATCACCACACAAACCTCTATGAAGAATACACGCACATATCTTCTTTTCCTTCTCCGATGATCTAAATTTGCACAAGCCGGAAGGATGCTAAGAATGGTAACAGAATTATGACTAAATTGGTTGAGATATGGTTGATCGAACGGCTGACGTTCAATTAATGGTTACAACAACGACAACAACCAACTAATAATATTTTTTACAGCAAATATAAAACAATAACAGTACTAATCAGCAGCTAATAGTTCAACCCAGACGCTTCTTCGGCCGTCTCCAGTGAACCGTAGTATGTCAAAACTCTGATACAGCCTCCAATACTGCTAATATTCTACTATCATGAGCGACGTTGGTTGCATATTACCTATGATGTTGAGTTCTTGAGGACGTTACCGATCGTTTGGATTTGTGGCAAACAGATCAAGTGATATCACTCATTAATTACTCTTATTGGTCTGTTAATAGGCACTACTTGTTAAGAGTCGTTAGGATTAATCGGCACAAATTTTGGATTGTTATAAGAACTACTAAAACTCAAAATTAGTAATTATGTGATCACAAATTGCCATTTGTTGCACAGCTTCACCAATGGGGTATAAAAGATCTGTATGCATATTTAACCCCGGTTCCTGGATGGCATCAAATGTACATCTAGTTCCTAGTTTCACACAACAAAGTATACAAGTTAACGTTAGTTAAATTTTAAAATAATAAATACACTGAACACATTGGTAAAATTTTTTGAAAAAAGTGTAGGCCGAAGGGCAATTCACCATTTGCCGCACCTCTCATGGCACCTGCATGCAGACGTGCTGCACCGGCCAGAACAGTTACCATTACCTTCCCCATAATGCTCATCCTATAACTCATTACACAGATGCCCTAAACACCCATGTCTAATATATCTCTTAAGTTAATGTTCCGAAATGGTTAAGTCTGGTAGCTATAGCTAGCCACTCCTCAAGAAGATGCCTCGATTCCTGGCTCATGAACCTGGATCGATGTTTTGGACAAACTAGCTTCAAGCTCATTTAGCTCATCCATGTCTAATTCATCATCATCGTCATGATCATCATCATCAAGAACTTCAGTCCCACCCTTATCAGCAGTGTTTGAGGAACTTGGTCCCTCAAATGTAGATCTACTCTTGGCCTGCATTAAATATACCAGACAGTAGCTCTTAAAAGGATGATAATTCTTAAGGGATTGACTTATAATAACAAAATGTACGAATGCGAAGAAGCACAGAACTCGGACGACTAATGCCCAGGCGTAATCTATTATTCACAGATCTAGCAATGGGGAGCACAGAATGCTTGATACAAGAGTGAAGCCTTTGTTGGCAATTGCCTAGCCAATTAATTACTAATAATTAAAGAAGAGAACATTAGTTTCTTTGAATTTCTGCATTTCACATATATCGAGATGCAAGAGAAAATTCAATGAAGATACACACACACACACACACGATTTCTTTATAGCATACAACAACTACAACTCTCATGTACATACAACAACTTGCAGTAAACATGTAGTTAAGCATTTGAAAAGATTAATGTAAGAAAGATTATCTTACTATCTCTTCAGGGGCATCAGACTGATCTTCCCTTTGGTACCTCTCATATGCCTCAGCATCATCAACAAACAAACTCGCATTTGACAAAAACAGTTCACGTCCACTGTTGAAGTAATAAAGTTAACAACTTAGTAATGTCAAAACAGAATGCTCACTCATGTAACAAATATAATCCAGGATGTACCTCATACGGTCATTCTTTGCCCGCTCTGCTCTCATTGCGGCGACATGGGTTTCTTTTTCTTCCGTCTTCTTCTTCTTCCAATGCATGAATAGCTCTTCAGTCAAAGGAGTGGTGGTACTAACTTTTGCACGCTATATAAAGGAGGGTTTACCAGTCAATAACAGCGTGAAGACGATTGCATTACCACAAACATTTAATTATGTTTTTCCCAAAAGAAAAAAAAAATTCCGCAAGTTGTTATGAGAGGAAACTAAGAAAACAAAACAACATCACCAAGCAAAGAAGAATGAGAGAGAGTGGCAAAAAAAAGAAATACCTCATTTTCTATTTCCTCTTCAACTGGTATCTTCTCGGACTCTTCTTCCAATAAGGCCTTCATTTGTGATTTTAAGACATATCCAGAGGGAAGAGCATGTCTGTAGTGACAGTCCTTCCCACCATTTGGACAAACCCAGAACCAACCATACTGTTTCTTTTCAACTGCTTCCAAGAAGTATTTGCAAACCTTAAAAAAAAAATTCCTTACATAGTCAAGAACCAAGTGCCTCAAATTTTTGGCTTCATAAACACTAAACAAGTAAATTGCAAATGTAATTATATAATGAACAACAATATAATGTAACCTGGCAAGCTACAATTATATAAGTTACAATTCGCATCTTAAACATCACAAGAAGTATTCATTTAACAAAAAGACATGCTCCTTATTTTTGGCATCACGGAAAATTGTGACACAGAATAAAGATGAACCAAACAATGAAATTCCAATCTCATTCCATGCAATTTGCAATATGAAAGATAAAATTCATAGCTTCAGTAGCAGAGAGCATGGAATATCAAGACCTATTCATGCAGATTCGGCCAAAAAGAAAAAAAAATCAGATGATTTAACAATTGCATGCAAAAGCAAACTTCTTCCACAATATTGTCAATGGGTTCAAAACTACCACACGACGCGAAAAAAAAAAGGTTACACAGCCTACAAATAAAATGTAGAGACAGCCTATGTAAAGGCATTAATGCCAACACAAACCAGAATAACCTGGTAAACGTCCACGTCAACATTGCCTCACACCTCGTTATTGACCCATAAAGTTGTTTACCGGAAAAGGGCGCTGATAACACAAATAGTCGTTTTATGGTATACCAGCACATACTACCACTATAAGAATGTACAAGAATTATTTACATGGACAGAGAAATATACTTAACTCTTGAAATAGATTTACTGCCTTATGGCATCATCTATCTTTCCGTTTACTCTTCGGATCATTTGTATGTGCAGGAAAGTAGACAAAGTCTAAATAAAATCCAAGAGAATACCCTCCACTTCGATATTAAAACCACAACATGATACCTTAAGCATTTACATGCTTTAGGTTAATGAATGTTTTCATAAAAATGCCTACCCGCTTATCATCTTCATTATCACCAAACAGCAACTGCTGCTTTAGAAATTCGTGTTTATATATCAATCACGTTTGCCTTCCAAATCAGATTTTCCCAATCAGAAATTGCTTCCTTTCCACACTTACGAATGGGACATTAACTTCTTGGCCATTTCTGTTATTAACTTTGCTTAAAGGAGAATATAGCAACCTTTGGACTCGTGAAACTAATCAGCTTCAGTTCAGCTTTAATCTGAGAAAATAATGGCTTACATGACAACAAGCAGTTTCCCTTTTACCCTTACATCAAGCATTCTCCATGAATGATATCTATTATCTACGTGCGACAGCAATAATGCCAAAATTTTTAAAAGATGATGCCTCTTTTCCAAAAACTAGTGACTCCAACAGTTATGTAAGTATGTGAATGTATATGCATGATCAAATGTCAGCCAGAAACACTCCCTTTCTGTATGAGAAAAAAAAGGAAAATCACAAACAAGCGGTCAAAGGCTTTTTCATGGTAAAGGAAATCTAGAGTAATGGTCAACAATTCCGCAATTTTTCTCTTCGGCATATGTGATAATTGATTACTATTCAAGCTTAAAAGCAAAGACAAGAAACATTTACTAGCACCACCTGTCAAAACTAGAAATCTAGAAGCATGCAACTGTAGGAGAAAGAATGACATACAATGTCAGTGGGTTTGTTCTGATTGTACTCCATCTTCTTCGACTCGACAACCTTCTCTAACGTTTCCTGATCCCAATCCTCCATTGTTTCTGAACCATGCATACAATAAACTTAAGACAATAGAAAATTATAACAAATACAATGTCTTGATAAATACTTTGGCATCATCCTTACCATCTTTACCCTCATCACGTTTATCACTGTAAATGTCAATTTTCTCACCCTTCCTCTGTACATTCAAATCATGAGAAAACTTGCACTTAAAGCCCTTCACACACTGTCCATGCTTGAAAAACTCGCATAGTATGGATTTAGGATCAACACCTAAGCATCACGCACACAAGTCAACTCATTTATAAATATCAACATAATGTCAGATAACAAAGCATTCTAACGAACTTAGTACTCGAGAGTAATCACTGTTTAAATTAACTAAAACAATCATACCAACTGGAATTTTTGGCTGACTGATAGCAACCTTGAAGAGATCATTAAGCTCCTTCTCGCGTGCCTTCTCCTCCTCCTTCTTCTTCTGCAACAACAATATATTGAGACATACTATTAGTCTCTGCTCCATGTCAAACTCAAATTTTGCTTTGCGCTGCACCTAAAGTGTTAAAATTCAGGAGTATTTACATACTAAATACAATTAAAAGCACCTCTGAAACCTCTATTATGAAGTAATATAGTACTATATCTTTTATTATTATTTTAAGAAGGGTTGGACTTGCGCTCTTAGAGTTCTGGCTGTTAACTCCAACCGGTACTCTCTCTGGACGAAGCCAGACGCAGCTCAATCCAGTAGGAATAAACATCAAAAGTTCAACTCAGCACGCACGCATATCCTATCGCACATGATGCACCACCAAGAAATACGTTAAAAAGATGGCTGTTGTAAATCAAACCTGAGATACGACATTACGTGAGCCAGGCTACTAGACCATACACATTATCAAAGAAACAATTGCAAAATCCTCCTTTATACACATTATTGTATCGTATTTGCAACCAAGAATTGGAGATTGTACACAAATTAGGAAATGAACAGTACCTTAGCAGCCATCTTCGAAGCATCAGGTTTGGGCTGAACAGATTGCTGCAGATTCTGAACATACTTCTGAACGTTTTTGCTCTTACTTTTGTTTTTGAGCCCGAAGGTTTTGTCTTCCACTATCTTTTGCTTCTTCGCCAGGTCAGCCTTCGCCTGCTGCTTCGGAGGCATTTTCCGGATTAAGAAATTCAAAACCAATCACTCAATTGATCAAACAACGTAGATTTTTTTTTTTTTTTTTTTTTTGGGAATTACAAATCGAAAGCGGCGGCGCTCCGCGGGCGAGTGGTCGGGACGGCGGCGGCAGAGAAAGTTGGAATTGAAAGGAGCCGGGACTGGGAGAAGGAGAAGCGAACGAGTGGAATTCCTTGTTGGATCGGGCCGGGTTGTGACCGTTTTTGTTAACCCGTTAATGGAGTTGGAACTTGGAACACACATTGACACAAATGAGACCCATTCAGCAACAGCTCCATTGTGCTGAGATATTGTCCTAGTACGTTCTTTTCGGAAAATACTTTTTGTTACGTACGAACGCAGGAGGATTGCAAATGTTTGAGTAGGCCTTGCATAGCTTTATAAAGGCCCATGTAAAGGCAGCGCCTCGGAATAGACCCACTAAATTTCTTTTTACTTCCGACGGGTCCAATGACATTGCCATGCAGCCCTTGCTGCTTGAATTCTGCTGCAAATAACTAATATATATATATATATATATATAGAAATGCTAATCTCCACTCGACAGGAGCACGGCTCGTTCCTGTCGATTCAGCAGCCGTCGGATCACGACGATCCGACGGCTGAGATCACGTGCGTGTTTTGTAAGAGCTCGGATCGGTTTCAGCCGTCAGATCACCTCGGCGATCCAACGGCTGACATCACGCGCGTATTTTTAAAGAGCTCGGGTCGGATTTCAGCCGTCGGATCACCGCGATCCAACGGCTACGGACTCGACAGGAGCTGGCTGAGCTCCTGTCGAGTGAAGATTAATATATATATATATATATATATATATATATATATATATATATATATAAAAGTAGCGTTCGACGATCCACGATGCTTGTGCAAAAACTAATTAGAACTTATTTTATAATTTATAATTAATAAAATTTAGAATTTTTAATTTATAAAATATTTTCATATCTCTTATTTATACCTATTTATCATATCTCATATTTATTGTGAATATAACAAAAAAAAATCTTACACAAATCTAGAAACACAAATCTTATATTTTTTGTAAAATTATATAAAATTATATAATTTTTATTTGAACACATTTTGCTTTTACTTTTTTAAAAAAAATTATATTTAAATAGGAATTTTATGAGTTGGCTGTAAGTAAATAAAGCTTATACCTTGAACAGTGTATAATTTCTCAAGCATTAGGGCATCATACAAGTTAAGTTTAAAAAATTAATTTTATTTTCGTTTTGCCTAAACTACTTTTCTCACTCAAAGTTTAGCTCAGAAACTAAAATTCAAACATGCGGCTAACTCTGAAGATTAATTTCGTGGTAGGAAAGGTATTTACTTCACACATACACTATCTAGGCTTTTAGATCCAGTCATCCCCATATTACCATGAAAATGACACCCACCTACCTCCACAGACCAGGGTTTGTCATTTTATAATTGGATAGACAACCAGATAAAAACTGATGCCGCCAATCCAACCCATTCATTCATTTACACCCATTCTATGATCATAAATATCAGTCATCCCTAATAGGCACAAACTGAAAAGGGCGACAGGCATTGCGCATAAGACACTCTAGTCCAAGCGTAGAATGGAGGTTGTAAACCCTCCGAGTTATCGTCTTATAAAGAGCCCCGTACACGTTATGCAATGGGATAACAGAGCTGTATAGAAGTTTTGTGCTGCAAAAATACGCACCCATGACAACGATAGTTGGCTCTCTCCCGAAAATACTCCTCTTGAAAAATAATGTGTTTTGTTTGAGCAAAACTAAAAAATCTCCAATAATGAGCAACCTCAGGTGATAGTTAGAAACTTAAGGTTACATCAAAAGCTAAGATCGAATAGAAATTAGATGTTCAAAAGATCCAACTCTTATCATGTTCGTCAAAAACAAGGACAGAAAATCAACAATATACAGGGATGCATCATCCTAGATTCCAGGAAATACAGTAAATTTAGCCAGATAGATTTTGTCAACAAATATAAAAAGCAAGAGAAAGAGGGCAATTCGGTCACTTTATGGTACCATTCAAGTTCATGAGTCTTAGGACGCTAGAACCGATGCACACGTTACAGAAAACCAAGAAAACCATTGGTCCGAACCAGTGAATCATCACTCCTCCACATATGGTCACTGTTGGGACCCAACGAGGAAAAAGATGATATCAAAGCTGCTGCTGCTCTGAGGACTCTCCAGCAGCAACAGCAGCAGCCATAAAAGCTGAACGAAAAAGTATGCAAAGATATGATAGCTCCTCACAGGAGGAATCTCTTACATTTGTGGTACACCACAACGGAGAAAAGTAAGTGTTGCATTCAAATGGGCGCATTAAACAACCCCTTCTAGTGATAAATCAGATAATTCATTATCATAACAATCATCATTATCCATGGTCGTTCCTTTGTTATTCGGGCATTAAGTACCTTTCTCACCCGTTGAAATAGTGACGCGTGGTAACTGATGATGGTTAGAGGCTTGCGGTGGTAGCAGGAACTCTGACCTTGGTAGTGTGGTAGGGAGAGTTATAGGCAACGTGGTGGTGAAGAATCCTGATGATGCTGCAGAGGAGAATGGCAACGGAACAGAGCCACGGAATTGGGGCGGCCAGCTTGGAACAGCAAGCAAATTTTCCTCCAATCTGAACTCTCGTGCCCTTTCCTGCATCCATGAGCAGTACATCAACTTGTTAATGCATGATTGATTAAAATAAAATGCAACTGAATGTGAGCCCCTACTCATTGAGCTTTTAAACCCTAGATCTGACACTTGGCAAAATTGAAAAGAAATCTTTCTTTCACATACATACAATCAAAGAAAGCCTGAAGAGAATAACACTGATTTAATGCGGAATTAGGACTCAAATAGATGACGCATACAAATTTTGAACTTCAAAAGTCTCAGTTTCATGCTTTCTCCACCTCACTTGGCAATTGTCCTAAACACAAGGGACCCCAAACTGGCAACATGACCATGATCTTCATTTGATTCAATGTAAAATGAAAAGAGGCTTGGAGTGGTAACAAACCCAAAAGGGTGTATAAAAAAAGCTCGGTGCCAAACTTGATCAAATACATTACATGTATCCAAAATAGCAAGTAAGCACAAAATGGAAAAGTTTTGATATATCCAATTAACATCCCAAAATGTTTTAGAGACACCCATGGATAAGAAGCAGCACACAAGACGACGGCCAATTCAAATAGTACAGTTAAATAAGAAGTCACTCTCGTCAAATTTGTAGCCAGATGATGCTCGATACTGTGAAATTTATTACCTCTTTATAGAGAATTCTATGTCAACCAGTAAAAGCAGTAGTTAGAAAAAGGGACAAGGGAAGGACTCAGAACAAGAGTCGGCTCAAGAGTCCAAGACTATCATAAAGGTGCTAAAGTTATTCAAAACTAGGTATAACAATTTATAGTCATTCATCTTAACTTTTAGGAATGATCAACAATGTATGGACCATCCCAGGAATTAGGGATATCAGGAAACATTGATAAAACGATGAGGACTGGCTGTCTGACGGAAACATATGATTTGGACGCCTTGTCTACTTATTAGACAAATACAGAAAATCCTTACAGGCTAATTTGAACTAGGATCTTGGTTGAATACAGAAATTTAAGAATGGATCTGGGTCCTATAAAATAAGTTTACCTTATCATAGATATTATCATCAAAACGAAGCAAATTAACATTTGGAAACCACCACTACAATCAGCAAAGAATCACAAGACTTCAGCATATTATTCAAAATAAAGAAATTATTTACTGCAGAGCTACATTAATAGTTGCTACATTCACCTACCTATATTGATAAAAAACAGCCAACAACCTCCAAAGACATGAATTATTGACTCGAAGTGTTTTCTAGCAAAATCAATGTGTCAAAATGAAACCTAAATCACTTCTTTAATTGAAGAGTTCCTCTTACCGGTTCTTTCCTTGTATCCAAAGCAAAAGAACCGCATCCAAGCTCGCTATCAAATGAAATATCATTCTCCTTGACACAAGGTTGAGAAATGCTGAGGTTTAGGTCGAGACATTCTCCAGAAACTATTAAGACAGCAACAATCTCATGAATGTAATAACACAAAACCATAAATCCTTGATCCACCAATGCAAATAAAAACATCACATATTTCTCTAATTAATACCTTCATTAGAGCCTTCTGGGAACATTTCTCCATATGTACTAGGCTCAAAGTTGGTGACAGCTTCCCTTCCATTAAACTTGATTGCAGCTTTGTCATATGCCCTGCTTGCTTTTAAAACAAGAGTGAGAATGCAGAGGACAAATTAACAGCCAGGAATTTAATGTAAATAACTGAAATCTAATTTCCTATACAACCTTGCAGCCTCTATCTCACTGTCAAAGAGTCCAAGATAAATATACCTGCAAGACATGAGAAACATTCATCAGATTGAGGCAAAATCCCACGGTGCAAACGGTTAAGAAGCACCTTTTTTTGGGTGGAAAGGACCAAGATTGAAGCAAGAGCACACTCAGTCAGTAAAAGAACTGATAGCCTCATTGGTTAAAGTTCTTTGCTTACTCAATATATGCAAATAAAAAGAACACTATAGAGTTCTTATAATTAAGTGAACGATTTGAAGGATGGTTTCTTATTCTTACTTCTTCCCAAGGAATTGGCCCATGCGAGCTTCCCAGCGACCACACTTGTGAAGAGTCACCCCTCTGTATTTGGAACTTCCACGTGAGAAGCCTGTGCTCTGGCGCCTGAGAATGTGCACGAACTCCTCCTTGCTCAAATTCCCCATCTGCCACAATGCAAGAGCTATAAAGAACTAACTACTCTATCAAGCAAATAAATGCAAGAAGCATTTTAGGAATTCAAGTGACCTGTTTGAGGTCTTCCTCGTAATCACTCAGATTAAAATTAATGTCAGCATCAAGCCCACGGAATTTGATTGCTGCTCGATCGTATGCTCTGCAGCAGACAAATTCAAATCTACATTAGTCGACTCATACATAATCCAAGTGACTAACACCTACCATGATCTATTGAACAAAGTAAGACAAACCTTGCAGCAGCATGAGCGGTATCAAAACCCCCTAAAATAGCAAACAATTAGATCGGGTAGCTTCATATGACAAGGTGTTATTAATCCTAGATCACAAAGGGAATTCTTACCCAAATAGACTTGCCTCCCGCAGTCCCTGCGTCAGAGTCAGAACACTAAATTTAGCGGAAACAAGTAAAATAAAGAAGGTATAATTGCATAATACAAACAAAAATAGTTAAAACAAGAAATACTAATTACAACCATATATGAGACTCCCATCTTCCAGTTCTTCTATAGAATGTAACTCCACGGTATTGCGAACTACGAGAACGCGGGCCTCGCCGGCTTTTCTTAACATGCTGATTCTGCTGCTGCAACGCGAGATTTGCCCACTGAGAACTCGCCACCACAGACCGTTTTGGCTCCGGCGCGGGCGCCGGAGCAGGCAAAGCAGGCGATGGAACTCGCTCCGGCGGAGGGAAGAGCTGCTTCGTCACCGAAATTGCTGGCTCGTTGTCCACTTCAATTTCGTCGTTGTGTTCTTGAACGTCTTTTAAAATAGCGAATCGGATAGGAGAAGCGCGATCATCCCCAGCGTTGAGAACTGAGGAAGAATCCGATGCGCCGGAATCGGCACCGGAGCCAACCGCCTCCTCTGGCGACGCCAAGTTGAGATCCAGCATCTGTGAGCCTCAAAGAAAACTTGGATGTTCTAATCTAAGGATCTCAGACTATTTCGATGATGATTTCAAAGCAATCTCCTACTTCATCACAGCTATAAACTTAAGAACTCAGAGATCCACTTAGTTTGCAGCTCATAGAACTCTGCTTCGAAGACACTGGATTGATTGTTATTCGGAACAAGCGGCGGAGGTGGATGAACGGCCGGAGAGCGGCGCGCGGAAAGGTTGTTCCATCGGCGAAGAGGTTGGAGTCGGCGAAGGGAAGAGTAAAATGAGAGGGAGCGGCCGTCAAGGAGTTCAGCTCAAAGCTAAACAAGAACTTGGACTTTGTTGGACGGGTATGATCTTGGCCTTTCGTTTACTGTCGTAATCACATCAGATAAATAGACATCTAGACTTTAGGTTACTGTCTTAACTCATCCGGAAGGACCGGTGATTTCGTGGCTTTTTTTTCCTACCAAAAAAAGAAACAAATGCCTTTTCTCTATGACACTTGGTAGGGGCCGTTTATTTTGACTAGAAAATAAAAAATTTAGAAAAAAAAGTGAAAAAAAATAAAATAAGATAAGAAAATAATAAAGTAGAAAGTAAAAATAAAATAATAAAATTAAAAGTGATAAAAAAGTAAATTTGAATTTGAAAAAATAGTAAGAAAATATATTTAAATAAGATAAGAAGTGATGAACAAATGGTAAGAAAGTAGATTTAATTTTTCTTATTTATTTTATATATAAAGTGGAAAAAATAAATTTTCTACTTATAAAAAAATAGTTTTTTAGTAATATTTTTAACAATAATTAAAAATATTCTTTAATAATAATAAGTAAAAAATATTTGTTGATGTTTGAACTGGGCCTTGACATAATCACCGGCTTAAGAAGACGACATGAAATTTCATGGACTTGTTAACACTGAAAATATTATATAATTAGCTTCTAAATTGTACTAAACATACCACCATGAAATTTAAATAAAAAATAATAATGTAATATGAAATAACTTAATAGAAAAGGACTATACAATTTTTTAAAAAATATTATTTAGCTTTTATTTTAATTACATAATAATTAAATATTAGTTCTAAAAAGGCGTCGGTTGGTTAAATATTGTAAACATCCATCATAAATAATTAAATTTATTAATAATAAATGTCCGTCTTTTTAAATTTTAATTTATGCAACTTTATTTAACTTGTATAATTTTAATTATAGACACAAATTTTATAATATAAAAAGACATACGTGATATAAAAAACTCTATATTAAATATTTGACAAGTACTAAATAATTAAGAATTTTTAAAACTCCACGTAGCAAATAACTTCAGTTTCCTCTGGTCTATATATTACAGAAAATTTGTTAACTAATTAACTATAATTCTTACTCAAAATGTCAACACACATATTCATTACTTAAAACTCTTTATTTTAAACAATAATTAGAGAATATAAAAAATCATATATAATACTAAATAACATGCATAAATGTAAATCTTTTTAAGTGTCAAATAAGGTAGGATAGCTATACATTTTTAAATTGATCTTCCATGCGGGCTGTAATATTGTCCATTTTGGATTGGATCGGATATAATTGGTTCAAATCTCAATTCCAGATGAGAGATAGGACCAATTGGCGGTCCGAACCGGAAAGGACCACTGATTGGTTGGTCTGATTTTCCTGTATGAAGTAACTTGCTGTTTCGATATTTTTCATTATTTATTTTTTCCCTTAATTTTCCCGAGCTAACGTAACTATTTTGACCGACATCTGCGCGCACATGTAAAGCGAAGCAGAGAGCAGCGACAAAAAGCCATCCATCCAGAGGAGAACGAACAAAGGGTTCCGTTCCGTTCCGTTCGTTCTCAACCCCTCTGCTTTTCTCTTGCTTGCTCGCGCCTCCGTCGCGGCTATCGATTCTCTCTGTAACTTCCTTCGAATACCGATTTCTTGCTCCCCAATGTAAGTATCGCTATCCCTTCTCACAATCTCCACTGTCTGGTCAATCAATCTATCGGGTCGATCGATTGGTCGCCGACCTACGATCAGACAATTTTTTGGCCGATTATTGACTATAATTTACCGATTTTGATGTCGGTGGCTTGTGATTGGATCTGGGTTTGTTTATATCTCCGGTGTAATTGTTTCGGTAGAAGAGGATAAGCTTTCACGAATTTGACAAAGGAATTGGGGTTTTCTCACGGTATCTGGCAGTGTTTAGAGATGCTGGGCTAGCACAGAGATTAGGTTTTGGGAAAACTTATTTTGGTTGTCGTGATCTTCTTTTTCAGAATCTCGAGTGTTTTGTTTTGTATTGGGTTTGTAGGATGACAATGAGTGACAACGGAGAAAGGACTTGCCCACTCTGTGCGGAGGAAATGGACCTCACTGATCAGCAATTGAAGCCTTGCAAGTGTGGATATGAGGTGAAGATTTTTTACTAACTTGTTACTTGTTGCTAATATTTATACTTTAAACTTGCAATGATCAGCATGCAGAAAGTGTATGCTCTCTCAAACCTGTAAAGTCATAGTTATGGACATGTTATTTGCAGATATGTGTTTGGTGTTGGCATCACATAATGGAGATGGCTCAGAAGGAAGATGCTGAAGGAAGGTGTCCTGCTTGCCGTACAGCTTATGATAAAGAACGAGTCGTAGGAACAGCTGCTAATTGTGAAAGGTTTCCTGTCCGCTTATATTCTGTCGTTGAATCATTTTATGATATGCTGCTGGTTACTCTTAACTTTTGCCTTGTATAGGGTGGTGGCTGAACTGACTACTGAGAAAAGGCAGAAATCTCAGAAGCCAAAATCAAAACCGTCACTTGAAGCTAGGAAACATCTCAGTACCGTTCGTGTAATCCAGCGGAACCTTGTTTATGTTGTTGGGCTTCCTTCCAATTTATGTGATGAGAATGTAGGTTTTTTATGTTTGCCTTTACGTGTCCCTATTACATTGTAGGGCGCTTTATTTAGAAACCATCCTTTGTGCTAAATATCATGGATGTTTACAGTTACTCGAGCGAAGGGAATATTTTGGCCAGTATGGGCGGGTTTTAAAGGCGTCAATTTCACGTCCAACTGCTGCAGCCGGGCAGCAAACATTCAACAATAATACATTTAGTGTGTAAGTTGTATTGTGAATCTTTGAGAAATATATGACACATGTTTCTCATGAGAAATCAACTGCAAAGTTATTTCCTAGAGCATTTTAAGATAAACACTTGCTTGGATTATCTGTAGTTGGACAAACTGTTCGTTAGTAGGACGACATCTCGAAGATTATCAAGTGAAAAATTGTTCATAGTAGCATTGCATGCATTTTAGTGTACAGTAACATTTTACATGATTGTCCTTAATTCTCTCACTTGCTTTTCTTGTACACCGTTCAATGAAAAACATTTTAAGGTTCTTTTAGCAGAGCTTTGTTCAAGTGCTATTTTGTAGTATAATTGATCTTGCTTCCAGTTTCTCTCATTAAGGTAGAATGATCAAATGGTCCGACCACGTCTTCTGGTCAACGGTCCGAACGCGGCGAGGGTAACATTGGCGGACCGGTGGTGTTCTACAATTACGCTACTCCACAAAAAACTAAATAATGTAAATTAAACTGATTTCTTCCATAATGAAAACAAAGAGTATATCAAATATTTATAGAGGTTAGGCCTCTAGCATTTTTCCAAATATTCCTCTTAAATATTCTCTTAATACAACTCCAAATAATAATTTCCTAATACAAATATTTTCTAATAGATTCTCCAAATAATATTCTTACTATAAATCTGATACAAATTTTAAAGTATGCTTCAACTCCAGACTCGACCTTACATGTCTTCATAAGGTTCGGGCCCATATGACTTAATACATAACATTCCACCTATCTCGAAAATAACCTTGTTCGCAAGGTTGGCATGCTCAGATTCCCCCAAATATTGACGTTGTCCAAACCACATAAATAAATACGTCAAATAAATTGCTAGTGGCCGTGACGTTGGAGTGGAGGAGACGGCGGGACAGCGTGGAGATGGGGAGACGAAGATGGTGGCGGCAGAGAGATCAGGAGTTGGCTGCGGCGGCAGTGATCGGTGGAGGTGACCTAGGGGACGATGACGCGAAAGGCAGGGATGACTAGACTATATAAGTGACGGAGATGAAAAGACTGCGACGAAGACGGCAACGGCCGTGGTTACTGGCAAAGTGGTGACGACGTGACTGCGGCATCTTTGATTGCGGTGGCGAGGAGCAGCTGTAAGTGCTGACGACGAAGACAGTTGATGTTGAACCAATGAGAGTAGACTGCACCGCAGGGGACGGTGGAGAAGAACGCCAAATGGAGACAACGGAGGCAGCGACGGTTGGAGACGAGGCTGACGATGAGTGGTTGGAGGACAGGACAACGAGATGACGTCAGGCGGTTGAGAGGGCAACGATGAAGGGCGGAGATGTTTGTAATGGAGCCGTCGGTGTAGAGGACGGCGGGGTGGCGGCAAAGGTTGAGATGATTATGGAGAAGCGGCAGGTGAAGACGGAGGACACATCTTTTTGTTATGCAGGTGGTGGTGCTGATGAGAAGATGATGAGGTGGATGGTGTTGATGACAATGACGATGATCAAGTGGTATAATTTGCATAATACAGCAGCGGCGAGGGTTCATGACCGACTGCTCTGGTAATGTTTGTTGACTACCGACGAGGTTGGCTCGTCGGCTCGTCGGTAGCCCTGACGCGGAGAAGGTAACGCTGCTGTCTAGAGGCGGCTCTACAATTTTGCACGTCTAAGAATTAAATAATCTAAAATAAATTGATTTCTTCTATGATGAAACAAAAGAGAACAACAGATATTTATAGCGGCTACCCCTCTATAATTCTACGAAACATTCCTCCTAAATAATCTCTTAATGCAACTCCAAATAATACTTGTATTGCAAATCAAATGCATATCTTAAACTTTGATTCACTCCGGACTCAATCTCTGATCCATGTCTTCGTGCGGCTCATGACCTTTTGACCTGGTATACAACATATCTTTCCAATTTTTGTATGAAGGTTTTAGATTTAATGTTGCTTTAGCTCTATGGTAGCTATGCACAGTTAGTACAGTTGTTGCAACCTATTATTGCAAGTAATTCATGTACTGTTTAGTTCATCCCTAGAACGTAGCTTTGATTCTGTCCTAGTTGGGCCTCAAATAGGCAAGCAGTGACCAATTCCGTACAGCGTTTGTAACTGGTGGCATGACAATGGCCTATTTCGTGTTTTAGTTTACTTCCTCGAGTTGGTATAAAGATCATTTTTGAGATTTCCCGAAAGGTTGCCTTTTGGTTAACTTTCAATTCAGATTTTTATAGCGGAGAGTAATAGTATGCCATATCGAGATGAAACAAAGATGGTGAATAAGCACTGAATTGAATCGGATGTAGGATGTTAGGCATATTCTTGATAATGAGCAATTCAGATATCATTCAATATGTTTTTGGGACCCATGAAAGCCCAACTCAATTGCAAATTGTAGAAAAGGGATTTGGCGTCAGAAGTAAGGTTTAGTTTCTTCCAGTTCAGATATTGAAATTAAAATCTTGGTGTTACAAGAGCTGTAATCTAATAGTATGTTACCTTACATCAAGAATATTGGTTTGGACGCCCGAGTATGATCGTCATAAGCAAACATTTGTAATGTAGTTTGGAACTGTTTTGCAATAAAGGGGTTCTTGCTTAAATGCATGTTGTGGCTGTCAGAATTTGTATGCCCTGTGGATAAATTGTTTTGGGTTTTTTTTTTTGAACAGGTATATAACTTATGCCTTGGAAGAGGAAGCTGTAAGATGTATACAGGCTGTACACAACTTTGTCTTGGAGGGTAAACCCTTGAGGTAAGATTGTAATGTCTTTACCTTAGGTTTCTTGCATCATAACTGTTTTCTGACACTAATTGAAACTGACAGAGCGTGCTTTGGCACTACGAAGTACTGCCATGCTTGGTTGAGAAATATGGTATGTTGAATTTTCTTTGCTTACTGAGTGGTTTACTTGATTTTAAAACTTTTCGTGTTTTAGTTCAGCATTTTATTGAGTGACAGCTTAAAATTTTGGTTCATCCAGAACTGCAGTAATCCTGATTGCATGTATCTGCATGACACTGGTAGTCAAGAGGATAGCTTTACAAAAGATGAGATCATTTCAGCTTATACAAGGTACTACATATTCATATGAACGTGCATAAATATTTACTAAACACATTTTGGGTTTCTTGTGTGGTCGTATAAAATTATTTACTTCTTTTTTTGGGGAAGGTAAATGGGAATGCTGGTATATTCATAATGCGACTTGTTTTTATTAATGAAGTCCTTGTACTAGCAGTGTTTTTTAACTTATGCACTTCTGGTAGCTCTTTTGCTAAAACTATGTTACATCATGCTAAGTTATATATGTATATCTAATATCTATATGTATATTCGATTGGATTCCAGCTTCTGATTGGTTTTTGGAATTCATTATTGCTGTTGTTCTTTAGGAGTAGGGTTCCACAAGTTGCTTCCAATGATCCGCAGAGGCGTTCCGGGAATTTGTTGCCTCCTCCTGTAGATGATGTATATAATAGTGGAGCATCTTCAGGAAGACATCCGGTTAAGAATGGGCCAGTTGTAAGATCCTGCAGTCTTTCTTTTACGTTCCAAAAGCTTCTTACCCTTCAAATAACATATTGAAGAGATTTCTACTTTTTCAAGAGTTTTTTTATTAGTAATTTTGCTGACCTCTGATATAACTTTGATTGAACTCGTGACTCATGGTTTGTAACAGAACAACGTAGGGCAATTGATAGCCCCTTCCAATTGCAATGTTATTGGGAAAACTAATGGTCTACCACCAGCTGCTTCGTGGTAAGTGACACGCGTTCCTTTTGTTCACCTTTTTTTTTCCATACGAATTCCTTATGCTGTAAGCTGTTATTTTGTCATAATCTTTCAGGGGATTGCGGGTTTCAAATGGTCCGCAGCCTCCCACTAGTACTACAGAGTCACAAGGTATATTTAGGCAAAAAGCAGAAATTGCTAATGCTTCAAATGTGAAATCAAGTTCTCCTTGGCATGATGATATTGCGACATCAAAGGCTTCCAAAGTGGGGCAGTTAGTGCACAATGAGAGCAGGCTTGGGTCTATGGAAAGAACATCTAGTAGCGGCAACGGTCATCTATCTGATGAAGGTCATGAGACATCATTTGATGAGTGTCAAAATCATATTACCTCTGCATGGGATGATGATGAATTTATACAGAAATCCATAAAATATAATTCCAAGAGTGTAGTAGTTAGTGTGCAATCCGCAGAACCTGTTAAGCGAAGATTACCGTGCACAACTTCTGTACCAGTTGTATCATTTAGAAGCTCTGAGGTTCCATTGAGCTCCACCAGCTTTTCAAGTTCTGCAGCTGGAGACAATGTTGATGGCATTATCAATCCTACAAACAGTGGGGTAGTAGTGGATGGCATGACAAGTGGACATTTTGGTTCACCTACAGCGAGCATTTCCAATGACATTGTAGATTGTAGTGGAGCTATGCATGGTTTATGCTTAGGGCTTTCTTCATTAAATGCTGCTTGCCATCTTGAGGCTGATGAATTAGTGATCTCCAGCCGCTCTTCAGACTCTGTGTTGCATCCTATTGTCGATAGTGAATCTCATCGTAATGCCAACAGTGAATCTCCTCCGTCTTCGAGAAATGCCTCTGTAACCACTGATTCAGATGCGTTTGGCCAGTCTTTTGATTTGAATTGCACGTCCAGAATACATGATCTGCAGTGCAGTGCAAAAAATATTGGAGATGTGCTAAATGATCATAAGCATGGAATTTCAAATGCTACTCTTCCACTCATGTGGCCATCTTGTTCTAGTGAGCTTCCCATTATAGCTGATTGTTATGGCAAAAGCTCTCAACATAGCAATTCGGGTGCACAAGCAGAGGATACCTCCTCTTTTGGGTCCCAAATCAAGTCAATTATAGCCACTGGTCATATCAACAACAAATTAAGTTCGTCTATGCTGCAGGAGACTTTTAAATCCTCTGATGTGAAATACTCAATAGAAAAGGCGAAGTTTGTAGATAATTTTGATAGTGTAGCTAATGTTAACAAGTCCGCAAGTGTAGAAACGGGAGAGTGCAACATAATTTCAGATATATTATCACTAGATTTTGATCCATGGGATGACTCATTATCTGCAACTAACAATTTCGCTCGGTTGCTTGGTGAAACTGGGATGCAGGGTGGGTCTAGTAAACAATCAAATTCATGGAGGTCACAAAGTAGCAAAGAGTCAAGATTTTCATTTGCTAGGCAGGATGATGACAGGAACACTGTGGAACCTCCAATTCAAGAAACAGGTCATGCTCGGTTTTTGTCCTCATCACGGCATGATATGTATGGTGATCGGTTTCCTAATGGGTTGCTTTCAAATGGTTTCGGGAGTCCCATTGTCCCTGCCAGCTGCAACACACTTGGTTTATCTGATCGGATTCCTGGTGAGTTTTTGTTTTTGAGCTTTATTATAGCCAATTTTTGTTTAAATTTTTTGTTGACTTATTAGCTTTCATTCTGTCTTTGTATCTATGTTGGAAGAGATGCTAATTTGTTTCATGGAAATCCATGTAGTTTATCAGCAAGTTTGGTGTTTTAAATGTGTTAGTCTGTAGCCTTCAGTATAAGTGATGGGACTAAAGATGATGGATTTTGGTAGTAGCTTGTGTGCACAAAATCTATCCACGGGTAGCGCCGACCCTTGTTCCCACTTGAAGATTTTTGAATTTCAGTCTATGTACTTTGCCGGACTGATATAGAGCATCTTTGTCAAATTCTTACTTGCCTAAGACATCTCTTGATGGTTGTAATATACTCTCTCTTAAAGAAAGAAATAATGGTTGGTGCACGGCCTTTTTAGTAGATGGGTAGATTGAACTCTGCAACTTGAATTGTCTCTTTAGGCAAAAGCTTCTTAGATCTAATACCACTAGACTTCTCCCATCACAACAGGAGCAAGATTCATAACCGATTATCTTGCTAAATGAAAAGCCTGGATACTGTGCTGAAAGAGTAGCTAGTGAGATTGTGTTCTGTCATCTGTGAGATTCTTTTACACACAATGACATACGGAAATAAATGGCAATCTCTCGTATATCTCTCACCTTCTCTTTTGGGATTTTGGGAACTTAAAGATACAAAAAGGTATCGTAACGTTGTCTTATCCATAAGTAACGAATTAATCCCTCTGTTGGCAGGTTTCTTATCTACTTTTGACTTATATTTATGCTCATAATGTTCGTTATTGGTTGTTGCTCATCATACCATCCTTGCAGTATAACTTTGTGATAATAAACTCGACTCTGCGTATTCTATATGATGAAACTTTTGTTTGTCTTCACATCTGTATTTCTATTTACTATACAATAGCATTAGCCATTCGTTTCTTTAATTATGTGTACTTGCTGCTCTAGTGTACAAGCGTGCAAATCCTTTGTGTGTTTTTTTTTTTGTTCAAATAAAAACTCGGTCACATTTCAAAAAGGAAGAAAAAGTCAAGTAATTATTCCTAACCTTTTTTAGCACCGTGTTTCACAGACATCAGTTGTCCTATCATTTCAAATAAGAAGGATCTCTCATCATGTTTTTGAGCTTTCTCGTTTCCTGATGCTTTTTGGTCCAAGTATTTCTTCACAAGATAGAAAAATGGTTTCTCTTGATTTATCTCACTTGTATGTTTTCTTTAAATGTGCTAAGGTGATTCGAAGTCTATGATATCAGCTCCACCTGGATTTTCTGTTCCAAACCGAGCCCCACCTCCTGGATTCTCAACCCAAGGTAGATATGATGAAGGATATGGAGCTTTTTCTGGTATAATGAATCCTCTTTTTTCCCATTTCGTGTGAGCCTTTTTCCCTTTCTGATATCTGTTTTGGCAGATCAACTTATTGGTGACTCTCCACTTCAAAACCAACAGCAATTTCATCCATATAAAAATACAGATGATGTGGAGTTTCTCGACCCGGCTATTTTGGCTGTGGGTAAAGGGAGGCTTCCACTTGGCGTAAATAATACAGGGATCAATTTGGCGAGTCCATTTCCTACACAATTTAATTCCTTTGAGAGAGACCCAAGACTTCAACTTTTGATGCAACAGTCCATCTCCACTCAGCCAGATCTTAGATTTTCTGAACATCCAGGACATAGCGGTTTACAGTTAAATGATTCTTATACATCCTTAAGTCTGTTAGCGCAAAATAATGGCATTTCCTCATTTGGACGGATGACTTTCCAACATCCTAGAAGCTTACAGATGTCAACTAACCCATGGGAGAGTTGGACTGATATCCAAACAGCTAATGATTTTGGTTTGTCGGAGAATACGAGAAATGTCAGAGTTGGGCTTAATAATTATTTTCAGGGCAATGAGGAGCACAGATTTAACATGGCAAGCTCAGGAAATATTTATAGTCGAACATTTGGAATGTAAATCTGCATGGGCTGCACATTATAAGCTGCTTGTGTATTTGTTGCCTATGGGCTGTACTGATGACAGCATAATTTGGGTATATGTGTGCTTGGTTATTCAGCTGATCTGTCCTCCTAATTTCCCAACAGTCTATGACATTGAATGGTGGATAAGTTGAGCTGCTCCATCGCAGGTAAGACAATTGCATCTAAATACACTTTATCCTCTTTTTTTTTGTTTAAAAAAATATTTGAAAAACCATAGTAGCAATTCTGGTCCATGGGAAAAAACCAAAAGTTTCATGGCTTGTCCTCAGCTATTTTTTGGTGGTGCTGTTTTTTAATCAAAACAGTGTTTCGGTATTTGTAGTATTACCATCTCAGTTTTTAACTTTTTTTTTCCAACTGTTGCTGGAACATTGTTATTCTTGTGCTTCCGTTCTCATAGAAGGAATTTGAATTTTTTGAAAAGCAGTTCATGACAAGTTTTTATGCTATTCAGTGTTTTACACTTTTGTTGCCCCTCTCATTCTTATCTTTGCTATTCTGGTACAGTTCTCAGTGATCATTTATTCTGTCATTGTGTTATGACATGTAGGGTTCTTTCCTCCATTTTTGGTAGTCGCAAGGTTTTCAGGATTAGCACATGATGATGGATATAAGTGCTCAGATGTACTTTCTTTAATGCTGTTTTCCAATAATTCTTTTTTCCATGGTGATGCTAACGTGGGCTCATCCTGCTGTGAATCATTTCAGGGTCGCGTTCTGGCTCAACTGAGGATAACCATACATTCCACAGAGTGATGATACATTGAAGATTTTCATTGAATTCATTTTGAGGGGTATGGTTCTGTTTTGACGAAGCTTTTTATGGCCCGTATTACATGCAGATACATAAGAGTTATAGCCAAGTGGCTAATCTTGTTTTTCCTCGAGGTAGACTCCAGTATCAACTGCCTTCGCTGTCATATAATTTTTGTAACTTGTAAATCTGTGCATCTTTGACTCTCTCTCTCTCTCTCTTACTCACTCACTCACTATGGTTAAAGAGGACAGCTGGTATGTCGAATATAAGATATGATAATGCATTTTGCACATTGTGATATATTGTTTTCTTTTGAGCGATGGCTTTTGGTTACTAATTTGTCTTTGCTGGAGCCGAAAAGATCATTTGTGTTTGTGGAACTTGGATATTGCTGTTGGGCCAGCTTTAGCTCTTTACACTTGTTGAATTTGTGAAATACCACTATCGTGTAGTGCACTCTATAATGGCCATTCAATGCCAATTAGTTTATACGCAAAATAATTCGTACACGGATGGAAGAAAGGTTGTATACATCTTACCCTATTATGGTGGAAGGCTGTATATGTCTTATTCTTTTCTACTCAGGCAGGACATATTACTGGATAGTTGCTAAAATAATGTTACATAACATCACCAATAAGTTAAATCAAAATTTTTGTTTTAAAGTATATTTTAGGCGCAAGTTTGTTCAAGTGCTACTCTTATTCTTTAACAAGATTGGGTTACAACTTTTTCAATTGGCTTTTGCACTTTTCTTGAGAAAAGGTGTATGACCGTTTGGAAAAATTGACCATTTAGCTGGAAATCTAATTTGCAGCGAGAGTGGTCTCTTTTTGCACGAACATCTGTTCATGGACCTGACTGAAACAAAGCTCAGGCCTCTTTCTAAGGTGGTGTTTGGATTGTATACTTAAAAAATCTATAAATTTTTTAATAATAGTAATATTTTATTCAATAATAGTGTTTCATGTACAATGATATGAGTGGTATTTTTTTAGGTATAATTAATAAATTTTATTTCTAATTTTGAACTTGTCGATATATATATATATAAGTTTAGTCGATTCTCCGTCAAGCTATTACCAGGCTATTTTTCAAGCCCTAGCACAGTCTACATGATGGCACTCGCGGACCGGGCCTAGGTCGGAATGTTTTACACTCAGACCAGACTGAGATTTCTACGTGCTTGATCGGACATTTGCCCAAGTTTCAACGACTATCAGCTGCTACCAGCCTACGAGAAGCTAGCAGCGGAAGCCAACGACAAACATAACAAGACGGGCACACTCGCGCTTGCATGCGCGAGCGCCTCGGCTCGTATGTTACGCAGCTTGAGACAGAGAGAGAGAGAGAGAGAGTTATACGTCTGGTTACTATTATCTCTTCCCAACGGCATGCAATTCACGGCTGCTGCCGACAAGACACGCGTTGAGAGTTGGGAGAGTTGCACACTTTCACTGGTTATTCATTTATAAATAAATATCTTATTTTAGATTATTATTTTGCATCTCAAAATATTTATTTAAAAATTTTAGTTATAAAAATTGTAAATTACATTGAATCAATTTTTTTTTTGGATTCAACGTTTTTCGAAAAAAAATCTAAAAAATGTTCTAAAACTCCATAATTATAAAGAATCAACGGATTAATTTTAAAACCTGTTTAAATATTAGATTCTCAAAATATTTTATTTAAAATTTTTATATAAAATTTATTTTCAAAACTTCTTTAAAAAATATTTATGTAGTACTCAAATTATTTCAATAAGAACTTCAAAAAAAATAATTTATAAAAATTTAATTGAAGAGCTTATTTATAAGTGACTTGAAAGTTAAGAACAGATATGCAATTACCCTTTGAGAGTTTGGAAGCAGGTAAAATGCTCACAGATTGACTAGGAATACGTGCATGAACGGATTCTTCACTGCCACTATACATCAAATCAGTATGCAAATATATGCTCTTGATTGGCAAATATTCTGTTTATTCTTTTAACTTTGCTTTATTAAACCGTTATAAATATTCTAATATTTCAATTATATTTAAGATAAAACTTAACCCCAAAAAAATAACATTTGTAATTCTTTTATTGTCAATTTTTTCATTTTCGTTTGTTAAGTAGCCAACATAGCACTATAATATTTTTTAAGTAATTTTTGTAACAATCTTTTTTACTTTTTTTCCCTTTTGACAGACGGCAAAAAAATAATTTTGCTTTTATTTCTATTCTTTCTTTTTTCTTTCATCTTCTTCAGTGACGATTGACGAAGAACCGACCATCCCTTGTTTTAGATGCGTTTCTTGTTTTCGCGCCCATTTGCTGATAAATTAACAAAGACATAATCATAATAATCCGTTTAGGCCTGTGTAATTCACTCCGTTTAATTGGTAAAATTGTGGAACCTCATATGAAATCGAACACTACGTGGACAGCACGAACAAAACCTAGTGCATCCAAAATAATTATCCATTAATAATAATAAAAAATTCCCAATATACCTCAACAAGACTCTTTGTTGTAAAACTCACAACCTAAAAATTATTTTTAGTTAATTTTTTATCTGTTGGTTACTATTTTGATATTTTTTATTGGATTACTAGTGTTTTTCAAAATTAATAAGTGCACAAAAATTAAACACCAAATTAACAACTGATTGTTTTCGGGTCAAAAACAACTGATTATTATATAAATAAAAGCTTGGATAGCAATTTTCGATGTTATTGGATTTGAATTAAACTGCACTTCATCAATTAAAAGAAATAAAAAGAATGATTAAAATTCTATTAGAATACTATCATTTCAATTTAGAAAAAAAAAAAAGCAATGTCAGTAATTTGACAGCCACAAATAAAAAAGCTAAAAATAAAATTATCGCGTACGATTTTTGCAAAGTTCAAAAATATTGTAGGTACAGCTGAAATGTTAGAGTTACATCGATGGATTAAGTCAGAATTTAAGAGACTAGACATAATTTTTGCTTTTATTAACTGATCAACAATATAGAAAGCAACCTTGCTAGTGTCGTTTTACGTCTAAAATCAAGTATATTAGACAACTAATGGACATATAAGATGAAGAAGATCTATATTAAAATTCCCATCACATCCCTCCTTGTCTTCTGAAAAATAAAGGAACTTGTCCAGAAGAGTATTGCAACAATGCAAGAATGCAACATGTGTTTAAGTCCTAGTTTTTGTATAACAAAATTGCAATCAAAAGATGTTTTAATGACAACAAAGATCTGCATGGGCGCTGGCGGACGGTACACATTGCTGATCAATCGAATTCCGACGCCAAACCAAACAGATGGCTGGAGCGCTGCCACGCCACAGACACGCGAGCGTCGCTGCCATGAGACCCACGGTCACCCACTCCTCCGCCGACAAACGCCTGCCATTCGACCTGACATTGATCCTTCTGGAGTAATGTACCCCTCGTTCTTATTCCTTCGCCTCGAGAAAACACCATCTCACTTCTCTTCAACTCAATTTTCATGCTTGCCAGCACCTCCAACAACGACGCCAAGCTAAGCATCGTTGTCCCGGTGTGAACTAGCTGACGGCGACCGCAGCGCCGCGCTGGGGACCGTTGGATTTCTCCACTGCGCTGACAGACTGACAGTGACGCCAGCACGAAACTGGCCAAACCTGACCGAACCAATTCAAACCAGACTTAGAAGCGTAAAAAACTTTACAGATTCAAATGGAGCACGCGTTGTCAGTTGAATGATTCTCGAAAACATGAAATTCTTTATGGGGGGTACTCATTGCATTTGACTGGTATAGTGGTATGGCCCAACGGATCATAGGTAGGGGTGTTCATATACCGGTCCGGACCGAAAAACCGGACCGGACCGGTCGGTTCGGTCCGGTCCGGTCCGGACCGGTATATTAACGGTCCGGTCCGCGGTCCTATATCTACCCTTGTATCGGTCCTCGGTCCGGTCCGGTCCAAAACGGGTAAACCCGAGAACCGGACCGAGGACCGGTTTCTCGCCATACGCATTGGGAGTCTGCCTAAGCGGCTAAGCCCAAGGCCTGCTGGCCCATGTGTTCAATAATCACTCATAACTCTAACCCTATTCCCAAATCTCTTCCAATTTCTTCTAGAAAATCAGCCTCTCTTCTTCCTCCACCGCTCTGTCACACCACTAAAAATTTCGTTCGATCTCATATCTCACTCTCACGCCTCACTTCTCTTGTTTTCTTCAACTCCTCCGGGCCTCTGGCGCTCCGCTATTCCAGCGAGATCTCATCTCTCGATCTCCAGATCAAAGATCTGATCGATTCGTCGTCTGAACTTCTATATTAATATATAAAAATTGTTTATCTATCTTTTATGCTTTTTTCTGCTTTATCTTTTATTTTTTTACTGTTTTTCACTGTAATTGTTTTTCCCTATTGAATCTGTAACATGTTTCTGTTAAATCTATTTTTCTGTTAATTTATTTGTTCCAAATCACCATATATTCTGTTTATTTCCGAATCACCATTTATTTTGTACATTAATTTATTTGTCTCTTCATAATTGTATGGTTCTGTATTCTGAATCTTTGATGTTGGCTTGTTGCTGATTGCATTTTTTTCCCAAAAAAAGCAGATAAACCGGTCCAACCGGTCCAGTCCGGTCCGGTCCAAACAATTTTCGGACCGGTCCGGTCTGGACCGGTTATGTTGCAGTCCGGGTCGCGGTCCATCCTCAGCTCCTTGTACGGTCTTCGGTCCGGTCCGGACCGGTCCGGTTCGGTCCGGTTCGGTCCGGTTCGGACCGGATGAACAGCCTAATCATAGGGCAGCAAACCGATCGGTTTAGAAGGACCGGTTCATTTCTAAACCGTTGATGAAATGGACGGCGGGGATTAATAGATAAAGAAAGGCACGAAACCAACGTGGACTGACACGCCTTCTGGGGTTCGGCTGCAGATCTCCGCCTTCAGCTCTTCTATTTATTCCAAGGAGTGAGAACTCTCAGTTGTTTTCCTTTTCCTTGCCGGAGAATTTTTAAGTTTCCAGAACTCTATGATGGAGATTTCTTATTCACAATATCAGGTGATTCTACTACGATACTTTAAATTTTGATGGTGGTGTCGTTCATTTTTGTAGTCATCTTGTTCAAGTAAAAGTTCTAGATGTACGCTTGAACTGGAACTTACGATTTCATGGTTTCAAATTTGTTTCGATCTAGCATTTGGTTTTTCATGGTGCAGGATCCAACATGTCGTTTTTCTCCTCTCCGGCGCCATTCACCTTCAAGCATGTTCATTTTTCGAGTGATATAACTAAAATTTTCTCTTTTTTTTGTGCATATATTATAAACACGTGAATATTCCTCAGGCTGCTAAAGATTCCAGCTACGATCACCATCTGGAAGAAGTTCTTGGATGTTGCCCAAAGCTACAGCTTCAAAATCACGAGCAGCATCAGCAGGCAGAGAAGAAACTAAAACCAAATCCAGATCAAGCTCCAACATGTCCAAGATGTGATTCTATAAACACAAAATTCTGCTACTACAACAATTATAGTCTCTCTCAGCCAAGGTACTTCTGCAAGGGCTGCCGCCGGTACTGGACACACGGTGGAACTCTCCGCAACATCCCCGTCGGCGGCGGCTGCCGGAAAACCAAGAAAAGCTCTTCATCTTCATCTTCTAAGAGAAGTCATGATCACCAGAATTACCAGAACGTCCCTGCAAATAATCCTAGCTCTGAACCTAATAATGCCAGTGGGTTTTTTGATGTGCTGAGGAATGGGTTTCTGGAACCTGCAACTATCGCTTCTAATTCTGATCTGAATTGCTTTCAGAATTTGTGGTATGGTTTCGATGATCAGGAAGAACTTAAGTGTGGTTTAGCAGCTGTTAATTCACCATTAAATGTCACAGTTACACAGGAAGCTGTTAACAGTAACCATGGATCTGCCATTGAAGTGGATGGAGAGAGAAAGAATATAATAGAAGGTGCAGATTTTCAATGCGATGGTATTAGATTCGTGGATTTAGACTTTTCTTCTCCATTTTCATCTTGGCAGGAGCTTATCAATAGCTCTCAGCTGATGTAGAAACTATGGATGGTAGTATATCAAAATCAAAGTTTTCTTTTGTTTCTTCTACTTATTTCCCCTCATTTCTTTCAAATGTGCTGCCACAGAAAATAGACCAGCAGAACGTTTTTGTTTTTCTTTTTTCTTGTTTTTGTTTGAGACCTTACATAGTTACAAATTCACTCCAAATGTTCAAACTAAAGTATAAAAAAAAAAAAGAAAGTTGGTGTAATTAACAGTTTATGCTGTGCAATTGAATCCTTGAAAATATTCAATGTTCGGAGTGTTAGATGAAGCTTGGTTTTGATAGTGATAACGGAAGAGAGTGTTCAAAATTGAAAAGAGGTACTGAAAGGTAAACAAGACGGAAAACATTTTTTTTGTTTGTTAAACTTAGTTATGTTACAGTATAATTGTTTTTTATTTAAGGAGGAAAAATAATGTTATGCGTATAGATAGATTCTAGATAATCTAACAGAGTAATACAGTACAGCGTTGTTAGTGGCATCTACTACTCTGCCAAAAAATTTATCAATTTAAATAGTTAAAATAATTATAGATATAGTTTTAGGAAAGGTTACGGTATAAAAGTTTGTAAATTTTGATTAGATTTATAATTTTTATTTAAAAATTTTATCAAAATACACTTCTAAATAGATATTTTACAATTTAAAAGTATTTAAAGTGAGTTTTAAAAATATTTTTAAAAAGTAGTTAAATGTTGAAGTTCTAAATAATTATTGAGGAGAATTATTTAAAAAATTAATAGTAAATTATAAATCTAATTAAATTACAAAATTCTTTTGTTAAATTTTTTTTTGAAAAAAATATTTTTAATTTTTTAATTATGAATTTAATTTTTTTGGTGGGTGATTTTAACAATATCCGCGAGTCACTAGCTAGACCATTTGCTGAGAGTTGCATATTTAACTACTGGGCCGCCGTTTGTGGTAAAAAGAAGAAAGCCTTGGAAAATGAAGGATCTTGAAAGATTTGAGTGGGAATATTGTGCTGGGCATGTTTCCAAGAAATTCCCTTGTTCACGAGTATGATTGCAACTCAGCTGGTATGTCTCCGTAACAAGCTATAAAAAAAAGGATACTACCATATCAGCCCCCAAGGTTTGAAAATGTTCAAATCAGCCCCCCATTTCGAATTTAGGTCAGATCAGCCCCTGGTTACTGTTTGGAGTTTTTTTTGGACGAAATTGCCCCTATATCCGTTAACACTTCAGACACCGATATCATCCATTTAGAAGCGATCTCGGAAAAAACTTTAAACATGAAAGTTGTAGATCTCGGCAAGAACTACAACTTTCATGTTGAAAATTTTTCAAAAAAATACTTCAAAAGTTATGTTTTTGAGGTCGGAAGCATAACGGGTCGACCCGACCCGACCCGAAATTGCTACAAATAGTTCGGACATCGAAAACACCTACCTAGAAGCATTTTTTGAAAACATGTTGAACATGAAAGTTGTATATCTCGCCGAGATCTATAACTTTCATGTTCAATATTTTTTCAAAAAATATTTTTAAATAGGTGATCTCGGTGTCGGTAACAAAAGGGCAGTTTTGTCCAAAAAAAAAGGTAAACAGTAAATGGGGGGCTGATTTGGGATGTTTTGGAGAGGAGGGGCTGATATGGTATAGGAATTGAAAAGTGGGGGCTGATTTGGTATTTTCCCTAAAAAAAACAAATGCAAAGGTAGATAAAATAGTAAGTTTAGATTTGCGCTATATTTGGAAAGTAGGGATAAATTATAATGAAATGAAATGAGATAGAAGAGAAAAGAATATATGAGAGAGAAAAAAAAAAAGAAAATAAAAAATTGTTTCATTTGGATTAGAGAGAAATGAATTGGAAGAAAGTATTACTATATAAAATAATTTAAAATTTAAATTATTAATATAATCTTATTCTTTTTAGCTTTATAATAATATTAAGGATAAACTAATAGTTCTCTTCTTTTTTTTTATTGTTGAAGGAAAAATTTTCCTTAATTTTTTTCAAATATTCCATGATTTCCATCTAGCAAACCTTTCCGAGCAAAAGTCTAAACAAATGAGCAAATCTCATGTAAAAACACCAAATAGCCTGATTACCATGCTATCATCTAGGAAAATTTCCATGTGAAAATGTACAAAATGACCAAATAATCATCCAGAAAACAAGCAAACAAACCACAAATCTCTTCTAACGCTCCCAGCTAATCCAGTAAGCATGGAAACTGTACATATATATCAGCAAGCAGAATTTCAATGCAGAATGTGACTAAACTAAGAAACCAACAAACAAGTAAACTATAAATCTCATCCAAAAGATCCCAGATAATAGAATGTTCCAGTAAAGTGTAAGCATATAATCTACACATGTCTAAACAGATCAGCTCAGCTGGATCTCCATGATCAGATTCAATCATACCCCGCTAGCGATAATGACGCCGGTGACAACAGGGATGAGCGTAATAATTTCTACTTGAAAGAAATAGAAAGTAGACATTTTGAAAAAATAGCTATTAAAAATTGAAATTTGAGATATAATAATTTCTAAACTATTAATAGTAGTTAACTTATAAAACGTATGTTTTTTGGTTAAATTTATCGTATTAGGTGATTAGTAATTGATTGTTGTAATTTTGGGAGTCAACAGCATGGCGTTACAAGTTACGTAGTATGGGGTTCATCTTCTTTCTATCCGGTTCCATACCTATCACGTACACCGACGTTAAGATTTTGTTGAGTATAGAATATGAAGGGTAATTCATTCACCATATTTTAGAGTTTAACTATTAATGCCATCAATGGATAATGGTATCTTATTATAGAGTAAACCACAAGTTATCTTCTATCTCATATTCGGTCATTTCGTTAGTTAGAACAACTAATTTTACTGACTAATGATACATAAGTCTTTTTACGTACGACGGATGGCTTCGTCTTGGAATCAATTCCATAATAGTCTTTATCCAGATTGTAATGGCAATATCACGTACGGCTCGTAATGACAATATCAGTGTCCAAGAAAACCCATATGCAATCTGTAAAAGCATATGCAAATACGTCCGTAGTAACATACATGATGTCTTTCATAACTATGCAAGCATCTTTAGGACGGTAATTGTAGTAAATTCCGAAAACGAAAATATTTTATCCTAAGTTTTACTTCGAATTACTTTTAACTAAGGATAAGTGGCATTTTGGTCCTCCAACTTCTCAAATTTTTATCAATTTTATGAGTTTTATCTCAAAAAATATATTTTAACTTTCAAAAACTGTAACGTTTATTTCTTTTCTCAATTACTGTTAAATTTATAATTTATCACCTTAAACCCATTCAAGTAACACCTTAACTTTTATCATCAGTCACCTTATAACTATCCAAACACACCTTCTACTTATCTTGTGACATATTAATCATCACAATTTCATCACCTTATACCTATCTCAAGACCTCAAAAGATATGCTTCGTACCGATCCATCATCTTGCACCTATTCATAAAAAACTCTAATTTATACCCTTTATCATCTTACACCTACATAGAAACGCCTAAACATACAATCCACACTATTCATCCCTTTACATTTATCTCGAGATGTCGAATTCACCAATCTCTCCGATTACCTTACGTCTATCTGAGACATCGAGACATAGAAACCTTCAACTTTCATTTGCGTCTTTTTACATCTCGAGAATATATAATGTAATTAATGGTAAAAGTCTATGTGCTCGACATTTCTTAATTACTGTAAGAAATGAACAAGTAGAATGTGCTTTACGGGTTGTTTTAAGGTGATGAATAGCGTAGCTAAAAAAAAGAAGATCAGTGTAATTTTATTCAGAGAGGTACTAACATAAAACTGGATGCTATGAGATAGGTATAAGATTGATGAATTGTGAATATTCTCTAAAACTAATAATATACAAATTAAAAAAAAAAAAGATTGATTAACATTGTTAGCTAAAGAGTAAAAAAATCAATTGATCCAAACAAAGCTGATGAATTAAAAGTTATAGATCATATTAAAAAAAAATTATATTAAATTTTTTTTTTAAAAATATTTATAGAATAGTCAATATATTATATCATGAATTTTAAAAAGAGTTTATTTATAATAATTTTAAAATTAGGGGTTGATTTGCAAAGACTTAGACGGATATGTGATTTTTCCAACTTAAAATTAGAAAACCAAAGGGGTAGTTATCCTTTTTAATTATAGGCAATTACAGGTAAGTGCTGAAATTCCAAGAGGATATAAAATAAAGTCTCCGGGATGAAAAATAACCGCGGTAGATTTCTCAAAAAAAAAAAAAAAAAAAAAAAAAAGAAAAAAGAAAAATAACCGCGGTAAACTAGTAACTCCCCGAACGCCAATCACAGCGATAAATCACGTGGAAACCGCCGAAGCAGATGGAGTTCCCACTATAAAAGCAAGCAGCAAAGCTTTCCCCCGACGAGCTAATTGACCAACGGCAGAGATAATTCCTGTGATTGATCTCAGCCTTCTCTTCTCTCCCTTCTTCACCACCCTTCGATCTCTCTTATCCTCTTCTCAGACGCTCTCACCGCAATCGCAACACACATACGAACAACTCCAACGAATCTTATAAATAAATACCAATCAGGTGAGCTCCCGCTCTCCCATTTTCAATTCACATTCGCTCTCTCGATCCAGGGTTTAAATCGGTCATGGATCTTGCAGGGGGTTGTTGTTATGGCTGCGGAGGCGGCGCCGGCAAGCTCCGGCGGTGGAAGTTACGAGAGCGGTGAGCAGAGCCCTAATCGATCTAGTGTTCGAGAACAAGATCGGTTTCTACCAATCGCAAATATTAGCAGGATTATGAAAAAAGCATTGCCAGCGAATGGAAAGATCGCTAAGGATGCTAAGGAGACTGTTCAGGAGTGCGTCTCGGAGTTCATTAGCTTCATAACTAGCGAGTACGTAATCTAATTGTCTTTGCTGGTGATTTCGTGGTCTGTGTTGTATTAATTTTGTGGAATATAGGGCAAGTGATAAGTGTCAGAGGGAGAAGAGGAAGACGATAAACGGAGATGATCTGTTATGGGCTATGGCAACGCTAGGGTTTGAGGACTACATTGAGCCCCTCAAGCTGTATCTTCAAAAGTACAGAGAGGTATGTAATGTGATTTCTTTGTATAGTTTGTTGTTGCTTTGGATCATAACTCATGTGTTTTGTGTTTTTGTGATGGCCGCTGCGATGGATGCGGTGATGCAGATTGAGGTACTTGATCAAGTTTACTTTTGACTGTCATCGTTGATATTTATATTTATATGGACAACGACAACACACCACTATTGCCCCATACTTCTGACACCGTATTCTTTTACATGCTATAACAACAGGCTTCATTCCAGTACGTCACTGTGTTTATAAAATTGCATGTGGTTTTTGCTATTTACCGATGTGCCAGCAGTCTTAGCATTCTGGACAGTGCATTTATGTTCATAATAACGCACCTTCTATGTTGATATTGTTTGCACCACTATTGCCGCATGCATTGACAGCCACTACACGCACTTCAACAACTGGTTTCTTTTACTGTCTTCAGTTGGTTTCTTTTACTGTCTTCAGTTCAATGATTCAGTTGGAGCATTTTGTTTGTGATTTTTTTTAAAATGCATGTGCAATTCCCTGGTTTCCGGGTAATCATACATAATATTTTGGGTAAAAGAGTTATGTTTGCTATCTCAATTTTATCCGGACTACCGTTTGTTTTTTTTTTTTTGGTCAATAGGTAACAGACTTTATTATGGTATTCTATGATACTTCAAAAAAATGCACGTGGCATTTCTCTTAATTGGTGTGTATTTTTTTGGGGCAGTATTTTGTAACTATGTATCTGTTGGTAACACAAAGAAATTATAGTTTCCAAACCTGCTCTTCCTCATTTGTTGAGCCAACAAAAGGTAAGAACTGTATGCGGCTTGTTGACCTTAGGTATTTTTAGAATGCTCCTGTTACGGTTATAACATTTATTTCTTTTATGTGGATGTATTCTTTTACTTTGCTTTTGTCATACATTCATACACGCGATACATAGGATTTGCATTTTAAATGAGTAGGTAGCAAGAAAGTGGGTTGTTTTTATGAAGTAAGACAGATCGAAAACATGTGCAGTTCTTAAAATATAGTCATCATGCCGTCTGGCTAGAGTATTGGTTTGCTGCATTTAAAGTTGTTTAGCATCAAGTTACTCATTTTGGCAACAACTTTTGCTACAAATTTCCTATCAACTGAGAAATCCATATACTATGAGGTGGACTGAATTCTTTAAACTTATTTAAAGGAAAAATTATGCTGAAGCATAGTCTGTATACTTCTAATAGAGTTATATGTTTTTGCCAGGGCGATAGCAAAGGATCTGCCAAGACTGGAGAAGGCTCTGTCAAGAAAGAAGGCAATGGATTTCAGGGCGGAGCTCAAGTTGGCCCTAGCAATCAGGTTTTGTCTAGCATGCATATTAGAAATCAATCTTATGTTACGTCACTCTTGTAGCCTGATTTTTGATGATTGATCTAGCAGCTGGCACATCAAGGCTCATATACACAAGGCATTGACTATATGCATCCAGCGGTAATTTTGTTTCCTTCCGTACTGCATTCCACAAGTGTGTGCAGAATGCAGACCCTATTGGCATCATCTTGAACTACATATTCAGTACTTTGTTTATGATGTTATTTCTTCTGTTATTGGACTCGCATGCAGTCATATATTGTTTGCTGTTAGTCATTTCTTCTTTTGTTCTTATCCTCCTTTTTGCGAGGGGTAGCTTTTTACTAACTTGTAATCATGGCGAAATTTGGGTAAGCTGACATGTTCAACAAGGACTAGGGGCAAACCTTGTTTGTTAGTCTCTTGATTTGTTCAAGTACGTAATCCACAGGGCACATGATATGAGCATGCAGTCAGTGCTGTATTGTTTTTATGAGTTAACATGAGACGAGAGAAGGCGAAAGATACAAGTTCTTCTACAGAGAAATTCTGGTCTCAAAACCTGTGGACCTGAGGTTCTTTCTCTTACCAGTGCAGAACTGAGATTAGGTTTCTTTTTCCAATTTGGTAACTTTAATTAAATATATAATAAATCACAAAACGTTCGGAAGTCATAGTGTTCAATGATTTGGTGGAAGTCAATAACTTGTAGTACATGAGGTGGTAAATATACAAGGTAGTATCTTTTTTTATGGTAATTTCTTTCTTGAGCAAATTAAGTGTAGGTGGATGTAGTTTCTGATGTCTGTTGCCTGGGAACTAGTTATGTCTGTCCTATCTAGATTTGTGCTTTTGCTTAGAAGATGATAGCAGGAATCTTCCACTCACTTCCCCTTTTTCTTGTTCTGTCATTTATGGATATCAGTCAATACTGTTGCTCCTCAGCAGTACATCAGGTCACAAGGAAACAAGACCTGGTTGCAATCTATTCGCAAATGGATGTCCTGCTTTTAACCTATGTGGTTGATGCCACTGCTGTTTTTTTTTTTTTCATTTTTTTTAAATCATGTCTTGCTCACTTTTTTTTTGTGTATCTTGGCAGTTTCATAACGGTGATATCTCCGGTTAAAGGAATGAAATGCTTATATCAGTTGGTTTTATTCAGGTAAGGGTCCCTAATCTTAACTATTGCAGGGATCCTTGATGTAGAAACCATATCCACTACTGGTTGATGGTTCATTGCGGTAAAATAGTTATTGATTTGCTGAAATTGCAATTGATTGTTTGACCAAAAGTAGTTGAAGTTAAAAAAATTTTAGTTTTGCAAGTTGCATCAACATGCCTGATTAAAATCTTTTGCATTTTTAATATAAACGTTTGAGTTAATGAGAGAAATTACATTGGATTAGGATCTGAGGAGAGTTTGCACATCTGTATTTTATTGCTGAATAGAATTCGCCTGAATTTGTTTGGTCAGTTGCACAAATCATTGTGAGCATAGTGTATGAACCGCGAGTATCTAAGATTGAATCTCATATTGCAATTGCTGGTGAAGTAGAAATTCTCTGAAGGATTCAACAACTTGCAGCACAAGCATTGGTTGATGTTTGTAGATAGTCATATCACTTTCCGTCAAGGTTTTCCGTGCCATGCCGAGCAGTCCGAAACTCGAGACGTGCTGACTGTGCCGTGCCGATCTAACGAATTTGTATAACTTTTTATTTTGAAAATATTAAAATTATTTAATAAAAAATATTAAAAAACAGTAAATACAAAAGTCGTAATTATATAATGCATAATTCACTGCCACATAGAGTGTCGATATGGATGTAGAAGGACTTTAAAATTCAAAGCAAAATAAATAAATAAATAAAATTAAAAAAAATTATGTAGCTTACCATCATGGTGATACCCACCTAAAACCAATGCTTCCCGTAGATAAACGCCTAGCCATATCTGTGGATGAGAAATATTTTTTTTGGTCATGATCAGCCATACCTCTATTTGGCTGTAGTTTTTAAAAACTTAAGCTTATCATCATGGTGATATCCATTTGTGTCGGTGTAGGCATAGTTGCATATATTAAAGGCTTTATTTAATCACCATATACTTGAAGTTAATATAGGTTTGTACGTGGTGGTCATGTTCCAATAACTTATCGTTTAAAGTGAATGCTTTGCCTACAGTGCTTGTTAAGCCTACTTCTCCTTTTTGAGATTGTAAATATCATGATGGTCCGATTGGCTTTTCCTTACATCACTGTTATACTTTTTACAATGTGTGCGCGTTATTTAGCAAGATTTTAACTTCATATATGGCACACACAGACTGATGATGGTTCTTTAAATTTGCAGTTGCAGCTGTATGCTAAAAATCAATTTTAACTACTGGGAATGGCCATTCAATCTATTTATTTATGGTTTGAAGCTCGGGAAGGAGATTATATTTAGCATCTCTATTGTGTCTATTGTTGGTTTTTGTAATCATTCCAAATAGTTACATGACCGAGAATCATTTCGTAGTAAGGTAATGTTTTCATCTATCTTGTGCATATTGAGTACGGACTCCATTGCCTGCCTAATTCGAGGTGTATTTGATTGTTAAATAAGCTGAACATGTCTTACTGTTATGACTTACTTCTGTGTTCCTCTGCCAATAATAGCAATAATTTTGATTTTGTGATGGTACCTCTGAGACATGTAAGATTGCGCATTGTGTGGAACAAACACAAACTACACCAACATCGTCTCTTTTTCACATGGCGGCCGTAAAAGCTTGAAACAATCGCTACTTTGTGTCATACAAGCGATTCACTATTTCCATTCAAACATCATTTTTTTAACTGCTCTGCATGTTCTTATAGACATTCATCGTTCTTTGTATCCAAGAAAACCTTGGCTATAACAGCTCTAGCTGCAAGAGGCTCTCCATCTATCCAGGGAGGTGCAAATCCTCGATCAATCACTTCCGGCCATCGTTGTGCATGATGGCTTAGGAATTTTGCCATCATTTTATCTTTCTTTTGTCTAAGTTTCTCACCAGCAAATTACAACACGACCCACAATGCAGAGCTGCTTTTTAGACGTTAGCCAATAAATTGGGATTCATGGCGACCTACATCTTCAGCACTCTTTTAATGTAATTTTTCTTACAAGCTATCGATAGTTTCATTGATTATTTAAGAGCATGATCCAATTTATTATATAACATTAGCTATAGATACATATATTAAGGGATGAAAACCTGATTAGTCTGCGTGTCCGTTCTAATCGTACATGCTTGGCTTAGCATTACCTATGTGGACTACTGTGCACTTTGTGGGGCTGCTGCCAATAAAGCAAAATTTCACCATGAAATTTAGCTCAAGGGTAGCTCTTACAAATAAGCCTTCAACGACACAGTTGATAGAATTATTGATTTCCATGAACAGTTGACAATAGAAGCCTACCATTCATAGGCATCTTAAAGCAAGACAGAAGCAAAAATATCTGGGTCTGCCGCACGTTCTCTTTGATCTTTAGTTCAACTAAAATTAAGAAAAAATGAATGAGAAAGCACTTAGTAAACACTTGCATTTCATTAATCAATTTAGAACGATAAAATACGTCGTCTATACTTGATTTCTACTTAAGTACGAAAAATAAATAACTTACTAAAATCTTTAGAAATTTAGATTGGAATTAGCAATTTAAAGGAGAAAAGTGACAGAACTACACGAATGTGATATGCCCAGTTCTCCACTCTCAGCTTGAGCTAGAAAAATAAGAAAAGAAAAAATCAAGAATGCAACAGACTGTGCTGCTAAGAAGAATTTAAAATAAGACAAAGTCAGTTTACTCTCGAACAAAAGCTTAGAGGTTTACTGCTAAAACAGGTTGATAAGAAGAATTTAAACTTGGATCCACCTCCCTGTATACGGCCGTCTCTGATTGAAACAACAATAGCAAATCGAACAGAATCAGATTTAAATGGGTACGCACATGTCATTGGAAGCAGGTTAATCTTGGTCCTCTACGGTCAGTGTTTTGAGTTTTCGTCTGCGTTCGAGTTTCAGTCTTCTACAGTGAGTTTATCATCATGGATGGCTTGCGATATTTTTGCAAAAAAAAAAAAAAAAAAAGTCGAAGTGAGTTTAAATCGGAATTAATGTTGATAAAATTTGAGGTAGATATATTCACTTTATTCATTCTTAAATTATTTCGCGCAGAACGCGTATACAAAAAATTTATAGGCAAAATAGATTTACATTTGTTCTAATTAATAATAACTAGAGAAAAACGTGGAAGAGGAGGGAACTGAGGCTCCCGTATTTGACAACTATAAGAGCAGACTCATTTATCGTTACTAGGGATGTCAACGTGGACGGGGAATGGACGGGGGATTAGTCCCCATCCCCGTCCCTGACTTTGATCTCCGTTCCTTGTATCCGAGGGGATCTAGCGGGGACGGAAAATCTCCGATTTGCTATTTTTTTAAAATTATATACATAATATTATTTAAATATAGACAACAAAATAATAAATTATAACAATTACTATTTAATTTTTTTCAATCATATAATTTTTTTTTAAAAAATCAAGCAAATTACAACAATAACAACTTTAATCATATAAATTTATAAAAATCACACATAACTATTTACAAAATTACAACCCAACCAATTTTTGGGACAGGACGCGGGGGGGAGATAGGATCCCCATCCCTGGCCTCGATAGAAAATTCTTTTTTAATCCCTGTCCCCGTCGGGGAATCCCCGAACCAACTTTTTGAGGCGGAAAATCGAATTTTCCATTAGGTTCGGGATAAATTGACATCCCTAATCGTTACCTGTTCTGACCGCATGACACGATTACCTGCTATATGCAGCATCCGATGCGTTTGCTCGCGTCTTTACCGGTTATTAAAAGTTGCCAATTAGGCAAGGCAACTATATATTGTTGGACTTACATCATACAATTATACAAAATTGTAAATTTAGAAATTCATAGTGCCATAAATAACCTACTGACTGAGTCACTCCCCTGACAGGCTAATTGGCTTAGACTGGTTAACAACTCTCTGCCGCATACGTGTGCGGAGTTGCATACGTTGCAGCACCTCTCCGTGAATGATGATTGAGACCCCCAATATTGGAAGCTAATGAAAACCCTATCGAAGGGCCTACTTATCATAGGTTCACGAAATGTGCCCCTTTCCGACAATGTTTTCTCATCATTAATCCAAAAGAAAATAAATGGGCAAAAACATATTTAACGGATAATGAGAATGTCATAATAGTAAAATTGATGAAAAGAAAAAACTCAAAAATGTGAAATTGCTCTTTGAAAGAAGACTAACGTTAAAAAATGTGATATTTCGATATATTTCTCAAAGGCAAATACTGTAGTTTGACTTGCAGAAAAAGATAAAAGGACCATTGAAATAGTAATCTTCAGAAAAAATAAAGGACCAAACCATACGTTTGCAAAATGATAACTTTTGCCTTTAAATAGGTCACATTGAATAACGTAATGGAATAAGATAATATCTGCTGAAAATTGCAAAAGAAAAGAGGAATAAAAAGTAAGATTCAATATCTGATGTAATACACTTTTTGAATCGAGGATCAAAATCCTGTATTCCCTAAAAGAGACAAGTTAAACCTGTACTACTCTATACAAAATCGGCGGCCGAGTCTGTATGTTTATGAACTGCGGTTTTACTCGGTTACTCTGTTAATTCTAGTCGAAACTGGTGAAATCCGCTCTGTTGCTTAATGTACAGCTCCAAGTAATCATGTCGTAAATAAATTTTGATGTTTTATTCCTTCATTCTCCTTTGGATTTGAAATGAATGAGAAACCTCTATAATATATGTTATCAATCGTCATCATCTGCTAGGGAGGCAAATGAGAAAGGTCTGAATTTGTAACCATCACCGTGATAGAACTTGCTCATGAATTCCACCCAATGGAGACGCAAGGCGTGAAGGAAGGCGCTTAAAGTTTCCATCATCAGTAATATAAATGCCGTAGCAAATGCGAATACCGCCAACCCGGCTAAACGGATGACAAGGTTGTTGTACCTGTTGCCAGAGTAACTTGAAGTTTAGCTAATCTGAAAAGACAATAAAGCTTGCGTAGAATAACTGAATACTGTAAGTTTAAAGCAGATGGCTAGTTAAGGTAGTATTTTATCGTTTGTGGAGCATGTTCAAGTTTTGATTTTCCAAAATAAAATAGGAGAGTGCAAGAAGTTATATTTTATTTTATTTTTTAAAAGTTAAGCAGAGAGAAAAACAAAAAGAAAAATCATTTGCTGGAGCAATTTGTATAACATGCAAGAAATAAAACAATCGAACATATAAATGCTTGATCTCATAAAGATTATTTGCTTTAGGGTTCTCGATGGACATGCAGCTTGCATAGAGCACATGAATGATCTTAGCGTACATAGCAGAGGGCTAGTTAGATATTTGATTGTTTGTGAAGCATGTTTTATGGTTTTCAAAAAGAGCCTGGTAGCCGGAGAACGCAATCTAGTTTCACTATCTAAAAAAGAAAAAGAAATAGAAAAAAAAAATATTGAGACCATAACATGCGAGAAATATGTCGTCGATGCAAACATATAAATGATTGAGGCATACAGATAATTGCTATAGGCTTCTCAACCGGCATGCAGCATTATCCAATTGTCAAAACTGTGGTCAACACCGTGCTCAAAGATATTACCAATTGTCAAACATATTACCAATTCGCAAAAATGTGGTCAAAGACCATAACATGCACGAAATATGATCTCGATGCAACATATAAATGCTTGACGCATACAGATAGTATGCTTTAGGCTTCTCAACCGGCATGCAGCATTATCTATACAGCTAAGAAGATAGAGAATAAAAACTCACCCCCAAGCAAGTAGTAGTACTTTCTCGTAGAAAACGGTCGACAACTCAGAGTGAGCCAAGCTGACAAAAAAGATATTTCATTAAAGTGCAAATCAGCACCAAAGACTAATGGGAATTATTTAATCAACTAAGACATACCTAAGAGCCCAGAGTCGAAGATAGGAGGCAGTGTTGGAGACCGCACCCAACACAAACTCAATGGAATGTATCATTTGATGCACAAAGACTTCACTAAAATTAAAATCTTCATGGTGTTGCCTTGCAGAATCAGGTTCAACATCAAGATCCATTTCAGATGTCCCAAGGATACCGTATGTACGACCTTGAAATCTCTATGATAGAGTAAGAAGAGACCAAAATGTCAGTTTTAAATATCAATTCCAGATTTAGTTTTAGCTCTAGTTAACAAGCAACCAAATGACCCAACGGTAGCAACAATGCCCTCCAATCATTCTAGAGTCCAAAACAACTTCAGATAAAATAGAATCGAAATTCAAGGATCTCCAAAGTAGAGCTCCTCAGCTCCATGAGCTAGTGTATGATATATTTTAATAGAACAATAGATGGAAAAGACGTTTCTTTTTAGAACAGCTTTCTTGACTTCAATACATTCAAAATCACACCAGAAAAGATAATCAAAGGGTAGTGGAACAGAGCAAATAGCTTTTCAAGCTGAGGATGAAGCTCAAGAATATCTTAGTCAAGCAGTTTCGATGTGTAAGAATGCTTTTAAGAGCTGAACTTTCTAGACAAGCTTGTTTTGAAACTTTTGCATACAGGAGTCTTGCATTCTTGACAAGTACAGCGAGGTTAATAAGTCATTGATATTCAATGAAGATTTCTTTATTTGCTTCAATTATTATTACATTGAGTACCATACAAATTTGTGCATAGTTCGTAAAAGATGGGATAACTTTATCTCAAATCCACCAAGTTAAAGGTGTATAAGCATAAATAGAGTTCTTTCTCATGGTCTCGAAAGAGAGCCATGATTTGTTGTTGTTCACTTGATAACCGAAAAATAATAATAATAATAATATCTAAAACACTTCTTCCCTTTATGCGCATGTAGAAACCATGCGCACAAGATCATGTTCTATCCAATTAATGTTTTTCCCTCCTAGAGTATTTGATGAAATAGTAGTTCAAACTTTCAACTTATATCTTCAGTAAATCTGGTTGGACCTCCCGGTTCCTGGATAACAATTAGTTGCCAAAAATGCCTAAATACTACGATACAGGAAATTCAAACATCTACGTCTGCTAAGACAAAAAGCTCAAAGATATACCTCTGTATGAAGCTTCTTTAATATAAAAGGTTTTGGAAGGAGCATCCATGGCACCGCGACAACAGCCAATAGCAGCAATAAGATCTAAAAAGTAAACTATTCATTATCACGAAGTTCCAAAAAGAAAGCATGCAGTATCCTAAAATATTGGAGATGTAAGGATTCACCTGCAATTGTTTCTGACCCCAAAACAACTGATTTTCACCAAGATCATCAGTGGGACTCAGAAACATGTAAATCATCACATGATACAAATCTGCTTGAGATCCTGTGCACCACTTGACCAAAATAAGCAGTGCAAGATACCCAAATAGGCTGTTAAGAAATATCATCTGCGGCACAAACTGGTACCTGACAAAAGAATACTGACAATACTCCAGCATCTTCTTCAATAAGAAATTAAACATAGAAATAGCATAACTGATGAAATTGGATGCAAACCTTATATCAAGAGAGTTACCATGGAACTTTGCATCAAAGTAACTCAATATGATTCCCAAGTTCATCTGGGCCATACCTAGCAATATGGACATCTTCATTTTAAGAGAATTCAGAAAAGCTAGCTCAGATCGACTACCACGCCAGCTAGGATCTACACCAAATGGGTAGGGATCCTTATACTTGATGAGCCCTGTTGTGCGTGCATCACTGCAAAATCAAGTTACAATTTAAATAATTGTAACCAGAGAACATAACATCAAAAGATACAAGAGGAACAAAAATTATATAAACTGAAGGTCAAGTCAGTACTAGGATGTCAACATCAATATCAGGAGGATAACAGAAAGAGTGGCGATAGCAATAGTACAATAAAGACAGATCGGTAAAGATTCTGAATAAAAGGAACAAGATATTCAGAACATAAGTTCCTACAGGTAGTGAACACACACAAAAAAAAAAAAAAAAAAAAAAAAAAAAAAAAAAAAAAAAAAACCATTTATGATTCCTATAAACAATAATTAGAATTACGGACCAGTTATATCCAAAAAATACTTAAATGCTTAGCAAAAAGAAGATACAACGAGTAACTACTGGCCGAAGTGATCGTCGTTCATAAAATGGCGAATGATGACATAAGTTCGATCATCTAAGAATTTACACAGACTCAAAGTTGTTAAATAAAAGAAACTAATGAGGATCTATTCTTAATATTGTAAAGCGAGGGACTAACCTTCAGTTGAACGCCATTTGGCACCTTAACTGTCTATTAAAATGCCATTTGGTGATAATAACAGTTTCTTAACAGTAATACACTCAATCAATGCCTCCTTAAGAGCACATGCCTCTTTGCTTTTCAAAAGAGATGCCATGCAAATTCTATATAATCCAATCAACAAATGAAGAGCTGGGATGGTTCAGTTTTAGACTGTTGCATAAATCACCATAAAAGGGCCACACCATTGATCTGTAGGGTGTGGCTAGATGAATACGGTAATACCAATGATCATTGAGCGACGTGCAGGCTTAAAGAAGGTTCCACAAAATATAGGCAACTGGCAGGTAGCGATCTACAAAGGTAGCAGCATGCATAGGCCATAGCGACGCTCATGGCACAAAAAAGAAATCATGACAATGCTTTGATGCTTGCTGGCTCATAGTTTTAAGACAATTCTTTTAATTTGTAATAGTTAGAATATTTTGTTTATCATAGTTTCTAACAGAGACAGTAAAACCCATAAGGCCACACATAAATAGAAAACTATAAAGTCTGACATGGATTTTAAAGAGATGTATGGCTTAGCAACCATCTTCACATATGTAATCTTTCACAATAATCAGGATAGAGTTGTGATAGAAAAATTTTGTTGAAATTATCTAATACTATTGTTTCGTTAAAATTGGCTTAGTATAGTCCAATTAATTGAAATTGGTAGTTTAACAATAAAAACTAGACATTCTTATTGATCTATTTAGTTCTGTTTGTGACTTTTTTGTTTCATAAATGCTGTTTTGTTAAAAATGTCTAAAACAATTGCTTCGTTAAAAATCGGATAAGTTTAATCCAATTAATTGCAATTCGTAGCTTTACAGTAAATATTAGACAGTCTGGTTTTCTAATTAGTTATTTTTGCAACATTTTGGATTCATATATGTTCTTTTCTGTTTATGAATTTTTTTTGGAACTTGTTCTAGAAGTCGCGTTCAGTAATTAAATCCCATCCACTTTCGCGTTAGATTAGAACGCCTAATTAAAACTCTCTCAAAAGTAGTCAGGTCTATTTTTTATTTTTTCTTTTATATACTAGAGAAACTTTTGATATCTTAAACAATTTGTAAGCATTTATAGTAGAGTCATGTAGGAAGAGCAATGCTGTTGATGCTAGCTGGGTCCTAAGTAATTAAGACAATTTGTTGTTTTTTTCGCTGTTGGAATATTTTAATCATATTTCAATTCAAGGTTGCTTATCACTTTAAAAAATCCCTTTTAGAGGACTATGAGTTGGGTCACGTGGATACTTAAGAGAAGCACCACTAACTTATTGGATTAACATGCCTAATCAAAACTCTCTCAAAATGTAGTCAATGTTTTTGAGCTGTATACTAGAGGAGAAACAACTTTGGATTATCTAGAAATTTTCAGGCAGTTATAGTCTTGTAAGTGAAGTTGCGATAATGATAAGCAATCATATTAACACAAAAAGATATTTACACAATTTTAAGTTTCTATATGATTTTATTGTAGGCTGTTATTTAAAAGCAGTACAGACATATAATCCCATGCACTTTACGGATTAAAACACCAGTTGTTTTTTTACAGTAAACTTAAATAGATGAAATCCATATCTTGTATGTGCATAGAGAAGTTAATGAATACTCGTCTCAAGGAACATCAAAGCTAACAGAAGGTAGGTATTAAGAAAAGTACAAAGTCCTCTACCTGCAAATAGAATCCCGACACTTGTAAGCTGATGTTCCAAATATATGAAATGGAACAGAGAAGAATTCATTATAGATTAACCCACAGTAGATCGAAAATAATGCCATCAAAAGGATCATGTAACGCCCTCCAAATGCCATCTCCATAAAGCTGCCAAGTTTCTGAGGAGCAGTTCATTAGCAAAGTAAAGAACAACAACAATAAAGCCTTTTGCACTAGGTGGCGTCAGTACATATATCCTATAAACAGCTCCATATTTAGAGTCACGTATTCCTTACATAACTAGACAATTTGTTTACCTCATATGCTAGGTACTTTACATAAAATTCGATTCATCCTAGTAGTGAAGAAACATACAAAGATACGCACCTCCAAATGACAACTAACTACTAAGGTAAATGTGCAAAGTGGGAAAAGAATTCATATTCTTAGTCTTTAAGATACTTGTAAAGCAAGATCTCTAATGGTAATCACAAAGCTCTGCCAAATTTCACGTGGCTTTTGCATGAATAACACTTTGAACTCCCCAAGAGCTTGATAGTTTCTAACCTAACTATGTATTGTACAAGTACTGAAAGTACTTGATCATAATATAGCAAGTTAGGCAGATGTGTTAAGCATATGTGCAACGAGCATCAATATAAACAAAAAAAATCTCACTTATACATATCCTTTCCTTTCAGAAAATCTCAGCTTGGAAGCTGCATGAAGTGGTTATTAGGAGCTACAATTTAAAAAGATTATACAACCAAACAAAAAAAAAAGTTAAAAAAGGCACGGAGAGATAAGTAGATATTATACCTGGGATCCAAGTTTCTTTTCACGAATAACCAGAAGCAAGGCCCCCAACAGCAAACATATTCCATGACCCCAATCACCAAACATAACCGCAAAAAGGAATGGGAAAGTGATGACAGAATAAACAGCAGGATTTGCCTCTTGATATCTCGCAACACTGCAAGAAATGCAGTTTAAATAAAAGGCAAATAATGTGCCATAAGAAAGCAACTATGTATTGCACAATTTAGTTCAATTTAGAAATTCACCAAGTATTTGTTCAAGGTGAATAGTATGGCTCACTAACCAATAGATATAAGTGACCCCAAGATATATTTATGATCCTAAGACAGAATGTTGAATTGGGTTCCATAAAAACACCTAATTAAGATGTATTTAACAAGGCATTACTAAGCAACAATAATAGAATGCAGATGGCTTATCACATACGTATTACATAACTTAGGCACAAAAAATAGAAACAATTTACTTTGAAAAACTATTATCTCTGAGAGTCTGTAGAGAAAACGCACCCATATGCATCAAAAATTTCCTGAAATGCGTGTGTGAACTTATTAGTCCTAAAGTATGTCGGTGGAGATTCAATGGAACCCATGATATGAAAAATTATGCCAACTTGAGAATTGCTATCAATTGTTGCACGTTGCAGGGCATCCTTTATCTGCCGAAAAACTTGGATTAACAAATGGTATTTCTTATATTTCCAAAAAAGTCTGTCAGCATCTACAAAGTAATAAGACATTCAAAAATACAACCTGAGGTTTAGCAAATATAGGACACCATCCCTCACCAACAAGGCATTTCTTTGTGACATCAAAGTTGAGCATATTCAATGTATCATATACTGCCTTCTCTTTTTTCACCTGACAATGTACAGAAAGGGACAGCTTGAGGACGGCTCTTCTCTCTTACAATATGTACTCAATCACATAGTCATTACATGAAAGTTGCTAAACTCGTGTACTTTTTAGAAAGACAAACTAAAAGTTCAGACCTAATGTTTTAAAAGAAACAGCATCAAGATATTTAAAGTCTACCTTTCAATTGCTTACCCTAAGACTCCAATTCCATAGCTGAAGTCCAATTGAACTAAGGGCCTGGTTTCTATGACGAATTCCGGCCTCCAACGTGGCTTCCAACTCCGAGAGGCGTGACAAGACCTGTACTCAAACTCTCTCTCAAATAGAAGCTCTTGTAAATTGAAGAATGTTAAAACATGTGGAGCAACTTCAATTTTCTTATTTTATCCCATTCAGTTATAAAGTTCTGATCATCAATCAAATACAAGCAGCATGTATTATACAGTAGTAACAGTACCATATACTGAGAATTTGGCTACGTGGAAGGAGTTATTACATTATTTAGCATCTAGCTGAATTATAGTTTCTAAAACCAGAATATATGATATTATGAAAACCTTCACCAGCTGCTAGAGATTTATCTTGTATTTAATGGTGAGTCTAGAAACCATGCAATATCATAATCCTAGAATGTTAAAATTGTGCTAGAGAACATTTCTGCATGTATAATATCTAATTACAGATGACTAAGAGTTTTTTCATAAAGTCACTTGAGTAATGCACCAGTTTCAATGAGAAAACAAATTAGTATGCATCATCACTATTTTGATCCTCCATGGGATATATATATTCATGGTAATCTGAGATATGGGAGTTGAACCATGATTTTGACGTACGTAAGCTAATTAACAAAACTATCATTAGATAATACCTCTGTTGTTATTTGCTTTTGTTTATTAATATCTTCCGGAACTGGATAGCAATTTGCTCCAAATGCATCGCAAATCTTCAAAATCTTTGTCTTAGCCTGTTCGCCAGAGAAGAAAACAACAAAGACAATTTTCTCCACCTGCATGTGACAAAACAGCATGACTTAAGCATAAAGGATGAAATCAAGCAGATTAGGGAGTCTTTACCACAAAGAGAGTAACAAAGAACAACGCAGTTTTCTCCACCTACAAATTTATTATGAGGCCAAGGAGGTTGCCAGAATAACATAGGTATTGGAACAAAAGCAAGAGATAACACTAGACATAGCAAATGGGAAAAAAGGGGGTCATTAAGGAGAACAGTAATACAATGCTAAACCTTTTCCCCTGACACTGGATCCAGGACATGCTCCCCTGCAGGTGTTTGATTGAAAAACATATTCCCTCTAGTAGCTCTGAAAAGCATCCTTTCAAACATTAATGCTTTTGATTTACATATAATTCCGCTGATGAAGCGTAGTCCAGATTTGATAGAAGGTTCAGGCTGCACTTCCTGCAGCACAGTTGTTACAGAATGGAAGGTATAGTAAGCATTTTGTCCTTAAATTAGTTATCTAGAAATCATTACTGCAAGTCCAAACCTGTTCAAGTAAAGATAAGGTCTCCATATCTTCCCTCATGGAAAAAACATTTTCATCCAATTCTCTCTCAGGTGGAGCCACATGATTGTTACTAGAAACAAGGAAACCACTTGCCTGGAACAGAAATTAAGAGAAGGGGATTTTCACTAAATTTTTACTGGATGGCAAATTACCTACAAGATGCATCACATTGAACATATGACAATAGTCATGAAACAGAACTGTATTGCGCTTATGCATGTCGCGCTTGCATATGCAACATAATGAAAGCCAGTTAGAACTGATAAATTTTCAGCTGAAGAATTTTATATTCTGTTTACTAGCAAAGGATAAAGTACAATATACTTCTTCAAGTAATTACCTCAATGCACATGAATTCTCTATTTTAGTCTATAACCCCTCAACCATGTATAACAACTACAATCTCACTGTATCTCAACATAGAAATGCAACTAATGAAAGACATCTAATTGCATCTATACTTATGTCAACCTCTAAGTTTAAAGAAGAGTGTGAAAGTTCTACAACTTGAATAACTGTGACTTCATAATTATGCAAAAGCTTACAAGTTATAAATTCATTACATTAGCAGGTCAATGATCATAAGTATGCAGATGAAGAGTAATAACAAACCGGAGCTCGTGAACGTCACAAATTTATATTTAAAGGAGAAAAGCCAGAAGCTATTACAGAAACAACTTGATAGTTTATAATTTAGTACATTTGAAAGGCATAGATCCATTGAACAATATAAGATGGCAATAGCATACCTTTAGCAGCACAAGCTTATATTCAAAAAGCTCATTGTAAGTTTGTCTCAACTTCTCACTGTTTGTGTTCATTTCAAGAAGTTCAGCCTCATGTTCAGCAAGTCGTACCTGAATATCCATTATCACCAGTCCATCAAACTTTAGTTTAACTAAATAAATATGGCCACTAGTAAAAGAGATATAGGTGCGAATACAACCTCAAGCACCTCTAAGTCAATATCTGTTGGCAAAGTTGGACGAGCCGACAGAATTAGACCTGCCTTATTAATCTGATCACTGACAAATCGAAGTTTCCTTGACATTTCTGCACACCTTTTTACCTGTTTTTGTTAGAATTAAGGATGTGAGAAAACTAAAAAGTAAACAAGTATACATAAAGTAAGCAAAGAACTAAAAAGTAAACAAGTATACATAAAGTAAGCAAAGTCCTTAAAAGGGCAAAATGCTATTAACGCATCTTCACTGACATGAAAAAATACTTTTATTAGTTACATTAAAAAAAGATGATCATATTGAAAGCAAGGTAGTAAGTAGTTACCGTGGCTATAAGAAATGTAGGTGCACAACCTACTGGCAACCAAAGATGATCCACGTGTGCAATCATTGGCAAATACAAGTGACCACACAATGAAGTTTGGAGCACATGCCATTGACAAAAGCTATGGTATAGCTAAACTTACACCCTTCAAAAAAGAAAAATGTGGAATAGCTAGACGCGTCCTTAACAAATAAAGATCAAGTTTGCACCACTGAAGGCATTTTGAGGACATCATTGGTTCCATACTACTTAAGGGGAAAAATTGATTGCCTAATGATTAACACTTAACTAAAAAGTTTAGTCTAAGTCAGTTAAGGACTATTAGCAAGAATGTACATTCCATTTACATAGATACAACATAAATATTCAAAACTAGTCTATTCTATTTACATAAAACGTATAACCAAGCATAATAAAAATTATTATATTATTTTTTCTAACGCATTGATCACAAACTCGTATGTACTACAGCGAAACTTATAGATTGAACACATTTTGTACTTTGTAGGTGATGGTTGTTGCACCTTTCTTTACTTTATCTTGAGCATATAACCCCATAGTTTTTTTTTTCTTTTTCGAATCTTTAATGTCAAGTCTTACCAGGACTAGAATCTTTTCCCGACATGTGGGCCTTCTTTCTATGACTAGATTTTCTGAAAGCAATTATATGAAATAAATACTTCAACTATGTATAGGCATGTTTACAGCCTTATAGTAGGTTATCTAACTAAATTGATTTCTAAGATAGTACCTAAGCTAGCATATTATTGGACAGAACTTAAGCCTGCACAAAATAATCAGAATTCAGTGGAACATTGAACAGGTAAAGCATGTATACTAGATTATAGATATGCGTGCATAGATAGATAGACATGATATCACATCAGATTTACGTAACATTAGAAACACAATCTTATCTACAGTTTTACTATACGTTAATTTTACAAATAGTTAGCCCTAAAATACTTATGTTTTCTCAATATGTAGGTACACCACACACAAATATAGGACAGAAAGAAGCCATTGGTTCATGAGAGAGAAACGTCACGTAAAGTTTGAACTATAATTTATACTAGTGGGCTACAATGAATGCTGAGAGTCAATAATAACTATTACTAGGTCCAAGGATACATATGGAACAATAAAGTTTCTATATGCAACTTTATACATTTTATATATGAAACTTGCACTGTAAACATCCAAACAATGTCATGCTCATGCGAAAACTTTACATAAGAATAAACCCATGGTCACACAAAAGTGGGCCGGGCAGAGTTTTCCTACGATAATATTTTTTTTTTCTTAAAAAAAGAAGAAAGTTTATATATGATCCTAGAAAAGTTGATAACCTAGAATGGCCTTGAAAAAGGTATTCAATCTACAGATTCAAATGAAAAGCCATAGCTCCTGGTAGAAGCGATTATTCTGCTACTTGACGAACAATTATTAAATATTTACAGAATGAGTTTATATAAAGAAAAGAGTATCATTGTAGTCTTGATAGTTCTCAAGCTAAATTTCTGATTGTACTAACAAACTCAATTACAAGCTCAGATGAAGGATACCTGATTGACAAATGTCCTTTGAAAGGGACTCCTATCTTCATTTAGCTGGCAAAAGCAAACGGAAAGGTAATGAAAAATTCTCGGAAAACGAATGGGAAAATTGCAGCACAGATGGAAACAAAAAACAGTAGGAGTTTAATCTAGGAATGAGTAAGACTAATTTGATCAAATTTGCACCTGGAACAAAACGCTTTGTAGCTTACAACCTCAAATGATACACATTAGACATTAAGAGAATGCTAACAAAAGCCGATTAGTTGAAGCAGCATTTGTTCAATTGTATAGCATCAAAAGGAAATAACTTAGCAATAACAAGTATAAAATTACCAGAAACTTTCTTATTAAGGAAAATGCTAGATAACCCAAAACAATGACCCAAAAATCCAACAGCTTAAAAACACATATGGTGCATGGAAAAAGATCACATCCTTTAGATCAAGTCTCGTGGGTAGGTCATCCAGATTCTAGCATTGCTCACATTGCAGAACATTTGACAAGAGATAAGAGTATGTTTGATAAGTGGATCTTTATTTGAATAAAGGAGGATCATGCATGCTGACTGAACACTACAACTACGTTATTATCCACTTCATTCCTCCTATAGCATTCTTATTAATTTGTTTATCCAAGCATTCCAAAACTTGCATAGCAAGCCATTCACATAGCTACTTCCTCCTATCTCTTGCTCATAAAGCAGCATGAGGTAACTGCAGAGTTCTTTTAGTGCTTGCACCTGTCTATCTTACATTGTTAATAGAACGGCGTGATACACTTTGGCATCATCCTTACACTCAAGCTTGGAGATCATAATCTCAATATAGACAGCCTTTGAACCAACATAAAAGAAGTCCAAGACACTAAATAATAATAATATTAATAAATATCAATAGTATGTCGAGACATATATGATTATAATTTCGAGCAACAATTAATGATCTGTCCAAGTTTCCTCGAGGTATGCTTTCCATACGTCTATCCCATTTTCAAATTTTTTGAAAGAGGCTAAATTATTTTTGTCAAACTTTGTCAAGTCTATGGCAGGCTGCTTCTTTTTCTTCAGAGATAACGAGACGAAACACCACCAAACTACCTAAATTTAACACCACAAGATACATGTATACCACAGTTGTCTAGCTAACCTCATATTAGTAGCTCTACATATGGGTATCCTTTTGGCATGCAACAGTTTGCAGAACAAGGGTGGCTTGGCCCCAACAACTCCACCTCCATAATAGGCTTATATATATATATATATATATATATATATATATATATATATATATATATATATATATATATATATATATATATATATATATATATATATATCGAGAGAGAGAGAGAGAGATGCTATTCTTAGCTCGACCTGAGAATAGCCTTTAATAAGCTAACATCTCAGCCGTTGATCTGTTTGATCTAACGGCTGAGATTTAATTTTAACACTTAACGGCGCGTTAAATACTTAACGGCGTGAATCGTTATTCCGTTAAGTATAAAATTAAATCTCAGCCGTTAGATCAAGCAGATCAACGGCTGAGATGTTAGCTTATTAAGGCTACTCTCAAATCGAGCTGAGAATAGCCTCTCTCTCTCTCTCTCTCTCTCTCTCTCTCTCTCTATATATATATATATATATATATATATATATATATATATATATATATATATATATATATATATATATATATATATATATTGTCAACGACGCAAGGCGTACCGAGGTGCATTTAGGTTCTTAACGACGCAAGGCATACCGAGGTGCATTTAGGTTCTTGAAGCCTAAACGCAAGGAGTAAGGCGAGGCGCGCGCCTGACGAACGCGAGGCTCAAGCTGCGAGCAGCATTAAAGTGATATGCAATAATGTCTGTTAAGAATCGTTACTGACAAGTTAATATAAACCCATAATACACTTACATATTGTATGTCTTAAAAGTTAAAATTTAAGAGAATATGGCAGTTTAATATAGGCTACATTTGTATCTGTGAACTAATATGAAAGTTCCTAGATGGTTAACTGCGACAAATGTAAGTTTGTGATCATATATAAAAGCAATATGTTATAGGTATAGTGAATGCTAATATTTAGTTCTCGAATGAACTAAAATGAGTAGGTACAACGTGCACAATTCCCTCTCTTTTCTCTTCTCTCACTCGCGAAGCACGTACGCGTGTCTTTCCTTCTTCCCTAGCCAGGTTATGATGAACTAAAAGCGACACTGGGGCTGAGGATTCCGACAAACCACTTTTCTCTTTCACCTTTCCTTTTTTTGGCTACCGCTGGCTTAGGGATTAAAAGACGCACTTGGCAAGCCTAGTCGAAAGGTGCCCGCACGTGCAAGGCGCACGCCTTTTGAAAGTCATCACGCCTTGACCAAGGCGGGCGCAAACGTTGTTGACGGGTCTAGGTGCAAAGCGAGGCGCGCCGTTAACAACTCTTATGTATATATTTCAATTTGCTATATATCAATTTGCTTGTTAACAACACAGTGGCATCAGATATTTGGGGACTAGCGATCCATATAAAATTTAAAAGTTATGGGCGGCTCCACCTATATCACTCATTGGTTTTCATGTTGACTTGCTGCCTACGTCTAAAACACAACATAATCACTATGCATCTTCGTACCCATTATTGATAATCAAAACGCCAAAATCTCGATATGCTACGTCATTCGATATTTCTCACTAATCATGTAGCTTCAGCTATCCGTGCACTAACGTACTGGGAAATCAGGTAAGCAACGAGATCAACGTCAATAACAAGTAAAATAACAATTCAGTAAAGAGAAAGTCAACATGAGGGGATCAGATAATCAGATCTGAAGAGAAAATTACATCTTTAAATTGGAGAAGGCCGATCTCTCCTAGATACGTGATTGCTCGATGCGCAGACTCAACGGGAATAATGAGCTGAACGAAGCTCATCTTCTCCGACCGCAAATAATCCATCGGCGGCAAATTGTCGAACAACTTCATCGTCGATTCTCAGATGATCAAGAAGATCTAGCGAGATGATGGAAGGATCGGATTGGAGATTCTACGAGATCTCGATCTGAGTGAGGAGCTCTTTTCTTATTTTATGGGTTCAGTTTTTTTTCAAGATCTAGTAAAGAAGAGCTAGGCGCGAGGGAGCGACAGCCGTTGGAAAGCCCCGCTACGTTTTCAAGGTTCAGAGCGCTTGGAAGTGGTCGGTTCGGCGGTTCCGGTTTCGTGCTGGGCCCAACAAGGTGTACAAGAATAGGTGGGCTTAATTAACAATGACAAAGTCCGAACCCGACGTACTTGGGATTTACCGATCCCAATACGCAAAAAAAAAGTATAAATTAGACTATTTTTTAATTAAATACTCGGACCCAATAATATTATCTACTTATAAATAAGTTTGTTAAGAAATTATTTTATATGTATTTAGTTATTAAATGAATAAACTCAGTACAAACAAAAACTCCGACTCCTAACTGAAATGATTTGAGTAAAATTAAGCTCGTGTTAATTATGTCATATAGGAGTTTATCTAAAACCTAACAAAAAAAGTTTATTAGAATCTTATCATCTGGTCCATTAAATGTAGATGTACGGCTGATGTCTTTTTCTGTATTTCACTAACTAGTAACTAACATCCACTAAATGTAGATGTACAACTGATATCTCTTCTGTATTTCACTCAGTACAAATGATATGTAGATAGCTTAGATATTTCACAACCACGACGTTATTTTGGTTATTGCGGTTTACGTAATCTTTAATAACTTGGCATACTAGACTCTTTTTGGCAGATATAGACAAATAATAAACTCACACCTGATTTTCCTACTTCCAAGAAAGAGATTGATAGAACATCAATGAGTTTAGTGGTGATAAACTGCAACTTTTGGTCCTGGTGAGCATTTGCATAGTTATGCAAAGTGCACCGTGCAACTGTTTCTGTCACAATTCGCTGTGGTACATTTACTCGGAAAAGAGTATCTTGTATTTCTAAATAAAATGTTCTAATCAAATGAACACCTTTTATCGTGGGTGTTTTCTCGTAGTTCAGGATTATCGCGAGTACAATTTAAAGTTCAGGATTATAGAGACACATTTTTGTAAAGATTAAAGGCTAAAAAAGGTATTTTGCCTCTTTTTAATGATGGTTATGTGTCTATTTAGCATAACCACTTATGTAGGCATGAAACTTTTTCTTATGCTTATCAATTTTATTCCCTCCCCCTCTCACCGAAGGTTTTGGCACATCCTAAACTGCAGCTATCCTGCAAGTTGGGTTAAGTTCTTCTGCATGTTTGTTATCTGATGTAGGAGTGGATCTCTGATGTTAAGCGGAAGAACCTCACCTTCAACCCTAAATCAAATCGTAAAAGCAAGCAGGCAGGATCTGTTTCAGACTCGGGCACTTCTGTCCACACATCATCAACGTCTGCAACCAGTGGCAGTCCAAGACTCGTCCATAGTAATTCTCCCAGAAGCCCGGTCCTTGAGGTACTCGCCATTTTCATTCATTATTAAGTAGCAAAATGGTTCGATATGCCATCATATGGTATTTGTGGGTCCAGGTCTTCTTAAGATGGATATAATTTTCTCATGTACCAAATACTGAGCTCTTTGGACAATTTCTTTCCGTTATTCTCTGTAAAGCGAAACAGAAAAGTAAACTACACACTTCAAGGTGGCTGACAATGAAGCTTCTTGCTCCATATGCACCTGATATGGTGTCATGCTGATTTATTTTAATTTCGTGATTTATTTTGTGATACCATCATTGTGTTAGCCTAATTGGTGTTAGCACTTGATCTTTTATATCTAGAAAGAAAATATTCTTAAAGCCATCATGTCGATTGCTTATGTGAACAATAAAGCATTTATTCGGATTCTTTGATTCCCTGCAATTATTTTAAGAAGTATGGATGGTCTGAAACTGGAATATATATATATATATATATATATATATATATATATATATATATATATATATATATATATATATATATATATTAGAGAGAGAGAGAGAGAGGGAGAGAGAGAGAGGGGCTAAACTCCCGTCGACATGAGATTAGTCTGTTCCTGTCGACCCCGCAACCGTCGGATCATAGCAATCCGACGGCCGCAATCGCGCGCGCATTTTCAGTGCGAAAGTTGCTAGCGACTTTTGAATGCTAGGAGCGGCTAATTTCCTGTCGAGTGGAGATTAGGCGCTCTCTCTCTCTACACTCACACACATAGGGCTGAGCATTACCCGAATCTATCCGAAAACCGAACAGAACCGATCCGAACAAAGTCAAAATTTCGGGTTCAGTTCGGGTCGGGTTCGGTTCGGGTCGACATTTTAATAGTTCGGGTCTATATAATTCGGTTCGGATTCGGTGGTCAAATTTCGGGTCGATTCGGGTTGGACCCGAATTATCCTCACGAGTCATGTATTAATTAGTTTTTGTTGATTTTTATATACTAATTCTTTCTATTTAAACAAAATATTCATGTTACAACTATTCGGGTCGATCCGAACCGACCCGAACCTACCCGAATTCGAATTGGTGTTAAATAAAAATAATTTGTGATGTTATTCGGGTCAACCCGAACCAACCCGATTTTTAGTCGGTTCGGGTCGGTTCGGTTTGAAATGAAATTCGGGTCGGTTCGGGTCTGAAAATATTCGGTTCGGGTTGGCCTTAAAATTTCGGTTCGGGTCGGTTCGGGTCGGGTTGACCCGAATGCTCAGCCCTACACACACACACACACACAACACACACACACACACAGAGAGAGAGAGGGTAAAATCAGGCGGTGAGCCGCATGATTAAATCAAAGGAAATTTACTGTTCAGCCCCCTAATTTTAGGGTGTTTCAAATCAGCCCCCGAAACCGGTTTTTCCGCCGACGTGGCGGCGCGCACGTGCCGCCACGTGGCGTTTCGGGGGGCTGAACAGTAAGAAATGGGAAACGGAGAGGCTGAACAGTAATTTTCCCTTTTCCCTTAAATCAATGAATGGTTATTTGAACTGTTGGATAAACACTTCACATAAGCGTTGTTAACGGATAAATATATCGATCCATTCGTATCCGTTTTCTTTGTCTTCCATGCTCAGTGATATTTCTCTTTCTTTCTCTTCCTTCGCTCTGCTTCTCTCCGCTTAATAGTTCTTGCTTCTCTTCCCGACTTTTTCTAACCGGATTTCATCTGGTTGGCTAGATTCGAGCATTATTGGGCCGCATGTTTCACTCACCCGCTATACCATTGGTTCAATCAATAGCGACGATTAATAAATTAAAATAAGCATACGGCATACCAGAAAGAGTACAAGGAAAACTTAAGATAACAAAGTAGATGCAATAAATGTGGCTTAAATATGAAACGAGGTAGGATTATCAGTCCATCGTCTCCTCATCAGCTTCATCTTGTTGCAGAGAACCGACTAACGTAACTCTACAGGGGCACTCGAGAAGAGGGGACGTGATCTTTATGAGTTCGATCTGAGAAAAAAGATTTTATATGATGCTGATTATCCATCACTATTTTCAATGATTTCGAGATCCGATTTTGATCTGAGTAAGAGGGAGGAGGGAGGAAGAGAGATTAAGATTGGTGATGGAGAAGAAAAAGCTGGAGAGAGAGAGAGAGAGAGAGAGAGAGAGAGAGAGAGGTGATGTAGATGGACATAGCGAACCAACGTTATGTGATCCGTTAATTGTATAAGTTTTTGACCGCTTTATCATGCGATTCTAAAACAGTTCATCCAACCGTTCATTGTAATAATCATGTGGTTTATATATTGCTTGAGAAGTATAGTAATCAGTCCGACCTGATTTTAGTCTATATATATATATATATATATATATATATAATAAATTTTCAAAAACTCGTTTATTCTCTCAGTTTGAATTCCAGAAATTCAGGCAAGGTAGTGCAATTAGAATCTCAAATTGTTCAGCTTGAGGAGAATTTACAGAAAATAAAATACCAGTTAATCTCCTCAGAATTATCAAGGAAGCAAGCACAAGAAGCAGCACAAGAGACCAAAATATATGCTTCTATTATGGCTGCAATGGCAGAAGAAACTCAGTCCCAGCTTCTTGAATTTTTTGCTATGGAAGAAGTTTGTCTAAAAGACCTGCGTATTTCTCAAGAAGCTGTCCAAAATCAGCACTCTGCTGATCCGGATCCTTGGAAGCTGCCTTGGATGAGTTACAGAAGTTGAAAACACAGCTTGATTCTGTTGTAAAATTGAAAGCTGCTTTGGCTGAGGAATCGAATGCAGCACAAACAGAGCTTCAAAAACTGAGGCTAGAGTTAGAAGAAAAAAGCTGCATTGTTCATAAGTGGTACACAAGAACCAGCCGAGAAGAAAGACATGCTTACTGATACTCTAAAAGAATTGGAACACACCAAAAATTCTATGGCACTATCGAATTAGATAAATCGAAGCTAAAGGAGTCTTATCGAATTAGATAAATCGAAGCTAAAGGAGTCTTTTAGCTCTAAAGCCTCAAAGCTCAATGGAAGAAAACTTCACGAGTGCGCAAAAGAATTAGCTTGGTGTTGTTGGCTCCTTTGACAAGGATGTAGGAGGGTTTGGATGCGGTCTTGAAGAATTTGAATGCAAGTACTGGGAGGATGAAACAGTAAGTATGCTAAAATTACAATCTGCTTTTGAGTTGGCGAAGGACATGAAGAGTGGATTTCAGATGAGAGAAGCTGAACTAGAATCTGCAGTGAAGGATAGGAAAATTGAGGTATATGAGTTGAAGGCCAAGTTAACTGAAAAGGAAGTGTAACTTTTGAATTTACGAGATATGAACAAGGATCTGAATGCAGAGCTGGAGAGAAACCAAAAAGTCCAAATGGAATCTGACTTATGCCTAGCAGGGCTGAAGCTGGACGTTATAAATAAAGAGGCAGCATTGAAGATTATAAAAGAAGGGAATGAGCTGCTTAAATCAGAGATGGGGAAGAAAGAAATAGAAAACCGTAAAGCCTACTAAGATGCTTTAGCGAACTCGAGTTAGCACATTCTGGGGCGCAAGAAGCAACATTGAGGTTTGGCTATGCTATAGAAGAGGCAGATAAAAGCAGTACAAGAGCTTCCAGGTCAGCAGAACAAGTTGATGCATTTCAAACTAAGAAATTAGAAATGGAGGCTGAGTTGAGAAAGTTGAGAGTACAATCAGATCAGTGGAGAAAAGCAGCTGAAGCTGCTGCTGTGATTCTTACTGCTGACGATAATAGAAGACTCGTTGACAGGACTGGTTCGCTTGACTCGGAGTATTACTCTGTAAGGAAGCTAATAAGCTCACCTTACTCTGATGATCTTATAGATGACGATTCACTTATAGATGACGATTCACCGAAGAGGAAGAATAGCAGTATGTTAAAGAAGATTGGCAGATTCTGGAAGAACCAAAATTGAGCTAGTAATCTTGATCATGCCATGGCATTGCAACTCTGCTTATGGAATTACTTTCTTAATTCATCTTAAGTTATTTGCTGTTACGTCTGTACATGCTTGTTAATAACTTGTAGCGGTGAAGTATGATATGCCTGCTTATATTGCTAGATCTTCCAATATTTTAGTAGAATTCAAGCATGAATTGTACGGCATGGTGCCCAAAAGTAAATCACTATGATGGTTAAAAGTGAACTAGATTGATTATGGCGCAAATTTTGAAAAACTTTTAGAGGTAATGTTTCAAACCTTTCAGTTACAGTTAACAGATTTACTCTAGCAAAGATGAAAGCATTCTTACGGAAAGAGGATACCCGGTACCACTGCAGTTCACTTGTGGCTTCCTTCCTCTTTATATATCTTTTTTCCTAACTTTCAGATTCTCAGAGTCAATTATCAGAATGCCCTATTGAGATTCTTCCCCAGCTTACCTTTTCTTTGTGGTGGATGGATCTATTTTTATACGATAGCCGACCCTCTCTTAATTAATAGCATGTATAACTGCGATTAGAAGGGACGATTGAGAGAGGTTGAGAAGGGACGGTAGCCAATCGTAGCACTCTGTGGTGGTTTGTCTTAATAAATTCTGATACATTGTGACACATGTCATCTTGTGATTGGAGGATTAGCCGGCAAGATGATGCCTTTGTGGGTTGTACATATTTTCAAGATGGACACATGAGTGTATCCTATTAGTCTTCGTGCCGAAGTTCTACTGGCCGTGATGACGGAACTTGATTGTGGGCTAGCTACCATGCATTGCTTCGCCATTGTTGTTCCTAGTGACTTTTTAGGATATGTCATCATTGAACTGTGTCTGTCTGGCTTGGTCATCATTGGTTGCACTGTCGAGGTTCTGGCTCCGTAGAGATCGGCAGGACTATCATAGGCTTTTTTGTCTTCGGGTCTTCTCTGACTTGGACTTTCTTTTCTTAGGCTCTGAGGCCCATCCTCTAACTTATTTATTAGAGTGAATTTGTACTTCTAAAATGCGGCTTTTAACTAGTCTGTCATAACAATACCTTTGAGGGGTTATATTGGCTTTTATTTATTTACACTACGAATGGTTGAGGAAGTATCTCATAAATTATAAGAATAACACATTTATTAGTACTACATAGAGTTAAGCTATGATACGACAAATAAAACTTTTATCTCAAAAAAATAAAGAAAATAGAATTTATTTTGTTACCTCATAAAAAAAATATCCAAGGATCATATAAAAAGTTGATTTTTTTCACCTATATCTCTACTATATGTAACTTTTAAAAAGAAAAAAAATCGATTTGGATATAGAAAGCAGTCTACAATTTCGGTTTATTAAATCACAGCCGTCGATCTGACATGACAAATATAGCCCATGAACTAACCGCACAACACCGGAGCCTGGAGGGCATCGCATATGTTATTTAAACAATACAGATTAAACAATCACAAAGAGCTTCATGAAGCCACGCCGCGCCGTGCCGTAACTCGCCGATGGACGCGGCAGATTTGGAGGTTCTCATCGCTGCCCAGCGAGCGGCGCTCGTCACCATTAACGATCAAAACCTCGCTTTTCGCCTCCAACTCGAAGAAACATGTGCCGCATCTCTCTCCTCTCTCCCTTCATCATCTGAATCAGTCCCTTCCGCCGCCGTCATCGACGACGCCGACTCCGATGACCTAGCTGCCGAGATCCGCCGCGCCGCTGTTGATCTCGACAGGAATTATGACGAGCCCTTTAGGTTATACTTCAAGGGAATGTACGCTGACGAAGTTGTGCGCGGAAAGAAGTTACAATTTGCTGGAATCGGCGTCGCGGTGTGTGATCGAAATGATAAACTCGTGATTAAGGTGCAGAAACCTGTTGCAGAAGTTAAAGATATTTGCCGGGAAGTTGTAGAAGCAAAGGCACTCATACGTGGCCTCGATGTTGTTATCTCATTGGGGATTAAGCGTGTAAATGTCTACTTTGACTTCAAAGTCTTATATAATCATGTGAGTTCTTCTGTTCTAAACTTGCGCCAGTTAACAGTGCATTCCTTAACATGTGTTTATACTTTTGTTTAATCTAGAATTGTTTACCTGTCCTGCAGATGTTATAGGTTGCAGTACAATGTAATTTGATAAACGGATGGATAAAAAATTTGCGAGTTTAGTTTATCTGCGTTAAAGATGCAGTAGGCATTTGGTGATTGTTGGATTCTTCGGTGGGATATCAGTAGAAAAAATCCTTTAAAATAGACACGTATCATGTCTTATTTTTGTATGTTGTTCTGTTTTATAAATGATATTTACATATTTATATCCTGGAAAAAAAGTGTGCCTCGCCTTCGCCAACCTCACAGCTTTTTTGCACCTTGCACCTGGCTTCAAAACCGCCTTGCGCCTTGAAATTGCTAATCTCTAATGTTTGCAATGGCATAAGGTGCAATAAACAGATAGGGGGTCTTGGAGTCCTGTCACAAAGTGAAGGCAATGGCACGCTGTACATGCTTGAGCAATGTGAACTGGAAGAGTATACCCATAATTTATTTAGTTTTATATAAAAATATGTAATACATTCACCAAAAATGCATTTATGCACCATACATATATTCTTAAAAATAGAAAATATGCATAGAAAGAAAGAATAAAAGGTTACAATCTTTAGACTCTGGTACCACCAAACAATGAACCAGTGTTTAAGGGGTGTAAGGCATACCAAGTTGTATGTAACAATATATCTGCTAATTGTCAATCATTTTCTTATCTATGTACTCATGACTTCTTACCATTATGATTGCGACGAAGTTGACAAGCCTTTATATCACAATAACCTCCAGCAAGATGTTTCGCTATCTAAAATTTTATGCCCTGCTACGTTGGTACAAAGTTTACAAGTCACGTCATTCTTTTTTTTTTTTAACATTTTGCCACCAATTCACAAAGCGCGTGCCTTTTACCTTCGTGCACACTGATCATCTTCTCTGTGCTTCAGTTAAATGTTCTCATCTAGGCATAAAAAAGCACTAGACCCTGCCTAAAGCATGTTTCTTAAACACTGATATTCTTGTTTTAGATATGCACAAGTTGAGGTCTGGTCATAAATAGATTATCTTTTTTTTTTCATGCATTAAAGTTCACTCAAGCAAGTCTGGTTTATATTCTCTACTTGCAGTATAGGTAGCTGAATTGTTTCTATAGTAAATTAATCTTTTCCTCTTCACTGGAGTCTTGACACATGATTTGTTTTTGCAGGTTATAAAGAAATGGAAAAAAATTCAGCCGAAGATTGTAACTATGTTAGATCAAGTATTTGTGCTTTCAGGAAAACTTGAAAGTTGCAATATGCTTTTGTTGCCACGTTCCCACGTCCAATTCGTCTTTAGACTAGCCAGAGAGGTAATAGATGCTCAAATATCTAAGAATGCCAGTCTCAACGGCAACATAAGGTTAAATGATTCATGTAGTATCTGTATGGAGGATACTGATCCTTCACAAATGTTTTCTGTTAATGGATGCTTGCATCGGTTTTGCTTAAACTGCATGAAACAGCATGTAGAGGTGAAATTGCGAGATGTGCATGGTATGCTCCCTGGCTGCCCTCAAGATGGATGCAATGTCACATTGGATTTAGAAAGTTCGAGAAAGTTATTGTCTGAGGATCTATATAATATTATGTCTAATCGAATAAGGGAAGCATCGATCCCTGCAACCCAGAAACTGTACTGCCCATACCCTAGGTGTTCAGCTCTGATGTCCAAATATGAAGCAATAAGAGTAGTAGCTCAGAAGGGGGCTTCTTCTTCAAAAAACTACAAGGTTGATGTTCCTGGACTTAGAAAATGCATCAAATGCAGCCGACAATTCTGTATCTATTGTAAAGTGCCCTGGCATTCCAAGATGTCATGCAATGAGTATAAGAGGTCGAATCCTCGTCCACGAGTTGAGGATGCAAGATTGCGCTCCCTTGCAAAGAACCAGTTGTGGAGGCAGTGTGTGAAGTGCAAGCATATGATTGAACTTCTCGAAGGTTGCTTCCATATGACTTGCAGGTATGTCCCCTATGATTCTTTTGTAGTCTCTTATATCCAGTCAGCTTACGTCCTCAATTTATTGTCTTTTTCGGATATTTTTAATTGGAATCTATGATAGATAATGCATATATTCACTAATCTCTAATTGGGCATAAAAGAAAATCGTTAGGAGAATCAGTTAAAGGCCCGGCGATTATTGATGTGACATGGAAGCTACCCGCATCTCATTTTGTAAGCAGTAGTGAAATTCCGAAGTACTGCTATAGCTGAAGATTTTCATGGAATGCTACGTTGAAACAAAAATAATTTCATCATGCAGATTGCATTGTTTATACCAAAACTAGTATAATTTACGACGTAATTAATACAAAGCAACTGTTCATCCATGTTTATTGTGCTTTTGCTATAGAAAGCATGGAGTATGCTAGGACGTGAAGTTCTATAAACAAGATATGTGTAGTAAAACCCAACCTTAGCTATACAATTACTAGATATATACAGCTTAAAAGGGCATGATCTGCAAGCTTTATCTGTCACCTGGATCTGCATGTCACTTGGAAGAAAAAGACTTGCTGTTCTCTTTTCATTGTGTCCATCAGAATAAAATATGGGCAAGCATGTTTTGTACATGTGGTTCGCAATTAAATAGCTTGTCTTTTAGTCCTTTTTGCTAGACATTAATTTGCAGACATGTGTGATATAAGTGTAGGATTCATAAAGCTAACAAGAGAATTTTTAGTTCTACAAAAGAGACATATTTTAGCGCAAGCAGGCTGAACAACATTATTATACCAATCTTATGCATATGAACCTTTAACAAGTAAAATGATTAAAAATTTCATTTTAATAGAGGTACATATTTTCTGTGCTTCTATCATACTACTATATACCTAACCTATCATAGGATTACATGAATGACTATAAAATTTTCTACTACGATTGTATGGCATGTGTAGTTCTTGCATTATGGGGTGCTAAAAGGTAATGTTAAAAGCCCTCTGCAGCTTAGTTTAAATTATATAAGATGTGATACATGTTTTACACTTTCTAGTGTGAAGAGCTGAATGTCTCCTACATGAATTCATTGTTTCTCACGAATATTTCATAAGCGTCCACATGAATCTAATGAGGTTGGTGATTCTGTCATAGGCATGACTTTGTGTTAAAATATGTTGTTTGCCTTGCAGCTGTGGGTATGAGTTCTGCTATACATGTGGAGCTGAATGGAAGAACAAGAAGGCTACATGTTCTTGTCCGTTATTTGAGGAACGCCGTATATTGCACGAAGAAAGTTCAGACTTTGACTCAGATTCAGATTCAGATTTTTGAGTGGGTTAACGTGACGATTTCGATGACCCTTTTGATAATCGTTACTTTTATATCAGATTGTTGGACACAGGAAATGACATTTCTTTTGTATTTATTATATGCAATATTACTATTGATGGTAAAGTACCAATTTGGTCATGTGGTGGCTACACAAATACAATTATGCCGTTGGGGTGAGAGAAGTGTCAATTAATTTTGACGGTGGACATCATCAATGGATTCGGAGCTGCAGTTGATGATCTGCCTACATGCACATGGTTATAACTGGTAATTTATTATTTTTTGGCATATGAACTTCCAGAGGAGCATATTATGAATTTGAAGCCACCTTGAAGTGGCAAGTCAAATTTCCGCCCTCCTTTTGACCCTGCTCTGTTATTTCCAACCCAACTTCTTCTCTCTGTGGACCCTCTTATTACTGCTAATACTCCCACCTGGTTCATTTGATTCCTTTAGAAGTCATAATCCATCATGAGCAGAAAAATTAGAACTTTTTATTCTTCGCATTCTCTTGATATGAGGAAATTTTGTAAAGGAATTGAGGGACCTTATCCACATGGTTTTTCCACAACCACCCAAAAAAAAAAAACAATTTTCCTATTTCACTAAGAAGGCAGGAGTATTCAGAAGTTTTAAAGAAACTCCATAAAATGTCAATTTTAATTCCTCAGCTAATAAAATCTTCCTTCTGAAGATTGACGTGCTAAGCTAGCAATTTCAAGCTTCAGATTGACATGCTTTGTGATACATCTCGCCCTTTTTTCTTCCAGCTAACTCAAGATCTATCCTTTTATGTAATACAAAAAATTCCAACTCTAAAAGGATTAGTTTACAACTTCTTTCACCTTCTAATTGATTTGTCCTTTTTATTGAATACAATGACAAAATCACAACTTCGAAAAACAGTTAGTTGCCTACCGCCAATATTGGACCTCTCTACACAGCTTGAAGAGTAAGATTGAAATCCATGCAAAAACACGCAGAACCGCGATGTATATACATAGACAGATGACCCTGTGCTTTTCCTGAATTTCTCATTTTGAGTCGCTTTATGAAAACTTGGTACTCTTTGCAAAGGACAACTTCCAAGACAAATTTCTCTTTACAAGACAATTGTAGGCTGTGTTTAAACCAGTAATAAAAAAGAACTTGGCCGCACAACCTTTATAGGTGAAATGTTTAACTGGCTAGCCTTTTCTCGCGCAATTGATCACCAGCAACATCCTCACTCTTGTCCATTGCCTTCTTTGCTAGCTCATATCCAGCAAAATTCATAGCACCTAAAGGAGCAATCCAGAAAAACCTAGGCACAGCTCCTTTGAAAAGCCCAAGGGGTCCCTCTTTGCGGAGGATGGAGAAGGCAACCATCTGCATTGATATGGGCATACCTTGAGGTGCAGTCATCATTCGGGTCTTCATCACATCAAATGGGGTCGTTATAACGGCAGCAAGCCCACCAGATAAAGCCCCAACAACGATGGTCTCCCATGGTTCCAGATCTCGCTTAAGGAGATTCTGGGCAGCCTTTAAACAGCAAACAAAAGCCAATGTTTATTCAATGAAAAGAATCACAGGCCAGACTTTCTTGTTCTACTTCAACTACTCGATTGCATTGGAGCTTGTTTATTTGCTCAACTTATAAATGTTGAATGGATATAATAGCTGAAGAGTAACTTTAGATAGACCAATAGACACTAATATTTTGTCATGGCTAACTAATTTCATAAAAAATTTTAAAGCCTCTGAGGAAAGATGTCAAAACCTTTCGACTTCCAAATTTGTGGCTCCTGATATAAAAGACACAGATTAAGTAACATCTAAATATTAGGGAGTAGAACCATACTTCCTTAAGGAAACCAAACAAAGAAGGCGTTTAGGGTGGCTACAGTGATAGTTTCTGTGGCTATTGCAATGACGGAGCAGACCATGATTACTTGTGCAAATGTAGCTATCTAACATAGGTTCTTAAGGACAATGCCAAAGACAAATACTCCTACAAAGACTGAGAGGCAGCAGAACAATGAAAAACCAGTAGCACCAGTAAAAGACCGTTAATAAAGGCATGCAGGCAGCAAATAAGATATGGTTAAGAAGTAAGAAAAAAAAAGGAAGGTAAAACTCGCCTTCTTGGCCTCTGCATACAGACCCATGCCAGCAACATAAAATGGAACCTCACGACAAAGGGTTGCGCCAGTCCCCCGAAAGAAACCTCTCAAACCATCTTTCTGTGCAGTACCAACAATTGCCTCTCCAACATTGTCAAAGATACCTGCTTGTAATCGTTGTTTCAAAACCTCACATGGAATTCTGACGGCTGTTCCAAGGACTGTGCTGCATAAAGATGCCAAAGATTGTACCTAACAAAAGCACCAGCTCAGCTATTTTAGAACTAATAATGAGCAGTTGAGCAATATAAGCCAATTAATAAATAGAATTAGACACGACGATAAAATCATTAACAAAGTCTATATAATAAGTTTCTAAAGCATAACCCAGATTCTACCGCCATGTTAAAAAAAAAAAAAAACAAATAGGATATTACAAATACAAACGGAAAGTAACTCAGATCATGATGATTTACTCAATAGCATGCCCAGAAAGTTGGCTTCAGGTAGTGTTCTTTGACCGTACTTAATGATTGTAACTCTACAAACATGTAAAATAGCAAAAGTAAGCAGAGCCTAGCATTGCCTATAAGTATAAAAGTACTATACTATCTCAACAAGTTGGATACCTGAATTTCTGGAAGAGTAGGTGCAACATTTACTAAGACAAGCTTGCTTGCTTCAAAAATTCCAGTCCGTAACCCATGACTGCAGAATGAGGAAGGCATTAGAGTATGCACTGCAGAAACCAAAAAGCGTGATGAGCTCAAAAGAAGAGGAGGCACACCTCGAAAACTGTCCAAGAATAGCAGGAATAGAGCCTCTGTATAGTCCCCTTGGTCCAATTTGTGGAAGCTTTGACATAAGTTCTGGGAATGAAAGTGTTGATGCTTGTACGCGTGTCTGAAAGAATAATGATCATATAAGTAAAGAGGAGGCCAATTTACTATAAACATTAGTAAATGTACTGAGCTTCAAACAATAGAGTCTAACCAAAATGAGATGACAACAAAAAAGAATCTAACTGGATGGAATCATAGTGATTCTACTGACAGCACATAAGGAGAAAACGAAATATATACACAGAACTGATGGAAAATTACAGTTATTCAAATTTTCATGTCGTACTGTATAGCAGAATTACTGAGAATAATGATTCAAGACGGTTGTAAAGAACAATGCAGATGTCTCAAGAGGAGTTATTGTAAAATCAGTTCTTTTGAAATTGCAAAATCATTTTTTAAGAACGTCCGAGAACTCAATCCTATGTGCGAAGTCAACAATTTTTGTGTAAGCCATCAAGAACTCAGCAACCTACTGACATCAAAATCTACACGCCTTGAAAGATCATGGACATTAGATGTGTATCTCATTGAGGAGAAGGAACCAAGGTATTTTGCCAACCTACATGAGAAACCTTTGCCACCACTGTTGATAAATTAACCGTTCGAGCATGGATGTCAGTCTCAATGAATATATTCTTTACTCACATATGCTGTCCATTGCTAACTGAAACAAGGAAAATATCTTGTTCCAATTATCTAGTAGTGATCACTCTAGCTACACCTTGCTCCAGCTGCTATATAATTAGCCTCTTAATCTTATGGCACTTGTGCTGTTTATCCATCGAGATCAGGCAGTATTGGATTTTGAAGTGGTTGAGCAGGAATGAGCCCAAATCATGTCAGTCGCAGAAAGCTAGGTGAAAGTGAATTGAAAACTTCAAGACAAAATGAAACAAAGTAGGAGAACAAGAATCTCTATACCTTCATCGTATCAATAGGATGCAAAACAGAAGTTGAAAGCGCACAGGCAAGACCTCCTGCCAGAGCTGACTTTAAGACATTTTCTGTTGATATTTCAACAGGTGGGGGTACGGCGACAAGAGTGGCAGCTTCAAACCATACATTCCTGGACACAGTTTGTGACGATAATCAATTTCATGTACTTCGCTGCCAATTTTGGGTCTCATTGAGAAACAGTATACAGGTACAGCCGGTTCAAATTAACTTTAACCTTTATTAGTAACAAAATTAGCTACATAGTCAGAAACCAACTAAAATACATAAAAACAAAAGGCAACTAACATATCATTATATTGGCTTGTATTTGCCTCTACACAAAGAATTTCGATGTCATTTAAAGGTGACTACAAGCCATTGCTTGGTAAGAGTAATGTGTCATCATTGCAATAATTCCCTGACGAAATAATCATATTTATTAACATAGACAATCAAACTTTCATGAAATTTAATCAGGTATTATAAAGCCACAAATAAGCTCTTCTCACTGTCCCGCTCATGATCCTTCTAAGTCGTACTCTCATCACGCAACATAGAACATTTGACGAATTATAAACCTAAACGCACAAATGTACCAACAATCTGATCCATTTTCAAATAAGAAAGAACTTACACATCTTAAACCCAACTCTATTAAAGAGAAATGAAGGTAGAATATAACTTGTTCGGGAAAGCATTATGGATCATTATTTGAATTATGCTGAATTCTCCAGAAATATAAAACAGTGATTAAAAAAGTCACATTTTAAAAAAAAAAAAGAAAAAGAAAACAGAGAGAGAACATCTCTAATCAAATTTAAAGCAACATGCGCATAGCATTAAGACAATTCAACTTGCAGTAACTACATTTTGAATATTTGAAGAACACCGAAGTTGTATTTCTATCTAAGCACATCAACCACAGAAAAAGACCAGTTATACCTAGGATCGTCTTCAAGACGCTCTGAGGGAAGAAGCAGCATGAAATTGCGAAAATGACTGTAGGATATAGAACCTGCAGCATCTGCATTCAAATACCGCATCATAGCAACAGCATTGTCCTCGCTGGCAGGAAGGCCTACACTTCTAAGAGATGTTAAAATCTGACTCTTCTGAAGTGTGCCAGACTTGCTCAAGCACAATGTTGTATATGCTCGAAGAATTGTTGGTTCCTTCTGCTCCATCAAGGCCAAGAACTGTTTCCATCCAATAGATTTTGAAAACAAGTGTCTTCGAGTGCGACGAAGAAAATCCCTCGCATACTTTTTCGGCAGTTTTCGTCTTCTCATTGCAATTTCAAGGTCCTCAAGAGTCACTTGACCATCACCATCTCTATCCAACTCCTCAAAGAACCTTCTTCCTGTAACAAATGAAATTTGTTCAAAGACTATCTGTAGCTCTATTTTCCTTAGCATAGGAGAAACACTTTTAAAAGTGAAGCTGAGATCAGCTTCACCATAACTGACTTTAGTTCTTCTAAGAAAGCTCCGGATATAGATGAATTAAACTGATTGAAGGAGAAACAGATGATAGTTCCATTCACCCAAGAAAATGGAAAAAACAAAAAAAAAGAAGGAAACAAGTTTACAAAAGCTAAATCACAGCTGGGAGGATATCATGAACATATAGACATCTAGATAAGATAAATCAACACTGAAGAAAATGTTCACCACTGATCTGAATTGCTCCAAATCCTCTACTTATTCTTTTTTCTCTTGTGGCCCTGTGGGCCTAGGCAAAAGTTGCCTTCTGGGTAAGATCATGCTATTGTAGGTAGTACAACGTAGTAATGACATCTGAACGCTGCAATGAACACAGGGCATTGCCTAAGATCACAAGTACCTAAAACCAGTGTCTCATAAGAAACAAGAAATGAAAACTACTTGAATACCAAAATGCAGAAGCTAAAGAAGATGTTAAATCTTCTGCTACCTCCAGTCCACTTGATGGCTTTTCCTTTTTTAGTTTTTGAGTTGGCATTTACCTCACCCATTTATTTTCCTACTTGTTTCCATCTATCTCTTCATGTTGTCCTTATTCTTCTTTACCTCTTAATGCTAACAACTATCTAATCTAGTTCAAAAGAGAGGACTTAAAACCTTAATAACTAGCCCATTTATCTCTTACATCAGATGGTAGTCTTGCTAAGGTTATTAGAAGAAGCTCTGTCCTGCTCATATGGCCTCATCTTCAATGAACACACAACAAAACAAGCTCGACTACTGACATCTTCCAACTGTCAGCTTTTGTCTCGGTCATGGTGCAGGATGGTGAGGGACAGTCGGAGCTTTGGTGCAGTAGGTTCACAGACACACTAATCACAAGCAGTTACTGGTCTTGCATTTTAGCAGTGGCAGAACTCTAAAAGCTCTCGTCTCAAACACCTACATAGCAAAACCATTCACGAAGGGGACAGCTCCATAACTTAATCCATTAGATTGCAATGAGTTCGTCCTCACAAACAACGGAGAGAATCTCAATCAACAATGTCAATCTAGTAATATGCTCCTACTTTCCAACAAAGAATTCAATGAAATTGTGAATCTACACTATGCAGCATCAGGATTCTACGAGTTCATAATGAACTAAAGCAATAGGATGCATTGTACTAGATCAGTGATAGCACAAACGCACACTAACAGCAGTAAATAGCAGATCCAATTTGCATATAGTATACCTTCGCACTCCGCATACCGAAAGAAATCCTGGACCGAGAACAGCTTTTTCTTGTCCGGATGGTCTGATGACGACTTGCCCAGCTGTGGAATGAACTCAATCAGCTCCGTCAACGAAACTGCTGGCAATGTAGACTTCAGGCGCTCAACATTTGATAGTGGAATGTTCAGCAATGAACCTAGCTTCTGTGTACTGCTATTATTCTCTGTCTCTTCTCTCTGGATATTTGGCTCCGGTGGTTTATCGCTTCCATCATCCTCCTTCACCGTCGCTGCCAAGCTGGGTGGCACACCGCCCACCCTTGCAAAGACCAAGTTCGCTATCGTCTTGAAGTGATCAGACTTTTCATTATCATCTTTGTTACTATTTTTATTAATTGATGAGCTCTTTCCAGTACTTTCTCTACATCTCTGATCTAGATTCTGTAAGTTTTGAACTATATTACAAAGCGTGCAGCAAATGAAAAGCTCGATCGATTGCTTCTCCTTCTCTTTGCCAATTGAATAGTCGCTTGTCCCACTAACAGTCTGAGGTGTTCCGCTCTTGATCTTCTTCTCCTCGATTTTAGATAATCGCTTCTTGGAGGATTTGATGGGAACGGCGAGGGACTGAACAAAATTACCGAAAAACACCGAGAGGCAGACGGCGAAGTCGAGGCAATTGGTGCAGGAAGATGAAGAAGGCACGTGGCGCTCGTCTTCATCCGCCGCCGATGAAGCTCGCTTCCTCTCGCCGCCGGCGCCGCCCCTCTTCTTCTTGACGTCCGGCGTGGATTCGGCTGGGAACCGGCGATCGAACGATGGTTTGAAGAAACGGAGATCTCCGGAGGCGGCACGGCGGAAGCTGAGATCGAGCGGCGCAAGCGCGTCGCGCGCAGCCTTCAGAAAAGACTCGAATGGATCAGATAATGGCGCCATCGATGAAGCTCTCATTAACTAACAATTGAGATTGCAGCGGACTAGAGCATCAAGAACCAGAGCGAGAGCGAGAGCTTGGAGGTGAAGAACTGGCAGGCAGGAAAATGGAAGGGGACCGGGAAAAGTGACTCGGAAAATGACCAGCGGAGAGAGGGGTCTGGTTGCGAGTTGGTTAGACGGGTGACTTTTGGAAGGAAGGAGGAGCTCAGGAAGAAGGATAAGGGCGAAATAGAGGTGTCGAGTCGGACGGGCGGCCACATACGCGTACGTGGCCATGGATAAAGTAATAATATTGGGCGGAAGTTTTGGGTTGGTAGTGATAATTTTGGGATAACTCCTATGCATAAAATACAATTTTTTTGAAACAATAATATATAATCTAGACAAATACTAACTAATTTTTGTTATGGGTCGAGTTGACCATCTTTAAAAGAGGATTATTATTTTTTGCAAAATCCATGACGATAATTGTTAGCTTGCAAAACTTACGTTTAATTTTTTTTTAAAAAAAAATAGAATAATAAATTTTTGTACAATATATTGCTTTTTTGTTTGAAGTTTCACTAACAAATATTTTTAAATAATTTTTGAAGTAACATATCTTCAGATTAATTTTTAAAATTGTAAAGACTTCAAACTTAAATTATTTATTTCTAAGTAAAGTTTTTTAATTAAAAAAATAACACACTTAATAAAATTTATTTTTTTATTTCAATAATTTGAAAATTTGTTTCTATATAAATTATAAAATTTTGAGATGCAAAATAATTAATTGACATGATTGTCCTTAGCTCATTAGTTTAAGGCGTTGTTTTTTTTTTTTTAGATAAGATTAAGGCGTTGTTTGTAGTAAAGCTTACGCATCAGCCGTTGCCCCTCCGTAATTACCAATGACTCCCTTATTTTGAACCAATACCTTTTACATTCGAAAATATTTATTGTAAAATATTTTTGAAAAAAATAAATAGAAATTATATCTAGTATATATTTATTATGTACTTATAAGTTTTCTGAGTAGTTCTAAATAGATATTTAAAGTTTTAAATCTTACAACGTGTTAGAAGATTAGTTTAAACGATAAAATTGTGGAGTATCAAAATAATTTTATATTAAAAAAAGTAAATATGATTATATCAAAATTTATTTTTATATTTAAATTCTTGTACAAAATATAAATACAATAGTAAAAATATATCTAATACATATTTAAAATAAAGATAATTCGTAATAATTTTGATTTTAAGAATTAATTTTGTAAATAATTTTAAAATATAGAAATATTAGCCCCTCTACTAATCTATTAAAGTAACTATCAAAATCTTAAAGAAATACTACATATTTTTCTTTTTTTTGAGAGAATCAAATACTACATATTTTGATATAAAATTAATTGTAACAGGGAATTATAATATTTTTTATCTTTTGGTAATAAATTAGATACATATACAAATTCTTTCTGAAATATATATGAACACATCTGCACAACGTTTCCGTTTATGGTCCCAATGCATACCTCGTTTCTATTTATGGCTCCAATGCACATCCTGATTCGATTGTTGACGGTCCAAATGGGACACGGATTTGTTTTTTGCAACCGCATCAGGATGTAAGCTTGTAACGGTTGGAGCGCCCCTAGTAAATACGAATTGTAAAATATTATATAAAATTTTTATATATTAAAAAAATTTGGAACTATAAAATATAAAAATTAATGCGATCAATAATTTTTAATTAAATATTTTTTATAATAAATATCAAATAATATACTAATATGATAATTAGATTATTTTAATATAATATTTGATAATTTTTTTAAAATTATAGTTAAAAAATTATAAATCGTATTAAAATTTATAATTTTTAAAAAAATTAAAATTAAATAAATAGATAAAAATTTTATATAATATTTCGTATTTGTATTCATTGACATGACATAATCCTTAGCATGAATTTTCCCAGCACCAGGGAATTTACAACCGTCCCAATGCGCGCACATATCGCCACACCCATTGGGCTCGACGTGGCCCAAATGAGACGATTTGGATTCAGTGATGAGTGATCAATTCTGGTTTGTTTTTAGCTCAAACCTGCTACACAGAGCAACTTCGTGTAAAATTTTACAGTTAACAAGTAATAAAAAGAACAGGAACGAATTAAATGGTATGATGAAAAAAATATGATACCAACTCCAAAAAAAATTCTAACTGTATTTATATGGACATACATAGTAGGCACACCAGTTCAGAAATAGTATACATCATATCAACATAATGTGGTTGTCAGTTTATGAGTTAGCAAATTTTTATTTGATATGCGTATGAAAAATTTCTACATGCCACGGAAAAAATAAGATTGGATAAACTAACATTATAAATTACTTGATTTGTTGCACTTATGTTTCTTCCGTAATTGAATCCTGAGGAAGTCGAGTCCCTTTTTGACGCGGACTGTAAAAACAAAAGGGAGGAGTTGGTCTCCAGTATGGTCGAGTTTGATACTGTCAAAACAATTACTCATACTACATGATTCTCACGGCTCTACAGATGAAAAACACTTTTTTTTTTTAATGTCACGATAAAAAAATATCGCGGTTATGCCAAAAAATTTATGTTGTTTCTCATATTTCGCCTCAATACTTCCGTAGTATGGTCGAGACGAAACTCCACCATCAACGGTAAGAACCATAGGACGCAAACTTGAACATACTAAAATTTATAAGTCGAAAGTAAACCCGATCCATCAACATATAGAATATTTGCTATCAATAAAACCATAGATAGCCCTGTTTCAACTTTACTAAAAAGATAATTCCTAATCCACGACGTGATAGATTAACATCTTCATAGGCGGAAGGAACTATAATAGTAATTGTTAGGTTAAAATGACACTTATACAATTCATAAATCATTTACATTTAACATTTTAAATTTCTATATAATCATACATACCGACTTCTATAAATAATGGATTGTTTAATTACAATCGGCCCTTATATTATTATGCATGTCAGCATATTTTTTCTGTTTTGATTTGTTTTCAAAAAACAGGAGACTGGCAGACAATCCTAGAAACTATTTTATAGCCGACGAACTAGAATTTGAACTAAGAGTGAGAAAAATAAGTACGCAGAATAAACAAGATAGATGTGCCAGAAATCACTTCTCATTTTGCCCACTTCCCTCCCTCTTAGTTACGCAATAAAAAAAAAAAAAAAAAAAACATAATTCTCAAAACCAAGTAAAAAAAATAATCCCTCACACAGTCTCACCACATCTTCCCAATCACTTGCCAGCAAGTAAACAGCCCTCAACGAATTAACGGTATTGCCAAACTTCATATACTCCAGTGACATTGCATATATATTATCCTAACTCCATATTTTACACATCAATAAGACAACCAAGGCCAAGAAGAACTAACAGATCTATGATCTGATAGAAGCCGAATCCAAATATTTAAGCACATAACTCGATGCAGTTGCCAAACAAGCAGTATATAATATATATCATGCAACAAGTTGATACCAAACAATGCTATTACAACTGCTCACCTTGAGGTAATACACACAAACACACAAGTATCAAGTAATTATCATGCAGCAGTTTTTTATATAGGAGTGTATATATAATGTTTATTTGTATGATGGTCGGCTGACATATCATGGTGAAGTATCAGATGCCACGACCCATTGTCTGCTCCATGGGAGGAATCATAACAAAGACCGAACGAGCATTGAATCCAGGATGAGGAAGCCTGCGACGCAACTCCCGACCCTCCTGGCATAGGGCACATGGGTGGCAGAACAAATGCGTTGCAAGGTCACATGCCGATTCCAACTTCTCTCTCTTCTCCTCGTTCTCAAGAACGCTGCTGCAGCACCCACATGATTTGGAAAACGTTTCACAGGTCCCCTATTCTCATGAAAAACGTATTCACTTGATCAAAATTCAAACACTTCCCAAGTAAGAGAACTGAAAGTATCATGCATGTACCAAAATGCAGGTACTTTGAGAAAAAAGCTCAAGTAGTGTGAAAAGAAGTGAGTTTTGAAGTATTGTTTACTTCGTGTTAAAAACTCTGCTCCATTCTCATCCTTCCATTCAAAAGAAGAGGCAAAAATTAAAAAATAATAATAATAATAAAATAAAAAACGCTTGAAGAAGAGCTCGGCTCTTGTTAGAGTCACTTGCACAGTTTCTCAACATCTATAGCATAGTGCTATAATAAAGACGTATCGATTTCATCATGAATCTCTCTTGCATACCTCCAAACTCATGTACTTACTTCCATAGTACATGTTTTTTGGATACAAATCTGATTTCATACACAACTACAGCTTTCCTACTGCAATATATGCTGTAATTGCGAAGGCTACAATAGATCATTGAACAAGTATTACAAGCATCCAATAGTCCCACGTGACTTTCATACCTTCAGAAGTAGGCATGAATTGAATGCTAAAAGGAACTTACGTGGGCGCACGTTAAGCAACTTAGTAGTTATGAGTTAGGGCACTGGTATCTAAAACAGAGCTTGTATAACCATGAGAAAGTATAATTTAAGTAACTTAGCATGAACCAAAATGTGGAGTATATCTTACTTCAAGATTGAAAATGCGACGAATTGCTGAACGTGTTGGATGAGAAAACCATGGGGCTAGGCAATTCCAACCAAAGAGCGAATTCCCAAGCAAGTAGATACCAGTGTAAGACAAGCAATTATTTGCAAATGACGCACGATCAGCTCCAAGCCTCTCAGCATTACTACCATACAGCACACAAGGAGCAAGACTTCCGAGGAGGCCTGAAATTACCTCATAGAAATAAGCGAATGGAAATAACCAAAATTCTACACACTCTAACGAAACTTTCACCTCCAATTGTTGATGTCAAATTCAATAAACAAACCTTCAGCGAAAAGGTTACTCAATTGGCATTTAAGCTAATATATAACTACTCCATAACAGTAAAACAAATACAGAAGCAAAGCAAGTTGCAAGCACAACTAAAACTAAAACTTTGCTTTCAGGAGTTAAGACTTGTCCATTATAAACAATGCACCATATATCATAAATATTTGATAACTCATGAAAATCAGACAAATCATGTCTCAGACCCAAATTATAAATCTCTACACACGCATCATATCTGCCCAGTGCCCACAGACAGAGGAGTGATAATACATATTCACCAAAACCTCAAACTATATCTCGTTTAAACCTACCATTATTAAATGATTGATCCACACAACAGGGGAGATATACAACGCTGTCATTACGTAAGCTTTTCTAGAGAAAGAAAATGACAGCACAAATTCATCAAACTTTAACAGGATTAAAATCGCAAAACCAAAAAAAACAAAAAAGACAACTTACAACATGCAAATTCACCAAACCTTAACAACATCTCGATTAGTTGTTGTAAATGACTGCAAAGGATGATACATAACACTATCATCACACAAACCTACTATTCAGCGAAGAAATGACATTGATGGCACAAAATTAGTCATATCCTAAATACACATATTAAAGTTGTCATTACCCATGGAACATAGTCGCCGGGAATGCATGCAGTTCACATGATAGCTAATGACACCTAATGTTGTAATTTCTATGAGCTGGTCTGACTCAGTATAAGCACTGAAAGCTTTTTAATGAGCACCGCTATTCATCATGCCATCAGAACTTCTGATGCAATCATAGCCATACTAAGTGCATTGGGATGTGTGCGGTACCAACACTAACACTGCGTATGATTCTGATTATATCAGATCAGGATATACCGGTATTGACACTGTGCATGGTTCTGCTTACATCAATTCAGGATAACTGACGAATGGAATTTAAGCTTTGTAATTCAGTGTCATTGGATCAAGCTTTCTCTCTCCTTAACCTTGTTCTCTTTCAACTTTTTCAACAAATATGTCCTATTCCATCGAATACCTCTAGATTCTTTCTTGATTTTGAAATTAATCAGAAGGTGTTAGATTCAAAATCTAGCTCGTCAGAGCTCTATCTTCCACCCCCCCCATCACAAAAAAAAAAAAGGAATCACCAAACCTAAAACAACATCTGATCAGTTACAAAAAAGATGTAAGGGGGTCAGATATCAAGTCATCAAACCTCGAACAGGGAGATCTGTGCCGATCCATAAATCGATCGATATATCTGAGAAATAATACATGACATACACAAAGTATAAACATAACCAGGCAATCGAATAGGAACTTACAAACTTCAACATCACTGCTGCAGAACTCGTCGTTGCAGCCGAGGCAAGCACAGATGCTCGAGTTCCACTGATCACGGCCACCAGGAGAAAGCGGTGAACCCATAACCACCGTACCTTGAGCCGACGTGGACAGAGGTAGCCCATCGGCGGCCCATTTTGCAGGCGGGGAGATCGACGGCGCCGCCACCTGCGACGGCTTCAGCTGCGGTGGATCTTCAAGGGGCTGACGTTTAACGGCGAGAAGGGGTCTCGCTTCTTCTTCCGGGATCTTTGCCGCCATGAAAAATCTTCTACTATCACGTTCAGAGGAAGAAGAGAGGATTTGACGAATAATAAGTCGTCGTCGACCGTGATAATAAATGAGAATTATATAGCAGATCCCCCCCAACCACAAAAAACAACCACCAAAACGAAATTTCTATTTGCATCGCGCCCTTTATTTATTTATTTTTTTTCGTCCGACGAAAATTCCTCTCCTATACTTCAATGCACCAAAAATATCTATTTAAAAATATTATTTAATAAAATTTTTAATATAAAAATTTTAAATTGTAATAAATATTAAAAAAAAATTCAAAAAAAATATTTACACATAAAAATTTTGGTTCAAAATTTTAATGGCTTAACCAGCTAACCTATTGGAATAGAAAATTTTCAACATATCTATTATACATATTGTTAAAAAAAAAATTAACATAAAAATTATATATTTTATCTTAATAAAATCTATAATTTTTATATTTATAATTTTTTTAAAAATATTTTTAAATAAATATTATAAGACTTTAACATATTAATAGATACAAAAATATTTTTTTTTCGAAAAAGCGGTTGATCTGGGCAATTACATTTGAGGGCTGATATGTAATTACCAATAATAAAATATATAAATGGCAGGCTTCGCGGGGGACACGGCTCCCCTGATTCGGCCGAATCAGGGTGTAGGAAACGGACGGCCGAGATCGGCCGATCCGTAAAAGTACGGATCTCGAGATTTCGTATAAAACTTTCGTCGACTTATTTGACCTATTTTTAAGCATTTTTGAAAAAAATTTTGAACTACAAAGTTATAGATTTTGATGAGATCTACAACTTTGTAGTTGAAACTCTTTCGAAAAAATGCCAAAATACATACCGAAATGATGATCAAAAGTTTTAATTATCATTTCGGTATGTATTTTGGTATTTTTTCGAAAAAGTTTCAACTACAAAGTTGTAGATCTCATCAAAATCTATAACTTTGTAGTTCAAAGATTTTTTTAAAAATGCTTAAACGTAGGTCAAATAAGTCGACGAAAGTTTTATACGAAATCTCGAGATCTGTATTATTACGGATCGGCCGATCTCGGCCGTCCGATTTCCTACACCCTGATGCCTCAGCATCAGGGGAGCCGCGCCCCTTCGCGGGTAAGGAAACCGCTGTGGAAATAGATGGCGGTGCTGCGGTGGAATGGTAAAAATGATGCGGTAAGATTAAACTTTAAATAATTTTCTCAAAAAAAAAAAAGAAAAAGAAAAAGAAATACTAGTATATGCTAGTTTGTAGTGGTTGGTGCTTATTTTTAGCTTATCTTTTTTTAATTCCTTATAAACTGATAATTATGCATTGAGTGTAAATTTTCATAGCACTGATATCATCATCCGCTAAAAGATAACATAAACAAGTGTGTATAATTAACTTGCAATGAGATCATGATTATTTTCTTTATGTATTATTCCTTACAATTTCATCAAAATGGAGTTAACTAGTTTTGCACCAATGCACAGTTATTAGTCATATATAATCATATAAATAATAATACTGAAAATTAATTTTTTATAATATATAATATGATAGTTATTTTTATTAATATTATATTTTATTCGTTATATATTATTAGAGTAAGAATAAAAATGCCACAACATATATAAAAATTATTTTAGAAGTGGCGTTAAATAGTAGTGAGATATATATATAATATATATATATATATATATATATATATATAATTTATTTATAAGAAGAATATTAGATAATATGAATATAATTATTTATATGTTTATTTAAATTTTTTTATAAATTTTTACTATGTATTTATTGTAATATTAGATATTTTATATTCTTTAAATAAGTTAATGACTTTATAAATTTCTATTAACTAATACAAATGTCACGTGACTCTTTTAGGATAAAAGTAAATATCATATGGCACATCAAATATTATTTGAAATGCCATGTGACCCAACGACTTGATATGACAGTTATATATATATAATATATATATATATATATATATATATATTACTCAACATTGCAACGTCACTGTATTCTATTTTTACAATATGTGGTTTTCACACCTCACGCCTCTGTGTTATGACAAATTAATAATAATCTAAGGGTTATCTATGGTAAATATAAACAGATCAAACAAAGTTGAGACAGTCTAACAAATCTTTTTCTTAAACGGATATTATCCTCATTTTGAATTCTATTCTACTAGAGAGGAGGCTTCCTGGATCGGACACATAATGAAATCTCCCGTCGCACGTGAGGAAGCGTACAGCCGAGCACCATCAATGCTCTCCAATTAGAATCTCAAACTTACAGGACGAAAATTCGAAACCACATGAAAAGAATTTATGAGCTCTTGTTTATCCATTGCCACGACCCGCCACTCCCAACCGTCTAACAAATCTTAACAGTAAGATCCCAAGACTGTTCATACATAATTGATAAATAATAAACGATCTGCTCTTCTCCAAGGGTAAAGAATAAATCTCCAATATTGTACAAAGTCTGAAAGAGCACTTCTCCAAAATGTTAAAAACATGAAAGTCAAATACAGAAGGTTCTTTGATCTACTCCTGTCTCGATGATTCCCTCACCTTTTTGTTATCCTTCTTCACTCATGCCGATCATCGTCTTCATCTGTATGTGCATGTGTGTTTTCCTCATTATCTTCATTATGATGATGTTGTTCATCATCATCATCATCATCATCAACATCGACATCATCATCATTATCACCATCAACACTGCTATGATCTTCAGTATCTTGCTTACTATGCTTGCTTTCGTCATCTGATAAATGTTTCTCTTGAGCAACTTCAGCCACCTTCTCTTGCACCGATGAGTTCACTTCGGGCGACATTGGCTGCGAAGACGCGGGGGAGTGTGTTGGTGTAGTAGAAGCGGGTTGAGTAGGCTCCGTCGAAAGAAAACTTAGAGCCACCACGACATCTGCCATGAGCGGGCGCACTGAGGCCTCTTCTTGAAGGCACATTGCAGTTATTGCTACTGCTTGGTTCAGGCCTTTCGTCGGGTAGTCCCCTTGAAGAAGTGGGTCTAGAAGCTCTGAATATCTCTTCTGGTCACTAAACATCGGCTGTGCCTGTTAAACAAAGATCATAAACAGGAACATAAATATCAAAGGTGTATCACATTACTAAAAAATGCTACAGTTCCCAAAATTGGTCCCAAAATTATATATTAGTGGAACTATGCGCTCTTCGAAACTGAAATGATGTTAAAAGTGAACTTTAATAGTTTATGGGAGCTTTTTTTAGAGAAACGGGCACTGTCCTCATTCCGGACCCGACTTTGCCGGAAGGAGACTACCTGGTCCTAATATCCAGATGAAGTCTCCCATCGCACTTGCCGTTTCTGTTGGAGCTTTAGCCTTACTAATTTCCACATATTTGGATATATAAGATGCTGGGAGCTATTATGGTTAGCAGGAAAGATAAATGCGAGACCTCTCTATATTTAACCCAATGCATGAAATGAATCATTCGCTGCTCCAAATTGAACTCACATATTCTCAGAAATAAATTGTAAGCTCTGAAAAAAGAAATCTTGGTTTACTTTCAATTGGGAAGTTCTAGAATTATGCATGTAAGCAAACATGACTTGATCAGATCTAACGCGAAAGACATATTATCACTAATTTCATACCCAAGTGACGAGATTTTGCTCCTGTATCGGCTTGGTAGTATCGATTGCTCTTCTCCCCGAGATAAGCTCCAATAGAACAACACCGAAGCTATATACATCCGACTTCGAAGTGAGATGACCAGTTCTTGCGTATTCGGGAGCACAATACCCATATGTTCCCATTACTCTTGAAGAAACATGATTTTCTCCAACAGGACCGAGCTTGGCAAGACCGAAATCAGAGAGCTTTGGGTTGAAATCTTCATCAAGCAGAATGTTAGATGGTTTGAGGTCGCGATAAATAACAGGTGGGTTGGCTTTGTCATGTAGGTACTCCAGGCCTTGAGCAGCAGCAGAAGCTATTTTCATCCTAGCATACCAGCTTAATGGTTTTTTATCAGGTGATATATCTGTCAACAAAATAAATAATAAGTGCCAAGATCGATTGCAGGTACAATAAAAAATGGGATTTTGTCATAACAGCTCCTTGTATGCCCTGTCTCTCTCGAATCAACCTTTCAACTTGCAAAATTAAGTTAGTTCTTTAGAACACTAATTTTACTTCGTAATAACACAAACTTTTATTTCGCAATAATATTATAATTTACATCGCAATACTATGGCATACTATTCGTAACATTTTAGCCCACACACTTCGATATAGCGATAGTGACACTGCGACATACCACTGGCAATACTATACTAGCCGCATTGAACATTGAGGAGTTTCATTCAGAGACTGAGAACAATTTTTTTTTCTCTAGGCTGATTCGAACAATGTTGGAAAAGCAGGTGCTGATTTGAATTAGCCCATGAAAATTCAGAAGAAGCAAATAAACTCAATATGGACCAGAAATTATTGGAGTTGCTTAATGCATACCAAGCAAATGATCTTCCAAAGAACCCCGAGACATGAACTCATAGACCAGTAGTCTTTGATCTCCATCTGCACAATATCCAATAAGATTAACCAAATTTGGATGGTGGAGGAGACTGAGCATCAAAACTTCAACAAGGAACTCCTTGTTTCCTTGCAACCCATTCCTGTCTAACTGTTTAACAGCTACAACCTGGATAGAAAGAAGGTCAAATATATCGAAGTTTATAGCTAGCTGCATGCAATAAATCATCATAATGAATCATAAAAATAAAATAAAAAATAAAAAAATAAAAGAAATGTTCCTAGAAAACTAAGGCCTAAGTTTCATTCACCTGGCCTGTTTTCTCAAGAACACCTTTATAAACTCTTCCAAACCCTCCTTCACCCAATAGGCATTCGGGTCTGAAATTCTTTGTAGCCGCAGCTAATTCGCGGAACGTGAAAGTCTGTGATGCAATATTATTTGCAGCTTCTTTCTTAGCAGGTGATGATTCGGCTTGGCTCTTTGGTGCTTTAGAATTACCTGCAAAAATGAAATTAACCATGTATGTCTCCGAAACTATCTTAAAAAAAAGGAGTTTGTTGAAAAAGTCCCTACTTTGTGAATTCTGACAAATAAGTTTCTAATTTTTGAAAAACTTAGAAATTCATTCCAAAACACATATATAACTATTTCTTTAAAAAAAGTTAGAATACGAAAAGAATAGATGTCTATGTTTTCGACAGCATAGAAACTTTAAACACAAAAATTTCTAAATCTATGTTTCGACCATTTCACTAAATCTTTTTTTTTTTAATGAAAATTTATAAAATCACTATACAACATATATGTATAGGATTATTGTCGACAGCACAAGACACCATGCTCGAAAGAAAATTGCACTTAAAATTAATTTTGAACCTGACCATCTAGTCCTGAATTAAAATAATATTAACAATAATGAAAAAAAAGGTTAGGAACGAAGTATACCGGCCTTCGGTGGCAACTCGCTGCTCCTAGTGTAGACAACAACGGGAGCGTCGTAGGATTCCTCCTTGGGAGCATTTTTCTTACTAGAAAAGCAAGGAAAGCAACTCATAATTTCCCAGAACCCCCCTTCTCAAAATACAGAAAAAAGAAGAAATCTAACAAATCTAGAGGCGCCTGAAGCGGGAACACTATATATACGGAACCAAAATGATCCAGGCCCCGAAGCATCCAACAATAGGAATCACAAAAGAACACTCCGGGGCCTCTGTCTGAAAGTCTATCAGATCCAATTCATATCAAAGGGAGAGAAGCAAATAAGAAGATGAAGGATCGAAACAGAGATAGAAGCAAAGTTTGAAGAAGAACAGAAGAATGAGGCCGTAGTCCGCGTGAGAGACGACGGACGAGCGGCCTCTCCTGTTTTCGCTGTAGAAGATGTTGATGGTGAGAGGGAAAGGGGAGGAGGGGAGAAGTTTGGTTGGAGAGATGAAGGGCTTGGGAAAGCTGGAGACTCCGAGAATGGAGGGACATGAATTGTTTTTGTAAGGTTGCTATCATCGTTTGAATATTGAAGGGCGGCGGCCGTTGAGGGAGGGAGGGCGCCCTAAACGTGGGTGCAATTTCGCCGGAGTGGAAGGAATGCAACTGCGTTTCTCCGTCTTTCCAAGCTGGAAATAGATACGTGCACAGTATATAAAAAAAAATTAAATTCTTTGATTAAAAAAAAAGTCAAATTTCTTTTTAATCCCAAATTTTATCAAAATATATATTTATAATTCTGAATCATGTGAACATAATTTCTAGATATTCAAATATAGATGTAATGGAACATTACATACGATAGATAATTTCAACTCCACTATGCCGAACACGTCTAACTCGATCGAATAGAATGCTTTACGAAGCATCAGTATCTGAGTTCATGGTCGTATGGGATGAAATTCTCAGCATGAGTTTTTGAATAAATTTTTTTATATTTCGTAGTAGAAACTTTAATTCATAAAAGTTTTCTACTCGAATCTTAGAGTGTTGGTTGGACTGGACCTGTAAATTTTCTGTAAGTTTGAGGGCACTACGAGGATGTACACTCGCATTATAAATTTCACCATGAAAAAAAAAAAAAAAAATCACTCCATTATAAATTTAGTCTTGAAGATAATAGGCGGGATTGCGGATCAACCTCTTAACCGTGATTCTCCTTAGAAATCAGCTATTGAACATTTTCAAGTCTGTTCATTCTTCAAATTCATAACAGTTTTAAGTTTTCACTAATATATAAATATTTTATTTTTTTAAAAATAAAATAAATATTTTGAAACTTCAAAATCTCGCCAATTTTATAAATCAAAACACCTTTTTAAGCATTTAGTGAAAATAATTTTGAATACAAAAGTTACAAATTACGAACTAATATACTTTTTAAAAAATATTTCTAACAAACATTTTTAACATGATCTATAGCAAATTATAAATTAAAGACTAATTTATAGCCCTCAGCTCAAAAAGGAGCTTACACGTATGTCCGCCAACAATATACTCTTAAAGACGCTGCATTAGATATGGATAGCTTTTAGCGCAGCTTTCTGACATGTAACGGTCATGCCAAGACAAGTCACTATGGAAATCAATGAATTGAATGAAGTAACTGTTTCCATGGACTATGGATTATACAACATTGATACTCTTCAGTCCTTAGATGCATGAATAAAAAAAAACCTAATTTGGTCCCTAGCATCACAATCATTTTTCCCGAAAATGAAGAATAGATAATGTACAGTATAGGCCTCATTGACAAATTCAAAAATCTAGTTTTAAGCATCAAATGACACCAAGCGTCACCAAAAAAAAAAAGAATTGAGAAGAAAAATTACCATTAAAGCAAAACGCAGTTCTAACGGAAAATAAAATCTTTGTTCGTCTCAATTTATATTATATCAAATAATAAACAAACTGATTACTTAAAACTTGATATCAAAAGAGAGCAAATTTCGGACATTCAAGATCCTAAGATCAGTACAAGTTCGCAACATTCGCACTAGAACAGATCAAGGGCGGCCTGCAGCTGCAGCTCCAGCGGGGCGGGGTCCTTGACCAGGCCTTGCAGTATCATCCTGAAAAATCAAGATTCAGAAATTAAGTTATGAAACTACTGACATGAATGCGACAATACAAGCAGACAGAAAAAAGGCCAAAACATCATCGCATTTTAAGTTAATATAATATGTTTCGGTGAGACATCATCATCATCGAGAAAAGCCTTCAATTAGCTTAGCTTGGATACGACATAAACACATATTACTTCTAAAAAATTGTCATTATGATGACTGAAATAAAAGAATGGGCATAACAAATAACCATTTTGTACACGTATGATGACACTAAAAACTATGAATTAAATAGACACAGTGACACACCCGACATGAATGCGATACGACGACACGAGGTTCTCAAAAAGACTTGGACACGATATGGTGGGGACACGGCAACTTTTATAAATACCACAAGCTAAAATACTATATAGACAAGGATTTTGATAAAGAAAATATACATTTCATTTTCATTAGTCAAATGATACACGATGATATCAATTGGATTGTGTGTTTATGCATATACATACGTTATCTACTATATCAGTCAAATGACTAAAAAATACAACCAAGAGAGAATTTGTAAGACGCGTATATCAATTTTGCACACTTTGAACATTTCATCAAATTTCACTTATTATTAAATCGTAATAAGAGTAAATTTTAATTTATTTATAACGTCGTGGGATTTGATTTGGTATCTGTTTTGTCAATTTAACTGTAAATTTTATATTGGAGTTCTACTATGGTCGAGCCCAGTGTTGTCAAAGGCGTGCCTAAGCACGCCTCGCCTCGCTCCTAGGTTCGCTGAACGAAACTGCGCCTGACTTAGGTAAGGATCCCTTTATAAGACACAAGTGTCTGGGTTTGCTTTTTGAAGGCGCCTAGGCACACCTTATAAAGGTGGAATCCCAACTTCGAAACAAAGAATATACCACCAATTCGATCCGCTCCTTATTAGAAACTAGCATGTTCAAATAGAAACCGTCGTCATTGAGCTTGAGCCGCCACCGCTTTCGAAGCTTAATGTCACTTACGGCTTCTTCCCCTTCGCCTTCATCGTCAACGTGAACTCGTGAAGAGAATTTTTTTTTTCTTTATGGTAATCAGTCTGTCTGCAACAACCAAGGAGCGCGCAAATGCTTGCGGCACGCCTTTGACAACTTTGGGAGGCGGTGGTGGCATGATAACATTTACAAATACCATTGCAACAAGTGGCTAACTCCTCTAGACATTAGGACTAGAAGAATAATTTTAAGACCTTATAAAATCTCAAAATTCCATTCCAGATGAGTTTTATTTGTCTAAGTGCAATCTGGAGTTTTGAATTATATTCCTGGGTGGAGTTTGTAGATTTTATTAGTCATTGGCAATATTCATAAGGTGATATGTCAGTGAGGGACACATGATCAGAACATTTCCAAGGATACCCATTTGATATTTGGAATTTGACATTTGAAGTTTGAACTGATTATTGCTATTTGGTATGTACAACTTCAAATTTTAAGTTCAAATTTATGTATGTTATATATATATATATATATATATATATATATATATATATATATATATATATATATATATATATTACAAGCAAAAGTTACATCTCGTATTTATCAGGTACACGCCTTGCCTTGTTCATTGTTCCTAAACTCCAGAACTATCATTGCGCCTTTATCAACATTGGCCCCTCCCGCCAACACCAAATAGAAATATTACCTTTGTTTTAGTAGGTAATCATAACAAGTTTGTAGCATACTTTTGTTTTAGTAGGTAATAATAACAGTGACTATGTCAAACTTTTCACAAATAGATGGAGAGAATATTATCTTGTAAACATCATAGCCTCTGCACCCTAGCAATGTTTGGAACAATTGATGCCTCCCTTAATGTCAAATTAAATTCTATGTAATGAACACAAAATATTATCTCAGCATTCTAGTGTCCTAAATTATGAAAACATTCCTGCGTAACTAAATTATAGTTAGTAGTGCGGTCATTACAAAATTCTGATCATGTAACAAAATCAATAAGCAGGATGAATATGGAATTATTACCCGGCGCCTGAAGCGCTGTGGCGGCTCACGAACTCTCCTAGCCACCCTGGAGCGCACCCTAACCACATGCGAGTGGATCGCACAGGAGACACAGTACTGCATCTTAGCATACAATTTCGGGAGTGTGTAACCTGTTAAACAGAATCCAACCAAAATACTCGTGCAAATTAACAACAAATTTCCACCAATTTTGTCATCACATCTGCTAATCTGTTAATATGTTAATAATTACCGTCGTAGACGCAGGCCTCCTGCACGTCTCTAACTGCGGCCTGCTCCACAATGTTTCTCACCAGAAAACGCTTGATCGCCTTGTCCTACACCACATCTTTTTTTTTTAAAAAAAAAATCCACACTATTAACAAAAATCGAGAAATAGAAAAAGAAAGTTAGAGACTAGTATAACCTTGGGGCAGCACTTGCCGCAGTTGGAGCAGCGGATGAAGTTGACATGGCCACGGCCATGCTTGTTCCTGCCACCGTTCCTACGTTTAAATGTCTACAATGGCGATTATAGATTCACAAAATTTATTAGATATGAACTACATTGGATTGAAGTAAATCTGTGATAGCAAATCTAGGTATAAAACTTGCTTTACCATCGTCTCTAGCTGCAGCTACCGTCGCCGCCGCCTGATTGTCTCTAGGGTTTTGGGAGAGAGAAGGCTTGTGGACTTGAGCGCGGTTTATATATCCGAAAAATTTGTGGTCGTGAATTGTGGTATAGTGTGAATATGTCAAACGCGAATGTCTCATATGTTACTTGAAAATATGATTGTCTTCTTGACAAGAAGCGAGGTGTTTTATGCAAAAGATGCAATTTGCAAGTAAAATTCGGAAATAATTGTACATACATCAGGCTCTTATTGCTGTCCTATCAAAAAAAATATTTTTTATAATTATTAAATTAAATTAAAATATGTAAATTAAATATTTAATTTAAAGAATAAATTGGGATGTGCTTTATAATTTTGATATTTAAACTTTTTAAATAAAAGATATTTAAGATTGAAAATATCTTTTAATTTTTTTAAAAAATTAAATATAAAAATTTATGAATATATATTTTACATTTTCCGTATTTGGACTTTATAAGTAAAAAAAAAAAGTAAAAAGCTAGTAACTTATTTTATAGAACAAGCCATATTTCACATAACTCTAAAAGTTTCGCAAAATATTATTGACTTATCTATCCAAAAGGTGGCTCATGTAGTCATGTTTTAGTTGTCACTTTAGGAAACACATGTCCACATGAGATGTATGCTCGTTCCTCGCAAAGTAAAACTGCTCGTTATTCTCCATTTTCGCTGAGTCTAGGCGCGGAGTGCTCGTCGCCGCCGATCGATTGCCGACGTGCGGCCTCGCTGCTCAGATTCAGCGGGGTTACTGAAGTAAAAGAAAATGGCGGAGGAGGGAGTTTCTCCCTCGTCATTTCAACAAAGAGATCCAATCAAATCTTCAGGCACGCTCCCTTTCTCTCCCTATCTCGATATTTATTCGGCTTTCTTCTTTTTTTTTTTCATTTATTGTATTTCAGGCTTGCTATTTCTATCTACTATCATCCGCTAAACTTCGTATCAGCGCTTTTTTTTAGTTGATTTCGACTTCGAATGAACTACCAAACAGAGATTCAGGTTCTTCTTGGATGAAGTTTATGAACTGGTGGTTTAATTAGTGTTATATAGTTCACGTGTTTGGTGAACTGATTTGCACAGTTAATTTAGAGATCGCTTATGATAGGATAGTACTCTCCAACCTTCCTCTCACATGGCCGTGAATCAAATGATCTATCCATCTTTTATCTTGAAATGTTAATATATAAGGAATTTAATATTACAAGTAGGAAAAAGAAGTGGCATGAGTTGGTACTGGGTTGTGGAGTTGAGTCATAAAGAAGTAGAATTATCCCTGGTCAATAATAGTGTATTGAATTACATGGACAATTGCTATTTTTGAAGGAACTTGTGGGGAGGACAACTATATTAAAGGGGCTGTATATTTCTCCTGATGATGTGAAATTTGAGGCTTCACTGTCTTCAAGAACTTCTTGAGTTGACTTTATAAATTGGTGATATACAAGTCAAGCATTCAAGATTGTAAGACTAGGAAATGAACTACCAGGACCTTACTTTTTTTTTTTTATGTTAATATAGATTCCATATTGCTGCCAATCATACGTTATAACAGCAGATAGATTGAAGGCATCCTACTAGCTCAAGGCTTAGCAAAAAGAAGGCGTCTACTTTAGTATTCATTCTAGAGTAAGCAAAGCCTAGGTATTGTTAGATATGGGTGTTGCTACTTAATAGTTAAATTCTTGAGTTCTATTCGTGTCTTACTAAAATTCTCTGAGAAACATATACTTGCTAATGAGAAAATAGTGAAGGCTTTTTGATGCGACTGTGTGTCAGTCTAGTAATCCATTGAATCCTCAATATGCTAGAACCTCTTTTATCAGTGGCAAAGTTCAGGCTCTATCATAATATCGTTGTAGGTAACTAATTATGACATTGGAATTCTAAGAATATTAGATGCAGTTTTAAAAGGTGCACTGTCCTAGGCCCTCTATGATGATCACGCTTTATGATGATAATGCATGTCCAAACATGCCTTAATTGAGTGTCAAACAAAAGAAAATGTAAAATTCTCTACTTGTTACGTGCTATTCACTGGTCTCACTTGAGCAGCTGCGCTGTGCTCTGATTCTGATATAGCAGACATGCTTTCAACAACTCATATAGATTTTTCATATCAGCTATCTGATGTTCTTGTTGATGCTCTGAGTTCCTGCTGATGATTGTACTTTTTGTTGGCAGCCCACCAGACTGCGGCCTATAGGAGACGGCAACATGCAATTTCTGTGGGCAAGGAAAGAAGGGAAGCATTGCTGCGCACTAAGCGTCTCTGTAGGGATGGACTCCTCGACGACAATGACCTCTCATTGGAAGGTGATATGGTCATCGATGAGGAGAAAGATGTATTAGATGCCCAAACTTTGCAAGCTGTGGAAGCTTTGAAATCTGCTCAACTGTCGCAGTGAGTCTTATTTCTCGTCCCAGAGAGCATACCTGGAACGTTAATTTATCGTGACTTGCACATTATGATGATTTAAGTTGTACATTGTTTGGTTTGTACCAGACCCTATATGCATCTAGAGTATTGATTGAACCCCCTAAAAAATTATGTTCTGCAGGTCGTTTTATCCTATAATTTCCCTGTGCAAGTATAATGCAACTGGTTTTCTAGTTACCTGCAGCTTTTTTGTAAATAGAGGTTGGTTTGAGCTGCCCCTTTCCCCTCCTCTTCCAAAAGGAGTGTTCCCCTAGTATGTTGTAGTTAACATTTCTAGAAATGTGGATTGGCGGACAGATGCTTCACAGTTGGGACATTGCTTCATAAGTTTGGTGATTGAAACTTGTACCAACAACCATGAATTAATGATCAGGCATTCAGATATTGTCTAAGCTAGCCAAAAAATGAGCTGAACTGGACTTGGATGTGTTAGTTCAATGGCAAAAATTCCACAATCAAACAGCATAATGTGGCAATCAAGCAGCAGAATAGTGAATTTTTGCCAGTCTGATCCTTATTAAGTCGGAAGTTTTATTGGAGTTGCATTTCCTACCACAAGACTTTGATGCATAAAGTATGACATGTAAACGTGATTTAAAAATAGGTTTATAATTTGTTAAAAAGGTTTACTTCAAACTACTTAAAAGTTTGTAGAACTGCATAATTTTTTAAAAGAAAAACACTTAAAGTGAATATAAAAAAGCATAAAATGCAAAAGCTACTTAAAATTTTGTGAAAATAATAATATATATATATATATATATAACTTTGTAATACACACACGCACACGTATGTACATTTGTATTTGCATGATAACATCGACAGCTCATTTTTTTTTTCCCTTTTTTTTGGATGTGCTATAGTTCTGTTAGCTATCCTTTATTAGCATTAGTTTTCACATTTTTGAATTTTCTCATGCCTCTCTTTAGTTGTTAACTACTCTAGTCTATTTACATATTGGGGATCCTCTGAAACAACCATTCCATTTAGCTGATTAATTAGGCGAATTTATTGGAAATATTGGCTGTGATGTTGGCCGAGAAGTTCTGCTCGAATGGCCTGAAGTCAGTTTTAAACTGAACTTCAGCCCAAAAACTGAACTTCGGGATTAAGTTCAAGACTATCTGTAGCAAGACCCTTGCTTAAATGCCTTTTCCGAAATCTTTTTTAAGGAATAAATTACATGAAGTTATGCACATCAAGTACTTGAACTTGCGAGAAGTATTGGCCTTGTAGGAAGCGTCTGATACTGGCATGTCAACATTTTTCATGTTTTCCTACTATATTTGAAGGATCATACCCAAGCACCCTTACCAATTTGATGTGTCGGATATGTGTCCGACATAGGTACGGCAGGGTAAATGAAAGAGTCCAAGTAAGAACCTTCTCTTAACCTTAAAAAACTAATTTACATTTATCTATTACATCCTTCATGAATTTTGTTCTGTGATTTATATAGTTTGCTTTGGGCAATAGGGAAAAAGGATCGGCACAGAAAAGATTGGAAGCTCTTCGTAATTTAAGGCGGTTATTATCCAAGTCTGAAACACCTCCTATTGAAGCAGCCATTAATGCGGGAGCTGTTGATGTCCTTGCACGATGTCTCGCTTTTGGGATGCCCGATGAACAGGTTTAAGAAAAAATATGTCATTTGTTCATCTTGTTCCCTAGTTTCTCCATCAACGCTTGGTCATTGCTATAAGATCTTAAAATCGGATGGTTCTTTTATCCTCAAATCAAATCAAGCAAACTTTTTTTAAAAAAAAAAAAATTGCCTGACAAGTGGTTGGGATATCTAGGTTATCTCTTTATAAGTTGGCTTCTTGGTGCAGCTATTAGAGATGGTTTATTTCTTTCTTTGCAGTTGCTTGAAGCTGCATGGTGCCTAACTAATATAGCAGCTGGACAAACTGAAGAAACAAGATCATTAATGCCTGCGTTGCCGTTGCTTATAGTTCACCTCGGAGGTTGGTTCTGTAGTTTTGTCCTTGCTTGATTTGAGTATTTGATAGGTCAAACTGTTTGGGGTTTTTATTTATGTTGAGATAAGCTGTTTGTTGTGATTTTTGAATGTATTGAGATGGCCATTTGTGAGATAACTTTAGAAGTTGTTGTGCAAATGGAGATTTTTTTTTTTTTAAACTGCTTTTCATGTTTCTGATTCGTATAGACTGAGTTGTGAAATTTTATAAAGTTGAATGGTTGTAACTTCTTTTTTTTTTTTCAAAAGTATTCTGTTTATTGTTTTATTTTGTTTCTTCTTGTCCAGAAAAGAGTTCTTTGCCTGTTGCTGAACAGTGCGCATGGGCACTGGGGAATGTTGCTGGTGAAGGAGAGGACTTGAGAAGCACTCTTCTTGCTCAAGGTGCTTTATTACCCCTAGCACGACTGATGATGTCCAGCAAGAGCTCGACTGCCAGAACAGCTGCTTGGGCACTATCAAATCTCATTAAGGTTGTTACATGGTTATTAATTAAAGACTTTCTAACTTTTCTTTTCAGAAACTGAGGTGTCCCATTTGGAACTATTTTTATTTTGCTGATTATAGACTGCAGTTTATATTAATAATTGACTAGACTTGGATAACATGAAGGCATTTTTCTTTCGGAGGATGCTAGGCACTTATCTTCCAGAGGATGGTAATAACTTCTCTTAGATACTAGATGTCTGCTTTTGTTTTAGTAAGTGGTGCAATGTTTTTTAGCACTATCTTCTTACTTAGGCAAAGCGAATATTAGTTTCATAGTTGAGTAAATTTTATCAATTTCTTGGAAGTTGTTTGTTTACAGCACGTTATATATCAAACATTGTTTTGTTATATACATCCTGATGGTTGTCATCTGCAAACACAATTATATGTCTTTGAAACTGAGGGAGCTGTCCGATACTTTTAAAGAAGTTGCGACCATTGGGCTTGCAACATCAGGTTGTCCATTACATGAATTATAATGACTTAGCTCAAGAAATAGAGGGAAAAATTTAACCAGGAAACTTCCCACCCAAACCAGTAGCCTTTCCAATCTCATGAAGACATGAAAGTGCATGCCAAAACCCCGAACTTAAAGAGCCAGTTTGTACTTTGCTCACTCATAACGAGCTCTGAGGTTTGAGCTTTATGGCCTATGATTTGTTCGCATGGGCATAGCCGCCAACCATCTGTGGATTGTGACCTGCGGTCAATAACAAATCCCCGTCGTACGTTCTCCTACAATGGAACCTAGGGAGCGCACCTGAGGGTTACCTGCCATGGAGGTCCACAAAGTGGCCGCTGCACAGGCAGGGTGTCCCCTGCTTAATTTGTAAAAGAAGAAAGAAAAAGAAAATGCATGCCAACTGGCTACTCATAGTGAAATTGGTGATTATACTTGCTGCAAGTTGGACACTTCAGTTGTTCAGACCTGACACTTCCAAATCTTCTTTTTTTTTTCTTTTTTTTTTTTTTTTTGGTGTGTGTGTGTTAGCTAAAGCTAACATCCTTTCTTGTTCCGCCTAGGGACCTGATCCTAGGGCTGCTACAGATCTGGTTCGGGTTGATGGGCTCGTAGATGGTATTATACGGCACTTGAGAAAAGGGTATGTTTGTTTGTCATCTGCAATGACGTGTAACTTAAGAAATCTTAGTAAGCACCAGTCAATTAGCATACTACTTCGAGTCTGCCAAGAAAGATGATATTGTGTTACAAGATATCCTTAAAAAGATGATATTGTGTTACAATATATTCTTAAAGTTGTAAAATGGTCGTGTAAGACGAACAACGGACAACTCTTCTGCAGTAGGCATAACTTTGCCCATCTAATTCTCTTCTATCCTCCTGCACAAAAAAAGGACCTGCAAAACCCCTGACCCGATTTCCATTATTTTATTATGGTTGAATGAAAAAGGAGGCTCATTGAGTATGCACTAATTACTTATTGCCTCATTACTTGAATTTTCTTTTTCTAAAAAAAAAAAGGCATAATACCTTTTTTAGCCCCTAAACTTTAAACAAATGTGCCTCTATAACCCTGAACTTTAAACTGTACTCGCGATAACCCTGACCTACGAAAAAACGCCCACGATGACCTTGCCGTCAATTTTTCCGTCCGCCGCCGTTAATTCGCTGACGTGGCAGACTTTAAATTATTATTTTTTATTAATTTTAATACATATAAAGGTATATTTGTCCCTCCATAAAGTTAAAAAAAATAAAAACAAATACATATAAAGACATATTTGTCCATCCACAAAATTAAAAATATTAAAAAATAATTTTAAAATAATTTACATCAGCGAATTAACGGTGATGGACGGAAAAACTGACGGCAAGGTTATCGTGGGCATTTTTTCGTAGTTTAGGGTTAGCGCGAGTATAGTTTGAAGTTCAGGATTATAGAGGCACATTTGTTTAAAGTTCAGGGGCTAAAAAAGGTATTTTGCCAAAAAAAAAAAATCACTAGATACTTGTTGTTGACCTTTGCCTTTAATTGGATATTAGGGGCCTCCTTTAAAAATATGAATTTTTTTTTTATGTTGTTGGTTGTTCTTGCGCTTAGGGATTTGTCTAATAAATATCATGACCAATTTTTCTAAAAGATGCAAATCAAACATATCATCATTGTCAGGGAAGATGAACTGGCTACTGAAGTGGCTTGGGTAGTAGTGTACCTTTCAGCCTTATCAGATATCGCTATCCGGATGATTGTGAGGAGTGATATTGCTCAACTACTTGTTGGAGTACTAGCAAAATCAGAAAATCTGCAGTTGCTGATTCCGGTAATGTAAAATGCCAGTGTTTCTTAAAGGCTTACTTCTTCTCATTTCTCCTTTGCTTTTGTCTTTGAATGCTATATTTTGGTATCTGACTCATTCCAAGGACTTCTTAGTTGTGTCATCTTGTGCTGTACTTGTGGTATTTCCGTTTCTTTGTATTCTGCTTATATCATATCCTATGGTTTATTTTTCCAGTAAATAGTTTAATTAAAGCATTTAGCCAGTGACATCTTGTCAAACCTTTTTTTTTTATGTTTTACTAAGTCTTTGCATTTGGTATCTCTATGTTTCACTAGATTACTGAAAACAATGCATATTGAATTTGTTTTAAGTTGGTAAGGTTAGTGGAAACTAGAAACCAACCTTGGAGCACTTCTAGAGACTCATTGAATTAGAAGTATCAGTATTAATTAGTTTTCATCATGGAGACATCAAATATGAAAAAAGGGGATAATAAGACTGGTTACTATGCTAATGGCTTCTCGTAAACATGGAGATTGCATAGTTCTGATTATTACCACTTAATGAATACTTACAAAAGAAGGATGTATACGTTCAACCAAAATTAACTAGCTTAAGAAATAATATTATCTTTGTATCAGTTGAACTCACAAAGGATTTTTTTGAGACTCAAGAAAGATGTAATATGTTCTAAACTTGTGATTGTACGCCAAAGTAAATGGTATAGTTCAAATCTGGAAGGCAGATATTGAATTTTGAGTGCTCTGGAAGTATGACCCAACACATTCCAAAAGAATGACTCCTTTATTAGAAACTTATGTAAACTGGTGGGTCGCTTTTATAGTAAAATGAAGTTTGGATTTAGAGTACGTGCTTGTGCTTTTTCAGAAAAGATGCAAGAGAAGTTTCAATTGAGTCCATAGGAAGATTAATGAAACTGAATGGTCAAGGGGCCCTACTCCAATTCAAAGTATGCTCTAAATATTAGCTTCATGCAGTTTGGCAATTCACATGCCCATGACTCACCATTCTTTGTTTATATGAGACCTGTTGCACTTTTAATGATTTATTCATTCTGTTTTATGGAGACGAGCTCTCCTCGTGAAACATTAAATCTTGCCTGTCTATGGCATTATTTCTAAAGATGGATTTTTATCATCTTTTGCTTGGACATGCTTTTATCATCTGATAAGAAAATGATAGAGGAGCATAATTCAGATTGATACATTTGGAAGCACTTTGATTGTGTTCATATCCCGCTATTTAAGACTTGGGAAGTTGCGTACCAGTCAAGTTTTTGTGATGTAGGTCCTTCGGAGCTTGGGTAATCTAGTAGCTGCTGATGCTTATATGATCAATGATGTTCTTGCTGTTAGAAATGACATTACAGGTTGATATATCTATAGTGACCTCGATTGAACTAAATTTGGTTTTCCTTTTTGAAGTATTTAAAACTGAAGCTGGTGTGGTACTACTTTGCTTCAGGAAATGTCCTATCAGCTTTAGTAAAGTGCATTAATAGCGACAATAGAGTATTGAAGAAGGTACGTCTGCTGCTCTTCCCCCTCATAATAATACTGCAGAGATGAAGTTACAGTTGTAATATTGGTCTTGATACGTATGATTTAGGAGGCTGCTTGGGCTCTGTCCAACATCGCATCTGGCTCTGTTGATCATAAGAAGTTGATATATTCCAGTGAGGCAACTCGCTTATTGATAGACCTCCTACTGCATGCACCATTTGATATTCGAAAGGAAGCAGCATTTGCTTTGGGAAACCTCTGTGTTGCACCAACTGAAGGTGGAAGGCAGCCAACTGTCATTCTGGATCACTTGGTCTCAATTGTCAAACAAGGATGCCTAGCAGGTTTTGTCAATTTGGTAAAATCCCCAGATATCGAGGCTGCAAGACTGGGACTTCAGTTCTTAGAATTGGTAAGACACTATCATGCATTTGTAAGAAATGATAGCTGTTTGCTATGTCATATAAAGTAAGGATATTGCTTTTAAGAAACTAAGTCAATTTGAAATATTTATATGATCAATTAAACTTGCTCCTATTCGAAGGTGAGTGAGATCACTACTCTTTATCATGTTGGGTAAGAGGAATTGGTGCGGATTTTTGGAGTTAGGAATGAACAAGGATTACTCATGGCTAGGTTTCGGAGTTCGTGGAGCGAACAAAGGAAAGCGAGTGGTTATTGGCTTCAGGATAGAGGTTTGGAACTAGCATTGTGAGCTAGAAAGGGTTGTCTACTTAGATGCGAGTTTAGAGCAAATTGTTTGTGGTTGATTTTACATGGATGTAAAAAGAGGAGAGCAGGGCCAAAACGGAAACATAAGGTCTCCATATTGTGGATATGAAAGGAGGCATTGTATAATCATATTTAGATGTAAATTGTGAAAAGACGATGGAAGAGAAAACTGTGAAAAGACGATGGAAGAGAAAACTGAGGCTGACGGGACTTTGAATTTTATACAACTGTACAGAAGCCGGAGCTTCAGGGATCAAAGGATATATGATCGTGTAACCATGTTCATCAAACATCATGATAATATCACTTATTAGTAGTCTGACTTGTCTATTTTACTATTTGTCATGAGTTCATAGACAACTAACACATCTTGCAGGTGATGAGGGGGATGCCGAATGGCGAGGGTCCAAAGCTTGTGGAAATGGAGGATGGGATTGCCGCAATGGAGATGTTCCAGTTTCATGAGAACGAGGAAATGAGAATTATGGCTAACTGTTTAGTCGATAAGTATTTCGGGGAGGACTACGGCCTCGACGAGTGATAGATCTATCAGTGTAAACTATTCCAACCAGAAGCTCTTTCGTCGATCAGATGCTTCAACAATGATTTAACCTTTGATATGGGGGCTGTTGTTTTAATTTCATTGTTCTATCAGATTGGGTTGGGATATTCCGTCCTACCATTATCCACTGTAAGTTGTTCTGTACCACCGGCTAGCTGAGATTATTAAACTTCAAACGACACAAACTGCGAAACGAAAAGAAAGAATCTTGTGTCGGGAATGTTTATTTTCACAATAAATTTCTTCTTTTTTTTTCAGATATAAAGGTTGCGTTTTCAATTTGACAAGCAAATATGTTAAAATCTGCATCAAGTCGGCTCTATACACAATTTTCATTTTCTCTGGAGTCTTTTTCTAGGAACCTCCTAAGCTGTGGTGTAAATAATTGTTCAAGAGTGTTCTAAAAGCTTCTGGACCTACATTCTCATGGAGCAAGAATATTCATCTACAGGAAAGTACGTCTCGGATTCAAGAATACACGTATTTACCAACCCTAACTCAGCTCCGATTTGAACTCAGGCCGTTACAGAATTTCGGTGAGAGACTGTTGGGACCAACTTCTTGGGCTCGGGTTGGACTTGGTTGGACCATGGACCATTTCATTAATACTATAAAAGCTAACTTTTATTTATTTAATTTTTTTTTATAATTATTAATATTTGTTAGTTATTCAAATTTTGATTAGATGACACCTCTTTAAATATTTTCATATTTATTTACTAAACAAATCGGAATCTTATGGGACGCAGTCTTTGCATACAAACAACTTTCTTGTAGATGAATATTTTTTGGGTTTCATGACATACTTGTTCAAATGTATAGCTATACAAATATAAACTAGGAGCTCTATAAAGAGAGCACGCTAGCACTTCTACTGATTCTTACTCAAACTCGAATTTTTCAAATTACAAATGAAAGTTCATCCTCTATTTATAGAGCGCCAAGGCCCCATAAACGACTAAGACTCCAGATATTCCTACTTATGCCTTAAGCAACCAAGTATTCAAGAAAATTATATAGAATTGTCCTACGTGGGCTTGGCCTTTGTTTGGCCAAGGCCCAACACGCTCCAAGGTATAGGCATAGCCGTGGCCAAATGCCTAGGCTCGTGACATTCTCCCCCACCAATTATCGTGGCACCATCGTCATGTCCTTTGAGTTACGCTGCTCCATTGCTTCTCGGTGCCCTTTTAATGAGTCAAATACTTGTTGGTGCGTCCGTCTGTATGATGTGCAATGGTCCTCTTGAGCTCACTTGACACCAATATGGTTGTTATCCTTGCTCCTTGGGTCGATCCTCCTCGATGCAACACGAGCTCCATTTTGGCAGTAATCCATTCTGTTAAGAGAATGTCTCCAACGCCCATATCCGCTAGTGCTCTGAGTGGTTGTCCTGCTGCTTAACTCCTTTCTTGGCTATACAAACACGAAGTTGCACATGTTGCTCTTGCTCTTCTGCCACCGTAGTAGCAATGTGGTAGGTCGCTCTTGCTCTTCTACCACCGACGTTTCTTGACTATACTATTTAACGTCAATTCTTAAATAATTTTTATATATGGTATTTGATATTTTTTTTTACTCTAATAATATGTTGCGAATAAGTATAATATTTTATAAAAATAAAATTAAAAAAAAATAGAGAATTAAAATTTTCAAAATTTTTATTTATGTTTATGACTTACAACCGTGTATAACAATGATACAAAACTAGTATTTAAAATATTTATACATAAATATGATAGAGGTATTAATTTGGAGAATGTTTTAATGAAGGGGTTGATTTTTCGAGGATAAAAATTGATTGTCTAATCTTGTATTTTCGGTACGTAAGCACTTGTATTGATCAAAACTATATAATTACAACATGTTTGTTGAATGGGTTGTAAAAACCAATTACAAGACTGAAAGAAGAAAAAGCATCTAAACCAAACTTTGTGATATCTCCATACTATCAAAACAGTAACATCTGAAGAACCTTATCATCCAACAGCTATCCAGGCTTCAGTTGGTATTTAAAACTCAACTAGTCAGCTTAGCATCCTCATCAAGTGTTTACTGATTTTCTAAGCAGATTCAAAGCAGTTTTTCTTCAAACTCAGATTCCGAAAATAAAAAAATTATTTCCACCTTCGGTACCGTGCATTAAGCACTCCAATCTGCAAAAAATTAAAAGACCAGCAGTATCTTCGAGGCAGAAATCATTATGCACTGTACAGAAAATTCAAGCCAGTGAATCAAACAATAAGTAGGATCAGATATTCAAAGTCCCTAATATATAGGATAGTGAGAAGACTACTAATAGAAAGAAGAAAACCCCAAAGAACACATTATAACTTCAGCTAATGGTAATTTATCTATTAGAAGAGTAGAGTCCAAGGAAATTCACTGACCGGGTCTAGGTACTATCCTTTCTTGTACAAAATAACAGATAGTAAGAACACAATCTCTAATGAGAACCCACATAATCTCCAAAATCCTTTTTGGGGATACCACTATCAGATTTTATGGGTTTCCAATACTCGGGTCTTAATCTTTTTGCAAATTACCCAAAGCACTTTTTTAATATTTTTCTCCTGAAAGAGCAAAAGCCACAGAAATTAGAAAAACCAACCCAGACAATCGATCCAGGGCCCACATGGATACCAAAACCTTTTTTGATAGGGTCCACCAGATTTTATGGGAAGTTAATACTCGGGATTTACCAACTAGCCTCTAATCTTGTATTTTCCGATAAACAATGGACGGCTATACAGGCTATTACGCTTGGCGCTTTAAAGTTTTTATTTCGCAAATATAGACCACCGCCAAAACAACAGATAGAAGCGCCTCGTCGGTTTGGCCGATGACGTACTGGCGTGTCAGCTTTGCAGTAAACATGTTTGGTTGGTCAAATAGGCGCGCAACAAAATATATTCGTCGAAATTTTTGTAAAAAAATTTAATATAAAAATTATAAAATTTTATAAAATTTATAATTTTTATATTAAATGTTTTTATAAAAATATTTATAACTAGATATTTTAAAAAGATTTACGGATTTAAAGTGAATTTTAAAGCTGTTCTAATATCTATTAATTTTTAAAATTTTAAAATACATTTTAAAAATAATTTTAAATTTAATATAAAAATTGTAGATCTCATTAAGATCTAAAACTTTCATGTTGAAAATTATTCTAAAAAATTTTAACAAATATTTTTTTTTACTTTTTTTTAGCGCGTCCGAGCACTAAAATATTGGTGCGCGGGATCGCACCATAGAATTTGCCATTTGGTTGAGGTTCTGTTGTTGATTTACGTTTATGGGCTAGATTCTGATAGCCTTTCTAATTCTGGTGGAAAATATATTTCAAATTAAAACGAGTTCGAGTTGATACCGCGAGCTTAGTAGTTTTAAGGGATAAAAACTTAGCCAAGTCGCAGTCTTGATCGCAGCCCCGCTTGTCTTTTAATAGATAACCAAGTCCAAGTACTGAGATATTTTCTTCTTTTTTTTTTTCCTTTTTTTTTAATAGGTACGATCGAGATTGCTCACCAACAATTTGTTTAGTAATGCTAGGTCATAGAAAGCAGCTTCCAAAATCAACCAAAATACGATTAAAAAACTGACACTTCCATCTCTTTCTATTCCTAGGGTGTTAAATTTTCAATTATTTTAGGTCATTTTTGGAGTTGTTTTGGACGTACCATTATATTTATACAAAGCTAAGTAATCAATTGGTTCAGTTTGTTTTTATCCATTTATTTATATTATTAAACCATAAGAAAATTTTAATAGTATTTTATATTATAATATAGTAATTTAATAATTAAAATAAATTTAAATTATATATGATAATTACTAAAAAAATATTGTATGGCTTACATTTCATAGGAAGTTATAAAATTATTTACCTATTTTTCTCCTCTATATATTTTATATGATTTCCAGATTAAATTTTTTTATTTATGTATTTATGTTTCTAGATTTTTTTTAAGATTTATTTTTTATTTTAAAAAAAATTATTATATTTAATAGATTCGTATAATTAAGAGAATTAAAAATATTTTATAATTATAAATTAAATAAATTTTAAATTTTTAAATAATTTGTAAATATTTTTGACATATGTATCGCCCCTGCATTGTCCACTAATATGATCTCTACAAACAACAATATAGATCCTCTAAAATATTGCACTTAAATATATAACTAGCTAGCAGATAATACACCCGCGATGTATTTGTTAAAAATAACAACAGTAACCAAATTAATTGAATAAAAATTGTAGATAATAAATTTTAAAGTAGAAAATTAATTGGACGGAAAAATGAATTATCATCCGATATGGTGGATCCACTATATAGCCACTAGGGTCACTCGAGCCCACCCCAATTATATTTGAAGAATTATTTGAAATAATAAATCGGTTATGAACTTATCACCACCGTGGCACAAAAAAAGACAGGAATAATACACTTTGAACATGGAGACAATACTTTTTAAAATATATTGCAACTCATAGTTAATATATATATATATATATATATATATATATATATAAGTTGATTATCAAATATTCTACTAATTCTTAAAAAAATGAAAAATAATAGAAAAATATTCAGATTAATTAGAAATATGTTATAAGTTTATATAACCACCATATCATAATACAAAAGAGATTATTAATATAAGGATATAAAATTCCATCAAATCCTCTCATGTACTTTAGTATTATAGGTAAGCGAAAGTATCAACATTGATGTGCTTTTAATAAGAAAATTAGTTCTTATGCAAAAAAAATAGTTCTTATATGTTCTACAATTTTATAATTCGATAATGTCGAAAAATATTTTGAGATGAGTTATTTTCAAACCACGACTTTTGTGGAATTTCTTTGATATATCTCCATGTATTTTATGAAAACTTTAAACTATAAGTTGTAGAAGATATAAAATAAAATCTTCATCTATTTATTTATTTATTTTTCAAAAGAATCTCGTAATAAATATTTTTTACTATATTTTATTTTTTTTTTTTTTAGATGACGAGACAAAACATATCTGATCCCAACCAGGACCATTTTCTACTCAACAGATATCAAATTATTTTGAGCTCGGCTTGCGGTCAGATAGTAAAACTCGGCATGGCGTCGGCCTCCAAACCACACAGTGGAGTAGCCCTTCAGGCCCACCACCTTCGCACAACCGCCTGAAATTCAGCGGTCGCACTTATTTCACAACCATCCGAAAATCGGACGAGTGCGCTTCCTGAGGCGAACACCTGGACCACCCCAACTAAGGGCAGGGGACAACTATATTTTATATTTAAGTACATCAGTTTTAAGAGGAGGATTTGTACTCCTACGCGCACTGCTTAATACAACGCTGTTAGCTCCCATAGTAACTCAACTTTTCATTTTAGGAAAATGGAAATTGCTATCAGCCCTTTATTTTCAAACTATTTATAAATTAGCTCCTAAATATAAATACGTCGAAATCAATCTATATTTTCAAATTTATGTCAGAAATAGTTTAACTTTTATATAAATATTTTTTTTTGTAAGAAGATTTGAGTATAAACAAAAAATAGAATTCGAATTATCTACAATTTGGTTATTCAATTTTTTATAAATATATTTTAAATAAATATTTTAAGACTCTAAAATATTAGTAAAATAGTAAATAACATGTTAAGATTTAAAAGCTTATAATATCTACTTACAAATATTTTTTTAAAAAAATTAAATTAAAAAATATTTTGATATTATCTACAAATTTTTTATTTAATTTTTTTTAAATTTTTTTTTATATAAATATTTTATAATGCGAAAAATAATAGGTCGTAAATGTGGGGCCTATTGCTGATATATAAGTCCAATTGAGGTGAAAGGTACTTAGATACCCAAACATATTTCTTCAGATATTCCAATTTTTTCATAGTATTTGGTAAACTATAATATTTTGTAAATTATTATAGTATTCTAGATACCGCTAGGAGCGAAAAATGAGTTCGAGCCAAACACCACTAAACTAAAGCTCTGTTTAATTGGTTTTGCTTAAGCTTGAGCTCGATGAGTTTCAGATGTTAAGTCGAAGTCGGTTAAATTTAGAAAATAACTCAAATTCGGCTCAATTGTATTGGTAGAACCGAGCTCAAATCGAATCGAGCCAAGTTCAGCTTGATTACATCAATTAGGCCGGACTCGAGTCGAATTTGTTTAAATAATCTTATTGTAAAATATATTTGAATAAAATATAAAGGTTCGTTTAGGCTCGCGAGCCCAACGAGCCGAATAATACGATATTTAGGCTCGACTAATTTAATTATTCGTACTTGAATTCGTACTCAAACTCAATAAATTTGAATATAACCTGAACTTAAATAAGTTAGAGTCCGAATAGCTGGTGAGCATCTCGGCCCGTTTTCATCCGCGATACTGCTAGCTTAGTTGTTTAAGGGATAAAAGTTAGCCAAGTCGTAGTCTGATTGCCGACCCTATTTGTCTCTTTATAGATAACCATTTGTAGCTTGTGAAGACCAAGTCAAAACCTAATCATTGATTCAACCCAAAAATAGTCCAAGCAAAATATTAGACCAATTGATAACCTCCAAAATAAATGAGATTACTATGCACTTTGTTCCTATTCTCCCCCATAATAATTGTAATAATTTTATCAACTTATATTAATTATCAAAATCTAATAACCTTCTACATAAATATAATAATAATGGTAAACACTTTGTTTTTATTTTTTTCCTTAATTTTTTACTATCATTGACTTGCACCAATTATGAGAAGGAATACGGATCATCTACACCATTCGGTATATCGAAATATACACCGAATTTTAATAGTTTTTATAACAATTTAAAACCTATATTTACTAATTTTAATGAACTTTATAAAAAATTATGATTATATTAAAAAATTATAGTAGAATATTATATTTATATTAACTTATATAAAGAAAAATACTAATTTTTCTAATAACAAAAAACAAAATCAATATAAATTAATAGATATTATTATTAAAAATTAAAAATATAAGTATAAATGAGCGTTCAATGCACTATATTGCATTACCAACTACATAAAATACAACTCCCAGCACTTCTAACTGCTGCATTTGTAACTCCGATTTTCAACTATATCCAACCAAACAGCCCCTCAGTGCAGCCATAGATTGAAAGGATGTTCAATATGAGAGGCTACAAATCAATTTCCATTATGTAGTAGGGAGTAGAGAGACAGGAGGTAAAGTTGGAGCCAAACATAGCAACCAAATTATTAACCATTTGTTGTAAAAAAAACAACAACTAATCCAATAATTATTCTTTAATAAAGAATATACTTGGTGCGGTGCTTACACCAGTCACGATCCAAAAATCCAATTTACTATGTATATTTAGTATTATAATATAACAAGAGAAATACAGTTCTTTTAGTAAAAATATTCATTTTTAATTTTTTATTAAATTATTAGATATTTAAGGAAAACATGATTGGAAAGAATAATATTGTTTAAATTATAATAATAATTAACTGGTCAACAAATACTTAAAATGTTATCATCATCTTGGACTTGCGAGAAAACCAGATCGCCCAGGAATCGGACAAATTTATTTGTTTCTCAGTCGCCGGAATATTCAACTTTCCGAATCGAAACAAAATGCGATGGTCCCACTGGTATCGCTGGCACATCGCAAACTCCTCCGCGGCCACACACTCGGCGGCGCCGCCGGCCGTCACCTGCCTCTCTGGGCGGTGACAGCTGGCACGTTGCCGGCTCCCCGTTTTCATTTGTTGCTGTTCACCCACTCCGTCTGCTCTCAAATTAATGTCCATGTGCTTCCTCACTCGCCCTTCATTAAATCAAATAACTTTGGTTTCTCTCGGTGAAATAATCGTTGACTAAAATTAGGCAATACCTGATGTGGTTGTTGTGAATTATTTCTGATAGTTATTGGTAATGTAATTATTCAATGAATTTGACTAAGAAAGTTGTTAATTTTGGGATAAAATTCGGTTTTTCTATTGACATTTTGCATAACAACTGCAAAGAAATCTCCGTCAACGATTTTTTAGCTGCGCGCATGTATATATAGATTCAGATCTATTCATATAGTAAATAAGGTCGGCAGTAACTGCTTTTGGTTATTATTGTCTATCCCCAAAAAAGTTTAGAAATTCTTCTGCAGCTCATCCTGTTTAGCTCCCGAGGAGACATGATGTTGTTGTTGTTAATTTTTATGAATTATTTCTGATATTTGTTTTTTCAGATTATGTTTCTGATATGTGTTGTTAGTGTGTTTCAAAGGTTGAGATAAAAATGGATTTTGGGAATTTTGTTGATAACTGCAAGTAATCTTCGTCAGCGGATAATTTAACTGCACGTAAAATCCGCGGCAATCTTGCGCGCGCAATGGCGTTCACTTGTCACTTACGTCAACGATAGGATACAAACAAGTAGCCAATAATATAAATATCGAGAAGAGGAAGAAGAACTCGGAGAGTAGATCGAAGCGCAATGGCTCGCTATCTGCTGCTGCTCTTCGCTGCGGCGGAGATTTTGACGACTGTGGCGGTGGTGGCAGGTACGCCGGCGGCGGAGGCGGACAGAGTGTGGTATTTGCCGGGGCAGCCGGCGAACGTAGATTTCGCGCAGTACTCTGGTTATGTTACCGTCAACGCCACCGCCGGCCGCGCGCTTTTCTACTGGTTAATGGAGGCTCCGGCGAACGTCAGCGCCTCGGCGCCGCTCGTTCTCTGGCTCAACGGTGGCCCCGGCTGCTCCTCCGTCGCTTTCGGCGCCTCCGAGGAACTTGGACCTTTCCGAATCCACCCCGACGGCGCCACTCTCTTCCCCAATCCCTATGCCTGGAACAAAAGTAAACTCTTTTGTTATATTTTGTATTTTCTAAATTTTCAATAAGATCTTGTATTGATTCATAGATTTTACTTGCTATATTAGTTGCTAATATACTCTTCTTGGAGTCGCCGGCGGGAGTTGGATTCTCATATTCAAACACTTCAACGGATTTGTACACTTCTGGTGATCAGAGAACTGGTGAAGTGCTGGATTTTGCTTGATTTTATCATGAAATGGAATAAACTTGTGTTAGGTAATTGTAAATTTATTTATTTATTTTTTTTTTTTTGGAATTTCAGCTACTGATGCATATGAATTTCTGGTAAATTGGCTGGAGAGATTCCCTAAATACAAGTATCGAGATTTCTATATTACTGGAGAGAGTTATGCAGGTCTCTCATCTACCTAACCTTTCTTTTTTAAAATGTTAATTATTATGGTTTTTAGTTAAAATTTTTCATTTTTTTATTTTAAAAACAATGTTTTCTATGATGCAGGACACTATGTTCCTCAGTTATCCCAGCTTGTGTATCACAAAAGCAAGGGTATGCAGAAGCCAATTATCAATTTCAAAGGATTTATGGTAAGTTTTGCAATAATGATCAATCTTCGCATCTTTCATTTTTTCTGCTTCTCAACTTCTGTATATTTGGAACTTCAATTTCTGTTTAAGTTCTTTTCTTTTATTTAAGAAAGTCATCATTGAACTGTTTTAATTTCAGGTTTTGCAATAACGATCAATCTTCGCATCTTTCATTTTTTCTGCTTCTCAACTTCCGTATATTTGGAACTTCATTCTGTTAAAGTCCTTTTCTTTTATTTAGGAAATTCATCATTGATTTGTTTTAATTTCAGGTTGGCAATGCAGTTACCGATGATTACCATGATTTCGTGGGGACGTTTGAGTACTGGTGGTCACACGGTCTAATTTCTGATATGACATATCGTAATCTTAGGGTCGCTTGCGACTTGGAATCATCAGAGCATCCTTCCAATGAATGTGAGAAGTTCCTTAACATTTCCACTCAGGAGATGGGAAACATCGATCCCTACAGTATATATACACCCCCTTGCAATAGCACTTCATCCCTTCGGCATAGATTAAGGGGTCACTATGTGAGCTTTCTTGATCCTTCTTCGTCATTGAATTGAACTTCTCCCAAAGTGAATGTGTAACCCGACATTAAATGAGTAGCAAAATCTAAGATTCAGGTTCCTATAAGATTTTTTTTTTTACGCGTATTAGATGATATCTTTTTTTTTTTAACCTTTAAGATAAACCCGAAAATTCGGGGGAAAAGTAAAGGCTAACCCTTTCCACTTTTATTAATTTAAATGTGATACAATCAAAGAATTCTCAAACGAGAGAGTAACAAACCTAGACCCGACCCTACAAAGGATGAGAAAACCCAGATATATCACTATCTCGTCGAGTTAAATAACTTGAAGAAGAATAACGAAGAGATGGAATATCCATCTGATCTTAGTCTAACTAATCCTCTACAAAAATAATCTAAAGTAAACAAAGAATGAATTTCTCCATTAGATGTTGCCAGTCGTCCGTAATTAGCAAGATAATCTAGATGATATCTTGCTTTTAACACTTGAACCTTCATCGCCTTTGGTATCGGTTGTTGTTTGAGGCTATTAGTCCAACTTTAATACCTTGATATCTTCTCATTTTCTGTTCTTATTCCCATCTCCAGCCTTGGATGTCTAGAGCTTATGATCCCTGCACTGAGAATCATTCTAAAGTCTACTACAATCGTCCTGAAGTACAAAAGGCTCTCCATGCTAATGTAACCGGGATTCCTTACCGTTGGGATACATGCAGGTTATTTTCTTTAGTTAAGTATTATTGTGGTGCCCCTTTCATGGATTCTTCGGAGTTTGATTATATTGTTTGTTCTTCAGTGATACTATTGGAAACAACTGGAAAGATTCACCTAGGTCCATGCTTCCTATCTACCAAGAGCTTATTGCAGCTGGGTTCAAGATATGGGTATTCAGGTGATATTTCTTGAAGCTTCGGTTATTCATTTGTAAAATTTCACTATCTGGTTTATTACATGTTTTTATATTATGATTATGATTGGAGTGCCATGACCAGCCAGTCCCATGCTATCCGTAGCATGGGCTTGTCTTCTTAGAGATACGATTCTCCGACTACGTATGGCACAAAAATCTTTGTTGCTTTTGTTGCATCGCAAATTTGTCGTTGTATAACAATCTCAACTGGTTGTTTCTCCATCATTTACGTATCATTTTTTTTTTTAATAGCGAGAAATTCTTCAAAATGAGCAATTCCTTCTACTCTTTCTTGTTAACTAGTGTGCAATCGCATGCCTTATTAGTTACTTGGATGAATTCTCTTTTATTTTTGAATATAGGGATTAAATACTGTTGCTTGTAACCTTTAACATCTTTGTAAAAAGTGGTACAAAGCCAGTAGAGTTAGCTGCTGCGTTGACATCTATTATTCTAAGAAAGAAGATAAAAAAAAAGCCTCTGTCAGAATTATATTGTCAGCATAAGATTGGTTTGGGAGGATATTGAAGTCCCATGTCGGAATGAACGAACTTAAATTAGTTGGTTATCTTAAAGTTCGGCCTGATGAAGTTTAAATTTCCAACTCCGCGAATTAACTGGTGATTCACTAGTATGCTCGAGTGGAATCATGGAGAATCTTTTTCTTTTCTTTTTGGGAAAAAATGATCCATGGAGAATCTGACTATGCATGTAAGACATGTTTTTAGGTGCTCATAACTATATGTGAAGGCATTTTCCGTTTGTTAGGTATCCAAAATCGCTTCAAGTTGCAATGAATTGGTGATCTCTAATTAATGTAGCATACGTAATAGTAAACTAAATGAGAAAGAAAATAGGAAAATTAAAAGCTATACGATAGTTTTTTTCAGATAAAGTGTTTCCTTTTTTTTTCTTTTCTTTTTTTTTATCTTTGAGGAAAGGCACTGTCTTCATTAATAAGAGAAACTGGAGCAAGACATTGGTAATGTGCAAGAAGGAAACAATGTCAACAAACAAATAAAATTGCAAAGCGAAGAATTTCTCTTTTATTCTTTTATTATTATTACTGATATATCTAACATTTGACTTCTTTTGCTGCTATTTTATCGGAGCAGTGGAGATACCGATGCAGTTGTGCCTGTGACAGCAACAAGATATTCAATCGACGCTCTCAAACTCCCCACTATCGCCAGCTGGTATCCCTGGTATGACAATGGAAAGGTCAGTACTTATATAGCCAGCCTAATTTCATTTAAATGAAGCTACAGCTCCCGAAACTTGTGCTAGTATAAAAGGAAAATACTGCGCGGCCCGACTGCATCGCCTGAAATCTTGCCCGATCGCACGTTTTCCTTGCATCGGGAACGGTAAATCGACGATTTACCGTTCCCGATGCAAGGAAAATGCGCGATCGGGCAAGATTTCGGGTTATTTGATCGGGCCGCGCAACATTACTCAATATAAATTGCGTGAACTGAATTTTATGCTTTTCAAAAGTTACCGGTAAGTCGATTTACCGTTCCCGATGCAAGGGAAACGCGCGATCGGGCAAGATTTCGGATTATTTGATCGTGCCGCGCAGCATTACTCAATATAAAATGCGTGAACTGAATATTATGCTTTTCAAAAGTTGCCGATGCGGTGTTTAATTTCAAAAATGCTTTTAACTCTCAATATCCGTCACATTATCGAATAGAACCATATATTGCTCAAAACGAACTTTGGTACGATAAAAGTAAACTAAATTGATTTTTGTGAGATAATTTGGGAACTTATGTATCTTGTAACCCTCTGCTGTGATCAAATAGGTTGGCGGATGGAGTCAAGTTTACAAAGGTCTAACACTTGTAACTGTGACCGGAGCCGGACACGAGGTTCCTCTTCATCGGCCTCGACAAGCTTTTATATTATTTCAACATTTCCTCCAGGGTAAGCCTATGCCGGGAAGTCCAACCCAGTTAAGCTAGCTCGCAGAAAACCAGCAGCTTCACAAGAGCCAATGAAACAAAGAAGCCTCATTGTGATTATAAGCTTTGTCGATTCATTATAAGCTTCAATTTATAATGTAAAGCATGGTGATTCTTCAAAGTTCAATTACCTGTATTCTTATAAGCCATGATGATAGGGTTTTATCAGTCATGGCTATTAAAAGAATAAGAAGAGGGGGTTCAATAAGGCATGTATGCATGTATCACTCCTAAAAAATAAAATTTTGAGTATTATCAACTTGAACTGAAGAAATACTTTGTATAACTAGTTACAAAAAACACAGTATTTATTATACATGTTACACATACCAGGGGTTGATTATAGCACTCGGCGCATCTTCACTGTTTCCCAAATTTGAAACGAAATTTATTGTCGATGAACATTTGTACACGATAAACAATTGTTCGTCAGTAAAAGCAAAAAGATGATTTTTTCTCTCTCTTTTTTTCTTTCTTTCTTTTTTTTTTTTTTTTTTTGGGAGAGAGAGAGAGAGAGAGAACAGAACAGATGTAAATTAGTCTCATCTTTTTACGAACATTTATATGGTTTGATTGCATTCTAAGATAAAGAGGCCTTATAACACCATCTGAAAATGTTAATCACTTGGGCAAACTATGAGCATGAAATCATTGCTATTTGTGCAGGTCAAAACCAAGGTTTCCGTGCCCCGCCTAGCTGAAATTTAGTAAACGCAGATCCTTGGATAGGCTAACTATCTTGATATATATAAATAAAACATAAAATACAAATTTAATTAAAATTGTTACTATATTTTTAAGAAAAATATAAATTTTTTGGCACATATTCTGGCCGCTCATATCGTGCCAATAATTATTAGAACAAGTATTTTTCTTTCCACACATGAAATAATAGTAAAAGCAGCTCGATCTTATTTATGGTCAAGATGAATTGCTTCTTTCTAGCCTGTTATTAGAGGTATATTTAGATGAGAGCCTGAGTTAGAGATCAAAAGAGTTTCCCACAAATACGCTTCAGTTGCTTGTTTAAAAAAAATATTTTCTTCGAGTGCTTTTTATCATTGTCATCATATAATCTTTCACGTGCTTTCCAAACCACTCATTTTGCCACTTGGTTCTAAGACGGCAACGGACCGTCGTAGATAAAAATTTAGAAACTTTTTTCATTCAATTTATATTTTTTTAAGCATCAATTAGAAAAATATTACGCTCATAGATATATCTATGTGCATCCTCTTACATGCGATGAGACATTTAAAAAGAGTCACATGAGAGTTTTATACAGATAGAATTTGTTCGGTCGACACGTGTGTCAGTAATTATATTATTATTTTTTTAATTTTTTTAATTATTTTTTAGAAGTGTTAAATATTATTTATAATAGTAGTAAATAATATAATATCGTTATGCACTCAGATTTTATATTTTTTTTAATTTTAGTTAATATTATTAGACTTAGTGTTTAGATTTATTTCACGAAATACTATATTATAGATAGGCTTATAATTAGACTTATTTTTTAATTATTTAAAATTTTTATTATCGTATCAGAGTCGTATTCGTATCCTATTTTTTTTAAAAAATTATCGCATTCACATGTCGTGTCATATCGTATCCCCGTATCCGTGTCTATGTCCGTGCTATATAAATCTCTACCCTTTGCAACCCCATTTTTGCTATATAAATGCATTAAATATTCTTAAAAAACACGCGCGTGATGTCGGCCGTCGGATCGCCGAGATGATCCGACGGCTGAAACCGATCCGAGCTCTTACAAAACACGCGTGATCTCAGCCGTCGGATCGTCGCGATCCGACAGCTACTGAGTCGACAGGAGCGAGCCGTGCTCCTGTCGAGTGGAGATTAGCATCTCTCTATTAAATATGCAGGTAAAGAATGATATAGAAGCTAATTGTGAGTTTTCAGGTCAATCATAACCGGCCCAAAACCAAACCAAGAAAAGCGAACATGAATACAATATCCTACTCTTTCTTATCCTTTTCAACTTCTCTATCCCAATGCAAGTAACCGGTTATTCTTAGATATCTTATCTTAATTTGAAATACAAAAGTTATATATTTATTTTAATATAAATTTATACTTTAAAATTTAAATATAAATTTTAGTAAGTTTAGTTTTAATATTAAAATTTATATCCGGAGCATTTAAAAAATTTTCTATAGTTTACCTTTAAAATTGGTCTGATAAGAAAAGTGGAGTCATCCGAATCGTTTGTATGAATTAAAGAATATATGTACTTCGATAAAATAGTTCGAAAATAATTTCAATGACATTTATAGATCACGAGGCATAAAAAATATAAATTAGATTATTTTTCGAATAAATGGCCGGATATAGTAAGTAGTCCCAATTAAAAAAGGGACATGGATCATATCGGGGGCAGTGTGGTCATTTCAAGCGCGAGGAGAGGGGGGGGGCAGTGTGGTCATTTCAAGCGAGGGGTAAGAAGTAATTTGCATCGAGCGCGTGGTAAGAAGTAATTGTTTGCGGTCGTCTTGGCACACCGGACCGCAGCATCAGCTTTTCGCTACATGTCATTATCGGGTCAGAAATATTCTCTAACAAATGTAGTAATATTAATGGAAAATACTACCAACACTAAAATAGAGAGTATATATATATACCAACACTAGAATAGAGAGGCCAGTAATTAAATATGAAAACTATTAGAAATTAAGTCCGTACCTTTTGATCTTGACAAATAAGTTTGTACGAATTTAAAAAACTTACAAAATCACACTAAAAATAACAAATACAATTTTTTTAAAAAAAATTAAATACAGAAATAAATTTTTTATGCTATATAATTTTATATTTAATATTTTTTTAAAATATTTGTATATATCTATTTGGAGCTCTAAATTTTTTCAATCAATAATAATTTTAGAATCTTAAAATATTTATTAGAAATATTTTCTTAAAAAATGCTTTATGAAAATGCTTATTTATGTGTTTTAGCTTTATTAATAATTATCAGAAAATAACATGAGCTTTTTAGGATGCAAGTACAAAAGCAGAGGATTTATCTTTTGGAAAAATTACTGTTCAGCCCCTCCGTTTTCTATTTCTTACTGTTCAGCCTCCCGAAATTTTCCAGTGATTGATGGCAGGAATCCGCACGCCACGTGGCGGCACGCGCGCGCCGCCACGTCGGCGGAAAAACTGATTTCGGAGGGCTGAATTGAAACACCCTAAAATTAGGGGGGCTAAACAGTAATTTTTTTTTTAATCTTTTTTCCAAAATAGTATATCATCTTCTAAATTAAAAAATGTAATTATAAATTAGCCCCTGCTTTCTAATGTTTGTAATCAATCAATCTAAGTAGTCATAATTATATAATTATTTTCAATTAATACTTAAGTATTTTTCTAAAATTTTAACTATGATAAAATAAAATCTAGTGTGATATATAATTTTTATATTTAAAATTATTTTTAATATATATTTAGAGGCTTTAAAATTTAGTGTATTTAAAAATTATTCTGCTAATAGATTGAGGTTTTGGAGCATCAAAGACTTTAAGTTATTTTAAAAAATTAAATTTAATAATAATTTATTTTTTTTTTTTTCTTTTTTTTTAAAAAACATATATATCTAGATAGATAGTTTATAAACTGATAATGACTTATAAATTAAATATTGATTTGTAATACTTAAACTTATATTATGCGGAAAAAACTATACACAGACTAATATCTAAGTGCCCCATCAAGATACTCCCAGAGTTTCACCAAAATAGAAAATATATGGAATAATTTCATACCAGATTCTACTTCCATACCATTTCAAACAAATTTTTACTTTTTCCAATAAATCAAGCAAAAACACATCCATTCAATTTTTTTGGGAAAAAATTTTGAATACAAAAAATAAATTTTGATGTGCTCTAAATTTTTGTATCAAATTTATTTTTTAAAAAGTCAAAGAATATGCATTTTTAGTTTTCATAGTTTTAACTAATTATAAAAATTTGAGTCAAAAATAAATTTTAATTTTTTTTTAAAATACAATGATTATCGAGCACATCAAATTTTTTTTTTTTTTGTAATTAACTTTTTTTTAATCTTGGTTAAATTCGATTTTTATTCTATATACAATTTCTTTCAACGATGTACTGCTAAGATTCGAACTCCTGATTTACCGTTTATGAGAAGTAAGTTATAATATCCTTCCATATCTAATTGTACTAATCGATTTGATTAACGCTGATCGATTACTTAACTTTTTCTTTTAAAAAAAATATTAATGTATATGTATTTGGAGTAATTTTATTAGAAGAGACTCAGATTCGAAGTAATGCATTGTTTTACAAAATTTTTACTACGACATTATTTTCCGTAGCTGTAAGAATTTCTTTTATGTAAATATATACATACACAATATTTATGTACATTTATCGTAAACGGTAAGGAAAAAAAAAATCCCAAAATATTTACATACGACAATTTATTTTTCGTACCGGTAAGAATTTTTATTTAAATATTTATATTACTGTAACGGTGAGAAAAAATCCCAAAATATTTACATACGACAGTTTATTGTCAATAAAGTGTCTTTATGATTTATTTTTTTGGTAACGTCCACCCTTCCTCATCTATAAATGATGGTTCTATGAAATTGTATCGGAGAAGTAGATAGATGCCAAACATCGGTTCTCTCTCTCCCTCCTTTCTTTACCTTCTGACGCCGATCGACGGTCAAATTAAAATTTTCGATCGCTGGATCGTGGTTGATCTTCGATTATTTGTCTGAAAATATTACAGGTTCGAATTCATCCCCATCTCGATCTGCTGCTGCTGATTTTTTTTTTTTTTTTAAATTTAAAATTTATCTCGCTATGTTAGAATAAAAGCATGTTGTTTCTTTACTTATACTGTTATATCATTCTATGTGTCTTATAGTGTTTGGTGAAGTTTTTGATTTATGGATTTCGAGGAGAATAAACCAAGTATTGAAAGCTTTAGCCTTCTGTCTAAGTTTCTATGCTCCTTTCCTTACCTTGATGCATATATGGTGGTAATTTGCAGTGCATTTTTTTAGAGTTTTGATCATATCGTGAGATTCTAAGAAATATCTATGTAAGACGGTCATAATATGATTCAGATGGTCTTAATATATATGCGGTTTTTGATATTGTGGTTTCTCGAGGTGGATGGTCTTAAATTTATAAGGCTTTGGTTCTGTTTGTATGCTATGGTCATGGTGCTCATTTTTTTTTTCTCGTTCTCCTTGTTCTTGTTCTTTGGTTTTGTCATCTAATTACTTACTTCTTGAGTACGTCTTTAGTTGTTTGTTTCGGCGTGCTTGGTTTGAAAGCCTGATTTGCAGCTTGTGTGCTTGTTTGTTAGTATGTTTGAGTGTCTGGTTTTTCAGGCCTAGGGTCATAAAAAAATAACCTACTTGGGGACATGGCTGCGTACATCTTAAGCTCCCCATATCCTGCTGGACTTACAACTGGGTTGTTGTTGTTGTTGTTGTCGATGTGGATGCTGTGATATACTTTTATTTATTGACAAGGTATTTCCGTATTACCATTACCTCCCTTAGTTTTTGTTTAGAAGCAAAATTTGCTACATTCATGTCAGGTTAGTAGTTTTACATAGTATGTTTGAGTGGCTCTGTTGATCGATAGCAGTTATGCTGACAGTAAGGGGTTTGCAGATGTTCTAGGAAGATAAAGTTAATGTACTAGAGATTCAATGGGCTTTAGAGGACATAACATTTGAGGCTCATCGGAATACTTAGACAGCCATTGTTGATACAGGCAATTGGTGGTTTGATAGTTAGTGTTTGATTCAGATTGCAGGACTTGGTAATATCGGATTATTAAATATGATCTGGTCTTTCTTGATACTTCTGTTCTTTTGGATATCTGCTACTTATAGATGTAAAATTTATTGTAAATAGTTACTTATAGCTCTTCTTGTTGAAGAGCTTGCACATTTTAGGTCTCACACATTTTAGGTCTTTTTGTTGAAGTGCTTGCATGCGAAGATAATTTCCATACCTGGAATATAAGTTCTAACTTTTGCAAGTTTGGCAGCGTATCAGTATCTAGAGTATAAAAGATTTTCTACTATCATTAGTAGGCATATACCCACCAGAACTATTTCACAGTGCAGTCTTTTAGCACGTCTTATCTTATACAATCATCTTAACACTAATTTATTCAGCAGTGGTTTAGTTAATGCAAGAACAAGGAGCAAAGGTAGTGAACTGCAACTGACACATTGTAACCTCTTTTTATAAACTTTACATGATACTTAAATATGGTTGGGATTCTTTGAATACGAAAAATTATTTTTAACACCTGAATGTTAAGAATATTGTCTCAGGTAAAATCTTTACTTTCTTAAGAGAGTACACAGTGACGTGGATTTGCACTATTTGCTTACAAACAAACAGAAGCCGTTAGCCTGCAGAGAAGACTTTGGTTAGTAGAGGAGGGTAATTGGGAAGGTACATCATTTGTGATTTGAACTGTTGATGCACTTTTAGCATCTCAAATTAGTATCACTTTCAAAGTGTCCGACTTATGAGGATCTGAAGCAATTCAGTATGCCTTTAGAATGGCAAGCTTAGTACTTGTTAATCTGGAATTTGAGATGTGCTTATCAGGCGATTATGATTGCCGCATCCTAGTATCCTTGAAGCATTAAGGGCAGATCTTACTCAGGCAGCTTAAAATATGTCCAACCTGGCTATTAAGCTAGCGGGACCAGTGAATACCAAATCGTTGTCCTTGAAAGTTGCATACTGGCATAATACAGAAGAACAAAAGCTCTTCATTGTTTCGTATTCAATTGAGCAATCTAATGCTGGCAAGACCTAGGAGAAGGGGTTGTCTTCTCCCTCATTAGTACATCTAACCATTGATTATACATGTCGATCACAGCTTTGGGTTATAGATTGCCCTTTACTTTTGCTCATAAAAAGTAATCTTAGCATATAGAAGATTGGATTTGGCTTGCCATTTCTTTGCTATAGTAAGCATAGTTAAGTTCTTTTGCCATCAAATGAATTATATTGAGTTTGATCTAGTCTGCTAGGTATTATAGCATTCTGCTGTAATTCCTGTTGTTCTGTTCAACTAGTTCACTGCCACCCCTGTTACCAAAATGGTTTTTGGTGAATGTGATCTTGTACCTAACCACAACTCCACTGCCTAATCTCCACAGTGACTCTCTAGCATAAGCCAACACTGTAGTCGGCTGGTTTACTGCTTTGCAGAACTTGTCTTTATTTTTCAAGTACCCGTGAGTCGTCTCACCATTTTGTATTTTATATACTATACTAAAAATCCGTTAGCAGAATTTTCTTCTATCATGCTTATCTAGTTCTGAATTCTGAAGAGTAGGCACAGGATGTTAAATGTGGATTTGTGTTTCATCATATAGTTACTGAAATCTCCCTGCTCTCTCATCTGGGCATTCCATTATTTCTAATTCTCACATACTCTATTCCGATTAAATTGCTACAATGAACTTCTAAACTTTCAGTGAAATTACTCTTGTGTTGCATGTTATAGGATTGCTTTTAGGTCATAAACCATTATTGCTGAGAATGTGGATGTGAAGAAACCTTTTAGAGATGTTAAAATGTATTTCAGTTCTACTAATTTTAGTTGCATAAAGTGTAACTTTGAAGGTATGATAGTTTTTCTCTTTGCTAGTGGTGTTCGAGTTGGATATATATGCTTTAATTGTTTGTTATCCTTTCTAAACTTTTGTGGCCTTTCATGCCAAAAGTAACTCAGGACTTCAATTCACGCATTATTTTTATAAATGGAGAACAAAGTAGCAATTAGTTGGCCAATTCCAACTTTATTCATTAAATCCTCATCTTAACCAGATTCTATTACCTGGATACTTTTTCTTCTTTTTTTTTTTTTTTTAATAAAAAAGGCTTGTTTAGTAATATTTTTACTCTGGCAACTAGAAAAGAAAAATTGCTGATTGGTGATGATTTGAGGCTTACTTCTGAGTTACTTAGATCAAAAGAAATAATATGGTTCTATTTCTCAGCTAAACACAATGCAGGTGCCTTGTGGACCTTATTGGCGTATAGCAGGCTAACTCCTTTTGATTGTTGAGATGCCTGCACATGAGAAGATGGTATCATAAGGAGTATCTTGAACCTCTTCTTTGGGGAATCTAAGTTTACTGCATTGTATCAAAAAAGTTTGAAATTTATGCTCTTTGTTAAGTTCAAAGTGAGGTTGTGACTTCCATTGTTGACATCCACGACACTACCCCCGGAGCATATATGGATATAGGAAAAGCACCTACGATGTTAGAAGGTTTTGGGTTAGTCATGCCGAAGATGTCAAGTTATATAGATGTTGTAGGCATATCTTCTGCTGTGGCATTGCTGAGGCCTTCATGTATTTTAAAGCCAGTTTTTCAATATGTGCTGAAGCGTTCTTTTTAAGTTTGAGGATTAATATTTTCCAAACATTCCTTAGTAGAGATATGGTGCAAATTGAAAGGAGTTTGGATTCTGTCTAACGAAATGAAGTATCTTAGAATTCATGGAACCTTATGGTCGATCTTGGAGTATGTGAAGCCATATGCCTTTCATAGTCTTGGTGGCTACTATATCTTCTGCCTTCTATATTACAGCAATGCACAAGGTAGGTTCAGTTTGTTTGGGGCCTAGCTCTAGCTCTCTTATGGCGAGTGATATATGTTTAGAGGATGATGTCCATGTCAATAGTTAATGGTTTTGCCTGCTTTGACCATTTAGTGCAGGTGAAGAAAATTCATGGAATTTATGCAAAGCGAAAAACCTGCGGTCTTTATCATATGAGAATGTGTTGGTCCAGGTTGAATGAGAGGATGCACTTAGTTGTTTATTTCTGCGCACCATCTAACACATGGAGAAAATTATCCCAAGTGCTGTGTCATCGTCTCTTGTGGTGTAGTACATCTGATTGATCATGTTGAAGCTGCATTATCAGGTTTTTCATATCCTGTAACTGCTGACGTAGGAGGCTGTTTAGCAATCATTTCGTGTTGTTTTCAATCTTTATAAGTAGGTTTCTCCTAGTCAGTGGTTGGTCCTTTCTTTTTCTAATACTCGGATGTAGTTGTTCAGTTCGTCATTTCGTGTTAAATTATTATAATAAGGAGTATGTCTTGTGAAGCATACAACATATTAAATGTGGTAGATTTCAAGTTGGGGTCTTACATTGACAGTAGCATACTTTTCCCCGTCACATGCTTAAAGCTAGGAGAACACTATCCTCTGAATTTTTTTTTTCTTTCACTCTATGTTTCACCTCCATATTTATTGTTCAGAGGAAGTTTAACTTATTATTTATCGTTTTTCTCACTTTAATTTTTGTCTTTGTTTTTGTGTCCTTTTCATGCTTCTGACTTGCTAGTTGGTACGACACTCATTGAAGCGTTTCCCCAAGTTTGCTGCTTTTTATCCTGCATCACTGATAAGCATAGACATCAACTTCTCCAGTGGTCCAAACTCCAAAGTGCCTGCCTTGTAGAACAGGCGATTTTGCTAAATCTCTACTCTGTATCAGACGTCTCGTCCTATAGTCACTGTAATGCTTCCTATGCTTCAAAATATGAGCTTATATGTTCTCTTTTTACATTTATTGGTCAAAGCAATTGACACCTGGGTTCTTCCGCACGCCTTTTGCTTTGTGTTTATTTGTGTCTGAAACTTTGTCTTGTTCTAGCTGTGTGCTAGTGCCATTATGCAGCCTCATTGCGTCCATTTTTCTTGCAACTATCGATGCTTGATATGTATTTTCCCCTTCTTTTTGCAACTATTCGTTACTGATAATGACCCTCTACTTTCAGTATAATCTGCTTGCTTATTATGGGTTTTCGTGTTTATTTTTTTATTTTTTGATACTCATCGTTTTGTTGTCTGCAGGACATCACGCGTTGATCAGAGGTAGTACAGATTATGGGACATAGGCGCACGTTCCATACTTTTCAGATGCCCGAGATGGACCACGATCAATTAAGGAATAATAGGCAGCATGAGCATCAAATATACCCAGGTACTGAACAGTTGGCTTCTCCACATTCATCCAAAACCTAGTCTTAAATGAAAGTCATTCACAAGATGATATTTGATTGCAGAAAATGATCATTTGCTGCTTCCTGTTGACAATGTTGCGACCCATGGGTTACGTTCAACGACTTATGCAAACGTCACTACGAGTTCTAGTGATGCTGCATCATCTTCTGATTTGAATCCATTCTGTTATGGTTCAAGTAATGTAATATCCATGAATGGTCCCTATCTCCCTCCATCTGCAAGCAGCATTGGTCAAGCTCCACAAGCTTATGTCCAGCATGGTTCCACCAATTTCTATGGACAAACAAGTGCTTCGATTAATGCTGCATATCATATGGAAACAGACAGAGAAAGATTGGCATTCAAAAGAAAAAGATATCCTGCATCCTATAGTGGAGAAAGTTCTTCCAGCATCTCCGTTCCATCAAATAATGTAGAACCACAGCCTATCTCAAATGTTCAGTCCTCAGCTTGGACTCCTATGGGCATAGGACGTCACGGTGGTGCTGCTCTCTCTTTTGCTGAAGAAGCATTACAAAGAAACGTAAGAAGCCGGCATGACCAGGCTCATGGAGTTCAATCTAATCCGTGTGGCATCAATTTGTTGAACTACCCGTATTTACGTTCAACAGCAAATCTCCCTGCTCCACATATTGCAGGACAATGGAGCAGCACCTATGAGCCCTTGCCAGAAGAAGTTGGTCTCTCCTCTCATCATTCTGGTAAGTAAAAACTCAATATTTTTATTGTGTTTGGCTTATTTTAATTGTCTCTAAGCCATGTGTTTGCGGATTTGCAGATGTTAGTAATCATGATATCAATCATTCAAATGCAAGAAACAGCTTTAACCCAACCAATATGGAGATAGAACTTGGTCAGACCTCTAATATTGTTTCCACTCCAAGAGCTCATGGTTCTTCAATAGGCATGGCACTTGATCACAGTAATTTTGGCCAAAGAACTACTTCATACAGAATCATGCCAAGTTTTGCACCTGTGGGTTTGGAAAGGACTCCGGAAGACGGTACACAAGCGGAACATGCTAACTTTTCGTCTTCCAGGCGTTCAAGACAATTAATTATTGCACATCGGAATAATATTGGTAGGAATGCTGGACCTAGAAATTTCTACAACAGATACCAATATCCCACAGATGACCATCACATTAGTGATAGATGGGTCTCTCGGGTGAGTTTAGTCGTCTACTTCATCATGCTTTATCTCGTAGAATATAAACTGACTATGTTGTATCTTATGATGTACATCAGGGCCCATTGCTAATAGGTCGCTCTAACTATTATGGTCCTAGACATATAAACGATGAGAATCAAGGCATGAGACTAGACATAGATAACATGAGTTATGAGGTATACTTCTAGTCTTGTTGTCACCCTTAACACCAACTTGATTTATATATCTGAGTTTCGATCCTTTTAACAGTCACTGACACCTGCTTTTCAATTTCTTTAGGAACTCCTTGCTTTAGGGGAAAGGATTGGAAATGTTAGTACAGGCTTGTCCGAAGATAAACTTTCGAAGTTTTTGGTGGAGACCATATACTGTTCATCAGATCAGATGCAAGATGACTCTGAGGAATCTAGATGCGCTATATGCCTGGTAATGTCAAGCAAAACTTACTTTCCAATTTATCATATTGTTAACAATTGCCAAAAAATTACTTTTTGCCCCTCTACTTTGCACAAATAGGCAATCACTCCCCTCCATCTCATTTTATACCATCGGTATCTCTCTACTTATCAGGTGGATGCAGTGCTATCCATTTTGCTGATATGGCAGCAAGATACTTTTTTTTTCTTTTCTAATTTTTAAGGACTAGTTGAGATACTTTTAGAGACAATATCATCTTTTTTTTGTGGGCAGAAATGGTGAGAATTCTTGTTCTTGGATGTTTTAGGATAGGTATAAGATAATGGAAGGTAAGAATTAGTGCCTTCGGCATTTTTGTATAGGTGCGACATATATATATATATACACACACAACACACACACACCATTTGTAGGGAATGTAAGGAGAACTGACTAATTTTCTATTTCATGCAGGAAGAATACGAGGATAGCGAAAGTCTCGGAAGACTTGATTGTGGGCACGACTTCCATTTCAGCTGCATCAAGAAATGGCTGCAGATGAAAAATGTATGCCCGATCTGCAAATCTTCTTTTCCAGCAGATACTCCACAGTAGGAAGAATTTACATTGACACGATTAAAAGCATCAAAGTTATACCTATTTCTGTACATAATGGCTATTTGGTTATGCAAAACTCTACTCATTTGCAAAAGCCACTTCCCTTTGCAGCTTAATATCAAGTGTTTATAGCTTTGTTTTTGCTCTTAGCATGTAAATTCTAGTTTGCTTTGATGACTTTCAACATTCAGTTATTCTAATTCCATTATTCGCCCAAAGTTCTAGAGATATGCTCTTCTTCGGAGTTATTTTGATTATGAAAATTGCAGGATTGATGTGGAATTGTTCACATCGCCAAGGATTTAGTAATCCATCGCACGAGCGACTAGAGGAGCTGCGCAATCGATTAGATTCTTCTTCGTGATTGGTAATACGTAGTGGACGGAAGTGCATGTTAGCCCCCACTTTCACGTCAAAGGGTTATGTTAACCTTTTTACAAATCAATTTCTAACATATTTTTTTTTTATAAATCAGCTTCTATATTATAATTTAATAGTATAAATATTTAATTACTATATAAATATTTTTTAACAAAATTTTCAATAAACAATAAATAAATTTTGATAATAATATTTTTATTTCTAAAATATTTTTTAAATAAATATTTTGAGATATTAAAATTTTAATGAATTTAAAGGTAATCCGCTAAAATTTTGGAGCCTAAAGATATATATTTAGAAATAATTTTTTAAAAATTTTGAATACAAAAAGAAATAGATATTGTGATGTGATATACAATTTTTACATTTAAATGTTTTCTAAAAAAATTTTAAGTAGATATTTTGATATTTTAAAAAATAATGGATTGTAAAGAAGTTTATTTATGCTAAAGCAACCTCAAAGAGAGCCTATCAGTCCTAACCCTTAATGAAGCTACACCAAAAAAAAAAAAAAAAAAAAAAAAAAAAAAAAAAAACAAAAACAAAAAAAAAAAGCAAAACAAAAAAAGGAAGAAAAGAATAAAAAAACACAAATTTCCTCTTCTTTTTTTTTTAATGTACATAGAAGTTAGAGAAAGTTCAATACTGCCTTTAATATAGGAGGTTTTATCCAGTAGAGCCGTCGGCGGCAAATTCTGCCATGCGCGCCCACGCACCATTATTTTGGTACAGGCACGTCAAAAAAAAGGATTTTTTTTATTTATTAGTATTTAGAAAAAAATTTAATATAAAAGTTATAGATTTTGATGAGATCTAAAATTTTTATGTTGAATTTTTTTTTAAAAATTATTTTTAAATAAATATTTTGGATTTCAAAAGTTAACGGATATTAAAATAGTTTTAAAATCCATTTAGAGAATTACAAAATACTTATTTAGAATTATCTTAGAAAAAATTTTCAAAATAAAAATGTTAGATCTCGTCGAAATCTATATTTTTTATATTAATTTTTTTTAAAAAAAATACTACTTTTTATATATAACACAAAGAGGACAAAACCTCCGAAACTCCCACAAACTTTATTCAAAATCTGAATATTGCCAGGCACAAACCAAATCCGTCATATTTTTTGCCGGTCTGCTATTGTCCGCAATTAATTTAGGTGCGCTGTCTTAATTTTTATATTTTATCAATTGAAAAATTCAATCTTTGGTTCCGAAAATTTTTTCACCTTCTACGAAATAAAAAGAATAAATCTTTCATTGGATTAAGATGTGAAATATCTGAGATATTTATTTATAGATAAAAATTTTATTATTAATTTTCAAGTCTTACACATTTAACTATTTTTATTAAACTTTAAGGACCCAAATATTATCTAAAATTATGGTCTTTTTTATGATTCTTTTAGATTGATACTCTTACGTTAAAAATCGCCTATTATGCCATAGAAGGGACGAAAATGCATATACCATCAGTACAGTATATTTTTATATACATCGGTGTTAAAAAAGTTAAATTCATAATAGTAATAATTTTTAAATATTATTTTATCATAGGGACACCCGCCGCCCATTTTTGATGGCATAATTAAGATAAAGGAAAACCTCAAGACCTAAAAAAAATAATAATAATAAAGGAAAACCATTAAACCAGCATAAGGTGTGACTGATGGGAGGGCTAGTGGGTGGACCCAAAGAATGGGATCATCCGATCAAAGATAAGCTCAAAAAGGACAAAAAGAAAAACAAAAAAAAAAAAAAGGAAAAGGAAAAGAAAAAGTGTGAACGCGTGTGAGTGCGGCCCATGAGGTACGCCAACCGCCCACCCTGTGATGCCGCGAAACTCACCCAATCACCGTCCGCTCCGCTTCCGCTATTCTTTTCTTTTCTTCTTCTATGTCTGAAAATCCAATTAACCTAAATTAACTTTGATTTTCTCTCATTTCTTCATTTATTTCCGAAAATTTTGCATCTCTGTCAAATTTTTACATAGTTGCGATAATTAAATTAATTTAATTTATTCTCTACGGTGAACTAGAAGTGAGATGGAGGTGCGGAACGCAGATAACGCCGCGGCGGCGGCGGCGGCGGTGGGAGGGAAGCAGCCTCGCCCCGTTCCTGCGGCTGTTGACACCGCCTCTGTCTCCAAGCGGTTCGGATCTCATCAATTTCTTTCTTTTTTGTTTTTGGATCTAATTTCAGGATACGAGAATACTGATTCTTCTGTATTTTTCTTGTTTCATTTTAACTTTCTTGACAGGTTGCAGAAGGAATTGATGTCTCTGATGGTGCGTAGTCTTTCTTGGGAGTGTTTGCTGTTTAGAATCTTTAGACCTTCGTAGTTCTTAGCCTTTTTGTTTGGATGTTAGTTCATGATTCCAACAAGGACTAATTTTTTTTTTGTTTGGATGTTAGTTCATGATTCCAACAAGGACTAAGTTTGATGACTTTTTCTTGCTAGGTGACTTTTTGTTTGGTGACTTTTTCTTGCATTTTAGTTGCTAAAAAGTTAACTTTTACCCCTAAATGACTAAATTTGAGATTCATGTTATTTTGTGATTTTATTATTTTGCCCTTGCTGTTACATGTATGTAATGTTCGTTAGTCGTGAGATTATAGAAGGAATGCTATAAAGTTTGCTTGTGTATAGTATACGATTTTTGCATGTTACGTATAGCGTTATCTATGAAGATTATGTAATTTATCAGTGGAAGAATCCAGCTAGATCCATCAATAGAGGAGGGACTAAGTTTTATTGCTCAGGGGAATTATTCGTAGGAGTAGAAGAATATAAAACATGCCTTGATGACCAATAAGGATTGTATTAGTGATATCAATTATATTGAACATTTGATCCTGCTTAAGGTTGTTATTTGCTTTCATTTTAGTATTGATGTTTCTGCAAATTTATTATTGCAGGATCTGCCTTATTATCTTAAACGTCAAGACTATAAGCTTTTAACTAGCTAGGTGTTGATAATGCATGTGCTTTTTTATTATGATATTGTTGTTTCTCCTTGGTTATGATCCCCTCAGGTTAGAATGGTAAAACTTCAAAATTTGATTAGATAATGTTGTTGAAATATAGTGTTGCAGGATTTAGGCTGTCCGTACTTAAGCATCAACACGAGCAATAAACAAAGAAATTACTTTGAGATGTTATTTTAAGTATTTACTACTTTTTGAACCTTTGGTTATCCAAACCAGCAAAAGGAGAAACAGTTGACAAGTTGATTTACCCTGTTGTTCCTTTCTTTTTCTTTTTCTTTTTTGTTCACAAACTTTTAAATCGTTCTGTTTCTTAGGGGAGTAGAGGCTCATTTCTTTAATATACTGATGCCTAAACATTTAAAAATTAACTCCCTTAAAGTCTCCTTTATAACTGCTGTCTAAGAACAAATTTTAAGGTATCTGTTGAGGTGCACATCACTACTGGCTCTCACAGAGTGCTCAAATTCTTCTACATAGGGGCTATGTATGAGGTCAATAAATATTGGTGGTTTGTACATGAATGAATTTATTCCATCTATCACTAACGCTTCGTTAGTGATATGGAACCAGGGGAAAGCAACACGATCAGTAGGTATTGTTACTAGCCTAAGTTGAATGCTTAGAAGATTTCTACATAAGGAGGTCTTGGTTTGTAAGGGTCAGTAGCAAAATCTTCAACCTTAATTGGGCAATCATTAGGTAATCAACGACTGTGATTTCGGGGGATATCTAATTTTATATACTTAGCAAACAATACTCTCTGTCGTGTCTTTCTATTATCCTAGTTCTCATTTCTTCTTGCAGATGAGTGGAGATATTGGAGTATCAGCCTTCCCTGAAGGTGAGAATATTTTTTCTTGGATTGGAACCATTGAGGGTAGTAGGGGAACTGCTTACGAAGGTTTATCATACAAACTTTCTCTGCGTTATCCGTTGGATTACCCATTTAAACCTCCCCAAGTTAAGTTTGAGACTCCTTGTTTTCATCCAAATGTTGATCAATATGGAAACATTTGCCTAGACATCCTTCAGGTACTTTAAGTCAAATATTTAATATTGAGAAAAAGGCACCAGCTATACTTGTTTCATGCAAAGCTTATTTTATTTCATTTCCTTTTTAAGGATATGTGGTCTTCAGCCTATGATTGTAGAACTGTCCTGCTGTCCATTCAGAGTTTATTAGGAGGTGAGTTATCGCTTCGTTAGTCGTCATACTAAACTTTTTGATTATCCAACATGATATGTCATCTGAACAAATTTGCTTAACAGAACCAAATAATGAGAGCCCTCTGAATAGTTATGCCGCTACTTTGTGGAGCAACCAGGAAGGTAATCGTAGTCCTCAACTTTGTTAACCTTAGCTTATTTTTCTTGATTTTTGACAGCCGTCGATGCACATAATAATCCTATGGTTTCATTATATCGAAGAAAGTTATTACATTTCTTAGTAGCACCAGGCCTCTTTTAGGAATTTTGGATTATTTTGAGTTGCACTATCAACTCTACAAAATTAACCTACACAATTCAATTGATCCTGTTGTCACTCGGCATTAACCACTGCTTGGTTCAATAACAACAACGAAATTGGTTATGCTGAGTGAGATATTGTGTATGGAATATCAATCATTCTTTAGAGTTTTCGCCCACTTTATAATGGTAAAAACTAAAAACTAAAAGCGGATATTTTTTTCAAGATACAAATTTATGTTTTGCTACTTGATCGTAGGTAAGCGTTCTTCAGACAATTTATGTTGGAACTTGTGTACAACATTCGGGTTTTGTTATTCAGGAATGTATCCATGTCCTATAAAATTCTTGCGAATTAGATTTGTTATTCTTTCTTATTAATTTGTTGAGACCTTTGCAACAATATATGATGTCGCCAACTAGCTTCACTGTTTTCAGCTCCAAGAAGAAAGCCTTTCCTGCAAATTACTTCTGCAAATTATATTTTATTTTTTTTTGAGAAAATACTTCTGCAAATTTAAATAAAGCTTTTGCTTGCAGATTACAAGAAGATGGTCCACAAGCAATACGAGGACGGTTGCGACGTATTAGAAAGCTAAAAATTGTTATTTTTCACACAAATTATGAACACACAAAGATCTTGAGTATGACTCAGAAGTTTCAGGTGACAGCGTAGGCAGTACATTTGTATATTCATCTGTAAAGCTGAGATAAGTCATAACATATTTGAGTTATTAGGAAGCTGCCAGTGGCAATATGTATCAGGTTCTCGTTTGATTGGCAATTGAGTCCAGTGTATATTTATTACAATTAAACATTTGTAATTGCAACATGAGTACCTTTCCGGATTCATTTTGCAATCAATATCTTCTTCGTCTTTGTTTTTTCCGGTCTGTGATCGTCAAGTTTGGTTTATATTTTATGTTTCAACCGTAAACAAAACAGTACAAAAATTCCTCCTAACTCACGCTTGTTGGGATTCGAACTTCTCATCTATCTTTCATAAGGGACAGACTGCGATTGTCTTTCAGCACCTAATTCTGCTAATTAATTGGACCAAAGTTGATTTTTTTTTTTTTGGTTTTTTAACTTGTATTTCACATAGATAAGACTAATCTCACACGGAGAGGAAAGTAATTATCTTTTTTCCCTTATGGCAAGCGTATTTGTGCGGATTCGAACTCTCCCTCCGAATAGGTATGTTTGTGCGGATTCGAACTCCCTGGGAACATCCTATAATCGATTACCCAGCCTTGCTAACCATATGAGCGGCACAATGTTGGTTTTTAAATTCGATATCATTGTCTGAAGCACTTAATTCTGTTTATGTATCGAAGGTAACGGAAGTTGCTGATCACAACCCGCTGCAATATCAATGCAATTTGACTATAATGCATTTCATTTTGTGTTGGAATATTTGTATTTTTATGCCCCTATAATTTCAATATTGTACCACTTGAGCACCGGGACCATTTTCTAACCGACATAAATGAATTATTTTTGGTCTGGCCTGCGATTAGGTAGTAAATTTTCGGTATGGCGTCCTTCTTCAGACTACACAGTGGAGTACCCATTTAGGGTCCGCCACCTTCGCTCAGACGCCATAAAATGCGGCGCCCGTATTTATCTCATAGCCACCCGAAAAAGGACCGGGCGAGTGCACTTCGATGGTTCGAATCCGGGCGCTCACAACAATATTTTTTATAATTTCAAACTACCGTAGATATAAAAAAAAAATGCTCCTTTTGTGTTTTGTAATATTCCAACAATAACGAGGGCATGTTTGGAATATCACAAAGATATAAGCAGGTGTAAGTAAATATTACATCTCTATCACGCTAGCCTAATCGTGTGAGTTGACGTTGCCGGTGAAGTAATGAGAGGGACAGCTGAGCCTTCTAAAGATGGTTGTAGGGATTGATTTTTAATCTTCCACTTCTTGTAACCAAAAAGTCATTTGATAGAGCTACATTCCCATACTTATATAATATTTCTTAATTATTAAAAAAAATATTCTTTAAAAATATATAAAAATATTAGATAATATTATTTGAATACTTAAAAAAATTTTCTACCATACATAAAATATTTAAAAATATTTAGGAACAAACACAAACATTTAAAAAAACGCATACGAACACATAAGAACACTCGGAAACACAAAGAGTTCACTAAATGTTCTCAAGTATTTCTATGCGTTTTTTAGGTTTTATGTGTGTTATAAGTATTCTTAGATATTCTTATGCATAATAGAGAATTTTTAAGTTATTTAGATAATGTTATATTGTGTTTACTTAAGTATTGAATAAGGAAGATTCTTAGGAGCTCATTTAGATAATATAACACTCCGGTGGAAAACATTTATTATTTTTGGAGTTCTTTTTAGAAAGTTTTGATTTGAATATTAGTCATGCGGCGACGGCGTGCGGAGCCGCTGGTTGCTTTGGACGAGAGAGATGTATAAGAGAGAGAGATCGGCAGAATATCTATAAAATTGCGTATGTGTTTAAAAACAAATTACTGCAACAATAGCAATTTTTTTTTTTTTTTTGGAATAATAAGTTTAAGTATATTTTGATTATTTCACACGACAAAATAACATATTCTGGCCAAAAATAGATTATTAGGGGGTAAAAATAAAATACTTTTGAAACAAAAATTGAGCTCCTTCATTAATGTAATAATATATTATGTATATGTTAGTTATTAGGTACACTTTGCTTTTAGAGGAAGATACACTTTGCTTAAAGCGGTTTTAGAGGAAGAGAGAGAGAGAGAGAGAGAGAGAGAGAGCCGAGCGAGCGAGCTTGAGGTTAACAACAATGGGAGTAGACTACTACAAGACTCTGGAAGTTGATCGGAACGCCAGCGAGGACGAGCTGAAGCGCGCGTACCGGCGGCTAGCCATGAAGTGGCACCCCGATAAGAACCCTTCCAACAAGAAGACAGCCGAGGCCAAGTTCAAGCTCGTCTCCGAAGCCTATGAGGTTTTGATTTGTTTCGAATTATTATTATTATTCCTTAGTTACTTGATTCTACTTACGGAAATTGATCGAAGTGTTTTTGAGAGTTAATTGCGACGTTAATTGCGAGGTGTAGTTATGGAGATCACTTGTCTGGATAATGCTAGACCTAACGAAATTCTGCCCATAAGTTCAGTCAACTCAGTCTACTTCAGTTCTATCCAGTTCATATTGTTCAACTGAAAGCAGCATTTGGGTCGAATTTGGGGCAAATCTTTGGGATATCTAGCAGTTTTATCAATTTGATGATTCCTTTTGCTTGGAGTTGGGATTTAAGACTAGCTAGTCGTTTGATACTTGATAGTCCCGTTTTCTGGTAATGCGAACAGATTGGGAAGGACAATAGCTTGGTAAGTACAGAAAATGGACATCAATTTAAGAGGGACCGAAAATAGAGATCCAATATAATGAAGGGAAGAGTACAAACAAAAGTTACTTTCAATGCTAATGGAGCGTCACACAAACTCTTTTGCCAGTACATTGTCTGAAAAGGCTCTTAAAACTCAAAATGAAAAGGAAATGTCGGAGTTAGAAATTTTTCAGTTTATCTATTGCTGAGATTGTGTCTTAGTTCTGAGTCTTAAGCATGTAGAAGTTCTGCGTATATTGCCTCCAAATCATCTTCAGCGAAGAGTCCAAACAATACTTGATGCAGCCTAATTCTGTGATTTTGAGGCATAATCCTGCAGTGACGATGCTAAAGTAGTTTGTTTTTTATTTTTTTTAGTATTTATTTTTGTCATTTATTTATTTTTTTAATCTTATGCTGACTACTTTGTTTTAGGTGCTAAGCGATCCACAAAAACGGGCCATTTATGATCAATATGGTGAGGAGGGACTTAAGAGCCAAATGCCACCACCACCAGGCCCAGGTGCTGCTCGAGGAGGGTTCCATCCTTTCAATCCCCGCAGTGCTGATGAGATCTTCGCTGAGATTTTTGGCTCCTCCAGCCCTTTTGCAAGTGCTAGCGGGGGTAGACAGTTCGCAAGGGGGAAATTTGGTGAGGACATATTTGCATCATTTGGTGGGTCCAATGCTGCTCGTAAGCCGCCGCCAATTGAACGTAATCTAGCTTGTAGCTTGGAGGACTTGTATAGGGGCACCACAAAGAAGATGAGGATTTCACGGGATGTTATTGATGCTAGTGGGTGAGTCTAATTGACTTTAATTTTGAAGTTTCCATGCTTCAAATTTGGATTTGGGAGCTTTCTTTATATAATATAGTTTTCTAAGTGTGCATGACTGCTGTTTGCAACACTTTATAAACTTAGAATAGTCCATCTCTCTTGAAGTTTCATTAGAATTGGCATTATGGTTTACCTATTAGCAGGGAAGTTCTAGGAAATATTAGGTGCTTACTGATGATGGGTGGTTTAGATTGCTAAAGTTAACACTTCTTCAACAGGTGGGGTTAAACGGGGCTAAGCACGTATAACAAAACTTGGTTTTCTATGTTTACCGGATGTGGACCTAATTTGCTGGAATAGCGGTCAACAAATTCAGGCCCATTTTCATCCGCTTTGTAGATAACACTTGACATGCTAGATGCTTTATTTAATTTTATAACTTATGTTACATATTAGTAAATGATGTAATAATGTACTAAATGCCTTAGGAGGCTTTGTGTTAAAACATACATCGATGTAAACTAGGTTATTATAAACCGAATAGTTAAACAACATTTACTTATCACGTAAATAAGCCACATGAAAAGTTGTAGGTGTTAAGAAGTGTTCTTGGGCAATTATATAATTATGGGAGTATTTTGATGCATTTACAGTAATTTTGGAAGTGTTCTGAGGTGTTCTCTATATGTTGTTTCGACCAAATTCTCGTTTCTGCCACCCATACCTCAAACTCCTTCATAACTCAACCATGTCATAACGTTTATAACATCTTCAAAGCACTTCCATTTAAAACACTTTCGTAGTTGTTGTATATGCTTCAAAATAACCCTATCTTTCTTCAAAACACCTTTATCACGCGTAGGGACACTTTAGATCAAAGATTTTGAAACACGACGAAGGTGGTCTAATGTGTTCAGAAGCATATATAATAATTGTGTAAGTGTTATGAAGCTGTAAAACAATTATTAAGGTCTTCTATGTAGGTTAGGACGTAGTTGAATAGTGACAGAGTTCGAAGTTTTGTTGCGAGCGAGCAAGAATTTGGTCGGGACGGCAAAATTGATTAGGGAGAATGTTAGAGAGATATCCAAGGGAATGAGAGAGCAACTTTGAGTGTATCAGGATGCCCATAAACTATTCGTGTGTATAACGGTGGTGTTCAGTTATACGAAATGTTTCGAAGCATGACGAATGTGTTATTAAATGTTTTTGAACAATTACAACAAGTGTGAGAGTATTTTATTGCATTTACAATAGTTTTTTGGAGGTGTTCCCAAAAAACAGTTTTTTTTTTTTTTTTGAGAAAAGAGCGGCTTTTTGGAAGGGGTTCGTCTCACATGCCTAAGAGGGGCCGCTTTGGCTAAAACTGGTGAAGGGGGCCGATTTGGCGAATAATGATTCTATATATATATATATATATATATATATATATATATATATATATATATATATATACATATATGCTATTCTGATGTCGACGTGAGATTAAGATCCGTAAAGTGAGTCATGAACTGTTGGATGAGACATTTTGATCGTTATCAATGGTCTGGATCATATCTTAGAATATGCGATCTAGACCGTTGGATCACGATCAAGATGTTTGATCCAACGGTCAACGATTCACTTTACGAATCTTATTCTCAAGTCGAGCTGAGAATAGCCTCATATATATATATATATATAGGGTTTGAGGTAATCAAGCAAGGTGGTCTCTAAATATGGAAAGGATAGTTAGAGTTTACATATGGGCTGATTAATAGAGGTAGGAGATAGGAAAGAAAACAAATATAACTCAGAATTAACTAAAGGAAAAAAACATGGTTGTTTATAAAATAGTTTAATAGAAACTAAAACAGCCCATTGAAATCACACAATGTCTTCATTTGTTAGTTGTTAGTTTAAATTGTAATTGTCAAGAATAGATATCGAATTTCTTCTCTGTCACATAAAATTGCCTGTGGACAAAGCTGATGAATATTCAGATATCAGTTCTTAGAATCTTGACCTTTAGCAATTAACTATTTTTTCGTTCATACGAACTAGTTGCATATATGATGGTAACCAGTAACCAATAGAAAGCTACTTTCTTACATTGGTAACTAGTGGACAAATCTGATCCATAGAGACAGATGAGAATTCCTCAGAAGTTTGGCAAGCAGCCTAGTTTCTTTGGATACCAGACTCAATTATTTATGTATAATAATTCCAACTTTTGAAGAAATTTCTCACTGCTAATTCTCTGATGCCTATTTTTATAGCTTGTTTGACTTGCCTGGATTTGTCTAACGACAAAACCTCTACGTTTAACATTTACTGGCATTTGTTGACGCCTCTGAAGATCATGGACATGCTGTTCCGTGTAGGTGCCGATATTAAACCTTCCAAAGTAGTTAATATCAACCTCCTCTTCCATTGGTTCCTTTTGCTTGTGCAAAGAGTCTGATTTTTTCAACCTACCTGTCACTGCAATTAACAAGACATTGTGAAGTATAGGATCCAGAGTCTAAATTATATAGGAATAGAGACAAATTGGACCCTAGTTGATATTATGAAAGTGGAGCTGCTTTCGGCTTGTCTATACTGTCGGGTTTCTTTTCTTATTGATATACAAATTTCCACCGTAGATGTCTATATCCGAATGTTAAATCAAAGTTTCTTTCGTTATAGATACTCATGCCACCTGCTCAAATCTCTTTAAACTATTGCTAAGTCAGCCGATTTAATGCTTAAACTGGAGACACAGTAAATCTAATACAAGCAATATCTATCATGATGCCACAATTTAAAGCTGCTGTTTTTACATGAATAACTGTGTTAGCTGTAGCCAATAATTGATCTATCAATTTACTTATGCAAAACTTTGAAGCCTATGTTTTAAAGAACCTATGAAATAGCTGAATCTTTCTACACAGAAGACGCAGTAAATTTAATATGTGCAGTATCTATCATGAAAACAGTAAGTTAGCCACATGCAAGACTGAATAACTGCAGCTAATAATATATCTAATAACTTATCTATGCATTTAGTTGATGCAAGACTGAAACAACTGCAGCTAATAAATTCGAAATGTTCTGCTACAGGAAGCCAACAACAGTGGAGGAGATATTGACAATACAAATCAAGCCTGGATGGAAGAAGGGAACCAAGATAACATTTCCAGAAAAGGGCAGTAGCCATCAAAGAAGCCAAATTCCTTCAGATCTAGTCTTCATAATTGATGAAAGGCCTCATTCGATTTTCAAGAGGGACGGGAATGACTTGATAATCACCCAAAATGTTTCCCTAATCGAGGCTCTCACAGGATGCACGGTCCAGCTGACAACACTGGACGGTCGTACTCTGAGAATCCCAATTAATTCGATTATCAGTCCGAATTATGAGGAAATTGTTCAAGGTGAGGGAATGCCAATCGCGAAGGAGCCATCAGAAAGGGGAAATTTGATTATCAAATTTCTGATCAAGTTTCCTAATCGATTAACACCAGAGCAGAGGGCAGGCGTGAAACAATTGTTGGGTCCTCCATGACATTGAAGGTTTTAAATTGCCCGTTCGCTTTGATTCTCTATGATCATAACGTACCTAGGATTCTTAATCTGTATGACTAAGTTAAATATATGTTAATGAAGGGCTTGGTGAAGATATTTGCCTAGCTAAAATGATATAGCATCTTCGAATGAGATGATTACTCCCGGGGAAGTTCACTCACTTTTTCGAGGGCGCTATACTATTCATCATGCCTATTTTGACTCTGAACTTGGGTAATAGCAAGCAGAGCCACCTAGCACCGGCAATATGTGGTTATTATGCCGTTCTCGTGAAAATCATCATATTTAGAAGGATATTTGCATGTTTATTGCTTACAATTTGGAGATATTATTTCTTATTTTAAACCTTGTTTCAGAGCCGTGAGAGGAAGGAGATAGTGGTAAGTTTTGGACACATCCATTAAAGTTGGCATCTCATTGCTGTGCTTTCTAGGAGAGATTTGTGGGGAACCAGCCAGTAGCTGCTACCAATAACATAAGCATTAGCTTTTTATTTCCATCACAAAATTATTGATCTGTTTTTTAAAAAATAATTTGCTGAAAATTATTGAAAGCATCTCCCAATTTTATTTTATTTTGTTTCTGTTTTATCGTTTATAAGAAAATGACAATTAGGACATCTTGACAGTTTTAGCCTGTACAAACCGAAACCCTGCTGAGCCACGCTCGTCGGGATCGTGAATTCTGAATGCCTGTTTCAGTGAACTAGTAGGGGAAATCCTGTGCGCTGGTGGTCCATGAGCCATGGTCGTCAGAGGGATGCGTAGGATCCAACTTTTCATAACATTGCAAGGCAGGCGACGGCCTGCTTATAAGTGGAAAGGAAAAAAATTAGTCACCCCCAACAAACTATTTAACAAACCACATATAACCAATCTCCACAACACATGCCTCTCATGATCCGCACAATTTTTTCGTGATCCGTAAAAAATATTAAAATTATATATATACCCATCATTATGTATGGTCCAGATTGTGCCACGTATGTATGTGCGATTTTTTGGGGGTACATAACAAAGTCCAAGTGGAAAGGAAGCGGAAAGGAGGTTACCTCACTGTGGATGTAAAAAAAGGAGCAGAAGAAACAAAAGAGGTGTGAAAAGCATATATAAAGGTTCATAAAAGAATGCAAATTTCAACTTTAGAAAGAAAAGTTTCTGAGTTGATGTTAAAAAAAAAAGAAAAAGAAAAAGAAGAAAAAATGGCCCTTCAGGGTGGGAGAGAGATCAGTGGAAGGTTGAATGTTGCTGAGAACCACCCAAATTGGAAACTCTGGTAGTGCTGTCTACTGCTGCTGCTGTCAATCACCATTGCAAATTGCTGACAACTCTCCCAAAGTTCTATTTAATATGCTTGCTGGGTGGGAGTACATGCTATCATCTGGTCCCCAATTGTTAACTCTATAATTAATTGGTCTCTCTCACGTCTACTTACCCTTCATGGAGAGGGAAGTTGAGAGTGAGAGAGAGAGAGAGATCTGTTTGGTTCGTCTTGTTAGCCGGACTGTTAATTAAAAAAAAATGAAAATAATATGTGCGTTTTTATGTCCCCGATAATTTGAAATTACAAAATATGTCCCCTGATACAAAATATGACGAAATTACCATCATCAAGTGAACTACTCTCACTTTTTAAGAAAAAAGACAATGGCATAAAAGCGTCATTTCGAATTATGGGTGCATAAAAAATTCAACTTCCAATTATGGTGCGCATAAAAACGCAAATGCCCCAAAATAAATAAAAGCAAAAGACAATAAGATATTTTGAGGAAAAAAAAAAGAAGAAAAAGAAAAAGAAAAAAAAGTAAAAATGTATTATTTAGATTCAACTGCAATGATCTAGCAAATATTTAGCCTATCCTGAGGCTCTTGTGATCTGATTAAAGACAAAAAATGAGAGGTTAATAAGAATTTGGTCTATGACTCTTTGGTCTTACAATATATACCAACATGGTATTGGAACATAGGTTATTAGGTCGCACTTTGTCAGCCCTACTTATTTAATAAAACTATTTGCCCACCAAAAGAAAAAAAATATTAATGTGTCATGCAATAACAACCAACTGAAAAATGTAACCTCATAAATATATAATTAATGTAACCATATCTCTATTTTCTCCTTTTTTTTTGAAATTATTATGTAACAACTCTGCCCTTAATTCCTCCACTTTAAACTATCATCATAATAGATAAATTTACGAATGACATTTGCACATATTTCACCTTCCGATAAGTTCCAATTTTTTTATGTGAGTAGGTCCAAAAACTGGTGTTATTCTCTATGAAATGCAGAGTAATAAATTCTTGATCCACACTCATGAATGTGATGTTTACGGGATTCGAATATGTGATATCTATTTAATAAGATGAAAGTTCTATAATCCGTCCTGAGCAGTCTATACACCATATACTCTATTATTAGTTTTATGAAATTACGGTAACCAAATGACGAGTTTGGATCAAAGAATGTCCCTAAAATGGTGAGAGAGAATAATAAACAGATTACCATGCACTATGAGAAGAGGCATATGCTTGGTGGGGCTACTTCTACTGTTTTTCCATAAGAATCCAATGCATCAATAACTTGTGTTTGCTATGCCCAGCACAGCAGCAGCACGAGAGGACATCTCCTTCTCTCTCTCTCTCTCTCTCTCTCTCTCTCTCTCTCTCTCTTACACACACACACACACACACACACACACAAAATGGCACTACAATACTTTCAAGATGATGCTGTGGAATCTTATGACATGCCACAATATGCCCATTTGAGATTCTCCTTCTAGTGCTTTGATTGTTAGAAAGCAACACAAGATGGAGAATAAATGTTTCTGTAGCTCCTACAGTCGCTCCATTTCCACACTCCCACACCAGTAGTACATGAAGGAGTGACCCCAGGAACGACTGCTTGAGAGATCCATAATATTAGAGTGATCCATGTTGTTTTTTTGTATCTAGGGTTTGATATTCGATATTAGCTCAAAAGCATATATCTCTGAAAGCCCTTTTAGCATACAGTAGAACAATATATATATATATATTCTTTTATCAACCTTTTTTCAGTTTCCTTTCAAAAAGTGCATATATACGCTGATATCATTTCATACGTAGACATCGAAATAATTGAGTATATTTGGTTTCACTTTTGTTTTCATGCATCGAATTATTTGATTCCAGGTGACGTCGGATATGCTAAAGGAATTTTTGTTCTTTCGTTTGTTGTAATACATGATCGTGTTCTCGAAAATCAGATTCCATGTAAGATAGAGATCGCTATCTGGCCGCGTAATTCAGTCAATACACTTCGCATCTTCTACGATCCATATTTAGTATCCAAACTCAGCATTTTTTACGTAGAAACTTTTAGATTTTTTAATTATTAGGCCCTATTTTAGCCGATTAAGAAAATCGGATTCCATGTAAGATAGAGATCGCTTCCTAGCCACGTAATTAGTGATCCTTAAAAAAAAAAAAAAAAAGAAAGAAAAGAAAAAAGATAAAGAAAAAAAAAAGTGACAAACAAGTTGGATTTAGAGGGCTGCCTCCCCGTGCTTCAGCAGATTATGGTGGCAACAATAATGCATGTAGGCCCTTGACCTACGAATTATTAGCCTTTGGCCTCTCTCACTATCTTTTTTTCATGATGACTAAATGATCTTTCATGGATAACGCACTCCTACAAATGCAAAAATAGTAAAACCGCGCAATTATATAGCCAATTATCTACCCACAAGTGTTCTTTTTCGGCTGGTTAACAAAGCTGCGTTATGTGGTTGATGCACCTCTGCAAAAGTCAGGATTTTGAACATATAATGAGTACTTATTGTGAGAAAAATTGCTGAAATTGTTTTATCCCCGAATGAGATTAGTCTCACTATCTATGAAGATATGGACACACGAGAAAAAATTAAAAAAAGATATAGCCAATTAATAATATCTCTTAGTGAAGTTGTAAGAGTTTTAGATCTCAGCTAATTAAGGTTTCATGGTTCAAAAATATACCTCTGCATACAATAATACATAAGTACATATGATGTGTGAATATCTCAACTTCTAAAAAGAAAGCATGGGCTATATATTACTAGAAATTAAATTATCCTCTACTCCAGCCATATTAATCTCGGTAGTACATCTTTTTTAGGTCCCATATACTATATGAAGCTGGAGTTCTATCCGTATGAGTTGCCATCTGGCTGAACTAGAAAGACAATCTCACACTTAGAGTGCTCCGTCGCACGCGAGGGAACACACATGCGCATATCTGCCAGAACTGGTGGTGCGAGAGTCGAATCCAGAGTAGGAAAAGTTTCGGAGACTCATCTTACCATCGTGACATCCTGCCACCCTTTCAGTGGTCCATCTTTGAACATCACACGTTTTTCTTTTGACCGGCATATGCTTCGCCTATGCAAATATCTCTATAATTTGCATAAAAAGATTTGACAAGCTTTGCATTTAGAGACGTTGCAGCGCGCGTCATTGCCACGAAAGCGGAGTTGAGAGGGACGGGGACCGTAGATCCATCTGCAATTGGGAAGAAGACGACTCCACCATCAGCTTCACTAAAAAGGGAGAAATCCCCTCTTCTGTGGCCCATAATTCTTCATATTTGCCTTTGAATCAGCCTTTTTTATTATATTTTTTTTTTCGAGTTTATCTCCCAAAACTTACATATATAGGGCCATATAGGTTTGGCCTCTAGAAGCCTTTCAAAGAAAAGAAAATCAGGTGCAACAATATGAAAGGACAACTTTATTGCTGCCTTCTTTCATCATCTTATTATTTTTCACGCCACAAACTTTATCTTTTTTTTTTTTGGGTGGCGGGGTCTTGCACCGGGAGGGTGGCTTCATGAAGCCTCACTATTTCGGGTTCGACTTTTTCTACTGTTAGTTGCATACTTACAAAATGTCATGCCCCAGACTCCTCACCGTCCAAGTTCCGGCCGCATCAGACGGTCGGATCCCTTCGAAAAAGGGTAGACTACTTGATTGGTGCCTTAGCTTGGGATCTCCAAGATAATGAACCCAAACTATTTTCCCGCACACGCAGTTTGGGACTAAGTCCATCGCGAGCTCGCGCGCAGGCCCAATTACAGTCAAATTCGCGCGCGATCCGTGACTTCTAGCCAACTGCAACTCCTAGATCCGATCGATCGGAACCTGTGCTGCTCGCACACACCGGAGCATCACACAAACGCTATGCCGACGAGTACAACCACGCGTGTCTCTTCACGTGAGACGAGTCACTCTCAAGTAATGTCAGAGGAAGGTCTTATACGGCAGAGGTGTAGCTATCTTTCACAAAAAAAGGAGAGAGAAGAAGAAAAAAGATGAACTTTAACAGACTTAGGAAATTATTGAATGTTTACGCGGGATTGGATCTTTTTTAAAAATAAAAAAAAAAAATCCTTTAATGGGAATTCCAATAGTAATATGAAAAGAATAGGGCAATGTTTGATACAGTTTTCCCTTACACTGTATGTTACTTGTGATACTCTAACTACAGATTTTTTCTAATTTATAAGTGTGATTTTGATATTCATACTTGGATTGAACGAGGCGGCGAATGTAAATGAAAGTGGCTTCGGTATAATTTGCTAAAATATTTTTTTTCTAATTGATTTTGACTGTTGAATTTTGTTTCTATCATAATTCTCGATCTGAAACGAAGCAAATTCGGAATAAAATGTTATATTTTATGTTGGAGAATTTGCATTTTTATACTATCCGATAATTCAAAATTATAAAATATGTTTCCTAATTCGGAATTATATTTGTATACCCTTTATTGACTGTATAAAATGACAAAATTATTCTTATTAAGTTAAGTATTCTCGTCTTAAAAAAAAAATGATGGCAGCTTCGTTATTTCACAAAAATGCAAATGTCCATTTCGAATTAAAAGGGTATAAATATATAATTTTAAATTATGGGGATATAAAAATACAAATGTCTGTTTTATTTTTCATGTTGGGGGTGCGAGAAATGGACTCCTTTGTGGACGATCGTTGATTTTTACCGGCCAGATTATGAAGTGTGAAAAATGATGTCCACGTAACATTTCTCTTTACATGAAATTCGTTTTACATTGAAAAACAAATTGTTTTTCAACAATTGTTTCTGAAGGCGGTGGTGCCCTGACATATATATATATATATATATATATATATATATATATTCAGTTCGACCTGAGAATAGTCTTAGTAAGCTAACATCTCAGCCGTTGATCTAACGGCTGAGATTTAATTTTATATTTAACGGTGTTGTTAAATACTTAACGGTGTGAATCATTATTCCGTTACATGTAAAATTAAATCTCAACCGTTAGATCGAAAAAATTAACGGCGAAGATGTTAGCTTACTAAAACTATTTTCAGATCGAGCTGATAATAGCATATATATATATATATATATAACCTAAAAGCAGAATCAATACGTTTTTCATGTTTACTCTCAAAACTTGGATATTTTCCCCCTCCATTCATCTTTGTGATAAATGAAAAGATAATACAAACGTAGAAAGGAAGAGTTTAGATTTGATGTTGGGGAGGTCGAACTTGTGGCGGGTCCAAAGAACCGACTTTTGGATGCTTAAAGTGTGTATGGAATGAAAATGCCACTGAAGCGAAGTTTAAGTTTGCGGTGGTGGATAGGGGTCTTATTCCCTCTCCACCACCACCGCCACCGCCCCCGCCGCCAACATCGACAACACAATCACTGCCGCTATCATCGAACGTACAAATTCACAGTTCGCTATCATCGAACGTCCCTTCATTCTAATTTACGGTTTATAATCCGTTGCGCTGGTCTAAGATATGACTTATGGGACAAGCACCGCCGAAGTATATGCATGTCTTGTAGATCCACAAAATAAGTCTGATACTAACATAGTTTAAAATTGTTAATACATATTACGAATTATAATATATGGGTATCTGGTATGCAGTCCTTGAGAAAGTTTGCGTTCCATATAGTATCGTGTTCGAACTGTCTCTATAATTTTTACCATGATAAACATCATCCATAATGTACATCGGTGGCTTGGCTTAGACATGTCGAGCTTGACTATTAACTTTCGAACGTTTTAAATTTGATGGTAATCTTATTTAGCATTATAGCTGACATAATCTATATATATATATCTATATATATATATATATATATATATATATATATATAATTGTCATATCAAAATCGTTGCGCCACGTGGCATTTCAAATAATCTTTGATGTGCCATGTGGCATTTATTCTTATTCTAAAAGAGCCATGTGGCATTTGCATTAATTAATAAAAATTTATTATAAAGTCATGTAACTTATTTAAAGAATATGAAAAGTCTAATATTATAAATACTTAATAAAAATAATTTAAATAGATATATAAATATTAATATAAAATAATTATATTATATATTATATAATATTTTTTTTATAAATACAATTTTATTTATATATAATAAAATGTAATCATATATATATTCACCATCATATCACGCCACCATTCAAATAATTTTTGCATATGGCATGTAGTATTTTTTTTCTTACTCTAATAAAATAGAACGAATAAAATATAATAAATTAATAAAATAACTATCAATTATATATAATTATAATATAAAAATTATAAGATCCATATTATTATTTATGATTAACATCCGTGCATCGCACGGGCATACAACTAGTTAACTATCGAAAATTAGAGCAAATGTTGCCATAATCTTTTTGTTGGAAGGATTATCATCTACATCTATGATTGAGAGAGATGGACAATGTTTAGGACAACCCGACATTCCGTGGCATTGGCCAAGTTGGTTAGCCGGATTGAGTGCTGGGAGAAGACCACAGTCAGTCTCTCAAGTTGGGAGAGACTTACCATAAAGCTCTGTCTTTTGTTGAGATGTATGTTAGAAATTGAACTCGACGGTCATAGATGAAAAAAAAAAAAGAGCAAATTTTGGTTGTAGGGACCAAATACATTATAGGGCGCTCAATTATGCAAAATTTCTTGGAATAATGTCAAAAAAGTTGCTGCTTTTTAAAATTCGTACAAATCAGCTCCTGCCTTTTCAACTTTTTCAAAAAAAAAATCCACCATAGAAAACTTAAAATTTAAGCTAGTTTAATATTTCAAACGGCTAAATAACACCATTTGTACGTAGTGTTGTCAGCTTTACAATATTTGTATTCATAATTTTCTATATAGATATTTTAGACTTTAAAATTTTATAATCAATAAAATTTTGGATTATAAAAGACGTAGTTATAGCACATTAAAGTTTTAGATTAATTAAAATGTTTTTATTCAAAATATATATATATATATATATGTTAATTTACTAATTATTAAAATGAATAGAATTTGTTTGGGAAGGTGGTAAGGGAGTTGATATAAAATTATTTTCTTTTTTTACAAACCATGGCCTCTCACATGGCTATCAATCAACTTTACAATGTAGAAGACCTAATAAATTTCACTTTGGCTTATTATATTCACACCGAACTATGCTAAACACTTACGTACCTTTCCGGAATCCAAAAAGGCGAAGACAATCAATAAAAAAGATTCGGAAAAGACATCCAGAAAAGCGGCTTCCCAACCTCTCCAACACACAACCTACTCTGTAACTCACTTACGGAACTCGCACGCGTCCATCTGTACATCCCGTCCCACAGCTGATCCTTCTTCCTTACGAGAGTGTCAGCCAATCACCTGCGCTGTGCCGAACGAACAGCGAATACCGACTCCAACTCCACTGATAAGTCAACAGGAGGCCGAGTGGCGGATTCGGAAAGGTCAACGTCACGGGGCCGTCCCCTCCCTCTCTTTCTGTGTAATAGTAGCAGCTGCAGAAGGCGTCTGTAAAAGAGACGACAGCGACGGTGATGGTGACAGCGATAGCGACGGCGTTCTGGCATTCACCGTCCTACGCTCCTCCGGAGCCGGTCACCGGCAGCGAGCTGTCGCCGAGCATCTGCTTGCGCGGAGCCGGCTCCCCTGGTCAGGGTGTAGCAAAATTAAGAGAGGGGATTACACAACGTCAGCTAATACGGATCACGAGACATTAAATAAAATTTTCGTTCGCTTATTTGACCTATTTTTATATATTTTTAGGAAAAATTTTGAACTACAAAAGTATAGATTTTAATGTGATCTACAACTTTACAGTTGAAAATTTTTCGAAAAAATGTCAAACGGTATGCCAAAAATATAATCTTATATAAGGTTATCTTTTTGGCATACCGTTTGACAATTTTTCGAAAAATTTTCAACTGTAAAATTATAGATCACATTAAAATTTATAACTTTGTAGTTCAAAATTTTTCCTAAAAATATATAAAAATAGGTCAAATAAGCGAACGAAAATTTTATCTAATGTCTCGTACGTATTAGCTGATGTGGCGCGATCCCGTCCGCATATTTTCCTGCACCCTGGTGCTTCAGCACCAGGGAGCCGCCTCCTGCTTGCGCGTCCTGCGGCCCCCACCACTCTCCATCCACTTGAGAGACAAATTTCACATTAGTTTCAATTTCGCGCATTAGTATGTTCCACTACCCCTTTTTTTCCTAATGATGAGACGGAAATTTATTATGCACAAACACTAAGTTATTTTTTTTATTTAGTTTTCTAATTATAATTTTTGGTCTGCAAAACTTCTTAGAAGTGTATATATATTATTTTTTGATATACTATTTAGTACATACATATATCTATCACAATATTCAATATATATATATATATATATATATATATATATATAACTGTATTATCAAAATCGTTGCACTATTTATCACCATAAATAACGTTAAATATGACATGTGCCATTGGTTCTTAATCTAATAACGACAAGTGGCACCCATATTAACTAGTAAAAATTTTAAAGTCATACAATTAATTTATAAAATACGAAATGTCTAATATTAAAATTAAATAAAATACAATATGTTGATAAATTATTTCATTCATTATATATATATATATATATATATATTTATATATATTATATATATATATATATATATATATATAATATAATATAATATAGATTAAGTAATAAAAAAAATTAGAAAATAAAATTTTATCTTTTTTTAAAAAAAATAATAATATAATAGTATTATTATCGCTTCACGTCACATGTACTTATAATCGAATTAAAGTTATATAAAAAAAAAATTAGTATTTTAACATTATACTTTATATATAATTTATAACTAATATTCGTACAATGTACAAGCATACAATTAGTATTTAAAAAAAAAAACATGAAATACTTGTACTGTGACATTGCAGCGAGTAAGACATGAACTCTTAAGTTTTATTCATTGATTGAGTTGATCTCCTATCAATATAATAAATGTTCGAAGGCTGAAGTGGTTCGTAAGACGGAATAACAAGCACACACGTAGAATATCAAATCTTGACGCTAAAATATTTGGGCCGAACTAAGGTAAAATATAGTCTTATACGACGAATAATAGAAAATTCACTAAGTGAAAAAATTGCAACTCTCCTTCGCTCTTTTTTTGGACTGAGGTGGGTGGTAAGCCTTGACCTTAGTTATAGTAGTTCTATTTTATCACTCTCAGTCTCGAATGCTGGATCTCGAATGCCAGCTGCCTAGGCAGCTATTGATAGCTGCAAACAGCCGTCCGTTGGCGCCGCGGTTGTGGAGAAGATGGTGGATCTAGTGGAGTTTATGGGTTGAATGGTCTGTCATTTCCTTAACGTGTCATGTGGCATCCCATGTTCCTCAAACAGTTGATTTTTTGCTACGAGCCGTTCAACGATCTTGTGGCAATTGCGCCGTTGATTGATTCTTCTCTTCAAACGTTCTATTTACTTGGTGTCTTCTGCTCAATCTTGGGTCCTCGAATTAGAACTAGTTGGACCTTGGTCCATCTGTGAGAAAAAGTCAACATTTCTATGACTAACACATGAGAGTACATATCTATACTATATAATTCATGAACCATTTGACTTACCAGATGAGTATATTATCATAAACTTCCAATGCTAGTTTCACTTTTCTTTTTTCGGAATCATATTCATACTAGTCTATTTGTTTATACGACTATTAGAATAAATAAATATAAAAATAGTACCGATCGGTGTTATATAGTTTAGGAGAGATTCAGAGCTATTTTAAGAGAAGTCTAGCATTCTAAAGAGAATAAAAGATAGTGAAGACTAACTGCATTATTGCAAGTCAAAACGGTGAGTGCTCTAAAAGTGGTGGTGGAATGAAAAGCCAAAATTATTCCCTCCAAGATTAATAAAAGGCATTGATGAAGATTTTTATAAGGGCCGGTGAGGATCTAACGCACCTGTACTTGGTTATTATACTATTGGCCGTGGTTTATTAATATTATTATTATATTCGCCTGGTCGTTTTTCCCCTGTATATGGTCGTGCTGGGATGCCAACGCCGGTAACCACCGCGCGCCACTGCCTCGCCTCCGACGCTGCTCGTGCCCTCGACGACGCCGTCTCCGTCGCTCGCCGCCGCTCTCACGCTCAGACCACCTCTCTCCATGTCGTATCCGCTCTCTTATCATCACCGTCCACGCTAGCAGCTCAGACACCGTCATTAACATCATCATCATCGTCAGCGTCTTCATCTATTTTGAGAGATGCGCTATCGCGAGCGCGAAGTGCAGCGTACTCGACGCGGCTACAGTTCAAAGCTCTGGAGCTCTGCTTCGGCGTCGCGCTCGACAGACTCCCGTCGCATGGCCCGTCGCCACCTGAAGAACCCCCCGTATCTAACTCTCTCATGGCCGCCATCAAGCGATCCCAAGCGAACCAGCGTCGCAACCCCGACACTTTCCATCTCTATCAACAACAACAGCAGCAGCAGCAGCAATCTACGAGCGGGTTCTCCGGCGTTAAAGTTGAGCTTCAGCAGTTGATTCTAGCGATACTCGATGATCCTGTGGTTAGTCGCGTTTTTGGAGAGGCGGGGTTCAGGAGCTGCGATATAAAGCTTGCCGTCCTTCGCCCACCGCCGCCTCCGCCGTCGTTACTCCGGTTCCCCCGCGCAGCCTCTCGCTGCCCCCCGCTCTTTCTTTGTAACTTATCTCCCGATGGAATATCTTCGCTGCCGTTCACAGATGGCGAGGAGAACAGCCGGCGTATAGCGGAGGTGCTCGCCCGTAAATCGGGCTGCTGGAATCCGATCCTCGTCGGGGTCGGCGCTGCTGAGGCCGCCAAGGACTTCGCCCGTGCCGTTGAGCAGCAGAAATCGACCGTGATTCCACCGGATATCCTGGGAATGAAGCTGATTAGTGTGGAGAACGACGTCGCCGGCGGATCGTGGGATGAAAAGACGGCGGAGGAGATCCGGCGGCAGGCGAAGATAGAGCCTGGAGTGGTGGTTATCGTGGGGGACTTGAAGACGTTAGCGGAGAAGGAGAACGAAGATAGCCCTAGCGGCACGAGTGGCGATGTGGTGGCAAAGATAACGAGGTTGCTGGAGAATAACGGCGAGAGAGTGCATGTGCTGGGGTGGTCGGCGACGTACGAGGCTTATTTGAAGATGCTTTCTAAGTATCCTTCACTTGACAGAGAGTGGGATCTTCAGCTTCTTCCAATCTCGTATGTCAAATCTGGATCTTCAGCTGGATGGTTGTCTAGGCCTCGCAGGTATAATTGATTTAATCTTGTATTATTGTTTCTACTATCTTTGATTTAGTTTAGATAAGATGCTATAAATTAGTAAAGTTACTAACAATGCATGGATGCAATAGTACCTAAAATAACTATTTTTTATTCATATTACCATTTAATAACTCATAATTAGATATTGTTAAAGAAATATTTGCTATGCATTTTTTTTATGGTGTTTGGGATAGGTTGACAAGAGACATGCAAACGTTTTATCTAGTCAGAAATGAGTTGCTTTAATTTTTAACTAAGTCAAATGGTTTCTTGTGAGTGTTCATATATTAGTATGGAGGTATTTGTATATGTAACTCCTGCTTACTTTGTTGGAGTAGCTAATCCCGGGGTTGTGGTAAAAATTAAAACTAGGAAAAAAGCTCTTCCAAAACTTACTTGATGATACTGTGTCGTGCAAGGTGTCGTTGATAAATATTGTCTCAAAAGGAAACAAGTAGGATAGCAAGGTAACACAAGCTGAACTATTCAAAAGCATTGAGAGAAAGCATGTAACGAGTCGAGGAATTAGCAGTTATATGTCGGATCTAAAAGTTTTGAAATTCTGATGAAGAAGTTTAGGTCAAATCTTCAATGTGTTGATCTCACTTTATGCCGTAATACTTGTTTTTTCGAAATAGATAGAGAAATGTTTGATTCAAAGGAGATGTTGTACGATGTGAAGGTACATAACAACCTTGCCATTGACTTTAGGGAACTTCTTACCGTTTAACATACCCAGTATTGTCCTTTGGCGTTATTTTTGACCTCTATATCGAGTTGTCTATTCATTTATGAAGTTTTCACATATAAAGCAGCAGTGTAGATAGTATATTTGATCTTGTCTTTCTTGTTACCTTGATGTCTTCTAGATAGTTGCTTTCTCTTAGTAGACTTTGTTTCATAAAGGCTTATATGCTATCATGTAACTTTGCTAAGTACTCTTACGTTTTAAGACAACATCTGCTAAAAGAATATACTACCAGATTTTCTTTAGTTAGATAGCTAGGTATTTATTGATGTACTACTAGATCTTAAGCTTTTTCACAATTAAAGCAGGTTTAAATATGCTTTGCCTTACCAAGTAGTGCCTCGATTATGATTGACTGTGCCATCCATTACAAGGGATCCATCATGTAAAACTAGTATTATGCCTAAAGCAACTATCACGTTCTGCGTCTTGACCAGTTTAATTACTTGCGATTTTACTAGATTTCTTTCTGATCCTTAGCTGTAGAAACGCGTGCAACAGTTGCTCTAAGTTTTACTTGCTCTGGTTCTTGTTGCTTTCAGCTTAAAACTGTTATATAGGAAAGAGTACTAGAGTTGGTACTTCTTTTTCCTTTTTCTTTTCCATGTTAATCATTGAGTGAAAATACTGAAAACTGTTTTGCCACCGACGGACTCACTATTTCGTAGCTATTTATGATATCCCATAAACACATCTTTGTTTTATCATGCTTGGCAATTACTTTCCAGAGATTTTCCAGAGGCCAAGCTTCCTCTTGGTAGACCAGATATATACTGTTTTATCAAACAAGTTATAGACTTTACAATCAGTGACGGATCCAGGAATTTTACGCAGGGGTGTCGAAATATAATATAATACATGTAAATATTTATAAATAAAAGATTTTTCACAAGCTAGACAAATGCGTCACAAGTAAAAAAAGATAAACTATTTAAATTTCATAATAATAACAAAGTTAGTGGTAATAACAACAACTACCCGTGTATACATACTACCCATGTCAAAAGTAGGGTTGTCGCTTGACACCCCTGCTAATAAGCTGGGTCCGTCCCTGTTTACAATGCGCTCTTGCAACAACCATGATTGTGGAAAAGTCATATGCTTCATGCTTATTAGCTAACTCATAGACATAGCAAAAAAAATGCAATCATACAATAAAACATTCATAATATACAGCCTGGACACATCAGATAAACACAGATGATGCAATAACAACTTAGCTAATACCTTGACATTGTTTGTTGGTTCATAACCGTTCTTGGATCCTAATTTTCTTTCATTTCACCTATTAGTGTCCTATGCTTGTCAAAGAAGTGGCTAATGCAGGAAGCTTGTTAAAAAGCTCTGTCATTGATAATAATATATTTGGTTTCCTTGTTTGTACTTGGATCTGGGATGTTACTTACTGGTAATTAGAATGTGAATCCACTATTGCATCAATCTTTCCAATTGTTCATAATCATCATTTGTATTTGCATTTCTAATTTGTTGTCAAATTGCCGATGCTCTTGCTTGTATCTACATGTATGTGTTTTGACATTACAGTTAGCATAGTGCTCTTTGTTTCTGCAGTTCTATGGAGTCCTTCATCCCGTTTGGGGGTTTTTCCCCTACCATACACGAGCCAAAATATATCTTAAAGAGCCCGCCTACAGCTGCATCCTATTGTAAGCAGTGTGACAATGGATTTGAGCAACAACTTCCTACTCCATTTGGAACCCAGCTCCAAACAAATCTGCCTTCCTGGATACATATATCTGAAACGAATAGTACGAAGACTGCTCTGGATGCAGGAAAGGTGCGTCTTTTGTTTGCTGAGATAAAACTTGGTCTGACCTTTTAAGTGAGTTTGCATTTTTTTTTAGTTGTTAAAATGTCCTTATTTGATGCTTTTTCCTTTTTTGTTTTTCCTGTTTCTGGTCTTAGGCAGCTGTATGCTCGGGGTTATGTCTGTTTAAATAGTGTAGCTCAATTAAACTTATTCTGAACAATGCTAAGTTGCTAACCATGTGTATAACATCAAAACTTCTTGACTATGGATCTCTCTTCCAGCGCAGGCCAAAGATGACAATAAGGTATTGCATGGAAAGGTTTTGGATCTGAAGGGGAATAATGAAAAGCACCTCCATCACAACATCTTGTTTCTTGAGAATGATAAGTCTAGGATGATGCCACAAGCATTCGAGCCTTATGCTTCCAGCAGAGAAGGATCCGGTGATAAGAGCTGCAGGAGCACAGACTTAAATCAAAGCCAAGAGGATGAAAGTCCTACTTCTATTGGTCTACAGATCCCTTGCTCCAACCAAAGCATATCAATGCCTACTATCATTGGGCCAAAAGATGAGAACTTTAAGAAGTTTCATTTTAGGCCTTCAAATAGCGAGCAACTTCAGAGAATGGGCTCATGTAGATCTTTCATATCAGCAGGTTGTCCTGAAGAAGTTGCTTCACCTTCTTCGGTGACTTCTGTGACAACAGATCTTGCTCTTGGAACCCCTTGCGGAACGCCTCGTAAGGTGGAGAAGTCATCTTCACCAATTCAGACTGAGATTTTGCCATCTCAGAATATTGATGCAGTCAGAGATACACCTGAACTCAAATCATATGCGTGTACTGATATCAATTCTGTTAAGAAAGGTGGAAGCCTCGCTTTTTCAAGCCTGATAGACCAAAATATGTACTCTACTTCCGGTCCTTGGACTTCTTGTACTATGTCTGACCAGTATGATCCAAGAGCTTACAAAGCACTGGTTGAAAATCTCATCGAGAAAGTTGACTGGCAGAAAGAAGCCATACGAACTATCAGTCAAGCTATAGCACAAAGCGAAGTCAAACAAGAAAAACGTCGGGGTGCAAAGCTATCACTCCATTTTTGCGGTCCAGATAAAGTTGGCAAGAGAAGAATTGCACAAGCTCTAGCTGAATTTGTATATGCTAGTAAAGAGAACTTTATCTGCATTGATCTTAGCTTCCGCGATTTGTCCAACAGCCCAGCAACAATTTGTGATCAGGCAATCAGTAAATCTGCTGTGACATCGAGAGGAAAGACCAGCACCGATTATATTGTTGGAGAGCTAAGCAAGAAACCATGGTCAGTTGTCTTGCTAGAAAACTTGGACAAAGCTGATGTATTAGTACAAAATAGCTTGTCAAATGCTATTAGAACAGGAAAGTTTTCTGATTCACATGGAAGGGAATTTAGTATCAATAATAACATCTTTATCACCACGTCCAATTTGGATCACAGCTTGACCTGGTCTTCCGAAAAATGTCGTTTGAACTTCCCCGAAGAAAGGATTTTGTCAACCAAATCAAGGCAAATGATGATTTCTGTTGAACCCGCTTCTAACCTGGCCAGCAATTGTCCAAAAGTAAAAACTTCTGTTACTTTGACGAAGGAATCTGCAAGGAGGCAAACTTTAAATAAGAGGAAGTTAGATGTCACCGCTTACAATACACGGCATGATGAAACCTTGGGTACGTTAAGACGGGCACAGAAGTCACTGAACACATTCCTGGATTTGAATACGCCTTTGGAGGAGTCAGTGACAGATGATGCAGATTCTAGTACTGATGAGAACAACTTTACCTCAGAAAATCCAGAAACATGGCTAGAAGAATTTCTTGAATTAGTCGATGAAAATGTAACCTTCAGGCCTTTTGATTTTGATGCTCTTGCAGACAAAGTGTTGGAGGAGATCAGGAAGATATGTCAGGGTTCGTCTGGAACTAGTACTATCGAGATCGACACAGAATGCATGGACCAGATACTTGCAGCAACTTGGTTGCTAGAAGACACAGGGGTTCTAAACAAATGGCTTGAGCGGGTACTTTTTAGAAGCTTCATCGACGTACAACAAAGGTATAAACTCTCATCAAATACTGCTCTGAGGCTAGTAATATGTGAGGATGTTCCCTTGGAAGATCTAGACCCGCAGATTGCCCTACCTTCTAAAATAATTGTGAATTGATAATTAATATTGATGTAATTATCTGTACAATATGTTAGCATTATATTTTCTAGGTTGTCAACTACCTGGTTTTTAGGTATTATTATCAGGAAAATAGCTTAGATGTGCATTGATCGTCTGAAAAGGGAGATAGTCGCCCGATGCCCCCCTTTACGCTTGCTTATGCCGATTGTAGCACCTTGCAACTGTGAATGTGCTTGTATTTTATTCTGCTTTTTTATAGATGTGTGAATTACGACTACCTAACTCGCTGCACCCTAAGTTGAGTACTTGATGTATTGCTTCGTTGAGTAGTATTTTCATGCATCTTATATGTGATGCATTTTTAAACATGTTTATGATCTTTATCTCATGCCATTTTCTCCTCCTAATGAGATTTATCATCAGGCCAAGAAATTTTGTTGTGGATTTGATTCATGTGCTATGTTGGAATCTACATCGTTGCATGAACTCAAGATTGACATTAGAAGTTTATGGTTTTTAGAAGGAAAAAGAATATAACTAAATCCAAGTTAATGTAAGAGGATACTGTAGGTCTATTCCCATATAGCATCTATAGCTTCTTGTCTGGTCCCTTTTTCACTGTTGCATATTCAATTTCTACTTAGGAAGTACGGATACGGTACGAGGACACGACATGGATATGAGGCGATAATTTTAAAAAAAAAGTAAGATATGGATATGGTTCGAACACGAAAATAAAGATATAAATAATTTATATTAAATTTTTTGAACATCTGAAAATAAAAAAAAAATCCAATACCAACACGTATAAAATAATAGTTTACGTTATTTAAATAATAAGAGTATAATTTTAACAATAAAAATAATAAAAATATAATATTTGAATATATAGTTATATTTATTACTTATTATTATATACTATTAGTACTATATAGTATTTTGTTTATCTAAAAAAATAGTTTTTTAAAAAAAAATCTGGACACGCGTGTCGGATATTTTGTCTGGCGTGTGCGAAAAATTTTCCGATATTTCTCTGGCGTATCTTACACATGTCTGACCGTGTCAACCGCGTCTCGATATTGAATACTGCATGGATATTATACGGAACGAAATTTTGATGTGTTTGTTCTTCCTAGATTTGTATAAGTAAGTGATTACGATGTAAATTTATGAGTATTACATTAATATCGATGGAGTTCATAGTAAACAAGAAACATTTGCACCATATTAAAACTTGAAAAATGCGATACAGCCCTTTATTCGAACTATTCAATATCTACTGGTTGAACCCGAAAACATCAGACAAAAAACAAGAATTTAAAATGCTGTTCTTGTCTCGTTTTCGAAAGAGACTCCGGGTCGGTCTATGTTTTGAAGGAAAGGGAGAGTTATAGAAGCGGGATCCTTTAGTTTCATCACAACCGTCCGTCTACAATTCGAAGATCATCACTCAGCGTCTCATCACCGTCGATCTAAATGGTTTTATTATTTGCTTATTTATTTCTGACGAGGTTTAGCCCGAACTACAAAGCCGATAACAAAGGCGAAAATCCGGCCCTTCGTTTTCGCTTGTTTACTGCACTTTGTGTCGGAACTCTACAACACTTTTTAAGCTCTCAATCTCTCCGATCTCCTGTCCGCCGGCGCTGGCCGCGGCGCGATGGAGATGCCGCCAATCTCCTCCAACCCTCGCACCGTCGAGGAGATTTTCAAGGACTTCAGTGCTCGCCGTAGTGCCATCGTTAACGCCCTCACTCGCGACGTCGACGAATTCTACTCTTTCTGCGACCCCGGTACTCAGATCCAACTCCTCTCTTCAATTCTCCTCTTGTTTTAATCGTTTACGACTGAATTCTCGCCTCGCTAACAACAGACAAGGATAATTTGTGCTTGTACGGGTTTCCAAATGGATCGTGGGAGGTGAGTTTACCGGCGGAGGAGGTGCCTCCGGAGATCCCTGAGCCGGCGCTTGGGATCAACTTCGCGCGCGACGGAATGAACCGCCGTGATTGGCTCGCACTCGTTGCAGTTCACAGCGATTCTTGGCTTATCTCTGTTGCTTTTTACCACGGTTTCCGCCTCAATGCCAACGAAAGGTAGGCTCTCAGTTTCTATCTCAAGCACTGTGACCCTCAATTGTGACAGATCTAATCCTGCTGGGTAATAGCTAAAGTCTAGGTTAAATGAGAATTTGCAGATAGTTAGATCAGAGTAGAGGGAAATTAGGGTTTGGTTGGTGCATAGGTTTGTGTCTTTTGCCACTGTTATCTGTAGCTTTTGGAGTAGGGGAAATATTCTGATACGCGAATAAGTTCACAGATTTGGAATTTTTGTGCTTGCTTACTTGCTCTACAGTAGCTTGAGATGGTTCTCCCTTTTTTTGGTTGAACTTAGGGTCAGCACACTCATATCCAGCATAACCTGGACCACGGTTAACCTGGGAGGAGGACTGGGATCCGACACCACATCCATTGCCTTGGCTCTCAAACCTAAACACCCAGTCGCACATGGGAGACTGCACATGCACTTATACCCAAACAGGAAAGTAATCCTGGCAGCAATGGGCGTTGAACCACGACCGGGCGCATTCATGAGCCAGTCCCTCCACCGCGACACTCCTCACCCTTTAGCTCGCTATCTTCTGCTACCATCTTCTGCATGTCGCTGTATATTAATTTTTATACTACTTTTTACTTTTCTCCACATCGCGAAAGGTATTAGAGACTGTGTCAAAGGTATAATATGGTAGAAAAGTAAATTATTTGGGACTCTACCGATTTGTTTTACTCAACTGCAAAGTAGTAATTGAGACGCGTGTACTCATCTCGTTGAATTATTCGATGTTATGAACTGACCTAGTTGCCTCCCGTCGGCGGTTCGGACGGGGCAAAAAAACATCGGTGGCCCGGCGGTGGCTCTACAATTACTCTACTCCTAAGATAAAATAATATCAAATAATTTTTCTTTTATAATCAATAACAAAAGTATATCCATATTTATAGAGGCTACACCTTCAAAATCCTATCACATATTTCTTATAAATATCCTCCTAAAAATACTCTTCTAATATCTTCTCTAATATTTCTCCTAAAAATACTCTCCTAAAATAATTCTAAATAATATTTTTTTTAATACAAATATTCTACTAAATATTCTCCACATAATGTTTCTAATATATAACCCTAAATTCAGACTCGACTTAGATTTGACTCTTGATCTATATCTTCATGCGGCTCAAACCCTTTAAATCCGGTACATAACATTACACCCCTCTCGAAAACAATCTTGTCTGCAAGGTTGGCATACTCAGATGCTTCTAAATGTTGATGTCTTCTAAACCACAAAAACAAATATGTCGAATAAATGGCTAGTGGTCGTGATCGATAAATATAGGGGATAGATGCATGCATAAGAACGTATAATAATTAAAGTGTAGTGCCGGCAGCTGTAGGATTTTCTCAACCGATATCTTATATTTCGTCATTCTGGTCATTTTTAATGTCTTTAAAATACCCACTTAGGCGTAGCTCGACAAATAGGCAACCGGCACTCAAAAAGTAGTGTAATGTAAGGAGTATCAACTTGTTTTAATTCCTGTTGAATATCGTTGTTGAGACCATCGATGAATACGTCGATAATTTGTTGTTCAGACTCGAAGCGAATATTAGCTTTTTGTCTCGTAAATTTGATCGAATATTGTGCCATTGAATCAACTTGTCGAAGATTGCGAAGGTCTTGAGGACTCAAATTTGTCCTTCGATCATCCTCTCAAATCATTCGTAGCTTTTCGAAATATCTCGTCCAACTTATCCAGCATCTTCTCGGCTACGTCAGCTGGCATAAGAGGTGTCGGTTGATGATGATGGTTGTGCGGTGGTGGTTGTGGTTGCAGTGTATGCAGTCCCGTTGGAGAATCAAATCATAGGGGTGGTGAGGATGGACAATAAATCCTTTGGGGTGGTGGTTGAATGTAAGGTGACGGGTAATACGACTAATATGATGGTGGTGGTAGCTGCTGGTAATAAAGCTGGGAGTGTTGTGGTTGTGTCTGCATGAACCATGGTAATTATGGAGTGTGGGATGGAGGGAGCGATGGTGAATAATTGTGAAACAACGATGGAATATAAGGCTCTGGTTTAGGATGGCCATTGTTACCCTTTTTGTTTCCTTTTTTTTTGATGAATCTGGTGGCGGTAGTGGATGTGGTGAGACTAAAATTAGTACAGTGCAACGGTGCAAGGGCTCGGATTGAAGGCTTTGATACTAATTTGTTATGAACTGCCTAGTCGGCTCCCGTCAACGGCAGACACGGTGAATAAATACTGGCGGCCCGGTCGTGGCTCTATAGTTACTTACTTCTAAGACAAAATCATCTAAAATAACTATTCTTCTTTCATAATGAATAACAAAGAGTACATCCATATTTATAGAGGCTAGTCTTTCCAAATCTTACCAAATATTTTTGCTAAATATCATTCTAAAATAACTCCAAATGATATATTCCCTAATATTTCTCGTAAATATCCTCCTAAAACTACTATCCTAAAATAACTCTAAATAGTATATTCTCTAATACAAATATTCTCCATATAATATTCCTAATACATCACCATAAATTCATACTCAACTCAGTCTTGACTATGATCTATATCTTCATGCGGCTCGAACTCTTTAGACTTAGTACATAACATTCAACTAGATATGTAACAGATTCAGTCAATAGCTTATACTAATAAAGTAGTACCATCGATTATGTTATGTGTGATATCATGCTCCATTGGTTGTAATAGTTATAGTAGTTCTGTGTACTACGAATCTTGTTATCACAAAACTTTATATAACTGCAATTGCCAGAAAGGTCAGCGGATTGTTTGGCATAAGTATAATGAATGTACTTCAAGCACCTAAACGTAATCGCTCCGAGGGAGATTGCCAATGAGTGTCTTTAAAACTGACTGAAATGGTGTTTTATACTATCTTGAAACTTCGAGCACCTAAACTTGTTTACCTTGTTATCATTTTATACTATCTTGAAACTTCTCAATATACTCTTTGCTGCTAGGATAATGGTGTTTACTGTTTAGATTCAGCAGATAATTACTTGAATATTGGCATTGTCAGCATGGTGAAGTATTTGAAAACCATTATGGTCTTCTGGTTGGCTCCCCTTGCTGCTGACAGTTAAAACTTTACCTTAACTCGTACTTGTGGCTATTGGTAGAATGTTGGATATGCTAGCATGAAGTCACATAGAGGTTCTTATTCAGTTCAGAAAGGGTTAGCGTGCAAATCATTTAACCAATTTCTATTACTTGAAAAATGTGGACCTTTTTTAGTTACATTAGAAGAAATTATGTACTGTGCTTAGAAGAGAATACTAGTTGATTTCCCATTTGGTTTTCTGCAATTGCAAACTATATTTTTTATGCTTTTGTGCCATTAATTAATGTAACTAACAGGTAAGCTTGTCTCGCCGAAGAATGTTTTTGTCTACTAGCATGTAACCAATCTTACCCACGGTTTGTAAGTTCTGCTTTTGCTCTATGGAACATAACAGGAAGCGTTTATTTTCGATGCTTAATGATCTGCCTACCATCTTTGAAGTAATTACTGATAGAAAGCCAAACAAGGATAGATCTGGTGATAGTGGAAGTAAAACAAAGCAGTCAACGAAGGTGAGTAGTAGTTAACTTATTTGTATGCTCGTATCTCATAATTTCTCATCTGTTATTTTTCTACGTAGCGCACAAGTGATGGACAGATGAAAATTAGCTCAAAGACCGTGGATGAAAGTTACGGTGATGATGATGAAGAACACAGTGAAACGCTTTGCGGAGCGTGTGGTGCCAACTACAACGCAAATGAGTTCTGGATCGGCTGTGACGTGTGTGAGAGGTGGTTCCATGGCAAGTGTGTGAAGATAACACCTGCTAAGGCCGAGAGCATAAAGCAGTACAAATGCCCTAGTTGCAGCACAAAGAAATCAAGGCAGTAACTTGGTGAGTAACCCGGTATTCAGCTGATACTGACCGTCAAAGTCACCTAAACTGCATTATTATGTGACAACCTTGTCGTAGCTACTCAGGTACATAGGTTGGTAGAAGACTTAGATTGCTCATATACTTGATGTATCAAACCGCACCAGTCATGATCAGGATCAGCACTGCTTGATTTAGTTTATGACATTCCAACGAAAGCACTAGGTGTTATTGGTTAAGTTTATGAAATTTCATGTTGAAATGCCTGTTATTAGTTATGTTTTCATTGAGACTGTTCTTATCTAACACTTCTTTCAGCTATATATATATATATATATATATATAGTTTGTTTAGTAGTTTTCAGTGTTTACTAATGTTGTACCTGAGGTCTGTTTTTATAAATTACTGAACCTACATCAATGGCTCTTCTGCTACCCCTCGACCACTGCTGATGTCGAGGCGAGCGTCACTGACTACTGGACGGGCCGTGGATTTACTTTCCTTCGACCATGGTTAAATTGGAGATACAGGTAACTCAACCTATTGCTTGATAAATAAGCACATGCTTGATTAACAGATTGTGGTATAGAAAGATAAATGAGTAGGGAAGTAGAAATATGGCCCTTTTGCTGATTTTGACGATGCCATGCTGCGACAGAGACCACTCCCCTTGGCCAGCGCCAGAGTTACCGCATTGCTGCTGCTGGCACACCTGCTTCCTCATCCCTTAGAGCCGTCACTGGGATGAGACTGATCTCCAGCTTGTTGGGATGATCGGCCAAATGCCGATGGTACCCCTGATATTGCATCTGTCAATGGTTTTATGTATTTAGTTTCTAAATCAACATAAAATTGGAGAAGCGGTCATGGTAGCGAGAATTGTGAATTTGAATTCAGAGCGGTCAAGAAATATTAATTAGAACAAAAGATTCCCGTTAGTAAATGGGATGGGCCTGCATTCAGTTAGTCTTGGCCCATTTTTAGAGGATTCAAATGCTTTGGTGTCTTAAATTTTGAGGTTGACCGTTAACCAAAACCCCAGGATTTCGCTTTTTTTAAAATTTTTTTTTAAAAAAAAAAAAATCCAGTATCAGATCTGCTCATATTTTCAAAGTTATGCTTCGGATCGGCCCAGCCCAATATGCATTCTTACGTATATGGTGATGGTGTATTTGGAGTATACATAGAGCAATCTCGAGGGAATTTTTTAGCATTTTGAATTACAGCTGGTAAGATATTACAATTACGGAGAATGCTCTATTACCATGCTTTTACATGCCAAGCGTAAGAAACAGTATAGCCCGGAACTAGACGCCCTTATTAGCAATATTAGAGAGGCCGCAACTAAATGCTAATGCGTAGTTGTGGTTCAACAATTAGTATACCAAAGTTTGGTTTGTATAGAGCGATGAAGCTGGTCGGTGTTGGGATAATTTGATTTAGATGTTTGTTGTTGTACATTTGTAGGTGATGGAAAGTTAATTTCTTCTTAGTCTTGATTGTCGAGCTTTATTTTTATCCTACATATCGATCAAAATAGTGCACACTAAAATAACATCATTATCAAGCAGGTGTTGCTACGATTCAAACATATAACCTAGGTTTCATGAGGAGCATTCTATGATATTCTTTCAACTGGACCGTGCTCACCAACTTGACTAACACTGGTAGTATAAAAAGTTGGTATTTGTTGTTAAAGATCTACAGTTTGAGATTTCGATCTACTGTTAGAAAGGGGGAAAAAATTGCTTCTGTATGACTGAGATGAGGAAACAAAAATGTCAATTGTGGGTTGATAACTACTATCAAATCATTATATGATCCTGCTGACATCAATTGATCTTGACCTCCATTCTTGTTGTCGACCTCCAAGAGTCCAACTTTATCAGGGCAGTTTTTCTTTTCTTTTTTTTTTTTCTACCCTTCACAAATCGACCCTTTGAGGGCATTTTCTTTGGTTATAGAGTTCAAAAGTCGAACTTATAAGGGCTTTTTCTACACTTGATCCCATCATCACTTTGCGCCCAATGGGCCTCGAAAATGCCTTTTGGCAATCTCCGGCCCTTTATGCATGCAACGAACCATATCAATTCTTGATATAGCATCGGATTGGAGGGATCTGCTATGCTTCCACGAGAACAAGGTGCATATAGCTGGACCTGACAGTAGAAAAATGCTAGGGTAGACCGAGGCGAGCTAAACCGATTCTTGTTCCGTTGAGGCGAGCTGAACAGATACTAGCACTGGAAATATTGAAGTAAGGCCGACCAGGCTGGCACCACGGAGCTGAGTCGAACTAAGGCTGGCTAAGCGGCTCCAAGGCCGACAAGGTTGAGACAAGGGTACGGGGCAAAAAACTAGGAAGCAGCCAAAGCAGTGATGTCTTTGCAAATTCCATAATTTCACCGTAAACCCTTAGATTCTCGCAAGGGAAAGGACATCTTGCTAAAAGATTATCCTCCCGAAATAACCGTTTAACTTGTACCTTTAGCCACCCCTTTCTCAATGAAGGGACTTTTTTGGGGCTATACACATCGTCACTTGCTTAATGAGCACCCGTAATTTTTCCTTGATTCTTTTTAAGAATTTCACATAAAAATATCAGTATTTGTGATTGCTTACATTATACTTGTCTAGGCCCCACATCAACAATAGTTCATTACTCAACCGATATCCTCTCGATCAATCCAAAAGACCCTAAGTACTTCCAAAGTATGCCAAGCATTGAAACATATTTGAAGTGTTTGGATAGTTTACTTAAATGAGAGCTCACCATGTAGATGAAATGTGATGAATAACTACTTTTGGCTATTAAACACTTTATTTTAACCCTTTGGATGTGATATTCTGAACATTAACCTTTGGGTGTGATATTCTTAGCATTTAAGTCTTCAAAGGAAAGTTGATCTTTTTAAAGAGTAATACGATCTACAGTTTTTATGTGGAATTACGTATCCTTATATATATATATATATATATATATATATATATATATTCTTTATTCTCCATTATTATTGACCTTTTGTTTGTATGCAATGAAGAAATCGAATTTGATTTGGTAAGAGGGCAAAGTTCTTGTCTCGGTTGACAGCAGATCAATAAAGGAATTGAGATAGAATTTGGAGACGAACTCTGGAGGAATAAGAACCTTTGTAGCCAGCATGTATTACATATTCTATGCCTTCCACTGCTACCTTATCTTGATCTCTATTTCGTTAGTTGTATTTCACCTGCTTCCACTCTGGAGAAGATGTCCCGACAGATCCTCTAAAAAACTTTAGAAAAAAAAACTAGAAAATAAATTAGGGAAACATACAAAATAATATAAAATGATTATTATCGAAAAGATGAAAGGAAAATAGACCGGTGATAACGGTGGCACTTCTAGTTCAGAATTTGGAGGTGTCGGATTCGAATCCTGCAGACATCGTCCGCATTTGTGTAGGGGACGAAGCTCTTTCTATACTTTGTAGGATATGAAACGGATTCTCTGAGCATGTCCTATCTGCGAAATTGTAAGTTTGTGACATATCAATCCACATAAAAGAAAAAGCTGAAATATGAATCAACAATTGTCAAAAATTTATTAATATTTCGGATGGTAATTGTTAGTATTTTAGTACTTTAAAATAGTACTGAGTACTAGCTAACAATATACCGAGTAACCTTCGTGAGCGATCCAGACAGTGCATTAATAACGCGAGGCGAAGCATGATAGGGTCGAGGAGGGTAGAAGTTAGGGTTATTAGACGACAAAAGTTTAGTATTATCGTGACTGAGCTGGTATTATTCAAAAAGAGAAACTCTTGAGTAGGATATGATAATATTTGGTTCGTCAATAGTGTGCTTTTTCTTTTTGGTTGTAGGATTTCTCCCTCCTATGTAGGTTTAGGTTTGAAATGGGGGCTATTTATCATATCACATTGCCGTTCTAGACTAGCTCTAATACGGCGGACTTTTGATCACATTGGTCCTATCCCACCGTAATACGGTCGGCCCACGCTCTGAAAATATGCATAAAAAAATCTAATCTAAAAATAATATAAAAAATATATAATAAAAAATAGATAATTTTATAACTCTCTCTATAATAAAAACTACATAATATTTTAACTATTAAATAATTATATTAGAATAGAAGATATTTTTTTTTTGTATTTTAGTATTATAGAAATTGCATTCTATCAGTCTCATCTATTTATTACTAAATACTAAAGAAAAAATATATATATATCTGCGAAGAAAGAAAACAGTGGGTGTGAGTCCATACACACATCAACAGAATATAAACTCACATGGGGAATTGAATAATTTGTATACTTCTTATTAATAGCCAATTAATAATAGTTCTAGGCCTAATATTTTTGGCCACTTATAAAATATAATAATGGCATCTTATCTTGTCTTGGAGAAACTAGCGATTGATATCCTTCTGCCTTTGGCATGCATTATCTACCATTTTATTTCTAGAAATAGACCCAAAATTGCTGAGTTTCGAAACCAACCTTTTTAATTTTTAGGAGCTGACGGAAAATACTTAAGTCTGAAACAACGCCAACGGGTTTATAAATGGCATTAAACCGCTTATATACATGATTTTTTTTTTTTTTTTGCACTATTTATACTCATTTTTTATTAAGAAATAGATTTACGGCAATCTGTCTGTATTTTGATCAAGTTCACATTTTGATCAATTTTTTTTTTAATTTTTTTTTTTTTGCAAGTTCAGTTTTGATCATATTTGTGTTAAAAGTTATTTAACAATAATTTCTAATCAATTAAACCATCGACTAGAAATTACATACCATCGGGTTTATAAATTCTTTGAACAATAATTTCATAAGAACCCTTTAAATTTTGAAATAAACATATTTTGTGTTCTTAAATATATTCTAATAGACGAAACCGTCGATTCAAAGTTCAATCGACCAAATTAGTCGGTTTAACCGATCCAACTAACCCAAAAACCAAAAAGTTGAATTAATTTTCCAATTAAAATATCGGTCGTCTCGATCAATTTTGTCGACATTTATAAGAACCGTATTTATAAAATGGAAGGAAATATCACAATCACTAGAAACGTTAGTCATGACATCAGGGACTCCTATTATCAAAAATTCACATGCTTAAATAGGTGTCTATCAAGTCTAAAAAAAAAAAAAAATTAAAAAAAATGTCCACTTGATATCAACTATTAAATAATCTAATATCTAGAAGATGTCGCCAATTAGTTATGAGTGGTTTATATAAGTTACTTGCGACTTTAGAACATCAATAATAATAATTTCTAATTTATAATGCTTAGGATAAGTACAAGATTTCTTTTTATTTATTTATTTATTTATTTTTAAATGTAAATTTCCGAAGAAAGTAACCAAGTTTGTCGGAACGGCTAAGTGCAGATAGCAAAATTTTTATTTTATAATATATAGTTTTTAGATTTGAATTGACGGATGCTATAAAAAAGAATATGGAAGATTTCTTTCTTTATATCTGTAAAAGATGACATTAGCTTTAAGGTGGTATTTGACGAAAAAAAATAACCGTCAAATTTGAGATGCAATTGATGATATTTGGTATATCTTATAACCGTCAAAATTGAAAATTATTTGTATTCTAATAAAAATATAATTCTGATAGTTTAAATTTTTTTTTAATTTCTCGAACAATCTCATAATAATGCATGAGATATTAATTTTAGTTTTTTATTAAAATTAAATACGATAAAAATATTATTAATTTTTACTTTGATTTCAATATATTTTCATTCTGATTTTGATTCCAACAGTCAACCAAACATCACATAAGTTTTATCTAGATCAAAAAAGAGAGAATTTTTTAATTGAATGATATAAGTTGATATTAAAAAATTGTATGTAGTTATGATAGTCTAGAAGAAAAAAAATCATTACATATAATTAAATTTTTTTTAAAAAAAATCCCTAATGCTATTTGTCACGTGTTGAAATTCTTACCTTGACCAGCCGCGTCCGCAGATAATGCACCGGACCAGAAGAAATAATGAACAATATCTGATGTAGATAACAATATCTGATGTTAGAATGGGTATATGTTAATGAGATAAAATGAATGCGTCACATCATACACGTAGACATTTTGTGCAGGTGGCAATTCATTTGCATGAATTATTCGTGGGAAAGTTGTTGATGTAGCTCGGATTTGGACAGTCACGTGTTGGAAGAAAAGTAAGATTTATATACGTGAACAGATAAGTTCATGAAAGTGGATTTTGAGAAGTCTGCCGACGGCCCATACAGGCCTGACCTCGGAAGAGAGAATCGTTGCCATATTAGGATCGCGCAATACTGAGACCCACCTCGGGATCTCTACCCCCGGATCCATAACATGACCGGAAGACCTCGGCGATGCACGGAGATCGCTCCCGCGCGGATGTACCAGAGGCCATGTCCTCTACGCCGCGGCCACGCAAGAGCCCGCCGCAGGACCTGGTCTTCCGCGGATGTAGTAGCCCACGTGGTGGAAGGATAACGTAGTCAAGCCGAAATACAAGCCGATATCCAAAAATTTCTCAACCACGCCTAGCTGGCTTAGCTCCTGGGGCATCTATAAAAGGCCATTTACGGTACTGTATTGAAGGTTGGGTTCTGAATACTTGAGAGATCTATGAGTTCCATGAGATTGTATTCTCTTTTACTTATAGTGCATTATCCGTTGGCATTACGTGATCGCCCGTACTTTTACCTTGACGACAAGAATTTTCACGTTAAAAATTTGTGTGTTCTTTTCTCTATTTAGTGTTTTCTGTTTGTTCTGTCTTTAGCCAAACTCTGAGATCTTAGCCTCAGGATGAAGGAAATTCCGAGATTAAATGGGGCACTGAAAAAAAATAAATTCTTTGTTCTAATTTTTTATTTTATCTTCTGTCATATTGCTCTGACAAATAATATGTGCATCACGTTACTTTTTAGTTCTTTGTGATATTAAATCTTAACCTTTATTAATCAATAGTAGTATATATATGCTATTTATCCAACAAAAGGAAAAACTTTGGGATAGAAAATTTGAATTCAAATGTGCATTACTGAACACTTCCCTACCATTATTAAAGTCTCGCATTATCAGACACAATCAAATCAAAATCCAGCCCTTAATGGGACAACGTGGGCGTTCCATGTGATCTTCGGTTGCAAACTGCGACAATTCTACCGAGAAGGCAACTCCTCGATAGTTTGATCTAATATAACAAGATAGATAACTTTTGATCACGATATACGTGGTTTCGCACGTGCACGGTAGAGAAAAAGCTTCCATAACAGCCGGCGATCGATTGGCCGGGAATGGAACTTCGTTCCAAGCTCACCCATGTACAAGTGGTTGCCCTAGCTAGGGCCAGCAAAACACACCCTCTTAAATGTATTTGTTAACAATGGAGTATTTATAATGGCAAATTGGTAAATTGATGATGCATGCATGATACACATTACAAAATTACTGAAAACAATTCTACATTCATCAAAAAAAAAAAAAAATACAATTCTACAAGATCCAATACTGCTCCACGCTTCTTAATTATCGTAATATTTATATATATATATATATATATATTGTAAAGCTTATTGAGGATCACTTGGCCTTCAAGGATTCAACCTGAGTCTTGCCGCGAGGTCCCTTCTGGCGGATGTACATTCGGTACTGGCCGAACGTCATAGGCTGGTAAAGCGAAGGGTTTTCCGGCGACACCAGCTGCGGTATCGGTGCCAACGGTATATCGCTCCTAGGGTTGTAGAATAAGACGATGGATAGACGGTCGCGTGCTACGTTCGCCACCACCCTGTGCTCAACACTCTTGTATGTCGCATTGCTCAGCACCTGCTCCAAATTAATATTTAGAATGTATCAGAATCTGAAAGTAAATAAAATAAAATAAAATTGCACGTACAATCAAATTAACCCTAAAAAGGTTAGATGCGTAAAGTTCAATTTTTGGTTGAGATAAATGGCTGATTTGGCTCAGGCTTAATCAGAAAATGGAAAATATGTGCTTCCATTCTTTATTATTATTATTTTTTTTGTTTTGTTTTTATTTTGCAATGAAACCATGAATATCTGCAAGTTGAACAATCAGAAATCCAGAAACAGCTAGGCCCACCATGTTCTTGTGAAGTGAAAGATAGAGGTCAAAGCTGGGACAATGCATGTGTTCATCTCGTGGAGTTGATCAGAGGTTCGCCGGAGAAGCTTATCTGAAATCGTGGAATATCAGCTTCTTTAGCTATTTTTCAAGTTTCTGAAATAAGATTCAACGATAACCATCGAGCCAATCTATCTCTGCGATTCGATCTCCTCCATATTACGTTTGGCAAACTAATCTTTGCCGCCAGATGAATCTTTATTTGCCAAAGAGTGATCATTATGGCACATAAATTGCTTGTATTTTAGATTTCATAGTTCGTTTCTGTAATTTCATTCCTAGTTATATTGAAGTGTTCTAAAAGTGTCCTTGGAAGATCTTTGTAGACATATAAGGACAAAGTCGCACTTCTTAAATCCAAAAAAAAAAAAGAAAAAAAGAAAAGAAAAGGAAATTGCGCTTACTTTTTTTATAGTTCTGCTAGTTGCTAGTTAAAACTTGTACATCGATCTGTGGATGGAATAATCTTTTATATACCTCAGCTAATCTTAGATTAGTTTAATCTGGGACTATTTTTCAACATGCATCATCACATGTAGCACGTAGCAGAAACAAATCCAACAAAATGTCTTTAGAAACATAACTCTGAAAGAACAGAGCTGAAAATAGAAAACTTAGCTCTGATACCATAATAAAAAATTATATTGAGCTTGAAAATTTATTAGTTATAGGATGAGAGTTCTACAAACCTTATATATATTTGAACTATTTTTAAATTTATTGATGTGAAACTATTGTTGTTGCAACTTTATAAATTAGTAAGAAAAAGCTGTTGTTTCACTACCTCCTTGGAAGATTGATGGAGGAGCGAAAGAAAGAGAAACAGCTGCATTGCATGATATACCTGAATTTGATCACCAATGTTGACTACCAAAGCATTGGGTTCAGGCTGAACAGCGACCCAAGAGGTTCCCTTGCGGACTTGAAGTCCGGCGACTTGGTCGGCAAGGAGGACGGTGAGGCCGCCGGGATCTGAGTGGGCAGACAGTGACAGAGTCAGCTCCGGCTGTGGGCACGGCGGGTAGTAGTTCACCCTCATGCATGCACCGACGTTGTCCTCTCCACCGAACGCTCTCTGCAACTCACCAACGTCTAATCCTAGGCTCAGCGACATCACCTTCATCAGCACCTGGCATAACTTAAGTGTCTCTCTACTGTATTCCTCTATTGTCTCACTGTTCAACATTAAAATATATTCAGCTTCTAATAAAAGAGATTTTTTTTGTTAATGAGCATTTTGCATATCGTACAAAGTAATTGTATTATGACTTGTATCAAATTAACGTGATCAAGTAATAATGAATTTTTAGGTGGGAATACGGATTTAATTAATATCACATATGCAAATTAAGATTATCATGACCTAATAAAAGCAGTTAGCCCTGTGCTGGACAGTCGCGGATTTGATTCGGTTTGAACTCCGTCATCCGTAAAATTATTATTGTACAAAATGCAGGTTAGTCTGTTGGTGAAAGAGCCAAACGTCAAAAAGAGTGCACAATTTTTTGTCCGATTTATAAATATTAATGCTTTAGCACGTAAATCGGGTGTGAAAGTCTGACGTTATAATTGAAACAAATGCTACTTATATGTTATGATAGCCGTAAAAATGAATATGTTATGAACATTATTTTTTTTTTCTAAAATCTAAAACAAAAGCAGTTTAGAATTTTCTTGGTCACCCTGCAATAATCATTGTGGAAATGTCAGATATTCACTCTCTTGAAAAAAAGAGGAGATGAACAGGAAGGTATAGCATGGTATTTGCTGAAACTCGTTCATTTTTCTAATGAAATAGGACGCGAGCTCGGAATTTTTAGCTTAGATATTATTGTTTTGACGTACTTGCATGATGTTGGAACTGCTGGCCATTTATCATGGTTACGGAGGGAAGCAGGGAGAAAATGGAGAAAATAATAATCTCCCCAGTCGAGTATCGCTCCCTTCTCCGTCCCCGTACGGCTCCCATATCCCTCGTAAGTCGCCGGAGAGTTAGCGTACTGCTGCTTCATCTCCATCGGGAGATTAAAGAATTCTCTCCAGACAAAGCGCACGCGAGCCATGAGCTCAGCGCTGACGCCATGGTTGACGACCTGGAAGAACCCCCAGTTGCGGCACGCGTCGGAGATGGAGCGGATGATCGCTCGGCACTCCACCGCGCCGCCGGCCGACAGTTCCCCGAGGTCTATCACCGGGATGCTCAGCCCGCCGGCGCCGGTGAATGCCACGTCAGCCTTATTGCTGAGCTGGGGGCGTTCAGACGGCGGCTTGATGTAGCGGTCGGGGATAACTGCTGCCCCACTCTCCGCCAATGACTGCACGCGCACCACCGGCTCCGGCCAAGCTTGCAACATGCCTCCGCCAACCATCTTGTAACTTAATTACTAGAAGTGATAGGTGCAAATATATATCCGCTATCTAGCTTGCTAACTATCGGGTGTTTTGTTTCTTTGCTTGGTGCTCTTCATGCATGTATTTATAGACGATGAGTGGAGTAAACTATATAAAGAAAAAGAAAAAAAAATTCATACATGTGAGATATTCAGAGTAAGGATGAGAAAGAAAATATCTCATCCCAAAAATTTATCTCAAAAGACTTTCTAGAAAATGTTAAAAACTTTTTGTCGGTACAGAGTTACAATCTATTGTTATATGTAAGAAATTAAAATTATAAGTATTTCTAGTAGACACGTGGTAGGAAATCCGGAGACAATTACTGTTGTTAAACGTAACAAAACATAGAGAATTAGAATGCTGCGGGCGAAAGAGACAGACACAAACGTGCAGCAAATGGTATACACGGTCCAGCAGGCACGTAGATGTTCGACGCAGAACAGCAAACACGGACATTCTGATCCAATCGATCTTCGCCGACTTCGTTGGTGGGGCCTTTCGTGATGCCGCCGCCGACACGGCATACTTTTGTTGTTTCAGATTGAAGTGAACTGGGGCGTTGCACCCTGACATGCATCGCTGTGTTCTCTCAAATTGAGTCTATCATCTTATATTCCAAAATAATGGAAATATAAAAAGAAAAAATTGGATCATCTTATCTTGGTATTTATGAAGATAAGAAGAGGAATGAATGCGATTCCTCTGGTCTGCCTGCGGAGTATGAAGTACATAGCTTATGATGCTTTCATGCATGCATGCATAGAAGGAGAATCACGGATGTTATGGATTAGGGTTTGGATTCCATTATCTAGCTAGAGTAGAAGGCATTAGGTTCGTTTTTCCGATGGTTTTAGCTGACATGATCGACGCGCGAGGTCAAATCAAACTATTACGTTTTATGTATTTGGCTCGAATGAAGCTCATATTCTGACATTAGCAGCATTTTATCTCTCTTGTATTATTAAGCGGGTCTCCGTAGTGCACGTGTTGTATATGTGCTTCTCCATCTTCATGATCGCCGCGACTGAGGTCTTCACCAAGCTATATAGTGACTTCACCTCCTAGCTTGATTTTGTACTTTAGTGAGTAATACTTCGTACATGCTGCCTCCCGTCCTTGGGTCGACCGGCAGGCATGCGGTTCATGAACCGTACGTCCCCGATTCATACCCAGGGTTGTTTTGAAATGAGGATGTGTCTGGGACCGCGTGCGGTCACGAAAAGCTGATAGTTGGACTCCATGTCTGGTCCTGAGACAGACGTCAAATCGGTGTTTTACTCTCTTTTGCAACCTGGATCCAAAATGGTCCTATAGGTGTACGTAGAAAACAGTGGTCCGAGAGTTAGCAGAGATCCAGAAAGAGATTTTGTCTCGTTATCTCAAAATAAAAAATAAAAAAACTTTGTACATGCTTACCGGTTTTTTACGTATCCCGCTTCTTTTTGTATCTGACTTCTGTATCTTGTCATCAATGTATTCTAGGACGTGTATTCTCTTTTTCATTTTTTTTTTTTTTTTTTTTTTGGGTGCAAGTGAAGCAGGCATTTACTTATTTAAGGAAGGTATTATCTTATTTAATCATAGTTGGTGACCTTAAGAAGTTTCAAGGACTTGAATCCTAATCATGAGACATCTCCAATCATGAATTTAAATAATAATAATAATAATAATAAAACGATTGGTGATGTATAGAGAGTAGCGTCACGTGGCACATGAATTTCATCAAAACCATTTGCTGCTGGACTAATTGTAACTTATTTGCTTAATATATGAATCGAAGCTATATAATAAATAATTTGAGATGTCTAATAAAAATTCGAAATTGCAGTTCTTATTACATGTGCTGCTGCTTTTAATAGGTTATATAGTGAATTAATATTACTGATGCTTTAATAGGTTATATATATGATATTCTCAGTTCGATCTGAGAATAGCCTTATGTAAAATGAGTCGTGGATTGTTATATCGAACATCTTGATTATGATCAACGATTCAGATTATATCTTAGAAGATACAATCTGGATCATTGATCATGATCAAGATGTTCAATCTAACGGTGCACGACTCACTTACGGATGGCAATTCTTAGGTAGAGTTGAGAATAGACTCTCTCAAATAGAGCGGCTGAAACTACTTTAATAAATTTTTTCGAAGTTCAGATCGCATCTTCCTGTTATCTCACTGTAGATCAATATTTTATTGAAATATATAGAATAAAACCCTATTATAAAACTGAGATTTGTTATGTTGAGATTCTTAGATTCATGAACTTAAACAAATTCTACACAGAGATGCATGATAGATTGACCTGCAAAGTATATTAAACAGCGCCGAACTATACATACGAACATGCGCGCTCAAGACTATTTCCCAAAAATAAAAAGTATAATTGAAGAAAATTTGTTGGTGGTCGGTGGTCATGGCTTGGAGATCTCTTAACTTCTTCGATGCCTTCACAATGAAGATGAATATAGCTCCTTTTTAATCCTAATCTTGCTTCTAATTTAAGAAACTCCAAGCCTTTAACTATGATTCCATTATATATATATATCAAGGTTTTAAATGCCGTTTCGTGCCGAGTTTCGTTAAATTCTAAATTCAAGATATATCGACCGTGTCGATAATAAAATATTATTTATATATATTATTATATTTTTATTATATTTTAGAATTGTTTTTAAAAATTTAAAAAAAAAAAAGTTGTCACGCGCAGAGCGCCTGACAATTTAAGTCGCGGCACCAACTGCTACCGGTCGTGCCCAGCGGCACGACTGGCATCTACCGGTCGCATCGGTGGGCGCGACTGTTCATTTTCCTCGCTAGCGATGAAGATAAACACTATCAAAAAAAAAAAAAAAAAAAAGAGAAGAAATAAATATGAAGAGATGGGAGAGAGAGCATTGTTTAGAGGAGCTAACGGAATCGACCAATCTCCTAGAGCACCATAAATTTTATAATACTTTAGAATAAATTTTGTTGCTTGTCATCGTTTATTAATACTAACAGTTAAAAGATACTTTTAGTAAATATTTTGAAGTATAAAATTCTGAAGAAAAAAAAATATGAATTTTTAGTTCAAAGTGTTCTATAAATATATATAAAAAATGAGTAATCAATCATCAAAACTTCTTATTAATACAAAACTATTTTATTTTTATAAAGTAGTTTTGTTTATTTATTTGATATATGGATCGATATTTTCATAATATTTTGATCTTTAGATTTATATGGAGGTTGTTGTGTTCCACAATTATATAGTTTAAATTTGTTCAAAAATATTTTTAGATATAAATTTGAATAAATAAAATATAGTAAAAACTTATATCTAAATCATTATAAAACTTTTCATGGACCACATAGACTTGTCATAACCATTGAATTAGTACAAGTTCCACACCTGCAAAGTCCAAATTTTAGTTAGATTCCTTCTTGAGTTTATATTTATTAGCACTTCAATAATTCGTTATTGTGTTCTAATTTTCTTGGGAAAATGTTCTATCAGCTCTTTTTTTAAAGTTATATAAACCAGTCTCTAAACTCAAAATTTTTACGAATAAGCCCAGTCTCGAAATTCATGTCAGAGATATTTTGGTTACTATATAAACTTTCTTTTTAAGAAATGTCAAATACCAAAAAAAAAAAAAAAAAAAAAAAAAAAAAGATACTATTGTGATGTACAACTTTTGTTATTCGCTGAAAAAAATTTAAGTGTATGTTTTGAGCCTCCAAATACTGCGAATTAGTTGACAACTCGTTAAAATTTTAAAGTCTCAAAATATTTATTTAAAAATATTTTTTGAAAAAAAATTTGAATACGAAAAAAATAGATTTTGGTGTGATCTACAATTTTTGTATTCAAAGTTTTTCAAAAAAAAAAAAATCTTATAAATAGGTATTTTTGGGCGTAAAAGACAAATAAGTTTAAAAGAAGGGGTTCATTTGTAGGGTACAGGGGCTGATATACAAGTCCCCCAAATATTTTTGGGTATAGATCCATTTTCTATCCCAATAAAGAATCAAAAGCTGAAAAATAAAACAATGCTAGTACTCCAACAAAACCACCAAATAAGTAATAAAAAAACTCTCAACCACCATGGGAAGACCTTTTGTAGTAGAGGCTCACAAATTATAAAAAAAAAAAAAAAAATTTAGTTAATTTTTTGCTTATTAATGGCAAGTTTGATGGCTATTTTGGATATATATCCGCAATCAATGGCTAAGTATAGGAGTATGTATGGCTGTTTAAAAATTGATCAAGATCAATGATTGTCTTTTTCTTTTTAATTGTCTGGTTTAGTTTGTAAAATAAATCATATTTCACTAACCGAAAAGTCGCAGCATTTCGATCTGAAGTCTGAAAAGCTATATTATCCTTCACCAAATGTAAAGTGGATAAATTCTCAACATTTACAGGTGGCCTCCCTTGATGACAAAATGAGAAAAAGATATTGCAATAGTTTGGACAATGTCAAATAAAAACCAGCAACTGCACCACTTAAGAAGATGTGAAGACTTGACTAGCGAGTAAAAATAAAAAAATGCGTCTGCCTAGAAAGAGTTTAAAGAAACTATTAGCAATGACCTTACGTTGCTAGAAGTTTACAAAGGCATTTTATTTTATTTTTATTGTCCTTATTTGCATTCTATTTATTTTATGTTATTCATGTCTACGTTTATATTATTTAATTATTCTTATTATTTTTATATTATGTATGTATGATATATGTTTGTACTGAGTAGACTCGGTGTGATTTTTTATTCCGTAAAATTACGTGCTTGCTTATCTATGTAGTTAGTATTTGCATCCTCAGGCCAAGAGTACTACAGAACATCATCTTTCTGAGTATGATTGTATACATCTGCTCTCTACAGACTTCGTCAGAGCGTGATTTATTATTGGGATATTGTTGTTTATAGGTCCTCAACAACCTTGTGGGTGTGGCTTGTACCTCCAATTCATAAAACTAAAGCCTCACCATCTGTGCTGTGTGACTTGAATAAGTTCAGTGATTGTCATAAGAAGAGATACGTGTGTATATTACGACTTCTTGTTACACTAATTGTGATACCCAG